>JAPVLO010000259.1:2978750-4383125 GCA_027257055.1 Cephalopachus bancanus | reverse complement strand
TCTGATGATTTCTTAGGAAGAAATTACTTTGGGGCTATATAATTCTGGATTGCATATACTTTTACAAAAATATATTTCTTACATGTATCCTGGAGTACTTGTATTCAGAGCCAACTGTTCAAAACTAAACCCAATTTTTTGACTATAGAAGCAGCCCTCTATATTCTTCAACATTAAAAAGGCAATTTAGGTGTTTTGTTTCATTGAATCAGTCACACTTTAATGTTACTTATGTTAGTACTCCTAATGCCAGCACTGTCATATGACAGAAATATAAAAGAGAGACTGTATATTTTTTTCTCAATTTATTTTTTTTGCTTTGATTTCATATTTTACCTGTCACATGGTGAAAATTTGTATTTCTAACATATTATGAGGATAAGTGTGTGTGTTTTTAAAGACAATAGATTAGTCTCAATCCAAAAGCAAAAACTGGATTTTTTTTTTAAGACAGAAATGTCTTGCTGGGTGCTAACACCTTCAGAAGCTATTATTACAGTGTAGCAGAGGAGGACTCTCTTGCAGATGGAGAGAGTAATGTTAAGATTCACACCAGACCTTGTCCTTCTATGCCTTTTCCCCCTGTGCAAAGGAATCTGTCAGATCTTATTCCTTTCTTTGAAGAAATGCCTAAAGAATGTCATTTCAGTCTGGCTACACTTAGGCATCATGTGGAAGATTGCGGATGCCTTCAAGAAAAAGAGACACATTCTGAAAAATGTAATTTAAGGGTTATCAAAAAGAAGTATTTTTGTTTTCTGTGACTGGGTTGAACGTTTACTCCTTTTCATAATAATGGTTTCATACAGTCATACTGTACTTTTTCTTTTCCAAGCATTTCGGAATTAAACATCTTATTTGATTCTCACTCTATTCTAGATTTAATTTGAAAATATTTTATTGTTTATAGTCAAAAAATAGCACTGCTATTTTATGTTTTCTGATCACTAGCTTTTTTGATGATTTTTCTAGATGGATTAGTTTTCACTATGTGGACTACAGGCATCATGGCCCAGTCTTGAAGATGTTTATCTCAGTAATAACTATAAATGTTGGCGTATAATACTTTCATTCAGTTGCTTCTCAATGTCCAACCAGACTCTCCAAATCCTGCTCTTCATATTATGCTCATAATCTGCCTATGGAGATTATGGCGAAATGCCTCCTCAATGAAGTCTACTCTGACTCCCAACAGAGGTAGGCCCTCTGCCTTCTTCTCCCAGAACACCTTGCACACTGTGTCTTATTTATCTCTGTGTTCTCAGTACTTAGCGCGCTAGATGTTTGTTGAATGAATGAATGCACAAATGAACATATGTTTTGTGATAAACTGATACTTCATTTAAACGCCATTCCACATGACTGCTGTTAGGTTCCCACCCACTGAATCTCAGGGTAAGTTCAGCAACATGATTAAGAAATGCAAGAGCTACCTAAAGAATTTCTTTACTAACTTTAATTAAACTTAAAAATAGTAAGCCTTTTTGTTTTTCAACAGTCCTTGTAAACCAGTATTTTCAGAAAAGTTCTAAGAATCAAACAAAGTTCATTATGGTTTATGCATAGCCACAGGATAATATAGAAAAGATATGCAAGTAATGGACCAGGTCAGAGTAGAAACTTTAAATGATCTTTTGAGCAAAGCTTTGTAAATATTGACGGGAAAGAGTGACATTGCCTATAGTAGGAAAACGAAAATTTTAAGTGAAATAAATATCAAATTGAATTTAATTCCTAATGAGCTGATAGTAGTAAAGAAAACAAACAAAACTTTATTCTTTGTTTTAAGAAAGCATTCAAGATAGATTTTGCTCCTTGCTCTAAAGCAAAGAGAGGTAGAAACTATGACATTTAAGAAATACTTATTTTTGGCTGGGTGTGGTGGCTCAAGCCTGTAATCACAGCATTTTGGGAGGCCAAGGCGACAGGACTGCCTGAACCCAACGGTTCAAGATCAGCCTGGGCAACTTGGTGAGAACTTGTTTCTACAATGTATCAAAAAATTAGCTGGGCGTGGTAGCGCACATCTGTAGTTCCAAGTATTTGGAAGGCTGAGGCGGAAGGATCGCCTGAGCCCAGCTGGGGAGGCCGTAAGTGCACCACTGAACTCCAACCTGTGCGACAGAGTGGCACTCTGACTCAAAAAAAAAAAGAAATAAATACTTATTTTTATACTTATGTTCTTTTTATCCTTGAATTTTAAAAAATGAGACTTGATCCATATGAGTAAATTTTCTATGTGAAAATTCAGCATGGCCTAGAAAAAAAGTTCATTAAGTAATTATAAACTAATTTATTCCATTTAAAATAATTTCTTGGCCAGGAATGGTAGCTCAATACCTGTAATCCCATCACTTTGGGAGGCAAAGGAGGAAGGGCCACTTGAGGCCTAGAGTTCCAGACCAGCGGGGCAAGCATAGTCAGACCCCATCTACAAAAAAAGAAATGTTTTTTAATTAGCCCGGCATGGTGGCACATACCTGTCGTCCCAACTACTCAGGAAATTGCTGTGAGCCATGATTGCACCACTGCATTCCAGTCTGGCGACAGAGAAAGACCCATTTCTAAAATACATACATAAAACAGGCCAGGCACAGTGGCTCACACCTGTAATCCCAGCACTTTGGGAGTCCGAGGCAAGAGGACTGACTGAGCCCAGGAGTTCCAGACCAGCCTAGGCAAAATAGTGAGACCTTGTCTCTACAAAAATAATCCAAAAAATTAGTCAGGCATGGCAATGTGAAGTTGTAGTCCCAGCTACCAGGAAGGCTGAGGCAGGAGGATCACCTGAATCCAGGAGGTCAAGGCTGTGGTGAGCCATGATCATGCCACTACATTCCAACCTAGGTGACAGAGCAAGATTCCAATTAATAATAATAACTATTATTATTATTATATTGGCATTATTCTCTTATGAATTCAGAGGCAATATGGAAGAATCTTCTAGTGCTAATTTAATATCCATCTATTGCCATACATATAGTTTCACTGGGGGGTTTGTTAAGATTAATGAGATGTTTATAAAATGCCTAAGACCTCTGGATGAAATATGATCATGTAAATAGAGTTGGTACGATAAACTAATGAATAAAATATCTTCCTTCATTATCAAAAGTAATGAGTTCAAATGCATTAAGAAGTTTCTCTTCATTAGAAAATTTTCATATCTTTTTTTCCTTGTTATCAGAGACCTTACTTTTGTCATGAAATTATCCACATCAAGTTACAATTCCTTAAGATTCAACTATTTTATAGGTGTATTCCTTATTATAGGCTTATTCCTTATTCAAGTTTAAAATTTTAATTTTCTAATTATTTGCAAGGGTAAAATTTTGCATGATTATTCCATTTTAGTTTTCGACTTTAAGACACGAACGCAGCCAGGCTCGGTGGCTCAGCCTGTAATCCCGCGCCTTTGGGAGGCTGAGGTGTGTGGATTGCCTGAGCCCGCGGGTTCGAGACCCGCCTGGGCAGCGAGACCTCATCTCTACAATAAATCAAAAAATCAGCCGGGCGTGGTAGTGCATGCCTGTAATTCCAGCTACTCGGAAGGCTGAGGCAGAAGGATCGCCGGAGCCCAGCAGGTCGAGGCTGCGGTGGCCGGGAGCGGCCACTGCACTCCAGTCTGGGCGACAGAGTGAGACTCCAACTCAAAAAAAAAAAAGACACGAACGCATGAGAGTAATGTAGTGGCAGAGTCTTAGAAGGTACTTTGGTAAAGATCTTTTTACAGAGTCTGGCAAGAAAACAAAGAGACTTTTATACAATTAGGAAGTAAAGAAATTTTTGTCTAAATGACTATTCATTAAGATTTCTTTTTAAAATATTCAGAAAAATGTTTTTTTAAAAAAGACAGAACAAATTAGTAAATGTGGGTTAAATGTATTCTGAGTTGTTATTATGTTTAATTATAAATTTTATGCAATGTGTTTATCTTACTTTTTTCTAGTTTTTTTAATTTTTAGTGCAGGTGTAAAAATTTAAGTCTTGTTCTAGCTATTTAATTGCTGGTGTATAGAAACACAACCGATTTTTTAAAAACATTTAATAGATTGGTGTTTTTAAGAGCAGCTTTAGGCTTTCAGAAAACTTGAGGGGACAGTACAGAGAATATCTATGTCCCACACTCCCAGCTTCCTTGCAATTATCATCTTGCCTTGGTGTGGGATGCAGTACAGCGGTTGAGCTAGCATCAAGACATCATCATACCCAAAGTCCACAGATACACTGGGGTCACACTCCTGGTATCACTCATTCACTAGTTATTGAGATGCAGCCCCATTGTGTAAATGTCCTTTTGATGTGCATTGAAGGGTCCTCTGTGTCTCTTCATGACTTGCTAGCTTATTTCCTTTTTAGCACCCAACACGATTCCATTGTATGGCGGTTTCATAGTTTGTGTTTCCATTTGATGCCCCGTGTGGCGCAAAACTCATGGATTCTTTGGCTCATTCTTGGAATGAGTTTTAGAGCGGCCATCAGAGTTTTGAACCCGCGGGTTCGAGACCCGCCTGGGTAACTTGGCGAGACCTCATCTCTACAATAAATCAAAAACTAGCCGGGCGTGGTAGCACGCGCCTGTAGTTCCAGCTACTTGGAAGGCTGAAGCAGAAGGATGGCTGGAGCCCAGCAGGTCGAGGCTGCGGTGGCCGGGAGCAGCCACTGCACTCCAGTCGGGGCGACAGAGTGAGACTCCAACTCAAAAACAAAAACAAAACAAAAAAACTCAGAGTTTATTAGAAGAAGAAGAAGAAGAAAAGTAAAAAGGAAGATTCATGGTAGAAAGACCTGCCACAGGCAAGTTTCTCAAAAAGAAAAACTGCCAAAATGCGGTTATCTTATTCTTTAAAAACACTTTGGAGATTACCCGAAAAACTGATATCACTTTTCAAATAGGAAATCTGAAAGGACACTAGAGGCCACCATGTAATAAATCTAATTTAAATCCTTTATGAAATAGAAAAAAAATTATACAACTCTATATAGACTAATTGATTTTATAGAATCTTGAGTTACAAAGTAGTCTTCCTAATACAAGCATTAATTGTATTATACAAAACTCCCAAAGTAGTGAACACAGAGAACAGTACAAGAACAATACGTGGTAGGTCTCACAAGGACACACACACACACACACACACACACACACACACACACATGTGTGTGTGTGTGTGTGTGTGTGTGTGTGTGATTCCACTCCTATCACCTTTGACATATATGTGGTATTTACTTCTCTTTCACCACTTTAACTTCAGGTAAAACTGCTTTAATCCATATTCTGAGCCTCTCTAACTTAAAATTTTCATTATTTTCTCTAATTCAAAGAAGACCTTTTCTTTTTTCCCTACCTTTCTGGATTTACATTCCTACTCCATCCTGAGACATCAACATCAGTTCACCCCAGCACTTCTGATCATATATGTAAAGTTTATGGTTAATAATTTTGAGGAGCTAAGATAATTAAATTGAACCTGAACTAAAAGAGCAAAAAGATCTTCAAGAGAAGGGAGGAGAAAAACAAAAATAAAAAAACTTAAAGCTAACAAAGGCCTCTAAGTAATACTGGATTTCAGATCGGATGAACGTTTCCAGTTCTGCATTAGCAGCAGAGAGTGGTGTGATTATGGGCACTACGCTCGGAGGCATGCTGTATTGCTGTACTGCATCAGGAAGGACAAATTCCTCTATAAACGTCGACTGAAACTGCACAAAGAATGTATTTGGGTCATCCTATTAAAGAAAAAAGTTAATCATCTGGGTAGAAAATGGTACAAGAAAGATCGAGGTATGCAGAACGGACTTCCAAGAGGAAATGATACAATAGATTGTGGGCTTTGACTTGTGGGAATTTCTATTCATAAATCAATTAGTCGAGACTGTATGCGTGGGTTAGTGTTAAAATGTTATGTAGAATACATAAAATGAAAGGAATGATAGAGTTGTTTTAAAAAAATTAATGAATATTGCTAAGTAACAAGTTTGCCGGAATCCTCTACAGATTATATTGATGTCCTTAGGCCCAGTACATCTGGAAACAAAGAAGAGGATACTTTGAAGGAATTGAGAGGTTTTCTGAAATGAATTGCCTGAGGTCAGAGGCTAAAAAATAAGAACTAGAAGATAACAAAATTGTTGTCAAGGAATTCTGTCCTTGAGATAGGGAAGGAGAAAAAACAAAATAAATGAAAATTAGTTTCTACATTTTTAGCAAAGCTGAAATGAGTTAAGGAACCATTGTATAAAACCACTTAACTTATTCTAAATGTACAGGAAAAAATTATATGTAAGTGAAGTATTCAGATCACTTAAATTTCATAGTACTTAATTTATTGTTAAATAATAATGTTAGTGTTTAATTTAATATTATTTAAATATTTTGAATGAAAATATTTCTGAAATATATTTTCACCTTACCTTGCATGTTAAAAAGAATATAATGAAGATTTTATTTGTTTTTAAAGATTTGTGGTAATAGTATGAACATCAATTATTTACTCTAAAATTGTAATTCTCCCAAAGGTTATTGAGGTTAGTTGGACTATTTTTCCCTGCAGGATTTCTGAGTTCTTGCACTTGCCTTGTGTAGGCGTTATGTCTCCTCTCTGACTACTACTCGACCTACATTCACTTCTTGGGATCATCTACGACCTGAGTCCAGGGACTCGCTCCCTGCTTCTTTCCAATTTGGTGTGTCTAACATATTATGGGCAGAAAATACAGACAAGAAGCTAAGTGCGACCATAACTAAAATACAATAAGTTTTGAGGAGACATCCAAGACATAATACTAAGATTGCATAAGCTAAAATATGTGGCTCTTTTAGGATATATATTGGCTGCTCAGTGGCTTTGTTTTGGAGAGGAAGATGGGGAGGATCTTACTTCAAGGTTCCTGGTTGCATTCTGTAGGGTAAACATTGTGACATTGCTTATTTCTGTATATCAGTTAACTTGTTTGAAATTGTCAGTGTCATCACTATTTTTCAAATATAAAACATGGTTGGAGAGCATGTTCTGAAAACTGATGCTGTGAAGATGTGCTTTGTAATTGAACTCTTATTATCTGTTTTATATTACTTGAAATGAATAAGTACTATCATTAATGACAGAAATATATCCTTTTTTAATATGATGAGTTATGTGTTAAAGACAGTTCCTCCTAATGGGAAGTATAGTGTACAATGCATAGTCATACTTGTAGCAAAATATCTGCTTAGAATAATTCAGAGTCAAGCCAATCCTTCTCTTATTCCACAAGGTTTCAAGAGAAGTGTGGCAAGCAGTGTTGGCTTATGCTTGCCTCTCCAGAGGATGATTAGAATACACCTAATAGAATTCAAGAAGGGAAAGCAAGGAAGGAATGATCACATTGGGGGAATCTTAAGGAAAGGAAGAATATGGGGTGCTAGGGGCAATAAATATATAAGGGAAGAAGCAAGGATTAAGGAAACAAATGAAAGCATAGATGCTTCCAACTGGTGAAAACAATGGAGTTCTTTAAAAACTGTGTAAAAGATGGGTCCACAATTTCCATTCAGAACCTTAAGGGCCAATACCTTAAGAAATAAGATAGACCAGTGGGACCTCATCAAACTAACGAGCTTCTGCAAAGCCAAAGAAACCATCAAGAGAGCAAGGAGACAGCCCACAGAATGGGAAAAAAATATTTGCCAACTGTATGTCTGACAAAGGCTTAACATCTGGGATCTACAAGGAACTCAAATGCGCTGAAAGGAAAAAAACAAACAGTCCCTTCAAAAAGTGGGCAAAAGGCATGAATAGACACTTCTCAGAAGAAGCTATACGGGCAGCCAACAGATACATGAAAAAGTGCTCAGCCTCACTCATCATCAGAGAAATACAAATCAAAACCACATTGAGATATCACCTAACCCCAGTAAGAATGGCCATCATTAATAAAAGAAACAACAACAGATGCTGGCAAGGATGCGGAGAAAAAGGAACACTTCTACACTGCTGGTGGGAATGCAAACTAGTGCAACCTCTTTGGAAGACAGTGTAGTGACTTCTGAAAGAACTGGAAATTGACCTTCCATATGATGCTGCAATTCCCCTATTGGGAATATACCCGGATGAACTCAAATCATTCTACAAAAAAGATACCCGCACACGCATGTTTGTTGCAGCTCTGTTCACAATAGCAAAAACATGGAACCAACCATGTTGCCCATTGAGGCCAGACTGGATAAAGAAAATGTGGAACATATACACAATGAAATATTATGCAGCCATAAAGAAGGACAAATATATGGACTTCGTAGCAACTTGGATGGATTTGGAGTTGATCATACTCAGTGATCTATCACAGAAACAAAGAACAGAGTATCATATGTTCTCACTCATAAGTGGACTGTGAACAATTATAATACTATAAGAAAGCATTTGGCAGTAATGGGAGACTGTGAGGGGAGGGAGGGTGGGATTGGTAGTTGAGGGAAACTGCTAGGGGAGGAAGAGGCATACCTCATCAACAAGGGTACCTGCATAATCAATGTTTGAATACCTAACCCTGAATTGTACCCCCATCTTTATTATAAATAAATAAAATAAGAAAAGATGTGTCCAAGTATTGGGGGGGAAGTGAGCATATTTCAAAGAAAATTGAGTTTCTACTTTGATACAGTATTGCTGTATAATTCATTCCTAATCTTTCTGAGATAGCATGTAGAAGAAAGGACATTAAGCTCTAAGCCTAGCTGTTTGCCAAAGAACTTTCTAACCTTTAGCAGATACTTAACCCAGACTTTTGTTTTCTCACTTACAAAATAAAAGGTTTAGATCAAAGTATTTCTAATATTCTTTCCAACTCTAAAATTCTATGGTGTTCTGAGGAGCACATTTTAGAGTATTGGTTTACAATTTGTGCAGACTAATATCATAATGAGTGTTCCTTTTTATGTCATATATTACTTTGGACTATCCTGGAGGCTTCCATGTTCATCGCTCCCTTTTAGGAGAAACTGTCTTGTCTTTCCTTTTTGTAGTGGAAAATAGTTCCAGGCTGTTCCTTGTGCAGAAATACAACTCTACTCCCACCTCTCATGCCATTAATAGTTTTTTGTCTAAGAAAGGCTCACGGACAATCAATCCATTAATAATTCAATGACTTTATCAAGTGACTTGGCACAAACTAAAAACAAGATTAACACCTTGCCCAAAAAGATATGGGTTGGGTCAGTATCACACTGCTAAGGTGAAAAGAATGCATAGCAGAGGTCATAGAATAGAAGGACCGTGACATTCTACAGGAAAGTTAAAGTCCATAAGAAACCAAATTATAACAGGTAGAAATGTTCCATGGAATAGTGGATTAATTAGCCAGTTGATAGGGTTCCCTTCATTGCTTTCACTTATGTTCTAAGGTTAACACATTCAAATTGTTCAAGAGTATCACCACTCAATCAACAGGTCGTTTTCTTCGTGAATTATTTACTATGCACTGGAATTATTTTTAAAAAGTTAAAAAGTAAACACACACACACAAAGCTGAGATCAAGAAAATAATATTGTTTGAGTGCAAGAACAGAGATTCTGGCTGCTGAGGTTCTTATAACTGCCTTCAATCCAGAGCAAGCCTTTAGTTCTAGCACTCATGAGGCCGTTCTCTGAGATTCTACTTCCTATATCCCTTATATCTCTACAATAAATTCCTATTTCTTGAAATGGAGTTATGTATAAACCTACACGCCTACTTAAGAAATTATATGCTTTCCAATTTAGCTATCATTTCTACTGAGTCTCTCAACCACCTTTTGAAGTAGGTTGGATCCCACTTCATGGGTGTGGAAACTCAGAGAATGAAAGTGATCTCCCAAGGCCTTTCGACTCTATCCTGTTTTCAGGCCTACAGGAAAGCTAATCTTCAATATGGCATTTCTCTGAGTAGACATTTTATCTTCCATGAGAAAGATCTAGCTTCACATTTTTTTCCCAAAGATGTATGTGTACCTGAGAAATAACTTACATAACACGAAAAACAAATAGTCTTGCCTATGTATGGAGTTTCTACTATTTTTCGCCTTCTTTTTTCATTTGCCATGCTAATGTCATCTTTACAGGGTACCTGCTCCTGTCTTTACTGACACTTATGATGCTCAGTGTTTTGTACGCTACATTTTATGCTAATGGTACTCACTCATTCCCCCAGTTGCCAGCACTCCCCTATCACCATCAAACCACTGCCATTTTATCAGGGCTAGCACAGCTGGCACCAGTGTCTCTAGTATCTACCAATAGACTCTTTTTAGTTTTTCTTTATGCTGTCTTTGCATATTTCTTACCCTACAACTCAGGAACAACAAAGTCATAACCATCACAACCCCTCCACACACACCTACCTTCATATACATACACAGACATACTTGACCATTGACCCTGAATCAAACTTTTAGACCTCTCTTTCCTCTTAGGTCAGGATGTAGGTTCTTCTGCTCCCATCCTCTGCCTCTTGATTCCCTCTCTTGTAAATGGCTCCTTCGTGGATCGAACCTGCAGTCCTGCAGACACACCCTGACATGACTAAACCCCAGAGTGAACACAAATCTTGATATCTATACTGCTAATCAGCAATGGAGTACTTTCTCTTATATACACACAGACTCTTTCATAGTTTCTGATAATTTAAATAACTTGCCTTTTATTCCTAAACAGGAAAAAAAAGTATTATATTTTAAGTCGATTGAATATCTTGAGAACCTTCAAAGATAAAAAATATATCACTTATGAGAATGGCACTTTATCTCTGTGGTCTTCCTTCCAGAAATCCATAACTATAGTTTAACCATGAGAAAAACACCATGAAACCCAAAGAAAAATCTAGAAAATAACTGACTAATACTATGCAAAATTGTCAAGATCATCAAAAACCAGGAAAGTACGAGAAACCTTTCAAAGTCAAAGGAGTCTAAGGAGACATAGTGACTAAACATAATATGGCAACTGGATGGGATCCTGCAACAGAAAAAGAACATCAGGTAAAAAGTAAGAAAATCTGTATAAAATATTGACTTTAGCAAATAATAATGTATATCAACGTTTGTTCATCAGTACAGACAAGTGTACCATGAGATGTTAACAATTAAGGAAACTGGATTCAGGTTACACAAGTAAATTTGTACTATCCTTGCAACTTTTGTGTAAATTTAAAACTACTCTATAATTAAAAGTTTGTTAGAGATATATGTAGGTGTATATATGCAAATATATTTATGTATATTATATACTGAATATTTACATATTTGTGAATATAAGTAAAATTTTATATATGCATAAATTGTGTGTGTGTAGTTTCTTACCTTTATAGTTTCTGCTTTAGTTGGATAAAGATGAAAAAAAAATCCTAGTTGATAGACTGAGTAATCTTCTAAGGATAACATTCCAATTACTTGGGTGTAACCATCCCCCTCCAACTAATAAACTCATTTGGTTATTTTGTAGTAGGCAGTAATTTGCAAAGTCAAAAAAAAATTTAAGAGAACCTTTATTAACAGTACTGAGAATAAACTGGTACATTCAAACTTGTGGCAACACATTAAAATTTGCCAGAAATAATACACAAAGTTTGAGCAACTTTGGAGGGGTGATGCCTAACTAATGATCATCTCTGGGGAAAGCAGCTTTAAAAAAAAAAATCTGTGTTAATTCTTAAAGAAGTTATAGAAGCATTTCAAAGGAATATCTCCATGCTGATAACTATTGAATTGCAGACCATTTATCATGAAGCTTTGGTTAGGAATAGTCTCTAGCTCTCATTTATCTTCTCTTTTACCCTATTGATTCCCAAACTGATGAATGGTTGAAGATTTCAAAGTCTGGTTTCAGAATAGCAGAACTATTTGAAAGGATCTAAGAAAGTTCTAGTGCAGGACTAAAATATTACCTTCTTTTCATTATATTAATGACTATTTGTTAAACATCTAGTCATCATGGATCTTCAGCAGTCACCTGAGGAAGTATGGTACTATCTTGTTTCATATTTCTCTGTTTTCAAAAATCCAAGTAAGACAAGATCATTTTCACATCACCTTTTATACCTCTTATTTTCTAGACCACAATGATGCTTCTAAAGTGCAACTGTAAACCATAGTTGCAAATTGGGTTGCAAACAAATTGTGCTTAAGGCACAACCCATAAATTGAAGTAATGATCACTTCAAGATGAAACTTTTTTTTTTGTATTTTAAAATCAGAATGAAAGTAGGTCAATGAAATTTAGGATATTTTAGAGTATGTACAGTATTGTATTGTTTGCCAGTACCTAATTTACAATTACAGAGCTCCATGAATATTGAAATGATTCAGCTTCCCATTATAAATGTATGTGGCAGTTTGGTTGTTGATCAGTTTATGAAGTTAATGCAAATGGAACTGTCTTCCTGTCAGCATTTGAAATCTATAATGCAGTCATGTTGTATATTCAGGGACAGGCCATTGACAGTCAATTAACAAGTTTGATTGGTATGTCAACTCATTCTTTTGAATTGTTAATAGTATGTTAATAGCATTCGTTTCTTTGTGCAGTCCCATTTGCAGCTTCACAGTTACAGCTATTTTTTATAATTCTGAGTAACCTAAAATAGTGCCTTAATAATAGATTATTAAACACCTGTCTAGTGTAGCTTAGGGAGGTTTTTCTAGACTGGGAGTTTGCAGTGGATCCCTTTGATATTCAAATCAACAAATGATAGCCTTTTTATTCAAAACGTAAATTCTTTTGATGGTTAGCTTGTTAAGAAATATTCAGCTCTAGTCTGACCTGATCTGGTTTCCCATGGAAAAGATCTGATGCCGTTTGAAGGTTCATAAATGGAATGCCAATGACAATTTGTTGTTGACGTTCTGCCGCCTCAGCCCTCAGATGCTGCCGGTTGATGTGCCGCTTTAGCTTCACCAAATAATCCTTGCAGGTAAATGATCTATGGATTGATCAGATAGTTTCAAAGCAAAGAGGGCTTTTCTGTGGTCTGGATTTTTAGGCTTGAAGGGGTACTTAAAAAGATGCGTCAAAATTGACAGATGAATCTTAAGGCATAGAATGATGGGAGAAAGCAGAAATGTGGGAATATTTTTAAGTGACTAGCATATTACTTAGAGCTTTGAAAATCTTCAAATGTCGATCAAGTCTGTTCCCCATAGCAGATTTATTTCTACCTTGGTTTTTGTTATGGTTGTTTTGTCTGTGTGCACAGGTTTACTCTCACTTTTCTGGGGAAGTTGATGAGACATTAAACGTATTATTCCCGAATGGTGCTTTGGAATAAGGTTGTGAGTTCATTTGCACAGCCATGTTTTATTCATATAGTTTCTGTGCTCCAGAATATAAGAATCTGCCATTTCTGCAGCCTAAAAAAATTGTCTATACCAAGGAAGCTGTAAAAATTTTATTCTTCTTCCCCCTGTTCTTTACTTCACTGGATGATGTTTTCCACGATCTAGTATTTATGTTTAATTTCATTGGCAGAAGTTTCTTTGTACTAGTGTGGGGGGGAATTCCACCAATGTAGTTTAGATATTTAAGATAATATTTTTCTTTCTATGCTTCAATGAATTTAGAAGAGCAATTTGCATTTTCTGAGTTTTAGAATCAGATGGTACTTGAGAGATTAATACCCAAATGCCTTTAATATACAGATAAGGAAACTGAGGCAAATAGTAAGACCTCACAGCTGGCTGGTGCAGACCCAAGTCTCTTTATTTCTAATCCTGTACACATCCTGCTTGCTGCCTTTAGAAACACATCGAAGCTCCATTTGAAGATTGATACGATTCTAAAGTACATTTCTCAAATGGATATTGAAAGTTGCTGAAGTTTTCTAGCTATAATATAAAAATTTTTATATATAGTTTAAGAACTATACTTAGCACCAGTGGAAAAAAATTATGAAGAGTTTGTATTTTTTTAATGTGTAACTAAAATATCTATGGACCGGGAGGAGAGAAGGAAGAAAGGAAATTAACTACTGTCTTAGACAGTTTATTTGTTCACCATCTGCCCTTAGGCAATACCACAGAACTTCTGACCTATCCCCAGATGGGGAGGGGAGAGGAAAAAGAGGAGGCACACAAACATTAATTGGCAACACATTTTGCTGTGTCACCTTAAATCACCCTCCAGCAGTGTTTCTCAAAGTGTACTTCATAGGTCACTAGACCCACAAGATGCCTGGGCCACCAAAATCTTCTGTAACTGGAGAATAATATACCCTTAACGGAGATTCATATTGTGACAGTGCTTAAGTAATGGCCCTGAAAACTCCTACAATAAGGAAACTTGTTTAACTCTATTTAACCCAGGATTTCAAAAACTAACTTGAACATAATGCCTTTATTTGTTTATATGTTTGTTTCTTTAAAAACCGACTGATGTCTTTCATGGAAATTTAGGGGATGCTATTACACCCTTAGGTAAATTATTTAATTTCTGTATGCTTCAATGTCCTATAAGTGGGGGTAATATAGTACCTATTGGCATGAGGATTAAATGAACTAATATATGTAAAGCACTTAGAACAGTGTCTATCGAATTTGTGTTACATAGATATTTGTTGTGGCATTATTTATTAATCATAATATTGTTAGTGTTGCTATGGATTGAGTGAGACCAATGCCGTAGTTTTATCCATCTGAGTTTAATGGACATGCCTGTGTAATAAACTATATACAAGGCATTAGGTGGGAGTTTAAGATTTTATGAGTCAGTAGGAAAAGGCATAACAGGGAAAGCAGACAGGCTGATAGATTACAAAACAAAGTGGTTAAGGGCAGTTACAAAGATAACAACTGAAGGATTATGGGAGAGCTGAGGACAGAGTCCATTGCCAACTGTAGGAGATCGCAAAGGTTTTACTTGGAAATTGACAAGGTACCGAATGTCTCAGGAACTGCCTGGGAGAGAAGTGGGGAAGTGCTAGAGAAAAAAACAGTTTTATTTTCTGTGAAAGGGACTAGTGTATCTAGGGAGTGAGAATAAGAATAGGCTCTTGTATGTGGCACGAGGATGTGGCACACTGGCATGGTATATTGGAGCCAAAGGACCTTGTATCCAAGTTTCGAAATTTGAGCTTTATCCTGCAGAAAATGAGGCAACTAGAGATTTTTATGCATGAGAATAACATGATCAGTCTTGTTTTTTTAGCAAAAAACTTGATAGCTGGGGCTAGAGGAATAAGAAAAGAAGAGAGCAAGAAAATATGGAGGGAATATGGACTAAGGTAGTGGCATTGGGAATGGAGAGGGAATATGTAGATTAAAGAGATATTTCTGATGAAGAACTGGCAAGTATCTGTGACCAATTAGTTGAGAAAGGAGGAATAGAAAAATTGAGGAACCAAGGATGCAATTGGCATGTCAAGTTTGGAATATTGTATAAATGGTGACTCAACGTAATTTTATAGAGACACTGAGTTCTTCAAAAAGAAATGGATCCACATGTCTATAGTCTGCCAGTAGTTTTATAATAATGATTGTTTTCTCAAGGGAGACTAATTGAACATATGGTTGGCACGACTCATGAAAACTAATGACTAACTCGGTAAATAACTTACTGAAAGTATATGGAAATATACATTTTAAAATTAAATATAAAATTATATGCAATATTAAAAGTCATAGTGAAAAATTGCTTCCTTATCTGCAGTCACAAAACTTTATACATGACTCTGCTAAAGCACTTCTAATATTTTTACCACATTTATTACTTCATGTCTTCCTCTCCTCTTCTTTCTCCTTTCTCATTTTGAGTTTCTGGGTGCTGAATCTTGTCTGTCTTTATATTTCCAGATCCATACACAATTGATGCATGGTACATAATGAATGGTTTAGATCTATAATACTTGAAAACCATTACTCTGATTTCATTCTGAAAATAGGAATTCAAAAATATTCAGCAACATTAGTCATAAAATATCACATAAGAACTTTCACATAATACATTTCTTGTACCTTCAAAACCTTGAGATTTTGTTAGCCTGCAACTTGTATTTGAACTGCCATGTTACATGAACATTAATGGAAAAATAAACTCAAACACTTAGTTTGATGTTTGTTAAATGACAGTTTCTCTGATTCGTACAGCTCCTCATATTGTGGCAGGGACATTTAAAATCATCTTTTAAATATCAGCCTCTCTTCCCTGTTGTGGGACTTCTTATTGGCATGGCCTCTACTTTGAAGACAGGAAACTCTAGTCGTCTGGAGGTGTTAAGCCATTAGGTTGTATCTTATACAATTTTATCAGAAGTTGGTTGACTGTTTTTCCTGTTACCTCATGCTGTGCTTATAAGTATTTCAATTTACTTTTATGTTCTGCCAGTTTTTCATTCCCTAACACATCCCACAAACTTAATGATAACAGAAAAGATATTATCAACTTCAAATTCAGAACGAATATGCTCTTTTTAAAACTCTTTTTTAACTTTCCCAGATTGGAACAGCATATTATTTTCTACTATCTATTCTATTTACCAAGATTATAAATCCCACCTGCAATGAGACAAGAAGTAAAAAAATAACCAAAATAAAGACTGCAGAAGGTTTTAAAAGTTTTAATAATTATTAATTCTACCTTAAAAGAATTTTGCATAAGACAAGTTATCCATGCCTGTGTTACTCCCAGGAATGTAGATTTATACAATTTATCTCCTTAAGTAATTCTAAGGTTTTGTTTGTTTGTTTGTTTTTGTTTGTTTTTAGAAAAGGACTATATGCTTTGAAAAGGAAATAAGCCCATAAAAATTATCTTCTTTTTAAACTTGTTTTTATTTAAATACATAACTTTTTCAATTTAGAATTTTTTTCTCTAATCACAAATCTTTCCTAATTTTCTCTAATATGCCAGGATTTCTTCAGATATTAGAGTAATTTCATCCACAGGAATAAATAAGACTCATAAAAGAATGCTTTCTTTAAGACCAAGTCAGGGACTGAGGCAGAGACTGAGTCTCTGAAACTATGTAGCCATTCTATTGCTCAGTAAAAGGAGAGTATTCCTAATGTGTTCAGCCACTATGTTAACCTTAGTCTTCATGTGGACCATCTTTTCTTCCAGTAATTATGAAATATTCCAAAGGTCTGGAATTCTGTAACATAACTCTATAGTTTCCTCTAGTCCTGTAAGCTCTCCAAGTTTATTTATTGTTAATTCTGGTACTTTAGACATATTTTTATTAGGGCAAGCAATAAAAACTATAATGCATGAAACTTTAAGTATTACTTGCCCTTTAATTATATAACCATTACTTGGACTGATTTCCACAGCTCCTCTTGGTTGGGTAAAATTCTAATCTCATTGTTATATTTTACTTATTTCACAAAATTCTTGACATTTAAATAAGTCAGAGATGGTTTGTCCATGGTTTCTATAGGGTAGGGGCAGAAAGATGGTGATACTTCTCCCATCACAAGCGTCATGGTTGACACTCTGTAACAAAGACAGGTTAGCAACAGAAAAGTATAACAGATATATTTAATGAGAGTTTTATGTGACACAGGAAACTTCAGATTGAGTGACCCAAAGATACAGGGAAAGCTATCTGATCTTATGCTTTGGTTGGGTGAAGCAGTAACAGTGTGTAGAAATGTGATTGAACAAAAAGTTTTTCTGACAGTAACAGATTGAGATCGTGGGGGACAGGACCCAGCAAGACTTGTCTGTCTCAGTTCTTCCTGGCCTCTCTTCAGCATTCAGGAATGGGGGTCTTATGACCTACAGTCAAACAAGATAGGTCAGAAAATGTTTTATGGTCAATTCTTAGACAGAAAGGTAAGGAAAAGTTAGAGCAATAACTTTAGGTTTATGACTGGCATTGGGGAAAAGGGATTCTGGTTTCTATGACCCATCTTGGGGAAGAGGGATTCTAGTTTCTATAAGTAGTCTAGGTGGAGAATGAGGGGTGAGAGGCAGGAGGGCAGGTAAAGATCAGAGAGAAGGTTTGCTTCTGAGGCCTTCACTTTAGAGTATCATTTTCTGATCCCTAACAATAGCATATACCTTTAATAATACATGGAGTTTCAATAATTTTTTGTATATTTGGATTGCTTCACTGACAAGCCATTATTATATTATGCCTTTTGCCACTGTTTACTATTGATGTTATACTGTCACCCAGACATTTTCCCTTTAAAGTCAGTAAAATTGAATTGTTAGTTAATCAGGGTTTCAGGCTTAGCTCTATAGATATATGACAGCAGAAGCAACATGGTATATTTAACAACCAAACCTAGTGTATTATTTGAATTGACGAATGAAGAAACAAATGTATGACCTTTTACCTGATTTTTATTTCTTGTTTTGATGCATAGAGTTTTACTTTTATTATTACTAATTTCTAAATGAGCACAGCAAAATCTGAAGTTTCTATTAATTACTTGGGGCTACAGAGATTCATTTTCAGTCAGTTAAAAAAATCCTGATATATCTTGTGACTTGGTAGGAGTTTCATGGTGGCAAGAAACTGAGTTGCAGTAACGAAGTGTGACAGGCTAGGATTTGTGCTCCACTCTGTTGGCATATGAAATTACAGCACATCATTCAAACAAAATCAATAATCCAACTTTTATGTCCTTTGCGAGGTACAGTGAAAATTTTATTATTCTGTGATCATTTTATTCTTCCTGGATTAGGTCATGTGCTAGAGCATTAAGAAGCAGCTCAAGTAGATAGAATAGGTAAGATCAAAACTTGTGTTTTTACCAACATACCCTAATGATCACATAATATGCAAGGAAAGATGCTATGAGTCAGGCTCTGATTTCCTTAAATCATCTCTATAATATCCTGAATGATATTTAGAGGTTCAACTTACCTGAAGAGAGGAATCTTGCCCCTTGGTGTGGAATGAGCTTGATCAGCTGTGGTGTTCCGTAATCAGCAAGAGATAGTTTGTTTTAACATAAAAATTGCTCTGTGTGAACAAGGAGAGGAAATCTGATCATGTTCCTACTCCTTTGATTTAGCTTCTTCTGCCTTACTCTTTTTCTATGGAACAAGAGTATTTTTATAGAAAAGATGAATCGTTCTTAGTGAAGGTCTACACAGCCATAAAAGCCAGGTAATAAATTTACTTTAAAGCATCAGCTCCTAAAGTATGTTTGCATAGTAAAGTATGGACCGACCAAAATCCAGGCTTAAACATTTTCTGCTTGTTATCACCTCGTTAAGCTCCCCACGTCTGAGCCATGCCTCCTACAGCCACAGGTATGGTGCCACTAATTAAGAAGAAGGGGCTCATTACCAATTCTCATTAACATCAATTGGAGTTTTAAAGCCAAATCCCTGGACTGAAAATTTACCCCCTTAATGTTCAACACAGGTGAACGAATAAAATCATTTAAATGCCTGTATCATGGGGTAGTGCAAATGTGCTCTCCAAGGATGAACAAACTGCTTACTGCAGTCTGGCACTAATCCCATTGCTCAGTAAAAGGCAGGCAGAGCTTTGAAGAAAAATACTATTTGAAAGAGAGATACTGATGGGGAAAGTTAGTGGGGGCATGGGGACTAACAAAACATCCAAATTGTCATTTGGATATGTCATCCTCAGTAAGAATATATGGAAGAACAAAATTAACAAAAGATTGTTTGAGGCAATGTCTAACAATTAAGTGTTCAACAAGTATTATTTGAATTAATGAATGAAGAAACAAATGTTTGCCAATATGTTTTATTCTACGAATGAAACTTAACTCTCAGACTCTTAGCATTTGCTTGAGAGCATCCTGGGTCATATTCCTTTAGTCTTCTTCTGTAACTGTAGTGTTTTCTAGGTAACATGGTAAATTGTTTTATTTTGGGAGGCTCTTAAGACATTTTTAAATACTTAATTTTGTAGAAGTTAAAATGTGTTGATTTGGTTGGTTTAATAGAGCTGTTCTGCAGTTCACTGAAGTAGTAAGTCATATGGAAATAAGTCTTCTGAGAAAAGGTAACTTTCCCTTTTCTTAGATAATGCTTTTTCTCCTTTGTAAACCCAGGGGTGAACAAATTTTTAACTAAATTTCTACTTTTTCTCACAATTTATACAACATAAACAATGACCCAGAAGAATTTACAGGAATAATGTTCTGGCTGAGTGTGGTGGCTCATATCTGTAATCCCAGCACTTTGAGAGGCTGAGGCAGAAGGATGGTTTGAGCCCAGTTTTGAGACTAGCTTGGGCAACAAAGTGAGTGCCCGCCCCTGCAAAAAAAATTTAAAAATAAGCTGGACACAGTGATGTGTGCCTGTAGTTCCAGGCTACTTGGGAGGCTAAGGCAGGAGGATTGCTTGAGCCAGGAGTTCAAGGCTGCTATGAGTTATGGTCACACCACTGCACTCCAGCCTGGGCAGCAAAGCAAGACCCTGTCTCAAAAAAAGAGAAAAAGAATAGTGTTTGACTCTAAACTGTATATAGATTAGAGAAATTGTTTCTAGTTTTATAGTGTAATGAGTTACATAATGAACTCTTTTATCAATTGTCCATATTTTTCCTGATTGAGCATGTGGTTCATATTTAAATCACATTAACAATGTGTGCCATGATTAGCATCCCCCCCAAAAGTGTAATGACTTTGGTCTAAGTTTTTATGAGTGCCAGATTCCTCCAGGATGTGGTAGTTATAAGATCATAAAACATTGTAGCTGAAAGAACCTTCAATGCCATCAAGTTAGATCTTCGCATTTTACAGATAAGAAAAATGAATCCCCAAACTCACAGGTTCTTAGGACCCTTCCTAGAATTTTGGTCGCCCAATCCCCGATTCAACTTTGGTATTAATCACTAACTCAACACAACTATCTCTACCTTCATTCTCCCATCCCAGGCTATCTTCTTTCTCAACTCCAAAGTTGTTTTAAATTTGCCATTAATCAGAGTAAAAGAAACCCTTGAAGAAATATTCTTCACAACATATGGAAAGATCACTTCTTTGACTTAAGATAGGCTTGCCTTACCACCTTATAAGCATTAACTTTTCATCTTTTCGCCTGCTTAAAAATTGAAAGACAGTGATAATGGATGCATAAATGCATCATGGGATGAATAAATTGTGTGTTAGAGAAGAGAAAATGAATGTGTTCGTGAAAGAGCGAGCACATCAATCAGTGGTTGCATGGTGTTTGCACCAGTGTGTCCAGGGGACACTTCACCAATCAATCATTCAGGAAGCTCCCTCCAGCTTTCAGAAGGAGAAAAAAGATTTTATACTGAAGTGCTATAGAGAAAGCCTATCATTTAAAGAGGTCATTCAAGGGACTCTACTTCTCAGAGGGGAGGAAAAAAGTGTAAGGGAACAAAATGCCATAGAAAGTCATAGGTTGGAATTTTTAAAACGCTGATTGCATTAAGAATTATTCTCATTTTATATTGATTCAAAGGTATTAACTAAATATCTTTTGGTATATTCCACCCTCACCTGAACATAAAGACTGTCATTTGTATATAGCTTCTGCCTTCAAAGAGCTTAAAAGCTAAAGTTGTTTATTCTTAAAAGCCTTCATCACTATACTGAATTACAATCCAATACAGCTATTTTCCATGAGCACTAAGCACACAGATATTTACTGGAAATATTTCAGTTTTATGAATCAATCATCCAAAATTGGTCATGTGCAAGATACTACATTGCTGCTGTCTTTGAGTAGCTTATACACTGGCAAGGCAAATAAAATTAGTTTGTAAATAATTATCATGCAAAACAGAAAATAATTAAGTGACAGAAGCATATAGGCAACTTGGTCTATCCCCAAATTTCCGAGGAGATAAAGAGAACCTCAGAAACATGAACAAATTTGCCCAGGATAATCTCATTACTGAGTTATAGAGCTGGGAGTTGGTTCCCCAAGTGGCTCAGTTCTCAGAAGTATTTGCTCCTGAAGGTGGTGTGTCATTTGCATAGCTAATTAAAGCAGGAAGCATATTGAAATGTCTTAATACAATGTTCCCCAGTAGTGAGGAAAGACAACTGCTGCTGATAAAGTGATTTTTGTAAGCAGGAAATAATTCTTGCCATACAGTCCTGACAGCAAGACTCCATTTACTGCTTAATGGTCACTCTTTCTATGCTGAATTTCATGTGAAGAAACTAGGAGAATGCTCACTATTCAGGTAATGGGATCAATAGAAGCCCAAACCTCACTATCATGCAATATACCACATGTGCTCCTTGAATCTAAAATAATTCTAAAAAATAAAAATCTTTTCATGAAGGAAAGAAAGGAAACTGGGAGACATTTTTATGTAAAGATTACCATCAAAGTGAAATCATAGAGGAAAACCCAATATAAAGCCAAACAATACCTAAGTGTGTAGTTTCAACCCAAGAAAAATAGTATCAATTATGATGTACACTATGAACATTATTGCACTGAAGACATGTGAGGTGTTTAGTATTAAAGTTGAAAGCATGGACTTGGGGATTGGAGAGATAGGGTTTGAATTCTGCTTCTGCCATTTGTTAGCTACATAACCAAAGATTTCCCTTTTTCATCTGTAAAAAATAACACTACATTCCTAAAAGATCTAAAAATGAACCTCCCATATGACCCCACAATCCCCCTACTAGGAATACACCCGGAAGAACTCAAATCACTCTATGAAAAAGACACCTGCACATGCATGTTTATTGCAGCATTATTCACAACAGCAAAAACATGGAACCAACCGTGCTGCTCATCAAAAGAGGACTGGATTTTTTTTTAAGTGTGGTGCATATACATGATGGAATATTATGCAGCCATAAAGAAGGACACAATTATGAACTTCACAGCAACTTGGATGAACTTAGAGGCTATAATACTGAGTGATCTATCACAGAAACAAAGAACTGAGTATCACATGTTCTCACTTATAAGCAGACCTTGAACAACTATCGTACTACTATAAAAAAGAGATTGGCAGTAGTAGGAAACTGCCTGGGGCGGGGGACACACCTCAACAAAAAGGGTACCTGCATAATGAACATTTGTATACCTAACCCTGAATTGCACCCCACATATTTTAAATAAATAATTTTTTAAAAATAACACCACTATAAGAGGTGGTAGTGGTTGCTTTCCTTCACTTTCCCTGAAACAGAGAACAAGCATTTTCTATGGTAAGAACCTGAACTCTTACCATGTTTTGTCTTATATTATAGTTTCTTATAGCCTTCTTTGTTGCCTGATAGGTTTTAATCTACTTGGAAGCATGAATCTCAAATTCTCTCGTTGCCTAAATGGCACCATGCACATAAGAAATGCTTGAAAAGTGACTATTGATTTGAATTGCATGGATGATAACAAAGAAGACACTGGACCTGTGGTCATGCGAACAATCTGTAAACCCTTACTAGCCATCCCAGTTTAATTTATATCACTATGGGTCAAGAGTAACATTCAGCCCATAAGTAATTCCTTAATCTCATGTGTTTTCTACCACCAGTAACAATAACAAAATAGCATCATTTATTGATAGCCACATGTGAGTCTTGTGTTTTCCCTATATCAACTCACATAGTCCTCACAACCACCTTCTACAAGGGATATTTTAATCTCATTTTTTCATATATATCATTTATGGGTTCTTAACCAGGTGGTCCAAGATCACACAGCTTGTGACTAAAAACAGCCGGGATTTTGACTCTGGTATAATAACATGGTCCATGTTTTTTCTTATTATTATGTCATATTTGCATCATTGAGGTCCTACATTGAACACTTTCATAATTGTATTTTTTGGAATATGATATCCACTAGTGAAATTCAGATGTGAGTAAAACATTTGTACTGCTTACAAGTAGCATTTTGTTTAAATCTCTCTGACTTTCTAAGCCACTCAACTATTTACTTTCAGAATTTTCAGATTCTGTTTCCTCCACAACTCTCCACATGATATAATTTGAATAAGCCACTTATCTAATTATCAATTTTATCTACCATGAACAACAAATAATGTTTATTAACAGACTACATTAAGAGTGCCATGGAAAGCGGTACATAAGAGTCCTCGTCTTAAGGACATTGGATAATTAAATGACTTCTAGATTACAGTATTGAATTAAAGCAACTATTCCTACTGCTGGATAACTAAACTCATCAAATTACACTGGTTTACAGGTCAACAGAAAGGGTAACAAAATTGTAGTTAAATGCTTATTATAATACATATAAATAGTAGACACCTAAAGTTTTCTGACATATGACTACAATAAAGCAAATTATTTTAAGAGATTCCATGACCCATAGTTATTCCATTTTTAACTCTCCAAAATTATTCCTATTTGAAAAATTTCATCAAAATCTCATTAGAAGCTTCTTATTTTTTGAACACTTATATTGATTCTGATGTCATCTTTATACAATGAAATATTTTTCCATGAATAGTTAATGCTGACTTAATATATCAGATATGTGGCATCCCATAGTTATGCATAAGACACTAGGAACATAAACTTTGAATCCAGAAACTTGCAGGATTTTTTTATAAATAGTAGACTGGATAGCACTTTGTTTTTAATTTCATCTTATCAGATGTTAAACTAAGCATATGTGGTGTTGTTATTTCAATATACTATTAGCCACAGTTTTTTTTTTTGTTTCTTTTTTAACTGAGAAAATATTCATAACACAAATTCAAATTTGAAGGCACAATCAGTAGTTTCTAAGTTAAATAAATATTAAATATTTTTCTACATCCCAGATAGCAAATCTACCACAATGTGTATGGCATCCCAGGGGAAAGAATAATGTTGCAAGCAGAGACCCTGGTATTTAAGTATTTGAGAAATAATTTGAGAGATAATTTAAGTATTTGAGAAATAATCCCCCACTTTCAAAAGCTAAAATCTGGAAGTCTATACATTTTTGTGAATTCGAAATTCTAAAGCACTGTACACTCAAGACTGAATTTTTTGTAGAAAGAACCTGAAATTGCAGTGAAGTTAGGCTCTCTCTGTTCTCTCTGGAGCCAACAAAAATTAGGCAAGGGAGAAACAACTCTTCTTGTCATTTTAATGTTTTTATTGGCTTCTTTCTGCCAACTGATTGACCCATACACACACATTGAGAGACCCTGTCTTAGATTCTGAGATGAAGATCTGTATGCAAGTATATATGAAGGAAGTTCAGGACAGAAAAGAGAAGGAAACCTAGCACAGTGCAGCCCCAGGCAAAAGTCTGCATGAGAATTCAGAACACTTTCTACTACAAAGTTGTCCTAGCAAGGCAAGGGAACTGGACTTTCCTACCCTGGACCAGATGGTTATTGGGAAACTCCCAGGCTCTCTTCCACCTGTTGGCCAAGTGGCTCCAGTCGTTCAAGTAGGTGTGGCTGCTACACCAAAGGAAGGTGAAGGCACAGAAATGAGCAGAACAGGCTTCTTGTCTGCTACAGGTTGTCTCCCAGATACCAGAGAGAGAACTCGAATCTGCCTTAGATATATGTTTTCTGGCCAGGTGCAGTGACTCATGCCTATGATCCCAGCACTTTGGGAGGCTGAGGCCAGAGGATTGCCTGAGCCCACAGGTTTGAGACCAGTGTGGGCAACTTTGCAAGACCTCATCTCTACAATAAATAAATAATTAAATAATTAGCAGAACATTGTGGCACGTGCTTGTAGTTCCAGCTACTTGGAAAGCTGATGCAGAAGGATTGCCTGAGCCCAACTGGTCGAGGCTGTGGTGGCTGTGAGTGTGCCACTGCACTCTAGGCTGGGTGACAGAGTAAGACTCCTACTCAAATATGTGTGTGTGTGTGTGTGTGTGTGTGTGTGTGTTTTCCTTGTTATCAGTTAAAAATACTTTGATTTCTGGATACAGAAGTTGAATAGGTCTCTCTTCAGATGTAGCATTATCTGGTGTTCACATCTCATAATTAGGTTCATCTCTTAGCTCTAACTCCTCTGGATGAGAGCAGCTCCAATCTCTCTCCTTATCTCCATAGCAGTTCTAAGCTTCATATACCCCTGCCATCAAGCAAGTAGAAAATAGGGAATCCATATCCCAATTTTCCCAGCAAAACTACTGAATTGCTTGCACTGATACAGTTTAGATCACATGCCCAATCCTATTTCAATGGATAAGGCCATACATAGAAATCCAATGTTTTCTTTGGCTTAAGCCTATGTTACACACCCATTCCTAAATCTGGCTGAAGTCTATGAGTACAGTCAATATTATTCAAATATCATGGTTCGGACATTCAAGATAATGTTGACAAGGAAGAATAAGGTGCAATTATAAGAAATTAACAAATAGTTACTGGTCTCTTGTTCTTACTATAAATTTAGGTTGGCTGTATTCTTAACCTAATTAATTTTAAGCTAATAACATGGCAATATTTGAGCCAGGTTGTGAACCCAGTTGAAATTAGCAGAATTGGTTTGAGTAGAAGGAAGGACAAGGAACTCTTAGAAATTAGGGTATGGAGTGCGAAGCATGGGGTATACCACCACTATCACCTTATTACCCCACTCCTGCAAACAAAGAAAAGAAGTCTTACTACCATACTTATTCTTTTGGAACAGAGGTTTGCCATTAAATATAACTTTTTAATGGAATATTTAGGAATTTGCTGCAGGCCCAAACTGGGGCAAGCCGGAAGAGTGAGGCTCAGTCACTTAAATATGTGACTCTCTCCTCACCATTTCTTCACTCATTCACTCAATAAAGAGTAAGCACCTCCTACATACCAGGCACTCTTCAGAATATTAGAAATACGGTGGTGAACATAACATGGTTGGTTCCTCCTGTTGTGGGGTGGAGGAGTTTATACACAGAAACAAATAAGCAAGATATCCTAGAGAGTAAATACTACGAAGAAAATAAAACAGAATAATCTTCAGGCCAGGGAAGCAGGGTATTTATCTGAAGGGTGATGTTTGAGCTGAGATTTGATTGACAAGAAGCCAGCCGTGCAAAGATCTTTAAGATCATTAAAGGCAGTGGAAATATTAAACACAATGGCAAGAAGCAGGAATAAACTTGGCATGTTAGAGAACAGAGGAAACAGGCTGGTGGCTGGAATGTGGTGAGTGATGGGGGGAGGGTGGGTGCAGTGAGAGAGGACATAATGCCAGACTCAAGCCTGAGACCTATGTGTCTGTCTCTGAGGGAAGTTAATGTTCAGCCGGGAAGGAACTTCAAATTCCTACTGTCTTTAAACTTCAGCTGTTCTCAGGGCAGGAAACAGGGTTCTATAGACCTTTGGAGCATTCCACAAAGCCCTGACAAAGTCTGGATGGTCTGTTGTGCATAACACTAACTTTCTTTTTCTTTTACTGATTTTGTATCAGAATACCTTTAATTTTTCCTTATTTTAGAACCCATGCAAGCTTATATAATCCAAGATTTAAAAAAATTTTTACAACAAAAAGAACTTGTGCCATATATATCCTTTTTCCCACACTTAATAAAATATAATAGATACTGTTTTCTGTCTGCACATGTAGTACCCCTTCATTCTTTTTCATGGTGGCATGATTTTTCTTGATGAGTATATAATTTATTTCATCAATTGTCTTTAGATGAATCTCTAGATTATTTTCAGTTTTTACCATTATAAACATTTCTGTAGTTTTGATTATTCTTGTACAAATGTCTTTACATTCTTGTGCAACTCTTTTTATAGGAGAAATTCCCCATAATGGAATTGCTGATGAAAGTATAAGAATTGAAATAAATATTGCTATGCTGCCTATGAAAATGTAATATCATACTCTTCTAATACTTGGCAAATACTACAACTTATCAATCTTTTTTTATATTTGCAAATCTGATACAAGAAGAATGTGACAAACTCTCAGACTGTTCCCCCATTTTCCCTGAGTACTTTAATTCCAGGTCCTCTGACAATTCTTGGTGATCACAGTATCCTTCCAAGGTAGACAAGGTCGTCTTGCCAAAACCTGACCTACTCTTTTTCTTTCACAGACACTAAATCTTTGGTCATATGTTGAGCCTTGACATTACCAATGACAGCAAGACCTCCATAATCTCATTTTGAGCATCTCTCTGATTGCCACCTTGTCTTTTCAGTTCACTCCCTATAGTACTTTGGTTATGCTGGGACCTATAATCATTAATCAATCCTAATATCTTTTAACACTTCTTATTCCCATCTTGTGCTCTCTTTTTGCCCCCTTTTACTCTTTCTTTCTTTCCCTGGACAGATCTTGTGGTGCATCATGGCGACCACTCCATGCATCTTCTTGGTCCTCCTCCCCATCCCTTCATGACATTTACCTGCTGAAACCCCAACCCCAGTTAAACCCAATTCACTGCCCACCCTTCACCAGGACAGCTAAACACAGTTAAAGAAAAAACCACAGTCATACTAACTGGCTTCATTTTATATATGTGAACATTTACCCTAACTGAGCACTTTTACTGTATTCTCGAATCCATTCGCTCTCTGACCTCCTTGATGACTAGTTCATAATTTCCTTTCTCCTCCCACACCTCCAATACTTCCTCCTTCCTCCTCATTCTCTGAGGATGACCTTAATTCACTGAGATAATGGAAGCAATCAGAGGAAAATTCCACACTCTGGGATAGGATTGGGCATGTGATCTTCTACATGTCATATTCTACCTACTTTTGCCTTCCTCTTTTTATTGCAGATGAGCTGCCTGTGCACATATCGAAGGCCAGTTTTGAGACAAAGAAACTTGAAGTCATAAATGGGGACACTGATTACAGGGTAAGTTAATCTTTGCATATGGGCTAGGCAAGGTACAGAGTGCTAGATGTGCTTTTCAGTTCTCCTTGTATATTGACATCAAAGTGAACACAATCTAATGAATCATGTCATCATGGAAATGGACCGGACCACATAAATCATTTGGTCTTCCCCCTCATTTTATAATTGAGGCCTTAAAAAAGTAAAATGATGTTACTAAGGAGATATACAACTTTTTTTAATGGGCAATTTGAAGAAAAATATCAGACATCTTTAGTTTCAGAAATCTTCTGTAAAACTTACCAAACAAGCAAAAAACAACAAAAAAGTGACCAATGTTATAACAAGGAGATGACCAAAATGCTATATCCAAATGCAAAATAATTTAAACCAAATTGAAATAAAATGGTGGGGATCTACACAGAATTCTTCTAGAAATGTAGAGAAAAATTTTAAGTGTTTTCTAAAAAAAAACTCATTGATATTGTCCCAATTTAATCCTCAATTTGGAGGCACAGAAATTAGGCACACACAAAAAAATAAATTTTTTTAAAAAATGTTAATTATTCCTTTTATGGGAACTTGTCCCTTATTTTTTCAGTACAATAACCTGGAGTGCTGGCTTGAGTAGTCCCCATGATTGGTTATTACTATTCTGGCCCAGTAGGAGAAAAGAACAGAAGTGGAAAATAATATGTATGGAGAAACTGGCTTGATCCGAAGCAGCAAGTCACAGTTAGCAAAGTTAGGAAGGCAAAGGTGTGGTTAAACCATACAGACCACACAGGGAAAAATTGGGGTTATGCTTAAATAGGGAGACAAAGAGAAGCCAAAGTACTACCCGTCCCTGAACTCTACTGCTGTATCAGGAGAATGAAGGAGAGGGCTACCAAAAACAGAATTTCCTTGGACATCTAACACCCAAAAGAAATAATTGGTTGAGCATTGACATATGCCTCTTTGTATCTTTAGTATAATTTATTGAGTGCTGGGCATTCAGGACGGAAAAATCAAGGGGACTACAACTACACTATTTTAGAGAAAGAAAAATTTGGATAAAATGACCCCATTCAGAAATGAGATCTATAAAAATACATTTTGCTCCCACCAAAGGGGGAAGCAAAGAAACAGAACATACAAAATTCAAACAGAGAGGACATTTTGGAAGAAAATGCACTTCAAAAACAGTATACAGCTACGCGCCATGGCACACACCTGTAGTCCCAGCTACTTTGAAGGCTGAGGCAGGGGGAATCTCTTGAGCCCAGGTGCTCAAAGCCAGCCTGGGCAACATAGTGAAAACCTGTCTCTAAAAAAATCAAGGAAAAATAATATAATAATAAAAAAAATTTTCATAAACACTTTGCACACTCAATAAAATAGAAAAGAACTTGGACTTAATAAAACAGAGAATCGGATATGAGACAGGACAAGGATTAAGATGAAAAGAATACTGGCAAAACTAAAGGAAGAAATTGAGAAGAAAATAACGTCACAAGAAAAAAATTTTTTAATGCATTAAAAGCAACAAAGAAAAAACTCAGCAATGTAGAAAACCCAGTAGAAGCCGAGTACCATCCGCCCCTGAACTCTACTGCTATAGAGGACAGGATTGTGAAAAGTCACTCAAAAATGAAAGATCATAAAGAGTCAAGCATGTAAAACTACCAAAGTCGGTATGAAGAACAATGAAAAGCTAACATATAGTTATTATATACTGAAAAAAAATTGAAGAAATTAACCCATAAAAACTCAAAGAAAAAACCTTTGGGAGTTTTGAATCTATAGATCAAAAAGTTCTATTTGTTTTAGGAAATACTTATACAGAATGGTTGATATTGAAATATATCTTTCAGTTACTAAACTGCAAGGATGAAAAAAACATTTTAAAAGAAACAGGGGCAGATTATTTAGAAGGGACTACTTGGGGCTCAGATTGTTTCACATTATACATATTGAAGACAATGAAACATTGTTTATAGAATTTTCAATTAAAACCATGTATGTCAGTCACATTTATATATTTGAGGGACAAAGTTATATTCTCAAATGTGTAAATACATCACCCATGTCTGATTTCTTAAAATTGTACTTAAGCTATAACCTAGCTTTCATTTCCAAAATATGATGGATTAGATTCTAGGATTACCAGATAGTGCAACTAAAATGCAGAATGCCCAGTTAAATTTAAATTTCAGATAAATTATGAATAATATTTTAATATAATTATGGCCCATACAGTATTTGGGATATACTTACACTAAAAGAGTATTCCTTGTTTATCTGAAATCTACACTTAGCTGGACATCCTATATTTCTCGCAACCCTAATTCATCTGAAAAATATCCCCAAAAATACAACAAGAAATACTGGATTTTTTTTTTAAAGGGCAATCAAAATAATTACTTAAAATTTGTGGCTAAGCTCATAAGAATATAAAGAAAATCTCTAGAGGAACAAATGGAAAAAGAAACAGGCACACTGAAGTTGAAACTTTAAAAATTATTTTCCAGCCGGGCTCGGTGGCTCAGCCTGTAATCCTGCACCTTTGGGAGGCTGAGGTGAGTGGATTGCCTGAGCCCGCGGGTTCGAGACCCGCCTGGGCAGCGAGACCTCATCTCTACAATAAATCAAAAAAATCAGCCGGGTGTGGTAGCGCGCGCCTGTAATTCCGGCTACTCGGAAGGCTGAGGAGGAAGGATTGCCAGAGCCCAGCAGGTCGAGGCTGCGGTGGCCGGAAGCGGCCACTGCACTCCAGTCTGGGTGACAGAGTGAGACTCCAACTCAAAAAAAAAAAAAAATTATTTTCCAGTTTTGGTAACCAAAGTGTGTGTGCTTAAATGGCCATTTAGGAACCAAAAGCAAAGCTTTGAATCAGCATTAAGTGGAGAGTAGGATCTGAGGCCTCTATACAAGCCAGGACTCTTGAACGGCCAGAACCTTCATGAACAGATGGACTAAGAAAATGTACTCCCCAGCTAAAGGAGACAACAAGGAACTTGTCTGTCATGGCTTCAGTGCTAAGTGGAAAACAAACCAAAACATAGTCCTCTGGGAATTTAAACACACAGGTTTTCCCTCAAACAAATTTGAAAATGAAATTGTATGATCAGTGTGGTTAACTAAGCAGATATATTAGTTATGTATAGTCCCAAACCAGTAAAGTGGCAATATGAAGCATCTGGCAGAGTCTAGCACAAATTCCCTCTGAGGAAGTGCACACTGAGCCCAGGCCTTAACAGGATCTGCCCAGATAAAGCCATGCCAACATTAGTTCACCATCCAAAGTAACAGAGCATATCAAGAGACAAGCTACTACAGACAAGAGTTATAAGAGTCATGAGGGCAATAAATGAACAAACAAATAAATAGACATACAAAGCAGCCAAACTAAGACCCCAGAAACTTATGTTAGAATTATTAGACACAAAATATGAAGTATTTGAAGAAATGGGAGACTACTAAAAGTAGGCAGATTTTTTAAAAAGAAAATAGAACATTTAGGAATAAATTAAAACTTCTGAGAAGAGACTAAACAGAAGACGAGATATAGCTGAAAGGGAGAATAAGCAAACTGAAATGCAGAGCTGAAGTAATTACTCAGAAGGCAGCATACCAAGACAAAGTCATGAATAATATGATACAGAGGTTAAAAACATGAAAGACAGAAACAAAGATCTGGCATATGTACAACTGTGCTCTGGAAAAAAGAGATTAAGATAAAAGTAATATTTAAAGAGCTCATGAGTTCGAATATTCCAGAACCGAGAAAAAACTCTTAGCTCAGAGTAAATAAAAAAATTCACAGCCGGGCTCAGTGGCTCAGCCTGTAATCCCAGCACTTTGGGAGACCAAGGCTAGTGGATTGTCTGACCCCACAGGTTTGAAACCAGCCTAGACAACTTGGCGAGAACTCGTCTCTACAATAAATAAAAAAAGTTAGCTGGGCATGGTAGCGCGTGCCTATAGTTCCGGCTACTTGGAAGGCTAAGGCAGAAGGATTGCCAGAGCCCAGCAGGTTGGCACTGGGGTGACTGTGAGTGTGCCGCTGCACCCTAGCCTGGGCGACAGAGTGAGAATCCAACTGAAAAAAAAAAAAAAAAATTCACACTTAGCTATACAATGTTTTAAATCCAGAAAAAAAAAGGTGGCAAGAAGACCTTAAGATAATATTCTGTTAATGAGAGTACATGGATCAACTTTTCCAAAGGACAATTTAGCAAGTTATCCTTCAGTAAAATGCTCATATCCTTTTAGCCTGTGATCCTACTCTTAGGAGTTCATCCTAAGGAAACAATCTGGCAATAAGGATAGCAATCTCTGTATAATTATAACAATAATACTTTGGATACAATTTAACTGTCTAGCAGTAAGAAAGTAATAAATAAATCATAGCATGATTGGAATATTATGCAGCATTAAGGTATATGCCCACATTTATTTAAAGGGAGACATGAAAAGAAATTGATGTTTAGTATTTCTTTTTAAGAAGTATGTTAATTAATTACACACACACACACACACACACACACACACACACACACACACACACACACAGAGAGAAGAGAGAGAAAGGGAATATTGTATATAACTTGAGCCCAAGAACGGTTTTTTCCCATCAAACATGAAACCATTTTGATGATACTCTATTTTGTCTTGTACTGATAGCGCCTTCCATGCAAGTATAGTTGCGCTACATTTGTCTTTCCATTTGTTTATGTAAGTAGGAACTTGCCTTTATTGCCACTCCCAAACATGTTAACTAACATTTTAATTAATTTTGGTTACCTTATGTATGCAAAAACTGAGTAAAATATTTATTAGTATAAGGAGAAAAACAACTGAGAGAAGTATACCAAAAGACAAAGTATTTTAGCAAAACAAACAAACAAAAAAACCTCACCACATTAAACTAATATGCCTAATCCAAATAGCAGAACAAGGAATATACACAAGAGCATTTGTAGCTATTCTTAATGTTTTAGTTCTTTCTAAAATAAATAACTTATTTTTATATATTTATTTTAGACAAGTTCTCACTATGCTGCCCAGACTGGAGAGCAGTGACTATTTCCAGATATGACTATAGTGCACAGCAGCTTCAACTTTCTGGGCTTAAGCGATTCTCCTCCTTCAGCTTCCCAAGTAGCTGGGACTACAGTTGCAAGCAACTATGCCCAGCAATAAATCATTTTTTATAAAGGTTCAAATAGGGTGGTTAAAATCAAAAAATATTTTTCAGGATAGTATGATTTTTTAAGACACTAGACAGAGCAATTTAGGGTAGTTTGCTGACCTCTTTTCAAGTATTTAAATTTAAGAAAAGTCAAATTGTTTCTCCTCATATTACATGCTTACTTTAAAGATAAATAAATCATCATGGTAACATGCCAGCGAAGTGAGCACATTCAGTGCTCAGATCTTGGTTTATAAATGCCATTCCCCAATAAAATGAATCAATACTTTTTAAAGAAATGGCTGATTCAACATCTAGGGCAGGGACAAGGTGAACCTGAAGTATCTTTTTTTTGTTTTAATTTTTTGTTTTAAAGATGTGGAGTACAATTTAGGGTTAGGTATACAAATGTTCATTATGCAAGTACCCTTGATGAGATGTGCCCTACTCCTGGCAGTTTTCCTCAACTACCAATCCCACCCCCCCTTCCCTGGCAGTTTCCCACTATTGCCAGTCCCTTTCTTATAGTATTATGATAATTTTTCAAGGTCTACTTATGAGTGAGAACATATGCTACTCTTTTCTTTGTTTCTGTGAAACATCACTAAGTATGATCAACTCTAAATCCATCCATGTTGCTGCAAAGTCCATATGCTTGTCCTTCTTTATGGCTGCATAATATTCCATTGTGAATATGTACATTTTTAAAATCCAGTCCAGCTTCAATGGGCAGCACAGATGATTCCATGTTTTTGCTATTGTGAATAGAGCTGCAACAAACATAAGTGTGCAGGTATCTTTTTTGTAGAATGATTTGAGTTCCTGCGGGTATATTCCCAATAAGGGAATTGCTGGGTCATATGGAAGGTCAATTTCTAGTTCTTTCAGAAATCACCACACTGTCTTCCAAAGAGGTTGCACTAGTTTGCATTCCCACAAGCGGTGTAGAAGCCATTCCTTTTCCTCTGCATCCTCGCCAACATCTGTTGTTGTTTGTTTTGTTAGTGATGGCCATTCTTACTGGGGTTATGTGGTATCTCAATGTGGTTTTGATTTGCATTTCTTTGATGATGAGTGAGGCTGAGCATGTTTTCATGTGTCTGTTGGTTGCCCATATATCTTCTTTCAAGAAGTGTCTATTCATTACTTTTGCCCACTTCTTAATGGGGCTGTTTGTTTTCTTTCTTTTGGCACGTTTGAGCTCCTTGTAGATCCTAGATGTTAGGCCTTTGTCAGATATACAATTGGAGTCTCACGTATCTTATAATGTCAGAAAATAAGAAATTATTCAGAAAAACAAAAGGATGGGGACATAACAAGTAGACAGAAAGCCATGCTGAACAAGTCCACAACAGCCAAAGCTATAATGATTTTGACAACAAAATCCGAAGAATTAAATAAATATAAATGTGTTTATACTGATATAAATAATCCCTTCCCCTTGAGTATAGATTGAATTCAGTGACTCTCCTCCAAAAAATAGAGCACAGAAAGAGGGGAATAGTGTGCGAACCACCAAGAAACCTGGAAAACACTACCAAATGATCAGGGTTCATATCCCCAGAGATATTATTTTTATTGTATGTCTCCCATCATATGATGTGATGAGAAGGACACTTCACCTCTATTGTATTTTGACCAAAACCCATAATTCCAATCTAATCCTAAGTAAACATCAGATAAACTCAGATTGAAGGGCATTGTACAAAATGCCTGACAAGTGGACCTCAAAACATACTGATGAAATGTGAATAGTCTCCAGTTTAGTTACTGAAATGTGTCAGTGTTGGTATCTTAGTATTGACAAATGTTTCACAGTAATTTAAGCTATTAACACTAGGGGAGACTAGTTGAAGGGTATGCAGAAAGTCTCCATATTACCTTTGCGACTTTTCTGTAAGTTTAAAATTACTCCGAAGTATAACATTTCTTTAAAAATTGATTAAATCCACCACTCATCTATTAGAGTCACTAAAATTCAAAGCATTGACAATACCAAATGCTGATGAGGACATGGAACAAGGGAACTTTTATCCATTGTTAGTGGGAATGCAAAATGGTACAATATCTTTGGAAGACAGTTTGGTAGTTTAATGCAAAATTGAATGTATTCTTAATGTACAATCCCACAAATGTGCTTCTTGGTATTTACCCAAATGAGTTGAAACTTACATCCACATACACACACAGAAAAAAACATACATGGATGTTTATAGCATCTTTATTCATAATTGCTAAAAAGTAGAAGCAACCAAAATGTTCTTCATTAGATGAGTGGATTAAAAAGTTTTAGTAAGCCGGGCTCGGTGGCTCAGCCTGTAATCCCGTGCCTTTGGGAGGCTGAGGTGAGTGGACTGCCTGAGCCCGCGGGTTCGAGACCCGCCTGGGAAGCGAGATCTCATCTCTACAATAAATCAAAAAATCAGCCGGGCGTGGTAGCGCATGCCTGTAATTCCGGCTACTTGGAAGGCTGAGGTGGAAGGATCACCGGAGCCCAGCAGGTCGAGGTTGCGGTGGCAAGGAGCGGCCACTGCACTCCAGTCTGGGTGACCGAGTGAGACTCCAACTCAGAAAAAAAAAAAGTTTTAGTATATCCATCTAAAGGAATATTACTCAAAATGAAAATGAACTATCAAGATATGAAAAGAATTGATACACCTTTAGTGCATATTCTAGGTAAAAAGAAGCCAATTTGAGAAGGTCACATGCTGTATGATTCCAGCGATATGACATTCTGAAAAAAGGCAAAACTATGGAGACAAGAAAAAGGTAAGAAGTTGCTGGGAGTTCCCAAGGAGGGAGGGATGAATAAGTGCAGCATAGGGGATTTTTAAGGTAGTAAACCTATTTCTGTAAACTGTAATGGTGGATGCATTTCGTTATGCATTTTTCAAAACTTATAGAATGTACAACACAGAGTGAAACTCTAAGATAAACCATAGACTTTAGTTAATAGTAGTTTCTCAATATTGTCTCATTACTATAGTTGGAATGTTTGTGCCTTCCAAAGTTATGGTGAAATTTGATTGTCATTGTAATGGCATTGGGAGGTGGGGTCTTTAAGAGGTGATTAGGTTATGAGGGCACCACCCTCATGAGTGGACTAACGGTGTTGTCACAAGAGTGGGTTCATTATCAGGAGAGTAGTTTCACCCATCTTTCCCTTTCTCTGGCCCTCTTTTGCCCTTTTACCATGTGATGCCTTCTGCCATAGAAGAATTCTCTTGTCAGATTTCGGCCCCTCAGTCTTGGACTTTCCAACCTCCAGAACTGTGAATCAAAACATTTCCGTTCATTATACATTATCTAGGCAAGTATTCTGTTATAGCAACGCAAAACAGACGAAGACAATCACAACTATAGCAAATATACCATACGAATCCAAAACGTTAATAGAGGCAATTAGAGTGAAGACTTGAAGGGAAATGTGGGAATTGCATTTTTCTCTCTACTTTTTTCATAAACCTAAAACTACTCCCCAAAATAAGAAAATAAATTATTAAAAAAATAAAATAAAAGTAGGTCAGGCACAGAACTTTGGGAGGCTGGGGAGAAAAGATTGAGCCCAGCAGTTTGAGACCAGCCTAGGCAATATAGTGAGACCTAGTCTCTATGAAAGAAATAAAAAAATTAGCTGGATGTGGTGACATATGCTTGTAATCTCAGCTACTTGAGAATGTGAGGCAAGAAGATCATTTGAACCCAGATGAGCTGTGATCATGCCACTGTATTCCAGGATGGGCAATAGAGTGAGACCCTGACCCATAAGTAAATAGATACATACATACATACATACATACAGTCAAAACATAAAAGAAAACATTGTATAGAGATATATATGATACAGCAAATATAGTAAAATGTTCATGGTGGTGATGTATATAGGTGCTCACTCCAATACTCTTTTGACTTTGCTTTGTGTTTGACATTTTTCATGATGAATGTGGAAAAAAGTCACTGTGGGTAATATTAAGAGAAAGTTTAGGATAGTAAAGTCCAAATGTTCATTCTAACTTCCTTTTGAATTTTTCATATAATTCTGTTAAAATAAAAAAAAAAACAACTTGATTTAATCACTTGAATTACTTATCTACATTACAAAACTCAATTGGTCCTGTCTTCAAAACCCAGAGTCTAGAGAAAATCACCTACTGTTTGATATATTTGTTATCTCATCAACAGAAGGATGTGAGCAGTGCTGTTGCTTTTTTTTAACAATATTGATGACATGGTAGTAGAATCTGAACAACTACTCCCTGAACTTTGTCAATGTTCTTGTTATGACTTAGCACTGTTTTATTTACCATCCAAAACATATTTTTTAATTACTCGGTACAACATGACAATGATTCCAGTTTTGAATGGTGCATATTTTTCATTATGAATCTAAATACACAGAATGTTTGGTCTGTTTTCAGTCACTGAGCTGCATGAAAATGGTGTATTAAAAATAGTATGACATATTTGCATATTTATCTGTATTAAAAGCCTCATGAAACAGTTATTGCAGATACACAGCTGTTGTTTTTTTAACTATTTTTTTAAAGGAACCATATCTCCTCTTCTATATAAAATGCATTTTCAAATGTATCATCTGAGCCAAATGAGTTGCAAACTTTAAAGAGGAAAACTTATCTCAGAGGAGAATTATAAATTTTTAGTCACTGTGTCCAAATGATAAATTTTTAACCCAAAATGATATACTTGTTCCTTTGCCAAGTCCGATATTAAACATTGTAAACAGAAAGCAATTCTGGAAGCTCCTACAAATTATGGCTGCATTTCAGCATAGAGAGTGTTTACCTACTCTACAGAGCACATAAAAGGATGCTGCTTTATATCAACCACATTACAGAAGACAAGACTACACTTTGTGGCTTAAAATGTCAATTTTTCTTGTAATATAAAGAACTTTGTCTTTTAAGAGCATTTTCTGGCCTAGTGCAGTGGCTCATGCCTATAATTCCAGCACTTTGGGAGACTGAGGAGGGAGGATTGCTTGAGCCCAGGAGTGTGAGACCAGCCAGGGCAACATAGCAAGACCTTGTCTCTACAAAAAATAAAAATTCAGTCGGGTATGGTAGTGCCCGCCTGTAGTGCCGCTGCTCCGGAGGCTGAAGTGAAAGAATTGCCTGTGCCCATGACGTTGAGGCTTCAGTGAGCTATGAGCTGTGATCGTGCCGCTGCACCCCAGCAGGGATGACAAAGACTGTGTCTCAAATAAATACAGATATAAACAAATAAAGCATTTTTTTTGTATATTCATGAAAGACGGTAGCAACATTGTTTCTTTTTAATTAAAAAGGAAATTGTATGCCCCTGAAATGCTAGCTACTATTATCTTAGTAGTTGCCAGAAAAGAGACTCCATTTTAAAAACAATTTTATTCAATTTTTAAAGAATTTTAATATGAATTATTTTGATTTTAAGAAAACAATCATGTTTTTAAGGTCAATTATCATGTTCAGTCGATTAGCATAGAATTCAAATAAATATAAGAAGTTCTCATTTTAGTATCTGAATTACACTACTTGTTTTGTTTTTTAAGCTTTTAAATGTAGTGGAACAAAAGATCTAACTTCCCATAGTTCAATTCTACCATGTGAGCTAAATAAAAGGGTCCTAAGAAGAGAGGATTATCATATATTAAATTAAAAGTTTGCCACTTTGCAGTATTAATCCTGTTAGAAAAAGATGATTTCTGTCTAACTTAATCAGCAAGAGGTCTTTATTGCCCTAAGTATTAATTGATTAGGTTCTCATTAAGGTCAAAAGTACACTTGGCTGACCAGAGGCAGCCAATTAGCAAATTGTCAGCCATGCTTATTTATATTGACTGGACATAATGGTAGTTATTTGACTGTCAAGTCAGAAGGTCACTGAATCTTTTGTGCACTTTGCCCTCTAAAAGGGCAACAGTCATTCAGACACCAGAATGCATTCATAACAAAGATTTAGCTTATTACTTATTGACTTAAATCACTCTTAGAAACAGGTGTTTCATTCTCTTTAGACAAATACTGTATCATTCTTTGTGAAATACTTGAGGTTTGGTTGAAATCCTGTGGTTGATTGTGTCTGAGGATTTTTGTTCAGCAAGCTGCTTGCACTTGAAACTCTAAATAGCTTTTTAAAGAGCAGATTGATCCGATGACTACAGTCAGCCCTCTGTATCTGTGGGTTCTGCATCACAACCGAGGAGTGAAAATATTTGAAAAAAAAATTTTGTCTGTACTGAATGCATACAGACTTTTTTCCTTGTCAACATTCCCCAAACAACACGTATATCACCTATTAACACAGCATTTACATTGTGGTAGGTATTATAAGTAACCTTGAGATGACTTAAAGTATACAGGGAAGATGTGCATATACCACTTTACATCATCAGGACTTGAACATTTTTTGATTTTGGTGTTCGAGGGAGGTCCTGGAACCAATACCATCACAGATCTATGAGAGAATTGTTTACCTCTTTGCAATACATGTTTTTCCTCTGTGTGGCTTTGCTATAATTGCAGCATGTTGGGCATGCAGATGCTAAAATGGCTCTGGGACACCAGTCTTGGTAAGAGAACCATATTTGAATCTCACCTTAACAAGGATATGCATATGCCTTTTAAATATCTACTGCTCACATGGGAGATTGAATATTTGGTATAAAACAAAGGAGAAATAAAATTTCAAGGTTACTCATAAACTTGTAATCTAAAATTTCTGCCTATAATCCCAATGTTTTTTATCATCATAAAGCATTACACCTACTTACATTTGTTAGCACTTTATTTTTTCTATTTATATTCTTCTACTTAAATTTAACATTATTATCCCTCATGTTGTTTATTATCAATTCATATGTTACTAATGATTCCATGAATTAGATTTTAAGAAGAAAATACTTTTAGTTAGCATATCACTTTTACAAATTATGCCTCTAGTTCAAAGTGGAAACCCATATGTCAGCATAGATCCTTTCCTGTACATTCTCCCCTTCCCTAAAATGCATCCCATCTAGAATCACATTCCATCAGGACTACCTACTGAATATCATCAATAGATATGTGTCCTCCACTTTAGCCCAAATATAGGCACTCAGAAAAATGTCCTGAACAAATAAGTAAATAACCATAATTAGCTTTATGCTAAATGTAAATATAAACTTTAACAGAATAGTAATTTTTTGTGATTTAAGAATTCATTAAACCAATGTTTTCACTAGTATTAAATCATTAGTTACTACTTTCTTAGGCTATTGTAAAAAGCAATAGCTTTTAATTCAGTCATATGATTAAACCAATAGCATTGAATATGAAAACAGTGTCAGAGTTGAAGGAAAAAAATGACTATCATAATTCTTGAATAATTAAGCTACAAAACAGGTAAAGAAAACACAGCTATATACTATCAAATCATTTGCTTTGTTTGTGGTATCATGTTTTCCAGACAGTTCAACATTAGAGATCAATAGTGACTATTAAATATTGTCTATACATTATCTATAGTCCTCTTAAGAGTCACAGGTATCACACTTGTCATTTTACAGATAAGAAAACAGGTCTCACAGGATAATTTGTCACACAAATTACACAACTGAGGTGCTGATGGTTCTGGAGCTCAAGCTCTAGCTACCACATTGATCTGACTCTAAGTTTGCACTCTTCTTGAGGATTTTGGAAAATCTATCATACACTTTTCTAAAACTTTACTAAATGTATAGAAGTATTTCATATCCAATATTGGGTGGGGGCAAGCACTATAGCCAAAGATAAGAAAAATGACAGTGGAAATTAAAGGTAATATGACTTAGTAGTTAAGATTGTGTGGGCACGGACATCATACATCCCTATACTTGTGTACCAGGTTTGCCATGTGTAACCTTGATTTAGTTGAAAACTCCAAGGTCCAGGGCACTTATCTTTAAAATAGATATAATAATAGTGCCTGCCAATGGGTTTGTGAAGATCAAATGAGATTATATAGATAAAACGCATAGCATAGCAACTGGCACATCATAATGCTCAGTAAATATTAGTTGTTAATAAAGCTTTTCCACCAAAATGAATACTTTGGGTTATATGTACTTCCTTATCCTTTGTTAAACGTGTCTCCTCTAGTATTGCAGTATATCCATAAGAGGCATATATTACTCTGACACCTAAACAATCATCTGTTCGTAACGTTGGATTAAAGATAAGATATCTAGGCCGGGCTCAGTGGCTCAGCCTGTAATCCCAGCACTTTGGGAGGCTGAGGCAAGTGGATTGCCTGAGCCTGTGGGTTCGAGATCATCCCAGGCAACTTGGTGAGACCTTTTCTCTGCACTAAAAATTAAAAAAAAAAAAAAAGCCAGGTGTGGTAGCACATGCCTGTAGTTTCGGCTACTTGGAAGACTGAGGCAGAAGGATCACCAGAACCCAGCAGGTTGACGTTGGGGTGGCCATGAGTGCCACTGCCCTCCAGCCTGGGTGACAGATTGAGGCTCCAGCTCAAAAAAATAAATAAAATAAAAAAGATAAGATATCAAAATTTTTGTGTGTGACTTTGCCGATCTCTACCAAGTAAGCGTGTGGCACAGAGAGTGTCTTGTGCAGAGCAAGTCATTCCTGGTCTCTCAAACACCCCATGAAAGACATTAATCACTTCAGTGAATTGTCACATAAGCTGTTGTTACGATCATTCGCAAACCAAATTCACAGGGCTAGCCTATTTTAGTACCAAACTCCACGAGACTTTTAAAATTACACTGCATTTTAACTACGAGGAGTTTCATTCAGAGTGAACGAGATCCCTTGAAACAAAATTATCTGATGTGCATCAACCTTTTGTCTCTTCCACTTCATCACCACCTCATGGATGAAAGTCCTGAGGTTAAAGAGGAAGGGAGCCTCTTATCTTCTCCCATCAGATCTTGGGCCCATTTCCCATATGGATTGGAAGAAAAAGTGTTTATTTCTTTTAATAATAAAGTTTTTTGTTTGTTTGTTTTGTTTTTTTTTTTAGTTGGAGTCTCACTGTCACCCAGACTGGAGTGCAGTGGCCACTCCCGGCCACCGCAGCCTCGACCTGCTGGGCTCTGGCGATCCTTCCACCTCAGCCTTCCAAGTAGCCGGAATAATAAAGTTTTAAAAGAATTGGTCAAGTCCTAATAACCAGGATCTACAAGGAGTTCAAACATGCCAGAAGGAAAAAAACAAACAACCCTATTAAAAAATGGGTAAAAGCACACAAAAATATGCAATACCTTGGCATCTTCCTAACCAGAGAAGTCAAAGACCTTTACAACAAAAACTACAAAACACTGCTCAAACAAATCAGAGGTGACACAATCAAATGAAAAAATATTCCATGTTCATGGATTGGAGGAATCAACATTGTTGAGATGTCCATCCTACCCAAGGCAATCTACAGATTTAACACAATACTCATTAAATTCCCAGCAGCATTCTTCTCAGACCTGGAAACGACAATAACGGAATTCATATGGAAACATAAACGACCACGAATAGCCAAAACAATCCTCAGCAAAAAAAAAAAAGGAGGCATCACGCTCCTAGATTTTAAGCTTTATTATAAAGCTACAATAATCAAAACAGCCTGGTATTGGTACAAGAACAGGCATATAGATCAATGGAATGGATAGAGATTCCAGAAGCAAAACATCAATTTCTCAACAACTCATCTTTGACAAAGCCTCCACCACTAACCACTGGGGAGAGAAGAACCTATTCAGTAAATGGTGCTGGGAAAACTGGCTGATTCCTGCCTATCCCCTTACACAAAAATCAACTCTAAATGGATCAAAGACCGAAACATAAAAGCTCAAACTATAAGAACCTTAGAAAATGCAGGAGACACCCTTATGGAAATTGAAACGGGCAACCAATTCCTGATCAAAACCCCAAGTGCCCATGCACTATTGTATCTCTTAAGATATACATAAGAGATACATAAGAGATACAATAGACAGGTGGGACTTCATCAAACTGACAAGCTTCTGCAAAGCCAAAGAAACCATCAAGAGAGTGGGGAGACAGCCCACAGACTGGGAAAAATATTTGTCAACTGTATATCTGACAAAGGTCTAACATCTAAGATCTACAAGGAACTCAAACATGCCAAAAAGAAAAAAACAAACAGCCCCATTATAAAGTGGACAAAAGATATGAATAGACACTTCTCAAAAGAAGACATCTGAGCAGCCAACTGATACATGAAAAAATGCTCAGCCTCACTAGTCATCAAATAAATGTAAAGGAAAACCACACTGAGATACCACCTAACTCCAGTCAGGGTGGCCATCATCATAACTCAAAAAACCAACAGATACTGGAGAGGATGCAGTGAAAAGGGAACATTTCTACACTGTTGGTGGGAGTGTAAACTAGTACAGCCTCTGTGGAAAGCAGTGTGGTGATTTCTAAAAGATTTAAAAATCGACCTTCCATATGAACTTGCAATCCCCTACTGGGAATATACCTGGGGGAATTCAAATCACATTATGGAAAATATACCTGCACACACATATTTATTGCAGCACCATTCACAGTAACAAAAACATGGAACCTACTGTGTTGCCGGTTAAAAGAGGACTGGATAAAAAATGTGGTACATATACACGATGGAATATTACACACCCATAAAGAAGGCCAACATTTTGAACTTCACAGCAACTTGGGTGGATTTAGAGGCTATGATACTGAGTGATCTGTCACAGAAACAAAGAACTGAGTATCACATGCTCTCACTCATAAGCAGGCCTTGAACAACTATCATAATACTATAAGAAAGGGATTGGCAGTAGTGAGAAACTTCCAGGGGAGGACGGGGACAGGACTGGCAGCAGTGGGAAATTGCCAGGGGATGGGGGCACACCTCATCAACAAGAGTACCAGCATAATGAACATTTGTATGCCTAGCCTTGAATTGTATCCCACATATTTCAAATAAAAAAATTTTTTAAATAGGCAAAAGATATGAATAGACACTTCTCAGAAGAAGACATACAAGCAGCCAACAGATACATGAAAAAATGCTCAGCCTCACTAATCATCAAAGACATGCAAATCAAAACCACACTGAGATACCACATAACTCCAGTCAGGATGGCCATGATTACTAACTAAAAATAAAAACAACAAAAAAAACAGATGCTGGCGAGTGTGGAAAAAAGGGAACTATTCTACACTGTTGGTGGGATTGTAAACTAGTACAAGTTCTGTGGAAAACAGTGTGGCAATTTCTAAAAGATCTAAAAATCAACCTTCCATACGACCCACCAATCCCCTTTCTGGGAATATACCTGGAGGAACTCAAATCACTCCATAAAAAAGATACCTACACGCTTATGTTTATTGCAGCATTATTCACTATAGCAAAAACATGGAACCTAATGTGCTGCCCATCAAAAGTGGACTGGGCTGGGCTCAGTGGCTCAGCCTGTAATCCCAGGGCATTGGGAGGCCGAGCTGAGTGGATTGCCTGAGCCTGCGGGTTCGAGACCCGCATGGGCAACTTGACGAGACCTCATCTCTACAATAAATCAAAAATTAGCCGGGCGTGGTAGCACGCACCTGTTGTTTCAGCTACTTGGAAGGCTGAGGCGGAAGGATTGACAGAGCCCAGCAGGTTGAGGCTGTGTTGGCCAGGAGCGGCCATTGCACTCCAGTCTGGGTGACAGAGCGAGAAAAAAAACGCCAAAAAAAAAGTGGACTGGATACAGAAAATGTGGTAAATTTACCTGACGGAATATTATGCAGTCATAAAGAAATACAAAATTATAAATTCTGCAGCAAGTTTGATGGAATTAGAGCCTATAATACTCAGTGATTTATCACAGAAACAAAGATCTAAATACCACATGTACCTACTCATAAGTGAACCCTGAACATTTATCATTACTGTAAGAAAGGGACTGGCAGTAGTGGGACACTGCCGTGGGGGGGGCACATAACATCAATAAGGGTACCCACACTTTACGTGTGCAATGACATATATGTCACCCTGAATTACACCCCACATTTTTAAAATTAAAAAGTATATATTAAAATAAAGAATTGTCCAAGTCTTACTGGTTTTTTTTCTTTTGCTTATATATAAAACAGGCAGATAAACCAGATATTTTATTCCCCCCCCCCTCCTGGGGAGCTATTAAAAGCTCTATAGTCAGGCAGAGGAAGAAGGAACAAGACAAATTCCTCACACCAAAAGTAAGTTGATTTGTGAATCTACTAATTAATGAGTATTTACTGAGCACATTATGATCTCATAGCTTAGACCCTATACAAGGTGTTATGGATACTAGCCTTGATTCCATAGAGCTCATGTTCACTAAAACTTAAGTAGAAATGCTATGCTGATTTATATTCTTAAGATAAAATTTAATATTTTAAAATAAGTTTCAGCCATTAATGCCAGGTTAAACTCTTGTTCAGGTATCTTTGCAATGACCAGTTTGCACCTAATTTTTAGTATTTAATTGTAAAGAAATGAACTTGACATATTTTACTGATTTTAGCATGCCCAGAAAAATCCTTTACTGTATTCTACTGTTAGTTATTCTAACCTTTTTTTAGTCAAACACTTTTTATTCTATGATAACAGCTAAAGTTGCTGTACATAGTTGCTACCTGTTCTCTCTAGATCTGTGCTCATCTAAAATAAAGCATGATGGCATGAATTGCCTTTTTAAGATTTTTTGGGTTATTTTAGACAAAGAAATTCTATAAATTAATTGGAAATAGAAGGGTATATCTTAACAATTTCTCTTTTCTGATTTTACAGTGTTTCCTGTGAGTTTCAGTATTTGTTCTGGATCCATTCCTTGTCATTCATTGTTGCTTTTGAAATGGATTATTTCAGCAAATATACATTTATTTATTTAGAGTCAGGATCTCACTCTGTTGCCCAGGCTAGAGTGCATTAGTACGGTTTTAGCTCACTGTAACATTAAACTCCTGGGCTCAGGTGATCCTCCCATCTTAGCCTGCCACGTAGCTAAAACTACCGTTGCATGTCATCATGCTCAGCTAATTGTTTTAATTTTTCATAGAGAGAGGGGTCTCACTATGTTGTCCAGACTGGTCTTGAACTCTTCCCAAAGCTCTAGGATTGCAGGCATGGGCCAACCACTTCCAACATTCAGCAAATATTTATTGGCCACTCACTATGTTCTGGGTTCTATGCTGCTAACCTCATGGAACTTACATGCTAGTGGGGGCAAACAAACAAAAATAAATAAGCAAGCAGGATAAGGGTGGTTGAGAATGGAGGCAGTCATGTGGGGGGGTTACAATTAAATAGGATGATCATGGAAGTGCTCATTTAATCAATGTTACTTGATTAGAGTTCTGAGGATAAAAAGGATTTAGCCAAATGATGGCTGGGGTAGGGCAATCCAGGCAGAGAAAACAGTCAGTGGAAATATGCTCAAGTCAGAGCTGGAAGTCTGAGACTTTTCTGAGAAATAGCAGGGAGATTAATGTGGCTGGAGCAAAATGCCCCTGCAAGGGATGATCAAAGGTCAGGCCAGAGAAGTAAGAAGAGAGGCCTAGAGATTGTGCTGCACCTTACAGGCTGTGGTAAGGGATTGGGCAGAGGGCTGACCTGGTCTGACTTCCATGCTACTGGGGTCATTTAGGTGCTGGCATAAGCATGGAGTCTCGCAAGGGTAAAGCAGGAAGATCAACCAAAAGGTTGTATCAGTGATCAAGATTAAAATGATAGTGGCTCAGATCAGGATGATAGCACTGAACGTGGTAAGAAGTGGTTGGTTTCTGAATATATTTTGAAGGTAGAACTAACATAATGTCCTGGCAGATAGAAAGTAGGAAGTAAAAGAAAGAAAGGATTTAAGGAAGATTCCAAGGTTTGGGGCCGAAAAACATAAGAACATAAAAAGGATGAAAATTCTTTTCTGTACATTTTGTGCTTCTAATGATTCTGTATGCCAACTCTATTTATAAAAGTATACTGAATTTTATTTTATCTCCAAACTTGTAAAAACTCAACCAGTTCTAACAGCACTTTGAATGCTCTTGGTAAATTCAGAGTGACCCTTTGAAAATTGCTTTATTATCTGTTCACTTCTAAGAAAATACTATATCTAGCATTTACTAAACAATATAGCATCAACATGAGGATACTTCGGTCACACAGAAGAATTAACAGACATAATCTCTGTCTTCTTTAAGCTTTTTTGTTTGTTTCATCATCTTGGTAAGCAGACACTCAAGGCTCTGCCTGGGTTTGGATCTTAGACTCAGGGCCTGGGGTTGGGGTAGCAGTGGGGGTGGGAGTGGGTGCTTTCAGTTGGCTTAGAACCTCTGTGTGATACAAAGGGGAGGGTCTAGGTAAGATGACTTTGGGGAAGCAAGGCTCCGGATGAAATATTAAGCCTCAAGTCAAGGGCTCAACCAATCAGGATAAGATCTGCCCTAAGACATTGTATATGTTTTTCCAGTTAACTTAGCATTCTTATACCACCTTTAAAAAAAAAATTGTTTAAGAAAAACCTTGCTGTAGCCTTCAGGTACTAGCAATAGGTCTGGTGAGGAGGTGGGGACAAGATTTTTAATACATATAAAGAAAAATACAAATAAGCATAAAAACATGTGGTAAAATAAAAGTTCATATTCACAGTGAATTATCTTTAAGCTTCTTCTTTCTTTATTCATGGATTTAATTTGCTGTCATTTTAGACAACTACTGTTAACAGTATCTCATCTGATAATTTGATGTTGACATCTCTCTTTTTCCTAGATTTAGTTGAATGCAAAGAAAAGCTTTGAAATGCAACTAACTGATTATTTCTCCTGCCCTCAAGAAAGACTGGAACATGACAAACCTTGAATCAACCTTGGAAAGAATCATCAAATGATAGGGAAGCGTAAGAATTCCAGGTCTTACCCTAAGATAGATAAGGTCTGCCTGAACATGAAATATAGACTATGACCAACTTTAGTTTTTTTTCCCAATCAGATTTTCATGAAACACTTTCATTTCTTTGAATGAGGCAAATGAATTTCTTTAATACTTTATATATCTGTTGTTAAAATTCGGTGCAAAAAACAACTCTAATGTCAAATATAAATTACTTTGATGTTAAGATTAATTTTTAATAATCCTCTTCTTTTTTCTTTAGCATAAGAACAAATTGAAATTACTGAAATCCAAAGAACTATAAGGCATTATTTAAGCATTTACATTAGATATCAAAATTCAAGGAGAATACAAAGCTTCGTGTGTTAAAGGAATAAAGTTTCTGAGACAAGATTGAGCAGATTTTTAAAGGCTTTAAGGAAAAAGCACACTACTCAATTTTAGAAGTAAAGAGAGGAGACAACATGATTTGGCAGGGACTTAGACTCTTAATCATGAGGAATATTATTTCAATTGTCTTCACAATTGAACCTAATAATATGCTTTGCTCTTTAACAGAAAATTGTATTTCTCATATCTCTCATATCTTCCCTGAGACAAGCTATCTGTAAAAGGGGTATTGAATTGAAGAGGGATCATATCCTTTTCATTTCCCCTGCTCCTTGCATCAGAGAGTTTGAATCAGCCTTGGGTACTCAGCATTGGATCAGACCTAACCTGTATTTCTTTTGCTAGAGAGCATAGACCCATAATCCTGGATCAGACATGTTGAAGTCTGACTCTTCCATCTACTCAAGTTGACCTCTAACAAAATTCTGATTGTTTTCTCTTCATTTGTGACAAGTTTCATTTTAAATTCTTCCAATTTAACAGAGGGAAAAGGTTAACAAGAAAATCAATCCCCTTTAAAAAAAAAAAAAAAAAAAAAAGGGTGGCCCATGGTTTCCTGCTGAATTGGAGCCAAAAACTCTGCCAGTTTTGCTCTCATATCTCTGAGCCATAGCCTGATCCTTCATGTGACCAGTGGGGCTTGTTGCCCACGATCTATCTGGGCGCCTTTCTAAAAGTGCTATCTTTGTCCATATTTCAAAACACTCACAGATATTTTATCATTAATTAGTATTCATATTATGTCTCAAACAATCTGTTCAAGAATAGGGGAAGTGAACTAGTTGAACAGCTCTTCTGTTTGTCTGGTAATTAACATGGATGATGTCTTAGAGCCGAAGGGGAGAAGGTGATCAAGTGCTGGGAAGGTAACTCCTGGAACATTCAGATGCTTACCTAATTTGGATGCTGGGCTTCACCAAAAAAAAATTATACTTGGCAAACAGAGTGGGGGAGACACAGTCCTCTTTAAAAATAGACCCATGCCTCTTTGATTCACAGCATCCTGGATTTGCTTTTCATCGTGTTAACATGCCACTTGGGAGCTGGCTGGACTCCCTTGTTCAGTGACATATATTTCATAGTGTTTTTTTAAAACCATTTGTTCTTTCAACCACAACATGCTTTGAATTTCTCTTACAAATTTGAGGGTGTATATATAGATTGATCAAAACAATATTTTTAACATTCCAAACAATTTAGAAAGATAGTGGATGTGTGTCAGTTAATGTATTACGCTCTTCTCTTCCTCCTCCCCCTCTTCAGCTGCTAATCTTAGAACGTGTGTGCCAAATTGTGTAAGATATTCTTCCAGTAGCTACATGTGTGACTCTTTTGTGAGCTCTACAGACAGTTATGAGGACAGATTTGGAGTTGCATATGGGACTGTCACATGGTTTGATTGCCTTGTCTTCCAGGCACTGAGATTTCTTTTCACTGAGCTTTAATACTGAGGAATTTTTAGTTGTGGTAAAAGTTCAGCAAAGTCTCTATTAAAGAATTTACACACTCTAGGAAATGGGGAAGAAAAAAGTTTTTAGTCACCACCACTCTGTATTTGGCATCTATATAGACTGAACAGTTCATATTTTTACTCTTTCCAATAGTCAAAAAAACTCAGGGCCTTACCACAGAATTTTTATGAAAATCAGAAAAGAGTTAAGAGCCTTTATTATCCTCCTTGCTCTTTTGGAGCAAGATCTAGTAAATGTCTTAACAGGAAAAGTAGCAGATGCTTTGTAAAAAGGTCTCATATAACTTATGTACAGTTGTAGAGGCTGGTTTGTAGAAAAAAAAATATGATCTATCCATGTCTTTAGGAGCCAAATATTCCATGTCTTTAGTCTATAAAATAGATAAGGTGCAAATCCATTTTCAACTTTAAAGCCACATATTTGCAATCCTTTTTTCATGACCTGAGCCTCACAGTCCCTCACCTCACTGGACCACAGTGCCACATCTTGAGAAACACATCGTTTTGAAGCAAGGTCTTTCTCTTAGTCCTGTTTAAAATGATCCTCAAGGATAAATAGTGTCCCGGTGATACATGTATCCAAAGAATTAGGACATATATTATTATATTATAAAAGTGTTCATCACATATGCTCAGAACTGATTCTTTGAAGATTCAGTATATGACTGAGCCTTAAAATAGTGTATGACCATTCTTTTATTCATTTCACCTTTAAAACAAATATAGTGGTTAATTATTCAGAGCTGTACCTTTATTTGGTCCATGAGTAAACTCAGTCAACTTTGTTGCACTGGGGGTCAAAGTCTTAGTTCAGAAATAATAGTAATAGCCGGGCTCGGTGGCTCGGCCTGTAATCCCGCGCCTTTGGGAGGCTGAGGTGAGCGGATTGCCTGAGCCCGCGGGTTCGAGACCCGCCTGGGCAACTTGGCGAGACCTCATCTCTACAATAAATCAAAAAATAATCCGGGCATGGTAGCGCACGTCTGTAGTTCCAGCTACTCAGAAGGCTGAGGCGGAAGGATCGCCAGAGTCCAGCAGGTCGAGCCTACGGTGGCTGGGAGAGGCCACTGCACTCCAGTCTGGGTGACAGAGTGAGACTCCAACTCAAAAATAATAATAATAATAATAATAATAATAATAGTAATGGTTATCATGTATTGATTCCCTGCTGCAAGCCTAAACTCTATATAATAGACATTTTATATACATCAAAACCTCAGGTTAATCCACCAAAGTAGGTATTATTATTACCACTTTTCCAGTTAAGTAAGAACTTGAGAAATAGCACAAATGAAATGTTTTCTTAATCTAGACCCTAATTTCTATCTCCTGTCGTAGGTTGGAAAAGTCCTGTACCTTCCAGGGCAAATTGTACTAGTACCTTGCACAACGAAGCTTGTGTGTGGTGAAATACAAACCGAAGCTACTATGTTCTTTTTTCTTTTTTTTTGAGTTGGAGTCTCACTCGGTCGCCCAGACTGGAGTGCAGTGGCCGCTCCCGGCCACCGCAGCCTCAACCTGCTGGGCTCCGGCGATCCTTCCGCCTCAGCCTTCCAATAGCTGGAACTACAGGCGCGCGCTACCACACCCGGCTAGCTACTATGTTCTTAAACCACACCCTGAAAATCCTAGAGGCTACAAGGAGAGGCACCAGACTTTACCACACTCTCATGGCCCACTGTTATGTAATGAGTAGCAGGTTCACGGCCACTGCTCTGGATACTCAGCGGAAGAGTTTAGGGACCCATAAAAAGATACCTATAGTATCTATTTTATTTCTAGCCCACAAAAGAGTGATTTATGAAAAGATTTTCTTCAGATAATCTCAAGTCTTTCTCAGAGCACTACATAAGGGGTTTGAGCTAATTCTGGGATAATAGGGTTTGATTGAGCTGTTATGTTCTGCCTCGTAATTGGTTGTGCACAATTGAGAAAGAAAATTGCTTAATAGAAAGTTATAGTTATCACTAACTTTATCTTAATTCCCCAAAGCAGTAAGTTGAGTTCTTTAAGAGCAGCTTAGGGTTCTTAGAAAATGTTGAAAAATACTCTGTTTTAAAATATTTCTGTTCATATACCACACTATACTTTCTGGAAATGGGGATGGGAATCATATATGATTCTCTTGGAGTAAGTTTTATTTTATTTCTCTAAGAACAATTTAAAAGGATCACATCTTTCTAAAATTTGTACCCTGGGTTGGGGTTGAAACTTTTAGTTTTCCCACAGATAACCAAAATAGTTTAGGAAATACATTGAATTTAGATTATACCATTACTTATACTGTTGTGTCATCAGAAAGTGAAAAAGATCTTTAAAATAAATAATAGAGTTAGAATATATTCTGGTAGGAACAAGAATCTGGTTTTTGTTGATGTTAAAAAATACATTGGTAATACAATCATTAATTGCAGATAATATTACCTACCTAGTAAATCCATGAGATGTGAACAATCAGTAAAACTGATGACTTAAGTAAGATTGATAGGCAAAAAGGAAATATGAAAAAAATTGTATCTTCTAACTGTTAACTGTAACCAATTAAAAAAGACAATAGTTAAAAAAAAGACCCCATGCACAGTGGCACCAAAACAATAAAAATTTCAGGATTGCTATAAAGAAAACCATAAATCTCTATGGCAGGATGATGCTTTTGAAAAGTGAAAAGATGTACCATGTTTCTGATTTAAAATAATTTTAAGATATAACATGTTTCTGATTAAAAATAATTTCATAAGAATCGTGTCACAGGGAATGAACTTAACAAATGATTCTGAATTAGATATAAAAAAGAGTAAAGAGCCGGGCTCGGTGGCTCAGCCTGTAATCCCGCGCCTTTGGGAGGCTGAGGTGAGCGGACTGCCTGAGCCCGCGGGTTCGAGACCCGCCTGGGCAGCGAGACCTCATCTCTACAATAAATCAAAAAATCAGCTGGGTGTGGTAGCGCGCACCTGTAATTCCGGCTACTTGGAAGGCTGAGGCGGAAGGAACGCCGGAGCCCAGCAGGTCGAGGCTGCGGTGGCCGGGAGTGGCCACTGCACTCCAGTCTGGGAGACGGAGTGAGACTCCAACTCAAAAAAAAAAAAAAAAAAAATAGACATAAACAGCCTGAAAATTTTTTGCCAAAAGAAGAAGATGGGTGTGGCAGGAGAGAGGAGCAAGAATAAGTCTTACACTGCCAGATATTAAGACATGTTATAAAGATACAATCAAAATCATGTGCCATTGGCACAGTAACAGATGAGAATCGGTGCCCCAAACTTGACAATTCTCTTTAAATTACGTGCTTTCACACTTGAAGAGGTGTTACTGTTTCTTTTGATCAGACAGGAACATGAGGTCACACTGCCTGTTGCTGATTTGGCAAACCTTATTTGGAGACAGAACCCTGTTTTTAATGAATGAACCTTCTAGGCATTGCACCTGCTAGCAAGGTGGTGTTTGCAAACCGTCAGCACTCGCTACCTCTTACTTTGATTGTGACACTGGTGATTTTTCTAATCCGATTGTGTCCAGGGCTTGTATATCTGGGAGCCTTTATTTCCCCCATGACTCCTGGGATCTGCAGAATTCTTACAAAAGTTGCTTTCTTCAATCGATAGGGAAAATGATTTTGTGCTTTAGCTTAATTTATTTTTCCCATGGCTGACACATTTGAAATTGAATTATTTCACAGATCCTCCCCTCTCCATTGGCTTTATTTGGTATTCAATGCAAGCTAAATATAAAATGATATAAAATTTCAAATTATTTAAGCTAAACTTGTTTTAATATAGAGTAAACATATTTATTCATAATGTATTTCTTCTCACTTATCCACAGATGTGGATCTCAATTTAGAATGAGTTTCACCAAGGAAACAGTTTGTAGAATATTTTCAGTGAGGCTAGTAGGCAAAATAAGTTCTTATCATCTTAGTAGACCTTGAAAAACAAAGGTTTGTACCCAACATCTTTAAAAGAAAATAAAAATTAAAAAGAAAAGAAAAATAAAGATAATTTCTAGGCATGTCACCCATACTCACTTTATAACTAATGTATTACAAATTACCACATCAAATAGAAAACTTGAGAATTCCAGTTAGTGGTATTTAACCTTGGTAGTAGCAATTTAGGTACGCTTATAGTAACTTGCTACAGAATCATTGTGTGTCACTATTTCAATAAAATACATTTATAGTTAAGAAGAAAATTAGTTTGAGAAGGATCATTTTGTTGAGTTGAAATTCACAGTCTGTATTGTAAAGTAAAGAATGTATCTAATTTTGATTTAAAAACAACTTGCTATCATTATATTATCATTTTACAATTATCTATAAAATGAAAGAAAAGTATTTTTAATTTAATTAACCTTGCCTAAAAGATTTGAGTATATTCTTACTGGAATAATTAGTAATCAGAACATATCGCAATAAGCTATTATATCTTTTCAGAAATTTGGGGGTTTTTCTGTTTTTTTCTGAAGGTGCTAAGAGAGTACAGTCCTGACACAATATTATTCAACATGCTGATACTTTTTAGAATCATAATGTTGATTGTTAAAACTTTACTAAATTGACTTGACAGTTTCAAATTAAGTATCATCTTGTGTTTTTCTTTTTTCCATAGCTTTTTAATAACACTGTCATATAATATGATGATTGTATGAGTGGTTTTGCTACCTCATTCATCAGAGTAATCAATGGGGAAGGGAGCCGTATGGATTCTAGTTCATTTGTATTGGGTAGGACAGATGGCATTATTGATAAATGGAAATATGCCAAATATTTATTGTGTAATGATATTACAGGGACTCAGGCTTCTGAATTTTAATACTTTTAACTTCTACAGTAACTGGCTAATTTATTTATTTACCATGTATCCATTTAATCATATCAATGTGTGGATTGCAACATTAATTATATTGTAGTTAATACCTTTCAGTTTAAGTGATGGGTGTTTCTCTTTTAAAGGCTTTTTGTTTACTTATCTGATTTCTGACAAAGCTATCACTTGGGTCTTGAAGATTTTAAAGCTGAAACAAGATTTGGAGAAGACAGTAAGTTAAAGTTAGGATCCCAGAAGGGACAGAAGCAGCCATTTTACAGCAGTTCTTCCCATTATCACCTTTGTCCTGTGGGAGGCAGAGAGAAAAAAGCTAGTCTCACAGACCCTTTTTACATTTGCCTCCTGTGAAAGTTTCTACTTACAGTAGATTTCCTAAAATGATGCTCTAATGTAACTTGGACATAAGGACATAATTATATGATTCAGGTTCTAATTATATTTTATTTTCAGAATTTGGAAGTGAATCATTTGAAGAAGGGTTAATTCTGGTGTAGTATCTTTACTGCACTGTCCTCCCAAATGTTTGGTATCGTCCCAAAGTCATGTTCACACTAGTAGAAATAAATAAAATCCACTGGGAAAGAGGACTTACTTTATACTGTGTATACTTTTGTATTGTTTAAACGCTTACCGAAAGCGTATAGTCATGCTTTACTTTTGCGATTGCAAAGTTAAAAGTGAGTTTTAGCAATTTCAAAACTTTTATTGCTGTTGTCTTACATTTATTTATTTACTTACTTACTTTCTTATTTGGTAAGCAGGATTTATTGAGAGAACAGAAAAGCTCCCAGAGCAGGAGGAGACTCAAGGGGGTTGCCCTGTTGTCTTACTTTAAAAAATACTACCAAAGGCCTAGGATGTATTTAAAGGCCGCTAGAAGCTCTCTGAAAGCACCTCCAGGTCTCTTTCTGTTTTACTTAAACAGCAATATGAATTCCTTAATGATAGTGACCATTTTATCCAAACTGAGATTCAGTGGATTTTTTTCATTGTCAATTTTTCATTGTAAAAAAAATTACAAAGACATAGAACTTACAGGTTTTAAAATTTAGTTATAAATTTATCAATTTACCTTCATCTTAATTCACTAAATTCCTGGTATTTATTTTATTTTATTTTTTTAATCAATATTTTTTATTATGATATTGTGGGATACAGTTAAGGGTTAGGTATACAAATATGCTTCTTTCAGGCCCCCTTGTTGATAAGAGGTATCTCCCCATCCCCAGACAGATATTTATTTTATTTTATTGGTATTTATTTTAGCACACTGACTATACATATCAAGAGAGCAATGTTCATTGATCATGATACTGATAAATATGGTAGGATGGTATACATCCACAAAGACAATTGGAAATATAAATATTTAGTTAGATGCTTTCAAAATAGTGTGTGATCCCACTAATTAAAGAGAAACTTTTTATTAAATTTTGAGAAAATCAATCTTTTAAAAAGATTCTAGGCTGGGTGCAGTGGCACTTCCTATAATCCCAGCACTCTGACAGGCTAAGGCAGAAGGATCACTTGAGGTCAGGAGTTCAAGATCAGCCTAGGCAACAAAACAAGACCTTTTCTCTACAAACAATTTAAAAATTAGCTGAGGATGGTGGTAGTACATGCCTGTAGTCATACATTACTTGGTAGGCTTGAGCCCAGGAGTTCAGGGTTACGAGCTCTGATCATACCACTGCATTCAAACCTGGGTGACAGAGTGAGACTCCATCAAAAAAAAAAAAAGGCTTTTACAAAAATATAGTGTTCAGTGGGCCAAGAGGACAAGGCAACTTCACAGACCTTTCCAGAGATACTGCATTCAAGATAGACTCTCTACTGTATGATTTAGGGTAGAATAATAGTAGTTGCATTCCCATAGCCTGGGCAAGTACAAATGAACCAAAATGCACCCTGGTGGCTCCAGCCATCTTCAACACACTAGGACAATCTCAGACGCATGGATTAAAATGGCATAGATAATATTCTGATGGAAATCGCAGGACCAATAATAAACCAAGAAAAGAGTAGCATTCACTGAAGTGGTGTGGAATTTGAAGCATTCTTTATGTATTTATTGTTTCTTTTTTAAAAATCACAAGTGTCAGTAATATAACAGGCATGGACATTTTGTTGTCACTAAAGCCTTTTATTTACTTATGGAATCACATATTAGTGCTTTCCAACAAAATTTGGGAAGAGTTTTTACTCTGAACTTTGTGTCTGCATTTGTAGTCCTTAGTTTTTCCTGATCTTTTCTCAATTTCTAATTATTTGTTTTTCTCTCACTCCCTTTCTCTTTCCATACCCAGTTATACATTGAGACACAGAGAAAGACTGTCACAGACATATCAGTTCTTACTTTGGGGTTTTATTTGTTTGTTTGTTTTCTGTTTTTGAGAGACAGAGTCTTAATTCTGTCACGAGCCTGGAGTACAGTGGTGAGATCATAGCTCACTGCAACCTCAAACTCCTGGGCTCAAGTGATCCTTCTGCCACAGCTTCCTGAGTGACTAGGACTACAGGCATATGCCACCACGCCTCAGCTAATGTTTTATTTTTTGTAGCGATAGCTCTCTCTGTGTTGCCCAGGCTTATCTCAAACTCCTCACTTCAAGTGATACTCCTCCCACCTTGGCCTCCCAAAGTGCTGGGATTACAGATACGAGCCACCGCACCTGGCCTTAGCTATTACATTGGCTCCCCAAACAGGAAAATTTCCTTTAGGGTAACACTGCAATGTTCTTATTTTAAATCTTACATATTTGAAGAAACTGTGTAATATTACTCCATTGATGGAAAGAAGAAAAAGTCTCTAGTACTGAGGAGTTTAATTACATTTTAGTGAATTTAATGACTATTTTCACTGCATTTTGCTAGAGGTTTTTCTCATGAAAGCTCTTATGCAGAGTTTTAGGTATGACCCACCACCTCCCTACAAAAAGGATCATACATTCCTAAAAATAAGACATAAAGACTACAGCTCAACATTTAAGTTCCAAGAATTTCATATGGCTCCAATTTTTTAAAAGACACACTAATATTATTAAAATTGTGTTTCAGATAATCAAGCCCTATGTGAAAGCCAATTTTCTTTATAATATTTCAAGAGCACTAGAATATTTATCCAGCGAATCTTCTGTAAAGATGTCATGGTCTTACAGGGGAAGTGATATGAGGATGCTCAATAATAAATTTCTAAATTTAGTCCTGAGTCATTCGGACTTTGACTTAGTCAAATTTATCAGAAATAACTTTTTTCAAAGCCTTAATTTCTGAAGACAGGATGATAGTAATTGATAATGCTAGTGAATAAAGAAATAAATGTTGGCATATTAAGACAGTGTATAAGCTGACATCCTTGAACAAAAGCAGCCTGTCAACTGTGATGCTCTTAAGTACAGGAAAGATTGATGTTTGCCAAATGCAAAATCAGAGAGAAGAAAAATATGTTTTCAAGTTTAGAGGATTGCCAACAATGAAAGAGAAGAATAAATAAAAATTTAGATGTACAATATTGTTATACCTTGTCAAGGAAATGTTCATTGGAATCAGGCCTCCTTTTTAAAGAACATAATGTAAGATTTCTACCAAAAGATTACTCAAGAGCCTGACAATTAATGCAAAAGTAGAATTTTAAAGGTACAAAGTGGTGGCTGATGTTAACAAAAATTGTATTGTTACATTATCAAAAAAACTGTGACCTAGATTTCAGTGTCGATGATCTCCTACAGATTAGTTAATATAATTGGTTTTGTTACTAAGAGAAAACTAAGGATTTCGAAAAATATCGGCATGAATCATGTGGTACTCCATTATAAAATTACTAGCCAAAATACACCGGTTTCTGTTTATTTCTTCTGCATTGTCAGGTTTATGACATTTATTTGGTAGCTACATATTGTTTTGAATGTGTGATGATTTGCATTATTAAAATACAGTTCGCTTCTGATCCATGTTAAGAACATACAGTGCATTCAAATGAGTAGGTAGCATTGGGTCTTTCATCTTAGAGCGGTATGTTTCATTTCCCTAGGGTTGGAATTAAATTGAGATTTTGTATTCATTTGTAGTAATTGTAATGAGAATATTTAACACGGGTCAAATGGAGAATAGTGGCACCCTGGAACTGCTTAGAAATCATTTGCTTTTTCAATATATCATTCCACAGTGGGATTGAAAAAATTACCACGCCTTGTTTAAAGATGTTATATTGTTCTATTTGTAAGTCTAATGAAATCTTTGGCAGAAAAGAGTATAAATTGCTCAAATAAATTTTAGAAAATAAGAAGACATCTGATTCAAATGATTAGACATTTGAAATGCATGAAATACTATTAACAATATTTACCTAAGAAAATCAGGGACGTGTATATGTTTTTTTAAACTCTTAATGTTTCCTTTTTATTCCTATAAGAGAAAGTAGAGAAAAATTGTATTTGTTTGCCCACAGACATGGGGGGAAATTACCCAGCAGAGCTCTACACCCACAACAGATTTTTTCAGACTCCTTTTTTCCCCTGAAGCAGTATTTTTATTTCAGCACCATAAGTGATTTTCCATCTTTCTCACTGAAGTGCTCAGGTATATAAGCACCTCTCTCCTTCTCAGGACATTAACTTTGTTAAAGCAAAGAGAAAACAAATTGGGTTTTTTGTGCTGTTTGTATCTTCTCTCTTGTGTTTAAAAAATAATAATAATTGCTAAACTTGATCAGCCTGTGTTTGAAAACTGATCTGTCACTGAATGATCACCTACTGAAAACTCATTTAAAAATTATATTCTATTGGATGGTATCCCTTGATCTTAGAGAACGATTCTGTACAAAAGAATGCTAGTATCAATAAAATTCTTTGTGCTTTAAATGATATTCAGAAAATGTTTTAGAGATAAACATACCCAGTGATTGCTCAGAGCTAGACTACACTGTCTCAGACGGATATGATAAGTTGGGTAAATGTAACAGGCTAAAATAATACAACATTTTCTAATACAGTTGTAGGCTTCTACCCTAAATAGAAATGTATTTGTGTTGAGCACATTCTAGCATGGAAGCTTACTTTGAACATTCCAATAAATCCAGCAATTACTTCAGGAATCACAGAAGTGTTGCTTACCCTAAGAATTATTAAGGAAGGGGAGGTCTTCCATTTGGTAAACTCTCTGTGATAACATGAAAGTTCTGCTGTATAACCATTATCCTTGGTCTTCCCAGTACCATTAGGAGTATATTAATACAGTTATCATTCAGTGTTTAATGCTTGAAGAAGGCCTTTCAAATATGCCTAGAAAACAGCCACTATATTGTAAATAACAGAGATAGTCTACATCAATATCCGGAATGAAGCAAGAGTGCCTAGCAATAGCATTACAATTTAAGATTATTCTGGAAGTTCTAGACAATTCAGTTGTGCAGTGAACTTACAAGAGCTGCATTAGAAAAAAAGAGAAGCAAAATCTTATTTTCATAAAATGCATAACCATATACAATATAAATTAGGCCAAACATACCTAAAATTGCTCAGGGCTTACTCATCCTATTTCAGAAAAATATGATAAATTGAAACAATGAAAATGGACTAACAGAATAGACTTTTTCTAATACAATTTCAAACTCTTACCTTAAATAAATGTGTGTTTATGTTGAGCAAATTCTGACATGGGGAAATCCATGTAAATAAACTAAAAAACTACTTGAGCTAAAAAGAGAATGAATCAAGATGACAGAATACAAAGCACATATTTTTAAATCTTTCATCCATCAATATCTTGATTTGGGGGTGAGAAAGAAGGAAAATAAATTTGTGGTAATAATCCCAATTGCAAAATATCTGAACTGGGCATGGTAGCTCATGCCTGTAAACCCAGCTCTTTGGGAGGCCAAGGTGGGAAGATTGCTTGAGACCAGGAATTAAAGACCAGCTTGGGCAACATCATGAGACCCTGTCTCTATAAAAAAAGTTTTTTTTTTAATTAGCCAGCTGCGGTGGCAAGCGCCTGTATTCCCAGTTACTCGGAGGCTGATGCAGGAGGATCATTTGAGCTGTGATGAGCCATGATCAGCCCTCTGTACTCCTACCTGGGCAACAGAGTGAAACCTTGACTCAAAGAAATAAAATAAAATAAAATATCCTCTGATGTCCTAAGGAAGAATTACACAAGACCCCTATCTGAAAGTGACCATCATGTTTTCCAAGTACATAACAAATATGACATATTTTTAGTATGAAACAATTGTAGACTTGTTTCAAGAAGATACAACTTTGTTGTTGTTTTTAATCTCTAAAATTTGAAGTTTTTTCTTCTCCTTTTGCAATATACAATTCAAGAGACATCTATAAGCAGGCAGCATGCAATGTTCACCATTGTATTTCCAACACCTGGCACAATGCCTGACATATGGTAGGCATGCAGTGAGCATTTGACTAAAGAAATAACCAATTCACTAATAAAGAACTAGTCTTCTTTCCAAAAGTACCGATGAATTGATTTATTCAAATAATCTTTATATGTTAGTAATTTTTTTTTTTTGAGTTGGAGTCTCACTCTGTCGCCCAGACTGGAGTACAGTGGCACGCTCCCGGCCACCGCAGACTCAACCTGCTGGGCTCTGGCGATCCTTCCGCCTTAGCCTTCCAAGTAGCTGGAACTACAGGTGCGCGCTACCACACCCGGCTAATGTTTTTTGATTTATTGTAGAGATGAGGTCTTGCTAAGTTGACCAGGCGGGTCTCGAAACCGCGGGCTCAGGCAATTCACTCACCTCAGCCTCCCAAAGTGCGGGATTACAGGCTGAGCCACCGAGCCCGGCACTAATTTTTTTAAGGATACAATTTTATCAAGGAGTTCCAATCCTTTGACTATCTAGTCTCTAATGTGCACCAATTCAAAATGTTCCTGCATTTACTTGCAGAACCCCTCTCCAGGTGTAGTATAGTGCAAAAAGCAAGAATTTAGACGACCTAAGGAACATCTCACCACCTTTCATTTTGCCAAGGTGGGCCTAGAATTCTGTAATCTTCCTGGAGAACTTTTGGTTTGGAAACCTAATCCCCTTAAACTGTAACACCACATATTTTCTTAAACCCTCTCTTTTCTGTCTTCTTTCTTTCTCTGGTTTCCAAAGACTCTCCGGGTATTTAGATTCTCCATTTTCTTGGGATCCAACTAACGTCTTTTGAGGAATCTACACCAACTTCTCCTATGGGAAAAGGGAAACCACTCCAACACCATTCTGCATTGAGCAACTCCCAGGAGTTTACCTTGTAATGATATCACAATTTTGGATATCACAATTTCCTTTTCCTCAAATCCTGTGTCCTCATCTTGAGAGGTGTATTTTTTTTTTAATTTTTCTTCTATCATATACTCACTCTCCTCTTGTCTTTCACAGAGCCTAGTCCTGTTCTGTTCAGAAAAGTGATTTCTTCCCCCAAAGCCATTTTGTTTTGTGCTGCAAGTGAATTACCCCTTTCTTTTTTATGATGCAAGCAATATATCATCCTTGATTTGCACTAAAAAATAGCCATAATGACATGAAAAAGAATTGATCTAGAAGTCAAGAAATGTGGGTTCTAGTCTTTACTGTTTTACTCTTGACCAGAAGTTAAAATGCATGGCAGTTAAATAACCTGTTGCCTCATTATTTTTTTCTAAATGTTATCTTCCATCTCTAATAGTCTTGATCATTTCATTAATTTTTGTATCCAATCACTGCCATTTATTGACTTCTTAATAATTTCCAGTTACTATGCAAGGTATTTATTTGGGGTACAGAAATGATTAAGAGGCTCTCACCTTCATGATACAAGAGTCATTGTTTTCTTATGAAACTGTGAAGGATAACTGAGATGTTCAGTCTTGATTTCTGACTGAGCTTCCTAGGCAGGCATTTTAAAGCTAGAGCTTAAATTTTGTTACATAATTCTGTCAAAAAGACAAAAATTATTTTTAAATAATTTCTGTACTTAAAATTATTTAGAGTATTACTACCTATAGAAATGCATTTGTATTTTAATAATCACATCCTAGTTGCACTTATAGTAGGACACTATATTAAAGTTCTAATAATTACTTTTGATCAGGCAATTTTCTTACACGATGATTTTTCAGATAGTCTTTTGATCCTGTTATACTATTACTTTCAAAATACAGAAAGATGTACCTTTGGTATTTTAGGAAAAACTTAACACATTTCATATTTGTTCACCAGATGAAATTGCTTTTAAAGGAAAGAATAGCCAGATTGCTTTCCAAGATGACTAGTACTGTCTTACACTTGACTCGAAGAGTAGAATAAATGAATAATTTTGTATGCAAGTTTCTTGGTTTACTTACAACTTTCTGCTAAGACTCCAGAGACCTTTACGCAAAGGATTCCACCAATTACATTTGTTGTATGTGTGTGTATATATTTTTTCCAGAAAGCATATGTTAGTAGGGCTATTAAGCAATTAGCTTCATGCATATAGATAGTTCATTTTGCACCAAACCATATGATGTGATTGGAATTTATAGAAAACCATCTTTCTTGCCAGAAATTGAGGCAAGTTAATTCTCTCATTTGGAGAAGTGTGGTCTTATAACTGCAATCTGCACCCTTAAAAATTAGAAGCGTAGTATTCTTTATTTGATAGCTTAGAGAAGTACATAAAAGACAAAAGTTTTATTTGTATTAAATGAAGACATTGGAAAAAATAGAGCACCTGCTTCATATTGCATACTCACTAAATGTTTGTTAACTTTCAATAAAATAAAGCCAGCAGGGATTAAGATTAGTTTTTTTGATACACATAAAATATGTGCCATGAGGTCTTATGTCCTTGTCACATTTGGCTCAAGCATCTTATCTGTCTATGCAAAAAGGGAAAGGCAGTCAGTGACAGAATCTGTAATGTCCATGAGATAAAAACAAACTGGCTGCTCAGTAGAAGCCCAGCTATTTCTAGGGACTTAATAACTATTTCCAGAATGAATGAATGGTGCTGAAATCTGAGAAAAAGTTCCACCATTTGCCTTTGTAGGAGGCTGCTGGACTCTTCGCCGTCTTTCCTCTTCACTCAACAAACACAACAGAGTGTCATGTGGCTATTTCTCAGGTCAATGCTCAAGAGTAGTTAAGAAGACTGCTTTTATGGGGGTGAAACACAACAATAGCCTGATGATGTGCCTTAATTCAAAAAAATATTCTGAAATATCTAGAAATCCTAAAGCAGGAGATAAATTGAGTACGTTTCAGGCACATATACATTTTCCATCTGTAAAGTAGGATTCATTGCCACCTTTTGAAGCTCTAGTTGCACTTTACAAAAGGAGCATGTTGCTGTCTTGTCTCATTTTTATAGCCCTCATATCCCTGGCCATAGCCATTAATCAGGATTTTTTGTTTCTTCCTCTATTGGGGAAGCGGGGGATTATACCAAAAAGCCATGAAGTGTCTACTCCAAGATGTAAAATTCTACATGATTGGCCTTTTGTAAATATTAAGCAAACCCAGTAAATCAAAATGATCAGATTAACATATGTTAGCAGAAGCATTCATATGAAGGGAAATGTTGACATTCTTTATGAACACTGCTTTTTCCTTTATGGCTGCCATTTTTATTGTGGATTTCCCTGTTCAGCACTTAGTTCCAATTTTTTAAATGATCCATTTCAACACTAGACAGCAATATTCTTCCAGTCATATGAGTTTGGGGTTACATTTTATTACATTAAAGATTGCAGAGCTCTACTGTGAATTAGTATGTTAGCATGCCTTGTATTTTACAGAACTATGTTCACAAGAATTATTGTGACTGGGTCCGGGAATTCTTTGCTTAATTCTTTGAAGTGAAAGTCCAAAGCCATTTAACCTTCAGTAATAACTAGGTTATGAGTTTGTTGTATAATCTCAAGCATCTAAAAGTACAAAAACAATGGATAATTTATTCAAGAATCCCAAAGAGATTGTTTGATTTAAAGAGGTACTCAGTTGAAGATGGCAATACTTTCAAGTAATCATCAATTTACTTGAATATAGTTTCCCAGAATTCTGCTTATAACTTGGCTGCTTGGAGTTATAAATTCAAGTCCATTCAGTGGATACTTATGTGCCAATGCTATCCCCACCCTTAAAGAACTTTCTTGCTGGTGGTGTGGAAAAAAAGACAAGGACACAAATAACTTGGCAAACCTCTTTTCAACACATTGTCAAGTGCCTTATAAAGCAAGCTCAAATGTGGCAGAAAGCCACCATCGAATTTCAAAGTCAAAAAATTCATAAATTGTTACAAGTTTATGCTGTAGATCAACCACCTCGAATTTGGGAGGTTTGTGCTAATATCTTACTCTCAACCTCTTATCAGTTCTTTTTCTCCCAGCATATCTAACTCACTGCCTACCTTCTCCCACAAAATGGATGAGGCAGGTATAAAGCAGAGTTCCAGCTAATGGGAATCAGATCTGTACTGCATTTAAGAAATATATCCTTATTATTAATCTTAACATCTATATCAAGGACTCTCTATCCCTTAAATAAATTGTTTTAAAAATGACAAATTGCCAAGTTTTAGGGATTTTTTAAAATCTCTTCACTAGAAGTGGCAGAGTTTCTGACACAATCTATTTTCACTTGTGATAAATGTATCTTATGATATATTTAGCATAGCACAATATTCTTGTTAATGTTGGAGGATTGTTTTTACTGTTTCGACTTACATTTCATGTTTGCATTTGGAGACCAGTTTCTCTTATTCCAGTGGATTCCATTATAAATATGATTGAGTCCCTGGTCTATAAATAAGGAATACTTCATTTTATCCATACTTGAATTTCTCTTCTGATCTCACAATTGGAGGTGATGTTTAAAACATGTATCATCTACTAAAGCACCTTTCCCATGACCCACCAGCCAGCCCATACTTCCAAGTTCTTTTGTCTTGCCCTGGCTCCCTCAGAACCAAATTCCCATAGAAGCTGAAATTTCCACAGATAGCCTCAGAAGGGACAAGGGTCAGCCAGCCTGTGAGAACATCCGTGGGAGCTAGTGGTAGTGCCCAGAAAGCAGAGTTTTGAGGGGCTGACTGACTTCAGCATCAACCAATCTGAGACATAAAAAGGTCCTGGAAATCTGAGCATTAAGCTTTTAGTTACTATGGTATGTAGTATGGCTGGGGCACTTTAACAACCTCTAAGATAGTTTTTAATCTTTAGAGCCTTATCTATAAATACTAACTGAGTTTCAGATGTGCTCACAACCCATCATAAGAAGCTGTATCTGCAGACTTAAGACTGTGTCTGGAGATAAATGGGTATTTTAGCAACTATCTATGTTTCCTTAACCCATTCTCGAATGTGACCTTCTTCTGCTTTGAATGTGCAAGAGTTTTTGGAATCTTTTTTCTTTTGACCTACTTTTGACTTTTTCCTTGTAAGTCTCAGTTTAGAACCCTTCTGTAAAAGGGTTATATTAATAGTACTTCTCACTCAAAATAGCTAAAACACAGAGAAAAAACAAGTTCCACCAATGGACGCGTGGATAAAGAAAATGTGATATATATACGCAAATGAATATTATTCAGCCATGAAGAAGAATGAAATTCTGTCATTTATAGCAGCATAGATGGAATTGGAGTTCATTGTGCTAAGTAAAATAAGTCAGGCACATAAAGATAAACACTGCATATTCTCACTCATATGTGGGAACCAAAGAAATAGATCTCGTGAAGATAGAAAGTAGATTGGTGGCTATCAGAGGTTGGGGAGGGTAGGGGCAGGATGAAGAGAGGTTAATAGCAGGTACAAATGTACATTTTAGATAGAAGAAATAAGAGCTGGTGTTCAATAGATAGGGGGACTACAGTTAACATTAATTGATTCTACATTTTAAAATAGCTAGAAGTTAATAATTTGAATGTTCCTAGCATAAAGAAAAGATAGTACTTAAAGTGATGAGTATCCCAATTATCCTGATTATATGAATATATCAAATTATCACATGTACCCTGAAAATATGTACACTAATATGTATCAATAGAAAAATTGAAAGAATAGTGCTTCAGCATACTGTTGCTGTTAGGATTAAATGAGATAATGCAAGCGAAACCCATACTACAATGCCTGTAAAATAGTTAGTACTAGCCATTATTTACTTTTCATGAGATCTGCATTTCATGGATTTTATAATACTATATATAGTTACATAGCTGATTTGGTACATTTGACTATAGGAACACATGCTGTGCACTGTGTTAGAACAAAAAGATGACCAGAAAAATAGGTTATTATTGAGTATGAGACATTTTCTTGTTTTCAGACACTATAGAGCTATTGCGTGCTCTGATGACTCAAAGGCGCCTGGGGTTTCAAGGGCCGATGTCAGCTAGTGGCTTCTGGGCTTTTATTCCTAATGAGGAAAGGGTATTCTTTCTCTCTCTGGAAAAAGGGAGATTCTCTGTCAAGCTTCAGGTCTCCCTGTACTCATATATTATCTTTTCCTTTGACTTTTGCTCAAAACTGGGGAATAGAGCATATCTTAAAAGCACTGATGTCAGGAAACCCCAGGCTCTTTCGTTTCTGGGTAACATGAATGAGAAGACTGTCATAAAAGATATGGAAACTTTGGAGGAAATAAATAAAAATGAATCCTAGAGGGCAGCATTAAAAAGTGTATAGAAAAACTCTGTTAACAAGTAAATGAGTATTTTTAACAAGGTTTTCTTGTCATAGTCTTTGATTGGCATCAGAGTCTTCATTTGAACTGTGTCATATTAGGTGCTCTGAGCAAAAGTCAATTATAATTTAGACTCCTAATGAAGACTAAACATCAGAATAAGAATTTGAAGGAAACACTGTGGCACACCATTTTCTGGGGGCTTGTTTGAACCATGTCTGTTTCCTTTTCCTCTTGATGGCTTAACATATTCACAATATGCTTTCTTGTATTCTGTCTTCCTTTCTGGAAAGTCTGGTTCACAAGTGGATGTCATTGTCTCAGTTACATGTTGGTTTAGTATTGACTAATTACTTAACCTTTCTTGATATTTTCATCATTCGTAACATGGAATAAACACTGTTTATAGTATTCTAACTCTAAAATGTCTTCATTTGAGAAAAATATATATGATGGTGGTCCTTCTTTAAGGGTTCTTAGTGAAAACACTTTCCTCCGATTCTTTCCGTGCAACTACCTTTATTGCTGCCAATGAAGAACTGCCAAGACCATCAAGATTAATGAGTGATGGCCAAAAACAAAAGTGAGAAAAAGGGTGAAACAATTTATGTGAGAAATTACTAAACAGTAATTGCAGAAGTTAAACTTAATATCTGAGTATTAGTAATTCATCATAGATTTCCATGTTTTTAAATGAAAAAAAAAATCCCTGTCCTTTTTTATAAAGTGGAAATCTTTAGCAAAGCTAGATTTAGTAAATATCCCAATCTCTCTGTTTTTGCATTGCTCTTAAAAGGGACAAGATCTGAAAAAAAATTATTTCGGTGATGCTAAGTCACATGTAAATTGTACTATTCTGCTAATACACATAAAGATTATAAGTATATTTTCTCAATACACACATTATATGTATTCTTGTTACTAATATTAATTTTGAGACAGAAGAATTTAGTATTATAAATCTGTGAAGCATTCCCTTTGATCTATTAGAACTCAGTATAATTCAGTATAACACATATCATTCTGAGATACAAGCATTCATTTATGCTTCTGTCTCCTTCTAACTTCTACATTCTTCCCTTCCTCTCTTTCCAAGATAAACAGTTTCTAAGTAACAACTTTGCCTTCCTTATTCTCATTCCTTATCACCACATAGGTTTTCAGCATGGTGCCTTGGCAAAAAGTGGGTGCTCAATAAATGTTGTATAAATAAATAAATAAAGCTGATGTTATAGATGCATACAAATTGTGTAGGGTTGCTGTAAAATGTTCAGATTCAATAGTCTCACCAGATAATGTCAATTAGCTATCTGTATCTCATTATATATCAATAGAGCTGCAATAAATCATATAAAGATTAATAGTTAAGCTTAATCCCAAGTCATATGGTTCCATTCAGTGTAGCAAGGAAGATGTGATTGCTAAAAACCTTTTAAAAGCTTGGAGGATTGTTCGCACATGAGTAAATTGATGGTTAAACATTAAAGTAATTTTCTGTGGGAGGAACATAGAGCTATGCTGCCTTCAAATGGGATTACCACCCAAAAAGAATCAACTTCATGTCAAAGTTAGGGTAAACTGAAAAGGGAACGAATATTTATGCCACTACTTTGTACCAACTACTGTGCCAGGAGCTTTACATATGTTGTTTCCGTTGTTGATGAAAAGTCAAACTGTAAAATAAAGAAGTTTATTCTGAGCCAAATAGGAGTGACTGTGGCCCAGGGTAGGGTTTCAGGAAGTTCTGAGAACATGTGCACAATATGGTTGGGTTGCAGCTAGGTTGTATACATTTTAGGGAGACAGAAGTTTACAGGCAAGGACAATAATCTGTACATATAAGGTATACATCACTCTCACCCAGAAATGTGGGGCATTGCAAAGGAGAGGGCACACAGTCCATAGGTGATTCAAGGATTGCCTGATTGGTAATTGGTTGAAAGAGTTAAACTCCGCCGGGCTCGCAGTGGCTCAGCCTGTAACCCCAGCACTTTGGGAGGTGGAGGCAAAAGGATTGCCTGATCCCAGGGGTTTGAGACTAGCCTGGACAAATGGGTGAGACCTCGTTTTTACAATAAATCACAAAAACTAGCCAGGCGTGGTGGCGTGCATCTGTAGTTCCAGCTACTTGGAAGGCTGAGGTGGAAGGATCGCCTGAGCCCGGCAGGTCCAGGCTGCGGTGGTCGTGAGCGTGCCACGGCACTCCAACCTGGGCGACAAGAGTGAGACTTGAACTAAAAAAAAAAAAAAAGTTAAACTCAGTCTAAAACACTTGAAGTCCGTAGAAAGAAATGCTTTAATGGCTCAACCTGTAATCCCGCGCCTTTGGGAGGCTGAGGTGAGTGGATTACCTGAGCCCGTGGGTTCAAGACCCGCCCGGGCAGCGAGACCTCATCTCTACAATAAATCAAAAAATCAGCCGGGCGTGGTAGCGCATGCCTGTAATTCCGGCTACGTGGAAGGCTGAGGTGGAAGGATTGCCGGAGGTGAGGCTGCGGTGGCCGGGAGCGGCCACTGCACTCCAGTCTGGGCGACAGAGTGAGACTCCAACTCAAAAAAAAAAAAAAAAAAAGATATGGGGGTTGTGGAAGCCAACTTTTTTCTTATGTAGATGAAACCTCTAAGTAGCAGGCTTCAGAGAGAATAGGTATAAATGTCTTCGACTCTTCTTAGGGAAGGAGATCTTCTACAGATGTCTTCAAGTGATGACTTTCTAAGCCATTCCAAATATGGAAGTTTTGGAATATATCAAAGAAATATATTTTGGGGCAAATTATTTTTATTTCCTTAAGAGCGTACTATCTGCCATGTGACGCTATAACAAAATCAGGTTGGAATTTGTTGGTGTCTTACTGCCACAGAGTCTGTTTTGTCAGGTCTTAAGATCTCTATTTTAATGTCAATACTAGTCAGTTATGCCTAACCTCCCACAAGGAGGGGTATAACAAACTGCATTAGACCTCCTTTCCTATCACAGCCTGGAATTTAGTTTTTCAGGTTTCTCTTGGCCCAAAGGAGGTGTGTTCAGTCAGTGGGGGCTTAAACATTTTATTTTGCGTTTCCATTGTAGTTCTCACAACCATACTAGGAATCAGGTAGTAATATTTCTTCTATTAGTGAGAAAACAGGTTTCTCACAGCTGTCAAGTAGGAGTCTTGGGATTTAAACTGAAACTGTACAAACCAAAACCCATTCTTGTGCACTATTACAAAAAACATGATTGTATTTCACCCCTGTCTTAAATCCTTTCTGGAATAAAGCAGGACATACATCAATCATGCAAATGATTCCCACCAGCCTTATCAGAATTCACATCCATCTCAGCAGTGGGAAGAGTGTGTGTCAGGGAGGGCCTCATAGGGGAAAGGTGCATGCAGATCTTGACTTAAGATGAGCTTTGGTTTAGATCCCTGTTTTGCCTCTGATTCTGTGCAAGTTGCTTAACCATGCTAATCTTTGATTATATCATTTTTTGTTTGGTTGGTTATTTTGTTTTGTTCGAGTTAGGGTCTCACTGTTGCCCAGGCTGGAGAGCAGTGGCAAGAACACACCTCACTACAGCCTCAACCTCCTGGGCTCAGGTGATCCTCCTGCCTCAGCCTCCCAAGTAGCTGGGACTAAAGACGAGTGTCACCACACCCAGCTAACTTTTTTATTTTTTGTAGAGATGAGGTTGTGCTATTTTGCCTAGGCTGGTCATAGCATTTGCAAAATGAGGATGTCCATGGGATTTCCAAATGGCATGTAAAAACCTAAAACAGAAAAGACCTTCAAAAATAGTGGTTGTTTGAACCAGCATTTGAGTAGAATCGTCCTTCATTCTTCTTTCTGAAGATGCTACTTCAAGGATATGGCCATGAGAGCAGAGCAGAAAAAGAAGAGAAATATCTCCAGGGAGGACTTGGTTAATTTTATGGCAAGGGGGCTATGCTTGGAGGTATGCGTCAGTTAGATGTAAAATGCCTTTGACCCACAATGAAATATGGCATATATGCTGGTTTATATTTTTGCTTGTTATTTGCTTCAGTAAACAGTGATTGATGGTAGGTATATCTTGAAATTCATCAAAATTTAGAACAGACCATTTTTGAAAGAAAGATTATGTAGAGGCTTAGAAAATGATACCCGAAAAGTAAGGCGACTTGGCATGCTGAGCATTTTTAACTAAAGCAGGAAGGCCTAACTGGACCCAATGGCTTGTTCCTGTAGCTCCAGCAGCTTGGGAAGTCTAAGGCGAGAGGATTGCTTAAGCACAGGAGTTCAAGGCTTGAGCGAGCCATGTTGCACCACTGCACTCCAACCTGGACAACAGAACAAGACCCTGTCTCTAAAAAAATTAAAATTAAAAAAAAATTTTTTAAGAAAGAAAATAGGAAAGTTTTAGAAACTGATTCAGAATCAAGGGCTTTCTGACCTCTCCTGTCTCCTCCCTCGCCCTGGCACAAGATGGACTTTTACTCTGATATTCCTTTATCTGCCTTAAGACCAGAACTACCAAAGACAAAATCGTGTCCTCTTCAAAATTGCATTATCTATTACAGGAAAGAAGACAGAGTGGAACCACACACAAACCAGACTTTGTTACAAAACAGTGTGCTTATTCAAATTCCAGAGGGAATCATTTACAAGTTAATGTCTGCCTTCTGGGTCTATTAATTTCCCCTAAAAATCATTTACATCCCCCCTAAAATTTCCTACAGCCCCCCATTTTCCACTCCCCTACGAAAAGAATATTTAAACCTTAACCATCTGTGTCTTTTCTGAGTTCTCATATTTTGTATGGGTACTATGCTTAAGCACATTAATAAGTTTGTTATGGCTTTTCTTTTGTTAATCTGTCTATTGTTAATTAATTTCCACAACTTAGACTTGATACTTCAGAAGGAAATCTGATATGAGAGACCAAAATGCAGGTCTCTTTATCAACTGAGATGAACCCTAAAGTTATGGGAACAAAAGTTACCTATGGGTTGAGGGTTCAGGACCCGGCTGGCATGGCAAATTTCTAAATTCCTACAGCTACTAGAAGAACCACACTCATGCTAAACTCCCTAACAATAGGAGTTATCAAGCAAATTGTCAGACCCATTGCAACCCCAGACCATTACAACTCTGATTGGACAGAGGACTTGCCTTTCAAGCAGTTTTTTTCAAGAAGCTATTGCAGACCCTAAACCAGTTTCAGCCAGTTTATAGAGGCTGCACACAAACTGTCTTTGTGTTCTCTAGTTTCCCTTTTAATGTATAAAGAACCAAATTCCACTGCATTTTATTGCTAAAAACCCACCCCAAAGAAATGATGTATGTACATTACATGTATGTTTACCTATTGCACATGCTTTTGGTTCTTCTCATAAATATGTTGCTTTCACCCCAAAACTGCAGAATATTTATGACTCTATTATGTGGTACAGGCCATGTGAGGCATAAAACCTGCCCTTCCCCTCTTAGAAGAAAGAATTCCTTTGGGCCACACCAGAGACTAGCTCTTTTCAGTTTGCAAACTGATGTCATCAATAAAGCTTTCCTTTCTGTTGCAGGCCAAGGCACTGGCAACAGGGGTTACTTATATCTCTCGTGTTTGATTAGAAGTTGTTTATCTAAATGTACCAAGGTAGTTTCTTTGATTGTTGTAACTTCCCATTCTCCTCTGGTCACATCCTTAGGCTTGTTAGTTCCATTTTGGGGGTTGGTGAAGTAATTAGGAGATTTTGAGTCATGCCTTTGTTAATTTAGTCTTGGGGATGGGTAAGGGCTATGGAGTATAAGTTCTGAGTAAGGTTGTAATGTTGGGAAGCAAGTTTTTTTGGGTAAATACACAGACTCGCTCTCTGATTCCATGATATCAGATTAAACATCCATTTCTCCCAGTTTCTGCCTCTTGTTTTGATTGGCAGAGACAGATAGCAGCCAATTTATTGAACTGGATTGCAAAATTTCTACTCTTTAGCCATTCTAGTGGTCTTTTGGAACTTTGAAGTTCCCTATAATTCAAAGAATTGGCAAATATCATGTACTATACATTCTAGTCAAAGCCATAATAAATACAATGGAGCAGTAGAAACGGAGAGATAATTCCAGGTTTAGAAGATTCCAGGTTTGGGGTTTTCCTGAATCTTAAATTATAGAATGAACTTTTATGAGGCAGAAATAAAAGGAGAGGGTGGATTACACATGAGGACCAGCTGGCATGAGGCTTGGGTTGAAGAAAACTAGTGAGAAAAGGATGGACAAGCGAGGCAAAGCACAAAAAGCAAGCAACGGCAGCTTAAGTGTTACCAACAAAGTTGGCTTTGCCCCAAAATGGAGTCACAAAACCAATATATGAAACTGAAAGTAGGGCTCAAACAGAGCAGGTTTTGAATCTATGACCATAAAAATGGAGAAATGAGAACATGATTCATAAATCAACTTCTCACCAGATGAGAGGTGAGGAGTTAAAATATAAGACATCTTTGATGAAGAGGTTGAACTGTCAAAGCAAGGGGAGGAATTCATGTATTATCAGGGAATGGGTGAAAATTTCCCAGAATCATGTCCCTTATCATGTCCCTTATCTCTCTCCCCTTTTGGGGGCCCATATTTCCTGTCGTGGTTGCTGAGGGGTGTGCTATTTTTCCATTTAATATGGAAAGCATATTGTAACGAGGTTAGAGGTTCTTCAGAGGCCATCTTGGATCCTACCCATTTAGCTGGTTTGGTCAAGAGGGAAACTTCTGTCCACAGACCTTGCAGTTACTTAAAGATAAGCAGGCCTAAGTCGGAATGGACATTTAGCTATCTCATGCAAGTATTACACTGGGTAACATAATGACTTAAAAGCAAACAATCTGACAGACTGCCAATTTGTTTTGCCGTAAATTGGAAAATTGTATCTCCTAGAAGCTAAAGAAATGCTAGAAAAATGGGGACAATAACACCATGACAAACACCTATGTTTGTGTACAAACATAAGAATTGTGAGAGAAAAACTAAAATGTAGCAAAAACTAAAGCAGTGAAAATGCTAAAACATTTAATAATGTCAAGTCATTTGAATGCAACTCTTTTTTTTTTTTTTTTTGAGTTGGAGTCTCACTTTGTCACCCAGGCTGAAGTGCAGTGTCTCACGCTCCCGGCCACTGCAGCCTCGACTTGCTGGGCTCCGGCGATCCTTCCGCCTCAGCCTTCCAAGTAGCTGGAACTACAGGCACACACTACCACACCTGGCTAATTTTTTGATTTATTGTAGAGATGAGGTCTCGCCAAGTTGCCCAAGCGGGTCTTGAGCCCGCGGGCTCAGGCAATCCACTCACCTCAGCCTCCCAAAGCACTGGGATTACAGTCTGAGCCACCGAGCCCGGCTTGAATGCAACTCTTGAGGTAAGAATTAGAACAAAGGAGTGATCTCATTGCATGGGAAACATACTTTAAAGTTAAAAGTGGAAAGAAAGGGCATCATCATTCAGTTTCTATCCAGTTTCTATCCTCTCCAGCCATGAGGATGATCTTCAAACTGGAAATAATGACACCAATAACAATAATACCTTGTTATTGACATCAGGCTTTTAATGCTTCTTCAAATGCCAAGGCAATAGTTCTCCTAAAATCAGAGTGAACAGAAATCATGAATCCTAATTCTAACTGGTAAAAATTAGGACTGTGCCCTCACCAATCCTTTCTTTTAAACTTCTAGTTAAATTACTTTGTTTGATTAGTCCTTCCATTATAACATGTAATTAATCAAAAATAATAATAAGATTGGGTTCGGTGGCTCAGCCTGTAATCCCAGCACTTTGGGAGGCCGAAGCGAGTGGATTGCCTGAGCCTGTGGGTTCGAGACCAGCCTGGGCAATTGGAGAGACCTTGTTTCTACATAAATCAAAAATTTGCCAAGCATGGTAATGCATGCCTGTAGTTCCAGCTACTTGGAAGACTGAGGTGAAAGGATCGCCGGATCCCAGCAGGTCGAGGCTGTGGTGGCCAGAAATGTGCCACTGCACTCCAGTCTGGGCAACAGAGTGAGACTCCAACTCAAAATAAATAAATAAATAAATAAATAATAAAAGAGGCAGATCCAAGAAGCAACTGGATAACCCAAGTCATCATTAAAATGGAAAAAAAGTATGGGCATAAACACTAATTAAATTTAAATCATTGTGCATGGCAGCTGTTCCCCAAAATATGAACAGATTCCACTAAGAAATTCTGTCCAGTTCATTCCTAGAAGCAATATCAATTCATTCAGCTATTAGTGGTACACTTGCAACTCAACCTGGCTAAATCATTCTGAATGGAGTCCTACTCAGAATTATATCATAGTGAGATAGTGTCCTGTAGGGGAAAGAGCATAGGCCTTAGACAAGGTTTGTATATTGCCTCCCCAAATTATTATCAATATAACTATAAAATGGGAATTATAGTACCCACTTGTCAGTCATCGTGGTGATTCAATGCAATGATATATTTGGGGAAACTGAAATTTATTGAGTACCCACCATGGGTCAGGTAGACTACTATTAAATCTTATAGGCAACTTAATAAGATAGATATTAAAAGTAGAGCCAAGCTTTGAGCCAGATCTTACTCCAAATTCCATGCTCCTTCCACATGATGTAATAAGATGCCTGTCATAGCACCTAGCATAAAGCAAACCCAAGAAATAATTATTGAACTGAATAAACAGCTTGATTATAGTGGAAGTGATCAAATCATTATACCTATTCTTTATATTCTTAAGCCAAAACTATCTTTTATTTCTCTTTATCTTTTTAAATTGTTTGAGGAGCTTTCATGATGTTTTCCATAGTGGCTGCATCATTTTGCATTTCCACCGAGGGAAAAAGGTTCCACATGCTTGCCAACATGGACAGAATGTTCTTAATAGCAACTCATTTTTGTAAACCCTATCCAAAATACTCAACTTAGGTTTTATAAAAGAAACTTTATTTTGTCTCACATTTATATTCCATAGCTTTGTGTTAATTGAAAGAACATGCAACTAGCATATTCAAGTTTGGAATACAGACAACTGGTGACTTCTACATGCATAACTCGGCTGGTAGGAGCAGATTGGTGGGAATTCTGGAGAAAAGCTAGTAGCCTAAATCATTCATTCATTGAGTATCAGTGAACATGTTTAAAAAAGAGGCAGAGGAACTAGAGAGCTGAGAGCTGAGAGGGCTATCTATGTGAAAATGAGTTAAGGATGCTACTACACCTGGAAATGAAAAGGTTGGAGGGGATCACCTCTGAATTCCCCTCAAGTTCACAATAGGTCTTTGACTAAATATCACAGAACTATATTGGAAATTCAAAGACACCATCAGAGATGAATATTTAATAATTCCTTGAAGGTTTTGAGTGTATGGATTTCACACTTGACCCATGGCCCCATCCCCAGATATTCTCTGAAGATATAAAGGAGTTGCACAGGTTTTGTTTTTTGGTTTTTGGCGGGGGTTGGAGTCTCACTCCATCGCCCAGGCTGGAGTGCAGCAGCACACTGATGGCCACCCCAGTGTCCACCTCTGGGCTGCGGCAATCCTTCTGCCTCAGCCTTCTAAGCAGCCGAACTACAGGAATGCGTTTCTGCGCCTGGCTGATTTTTGACTTATTGTAGAGACGAAGTCTCACCAAGTTGCCTGGGCTGGTCTCGAACCCATGGGCTCAGGCAATCCACTCACCTCAGCCTCTCAAAGTGCTGAGATTACAGGCTAAGCCACCAAGCCTGGCCTGCATCTCTATTTTAGAGAAGATGTTTCAAAAATGCTTTCTAGTAGGGTTTATAGCTAGAAGAGGGGTCTAGATACGTGGATTCAAATGCTAACTCTGCTTCTGACTAATGAGGAAGACACACATTTCTGGAACTTTGTTTACTTTGTATAAAATGACTGAACAATGATGTTTATGACTTTATCCAGTCATATATTTTTATAATTCTATGAGTTTTACTACTTTCGGCACTCAGACGTTTTCATATGAGAATTGTCATTTAGCTACTACCTGAAAGGTCCATCACTATTTGCAACTCTACCTTCTAGGCAGTAATCAGCCTGAAATTTTTTTATTGAAAAACAACAACTCTGTTTCTTGTAGCTGCATCCCAGGCTGCTCTGTCACCTAGTGTCATAGTCACCTACAGTTAATTCCAGATTGCTGTAGGCTGTGCTTCAATAATAATCTAAAGCATTTCCTGTCCTCCCCGTTTGGAAATATCACACTTCAGAACTCTATACTCCAGTTTGTTGAGTATCCTGCTGCTGCTCTTTCTCATACCTGATCAGTCAGCAGAATTGTGTTTTGATGAGTATCCCTTCAATCGTGGTAGTCTGGCTGTTTTCAAGGACTTTGTAGTGATTACTCTTTTCTTGTCATTTGATATGCAGTTGGGATGGCAGGTAGCCCAGATGAAATTATTCCAAAAGGTAGATATAATGTCAGCAGTTGTCCATGTTTTATGTACCCATAAAGTATTAGAGAGCACTATTTTTGTACAGTCATTTGTTTCGGATTGGCTTTTTTCTTCACATTGAAGCTGTGTTTTCTGTCAGATTTTCTACGTATATATCTTTACTTTCAATGCATTTCTATTCTTCTTAGTCAATATCTAATTAGACCTAAAGGCAGAATTCACAGGAAGTTTTCAGTTCCATGCTTTCGACGAAAAACTTTAGGAAAAATTTTAAAACCATAGGCTCTGTGCTGCAGATTGTTAAGGAAGCTCAGTTGCCTTTAGAGCTATTGAAACTGCACTGTAAAATGCTGACACTACAAAATGATCCACTGTCTTGTGCCTACTTCAAGGGCACAGAAGTCCTAGATGACTATTATCATGACTTCTGTTACCTATAACCTACTGACTTTGGTAAATCAACCCAGGTTTTTCAAAGGCGTGATCTAATTGATATAAGCTCTTGAGACCTAGTTGCATCTGAAGGTATACAAGAAGATGTACTTGTTTTAAGGAAGACATGCTAGGAAACCCAATTTTCATCTTTTTACAATGGAAAATGGGTCAAGCAATTCAAAGCAATCAATCAATCTTAGTATATAGGTGAACTTTTTTTTGTTGTTTTTAAGGTCAACTTCTTCATAATATAATGATCCTCTTGACTTTGCCATTTGAATTTTCACGAAATGCGGAAGTTTAACCCCTACTTGGAGGTTTAGCTCTGCTTCAGACTTTGAGGCTAATCCAATACCTTTCACCAGAAGGATTATTAATTTATTTTAGAAGCTCAGAATGCCAGGATATGTGTTCCCACTCTCCCAGCAATTGCACTTGTAAGAAGTTCCTTTTTCTCTCTTTGAAGGATTTAAAGTAGCTTTTCTGCAACACTGTTAATGTCACTTTTCAAAAGCCTTGTCAGTTAGACTTGGCTGAATGAATCCATTGCAAAAACTTAATCTACACAAACACATCAAACAAACATATAGTATCAGTCTTGAGAGTAATTTACAGAGTTGTAAGACTAAGAAGATAAATTTATTGTTACATCTACATCTGTTGTGGTCTGATCTGTTGGAAACCCCATGAATTGGATTCTATGGTGTGTGTTCATTTTTCTGAATAAATTATGTCCTAACAATCTGCCCTGGACATCCAGTCTAGCAGGAATATACTGACGATGATCTCTCTAACAGTGTTTTAGAACATCTAAGCACTGCTTTTAGCCTCAGGAAAGAGTTTTAATGTCTAGAAAAATTTTTTTAATAAAGCATTGCCAATAGTCACATGTATAGGCACCTTAATTTGGTTGAGATTGCTATGTTTTCTCAAAGATGATTCTAATTTTTTTTTTTTTTTTTTAAGTTGGAGTCTCACTCTGTCACCCACCGCAGCCTCGACCTGCTGGGCTCCGGCGATCCTTCCGCCTCAGCCTTCCAAGTAGCTGGAACTACAGGCACGCACTACCACGCCCGGCTAATTTTTGATTTATTGTAGAGATGCGGTGCGGTCTCGCCAAGTTACCTAGGCAGGTCTCGAACCCGCGGGCTCAGGCAATTCACTCACCTCATCCTCCCAAAGCGCGGGATTACAGGCTAAGCCACCGAGCCCGGCTAGATGGTTCTATTTTAACATTGTACATGAAGGAAGAAATCCTAGGCCAAAAATTTGAAAGTATGTTTTTTTATAGCAAGAATTCATTTGCTTTTACTTTCTATCACAACCAGTGTATTGCTTTGATCCACACACAGTTATCTGTCATCTGTTGTGTAACAGTCATTCTACTGAATGGTAGATATTGCATGATATATCAAGAAAGTTTAATTTGAGCAATTACCGATTTCATCCAGACTCTGAAGCTTCTGTTTGTCAAGAAGTTAACATTTTTAAAGATAAAATGACTTTATAATCTATAATTATTTTCTTATCAATTACATTTTTATAGTCTCCTGATTAGCTGGTACTTGGTGCTTAACTATACATTTTAACTCTGCAGGGTCCTTTAGACACTATTATTGCAAAGAAAAATCAAAAATCAAAGTGAATTCTTAGTATTATACTTGAAGCAATAGAGTCGCAATTGCTGAAACAGCAGCCAAGCATTGTGCTATAGAACTAACTCACAGCTTGGTGCCCAGTCCCTGCTGAGAAGGAAATGTAGGGGAACTGGCAGAGTTTTACTACATCTGCTCCCTGCTGCTAATGAGCTTTAACCTGTTTCATTCTTATTATGTTTACTGTTTAGATATTTTGCTTGCAAAATTAATTTTTTAGCTGGGAGAACACATGAAAGAGGATATGATTTGTAAAGCAGAGTTGTTTAAAAATTAAAAGGTATCAGCAAGAGAGACTAAAGGCTATAATGAGTGATATGGTTACTTAATATCAATTCAAGAGCAGGAGCTTAGGTGGTAAAACTGGAGCTGTTTCTCAGTTTCAGTTATTTCTGGAAATGTGGGCTACGGCTTCAGGAGGTGTCTTTGTTTTGCATTGTACACCTACCTCAGTACACTTTATATTTATCAAAGAGTGGTAATCGTATTTTTTTCTTTGAAGGCTTTGTTGATCCTCTAAGTGGTGTAAAAGTTTTTAGTGATGTATAGCCTCTGAAAACAATCAGATTTCAGCAACATTATTTTACTATAGCCAAGAAATAATCAGTTTCCTATACCCAACTTCTTATAACCTATACCTGATCATCTAAACAAGCAGGAAGAACTCAAAGAATAAATGAGATAATTCATTATCTGAGATTATTTGTAATGAAGTAATAATGTCATTTACATGGCCATAGAATCTTGCTATTTAAACAACTTTCAGATATTTCTTTGTTCTTCATCTCAACTTTCTAAAATAATCAAATAGGTAATATCCATTTTTAAACGAAAAAATGAAAGCTTGCAATGGCATGTAATTTATCATAACAATACAAATTGTCAATGGGTCAGCCTTAATCAGTGTACATCCTATTGCTGGGGAGTAGGAACATCACCTTTAGATTTGCAGAATAATCTTCACCATTATCATCGTCACCTTTGTCAATGATAACTAAGCCCACACACCTATCCTAGTTTTTTAATAGAAACCAAATGTATTACATTTTCAGCCAGAATTATACATTACTTTTGATAATGATACAGTATGAAACACTCTGCAAAGAAAACCAGGTTACTCCCGCAAAGGGTATGTCTCAGATTTTTTTCCCTTGAAAGTAAGAAAAAAAAATTCTTATAGATGCCTGATTTTGGTTAGCATTATGTTTATTGTACTGTTATTTGTACTATATGTAAAACTATAAAACTAGCTATGAACTCCTTTACCTGTAGCTTTTATACAACTATACAACCAAAACAAATGTAAAGGTTATATAAAAACAAATCTAGAAAACCAGTACAACCACAAATAAAAGCATTTCTTGTGACACATGGTGCAATTAATTTATTTTTAGTCACATATATATGTACATCTTTATTTAGAAGGCCAATCATTTTAATAATCTTCTTTGTAACATTGATTAAGAAATATCATCAAACGAAGATATCTTATGTATTTACTGCTACACACTGCTAATGAGCTACTGCAAATTCATACTTTCAAAAACAGAGCTGATATGATACATCTCCTTACCAAATAAATGCTAATTTCTGTAGTCTGTCTTCTCTTTTGGTTGGTAAAACTAAACCACAACATGTCATGTAATGACTCATTCCTCCCATTATTTCTTTCTATCTGAACCATTGTAAAACCTTCTTTTGTGCAACATGTCACGGTTCCATGTGGCCAGTCTTGGCGATGAGGTCGTGACGTACGTATGAAGTACACCTACATTCTATTCCTGTGAGTGTAAGACAGTTAACGTATACATTACTCCACTGCAGTATCATTTCCTAATGTCAAATCATAATCTCAATTTATTAGACACATTAGGGCACTAAGGTCTTATTCTATTAAACTATCTTTTAATAGTGAATTTTTGCCACAAAGCAAAGTGTTGCTTTTATAACTAACAAAAGAATCTGAGGGCAATAATAGTGAACATAGAAAGAATGACTGCAATATTTAATGCCTACGCTTGCATATGTTAGTGCCAAATAAACACTTTTACTAAAACAAAATGAAAAATTTTCCTGAAGTCTTCAGGGGGAGGCAAGGGAGAAAGAGTGTGTTGGTGCTCACTGGCACTAACACAAATGTAAACATGGGCATAAATACATATGGCAGGACCCAAATATAGGGCAATTATCTAGACAAGTGTACAAATGCTACAAAATGAATGCTACTATTATCAAAACAACCCTGAGATGGGAATTAGTACTATCCCCATGTTACAAATGAGGAAACTGAGACGTTAAATGACAGCCCTACGATGACATAGCCAGTATGTGGTGGAGCCAGGTTCTGAGCCTTAGTTGTCTGGCTAGTATCAGTGCTCTTAATCAGCAGGAGGTACAATTGGGAGAACATGAATGTCAACACAACTACATTCATTAGTTTCTTTAATGCATATTTTTATTTTGTTCTATTGCCCCTTTTAATGGAAAATACATAAGAATAGAATTTTTTATTTATTTATTTATTTTTTTGAGTTGGAGTCTCACTCTGTCACCCAGACTGGAGTGCAGTGGCCGCTCCCGGCCACCGCAGCCTCGACCTGCTGGGCTCCGGCGATCCTTCCGCCTCAGCCTTCCGAGTAGCCGGAACTACAGGTGCGCGCTACCACGCGTGGCTGATTTTTTGATTTATTGTAGAGATGAGGTCTCGCTGCCCAGGCGGGTCTTGAACCCGCGGGCTCAGGCAATTCACTCACCTCAGCCTCCCAAAGGCGCGGGATTACAGGCTGCGCCACCGAGCCCGGCTAAGAATAGAATTTTAAAAATTACTATCAATGCCTACTTCATTGTGGGCCCAAGTAATATCTACTAAAAATTTTTTACTAAAATATTGATTTAAAAGGACAAGATATATTATTTTTTTTCAAGAAAGTAAAGTAGGCAAATTTATTTTTTGATTAATCAGGCATTGTAGAACTCATTGGAAAAATGTGTGTGTGTATGTGTGTGTTTTAAAACCAAATGTCTTATTTCAAAGGGTAACCAAAACTGGAAGTGCTGACTTTTCTTATATTCAGTGCAAATCAAAGCAATTGCCATTTGAGAATATACTTTGTCTTTTTTTACTTTTTTTAAATTAACTTTTATTTTTATTTTAAAGATTCAGGGTTTTATTTTATTTTAAAATTCATGGTTAGGTACATAAGTGGTCATGGTGCAAGTAAAGTTTGGGTACCCTTATTGATGTTAGGTGCCCTTCCTCCCTACCCTGGCAGTGTCCCACTACTGCCAATTCCTTTCTTATGGTATTGTGATAAATGTTCACGGTCTGCTTATGAGTGAGTACATGTGGTATTCAGATCTCTGTTTCTGTGATAGATCACTGAGTATTATAAAGTCAAAATCCAAGTAAGGTTACACTTTGTCTTTCTTTAAACTACCATTTTAAATTTATAAATTCATTGATTTACTTATTTCATTCACTTGATATCAATTTATTGTTTAGAATAACATTCTTTTCAGATTATAATAGCAATGTATATTCATTACAGAAATTTGGAAAACTGTGACAGTACAAAGAGGGAAATGAAAATTACTTTCTTCTCTATCCAGCTAATGAATGTTTAATATTTTGATGCATTTTCTTTCATAAAAATATCCCAGATGGTGGTGAGGCCCAACAGGGAGACTTGCTTCTTTGCCCCTGACTACGCATCAGCACTTGTTCACTCCTCCTCAAAGCAAATCTACCTTTACAAGTAAAAATCTGTTCTTTGCCATGCACCTAATTCCCATGGAATGCTAACTGCTTCAACTCCTTGCCTATCATTAGTCCTGCAGCACAAAGCTGGTGCTGTCCGCCAGTATCTCCTCATTCTCCCATGCATCTCTCCATTCAGTAAACAAAGCACTCATTTTAGCATCCCCTGTCTTTACAAACCAGAAGGGGCTTGTAAGAAACATGTGTTTCACCCTTATAACAGATAATATTTTTTTGTCGCATTCAGATATGTATGCGTGTGCGTGTGTGTGTGTGTGTGTGTGTGTGTGTGTGTGTTGTGTACATATATTGGGGTACCAAAAAGTTGTACACACATTTTAAGTATGACGTTCACTCAAAAGATGGCATTAATCAAATAAATGCTAGCATTACCATGCCACAGGCAGGATAGTCAAAGAAAATGGTGGAAGCATGGGTGAGTGAACGTCATACACTACATTGCTATTGTAATTTAGTTCAACTTAAGTAATACATAGATAACATCTCTTATTGTCTATACATTCTTTGGGACCCCCTTATATGCACACATGTATACATATAATTGTAATGGGATATTTATCATGCCTTCTAGTCTTTGAACTGCTTTTCCTCCCTCATAATATATTTTATTTTTTCTTACAATTAAATGTTATTTAAATGAAAACTTTTTTCTTATATGATATACTGTAACATATTTAACTAGTTCTTTCTTTTTGGATATTTTGGTTGTTAAATTTTTTTGCTATTATCTGTGATAAACAGCCTATCCATTTCCAATTATTTCCTTGTAATACGTTTCTAAAGTTAAATTTTTAGGCATAAATTGAATTAAGCATTTGGATATTTGACATAAATTACCCTCCAGAAAAATGTTAGCATGAAACATTTATTTCACATTTATTGCCTACCAGGCAGTGTGCTAACTGCTTAGGATACAAAAATATATAAGATGTATTCTTTGTTATTAAAGAGCTTATACTTGACTATTTCCTTTAATTAAGTAGTAGGCGCCTGATACCACCTCTAAAAAGTGTATTTGAATTTGCACTTAATGATATGGTGGAGAAGCTGCTATTATCCTAAATTTAATTTGTAATTACATATACCATAAATATAACCTTTCGAATTGTTTTTTTTTGTTGTTGTTGTTTGGTTTTTGTTTTTGTTTTTGTTTTGAGTTGGAGTCTCACTCTGTCGCCCAGACTGGAGTGCAGTGGCCGCTCCCGGCCACCGCAGCCTCGACCTGCTGGGCTCCAGCAATCCTTCCGCCTCAGCCTTCCGAGTAGCTGGAATTACAGGCGCGCTACCACGCCCGGCTGATTTTTGATTTGTTGTAGAGATGAGATCTCGCCAAGTTGCCCAGGCGGGTCTTGAACCCGCGGGCTCAGGCAATCCACTCACCTCAGCCTCCCAAAGGCGCGGGATTACAGGCTGAGCCACCGAGCCCGACTTCTTTCTAACTGTTAAAGTCAACAAAAACTTCTGTATATAACATTTACTAGCATATTAAACTGTAGATATATAAAATAGTTCTCGTTTTACCCAAAAAACTTTTTTTGAAGAATTTTTTAATATTATTATTATTATTATTATTATTCTATAGAGAAGGGGGTCTCAATTTGTTGCTTAGGCTGGTCTCAAACTCCTGGCTTCAAGTGATTCTCCTACTAAAGTGCTGGGATTACAGGTGTGACCCACCACACCCGGCCTTGAATAATTGTTTATGGATTATTTTAATTTGGTCTTGAAAAGGAAATGACTCTTTTGTTCATATAGAGGTTATACAACAAAACTACCATTTTAAAACTTGGTTACACTACAAAGAAATTACCAGTATATGAGTTGAAGATCACGCTAAGTACCCTGATTTGATCTTTATATGACATATTTGTGTACAGAAACATCAAATTGTATCTCACAAATATATGCAATTTTAAAATTTTCAATTTTAAGCCAGGCTCGGTGGCTCAGCCTGTAATCCCGTGCTTTGGGAGGCTAAAGTGAATGGATTGCCTGAGCCCGTGGGTTCGAGACCCACCTGGGCAACTTAGTGCGCACCTGTAGTTCCAGCTACTTGGAAGGCTAAGGTGGAAGGATCGCTGGAGCCCAGGGGGTCGCAGCTGCGGTGACCGGGAGCATGCCACTGCACTCCAGTCTGGGCGACAGAGTGAGACTCCAACTCAAAAAAAAAAAAAAAGAAAAAGAAAAAAATTTCCATTTTAAAAAATTAATTCTTTAAAAAATATGGTTACAGTGAACATCTAAGTCTATGACTTTAAAGTCTCAGTAGACATGTACTTGACACCTCTTTCCTCCATGATTCTGCCACAGAAAGGATTTTCAGATCATATTTAGAATTACCAGAATGCAAAGATATGAGGAAAGGTGGATGGAGATGGATTAACCTTGTAGGAAAGGATGAATGAAAGTTATTTTTCAGTTTAGTAGAATAGAAGCATGAACTGGCAAGATACAAATACAGCCCAGACTATGAATATAACTTTAAGCTGAAACAGTCCTCTCACCAACATCTTTAGACAGAATTATGTACTATACATTGTTGCTTCTAATCATAAGTCTTAGAATGCTGAGAGACATTAGCATTTTGACATTTCATGTGTCACCTGAAAAACATTATGGTCTGAATGCTATTATGGTAGTTAAAATAGACAGCATTGTACAATTAAGGCTATTAAATAATCCAAATGACAACAGACTTTAAAAGACCTTACAATTGTTGAATGATGGTATGATAAAGAACTGTGACAGGCTAAGAATAAAGATGAAAGTTGGCCAAGTTAGGCCTAGCAATAGCCAAGCTTTTAGATGCTCCTCCTCTTCCTTTTATCCATTTTAGATTAAATAGTCCTCATATCTCTAAGTGTGGAAACACTTTTCTTAGCCTTAAATTGGAGATAGTTATTTTAAGAGTATCTAAAAGACATAGTGATAAGAGTAAGGATAAGCAAAGATTTAATTTTAACAACTCCATCATGACACTGTACTCAATACCTCACATTTTAAAAGGGCTTACTATACTAAAAAAAAATGTGTGGATATTGTATGTACAGTGATTCACACAAAATGATTATCATTTGCTCTCTGGAAATGGAAATAAGTTCCATCTTAGTCTTAAATTCTTATTATTTCTTCACAGTTGGAATGCTAGTTGAAGGCAGGCAGAAATTCAAAGTAACCGATTTAATAACTTCGAACAAAGAGAACATGTCTGAAAGTTTTCTCAATGTATGACTTGACCTAAGAGAGTTTCTCTTAGACTTATTTTCTAAACAGTACCCTAGTACCTTGGGCCAACAAAATGGCCTTTAAGCTTGAATGAACAAGGTATTTCTTTTCTTCTCTTGCAAAGCTTCACTATTTCATCTTTTCAAACTCTTTTACTGCACTCGGTGTGGAATTATATTGACAAGGGTAGAATTTATCTCCTAGAGGAGAATGCTATGCTTCTGTTAAGTGCTAATATAACATTTATGTGTTGGTACTGTAATAACAGCCCCAGCTTACCTAATGAAAGTTGAAAGCAAACAGTACTCTCTGAGATTTTATTATGACTGAAGTGACTGCAATTTGAGGCAAATTATCCCTATTTTTGTTCCCATATCAAAAACAGAGATGCTAAAGCAATTGCTACATGTTTGGTATGGAATTAGGTTCCACTCTCATTAATCTACAAGGAAGAGCATTTTTCATGTAAACAGCTCACGAGGGTCAGAGAGAAGAGCCGTTTCTGTGAAAAATGCTTGTCAATAACTTTGTGAGTGAATTTTGAAATAAAGTGCCTGTAACCTGTCATTATTCCTTCCTCTCAAAGTCGAGAGTGAGTGGATGAAAATTGAGCATGTGAATTGAAAACAGGGTGAGTGTTATGGCCTTATCGACTTCAGGTAAAATGACTGTTTTAACTTGTTATTATTTTTCCATTCAGAGGTCAGGCAATGTACAGTATTACCAGCATAGACTGCAGTGTAAGCAAATTGGTATACAAAAAGGCTATTACCTACACTCACAAAGCAGAGGAAAGTATAAGTCACTAATATCAAATAGACTCGTGATCCCTACAAAAACGAAACAACCAACAGTGCTTTGAAAAACAATAGCATGGGTAAGTAGAAAGCACCTAAGAGGATGAAAATGTAAACCTGTTTAAAAAAGATGTGTATATTTAGAAGGCAGGTAAGAAATATGCATTCTAAGGACCATATTTTCAAATATCATATTATCATACTTGTTTTGCAAAATAATTATGGAATCATACTGATATTAGACACCCCAATTCAACATGTCACCTTGAAATTTTTTCTTAAGATTATCTTTAAAGCAAGTATCTCCTGAATTTTTAAGTCTTCTGATGTATTCTTTTCAAAACCAAAATATGACTACGGTTTTCCTCTACACTGGAGAAAATCAACGAGCTTTCAACATATTAAAAGCCCTTTTCTTATTTTCTAGATTTTTATTTCTAACTCTAGCAACAGCTTAGAAATTCAGTGTAGCTGTGTTAAGTTTGCAGGGAAAGCTTCTTTTTAAGTAATTACAGGCCCATATAAAGTGTATATGTAATCCTAATGTTCAAACACACCTATTTTTCTGTTTCAGAGAACCATATAGTTTTTTTCTCCCTGATACTGATTTTTTCCATTATAGACTCAGGTGTTCAGAAAATGGGTAGATAAGCCTAGAAATGAAAAGAGGTTATAAAGGACTCAGTGATCGAAAGCAAATTTGTGGGAAGAATATAATATAATTTTGAAGACATGTTCATATGTCTATTCATCAAATTTCCAACTAATATAAAAGGTTTGGATTCTTTTTCTTCTAAAAAATATGTTTTTCTTCGCTTCAGAATAATTATAATGGCCTAAGATAAGAGAAACATAATGGCATTTTGTTGCTTTCCATTTGCTCAGTTTATTCATTCTCTAAATGAATATTTACTGATTGGACATTATGCCAGTCATGACAATACAAAACCTCAGGAAGGTCCCTGCCTTTATCTAGTGAGGAATAGAGTAAGGAAAATACCGAGACGGATCATCATAACACTAGAAGAATGCAAGCTTCATGGAGGCGGGGGTTTTTGTGTTCCTGCTCAGCTACATATCATAACCACCTAAACCAGTGTCTGGCATACAGCAGATATCTGGCAGGTACTTGCCGAATGCAGAAGGAATGTGATAGAGGCATTAGGAGACTATAGGAGGATCAGGAAAGACATCCTCAGTAAAAGGTAGGTCCAACCTCCAGGAATATTGGACATGATTGAGCCAAGCAGAGTTGAAAAGCAGGACTTTCTGTAGCAAGGAAACAGAATTCCAAAGTTGAGGTTAGCAACAGCAGAGAGTTCTGGAAGAACCGCTGTTACTATACAGCTCCAGCAGTGAATGAGGTATGGGGCGTGCAGAACTGGTTGAAGTAAATAGGTGACAGATGCTGAGAGACCTTACCAACCATACTAAGGAGTTTAGACATTAGACCAGAAGCACCAAATAACTTTAAGCATGCAGAAGCTTTAAAACAAAAGAAAAAGGCAGATATGTTTTAGAAAAAGATTACTCTGACTGAAGTGTCCCAGATGGATTGAAGAAGATTGGAGTTGAGGAGACCAGTTCAGAGGCTTTGCAGAAATTAAAGCAATATACAAATGACAGTGGCCTACCTTAAGGTAAAAGTAAAGGGACAGACAGAAACAGGCATATTCAGGTGGCTGCCTGATAAGATGGAGAGAAAGAGCTAAGGAAAACAAAAGAAACAAGAACACTATTATAGATTTTATTAACGTAATATAATTTTTTATCTTGCTTGGCTCTACTAAATATATTAAAATAAAGATTAAAAAACTATCCAAAGGGCAAACATACATTATGGGACTTCTAGTTTATATTGGCAATTATGGGCAGCAAAATTATTATTTAATTAATTGAGCTAATGAACTGAAATACTTTGTATTTCAACTTATTTCCATTTATTACACAATTTTTAATATACTAAATATTTACTTAGTGTATATATGTAAGCCTCATAAGGTTTCTGGAATACTAACTAGCAGATCCATTCTGACATCCACATCTGGATTATTGTCTCTTATTTCTAGGAAGAACAAGAGTGCTATGGCAATGCCAATGACACAGGTAGTATCCTGGTGGTGGTGGTAGTTCCCCGTCTCCCAGAGTCGCTGCAGCCAAGTGGCACGTCATAGCAGTGTGCAGATGAATCACTTCAATGTGCTTTGAAGTAGATATCTAAGGGTTTTCAAATAGAATGTGAAGATGCGGCATCCAGTTCTGCGTCCAGCGCATCTATCTCCCCATCTCTTTAAGCTGGATATCACCTTCTAATTTCTTAACTGATTTAAACAGGACTCTGGAAGACACAATGACTGTGTTTGCACAAGCAAGGGGAAGACTCTCTGAAGTCCGCCAAACTACACCATTGTGTTACAAAATATTCTATTTAGAAGACAGGCATTCGTGTCAAAGTTCAAGAAGGTAACAAGGCTATTATAATAGAAAGGTGACAGGAAAGTACAGAGTGTGCAGCAAATCACATATGCTTGTCAGAGGAGGGAGAGAGAGAGAGAGACAGAGACAGAGAGAGAGAAAGAATAGCCTAAGTAGCATGGGAGACTTTGGCCCCCAGTCCAGTCAGTAAGAGTGAGCGTAAAATGAGAGCTATGGATCCACTGTTCCCTCTCTTGATCGCAGTTCTCTTCTGACTTCTATGTGAACCTCTCACTTCCCTGTGAGTGATTCCAGAGTTTTAAAAAATGTGTCTTGTATTTTTCCTACTATATAATGCTCTTTATTATATTCCAAATCATGTTTAATATATAATGTACACATTATACATTTATACATGCATATTAGTAAATAGGTTTGTGTGCACAGTACCACAAATACTTCCCTTTAGAGATGGCTTAGACCAATCCCAATGTACATCTGGCTCCATGGTCCATGCACATAAATGAAAGCCAAAATGTTATCCCCCAAACCAGCTCTGACGCAGAGGGAGGCGCCACCATTTAAATTCCAAGAGCGTTTTAACTAAAGGTCTTTGACTCATCCTGCTAAGAGACAGAAACACTCCAGTGTGCACTTGGCATATTCCCCTGTGTAGCTGACTACCAAAGCAACAGGTCTAAACAAAAAGGCACATTTCATTCTTATCATGCAAGTCAAGCTCAAGAATCAGAACATTTTGCTGACCAACTGGCTACTTTCCAATCTGAATAACAATGGGAAGTTCTTAGTCTTCCCAGGCCAGTGAAAGTTGTGGTTTTTATTGGACCAGCTGCAAGTAAATGGCACTGACTGATTGAATTGATTCAGAACAATCAATTCCAATTTGATGTACTATTTCTTTATCATATTAGCCTAAATTGCATGCAAAGCCCCTTAGTGGGTTTTAAAATGCAGTTGTACTCCAAACCTTGCTATAGGTGCATTTGAATTCAATACTTGCAAATTGAATTGTACTTTGAATGTTTTATGGAAGTTAGCTTTTTAAATGCATTATTTCCTGTATCAGATATTTCTAAAGTGATAACTACCTGCTCATTTATCTTTGTTTAAATATAGATTTTTAATATATTGAATTTTTTTAAAGCAAGAACCTTCATCCAGCTAACTTTTAATCTTCAGGTCTTTTGGTGATTGTATCTTTGCAGATTAGACAATATAATAACAATCATGTTCCACCAACACCTATGGTATTATTATCTTTTTATTGTGGGAAAATGATCAAATCATGGGTGCTTGTGATCAGCATTCCAAGATCAGTCACCTGGCTCCTTCATGGATGGTAAGGTACAGAATCCTCATTATCTGAGTTTGTTTGGTGTCCTTTTCACTGCTCCACCGTCTGCTTCAAGAAGAGAGAAAATAGGTGTATGGAAAATACAGGAGCAGCCACTCATCATATATGTCATTAGAAAGCCCATCAGTGACTTTAAAAGCAACCCATGAAGGGAAAAATAGAGACTATACTAATAAACTCAGTGCTTAATGAGCATAAATATTTTTGCAGCCTTGGGATTTTACATGGTTTAATCTTTTGTGAAATAAAATGCACCATAATGGCTCATAACACACCCTCTTATAGCAACTTTATTCTTAGGGAAATAGTACATATGTCTTCCTATAAAAAATAATTCTGGGCATCTCTCTTTATATCCATATGCTAAAGTGTAAGGGCAGTGTCTACACATTCACATTTTTATGAATAAGAAATATTAATTAATCCACATTACTTTAACCAATGTAAAAGATGAACCTGCTATTTATTTTTTCTCCTTAGCCAGCAGGGATTTTAGAAGGAAATTCCACTGGCCGCTTTCTGGATTTGAAACATAAAGAAACCAACTAAAATATGACAAAAACAAGCTCTTCTCATCAGGAAGGAAGGAATGAACATAGAGCTGACAGAATCTGATTGTCATTCTACTAGGACTAGTTTTAGAGAGAGAGAGAGAAAAAAATCAACCTAGTAAAAGGTATTTCATTTTTGCATCTTGCCTACTTGATTGTTGACATTCCACAATCTCATGATATTCTCTAAATAAATTATACTCATTCTATTTGTTAAAAAATTTAACATACATTTAAATAGTGCAGTTTTGTGGGGGAGAGGAACTGTGCTGAGCTGTGCGTTATACTAATGGCATTCAGTGCAGAATGAGTCATCATGGTTTTTATTTATTCATTCATCCTTGGATCCTTTTAAAAGTCTCCAAGGCCCTAATGACCATCATCATTATCATCAGTAAAAACTGCTTTCTGGTGAAAAGGCAGTAGGCATTAAATTTAGAAGCAGCATTAAATTATCGGTAAAGAGGACTTGAAATAGTACTACATACATATTCCTGGACACAATATACTGAAAGTTCATATAGCAGCGGTCAGGCAATCTTTTTTATAAAGTTTGTGATTAAGATGTTCACTTCTTTGTGCAAGGCAATATCATTTAGCTCAGGAGAGAATAAATAGGCCAGTTCCTATGCTCCAAAGGTAAATAGTGAAAGTCAAAAGTTTTAGCCTTAAGAAGATTCTTAATTATAAATAAAAATTATCAGTATTAAAATTTTATTTCAAGCATTTCCCCTGCCTATTATAGTTCCTTGCATGTTCTGTTCTGTTCTTTGTGATAAACACTGTCCAGTGAGTGAGTGAAAAAAATCAGTGAGAAGAGTTTTGAACTAAACCTTGTTAAGTCCTTTCTATCTCAGAAATACTTTAAATATTCCAATGTTGTTCAACAAACATGATAGAGGCTTTACTTCTCTATGCCAGCAACAGATAGTCTAGATTTGTAGGCCCGAAATTCACTCATCTGGGGATGAACTTAGTATGGCATCTGTAAGTATGGGAAAGTTAGTACTTAGTGATTAAATCAAGAGAGTCAATAGGTTTCACAGTCCCCGTCTCCCTCCCTTATCCACGATTCTGTTACAATTTGGAAAGTTATCAGGGAGAGAGAAGACTGAAGAAGTTGGCTTCTTTCCTTTGTGGAAACATGGTAGGTCAGTTCAAAATGTTCTGAATTTGGAGCAAGGCTGAGTTAGAGATCATTCTTTGCCATAAATGGTCCATTCTATTGAACTATCTATCTAACCTTAAGCGTGGCCAGACGTCTGATATTGAAGCAGATGGTCAGGTATTTGAATTTTTGCCTTGTTAAAAAATATATATATATATATACAAACTTCCAGCATGGAACAAATGGAGGACCATGTAATATAAAATATTACTTTTAGTACTGTGTGGGTTATTGCCAATAATTTTTCCATCTCTGTGAATGTGATTCTTTTTTGAATTTGGTCCATTTTTTTTAATCAAGAGTGAAAGTGATAGATGTCTTTTTTAAAACAAGTGGCAATCGCTTAAAGTCCTCAATGACCTTTTCTGTAAAATGGAAGTGCTAGTTAGCCTTGTCCACATTTAGGGTGGTAATGGTAATCAATTGAGACAATGTATGTGAACATTTCTGTTCATTGTTAGATGCAAGTTGTTGCTGTTGCTTTTGTTGCTATTCTTCTGAGACTCTACTGGTTTAAAATAGAGTATGATTGTGTTTTCACTCTTATATCACATTCTTTAATAAACAGACTTTTGTTTGCCCCAAAATTTTAAAGCATTGTTCAAAAATATGTCTAGTTTTAGTGTTGACTGTTGTAAATAGACTACCCTGATCTGGGCATATACTAAGGTTGAAGTGGTTGAAAGGAATTCATTTCCATTGACACTCTTAAGTCTCTTGGCTCTTTGGTATTTCTAAAAAGTGAAAAATAGTTTCTTCCTTAATCAGAGCCTTTTTGCAAAATGATGTCTTTTTGGCCTGAAGTTCCTCTTCCCTGCTGTTTGAAAGTGGTAGAATTTTCTCCCTCCATCATGCCCCACTTTCCTTACCAGAGCAGATTGACCAGTGCCTCATCTCAGTAGCAGGCTTATAATGGAATCCCCTTTGGGAAAAGAGTTCTGCAATTTGATGTTTTTTTTACATTTATTGTGTTGTAATCTTTCATGTTACAATCACTCACTTTTGTTAAGAACTTCAAATGAAACATATGTAGAGTTTCTTTGCATTCTTCCTTATCACACTAATAGCATCATCATCAGCTTTTAACTGTCTATAAAATGTTAATGGAAGCCAAAACAGGATCTTGTACTTCCGTAGTTAATGTTTTTGAGCTGAAAAAATTATTAACTCTTAGTTTTGTAAGAGAGGAAAAATATCTTTTCCTTCCTCTCTTCTAAGTTCTTCACTGTGGTCCCTGTAACAAAAGACAGTGTAACAAGATAAAATCATACAAGTATATTTAATGTAGGTTTTAGGTGATATAGAAGACTTCATAAGGAAGTGAAGACCTGAAGAAATGGTTAAACCTGAGCATTTTCATGGTGAGTTTGATGAAGAGTGAAAAGTCTTGAGAAAATGCGATGGGATAAGTATATGAGATAAGTGCGGTAAACTGAGGGGAAACTTAGGAAGGTCTATTAGTTCAGATTTTTCTTAGTGTCTTTCCATGTTCAGAGATAAGGATTCTCCTTTCCTCCTTTCCTCAGGCATAGGGAAGGCCCCTCTGATTTCAGGGTCTTACAACCTACTTCGGGGGAGAAGTGTAGGAAAGGACAGATAGGCCTTTCTTCATTTCTCAAATTACTTTGACTTTAAGTATTTAATATGCCAAGGTGCAATATTTTGGGGTAGCATGTCTTAAATCCTATCAGTTTCAAAAGTTAAATAATGTTTGGCATTGTCACCAATTTTAGCATGTATGTTAGGAAATCCAGTGTATAATTCTCAATTATATTCTAGATGGTAATTTAATTGTTTTTGTTACTACAAGAAACCTGCCCCAAAGTTATCTGAGATAAGATACATAATTGTTAAAACTTTGTAGGCATATTAAATTTTATAGATGTCTGGGAGTTTCCAAAGAATTCAAAGCTTTCTAAATCTTGTATACTCTACAGGCTTCTAAAGTAAAGTTGCCATCCTAAAATTTAGATTGTTCAGAATTATATACTAAGATTAGCTGGCTAAGTAGACTTGGGTCTCCTAATTACAGATCACAATGACTTGGGAAAACATATTTAAGCTAACTGAAGGTTTAAGCAGTGTTTGCAGTTGAAATAATTTCTGGACTCAGCATTTGCCCAATTCACCACACCAGGAGCAAAATGTTCTAGTCCTTCAAGTAGATTAAATTGCGTACTGAAAAGTTCAATTTCATACAACATCTACAAGTGTATTTATATAGAACTAAAATTAATTCTGTAGAACAATTTGAGTTTCAATACCTATAGTTATGAAATTTGGAAATATAAAAAACAGACAGCCTTTATTGTTACTGGTATACTTGAAAGCTTCACTGTTATGGTCCGAGTAAACACTCAACTGCTAACCCTCGATGCCAATAAATTGAGAGGCAGAAAGACCGGTAGAAAGAAGTTTATTTCTGAATTTGAATCCAGGGAGCAGAGCCAGACTTGAGGCCTTTCTAAAATGGTTCTGCTTGCCCTTTAGACTTTACGGTCCATTTTTATAAGTCCAGAGTTGTTGCTACCTATGCATTAGCCACGTGACCATCAGAGCATTGAATAGAACTTAAGTTACAGCCACATTTTATCAACAGTGACATTTTTCGGTCCAGACTTCCTGGTGCCAGGTACCAGAGGTATCTCACAGCTTTTATCAGTAGGGCCCAGCAGAAGTTTTAATCAAGCTTGCCACAGATCATAGATCAAAGGGAGTTTACAAGGCCTGAGACATTATGCATTACACAAAAGTTATACAAATTTCAAAATTTAGGATTACATGGATACAAAAGTTATACAAATCACAAGACTTACAATTAAGTTGATCCTGTATTATTCAAACCTGTGACTACTAAGAAAAGGGAGTAAGTGAGGATTTACATCTTTCAGTTAATCGAGCGTAGTCTGCAGGGAAGTCAAGGATCCCCTGAAGCTACTCACTGGGAGATAAGGGGACTCTCAAGAATGTGCTCAGGAATATATCTGTCAGTTTATTGAGCATAGTCTACCAGGAAGTTAAGGACACTTTGAAGTTTCTTACTGGGAGTGCATTGGAAATAAGGGGAGGCGCACCTTTTATTAGCTCTCAGGAATGTGTCCAGGAATGTGCAGGAGTGCTTAAACCCTTGCTATGCCCTTCTCTAGGAGCTGTGGCCATACGGACAGACATTATTAGCAGGTCTCTGTATCATCACCACTAAATCTCCTCCTCGTTGGCAAATTTTTATATGACTTTTAAAAGTACTTCTTGTAAAATTAATTTTAGTTCTTTTTACAAGTAAATCAAAGGGTGTTCCACCAAAGTGAACCATATAATAAGATGAGACATTGTTTTAGTTGTACAAAACTGAGTATTTAATCTGACAAATATTGATTGGGGCACATAGATTAATAAGACAAAAACCCTGACTGCTTGAAACTTAAGTCTTAGGCTAAAGAGAGGATATGTAATCAAGACGTCAGACTGAAACTCAACTCAGTTTGTGTGGTGGCTACTATATTTGGATGATTCTAATAGTCCTAAATACTAATCTGGAAAAAGGCTGATAGAGTATTTCTTTATCATCCAATCTTTTACGCATGGTTAAGATGAGCCCCATTTGGAGAAAATGTTATGTATGTAAGTTTACCAAACAGGTAAGACTGGGGGATGGGGTAGACTTATTATTCCATTACAAAATAGAGGAGATAGTCTGTTTTCTAAAAGATTCATTGTTAAGGTCATTTAACTAGTAAACACCCGTAGTGACATTAACATTAAATCAATTTTGCAAAAAATCAATTTACATTCAATTTTCCAAAGGTGACAGCCCATAATGGTGATAATTATAGAGCGAACATTTTATAATAAGAGGGCATCTTTCAAAAGTTGACATTTTTTTTGGCATTAGCTTTTTAACTGACAGTATACCTGATCACCTCAGTCAAAACCAAAGGTCCAGAGTGAAAGTATAAGTAACCCTTCTAAAATTTGTCTTTGTTCTCCACTCACAGAAATGCTATATTACAACTGAAAAAAGAATATGGACAATAAACTGTTTTTATACCAAACTGTTAATTTAGAAGGAATACATTTAAAAACAAACAGTTGCTGACCGCATAAAGGAGGAAATTTCACTTCTGATACAGTTTTTTGTTAAGAAAGCCATGCTTTTGCCAAGTTTCATAGCTCAGGCATTAGAACTCTGCTACTGTTCCAAAAAATAAAAATAAATAATAACAATTTAAATTAGTGTTTGGGAAATGGATTAGATTGTAATGTATGCAAGCAATTAAGCAACACTGACTTGATTCACTGTGATGTCTAAAGTGGCATTTTAAAAAATGAAAGTAGCTAAATTTGGCCCTGATAAAATATATAGCGGCAATGGGTTAGGAATTTTGCAGTTTTGCCCAAAGAGTCCAATCAAACAACCCATATATTAGGTGGCCGTTAACATGCTGGCAGCTGAATTTTTTACATCAGTTTCCAAGGTTGCACAGTAATTACATCTACAGTGAGTCATTTTTGCAGCATATTTTATAAAACTTTTACAGGTTTGCTGGGAAGAGATTATTCAAAGTCAGCTTTTATAGATTCTGCCATGAATATTAGACCATTCTTCGAAAATGTTAGTGTTTACCACTTGCACTGTTTCTTGTTTAAGCATAGTTGGCATTTGAGGGTTTAGTATAGTATATGAGTAGAACTTTCTTTTCTTTGTAGACCTCCTGTTCCCTAGCATTGCTAGTTTATGCTCCCACTGAGCTGCTGCCAGAACAAAATAAATCCAGTTGCCTTTTGCAGCTCAAGGCTAACCTAGCAACCATGGAAAGAATTAGTTGTTCTGAGCATTTGTCCTAGTATGTCATTAGACGGTAGTGATGTGCAATATCATGACCAATACTGTCCACAGAGGGGTTGCTCATTTAAATTGCTGACTAATTTAGATGTCATATTTTGGTGCGTGCCCTTTTATTCTTATTCCCAATTATATCCAGTCAGTGCCCAGAGATGTACTTGAGGCTGTGGTTGGATAAACTACTTAGCATAACTTTTAGATCCATTGCTTATTAAATCAAAGGTGCATGAGCTTATTCTATTTGCATTAGTACCTTTTTACAGCTGAATGAAAAGTCCTGGTTGTTTCTTCAAATTAATAGTTTAAACATATCTTACTGTTTTGTTTTAGGAATGATAATGTATTCATTTTAGACAATAAAGGCCAGATAAGAAAAACGATAAAAGGTTACATTTTGGGGAATGTTGTATGATCTTATTTGGGGCAATATCAATACTGGAATTCAGGATGAGCAAGGACAAATGGCAGTAAAATTTGGGTTCTATGGGAAGTTAAAAGCTAAGAGAGAAGGGAGCAAACTGCTCTTATTTGCTGGGCTCAGTAGTAACCTCAGCACAGTCTTCAGTAAAGCGCAAATAAGATGAAATACCTATAGCTCAAAAGATGTGGGGGTGAGAAGATTATGGTTGGCATAGTAGAACCAACCTATTTCTCCCTGCCTCTCACTCAAGATCCAAAAAGTAAATTTAATTTTATTTTCTCCATTTACTTTACTTTCTCAGCATGGTTGTAAGCTTTGCTGATACCTCCACCTTTGCCACTTTGAGATCTTCTCAGTCTACAAGGAACTAGCCCTGTATGTTGTGGTCACTTATTCATGGATTTGTTTTTCCTCTTCTCTTAATTCAAAGGAGAACATGTTTTTGAAAACAGATTTCATATTTTAAATTCATAAGTAGAAATTTCTAAATTTGGGGGAAAATAATTGAAGACCTCTTGTTCATTCATTCATTCAACATATATCTTCTGAGGATCTACTCTTTAGTGGGGCTCCTCTAGGCAGCGGGGAGTTCAGTGGTAAAGACAAAGATTTTGTCCTCATGAAGTTTACATTCTGGTAGAAGAGCATTGATTTAATAAATGAATTATTATAAGTGTTATGAAGAGGGAAAATTAGGCTAAGGAAGAGAGAAAGGCAGGATAGTGGCTGTTTTAGATAACATGCTCAAGATAAACCTTTGTGAGGAGATGACATTTGAGAGAGACCTGGATGAATTGGGGGAGCAAGCTCTGAAAAGCTCTGAGGGTAGAGCATTTCAGAAGGACTAAACAACTCCCACAAAGACTGAGATAAGAACAAGATTAGCATACTTAGAAGCAGCAAACATAGCCAGAGCAGAGCAAATAAACAAAAAAATGGGAAGGATGGAGATACAAATTGGCAGGTTATGGATGACATTTGAGATCACACTAAGGCAGTTAGATTTTATTCTGAATGTCCTGGGATGCTATGAAATGTTTCAAGCAGAAGAAGTAACATTGTCCAAATCACCTTTCTAAAATATCTCTGGCTGCTGTGTGGAGACTAGTATGTTGAGGCTAGGCTTGGGCATAGGGAAGAATAGAAGCAGGGAGACACATCAGTTTTTTAAATAAACATATAAATTGTCCTTCTGATCTTAAAACTTGAAACTTAGACTTGCCATATCTGAGTTCCTTTTTCAGGAAACCAACCCTCAGGGAGGGAACTGAAACTTACCAGATCACCACATACCCAAACATGAGATGCCAGACCCCTCATCAGTCATGATTGCTTCCTTACCCCTCCCTAATTCTAGTTTTTCCATATGTAACTATACTTCTTCCCTGTATATAAACCCCCAATTTTAGTCAGGGGAGACAAATTTGAGACTGATCTCCCATTCTCCTCGCTGACATCACCCATAATATAATAAAAGCTTCTTTTCTGGAAATTCTCACTGTCTCAGTGACTGGCTTTCTGTGCAGTGAGTAATGGGACCTAGAACCTCTAGCTTTTTGTAGTACAGGTGTCTTGGGCTACATTAATAGCAGTCCAGGTGGTGAGAAATGGTCAGGATACAGGGTATATTTTGAAGACTTTACAGGATTTGTTGATAAATTTGGATGAGGAACATGGGAAAGGAAGTCAAGACTGGGCTCTAGTCTTCTGACCTGAGCAAGTGGATAAACACCAGTGCCACTTATCAAAATGGGTATTCTTGAGAGAAGCAGATTGGAAGGCAAAGAGGATTATATTAGCCAGCTTGGGCTGCCATAATGAAATACCATAGACTGTGTAGCTTAAACAACAGAAAAGTATGTCTCACAGTTCTACAGACTGGGAAGTTCAAAATCAAGGAGCTGACTGATTCAGTTCCTGATGAAGGCTCTGTTGCTGGCATCTCTCTGTGTCCTCACATGGCAGAGAGAGACAGGGTAAGAAGGAGGGAGGGAGAAGGAGAAGGAGGGAGAGAGAGAATTATCTCTTGATGTCTTTTCTAAAAAGAGTCTAATTACATCAGACCAGGGCTCCACTCTCATGACCTCATCTAACCCTGATTACCTCTCCAAATATTGTCACACTAGGGAATGGGGTTTCAACATATGAATTTTGACATAAGCATTTAATCCATAACAAGGAGGTATGACTTTGGCTATTTTTCTACTTTTCTTAACCGCATAAAGATGTGAGGATAAACACAGGAGTGTAGAACTTGGGGAGAGTTTGTGGCTAGAGTATAAATGTAGATACCATCAGCATAGGGATTTAAAACCACACAAGGATGAAAACACCTAGGAAGCTGAAGGAAAAGAAAAAAATATCAAGGACTGGGGGTACCATTTAAATATGAAAGAGTTGGCAGATTCAAAAAAGGAGACCAAGAAGGAAAATTTCCTGAGGTAACAGGAATACTAACAGAGCATTGTGTCTCAGAAACCAAAGAAAGAACAATGTGCTTCAAGAAAGATAGCTTAACTGTGTCAACTGCTGTTGATGGGTAAAATAAGATGAGATTGAGAACAGACTATTGGATGCAGCTAGGAAGAGAATGTTGGGTATTGTGATGAGAACGGTTTCTGTGGAACAATGGAGAAGAGAGCCTGAATAAAGCAAGTTGGGAAGAAAGTACGTAAAGAGGTGGACATGAGAAGCCTGGACACGAAAACATTTTGAAAGTATTCATTTACCGCAAGATAGAGCAAAGAAGTGGGATAATATTTAGGTCATGTGGTCTAGAAAAAGAGTATTTTTCAGTGGGAGATATTGTAGCCTGTATTTATGCTGATGGGAAAGATTCAGTAGAAAAGTAAAAATTGAAGCCACAAGAGTAAGGTAGGATTCCTGTAAAAGTGAAGTCCTAGAATGGTCCAGAGGGAAAAGGATTCATTGCACAAGCAGAGAAATCAGTCTTACATGGCAACAGGGTTCCCACAGTAAAGGAAGAAAAGGCTGAGTACAGGGGGGTGGATTTGATAATGGAAGATGAAGTCATTCTCTTCTGATTTCTCAATCTTGTGTTGAAATAAGAAGCAAGATCATTAGTTGAGAGTGAGGAGAGAGAAGTGTTGGAACTTGGAGGAAAAAGGAAAGGGAGGGTGTGGGTGTAAAACTGGTATCTTAGAAAAGACTACACAAATGTCGTGAGATTGCCGAAGGTCCATTTAAGATCAGTGTATATAAATATAAGACGAGACCAATGACCATTTATCTAATTAAAATGAGGTCAGCCTGTGTTTTCTCCAAGCCACCTTTGCTATTTGGTACAGGAAGAGAGTTGAGTTTTAGGAGGATTAGAGTTTTTCTAGCCAAATGAATATCTAGAGAGAAAGGAGCCCTTTTTGTTTTTATACTTTTTTTTTTAACCATTTCCAGTTATCTGGAATTGCTAAAACCAATTTCCCTAACTAAAATCCATTGTGTATGCTGGTATGTAGGCGTTCAATTTTTTTCTTAGTCATGCCATAACTAAAAAAAAAAATTCAAAAGCTGAAAAATAGCTTTCCCAGCATAAGTACTGTAATTTGTTCTATCTCCCATTTATTTAATTCAAGTTGAGGACTCTTTTTAAAAATCTTTTCTACCAATTTTTCTTACATAATACAAAACAACATAAGTTGCAGAGAAATGATTATGGATGTTATTAACATTGGCACTTTGAGTTTCAAAACAATTTGCTGCAAAAATATTTAGAAAAATATGTTATTCATACAAGTAAGTTCAATTAAAATATATCAGATTGGCCAGGCTCAGTGGCTTAGTCTGTAATCCCAGCACTTTGGAAGGCCAAGGCGAGTGGACTGCCTGAGCCTGTGGGTTCAAGACCAGCCCAGGCAACTTGGCGAGACTTCGTCTCTACAGTAAATAAAAACAAAAATTAGCTGGGCATGGTAGCGCGTGCCTGTAGTTCCAGCTACTTGGAAGGCTGAGGCAGAAGGATCACCGGAGCCCAGTAGGTCGACTGGGGTGGCCATGAGCTTGCCACTGCACTCCAGCCTGGGTGAGGGAGTGAGATTCCAACTCAAAAAAAAAAAAAGAAATCAGATTATATTTAGTGAATTCATATAACTCCCAATTTTTATGTAAACCATTAGTAAATTTAGTTTTATTGAGGGCCACAATGAAGGTAGCAATTCAAATACCTACTGATAAAACAAATTCAAGAAAAAAATGCTTATATAACCAATGACGATATAAAAAGCAGAGACCTTAGTTCACTTGAAATGCAGCCTTTTGCTCTTATACTTTTTTTTTCTTGCTTTTGCCCTTTACCCCATTTAGAGAGGGGCCAAGATGCAAACTAGGAGCATACAACAAAGAATTGGACAACACAGGGGGAAGGAGGTAGAGTTCAAAGATTTCACTTTATAATATTCTAGTCTCCCACTGACTATATTCCCATAGTCTTCTTGGAATGTTGTGTAAATAAAGATTCAGAAAATTGGAGTAAACTTGGAATTAAGAACTTTTAAAAAAATACATGCCAACATATTGTATAATTGTGTTAGTTTACATTTTGTATTATTCACTCTCTGGTCTTTGGAATTATTTTGTACTAAACAATAATCTCACATGCAAAAAAAAAAAGAAAGAAAGAAACATAGAAGACAGGAAGGCATCCCAGCTGGAGCCTGGTAGATATTCCCTTCCCTTGTTCTGCTTGTTGCAACATGGTAGTATTACCTAGGGACCCTAAGAAAGAAAATGAATTTTTTTAAAAATAAAGAAAAGCAAAAGGATTACACATTTAGAAGATCTGATAAGGATTTTTTTTTTTGGTGGGGGGGTGGCCTGCATCTGGGATGCCTTTCACTCTTTTTTTTGAGTGGGGTCTCACTCCCTCACCCAGGCTGGAGTACAGTGGCACACTCACAGCCACCCCAGCATCAACCTGCTGGGTTATGGCAATCCTTCTGCCTCAACCTTCCAAGTAGCTGGAACTACAGGCAGGTGCTACCACGCAGGAGCTACCAAGCTCAGCTAATTTTTTAATTAATTGTAGAGACGAGGTCTTGCCAAGTTGCCTAGGCTGGTCTTGAACCTGTGGGCTCAGGCAATCCACTCACCTCAGCCTCCTAAGGCGTGGGATTACAGGCTGAGCCACCGAGCCCAGTGCCTTTCACTTTTGATATATGGAGCTGTAGCTCTGTATCCAGGTCTAAAATTCAGGATCAAGCCAGGCTTGCTCTAGGCTCTTAGTTTAAGAAGGAAAGGAAAGAAAAGAAAGTTTTTATTCCTTTCTACATTGTTTAACTAGTTCACAAGAACAAGAATGGCCACTAAGATGCAGGGGGATAACTTTTCAGAATTAAAGAGGAGGCATGCAATAGCAGCCTCCATTCTTTATGTCTCATTATTAACTTGATTGTGAGTGCATAGAGCCTAAGACCAAGAAGGAACCTCAACACTAGCCACATAAACAGGATTGAAGGAAAAAGCAGGTAATGAGGGAAAGTAGTCCTAAAACATGGTCTTTAAGGCCTTCTGTTTGGACAGTCTCGTGTAAACTTGTCTGCTTATTTATTATCAGGGGTTCTTAACTTTTAGGGGTTAGAGGACTTCTTTGAGAATCCAATAAAGGCTATATATGCACACATGCATATATAGCCAAGATTTCATCCACACACACACAATTTTGAAAACAATGTCAAATGTTCATGAGGCCAAGATTAGGAATCCCTGCATTATATGATCTTAAAAATGCAAGTAGCCAGTAAGTTATTTATGATATGGATTTCTGAATTTGATGTAGGGGTGTCTTGGGTACATTTTATGGAAAACCACTTAATTCTCTTTATTAATTTGAAAGGTTTATACACCAAGACAGAAAATTTAGAGCAACTGCTAACTAAAACATTTATAGCATTGTAAAAGAATACCATCAGAAATAGTCCCGGATATTAAGACTCAACAATCTGTATTCACCCTTCTTGGCCTTAGTCTCATCCCACACTAGAGAAACTGCTTTTCTGGAAGAGATTGTGTAATGATTGTGGATAATCAAGATTCACTTTACAAGCCCCAGATTATAGTGGTGTTTGTCAAATACTTCAGACAGATAATGTTTTTAAAATCTCCAAAATATAGTTAAAAGAAACCTTTCTCTGGGGAAATATACACATCAAAGTCCTATAAAGTAGATATAATGTCTAAGGTGAGACATTCAGAAAGTTCTTACTCAGTGATAGACATCTCTCTTATAAAGGTTTAGGTCAGCCGGGCATGGAGGCTCATGCCTGTAATCCCAGCACTTTGGGAGACCGAGGTGAGAGGATTGCCTGAGCCCACAGGTTCGTGACCAGCCTGGGCAACTCGATGAGACCTCGTCTCTACAATATATCCAAAAAAAATTATCCAGGCATGGTAGAGCATGCCTGTAGTTGCAGCTACATGGAAGGCTGAGGCAGAAGGCTCGCCTGAGCCCAGCAGGTTGATGCTGGGGTGGCTGTGAACGTGCCACTGCACTCCAACGGGCAACAGAGTGAGTCTCTGACTCAAAAAAAAAAAAAAAAAAGGTTTAGGACAACATCTACTTTCCATGAGCACAGAGCACCTGTAACTCTCTTTCTCTGTTCATGGCCCACTGGGGCTTTCCTGTGTGCCAGACTTCAAATAGCAATTGTTTGGGCAAAGAGAAAAGAGATTAGTCAGATCAAGACACATAGTCAATGTTTCCAAATCAAAACAAAGGCAAAAACAGAGGCTTTCTCAACCAGCTTGAATGAATTTGCATCTCCTAGTCTTTATTTTATTTTATGTCCTTTAGAGTTGCCCGAATAAGTGTGTCTCACCCCATCCCCTCTATCCCCCACTCACTATTACACAGAGATTGAAAGGTGTTTGGAGCAAATTTTACTTAAGTGCTGAAGGTTCAATAGTGGTATTTTAACCATAAACTGCAAAATAAGGTATTATTAAACTCTTTTTTTTCATAGTATGCTATTATAAATAAGAGGATTTAAATGTTAACATTCCAGATGTTTTTAAAAAGGAAACATTTAGCTTATACTTTCAAATGTTTATTACCCTCTTAAAAATATCTTCCCAAATCTTATTCAATTTGGCCATTCTTGTGTTCTGCTTTCTTTTGTACAACATATGCCAAAAACTAGATTAAAGCTTCAGTTTCACAAACCAATTACTGACCTTTTTAATTGTAAAAAATGTGACATACAGCATATATTTCATATGTAATACGAGAAAAATATATTATTATTTTCCTTTAGGACTGGGCTGGGTTTTTATTTTTAAAAAGGAATCCAAGAGTTGTTAAGCATTCAGGATTCCCTTAACTTCTCAAATGTGAATCTCATCAGAGGTGAAAGATGATAAAATTGTTTCAGTGTTATCTGTAGAGGGGACCTTGATCAAACACCTGGTTTGTTCCCTATCACTAAAAAAGATAGGTCTGTAATAACTTTTAAGATACATTCTATTTTAAATATTTCAAATTGTGCCAAGAAAATAAAAACATTTTTAAATAGATCTAATTTATTTGCAGTGAATCAAAAATAGTATAAGTCAAAGTAATAACAGTAACATCGCATACAATAGTGCCTTTCTCATGAAAGAACACATAGTTCAAACAAGATTGAACTTCATCTGCGGTTACCTTGTTCATGAATGCGACCCAGTCTCCCTCAAGCTGAGTGTCACTTTTACATGCACATTCGAATATGATAAATGTCAGCTTGGCATGTGTTTCACGTAAGGACAGCCAAGCCTGTGGCTAGCACAAGGCAGGGCCTGGAGATGTGTAGTCTCCCTTTGCCCTTCACCCCTGGCGTTCATGGACCAGGAGAGTCTGATGTAGTGAAAGATCAGTGGACAAAGTGCTGAAAGACCTAGTTCCATCTCTAGCGCCTTCTAACCATGTGAAATTGGATGAAACCCTAAATCTCTCAGTCTCAATGTGCTTCTCTATAAAATGAAGGGCAATTATGCCCGCCTGCCTCATATAGTTGCTATGAGAATCAGATGAGATAATGTAAGTGAACATGCTTCGAAAACCACGCTACACACACACACAAGGTAAAAGAAAATCTCGATTCAAACTTTTATAGTTCTCCAGCTCTTGTTTGAGTTATGAGGAGTTTCATAAATCCAGTCCTTTTTTATGGCTAGCTCTAATACTTCATAATGATGCAAAAAAGGTTGGGAAATGTGCACTGTAATTGTGCGGGAGAAGATCTGGTAGTTTTTCTTTTCCATCTCAATTAACCTCTGCTGAAGGTCACAGACAGGCCAGAGCTGAAGGTCCATTTTCCTTTTTGAACTTGTCATGCCTTCAAATGTAGAGGGAAGAAGCAGCCAGTTGTAGAACATTCTGCTTCTGAAATGCTCTAAGGGAAAAAGAACATTTACCTCATATGGCTCCCTTATTCACATTTTTTCCTAAAATGAGTAGATTTTTTTCCTGCTATCTTCTTTCCCGCTTTGTCTCAATCAAACTTGAGTCTCTGATTATAATCATCAATGGTCTGTGATATTTCTGTGTGCTATCTTACCACAGTGTAGGGCCAATGTGTCTCCAGGGTCTCATAAGTTTGATAATGTTAAGGCTACTGTGAGTAGAAGGAACTTGCTACTATGATAATCATAACAGTTCAGACAATTTTTCTTATTAGTGTTCCTTTCATTCATAATCAAAATGTAAAAGTACAGCACTTTTGAAAAGGTATATATTGCTTCATACTTGGTTAACTTTTCGATTTTATATGCAACAAATACATATGGGCACCTACTATGTACGTGACAGTGTGCTTAGAATGATGAAATAAGACTAATGATAATAATTGAAGCACTGGTTGAGGCCCTACTACATGCCAAATGTAGAAATACATGCATAACGAATGTAATCCTCACAGCAGCACTGAGAAATCAATTTTCTTATCCTCATTCGCTAGAAGGGAAAAAATGTGAATAAGGGAGCCATAGGAGGTACATGTTCTCAACTTTAAGAATGAGACTTAAAGTTAAGTAACTTGTACAAGCTCACCATTCAACAAATATCTATTTATTTATTCTATTTTTATCTGACACATTGCAATTATGCATATATACGGGATACAATTTAATGTTTCGATACATATATATGTTATATAATGATCAAATTAGAGTAGCTAGCATATCTATCACCTCATGCATTTATCATTTCTTTATGAAGACATTAGAAAACCTCTTTTTTAGTCGTTTTGTAATATATAATATCTTACCGTTCATCATAGTTACCCTGCTGTGCAATAGAGCCCAGAACTTGTTTCTTCCTCCTAGTTGTACCTTTCAATAAATATTTATGGATTATATAAGTCAGATATCAGATGCTTCCTTTAGGGATTTAGGTAAGATGGTAACCCAGTTATACAGCTTTTGAAATCCCAATGCCTTTCCAATGTTTTCTGCTAATATCCTTGGCTTTCTCTGTCTCTAGGTTCTAGCTATGACTCACCCAAATGTTAAATTCCACCCTTACCCGGTTTCCAAAACAAAATCCCCTGCATCAAGCATTCATGTCATCTGCAGACTTTTGGAAAGTTTTGAGGGGCTCCCTTTAAAGGACTTACATTATGCTACCCACAATCCTTCATTCATACATTCCCTCTCTCTTTCTTCTTCTAGAACTGTGCAGATTTTTGTTCCTACAAAGCTCTTCTGCTTACCACAATTCCTAGTGTCAAACTTATATACTAAATTCATGATGACACTCTGCAGAACCAGAGATCTTCCATTTCACAAGCTCTAGGCTTCTTAGAAGGATGATGTAATTATGCAATGTAGAGGCCTAAGTTCCTAAGGACCTATTGGGTGTTAAGCCTTGAGAAATAGTTAAATACAAATCCCACTTATGCGTTTTTTTTTTTAGTTCGACAGCCTCACGAAACAAAAAATCAGCTCTAATTCTGATTCTTAGGCAATAAACTATTTCTAATATTAAAAATTAAGAAAAGGAAAACATAAATATATAAAATACTATATGCTTTTTTTTTCTTTTGTTTTTGCTTGAATTGGAGTCTCTCTCTGTCTCCCAGACTGGAGTGCAGTGGCACACTCCAGGCCACCGCAGCCTCAACCTGCTGGGCTCAGGCATCCTTCCACCTCAGCCTTCCAAGTAGCCAGACTACAGGCATGCACTACCATGCCCAGCTAATTTTTTGATTTATTATAGAGACAAGGTTTTACCATGTTGCCCAGGCTGGTCTCAAACCTGCAGGCTCAGGCAATCCTCCCATCTTGGCCTCCTAAAGTGCTAGGATTATAGGCTTGAGCCACCGCACCCAGCCTATATGCTTTTTTAAAACTTATGTTCTTTAAGTCCATTATGGTAGAAGTTGGCAGACTTTTTTCTGGAGACCAAATACATTTTTACTTTGTGAGCCTTACAGTCTCATTTGCAACTGCTCATCTTTCTTTTGTATAGAGACAGCAGTCATAGACAATCCACAAATGAAAGGGTGGGACTGTGTTTCAATAAAAAATTCTACTTATAAACACTGAAAATTTGAATTTTACATAATTTTTACATGTTATGAAATAGGATTCTTTGTTTAATTTTTTCAATTATTTAAAAATATAAAAAACATTCTTAGCTTCATATAAAAACTGTCTACAAGGGCTGAAGTTTGTCAGCATTTATCATGATATCTTTTATGGTTGCAAAAGGAAATTTGTTACATTTTTCTGCTCTCCTCAGCTAAGTCTCAGAAGTTAATATGCATTCTAGGGGAAAATGATACTATTCTCACTAAGTACAACGAAACCCATTATTTCTTACTTTTTTCATCTCAAAATGCAATATAATCATTTTTCTGAGGAAATAGATTTTGGAGTAATGGTCTAAGTAGGATGCACTCTTCTTTGAATCAGTGTCTCTCAAAGTATGTACCATCGAACACCAACTTCCCTGGATTTTAATGTCTTAAAGTTTTTAAAGTAGAGGAGGAGATTCCAAGAGGTTCACCATTTAAATTAGGTTAATGCTCATCAGAGCAAAATTAAACATATTTGCTTTTTCTAGAACTTTAAGTTTTTCAGAGCTTTTAAAATGTGCTGCTGTAATTATGACTCTCCAAGAGAATGATCAGTATGCAGTGATTCCTAAATTACTAGCCACAGAATTCTTATTTCTTGAAGCATCTCAAGGAATTGATATAGTAAATCCTCACTTAACATTGTCAATAGGTTCTTGGAAACTTCAACTTTAAGTGAATTGACTAAAAGAAACCAATTTTACCATAGGCCAATTGATAGAAACAAGAGTTATTTTCTGAGGCATATTTCTGGTCACAAAACATCACCAAAGCTCTAAATAAAAACTCAAAACTCATCTAATATCAAACATTAAAATTTATACATAAATTTTTAAAAGATGAATAAAAACAAGTAAGATAATTATTTGCCCTTTTTTTTTTTTTTAGTGAATCAGTGAGTGATGATGGTCATAGTAATGGTGGATTAAATCAAGGAACACATGATTGCAAGGTGAAAATTGCAAGGCACACTTCCTACCATCATGCATTCAGAAATAAACAATAACAAATACAGTGGCCTCCCTGAGAGCTTTTGTACCACATTGTTAATTGTTATGCATTTGTATGATCATAGACTTTATGAATTTTCCTTTTACAATACATTGTATTCATTCATTGATTCATCCATCCATTATTTGACCATCTTATTTCAGTTCAGGGTCGAGGGTGTCCAGAGTCCATCCCAGCAGCTCAATTCAAAAGAAAGGCGCCCACCCCAGACAAGTGTGCACTCACACACACCCACCCTCACTCTTACTCAGACTGAGACCACTTCGACATTCTGATTCACTTAACACACACATCTTTGGGATATGGGAAGAAACCAGAGCAGCTGGAGAAAACTTACGCAGACACATGGAGAATGTGTAAACTTCATACAGACAGTGGCCCTAGCCAGGAATTGATTTTTCTCCTAATCAATGTTAAATGAAATAATGTTATTCAGGGACCCACTATATTCTCAAATCTCGATGCCTGCTACTCAAAGTGTGGTCCATAGGCCAAAGGCATCAACATCACCTGAGAACTCGTTAAAAATAAAGACTCTTGGGCCACAGTCTAGACCTACTGAATCAGACTCTTCCAATATGATCCCCAGGTGTTTTGAATGCACGTTCAATTTTAAAAGCAATACTATAGAATATAGTTTTACAAACTATGCTGTCATTTAAGCAAAAGAAAAACCATAAACTCAGAAGCTAAGATAAATCATAACATGAATTACTAGAAATTTTGGTTACCATGAAAGTAAAACCCGCTTTCATGGGTTATAGTTGATAGTTGAGTGATTCAATTAGTTACCTACATTTTTTACTTCTTCCTTTCTCATATTTACATTCAGATATTTGCTTTTATTTCTCTTTTGTTTTTGTGAGGTTGGGAAAGCAGGAGAAAGCCAAGATACTTAGAAAATAAGCTTATGAAAGATACAGTAACTGACTACATATCCTGAATGTCTCCAAAACCTTGAAGAAGCATCATTTGGATCCAGAAATGTTAACCAGGAAAAAGCCTTTGCTTTTATTTCTGATTTTCTTTTTTTTTTTTTTTTTTTTTGAGTTGGAGTCTCACTCTGTCACCCAGACTGGAGTGCAGTGGCTGCTTCCGGCCACCGCAGCCTCGACCTGCTGGGCTCCAGTGATCCTTCCGCCTCAGCCTTCCAAGTAGCCGGAATTACAGGCATGCGCTACCAGGCCCGGCTGATTTTTTGATTTATTGTAGAGATGAGGTCTCGCTGCCCAGGCGGGTCTCGAACCCGCGGGCTCAGGCAATCCACTCACCCCAGCCTCCCAAAGGCGCAGGATTACAGGCTGAGCCACCGAGCCCAGCTTATTTCTGATTTTCAAATAGCAACTCTGATCTTTGTCATCATCATCTTTAATATCTATCTGTTAGTTTTCCCAAGGAACATCTGAATCTTTGTTATTATTTGTATTTCTTTGCGTGAATACGATGATTTCCCAAGTAAAAGCCCTAGCATGTGTTCTTCACCACAAGTTTGTGCATTTAGGTCGAAATCACAGCTAACTTTGACTGCTAGTTACTGAAGTATTTTTCTGGGGACCTTGCATAAAATTTACAACACAAGCTCTGCCTTCCAGACATATATTTGTCTAAAATTCCCATGATCCATGACCAAATAGTTTTCTTATATTTGTAAGTGCTTATTATGAATAACAGCTGTGGAGTTCTTCTGTATGTCACCATTGGCAGATACTGTTTGGAAACCAAATGAGATTCTTAAATGGGTTCATATAAATTTTTATTGTGTTCCACCAGTTCAACTAGCTAAGGAAATCCTCTGTCGCTATCCTCAAGCCCCTCTTTTGTTGTTACTGTTATTAAATTGCACCATATGATAAGAAATATGTTCCTGATTTTATTCTCCAGCTACAACTCTGATCTGCTATTTTCTCTCTTTGACACCTCAGAAAGAGTAATCTGGCTTTAAAAGGTGGACAGAAGGCACAACTGAAAATAACGTTCACATTGTCTCTCTTTGCAAAAATCTTTGCAATTTCCAAATTGCTGGTCCCTTTTGTAAAACAGTTGAGGACATGAGATTAAGAAGTCATTAAGACTCCCAAAGGACCAGATCCTCATTCTCCTGAGAGAAAGTCAGTGCAAGTATTCTGCATTAAAGAGAGGTATGGACAGTGGAGCAGAACAAGCATCTGGGCCACATACATAGTTAACATGGATGAATATACGTAATAAAAATATTTCAGCACTCACCGTGCAGTACTGGCACTGAGAAGACCCTAGCTCCAGAGACAATTCTTTTATGCAACTCTAGTGCAATGATAGCCTGTGAACAATTGTCTCTACTTGCAGTCTGTTGCAGAATACTAAAGTGATGTTTGTTCCTGTGTACATTCTCCTGATGTTCAAGCTTTCAGTTATTATAAAACTCAACCGCTCAAATATTCCAGCCTGAGTTTCTTACAATATTGATGATATTTGACCATTCCAAAACAGTCAATAACTAGCTATCTCATTCAGGCATCCTAAGTGAAAGATAATAAGCCTGAATTAGACTCAATTTCTTATGTGATCCGTGTTCATTGAATTATGATTTATACAATATTTTTTGCCATGTTCCTCTTGTGAATCTTCAAAGTATGCTATATTTCCCTCAGGGCACATGTAATACTGTTCTTCCTTGTGTTGTGTTTATGTTAATATAGGGGTAACAATAGTACCTACCTCACACAGTTGTTAAGAGGATTAAATAGTGCGAATCTCCCGGGAAGGGGGGGCACACCTCATCAACAAGGGTACTTGCATAATGAACATTTGTATACTTAACCCTGAATTGTACCCCACATCTTTAAAATAAAAAAATTTTTTAAGTATTAAATAGGTAAATATATGTCAAGGTCTTAGGTCAGTGTCTGGCACATGATACCTGTACATGCTATAAAGTGTTAGCTACTATCATCATCATTATTTGTGATATTATAAAGCTTTTTATACTTCATAAAGGAATTTGCCTGGGTTTTCTTCTAGAACTTTTATGATTCATTTTTTACTTTTTTGCCTTTTTAAATTTAAAAATTAAAATTGCATATATTTAAGGTATAAAATGTGATGATTTGATATACATACACATTGTGAACTGATTACCAAAGTCAAGTAAATTAATAAATCCATCATCCCCTATGATAAGCATTTGTGTGTGTGTGTGTATGTACGTGTGTGTGTATGTGTTAAATATGTTCTCTTACCAAGTCTCAAGTAAGCAATACAATATTATTAACTTATAGTCACCATGCTATACATTAGATCACCAAATCTTATTCATCTTATAAATTAAAGTTTGTATCCTTTGGCATTTTCCTATTTCCCTCATCTTCTAGTCCCTGGAAATCACCATTCTACTCTCTGCTTCTGAGTTTGACTTTAAAATTCTTCATAGAAGTGAAATCAAGCAGTATTTGTTTTTCTGTGTCTGGCTTATTTCACTTAGCATAAAATGTACTTCACGTTCATTCATGTCACCAATGGCAGGATTACCTTCGTTCTTAAGGCTGAATAATATTTCATTGTATATAATCACATTTTTTAATCTATTCATCCGTCAGTGGACAGATGATAGGTTGTTTCCATATCTTAGCTGTTATGAATAATGCTGCAATGAGCATGAATGGGGGTGCAGATATCTCTTTGAGATACTGATTTTATTTCCTTTGGAAATATACCCAGTAGTTGTAGGTTTCATTTTTTGAGGAAACTGTTTTTCAAAATGGATGTACCAATTTACATTCTCACCAAAAGTGATTCCTTCTCTCCACATCCTTGCCAACACTTCTTATCGCTTGTCTTTTTGATAATAGCCATCCTGACAGCTGTGAAGTGATCTCTTACCATGGCTTTGATTGCCATTTCCCTAATGATTAATGATGTTGAACATCTTTTCGTATACCTGCTGACCATTTGTATGTCTTCTGAAGAATGTCTATTCAGATCCTCTGCCCATTTTTAAATTAGGTATTTGTTTTTGGCTATTGAGTTGTAGGAGATCCTTATATCTTTGGGATATTGACCCATTATCAAATATATGGCTTGCAAGTATTTTTGCCCATTCCATAGGTTGCCTTTTCAATTTTTTGATTACTTCCTTTGCTAGAGAGAAACTTTTTAGTTTGATGTAGTTCCACTTGTTTATTTTTGCTCTTGTTGCCTGTGCTTTTGGTGTCGTACCTAAAAAATAATTGCCAAAACATTGATAAAAGAAATTGAGGAAGACACAAATAATTGGAAAAATATTCTGTGTTCATGCACTGGAAGAATTAATATAGTTAAAATGTTCATAACAAACTACAAATTCAGTGCTATTGCTATCAAAATTGCAATGACAGTTTTCACAGAAATAGAAGAACCGTCCTGAAATCATGTGGAACCACAAAATACCCAAAATAGTCAAAACAATCTTGAACAGAAAGAACAAAGTTGGAGGCATCATGGTAACTGATTTCAAACTATGTTACAAAACTATAAAACAGTATGGTACTGGCATTTTAAAAAGACACATAGAACACTGGAACAGAATAGAAAGCCAGAAATAAACCCACCTATACATAGTCAACTAATCTTTGGCAGGGGCAGCAAGAATAAGGAAAGGATAGTCTCTTCAGTAAAGTGTTGAAAGAACTAGATGTCTGTATGCAACAACAACAAAAATGAAATTAGACTCTTGCCTTACACCATATACACAAATTAACTCAAAATGGATTGAGGACTTAAATTGAAGATCTGAAGCTGTAAAAATCCTAGAGGAAAACATAGGGAAACCTCCTTGACATTGGTCTTTGTAATGATTTTTTAGCTATGACACTTAAACATTTGATCCATTTAGTGTTTTGTTCTGATAAATGGGGTAAAGTATACAACTTCATATTTTTCAACATGGCTACTATGTAATTTTACTATTAATTTTCTATTTCTCTTCCACTGACTCAAAATGCCACTTTTATCATATACTAAGTTCCTGGAACTATTTTGAGTCCCTTTCTTGTGCCAGAATGACATAACTCTTAAAGCTTTAGAGTTTGTTTCAATATATGATAAGTATGGTTTTTCCTTCATTGATTTTTCCTCTGGTAACCCTTGCTTATTTCCCCCCCAGATTTTAGAATTAGCTTGTATGGTTTTGGGGCGGGGAGAAGAACAACAGAAGCTGGTGATATTTGTGGGGGAAAGGCGGGTATGTTGTTAAGTTTACAAACTAACATCTGTGTTGTTATGCTTTCTTATCTAGGTACGGCTTGTTTTACATTTGTTCCAAATCTACTTTTGTATATATTAGAAATGTTTCCTTATATGGGTCTCTCACATTTTTTATAGAGTTTACTCATAAATATTTTACCTTTTTTTTTTTTTTTTTACTATTTTAAGGTCTTTTCTTCCAATATATCTTCTACCTGGGTGTTTGTATGCATGAAGGCTTTTTGTTGTTGTGGTGGTTGTTAATTGAACATCAACTAGTCTTTCTAAACCATCTTATTATATAGAGTGGTTTTTTCAGTGGATTTTCTTGAGCTTTCCAAGTATACAATCATATCATCTGCAAATGGTACAGCTCTGCATTCTTTTTTCCAATGTTTATACCACTTTCTTTTACTATCCCAGGTCAATGTTGAATGCTAGAATGACGGTGGGCATCTTTGTTTTGGTTCTGACCTTTTGGGATATCTCTGGTGCTTCCCTATTAAGTTAGATTTTGGCTTTGGGGTTGAGATATATTTATTTTATAAAGTCAATGAAGCATCTACTGATTCCATTTGTATTGAGTGTTTTTTAAAGACTGGGTGTTTAATTTTGTCAATTGTCTTTTTAGAGTCTATGGAGGCGATTAGATGATTTTTCTCCTTAGACTTATAGTATGATAAGTTACATTAACCCATGTCTTAACATCGAACCATTCTTGCATTTCTGATGTAAATCTCATATAGACATATATGATTCTTTAATGAACAATTGAATTCTGTTTGCTAATAATTTATAATTTTTGCAGTAGTATTTATAAGTGAGCTTGTTCTATAGTTTCTTTTGGGGGGCAGAGAAACAATCTTTGCCTTGATCTATTATTTCACAAAGGGTTGGTAAAATAATGATGTTACAATTCTCTATCTTTTCAAATGTATTTATTATTAAGTCTATTCATTATTAAATACTTCTATAAGAAGAAACTTCCCTTCATCAACTATATGACTACACTGAAGTTTAGCTGGTATTGAAAGGGCAGAGTAAATGCCTCATTTTCCATTTTGGAGAATGATGAGTCAGTTTCCCAGTATTCACCAAAGACAACCTATGAGGTTTTGTGGATTTCCTTCAGTATCCTTATCAACTTGTGGATTTTAAAAATGTATTTGGTGTGTTCTACTCAGTACTATTACTATTATTATTAATACTTAAATTGTTCAATTTTTGGCCAGGGGAAATTTGGCCTCAGAGTCTTTGATGGTGTTCCTGCTTTCTTATGTGACCAGGTCTCCAGATTCAGCTTGGGCAACTCCCCTTGTAGGCAGAAAAACCCGATCTTCACCCCCTTCTTCAGCAATTGCATCTGGTCCTACAAAAGGCTTGAGTTGGGCAAGACAGCTCAGCTGAGGCAGATCCTATAGAACTGAAAGCTGGAGGCTGTGCGTTGACTGCACTCAACACAGCTGGGTCAGTCTTTCCTGTAAGGAGGATGTGGGTAAAGGATGCCTTATTCACCACACATGTAGCTGTTCTGTTATGTGAGTGAGGCCACCAGGAAGAATGCTAAGTGTTTAGCCGACATTTATGATGTGTTACTATCCGAAGATGTAAGCAGAAGAGAAACCCGCAAAGAGAATGGTAAAGAAAGACCAAAGAGGTATAAGGAAAACCAGTAAACTAAAATCTGGGTTTTTTTCTGCCAGTGTATCTGCTGTACACTTAGCACAATGCCTGGCCCATAGAAAGAGCTGAATAACTGTTCATTAAATAGATGGATGGTTGATTGTGTCAAATTTTGTAAAAGACTCAACAAAGTCATAGAAAAGCGTTCATTGGCTTTGCAAAACAATGGTGAAAGTAGCCATGATGTTAGAGCAGGAGCAACTGTGGGTGGAGGAGTGCATGGTGGTCAGGCAGTGAGGAAGGACCATGCAGCGGTCTGCTCTGTAAATAGCTTCGCTAAAGAAGACAGAATAAGTGGGGGAGGGGGGTAGCTAGGGGAAATCTTAGATGTTCGTCTTTGTTGTGTGTTTGCTTTTCTCTGTCTCTTAAGCTGGAAGAACCCTAAGAATATTTATCAGCTGAAGGGAAGGAGCAGGGGAGGGGAGTAGGGGGATGTTAAATACTTGAGAGAAGATAGGATTGCTGGAACAAGACTCATGAGGAGGCAAAAGCGGTTAAGATCGATATCACAGGTAGCGAGATGGACCTGGTGGATAGTCAGCAGAAAGTTCTTCAGTGAAGTATAAGAATGATAAATTCAGAGTCAAGTGTTATAACATGGCAACCCCAAAGCTCAGAGGGCATGTGTGTAAGGCTCTTTACCTATGCAAAAGAAGTCACCCAGAGGTCCAGCAGGGAATGACATTGGTTTATTAGAACTTACATGAGGCACCAATGGTGGCTGGTCAGCAAGGAAAGAAACCACACTTTGGGGCAGTGCAATAAACAGTTTTACAAGCAAGCAAGTCAATCAAATTCTTGTCCCATGTTTACAATTACATTGATTACATTGACAGCCACGTTACTTTCAGCTTTTCTTGGTCACCTGCATGCCGTGACTCATTATTGGGAATATACATTTCCTTCAGAGATCAGCCTTGGCCAGAGGCCACTCCTGAGGGAAGGAAATGGGGGAAACAGTCCATTTCCAGACCATACCCCACAGTAAATTAAACATATTCTACAGAAGACATTAATTTTTTTTTTTTTTTTAGTTAGAGTCTCACCCTGTCGCCCAGACTGGAGTGCAGTGGCCGCTCCCGACCCCCGCAGCCTCAACCTGCTGGGCTCCGGCGATCCTTCCGCCTCAGCCTTCTGAGTAGCCGGAACTACAGGCACGCGCTACCATGCCTGGCTAGTTTTTGATTTATTGTAGAGATGAGGTCTCGCCTGCCCAGGCGGGTCTCGAACCCGCGGCTCAGACAATCCACTCACCTCAGCCTCCCAAAGGTGCGGGATTACAGGTTGAGCTACCGAGCCCGGCGAAAAAGACATTAATATTAAGTAACTTGGAATAGGATAGAGATTCCGAAAGCAAAACTTCAATTTCTCAACCAACTCACCTTTGACAAAGCCTCCACCATCAACCACTGGGGAGAGAAGAACCTATTCAGTAAATGGCGCCGGGAAAACTGGCTGACCACATGCAGAAGATTAAAACAAGATCCCAAACCTATCACCATACACAAAAATCAACTCTAAATGGATCAAAGATCTAAAACCTCAAACTATAAGAACCTTAGAAAATGCAGGAGACACCCTTATGGAAATTGAAATTGGCAACCAATTCCTGATCAAAACCCAAATGCCATAAGAGATAAGATAGACAAGTGGGACCTCATCAAACTGACAAGCTACTGCAAAGCCAAAGAACCCATCAAGAGAGCAGGGAGACAGCCCATAGTCTGGGAAAAAATATTTGCCAACTGTATATCTGACAAAGGCCTGATGTCTAAGATCTACAAGGAACTCAAATGTGCCAAAAAGAAAAAATCAAACAGCCCCATTATAAAGTGGGCAAAAAACATGAATAGACACTTCTCAAAAGAAGACATTTGAGCAGCCAACAGATACATGAAAAAATGTTCAGCCTCACCAGTCATCAAATAAATGTAAATTAAAACCACACTGAGATACCACCTAACTCTAATCAGGATGGCCATCATCATTAACTCAAAAAACTACAGATGCTGGAGAGGATGCAGCAAAAAAGGAATGCTTCTACAATGTTGGTGGGAGTGTAAACTAGTTCAGCCTCTGTGGAAAACGGTTTGGCAATTCCTAAAAGATCTAAAAATCAACTTTCCATATGATCCCACAATCCCCCTACTGGGAATATACTTGGAGGAACACAAATCATTCTATGAAAAAGATACCTGTACACACATGTTTATTGCAGCATTATTTATAATAGCAAAAACATGGAGCCAACCGTGTTGTCCATTGAAAGAGGACTAGATAAAAAAAAAATGGCACACATACACGATGGAATATTATGAAACCATAAACAAGGGCACAATTATGAACTTCACAGCAACTTGGATGAATTTTGTCTATAATACTAAGTGATCTATCACAGAAACAAAGAACTGAGTATCACATGTTCTCACTCATAAGCGGACCTTGAGCAATTATCATAGTACTGTAAGAAAGGGATTGTCAGTAGTGGGAAGCTGTGGGGGCAGGGGGATGCCTCATCAACAAGGATACCTGCATAATGAACATTTGTATACCTAACCCTGAATTATGCTCTATATCTTCAAAATAAAAAAATTTTTAAAAAAGAAACAGATATGTAATGTTCCCTGTAAGTATGGAACTTATAGGATAAACTATAATTAGCTAATGTGGAGGACCAAACTATGGTAATTTTATAGCATGTGAGGTAATGGGGAGAAAAAGCAAATAATTTTACTGTTAACTTAAAAGAGATGGCAGGAATAGATAAACAGGATTTTTAACAATTAAAATTGTTTTTATATTCTTATTTATTCTGTGGTGCCATTAGTCTTGTTACTTGACTTACCCATTATTTCTTCTGAAACAATTGCATTACAGTAATAGGAGATAAATGTAACCCTGGAGTACTATAGATCACTGAAATGTTGGTTGCTTTAAGCAAAAAGAAGTATCAAATCAAGTCAGTTTCTAGATTGCTATTCTCCTGGGCACTGGTTCATCGTTCAGAGCTGTCAAAGGGTCTTGTCACTCCCAAGCTTCTGTGACACGCAGGACTAATTGTTTGCAGCCCAAGGCGTTGCATGTTCCACTTTTAAAGGCATCAAGACAAGCATTTTCTGAATTATTCGATTCCTCTAATTCTATATTAATGGCACAATAATGGCATTTTAAATTCCATTGTTTTGTATTAGTAATTCTCACTCACCTGCTGGGGTTTAATCAAGTACGCACTATACCCACAGATGATTCAAATTATTTCAGACCATCTGTCTCAGTGAGTTTGAGATGCATTTTTAAGCTATCCATATTTCAGATGACTTTTTAAAGAGCACAAAAAGCATCTTGGTCTCTGGTTCAAATCTTGCAGAAGTCCAGATCTATAGGCTTTCCAAATTCCCCCTGCTATTAGTGACCTGGCCTCCTTAAAAATCCTAGAGAACTTGTCTGAATGTCTTCTCTATCGCGGCTTCAGCTGCCTAGTATTGTTTACAGTTTTTTATTGTTTACTCTGCCTTTCCAGCTCGATTGAAAAATACTGAGAGCAGAAACTGTCTCATGCTTTTTTTACATTACCTGTGCACAGGATAATGCATTATATACTTAAAAAATACATGATCAAATACATACTGATAATATAATAAAGCACAATAGCATTGTGGCTGAGAAGGGCCTCTGGAGGTCGGCTGCCTGGTTTTAAATCTCAGCTTTGCTACTTAGGAGCGACATGACTTTGGACAATGTTAGCAACCTGTCAGCTCCCCAATTTCCTCATCTGCTAAGCAGAAATAATATTGTACCTATTCATAGGATTGTTAGAGAAATAAATGAGTAGGTACATATATCAAGCATTTAGATCAAATGTTTACCATGTAGAAAGCACCGTATAAGTGCTTGTTTGATGATGATAATGATCTCCACTTAGCACTGTATGGTGTAATTTATTCAATACATGTGAAACTACTGTATGTGATATATATTAATGTTTCCCCCAGGAAAAAAAACAAGCATGTCATCACCACTTTGATTTTTCTAGAGTTAATTACAATTGCCTCAAGACTTTTATGAACAAACTAACCTTAATAGTAGAACATCAGGACAGTCTGATTAGATACTTGGTAACATGTTGAATGATAAGACAATGGTAGATATTCACCAAATGAATACCATTTTAAATAAAGGAGACTAAAGACTTTAGCAGCTCCCTATACCACTAATATGCAGGCCAAGTCAATGCCAGGACACTGTAAAAAACATTGTAAAGTTTTTCAAGTTCACCCTTACTGGCACCATTAGTGCTACTTCTGCAATATGGCAGATCTACATGGTTATTTTAAGAAAAACAGAAAAAGAGTGAGACAAGGGAAGAAACAGAAAATATGTAGGACAAAGAACATTCAAAGGAACTATATGAGATCAGGCTGAAATAATGCATAGGTAAAAACAAATATCAGTATTTTTCTCCCTCTCCCTGTAACATTCGAAGAAAAATATATTATTTAGAAGTAAAATATGTGAGTACTTACAAGAAGGGGAGAAAAAGAGGAAATAGGGAGAAGTGAGAAAAGAAAATATTAAAATAAGCACCAAGTGCACATAACATTGAAGCAAATAAATAGTCAGATTTTGACACCATATTTTTTGAAATATTCTGTGGTCAAAAATATTTTTACAAAACAGAAATGGAAAATTATTGCAACAGAGACTTTTTAAATTCTTTTTTTAATGAACTTTGTTTTATTGATCATGAAAGTCATATATATTTAATGAGTAAAATGTTGAATAAAGTTCTCATGTGTACACACACACACACGTTTATACACACATACACACACACACAAAACTATAAGCCATCTAACATTTATGGTGATTACATTTTGGTGGTTACTTTTCAGCATTTGGAACTTTTATTTGGTTATTTGGGTATGCATCTATGAAATATTGCACAAGTGCTCTTTCAGAAGTGATTTAAATGTTTCATTATCTATTTGTTTCTAAATCATTCTTTATTTTTTTAAATGAAGCTATTTAGCAGAAGCATTTTTTGTGCCTCAAAAAAAAAAGTGGATAGATAGAGAGAGAGAAGTATGGATATATAGATAAAAATATTTCCAACCATCCTTTTCACAGTGCGTAAATAAAATTGTTCTTTGATTGCTAGCTGATGTCATGCTTCAGAACTTGAAGCTGTTTTCATCTCTGTGTATTCCAATGAAGTCAATAATTGTTCATTAAGTGTTCAGGACTAGATTTCAGCACAGGGAGGAATGGCATAAGAATTTTGACAAACTGAAGGGATCTCCTCCACGTAGATAGGAACAGGGAACACTTGTTTTCTGAGCAAGTGCATTCTGAACTTCTAGAGGAGGCTGCAGCTAAAAGAACACAGCTAGAGTTCGCGTCCCAAAACATTCATACTTTTTGCATCAATCAACCAGCTCCCAAGCAGTATTTCCACATCCTATCTCTTCTAATGGAGAGTAATTACTAGTCGTTGATCTTCCTGAATTCCAGTACAGTTGTTCTACATATAGAGGACATTTAATTAAACGACACTAGGAAAGTAAAAAACAAAACTCTCTGTGAGTGCCAGACACAAAGCATAGCACCTTTATGCTATGAATCTGAAATTAGTAACCTGGATATACATGTATGCACACAAAAGACTAAAAAGAAATTCACAAAAATGTTAAAAGAGGTTCTCTCTAGATGGTGGGATTACAGATGATTTTGATTTTCTTCTTTATACATTTCTGTTTGTTGCAGAAAGAACATATTGCATAAAAATAGATTATTTTAATTAATAACCTAAAGAAGAGAGATTACAATATAATTATTCATAAGGTTAGTGTTATTTATATATGCTTAACTAAAGTCTTGGTGTCAGAATCCTTAAAATTCAAAGATTATACCAAGAAAAAAAAAAAAAGGAAAACACAAACTAAAATTTACTAAAACAATGTACCATGATTATAGAAAAGGCTTTTTTTAGTGCTTTCTTTTTAATGTAAACCATTTTAGTCAGGTCCTAACTAAGCCAATAACTCAATTTCTAACGCTCTTGATTTATTAATGTGGCCCACCTAGTCCAGATTAACACTTGTGAAAAGTCCCTACTTGCTGTCACTTGTTTGAAATAAATCAACTTAGATTTTTGAGAGAAGAGAAACAGAGAAGAGACATGTCCCAACATGTGAAAAAGATATCTAACCAAAGATAGCTTTCCCACAAAATCCTATGCATTTACTGGAGGTGATAGGAAGTAATGCTTTTGGGGAATGGCCCCCGAAATAAGAATGAAAACTAGTGTACTGCTGGGAGCTGTGCACCATTTTTTGTAGCAAATTTGGCAATATGTAATAAAGATGTTCCTCTCAAAAAAAATTAAATTAAATTAAATTTAAATTATTTCAAGAACCCTAAGGAAATTTTTTTTTTTTTTTTGAGTTGGAGTCTCACTCTGTTGCCCAGACTGGAGTGCAGTGGCCACTCCCGGCCACCGCAGCCTCGACCTGCTGGGCTCCGGCGATCCTTCTGCCTCAGCCTTCCGAGTAGCCGGAATTACAGGCATGCGCTACCACGCCCGGCTGATTTTTTTATTTATTGTAGAGATGAGGTCTCGCTGCCCAGGCGGGTCTCGAACCCGCGGGCTCAGGCAATCCACTCACCCCAGCCTCCCAAAGGTGCGGGATTACAGGCTGAGCCACCGAGCCCGGCCAGGAAACTTTTAACCTGAAAAAAAATTAGGAAGTTAAAAGTTTGATTAAGTTATCATTAATATAATAGATTCTAGTCTTTCTGAATAATTGATACTTTTTAAGATAGACTCTTATAGACTGTATATAGTAATTTTCAACTATACTAATTATCTTTTTTAAATTATCTTTTAAAAATAACAGCTTTTTAATGTTTTGTTATTGTTATTTTCTTTAGCTTTTTTGTCCAGTCCATATCAGATTAAATTTAAATTTCTTCTTCAATATTTTGTTCTCAAAATAAGACTTCTTCAGGGAAGAATGAATGAAACTCCTAATCCCATGCTTCTTGTATTGCTGTGATAAGATTTACATTTAGACCAAGTATATTTTAGTTCTAAGTTTATTTAGAGTTCAGTGTAGATAGTTTAGCAAGCCATGAATCAATCCTGGATGCATTCAATTTGAATTTTCATTTTATACCTTTCTTTTTGCCTATGCAATATCAGAGTAAGAACAAAAGGCCAAGGTTCATACCAACAAAGGGTAGACAGCTAGATTAGAAGATCCAATTTGGATGTCTCCTCCAGTGGGTAGGTAAGATCTCCGGGGGCAATAAAAGAGATGGTAAAAATGGTCTACAGTCAGAGAGAAGAGTTTGCCCAGCATCAGCTCTCCTTTTTCTCAGAAATCATAATTTCCTGCATTCTTTGAGGGATTTTTATGATACAAATTGTGGCCTGGATTAAAGATTGTGTCTATACTTCGCAACAACCTGGATGGAATTAGAGTTTATAATACTGAATGATCTTTCACAGAAACAAAGATCTGAGTATCACATGTTCTCAGTCGTAAGTGGACCTTGAACAACTACCGTAATACTGTAAGAAAAGAATTGACAGTAGCAGGAAACTGCGGGGGGGGCAGGGAGGTGGGATTAACAGTAGTCAATATCTGCCTGGGGAAGGGGGTCACACCTCATCAACAAGAGTACCTGCACAATGAATATTTGTATACCTAACCCTGAATTGTACCCCACAATTTTAAAATAAAAATTTTTTTTGAAAAGATGGTGTCTACAAACTGTTGTTCTAATTCTCACAGGGATGCCATTTTCTTTAAGAAACCATGATAACTGGAGGATTATAAAGTTGTTATGAAACACTGAGTAGAGACTGTCCTGAGGGCTCTGAAGCATTTTGCTTCATGATGTCTACCCTACAGTGCTTTCATGTGCAAGTACATGTCCTCTGCGCTTATGCCTGGAGTCCAACTCCACATCCGTAAGGGATTACTAGCCTAAAGATCTGAAGGCAAGCTGTGTAGACATGTACCCCACACCCTGAGCTAGGACACTTCAGTCCTGACTTCTCCTGTGGAGGGATGGCCAGCTGGAAAGGGACACATCCACCAAGCACTACAATGCATCATCTTACCTGCTTTTCATCCTTGTTTCAAACAGATTTCAGCCATCTCTGTGTGGGCCCCAGCATCTCTAAAGTCACACTAGCACTTCAGTAAAACAGTTGTATCTTTATAACGCTTTTTACATGCAGAGATTTCAAAGATGTTTTTTCCTTTGGGTAGTACACGTATTGAAATAGCTGTTTAGCTTTGCCTGGTAAAAAATAACTCTGGAAAAAAGAAATGCTTAAGATGGCTATTCTGCAAACTCCAGAATTATTGTGAAATCACATTTTTATCTATCATTTTTAGAGCTCATTTGATTTATCCCAGCTTGGCATATTAGAATAGACATGAGGTATACAAACAGCCCGATAGTTAAAATTTTGTCTGCATATGAATCTCCTCTGGCTTCCTCCTCTGCCAGGAAAATTTTTCCTGTTGTCAGTCAACTGATCCTAATATCTTCTTGGAACAGAGCAAACATTTTAAAGTGCAAAGTAAAAGTCCTCCCCCAGCCCTAGGGAGAAAACTTTTTTTTTCCTTGAGCTGTTGATGTCTTCAAGAGAAATGACTTTAGTTGTTTCAGTCAGATGACAGAGGACACAGTTAAGTCCATATAAAGGAAAATGTTTGAATGCAAGTTCCATTGATTTCAAGTAAGGTTTATTTGGTTAACATTGTTTAAGAAGATAATCTGACTCATAAATTGCATAAAGAGTAAATCCCTCTTGAGCAATAGCAGAATAGTTTGAGACAAAAAAAGAATTTTGTAACTTTGCTTAAAAGAAATCCTATATTAATATGCATTTTGAAATATATTGTCAATTTAGAAAGAAACTTGGACCTCCTGCTCATGGATTGCATTGCTTTTAATTAACCAGTTAGTTCCAATTTCTTTTCTAGAGTTTTAGTCAGAATTAGTTACTCTGAGCTAAAAACAAAGAAAGAAAGAAAGAAAATGAAGACACAGCTTTATCTTAAACCCTATTAAAGGATCTTCTTTTAAGGTAGACAAAACAAGTCTTCTTAAGACAGCCTTATGGTAATTGATCCAGAGTCTTTGAATTTATTTCAACAATTATTCCAGCACACATTTTTTTAAGCCCTAAGCTAAACATAAATTGTTAACATAATAGAAAACAGCTGCCAAAAGGGAACACTTACAAAGATAGTGATGGTCACAGAAAGAGTTTTTGTTTTTAATTGAAAGTTAGAATGTCTACAAAGCTCTTCACCAATCATAATTTAGAAAAATGAAGTGTATATTAAAGATTATGGGCTGAATAGGTAAGTAGTGGGGCCTGGTTGGAGGTAGAAAGGAAAAAAATCCCAGGAAAGAGGAATACTGTGTAGAAAGAATAAATTCCTTTGAGCTTTTAAAGTTTTCATTATCAGTTAGGGTTAAAAGAAATAAAATATTTTGAGTCAATTTAAATAAAGGCATTGAAAGATTCCCAAAAGAGGAATATAGAAATTACCTTGCCCGAGTGCAATGGCTCACACCTGTAAGCCCAGCAATTTGTGAGGCCAAGCCAAAAGGATTGCTTGAGCCTAGGAGTTCAAGACCAGATTGGGCAACATAGCAAGATCTCGTCACTACAAAAAAATTTTTAAAAATTAGCCGGGAATGATGGCATGCATGTGTAGTCCCAGCTACTCAGGAGGATGAGGTGGAAGGATCATTTGCGCGCAGAAGGTGAAGGCTGCAGTGAGTCATGATAGACCACTGCATTCCATCCTGAGCTACAAAATGAGATCCCAACTCAAAAATAATAATAATAAAGTAAAAGTAAAAAACATTCTTTATATCAACATCTACGCTTGTGTTTGACCAAACAACTGAATAGCATAGCCTAGCCAAGTCAACAAATAAAATTAACTATCACACATAAAATTAACTATCACAATTACTTTAAAAACTACCCTCCTCTTGTACACTTTTTTCTCATAATGTCTGGAAAGAATTAAGTAAATAATTGTATTCAGTAGAATGTCAAATATACTATGTATTTCTGAGATTTTTGTCATTTAATGTGTTTCTGTGTGTTAAAGCTTGTGCCATATATTCAATATTATTGGTGTGTGTTACTAACTCACACTTTTAAAGCAGACATATGCTGCCAAAGCATCTCTCCTGCAACTTTCCAAAGAATATAATCTGTACATTTCAAACACTGTAGTTGATTCTATTTCAAATTATAACATTTAATAAAACTTCACTCCAGATCCTGAATCATATGACTCATATCTTAGAGGAATAAGGCCTTAAACATAAAATAAACAAATGGTCCATTAGTACATATGACTTCAGTAACATAGATATGGATCTTTTGCCCTTTGTTTTAACACTGTATTTTAAAAAATAAAAAATTGTATTCAAGCCACTTGCATTGATTTTTTAAAGTGACTGCATGTACATTTTAATTGCTGTGTTTTTGTTTCTTTTTTTGTTTTGTTTTGCTTATATATATGGTTGCAGTATGGGTGATTCTATTTGTTAGGTGATTAGTTGGTTGGTTTGGGGCTCAAATCAAATATTTTATTTATCAAGACTAGAAAAAAAGGAACCTATGAGTATAAATTGGAATTTAGAGAATGATTTTGAAAAAATGATTGTAGATTTTAATTGATTTTATTGAAAGTACTATATCTTAATAAGTATAAACAATTTCACTAACTTTTATAAAATAATGTGCTTTTATCTCTCTGATATTTTTCTTTTGGTTTAAATTGAAAGATAAATAGCATATAAAGGAAAGCCAAGAGCAATCATAATAAATACATGTAAGTCAGTCAAATGATCCAATCTGTAACTTAAGAACTGAAGAAAAGAAGTTTAACAAAAATGGTAATAAAAGTTCAGAGTAATGGGTTTGAATCATTTAAATGATTAATAAAACTAATAATTGTAGCAATTTAAATGTCTATTTAACTTTTGGTAGCATATTTTCAAATCTCTTTTATAGGTAGTCAGACTAATATTTCTATTATAATCTAAACCATACAAATAAAAGCATTCTCTTTCTTTGCTAAGTTTGTAAATACTTGTTTTACTTGAAAATGCACATAAGCCGGGTATGGCAGTTCACTCATATAATCCCAGCACTTTGGGAGGCTGAGGTGAGAGGATTACCTGAGTCCACAAGTTCGAGACCAGCCTGGGCAACTTCGCAAAACCTCATCTCTACAATAAATAAAAAAATGAGCTGGGCGTGGTGACATGTGCCTGTAGTTCTAGTTACCTGGAAGGCTGAGGCAGAAGGATCACCTGAACCCAGCAGATCAAGGCTGCGGTGGCCATGAACGTGCCATTGCACTCCAGCCTGGGCAACAGAGTGAGACTCCAACTCAAGGAAAAAAAAAAAAAAGAAAAGAAAACACACACACACAAATTTCTATCTATATCCTTAAGGATTATGTCTTTTTTTTTTTTTTTTACACTTCAACTTTTTTTTAAGCAATTTGTTTTCTATGACTGCTATTAAAAAATTACCACAAACTTGGTAACTTAAAACAACAAATATTTATTATCTTACAGTTCTGAAGGTAAGAAAGTCTGAAACTGCTCTCAGGAAGCTAAAATCAAGGTTTTGACAGTCTTGCATTCATTCATTTAGGAGGCTGTAGATGAGAATCCATATCCCGGCCTCTTCCATCTTCTATAAGCAGCTCACACTTGTCTCAGGGTCCCATTCCTCCATCTTCAGCTGGCAACATGAGGCCCAGTCCTTCTAACATTGCTGTCTTTCCAGTTCTCTTTCTTCTGCCTCCCTCTTACACTTATAAGGACTCAGGTGATTAGATTGGCCTGACCCAGAGAATGAGAATAATCTCCCCAACTCAAGGTCAACTGATGAGCAACCTTAATTCCAATGTACTATGCAACCTAATATCATCACAAATTCCAGAGTTTAGGACATGAACATCTTTTTGGGGTCATTATTCTACCCTACAAATTAATGATTCTTAAGGCTAGGTGATGGGTACATCAGGGTTCATTGTACTAATCTATCCATTTGTATAGGTTTTGACTCTTCCAAAATAAAAAGGTAAAAACATAAATAAATTTAGAGATCAATAGCATCCAAGAAATTGTGTCTAGAAGAGAAAAGTTAATATTTCAATTTCAATTATGACCTTATTAGTATTCAGCATCTTAGGAAATATTCACATTTACGAGGGAGGACCCCCCCTAAAAAAAACCATATGGATTTGCTGAATAACTGCAGTACCAATTTTTATAATTATCTACAAAATATTTGAAAGTAGCTCATATGTCACTTCAAGGCCAAACTGTTCCTCTAGACCACCTGAAATTGGTGAATGAAAATTCCCCCAAAAGATTCAGTTTATCTGATAAATGGGGAAAACAGTACATTGGGAAGATCTAGAGATTTTACCCATGGCTCTACTTCAGAATCTAGCCCCACAGATTTTCTGGGATTCTTACCATCCACAGAAAGAATATTTTAACTGAGCAGGGAAATGACTGCTTTTGTCCTGGGTTAATCCTAGATATACCTGTCCTGCACATGTGTGAGCTGTGAATATAGTAACTGGACTACATGTAAATGAGGGGAGCTCAGATTGGGGTTGCTGACTAAATGGCTTTCAACCGCCACTCAAGACCAGGTGAATCTCTCAACTCAGCAAGGACCAGATGAAATTCTGCCTCTGGAACTTGAGGCTGAAGTTGATCCCTTCCCCTGGATTGCAGAATTTAAAAACAATTTTACTTGAAAATAATTATTTAAATTTAAATCAAATTTTCACATCAAATGCAGGTCCCACTTTTCACTTTTCTAATACATAATTTGACCAGATTTGCTGAGATTCTTTTTAAAAAATGAAACAAGAGGCCATGGCCTTGTAAAATTTAAAGCTTTTAAAGCTTACTTAACACATTTTATTGTGTCAGAAAAACAAAAACAAAAACAAAATCTTTCTTCTAATAAGACCTATAGGAGGATCAGAGCCATGTCATTAGATTTCATTCGACAATAAGAACAGATTCTAGACAAAGTTAACGCAGGTATGAAACAGGTAGGGGAATAGTTGTGGGATCCCACTGATAGGCAGGAGACTCAGTTCTTACCACCTTACAACATGGTTAACTGCCTCAACTTCCATCAGTCAGGGGCTCATCCTGTACAGCTGATTGAAAATATATACCAATAAAGTTTCTTGTTAGGACAACTTACCCTCAGAGCTATTCAGTGATTTTCCTGAACTGAGATCCCTCCTCATTAATGGCTTGTTATAAACTTTTACTGACTCCTGGCACAGTCCCTTCTGCTAGGAGACTGTCATTTATTCCATTTTCAGAAAGGCTCACCTTCTTTTCTTCCAAATCGTAGACTAACCAGACCACTTGACAGTTTGTCTGAATCATAGACAACCCATATACCTGACCGATCATTGGCCTTTGTTACTCAGGACAATATCCTCATAGGAACTGATGGACTTTAGACCTAGCTATTGTGTTACAGACTCTCACCACATTATCATGCTTTTTGCCACTTCATGAAAATATCTACAGGGAGCATGTTCAGATTATGTGCAGGTTTTATTAGCTTTTGCCTCTGTAAGTAGGAATTAGTTATTGGCCAAGAACCATGAACTCAATAGAGCCCACTCTACTAAGCCATTTATGTTTATACTAAAATAGAGTCAGATTACTGATACTAGAGTTAGTATTGGTTGAGAAGATATTTTAACAGAGCAGTTAACTTTTTCATAGTTTGAGTTCTGGCCTTTTCTTTTGAACTAGCTTCTAAATAATCTTATGAGAATGTCTACATACAGTCAATTAAAATCCCTTATAATAGAGACTATTTGGCTGAAGCAATTCAAGTCTTGCAAAGTTAGGAGTCGTCGAACAGGCAACACCATCCCCTATCCCACCCTGCCCACTGCTAGCTAATCACTATCAAAAGAAAAGGCTACATGTCAAACATTCTCAAACCAAAATCAGTATATTTGGTAGGTGGCTGCATATTTTAATGGATTTAAAAATAACAACCCAATCAGCAACTTAGCTTATCTAGTTGGACTGGTATAAATGTCACCATTTATCCTGGCAAATCTTCAGTCAGTGAAATTATTAAAGATAGACATTCCATGAGTGCCTTATTAAGATTGTGTTTTGGTTGCGGGGGGCGTCTGGTTATATCTCCTGTAGAATTTTTTTCAAGCTAAAATCATGCCAACTGTGCTACAAGAAACATGACATCAGGACTTCTATTACTCATCTGTCTATCTGATTAAATGATTTCAGAAATTATTATTTCAGAAAATCCTGGCTTTCTAGTGAGAACAATTTCATCTCACTCAGGGGGGCAGGTTGGCCTTCTCTCCTCATTTGGTTCTTTAACTTCCACACAAAGATGTAAAACAGCTCCAGTGTCTGCCAAGATTCACGATGTCTACTCAGCTGGCCTTATTCCTAACTCTACTACATTTTCTCATCTTTTCTCTTTTTTCACCCTCATTTTTACTCATTATGTGTATGATTTTTTGTGTGCTGCTTAAAATTCTTTATGTAACAGATATTCAAAAAATGAGTAGATGGCCGGACAGAGAGATAAAAGAATTTGTCTTGCTTAAGAGTGGACCAGAACTCTACTCTATAATATACTTCAGTGTTTCTTAAACTCCTGCCAGTCTTTCCAGCCTCATCTGTAGACATTTTTCCACCACACCCTTTACATACTAATCCACCAAAGTGGTCACAATTCCCTAAACAACTCCCTGAATTTCTTCTTTGGGACAAGTTTTTAACCATTTGGGAATCAGTTGTTTTTTTTTTTTATCAGAAAAATGGGAATAATATCTACCTTATAGAGTGGTCCTAATGATGACATGCATTCATTTATGAAAAGTTCCTAATGTGATACCTGGCATATAATAAGCACACAGTAAATATTAGTTTTTATTGTGTTTGTGGTAATGGTGGTCATATTTTTTCACAAGCCCATGGCTTTGCACATATATTTTCTTCTGCCTTGTCTATCTAACAAATTTGTATTTTTTTATTCCAGTGAATGCCCTCCTAATTCTTACAGAACAAGTTAGAGTCTTTCTTCTCTGTGTTCTAAAACATTTTATAGATCCTTATTATTGTACTTAATACATTGTACTCTAATGATGTCTGATGTCTTCACATATTTATTTTCCCCACTAGATTGTTAAAGTTGGGGGCTGAGGTCTCCTGAAGGACAACTCTGACACTTAGCAGAAGAGATTGTCCATATACATTAAGGAAGGAAGGGAGGAAGGAAGGGAGGAAGGGAGGAAGAGAAGGAGAGGAAGAAAAAGGAAAGACGAAAGGAAGAAGAGAAAGGAAGGAGCAAGCAACAAATGAATCCAGTCTTCTGGCAGCTTCCTGTTTTCCAACATTCTTGGAAGATCCCCAACAGTGATGCATTGATCTCATTGACAAATTCTGTCAGTGCACTGATTAACATCCCAAGTTTACCACTCAGGGCGTAAATAACTGTGGTTCTGCAAGATATTAATTCATTCACAGTGACTAATTTGCCTCCTATTTGATGATAATGCCAACTATTGACTAAGGCAAAAATTACTCAGCTTGCCAACCAAAGAAAAAAATCATTAATTCCGAAAATGGTTTATATATTTATATAAAGAAGCAGCTGCTTTTGAAGTTGGCATAGATGAGCCAAAATTTGTGTATTTAGGGGGAAAAATGTACTCCAGTGATTCATTTAGCTTCATTGGTCAGGTTTTAATGAAGACAAGAGAAATGGAAAATGAAGGATAAGGCAACAGAGCAGGTAAGCACATTGATTTTCTTTCTCACTTGGCTTTCTCTTTGATGATTTTCCTGTCTAGATTTCCTGAGTTATAGTTGGAGAGTTCTTATTGATCGAGCTTGTTATATTGGAGAAGAAATCCAGTCCAAAAAACAAAATTAATTGTAAACTGGAAACATTTTCTCATAAAGAGAAACAATTTGTCTCCCTTGTCATAACAAAGATTCTCTTCACAAACATCCTTTTTGAAACACTGCCCTTTGGCAATAGAACTATAAGCGTGAGTAAAATCTCCCACTTTTATGAACCAGTATTTCATGCTCTGAAAATGCTACAATATATAATTTTTATCAGATATCCTGTGAGATAATCCTAATAGTAATAGAAGTTGCCAATTATTTTTCTATAGTGAAAAGATATGTGATAACTAAAATGTAGGTGAGGTTACTATTCACACACACGAGTTCCCTTGCTACTAGAGGATGAAATGACCAGATGTAGATCAAAAAGTCTGTTTTCTTTCAACCCAAACCAATTTGCCTGAGAGATCCAGCCACAGGTGATTAATTACTGATTCTGGAGCAGTCTTAGCCCTCTCTCAGTAGTGTGTTGTCCTCTCTCCTTTCTATAATCTCCATCTACTCTCATAACTACTAACCAAGAAGTCTTCTCTTACAATGAATCCAACTCTATGGTTCCTCTCTTTGTATCTTCAAATAAACACCTGTGTTGTCCTTTTGTATCTCGTTTGATCTCTTTTCCTAGCTCTTTTTGCCTCTTTTGTAATTATTCGTGTATCTTTTGATTCACTTTCTCTCATATGAAAGCCTACCTCCCCCTGCCATTCTTATTCCTGCAATCCTACTTCAGGTACGCAATGTCTACTCCTTCCAGTCCATCCTACATACCAATGCCATAGCATGTTTCCTAAGTCAGAATTCAGAAAAAGTTAAAATTTGTTAACCTTGTTATAAGCCTTTTGCAATCTGACCTCCACAGCTATGGTTAGCCATCTCACTCACCATTTTAGCTTTTGATTACCACCCCTCACCTAGATCTGCTCCTTCTTTAGTCTTCCCTAGATCAGTAAAAATATGACCAGCCAGTCAGTTACTCAAGCGAAAATTTTAGGAATTACCTTTGAGTTCTCTCCCCACAAGCAATCCATCACCAAACCTCTTGACACTACAAGTTTTAACAATTAAGTTTGCAAACTTGCCACCATATGCTTATGTTGGCAGCATTGTGCAAACAACTGGGTAAGGTTTCATAACCTTGGTATATCAGTATCTCACAGTGTTCATGTCAACATGTGGCATTGTCTTGCCGAGTAGAGTTCATTATTGTTGTTGCATGTTTTTGTGTGCTATCATGAGAATGTCAGAGCCTGAATCAGAGCAACCAACAAACAATAAATGTCCTGTTAAACTTAGCAAGAGTGGAAGTGAGATCAGGAACATGTCAGTAAAGTTTATGGGGGTGATGCCATAAAGAAAACGGCAGCATACAAATGGATTAAACATTTTTCTGATGGGAGAGGAAGCATTATTGATGAAGAGAGGTCAGGATGGCTAGTAACAAGCAGAACTGACACAAACATTGCAAAACTTCATCAAATTGTGCATCAAAGTTGTTGGCTAACAGTAAGAAGCATAGCAGACCAAATAAACATTGACAGAGAAACAGGAAAATCTTAAACAAAAATCTTGCCATGAGAAAGGTGTGTGCAAAAATGGTCCCAAAGGAGCTCTTGCATCACAGCAATGTACCAGCACTGTCTGTGAAGGAGTTTTTAGCCAGTAAACATTACTGTATTGGAACACCCTCCCTATTCATCTGATATGGCCCCCAATGATTTCTTTTCCTTACCAGAAGAAAAAGGAAATATTGAAAGGAAGACATTTTGATAGCACTCAGAACATCAAGGGTAATATGATGAAAGTTCTGATGGTCACCCCCAAAAAAGAGTTCCAAAATTGCTATGACTGGTGGACTAGGTACTGGAGTCAGTGCATAACTTCCCAAGGGGAGCACTTTGAAGGTGACTGTAGTGATATTCAGCAATGTGGTATGTAGCACTTTTTCTAGGATGAGTTCATGAGCTTAACTGACAGACATCGTACTTCCATAACATCTGCCTAGTCTGTTTGTTTCTGTCCACCATTGTACTGCTACCACCATTAATATTTCACTGGGCTACTGCAGTAGCTCATACATGGTCTCCTCTTGCCTCTCTACAATCTGGTTTCCACACAGAGGCCAAAGAGAGCTTTGTTAAAACATAAGTTAGATACCATCACTCCCTTGCTTAAAGCCCTACTGCTAAGCACTAGATTTTATTTGTTCTAGCTAACAGTATTTTTGTGTCTGTTAACCATCCCCCATTTCCCAGTACACTTCTCAGCCCCTGGTAACTATCATTCTATTCTCTATCTCCATTCATTCATTTTTTTGTTGTTGTTCCCACATATGAGAGAGAATATTCAATATTTGTCTTTCTGTGCCTGGTTTATTTCACTTTGCAAAATGGTCTCCTGTTCAATCTGTTTGTTGCAAATGACAAAATTTCAGTATTTCTCATGGCTGAATAATATTCCATTGTGTATATATATATCACATTTTCTTTATCCATTCATCCACTGATGGACACTTAGGTTGACTACGTATCTTGGCTATTGTAAATAGTGTTGCACAGTTATCTTTTCAGTATAGACATGGGAGCACAGTTATCTTTTCGGTATGCTGATTTTCTTTCTCTGGACACATGCCCAGCAGTAGGATTGCTGGATCATATGGTAGTTTCAATTTTTAGTTTTTTGAAGAACCTTCATATTGTTCTCCATCGTGGCTATACTAGTCTATGTTCCCACCAACAGTGTATGAGAGTTCTCCTTTCTTCACATTCTTGCTAGCATCTATTATTGGCATAGCCACTATGTTTGTCATTCAGCTCTCAGTTTCAGTGTCACTATATCCCCTAAATACCCTATATAAAGTAGCTGCTAGGTCACTATCGCCATACCTTACTTTGTCTTTACCTGATATTTTTGTTTGTTTTTGTTTGTATGACTGTGTTCTGTTTTGCTCACTGCTGAGTTTCCCCATATCTAGAACAGCATTTGGCTCTCAATAAATATGTATTGAACAAATGAATAAACCTTTCTTTCCTATCTCTATGCCCTGTCCACAATACTTGACAATATTTCTGAGGGAGAATAATAGGACCAAAGACCAGAGGTGGATTGATTTGGTATAGAGACAGAAAGCCTAAGAAATAGTAAGAGAAAATGACATGACTAGAGGGGAGCATCTCTATTGAAAGAAAAAGAAAAGATAGCAAGATCTTCGACATCAGACTGAGAAAGTTTGGACCAAATCTGGTAAGTTACAGAAGACTCTTCTGAAATCTGGGGAAACATAGACTATGAACTCTATGAGGTCAGAGATGTTATTTTGGTCACTGCTATCGTCTCAACACATAGAACAGTACTGACACACAGTGAGTGTTCAACAAATAGTTGAAGGCATGAATGAATGAATAAGTGAGTATAACATAACCACTAGGATGCCTTGTTTGTAAATAGTTTATAAGACACAATAGAGATAAGAGGGCTATAGAATAGACTTTTTCAAAATCTAGAGCATCAATTGTATTTTAGTGACTTATTAAAATTCAGTTTCCTGTCCCTTTTCTAAGACCTAATGAATCATCTAAGACTGCAACCAAGAATCTGAATGTAATAAGTTTCCCATGTCCTTATGTACACACTAAAATTGAAGAATCATTACCCCAGAAGAGATAAGGTGATAAAAGGCCTAAAGTGAGATCTATTTTGAAGGACTCAGAGAACTTGCCAGAATTTTATGCAGTATAGAAAAGAGTGAAAATGACCAAGTTTTCAACCTGTCAGGCAGAGAGAATGGTATCATTGGTGGAACATAGGAAACTTGTGCATTAATATGAAAAGGCTTTCTCATTTTAAAAACATGTAAGGTAATCGATTTTCACCTTTTGGAAGATAATGCAAAGGCATATGGAAAGGTGAAATATGAGACTAAGCTAAATAAATTATATGCTTCTAAAATCGTGGAAGTTTGGATGAAGTGCAGTCATTTGCTATAATAAATAGCAAAGGTATTGCCACTGCATTCCATATTGTGAGTGCACTAAAGACAAATTAGTCTCATTTCTTATTGTCAAAATCTATATTAAAGGCATGTTACTCCTGTTTATTTTGTAGTGAAAGCATTGCATATGTCTCAGTAAATAGTTCTTTGTGCAATAGATCCTTGAAATTGGCTTCCTCCCAGCCATGAAACAGATATGGCACTGGAGCAATGCTAGAAAGCAAGAAAGGAGTGCCAGAGATCTAATTTGGGGAAAGATCTGAATGCAAGTGTCTCTGGTAAACATTTTAGAAAGTTGTTCCATTTTCCTTGGTTCAGATTTTATTTATAATTCTTAGGCTTTATAATATAGGATTCATACTTAGAATCAGATTTGTTTTAATGTAAAAAATGGGCTGAGGCCAGTAAATTCTACTCACGAGAAAAAATCTAAACATGGCACTGCTTTTGGTATGTTAGCTTTTGTGCCTTTGTGCTGTGCTGTAGCACAAAGGCATAACATTTAGAATACCCAGTGAGTTGAATACCCAAAAGTAAATTATCCCTTCCCACCATGACAGATAGATGTTTAATATATACTTATAGAATGCTCATCATAAAACCCCAAATTCTTCTTGTCAGTTTTCAATTAACCTCTTGTCATATGAGAAAAGAAATAAAAGAGGAGAGGTCAGCAGGCAGAAGCGAGTATTAGAACATGGTTACAACTACACTCATGAGACCACTTGCTCTACTACAACCATTTTGGAGGCTCTAATCTTTTATTTGATTTAATGCAAAGTTAAAGGTAATAGATATGAAGAGATCTATGTGAATTGTTCTGGACAGGGACTGTTTTCTATTTGAATGAGAAGTCATGTAGACCTCAATTTTAAAAAAGAACAGGGAAAAAAAGAAGCTACTTGTTGAAAATTTATGCTACAAGACTTGGGCCATACATTAGGTTAGTGTAGACTACAATAACCAGTTACCTCATTTTTCTGTCAAGAAAGTATGAGTCTATCTTGCCAAAAAAGGCCAAGAGCTAAGTTAGGCAGCATACTTGATGGTAACAATTCCCTCACCATTACTCTCTCCAAAAATGTCTGGTGAAATCAACACATCAGTGAAGAGAACATAAAAGAGAACCAGAATTTACTTCATAGATGACCATTCCTAGGGCGTCTTCCTTATAGAAATTCTAGGTCAAGGAACTGACGTCTGATCAGAAAAACAGTTGTACTCTCTAAAGCATGCAAATAATCACAACTGAACAAATCCCAATTCAAATGTTAAAAGAGCAATCTTGAGGTTATTTTTGCACTCAGTCAAAAAGTAGTCATGTACAACTTTGTATCTCTCAGGACTCAGAGCACTAATTAGGATGTAATCAGTGTCTTCTTTGCTTTGTCCCTTCAGTGTCCAAGGTGTTTCGGGATGTGCAGTAAGAGGAAGAGGAAAGATGTGATCCCTACCAGGAGGCTCAGAGCATTGGACATAAGGTTGAGCATCGGACATAAATGTCGTGTCAAATGCTCTAAAGAAGAAAGAGTTTTTCTGTGTCCTTGGCTTGTGTGAAATGACTAACTTTAAAAATATGAAGACCTTCTCAATTCATCTTAATACTGTAACACTTGTATCATTTTTATCGTTTTTCACCCACATAAAGATCCTAATCATACACTAGAAAGAAAAAGTGCTTTCTTTCTGAAAAGAAACATACTTTTGTGTTTTTTACACTTCAAGGACAGCTCAGAAGGTATGAATTATATTTAGAGTCTGAATTTATACAAGACTAAATTGTGATATTTTATTTCAATCAACTTTGGCCTTAAAACTATTCCACTCTGTCCTGAAGGCTTATTTTTATTTTTGTAGATGTAAGATTTACAGACCTTTTATGGACAATAGATAATATTAAGACATATGTTAGTAATTTAGCAAAGTGCTAATAATCTATTGCATTTAATGAATAAATTTTTAAAACTTCAAAATTCAATTCTCCTCAAATTGTATGTGTTATTATTTACTTTTATTCATCAGGGCGATTGTGCTACAATTATTTGCAAATAAATATCCCCTAACTAATTTTATCACATGACTAGTCCTCCTTTCAACAATAGCTAATCAAATATGTTTAGAAGGCAAAAATTAAAAGTAAATTTTAATTCTGTAGTCAACAATCACAAAATGCTTCTTTTTGCAGAAAATCATAGTGCCTTTTATAAGGCATTAAAAAGCACATACCAGAGACATAAATATGAGAGAAATTAGGCACTTTCAATAATTTCATTTAAAAACGATTAACCTGGAGTCATTTCTCAAAGTTAATTTTTTATGTCAGAAAAACTGAGAATAATTTAGAGAAGTATAATATCTTTTACTAAATATTTCAAATCCCAGAACTTCATCTATATTATAAGTAGATAAAGAAAAAATTATTTAATAGCAGGCACTCCCAAACTATGAACGCCCATCTTGCAAACATTAAAACGTGTGGTAAAGGGATGTATATGCTCCTCACTCAGCTGCAAACACCTAAACTGGTGCCAGTTATGGAAACTTTTTAGCTGTCATCTCTTCTCTATTCCAGCATTCCTGATCTTCAAAAAGGCTATATACTAAACCAGCGCAGCAAGTTAACAGACTTCTCTACTGGAGATCTCTTTGCCATTACTGGATTTCTTTCATTATTGAGGCTCCTGGTGTATTAAAAATTATATAACTATAGCCAGGTATGGTGGCTTGTGCCTGTAATCCCAGCGATTCAGGAGACAAAGGTGAGAGGATAGCCTGAGCCCAGGGGTTCGAGACCAGCCTGATTAAGACCTCAGCTCTACTTAAATAAAAAAATTAGCTGGGTGTGGTGGCGCGTGCCTGTAGTTCCAGCTACTTGGAAGGCTGAGGTGGAAGGATCACCTGAGCCCAGCAGGGAGAGGCTGTGGTGGCCGTGAGCATGCCACTGCACTCCAGTCTGGGCAACAGAATGAGACTCAATAAAAAAATAATAATAAAACTTAAAAATATTAAAGAAATGTTGAAACAAGATTACAAAATTTTTAGCATATTTTAAAAGCTCAATCCTAGCAGTGAATCTCAATGACAGTGTAGATAACTTCATTAGGAGACAACATCCAAGAGTCTAAATTTGAGGTTCTTCCCAAAGATGAGTAGGACTAAATGACTCTCCTTGCTCTGTCTCTAATTTGCCCTGCTATGTACTACCAGCTTTTATTCTCTTGCAGTTTTCTAACAGGTTTTCTGTTACTATTTCACACCTGCAATCTAGCCTCCATAAGGCTGACAGGGTGATTTTCCTAAAACGCCCATTTGATCATGTTATTTCCCTGCTTAAAATCCCCCTGAGTTTTCCAGTGGTCCATGTGTAGGCTGCTTCACATGGGGACCACAGAAGCCCTTCCTTGCTCCGGCCCTGGTTGCCACCTCGGTTTCATGTCCCTGTGCATTCCTTCTATCCAACTTAGCCTCTGCACTCTGCACACACTGCCTCGCCTTGTTCTCTGAGCCTGGATTGCTTTCACTCTGTCTGCCTGCAAAGTGCCTGCTCTTCCTTCAAGATTCACCATAAGCCTTCGCTAACTCTCTCAGGACACTCTTGACCACCTTATTTTTCGGCCCCATTGTTGCCCCAGTCACCCTTTGCGTAGTCTAATAACGACGGTTGCACTTAGCTGTTTATGAGTTTTATTCCTCTTACTGCACTTGAAGTTTCTTGATTGCAGGGTCTATGTTTTTATCCACTTTTGTATCTATCCTCAGTGTCTGGGGAACAGGGAGTACTAGATTAATATGTTTTTTCAATATTTTTATCTTTGTTGTTTCTCAGTTTACTTCATTTTTCTTCACTGGTTTCTTTCTCCTTCTCACCATTCCACTTTAAAATTTTTTTAAATCACTTTAATCTTGACTAATAAGCATTAAAATAGTGTCATGAAACACTTTTATCACAAATAAGTAGAATGATGTTTTGAAGGGAAATTCTACATAATTTTAAATTCTACATAATGTTTTTAAAGCCAGCAGCTGCTGAAATTTCTCGAGAGTATTAAGCTTCTTCATGACAATTTCCATACGCCTTTTCATCTTCTTATACTTAAATCTTCTCTTCAAGCATGGAAGACAAGAAAATTTTGACTTTTTATTCAATTTTATGATTTTTCTCTTTGGTTTTATTGCTACAGTATGACTTTTTTCTGCTACTTGTTTACTTCAAATATGTCATGTTTCTGCTACATTGTGGATTAAATGACTTTCATGGGCTGGCCTTCTAGCCCCAGCACATCTATGATAGATTTTTCTATGGAAAAATATATTTAAGTCACACTCTGCCTCAAATTCCTTTTAGATCTTTGCACATTTGTAGGTTGTGGATTCTCCACTAAGATTAGAAAATCTGTTATGTACTGATTTAAATTGTTTATTCTGCACGCATTTATTGCGTAACAACATTTGTCAGGATTGATTTCAGGCTCTGAGGATGGGGAGTGAGATGAGTTAGGTGTCTGCCTTCAAGGAGTTTACAATCTACATGTAGATTCTGCTAAAAATTGGCTTGTTTCTCTTTCTGAATCTCCAATACTGCCCCTTGTGAAAACAAATAAATTCTATTTATGGTCTTAATTGTATGGAAAATAGTTATGGTGAGAGTAACAAATTAACTTTGATCCTTCTAAGAAACACTTCATAGATAGACCCAATAGTTTGTCATGTTTCCTTAAATACTCATTTGAGTTCTATTCTTCCAATAATATTTTCCTTTTTTAATGAGCTTTCCTCCATCTCAAAGAGATGTGCAATACTTTGTTATTTTGTAACATCTACATTGAATACAGCACTCCTTGAATACAGCACTCCTCTGGAAGGATTTCTCAAACAATAAGTTAAATTTTTAGTCCTTTTTTTTTCTCCAGTTTAGACAAGAGAAGATCCAATGACTATTTGAAGTCTCATTTATTGCCTTCCACCAAGAAAAATAAGATAATGGATCTGAAACTATAAGGTCTCTAGCAATGTATAGTCCTAAGTATTTAATATGCAGATTAGTGGCCTTAAATGGTTATCCTTTAATCAGATCAGAATTATTCTTGGCAACTAATGGGTGTATCTGTAAAATGGAATTTGTCCATTAATGATAGAAAGGTTTCTAAAGATCTTTTAACATGAGATAAATAAAGCAGTAGATCAACAGAAGATAGGTATATTGTATAATAATCACTGTGAAAGAGCTATTTCAAGTGATAATTACCCACTCAAGAATGATGGGGGAATTTCTAATGGCTATAGCTATAAGAATCACTTACCATGTGGCAAGACAAACCTGCTATTTCCCCAAGCTTAAAGTGGAAACATTCTTTAATGAGAAAATAATGCCTTAATTCACTCTCTTAAAAATTTTAAATTAAATTAATAAAATGCAATGTTTTCATCTCTACAGTTTTTCTCATTATTTCCCTAAGGATAATTTTTAAAATATATCCTTTATGTAGAAAAATCTGGCAAAACAGTAGATTCCTTTTTTTTTCTATGGACGCCTTCCTTCTGTAAGACATATCTTACCTTTCCTAGTAAAGTTATTTCTTTAATGCCATCATTTCAACTTTTTACTTATTCCCCCTTTAAATCTCTAGTTTAAATCAGTTTATATTTTGCAGCATGTCTGATTGTGGATTCTCCCTCTATGAAACTGGTCACACAACTCAGAAAAAAACAGAATAGTTTTTTAATGCTAGTCTGAGAGAAATAAATAGGTCCACCTCTATTTGGAGTTAAATAAAGAGAAGTGTCACCTTGCTTGCCAGTTTATTCAGTTATTAGGTTTGTTGACTTATTCATTCAAACTAATATTTACTGAGCATATACTCTAGACAGATACTAGCTCAGGGAGCTGAAGTAAAGCTAGAGGATGTTGCCACACAAAGAAAATCGCTGTACAATGTATAATGAAACACGGACACTTTACATGTGGTGCTCTAAGAGCACAGGGAAATCTCACTAAGCTCTCATAGCACCGTTGCAATTTTAATTAAATAGCATTAGCCCACTGAGTAGATTTCACTCTTCTGAAGTTTTCATGGCTTCTCTAATCAAGGAGCTTCTTAATTATGTGAGTCTGTCAAAAGACAGAGCTAACTTCAGAAATTCCAATGAAAAGGTTCTTATAAGCCGGGCTCAGTGGTTCAGCCTGTAATCCCGCGCCTTTGGGAGGCTGAGGTGAGTGGATTGCCTGAGCCCGCGGGTTCAAGACCCGCCTGGGCAGCGAGACCTCATCTCTACAGTAAATCAAAAAATCAGCTGGGCGTGGTAGCGCATGCCTGTAATTCCGGCTACTCGGAAGGCTGAGGTGGGAGGATCACTGGAGCCTGGCAGGTCGAGGCTGCGGAGGCTGCGGTGGCTGGGAGCGGCCACTGCACTCCAGTCTGGGCGACAGAGTGAGACTCCAACTCAAAAAAAAAAAACAACAAGAAAAGGTTCTTATAAATACCCCTCATATCATTTTTAGAGCATCTATAAACCTCTACCTACTTTCCTACTGTTATCCTGTTAGTATTTTTATGGAAAAAAATGCATAGATGCTCAGCAATCACAGATTAAATGTTAATGATATTACTATTTTCAGGACACTCTGTTACAAGAAACCCACTAAATTTCAATCATGCTCATATGCTTAAGACATCCACTGGAATCGCATGCAACTCAACCAGATGTGTTCAAAACCAGGTTTCTCAGGATGGGTGCCATGGAACCTGAAGAAACTAATCATAAAAAGAGTTAACAATCCACCTTATGGGTCATTCAGAAATCTGAATTCAAAATCTTGCCTTGTATGTTTTACTCTCCTTTTGCCCTACCCCTAGGCTTTTAATTTCTGGTTGGGAAGACCTTCTAAGTTGCATCTTATGAAGTAGCTCCCCCTGGCCCATTCAGCAATAGACTCAACTTTGGTATTTTTCAGTTCTGATGATCTTTGTATATGGATTCTGACGTACCGAAGACCCATAAGAGATATTTTTGTTTAAAATTATATGATATTTGCTATGTATCAGATACTGTTCTTAGAATTGTACAAATATGAACCCAAAAGGTCGTGATTTGTAGTTCTGAAGCAAGAGCTAGAATCACAGATACTTTCAAGAAGCATTATTTAACCAGTGAATGAACCTAGCTGACTGCCCAGTATTTATAGTTTACTATCTAACAATTTTATTGCTCTTCAATTTTTAACTTATTTTCAATAATAACTGCCATGATGATTTATGAAAAAAACAGCTGAAAGAAGAAAGTCAACTGCTAGAGCTGTTGATAGATATAAAGAGGAAGCAAAGTAATTTGAAGAAGTAATCTTTCCTAGCCAAAAAATAGTTTTCAACAGATTAAATAGTGGCATTTTGAATTTGATAGTGGATCAGATGTGTAACATGATAGAATTCACAGAATTTTCTATTCAAAGCAAAAGAAACCATTTTAGAGAGAATTTTCATGTCCAGTGCAATAGCTGCATGCCATGGGGAAGAAAACTTGATGAATACTGATTTTTTTAAGGGGAAGTATTAGGAGGATATGTACAAGAAGAATGATCAATGGAAAAGTAACCTGGGAGAAAGCTAGAAGTCAGAATAAAGTCAGAACAAACATTCCCATACATAAAATTGGGAATTCACAAAGCCCTCCAAGTCTATCTTTGTAAATTTCAGAGATCTACCACACCATGTAAGATGCTTGAATATTATGTAACTTTTGTTACTTAATGTGAATACTTTTTATTTTTACTGTGGTTAAATATAATAAAATTTACCATTTTTAAATGTACAGTTCATGGGCATTAAGTGCACTCATGTTGTCCTGCAGCCATTGCTACTCTCCATCTCCGGAACTTTTTCGTCATCCCAAACTGAAACTCTGTAACCATTCAACAGTAACTTCACATTTCCCCCTGCTCCTGATAGCCACTATTCTATTTTGTGTCTGAATTTTACAACTCTACGTACCTCATATAAATGGAAAGATAAAATATCTGTCATTTTGTGTATGGCTTATTTCATTTGGTATAATGTCTTTAAGTTTATTAGAGTGTGTGTCAGAATGTCATTCCTTTTTAAGGCTGAATTATATTTCATTGTATGTATATACCACGTTTTAATTATTCATTCATCTGCCAGTAAACATCTGAATTATTCCATCTTTTGGTTATTGTAAATAATCTTACTATGAACACTGATGTACAAATATCTGTTGAGCATTTTGAACACTTCTGGTTATATGCCCAGATGTGGAACTGCTGGGTCATATGTTTAAGTTTCTGAGGAACTGCCATACTTCAACACAAATATTTTTATAGGATTAATGCAGTTAGTATAATGGCAGCAACGATTAAATAAAAATAAACATTATCCACACTACTGATTTTAGTAAAATAAACAGATCAGGCTTGGTGGCTCACACCTGTAATCTCAGCACTTAGGAGGCTAAAGCGAGAGGATGACCAGAGCGCGGGTCTTTGAGACCAGCCTGGGAAACATAGTGAGACCTTGTCTCTACAAAAAAATTAGCCAGGGGTGGTGGTACGTGCATGTAGTCCCAGCTACTTGCAGGGGCGAGGGACACTCAGACCAAAGAATCACCTGAGTCAAGGTGGGCCAGGCTGTGAGGGTACTACTGCACTCCAGCCTGGGCAAGAGAATGAGACCTTGACTCAAAAAAAAAAAAAAAAAGTTAAAGCAACTACAACAGCTTTTATTTGCATCTTGCACAAGTTCCTTGTGTCCAGCCTAGAATACCTACAGACCTGAGTGCTCTTCTCTGGAAGACGTCCATTGATTTTTCTTAGTGATTTATGGCCTCTGATTCTTAATCATTAATTCTATTTTGATGGCAAAAACCCAAAAGCAAAAGAATTATCTACTATGAAATATGTTCATCAGAATTTAGGCTCACATTTTTCTTTGCCTGTAGCTTTACTTATTTCCTCATGCAAGTCGGAAATAAATGACAGTTATGAACAAGATGTGTTAACTTTTGATTCTGGTAGCTTATTCTGCAGTATTTTGCCCTCCACATTTCTAAGGAAACAACTTACTTAAATAGGTGGAGGTCTTTTTCCTCCTTTGATTATAGTACTGTCATTTGTATTTCCAGTTGGTTTTATGAGTGTTTTATGTAAACATACAAATATTGCCCATTATAAAGGTTTTCAAAATCCTTCCAGATCAAAGCTTAGCTCAAGTATTTGATATCCGTTAAAGTTACTCATTTGTGAGAAATAACTTGTGACCTCTAAGTTTTCATAGGAATCAAATGCCAGACAAGCTGTTTTGCATGTTTCATTAACAACAAAACTGTGGTTTGTTTTATAATAATGTCAGTGATGAAAAAGTGAAGGGGAACAAAGAATTGAAAAAAAATCAGTGAGACTTTTTCCCTAACTTATTTATGAATACAACTAAAGTCCAATAATGACCCGCATCTCTGTAATAATATTTATCTAATTCTGAAAATATAGCATTACATGTTGTGATAATAAAACAAAATTGGAATAATATTCTTATTCTGGGGCCATAACAGTATATTGCTGCAAATCTGAAATCCGCTTAAGTTTCTCAGCTGCAGAGCCTTAAATCAACTCAGATCTTTGATTGTGTAAGATCATTTATTCTGAACCAAAAGTAATTTCCCTTTTAGGGAAGGAATGCCTTTAAAAGGTTCATTAATAAAATTCTAATGAGATGTCTTGAACGTTGGAGAATACTTGTGCCATTTTTATGAGGTTCGTACAAAAAAATACAAAATATACAGATAAGATTTTCTATCAAATGCATGAAGGCAAAATGTTCCTGACAAAGTCAGAATATTTAAAAATAGTTGAAAACACTTCCAATGTTTTTGAAAAACACCAAAGCAATTATTGCTGAATCAAAAGTCTTATTATCTTCTCATGGCCTTGATTCAGCCTATAGACCTTAAGATTGGATTGGGAGCCTAGATGGCGTTATTCCTTTAACATTGAGCATATAAATGGTCTATTTCTGCAACTATGCAAACACACAATTTATAAAACGAAAGGACTAGTTGAATAAATGTAAATATAAACAACAGGAATCCAAAATCTATAATAAATTAAGGCTGAGACTAAAATAGAAATCTGACTGTGGATGAACAAATCATTGTCATAAAAGTTGAACTTAAGCCCCCCAAAATTAATAGTTTACCTAAGGCTGTTAGTTGGCACCAAATGGGGAATCCATGATCATGAGATGCATAAGAAGGATATACAGATTTTAGAGACTGTTAAAATTGTCAAAGGTCAAAATACTTTTTTAAATGCAATGACAAGTCCATTCTGTAGCTAGGCTCCCACTTGGTCTTATGCCCATTGTGCAATTTCAAATTGACATTTTCCTACACTCTGGCACCTAAAATTCTGATAGATAAAAATCAGAAAAATGAATCTGCAAAGAACATCAAGAATTATCTGGTCTGTCTCCCAAACAGGAGGACACCTAAACTAGTTAAGATAAAATAGCAATTCTCTAATTTTAGAAATCTTCAGGAAAATTGCTGAGCGAGTATGTTTATGTTTAGCTTTGTGACCTTTGATTTCAGAGCATAACTACAATCTTGCTTAAATCAAACCAGCTTAGGAACTGTTTCTCTTTATTTGATCCTCAGAACTGCTGAGTTGATTTTTAAAAAACAAACACACACACAAAAAAACAACAACAAACTTACACCAAGTTTGTAATTCTGCATGACGAATTTCAGACCAAGCTACATTTTACAATCCTGTGAGAAGTTCTTGAAATATAAGAGAGAGAGGTTTAACTGTAACATGGATCCATTTTGGGCTGGATGCTACCACTTAAACAAGGTGTGTGTGTTTAAGCATACAAACTGACTATTTTCCTTTTTTTATTTGAACGTGCAAAATCTTTTATTTCATAATCAGGGTCAAGTGTATCTCATACTCTGGACTTAAACCAAAACTCAAAAAGGGGATGAAAGAGCATTGCCCATGCAAGCAATAGATTTGAGACAAGTTTTAATTGAAAAGAAAAATCCCACCATCTAGTCATTTTTAGAGCGTGAGTTACATTCAACACACAAATCCTTCATTATTCATCTATGGCAGTATGTATTTAATGATTAAGTCTCTAAGGATTTATTTGATAGAATAATCTAAATTTCTTTTTTAAAAAGGCAAATGAAATGTGGTTTTTAATTCTTTAAAGGACAAGTTACAAAGCATGTAAAAATATAACACAGGCTCTTCGTTTTTAAAACTATATCTACAATTTACCTATCCATTGGCTTGTTCATCTGGATATCAGTAACATACAGGCTCGATCTAATAATGGCTAATTATGCCGTTGTTTATCAGCTCATTTGAAACATTTTGAGATTCAGTCTAGCTCAGCAAATTACTGTGCTTAAGGCAGTTCTACATTCTAGAAAATTATAATATCCCCAGAAGGCAAAGAATTAATAATAAAAATCCTCTTTTGTAAAAGATTATCATTGCAGAGCAAATGGAGCAGATCTTCCCTATCCTGCTGCATTTAATATTCTCATTTTTCCCCTGAAACTTTGATGGAGAGGCAATGAGAATATCTCTGTTTTATTAACTTATTAAGAGGTGCATTTATAGAACTCGTGCACTATATTGATTCCTAAAGCTGCACTGCTGCTAAGAACCTATAATCACAGAAGAGCAGGATGATTCAATTTGTTATCCCAGAATGTTTCTGAGACTCAGTAGAGCCCAAATCTTCACCCAATTCAGAGAAGCCGTTTATTTAACTTCTCTTAGCCTCAATTTATTCATCTGTAAAATAGGGGTAATAACAAAAGGCACCCTCCAGCTGTTGCGAGGATTAAATGAGATAACACATGTAATACACCAAATAAAATGCCTGTATATATTAAATAATGTCAATTTTCACTATTCTTATTGTTATTGTTATCATCATTACCTCTTGTGTTTCAGGAATCCAATAAAGATGCCATTTGCCAAAGTAGTTATGCAACTTCTCAATGTGAATGTTTTTATATCAGCTGAAAGTTTAAAATGAACTTACTTCCCCAGCACTATTTAGCCCAAAAACACTTCACCAAACTAACACCAAACCAGTTGGAATGGGTAGGCTACTAGTATGCAAGATAAGTCACCTGGACCCTAGTTTGGAATTATCCCAACCTCCTAGCATCTGGGCTTGACAAGATAGTGTTTTAAAAAGCACTTGGTGCTTCTGCTATTAAAAGATGCTGAAGAGTTTTGAACTTTTTCTTTATGATTCAGATTTTTTCATAGATTCTTTACCACCACATTGCATCATTGCATCATATTTTAAGAAGAAAAAAGCCTTTAAAAACTACCCAGATGCCTTAGCTAGAACATATGAGACTATTTGCTTTATGGCATTAATCGCACAGAATATATGTATCACTTCATTTATTTTGTCAACCAGGACTACTTTTTGACTTTTGGTAAGATTCAGTGTGCCACCTTTAGTTTATAAATATAGCTGAAACCCTACATTAAAAAAAAAAAGACTACATCTTCCTCTGTATATTCAAGGAGTTCCTCAAAAGCCAGCCCTAAAGTTAAACCTGAGAGCTGATAGTAGCTCAACTTCCTCTTGCAATTTGTGTCTTCTAGATGTCTCTGCCTCTCTTGATTCAGGAAAACAACTCGCGTTGCAAGGCATTTCTACTTAGTGGACAACCAACAGATTATGAAGCTTTCTAGTTGCAAAATGAGTAAAGCAAACTATTGAAACAGTAGTAACCAACTACAGTTAGTTGCTCTTTATTGCACTCCATACCTGGTGCCTGACTTATTTTCATCTTAAAATGTGCAACCCATTTTTCTTAAATTTAAAAATACTCAGAAATAGACTCTTCTCCTTTAGGGTTTCTCAGATTTTCCTAGGGAAAATAATACTCATTGCAGGGATTCCATAGGTAGAAGTGTAAAATGGGACCAGCACATTAAAATTTCATGTCAAGTACCGAAGCTAGCAGTTGCAAAAGTTGAGACCTGCTAGAAAGCAGTGACTCTGAAATTCTTACTCTAAGAGTAATAGGGCTTTAGCATGCTGGAAGAGAATGTTTTGAGCTCCTTACATCACTAGAAACTGTTAAAATGGGTTATTTTTACTCATTATAGAGGTAGTTTTAGCAAAAGCCAACCTGGAAGGGGCAAAGTGTTTTTCACCAAAGCTTTCCAGAATCCCAGGCAAACCCATTACCATGGGCCGTGAAAGTACCACCTTTTCATCACTACCATCACAGCTGTGGTTGTACTGTTGTTATTGTTGAACCTCTCTGTGTTCGGCCTGCTATAATTACCATAATTCACCCTAATGTTATATGATTAGCAGCCTCTGGTGTGGTGAGAATTAAACACCATTCACATTGCGTCTGTGACCTTTCACCCCTTGTGATCTCTGCTAGGCCTGCATTGGTTGAGAGACAAAATGCAGAAACCCACATAGTGCCACCTGCACTCTCTCAGACTGGACGATAAGTGGAAAATTTTACTTTCCAACTGTAGTGTTGATCTCTTGGCAGCCATATTATGAAAGTTCCATTCCTCCACCTCCCTCAAATAACAAATTGATTCTTATCCTGGGAAGTTTTTAAAAGGATTTTGTAAAGTGTTGCTGTCGTGTGTTAAGAAGGCAAAGTAACTGGGATCACAGAAAGATCACAGTTCTTTAATTTTATCTGCGACATCATCAGTAAGCTAACTGCATGTTGGACATATAAAGAAGGGGCCTAGGGAATCTGATGCCCCTTTGTTTTAGATTGAAGTCAGTGCAGATGTGACAAGACCACTGAATGACAATTGGCAAGAATGTACAAATAGTTAGCGATCCTCTTTAACCATAAGTCTTTTCTTCCATGAAAAGAAATGCATTTTCTTCCATGCTAGTGTCCTAAGTTTGGTGGAACAGTTAATCATAAACACTTACAAGAATCTGTTATTTAAGTTCACAGACCTCTCAGATCATAGCAGCAATTGTTCAGAATTAGAAAATTATTTTCTTACAACTAATATGGCAAGATGAAAAACAATAAAGAATGAATTTTAAAACAAATGAAAAAATATGCACTTACAGAATATGTTGCTATTTACCACTTCTACCCTTCTGATGAGATTGACAGTAGGTACCATGATGAGTTAAATTTTCTTTAGCACAGTACAAATCCTCTGCATTTTTTCTAATTACCACTTCCTTCAAGTCAGCGCAAAGAGGAATAGACTCACTTGGTTCAGCTCAATTTCCACAGCTTGACAGGCATTGATATCAAAATTAATTCTAAGATGAAACTTCATAAAAGAAAATCCTATTTGACAAAAGAACTATTGGGCTTGAATCACAGTTGCATTTGCATTGTGAAGTCCCATTTTTATTGTATATAAAATAATGCCTAAGGAGAGATTGAATACCCAGAGAGAGTTCATTTGAGGCATCCTGATAGTATCTGCCATATGCAAGTAAAGCAGAAGACGTTTTTATGACATCTTCAGAACTTGAAGATTGAATTACAGTTTTAGCAATCATCAGTTCCCCTTCTGCAGCGTCACTTCTTGGTAATATATTGCACAGAAAAGACTTATGGTACCAGTTTTATAAGCTTGCAATAAAAATATAACAACTGTTGTATTAAATTATTTAAGTTGTAAACCATTGTGAAAAAGGAGGAAAAGTTTTATCGACATGGAGGCTGAAAAACTGATTATGATGGAGAGCAAAATGTATTGTGCTGATTACTCCCAAGTTTTTCCCTGGTTTAGCATATTGTAAATCTTCAGGATGTCTTTCAAACCAAGGTCTGGGTATGTGAGGCTCTTTTATTTATTGATTATTTAGAATTGGCCAATGGCAAGAGGAAAATGGGACCTATGTATTTCCAGGTTACCAATTTATTTTAGCAGAGTTATGAGTGCAAACAAAGTAAGAATAAAGGCAATATAGACCTAGTAAAAGTTTCTTTTGACTGAAAGAAACCTAGTAAATATGAAATGACTACATTTCTCTAGGGAAATTTAGACTCCGGAGATTGTCTAATCTTTCTAGAAATATTTTTACTTACCTTGTATTTGTTTTATGGGCACTCATTACCTCTACTTTTAGTAGACTGCTATCCTGTTGCTGTGTGCAAAAGATTCTAGGCTCAGACGTGTTCTCTTCTCCAGAATTCCTCCATATTTATTCCATTGGAAAGTCTACCCTTCCAATGTCAGGCTTCTACCAGAACTTTCTATGCATTGGTGCTGTCTTACCCTTGCATTTCTAGTCCCCATCTAGAAATCTAGTCTCATTCTCTGGTGTGGTCGAATGTCGGCATTCAGTATTTATGCTTGGCCACACGCCCTCTGTGCTTCCGTGATTGCTGGGTACTGAAACATAACTCAAACCAGCCTAGGCCACACACACCCCTTTGCCACCTAGAAGAAAAAGGGAATTGCCTTGACTAAATTATCAGATTTTATTTATCTAAAGGAAATTAGAATAGGGAAGACACATATTTCCATCTCACAAATCAAATCACCCAGGGGATGGACAATAACTGGGGATTAGTCAGTTCTTTAGAATGGTCCAAAACAATAATTCTGGCACACTTTCTGCTCCAGATATTTTCTCCCTCTCAGTTAGACTCAGCAGCAGCAAACTGGCCATATTATCACTTTGATGGCAATGGTACTAATAATGATGTAATTTATATGTGCCAGGAACTATATGTTACTTAATCCTCACAAACATCCAAGTAAGTATTATTCTGCTTTTACAAATGAAAACATTGTCTTTTTCAAAATCACATGACTAAAAAGTATTAGAATCAGAATTTAAATTAAATGTGTGACATTTGAGTGCTTCCTTAATACACTATACTTGACTAATACATAATGATTCAGTCTGTAAGTCATCATCACCAAAAGGGAAGAATAGGATAAGAAAGACGTGTGGAACACTTCATGTTCCTCTCTGAATTCTCCTATTCACCTATGTGTCATTCAATTGTTGAGTGCAGCTAACATGGCCAGATTCTGCTTTTATTCTGAGGACATGAAGATGAATAGCATACAGTTATGCCCTTTATTATCCATTAGAAAGAAAAGCCAGTAAGTGATTGAAGTTCACCATGATATTGTAACTGAAATGTATGCAAGGTACTGTGGAAAGAGCACTGGAAAGAAATTAAAGTCCCAAGAATTCAGTGTTTTTCCTTGGTGATGGCCTTTTCCAGAAGAACAGTAAATCCTCTAAGGGAAAACCTAGTAGTGTTTCATCCTTCACTAAGACATTCTGTGAAAGTAACTATCTGCCTCCCTTTTCCCAGGCTGAGAAGGAAACCATTTAACTAGATCAACACCATTCACTTACTTGAAAACAAAGCATCTTCCCTCTTCCTCTGACACCTCTAGCTTTATGACCAGGAGAACTCATCTCTGTTTGGAGCAATTTGGGTCAACAATTTAGAATTGGAAGATAACTCTCTAAGCTACTTCTCTGACCCCTGAAATCCAGGAAGGCAAATTCCTTGGTTTAATTTGAACTTCCTACACCTTCCCTTCTAATCCCACAGCAATGGGACTTGAAATTAAGTAGCCACAGACATGTGGATAACTAGTAAGCAACAAAGCAACCAATTCCCTTGACCACCCATAACACATAAACTCTACCATGGAGACATTCTACCAAGCTGGCTTCTTTGACATGACCCAGTGGTAGAGAACTCTACTATCTTCTAAACAACATTCAAAGATCACCATGACCTTCCTCTAAGAATAGATCAGAAAGCACAGGATGCTTCCTATTCTTTATGTGAATAAGAGTCATAAACTAATGTTCACAGTATAACTGTCACTGTAAGTATTTATCACTATGTCAAGCTTTCTAGATTATACAAGAATATAGTTTACACTATACAAGAATAAGAAATTGAAAATATCTTAGTAAAGAAAAATTAACAAAACTTAATAAACTACACAGAATGGCTGAAATCTCTTTTCTTTAATTCAAAGTAACCAGGGTATTTTCTCCCCTGAGAAAGGCTGGTATCTTTGTAGTAAAAGACTATAAATCTTTCTCCTAAGACAGGAAAAAAAAAAAAAAATAGGCTGTTTGGCTCCTGACAACAAAAATCTCTGGAAATAGAACTAAAATGGTCTTATGGTCTTAAAAATAAGGTGGCCGGACTCATCTTGAACAAACAAGATGATTTGGTGCTTGAATAGGTTGCATGCTGAAGGGAATAGGATCTTCATAATGTTTGTTTTTTACCTAAAGTGATGAGATCATGTAGTCACAGAGCAGGATATATGTACTATCCAACAGATCAGTATGGATTCCCAGGTTAGGTTAAAAACCTCCTAAGGACCCTGAGCAAGTGAAGGATAATCATTTAGCCCAGGAACTGCCAGGGACAATATTTCTTTAGGGAAGCTGTAAGGTAAGGACCTGGAACTGAAGTTTTTATGTAATAAGAAAAGATTAGAACACTATAATCTTTACTTTAGGAAAGAACTGAAAGGCAAACAAAGAAAGGAGATGCACACTTACATACGTTGTCTAGAAAATAAATGTTTCTATGGTTTATTCTTCAAAGGAAAGAATATACAAGAGTTTGGAGGTAACCAATCAGATATCAACTAGTTTAGAATGCAAGAAAATGTCAGAGATAAATATTCTATAACTAGATACAGCGGGCCTTGAAGATCACAACTGCTATTGCTTACCATAGGAGATTATAAATACGGACATATCTATGAATAATAACTAGGACTGCTGACAATGCAATAACTTTTCACCTTACATATATATACCCTTAGACAGTAGATGGTAATGTCTTTGAATATAAGGGACGGTGAATCTATGCAAGAGACTGAGTTGAAAGTGCTGGCTTGTTTCTCACAGGCTGTCAAATAGGCCTCTCAAAACTCCCTTAAGTATTGGAAACAGTGACCTGGGGGGTGAAAGGCTTCCAGTCCAGAAACTGATCCCTTGAGCCATCCAGATCTCCATCCCTGACGATTTTGATTAATCCATGTTGACAAACCAGATTTGGATCAATAGAAATTATCTGTAACAAGAAACTAATTGTGTATATAGTAAGTTCAGTGAAATTTTTGGTGGTTTTAAATTTATATGGAAAAGACCCTATTGACTTTTGAAATCAAAATTCATACCACCTTAGGGTAATACTGCCTTGGGTTATAATAAATTATGGTGGTCTGCTTTTCCTCTAGGGTCATATATGATCTGAAGGCATCTCATCTGTTTACCCTTAAACTATGAAATTTTTTCATTATTATTTACAGAGACTTTGGATCTATTTACATAATGTAAAAAAGCACAGAACATGTACCTCTTATACTATTTTCATACACCATCCCTGTTTAAATGAAGCAGCAAATACAGCCAATTTCAAGCCATGTTACAATCTCAGCTCAAATTATGCAGTGGCTTAGAATAGTAAAAAGATGTCCCTAAAGTTGCATCATCTTCAGGCTATAGGAGACCTCAGGAGTTAGAGAGCTGCTGAGAGGCAAAGTGGATGAACCAATGAACCAGTGTTGAATTTATATTGTACTTTTCACACAGGAAGATTATCTAGGCCTTCAGTACACCTACACGTGAATCCATGTGTGACGTCTAACTCTTTTCACTTAATTTCCTTATGGACCATTTTTCTGGAAAGGAAGATGGAAAATTTCAGCCAGCCACAAATGAACTGAGACCCGCCAATCTCATTTCACATTGAGCAGGTGTCCCAGACAGGGTTTGAAACCAAGCTACAAAGATTAAAAAAGAAAGAAAGAAAAAGAAAAAAGAAAAAAAGAAAATGCTATTAGAGCTAAACAGATGGCCCTGGCTAGAAGCTTAGGCAGTCAGCTTAAACCGGGTTTGTCTTAGTATCTAGGAGTAAGCCTTGCCTCATAATTCTTTGCAATTTAGTATTATTAAAATCCTCTTTTTAGCAGAAACTGCTAACATACTTAATAGAAGGACCTCACTAATCACTTTGTTCTCAAGGAGGAAAAAAAGTCTAAAAGCCACGACTTGAGGTCACAGGTCTATGAGGGAATGTCACAAGGTCTGTATTTTATCAAATGCAGGAACTATAAGAAGCCTTCACCTCTGAACCAGGTTGCTCTGTTTTGCGGCCAGAAACAAAACTGTTCAAGCCATTTTCTGCCTTAAATGGATAAAAACCCCTTTGAATATTCACTAGAATCCTCTAGCATGCCTGCATTACTTATATTAAAGATTTTAAGCAGACTATTAGTGAATGTTCTGAATAGTTGTACCACTGTGCCAAGCACACACAGGGCAATAGGTGAAAGGGTAAAGAGTCCTTGTTTAATAGAATTTACATGCTGTGTGAGTCTAAATTGTTTAGCTGCCTGAGAGAACTTTTATAAAGCCTAAAATAAATATCCATAAACTTAACAGATATGTAGGAGAACTAAAAAGCTGCTTGTTTTATTTCTTCAAAGGTCACACTTTTTTCTCATGACATAACAGTAAACAGCATGATAAAATGCCTTCAATATATCATAAATTATGGAAAATAACCATTGACTTTTCAGGATAGTTTAGGTTATAAATACTTGGAGTTTAAAGTTTAGATGCTCTTCAAATATGAACAAGAAATATCTCCAAACCCCTGATTGTTCAAATAAATCATGACTGTGATATAAATTAAGAATTAGAATGGTATTAGCCATACTTAGAAAAAATAGTTCTAAAATAGTCCAACTTACTCATAAAATATATTAGGTTGAAATTGTACAAATCTGAAAACCACTGACGTAGACCCGGGACTGCAATTAAAGTATCTGAAAATATGTTTGATTTTGTTATCTGGTTGTCTTCATATTATAAGTTCCCTGGTTCATTGGAGCCACCTTATATGTTTACCAATTATCCTAATGTCATTTACAAGAAACAACAAAGCAGTAGCAACTTTAAGAGGATATAACACCCAGTGTCCTAGTCCTTCTTCCAGAATATTTATCTGTTCTTCAATCTACATCTTCAGCTCTGACATGTCACAAAGCTTCACTTCTGTGTGTCATCTAGATGTAGCATATCTCCAGCTGAATTTTTCTCAGTTCTTCAGACATAAACCACGGGTCAGATGCAGTGGCACACACCTGTAATCCTAGCACCTTGGGAGGCTGAGATGGGAAGATTGTTTGAACCCAGTAGTTCAAGACTGGCCTGGGCAACATAGCAAGACCTTGTTACTACAAAAAATGTAAAAAGTAGCCAGGTGTGATGGTGTGTACCTGTAGTCCCAACTACTTGGGAGGCTGAGGCAGGGGGTTTGCCTAAGCCCAATAGGTTGAGACTGTGGTAAGCCATGATTGCACCACTGCACTCCAGCCTGGGTGGCAGAGTAAGATTCTGACTCAAATAAATACATAAACAAATCAGAGGTTAGCCAACTGTCTGTTTTTGTGAACAAAGTTTTTGTGATGCTCAGCTACACACACTTATATACATATTGTCTGTGGCTCTTTTTATCCCCCCTATGACGGAGACCATATGGTCCAAAAAGCCAAAAATATTTACTATGTGGCCCTTTACAGAAATGAAACTTATCAGTCCATCATAAACACAAAGAAGAACTCAGGGTGTCTTCCTGAAAATAGGTGCCTCTTCTCCATTTCTATATTATAACTCTAATTTGGGACTTTGTCATGATACATCCATATGATGATGTCATATCCATTTTAGTCATAGGTTGCTGCATCATGGAATACCCCCAAAATGAGTGAGTTAAAGCAACCATGATTGTATTGTATTTCATCATCTCATAATTCTGCGGAATAAAAATTGGGCAAGACCCAGCTAAATGATTCATTTGCAAGAGTCATTCGTTATCATTCATCTGGCAACAGGGCTTGTCTTGGGAGTTTAAAGCAGCATTACTCATATGTCTGGTACCTTGGTGAGTAACAGCTGGGCAACTGGATTCAGCTGGGCCCTTTTGCCTGCCCTATAGTTTCAGGGACTTCCCACATGATCTCTTCAGCAGGAATAGTTGGACTTCTTATATGGCAATTCAGGGTTCCAAGATACCGAGATAGAATCTGCCAAGTCTTGTAAAGGCAAGTCTCAGTATGAAGAAGTGGCACTGCGTCACTTCTTCCGTATTCAAGTGGAAAGGAAATATACCCCGACTTTCAAGAAGAGAAATGTCAAGGAGTTTATGGCCATCTTTAAATCTGTAACGACCTCTTTTTTTTTTTTTTTTTTTTTTTTAGTTGGAGTCTCACTCTGTCACCCAGGGTGGAGTGCAGTGACACAGTCACAGCCATTGCAGCCTTGACCTGCTAGGCTCAGGCAATCCTTCTGCCTCAGCCTTCTAAGTAGCTGGAACTATAGTCACACGCCACCACGTCGGCTTATTTTTTGATTTATTGTAGAGATGAGGTCTCACCAAGTTGCCCCAGTTGGTCTCGATCCCCTGAGCTCAGGCAATCCTCTCACCTCAGTCTCTTAAAGTGCTGGGATTACAGGCTTAAGCCACCGCACCCGGCACTACCTCTTAACTGGTCACCCTGACTCAAATCTTTTCTCACATCGGCGATATAGTTCTAAAAATCCCAATTTCATTCTATCTGTTCCTTTCCCATAAAATTAAAATGGCTTCCTCTTGCATATTTGGCTTAAACTCCTCTCCCTGATAGTCAAAACATATCATATAATAGGGTTCGGCTGTAACAATCTTAGTCTTTTTTCTGTTAATCTCGTTGCAGTTCATTAGCCAGTTTGATCTAATGAATATTCCTCGCCTTCCCCTGCTCTGTTCTGTGTCAAAGGGAGATTGACTCCTACAGGATATTTTTCCTAGGCTTCTCATCCGCTTCAGGCTGGTCTTAACCAATGGGACACATTGGTGGGAGATTTAGGTTATTTCTCCTTTTCTCTGTGTCATGCATATCTCTGGCAATGATTGCATTTTTATTCCTCCATTGTTCCAGCTCCAGATGGTTAGGCCTTCTCTAGTTCCACCATCCTCTGAGTGACTGTAGTCTCTGAGCTCCAGAAATGCTATCTTCTCCCTTATTGTTTCAGCCCAAGCGCTGTTGGTAGCACCCTGAAGTTGCTAACCTCTAAATTGCTACACTCCTATGTGTCTTTCCAGTCCTTTGTCTCCCATAAAATCAATGTCCTGTATTAAATTCCTTCTGTGTAAAATAAACAAAAGTGGCCCCCACTGACACAGTCCTCAGCACAAAGCATCCATTCAAGGGCAATTTTGTACCTGGTCCCTCGGTCCCCATGTGCTTGTCATATTTTTGGCTTAAACATCTGGCCTTATTTTTCAAATCCCAGCTCAAGCTTCATCTTCTTCAGAAAGCCTTTCAACGTCACTCCAGTTACTACTCATCTGACTCTATCATTTCTTGGTGACTTCCAATGTGTATAGCTTGTAAATTCACTGGGGAAGCTTGTATATGTTAGCTATTCCCTGGAGTTTCCCACCATGGTGCCAGTACACACTTAGCATTTAATAAACATTGTCCTGACTAATAGACTTTAACTTAGGACTTATTTGTTTCAATATAATATCTTCTAGGTTGAACTCACTTCTATTAGACATTAAGACTAAAGAAATTCTGTCCTCTCAAATAGCATCATAAGTGAATTTAGGGATGCTTTTTTGGGTTGGCGCTACTCTTAACTTTCCGCCAGTCTGAATGAACATGTTATGATGGACAGAGAGAGAGAGTCTTTGGGGCAGGAGTACAGGGTGATAGGCACAGGGCATAACTCAATTCCTATATGAAGTAGTTATCAAATGAATATTAAATCAAGAGGAGAAGCCTACACCATGACTGATAGATTTGTGTGGAGTAGTCAATGAATAAATGTTTAAACATGACACTGTCCTTTGTATACTTTTATAAAGTACAATTAATTCTGGTAGTAAAGAACAAATATAATTTCATTTTCAACTCTTTAAATAAAAGCATAATAAAGGAGAGAAAGTGTCATAGAAAGAAAGTAGAAAAGAAGATTCAGTCTCTTAACTATGTCTCACATTTCTTATAACCTGAATATACATCATGTTTATTTCCCTGGCAGCTTAATGACTGCCAGAAACATCAGGATATTCAATAAACAATTGTTAAAAATTATCCACTTGTTATGCTATTATTCTATATGCTATAAAACCAACTTAAGTATTAATAGATGATATTCCTGCCATCTAGTTGCCAAATTGTCTTAAAGCATTATTTTAGATAGAATCATTCCATTTGAGGTTATATTTTACAAAATAAATTGCCAATGAGAAAATTTTCTATAGTATTTACTGTTTTAGAACCAAAGGACTGTATTGGACCAGAGCATGGTCCAGTTTGAGTTCTTAAGATCTGGTATTACCTAACCGAAGTTCTAATGTTTCAAGATGACATCATAAGAAGCTCTGCCTTTTTTTTTTTTTCCAACAAAGCATAATGGTTGGCTAGCTTTGAAAATGAATTTCTTCCCTGCTGCTGTTCTTAACCACAGAGACAGTCATCTGAATGTTTTACAAAGAAGGCCTCAAGCCTCCTTAGGTTTCACCTTTTCATTGCTCTGCCGATCATTTAGAGGGCAGACTTGTTCCAGACAGCTTTAATTAAACTGTACCAAGAATGCAGATATATGTCAATGGAAATGATCCATAACATGAGACTAAGCATGTATTTAACAGTGTTCCATCCAGTTCAATCACCTTCTAGCATTTCAGTGGCTTTACGCTAATGTAGCCAAGACTGGATGTGTATATGTATTTTTTTTTAAATCTACCTCATTAGTGACCATATGCTTAAGTTTCAATGGATACAAGAACTGTCTGCAATCTGCCAGGGATTTAGGGACATCAATAATTTGTGAATAGTCATGTTGGTACTGGTCGAAGGGTTAAGTGCTCTGCACACTAGGGGCACCTCTTTTGGGATTTGAACTCTTAGTTGACTGTTAGGAACCTTATCCCCTGTGAGGTTTCCTACTACATGCTGCTTGTCAGATGCTTCCAGCTGTTGCTGGGAAGCATTATTAGTTCTGGGATTTAAAGATCTGTGTTAAGTACTGATAGAATGGTGTCTTTGAGTTAAAAAGCAGGGAGAGTATATCGTGGCAACCTCAAGGAGGATGTCATATTCCATGTTAAGCATATGTTCTTTCCTTTTGCCTTTTCTTTCATACATTCCTTGTGAATAGATTACACAACATCCTTTTTAGAAAGAGCTTATATGTAACATTTGTTACTAGAACTTGCTGGTAAATTAGATTGCATCAACCAAAGTTAAAAGATAAATGTCTCCTTAAAATGAGAGAAGTTTTGACATTAAAGGCATTGTTTCCCATTCCCCTACCCAGAGGGTGAGGCACAGATAACATGAATGATTTTTGAAGTTTAACTCAAATTAGAATTAGGATTTTTCAAACATAGTTATTTTAATATCAACAGCAATGAAGATCATATAAAAGCTTTACTTTGTGTGATAGCCTGTAACTCCATGTACACCTAAGCCTTGTTTGTTTGCTCACTCTAATAGCCCCTGTGCTTGGCACAGTGCCTGGCAGATAGTTTGATAAATGTTAGATGGATGGGTGGGTGGATGGGTGGATGGGTGGATGGATGGATGAATGGATGGATGGGAGGGAGAGAGGGAAAGAGAAACAATGAAGGAAAGAAGGATGGAAACATTTAGAAAAACAGTTTAGCTGGTCTGATCTGCATTGCAAGTATTCGCTCTCAGTAATACATTCTAGAAGCTGTTCTAGAACAATCTGGGGGTGGATATTTAGCAATACAACATGTTTCAACTGTTTTAATGGTTATGAATTTCAGCATGAACTTACATTATTATGACCTGTTAGTAACAGTAGCACTTAGTTTCCTCGTTAGGTAAATGTCAGGAGCAATTATGTTGTAATGGATTTCCATCAGATTATTTTTCTGTACCACATATCTAACATGATTTAGTTTTACTATGACTGAATACTCCCATAGTAAAATGTATTATGATTTCATTAAGGAGGGTAACAATTATTAAGCAAAAGAATCTTTAGTCTTCCTCTCTTAATATCGAACTGGTCTTAAAGGTAGCTTGTCTAGTTTGCACTTGACTTTCTATGTGTGTTTGTTTCCAGTAATTCCAGCCTTCTTATTCTGGAGTAGCTTTACCTATCTGTTAAGTGTCCCTAGCTGACGTCTAGAAGGTCTTTTTAAACTTCTTAACTGCACAATGAAGCCTCAGTGGACAACAAGATTGCGTCTGCTTGGGAAAATGCCAAGCACTAATGAGTATTTTGTTTAATGTAATGGAAACTGAAAATGCACGGCTTCTTCCCTGACTGATCAATGCCCACTTCTGTTGTTTGAATGTATCTATACATTCTAAATTCAAGAAGAAAGGTCATAAGAGGTCAGTGCACTTAGTGCCTGCCCAAGGAAGGATTTGACAATTCAAAAGTTTTATATATTTGGGCCTAGGATAGGTAGACAGTATTGGAGTTAGACCCTTAGGGTGCCCTCCTCTGTGCTTAGATGTGTCATTTTTTTCCTTTAAACTCAAACTCCATAATCGTAAACTTTTTCATGTTAATTTTTTTTAAAAAGGAATAAATTATGTTGTTGAATTCTAAGCCAGGCAATATATACCTCTGTGTAATTATCTATTTATCATTTTATTATAAAATATTTGATATATATTTACTTTATCATGTGCTCTTTTGAAGTTCAAATCACAATGTATCCTACACGGATTTTAAGGTAAAAAAATTAAAACGCTATTTATTAGTTAAATAAACAATAAGATTTGCTGAAAAAATCAAACCATTAAGCAATTCAGTAGGCCAAAATGATCATATGTTTGAATGAAGAATAATGATTTCCATGTGGTACTAACAGTCTACGCAGGGCTAAGTACAAAGTATAGAGGGTGTTTCGTTGAACCATATCTGGTTGGATTGATACAGAGCTCCCTTTGGTAGTATTTATAATTTATAGTCTACTTGTATGGGCTAGATTATTTTCAAAAGAAAATATTTCAAGCTATTTAAATTTTTAAATGAGACTTGCCTCTCATCTATAGCTTCCTGGATTTAGAGATTTTATAAAAGGTCTGTAGAGATGGCAAGAAAAGATAGTTTTTTAATCTGGAGCATGGAGATAATTTAATTTCTCAAATTCAGTTTAATGACTCATTTTCTCTTTATTTATTTCCATGCCATGTTCTTGCTTGATCATGCTATCACATGCCTTTGGAGACTCTGGAACTATGCAAGTCTCCTGAAATTAGAGTTTATAACAGAAACCTTGCCTGACCCTTAATAACTGTTACTTCACTGAAGCACTGTAATACTTAAAGTAAGTTGCTTATTACACCAAACATGAAGTCCTTTGACCCTTAGGGTTCAACATTGATCGACCCTACTTCTGTCAATATTCACCTCTAGTGTCAACACTTCATTGTGGAATAAATTCAGGAATGGATAGTCTTCTCAATCCACACACATTCAAAATTTTTTAATTCCTATGCATTACAGATTTTACCCAGTTAAAGACTTGTTTTCTCCATATGCTTAGTTCATGATTGGAAATTGGGCATCGTTGTGAGTATATGGTTAATGTCATTACAATAAGAAATTAGCTATAAGTTAACCCTATATTGGGGACAGGATTCATGAAAAAATCATCTCTGAAAATTACTCTAAAGGATATTTAAAGCAAATGTATTGTAAATTCAACAAAAGTGGCTGAGATATTTTTTAATCCTAAGATCATAGAGAGAAATGCTTTTAAAAAGAATATTCAAGTGCTTATTTTGCCCTTGGATAATGCAATAAAAGGTTCTATTTTTTTAAGCTGTGGTATTTTTCAGATTGTCAAATGTGTATCAAAGAGTTATTCTCTTGGCAAATTTTATGAATTTCAGTTCCATTTCTTGACAATTTAAAATTCAATTACCCAATTATAACTAAAGGTCATTAGTCTAATGTGGCAACTTCATGACAGTTTTAGTTACGAGAGAATTTCTCAGTTAGAAAGGAAACTGCCACATGAGAAATTTTTATTGAACTTAGAAATTGGATGGTATTGTGAAAAGAAGTTTTTTCTTCTTGTGCTTTTATCCTATATATATATAGGAAAAAAAATATATATATATATTTTTTTTTTTTTTTGGAGTCTCACTCTGTCTCCCAGACTGGAGTACAGTGGCTGCTCCTGGCCACCACAGCCTCGACCTGCTGGGCTCCGGTGATCCTTCCGCCTCAGCCTTCAAAGTAGCTGGAATTACAGGCATGCGCTACCACGCCTGGCTGATTTTTTGATTTATTGCAGAGATAAGGTCTCGCTGCCCAGGCGGGTCTCGAACCCGCGGGCTCAGGCAATCCACTTACCTCAGCCTCCCAAAGGCACGGGATTACAGGCTGAGCCACCGAGCCTGGTTTATCCTATATTAATAAAAGTATATACTTAATATTTTTCCTAACCCCGTGTTTATAGTATACAGTATCTTATGCTTCACCTCTCTGATTAACATCATCAAATTAGCAGCAAGTGCCTTCTGATATTGGATGTTATTTTTGTTAGATTTTTGTCTTAAGTGTTTCTTTAGAGTTGCATTCCTTTGTTTTATTTTAAATAACTTTAACCTGAATATTATTTCCAGATCTAGAGAAAAAGATTTTTATTTTAACTATGTCACAAGTAGAATTTCTGCTAAGATGAAAAACCAGAAAAATTGGAGACCTGGCAAAAAACTAGTTCCACTTGATGTGATACTGAAAAATTCCTCAGGCAAATAAAACATACCACAGAACCAGACACAATGGGTGCTGGGTGTCACACCTCCTTAGAAATAAGAGATAGAAGAGAGTCTTTTTTTTTTTCTTTTGAGACAGAGTCTTGCTCTATCACTCAGCTGGGAACACTGTGGCATGATTATAGCTTATAGCTCACTGCAACCTCAAACTCCTGGGCTCAAGTGATCCTCCTACCCCAGCCTCCTGAGTAGCTAGGACCAGAGGCATGCGTCACCATGCCCAACTAATTTATATTTTTGTAGAGACACGGTCTCGACTGGGTCTTGAACTCCTGGATTCAAGCAATCCTCCTGTCTTGGCCTCCCAAAATACTGGGAATATAGGCATGAGCTACTGTGCCCAGCTTGATAAAAGAGTCCTTACCTTTGCCTTACTCGCAAAGGAATTAACTTTGCAGTGGTAGATAAATTTATGCAATAACCTTCTCTGTGCAGGTTCAAGTAAAAACTCATTTTTTTGTTTTTGCATCTTGGAGTTCCAGACATTGCCGGAAGCACAGATGGACAAGATGCCACCTGCACTGGTTCTGGTACCTGTGCCCCATTTACCCAGAGAAGAAATTATCACTGTGACACGCTGATTTAGCACCTAGATAACAGACGAGAACATCACCACCCTGCTTGAGGAGTGAGCTCTTCACACTATCTGTTCTCAGAACCATTCTGGAATATCTTTGTCTCACTGGTGCAAAGCTGGGTTAAGGATTTTAACACCTCATTCTTGCAACTCTTTTATTAAACAGTTTGACCCCAAAAGAACTTTTCTACCTAGGTATAAACACATGTTTTGCTTCAAAGTTTCAAAAATATTTCTCTCAACATAAACTCCCTGACCTTTTAGCTCAAGCTGTGTAAAAGTTGCTGCTTCTGAGTCACTTGTTGAAACTTGTAAGTGGACTGATTTTTCTGGCTTTCTGGCTTATGACATCAGCACTATCCTTTCTTGCCCACTGACCAGAGAAGTTGTAGTTGTAGATGAGAGTATCTGGCATTCTGTATGACTTCCCTATCAACTCATTTCACTCCATGCAGAAGGAGCCAGATGTGTTCTGAAGATTTCTAAATCAGTTTTGAGACTCAGGATTCAGCTGAGAATTTATAAACATATAAATCTGCTATATACATATAGCAGATTGTCATTTTCACCCACTATTGTGCTATGCATGCATTTTTACCTGCATTAGTGCATTTAACCCTTATGATAACTCTCTATGGCACAAGGAGATTAAAATGACTTGGACAAGGTCATTACAAACTGGAGAACCAGGATGTGAACTTGGGTAATCTGACACCCCAGAGCTCTTATTCCTAACCACTCCATTTATGATGCTTCTCTAAGAATGGCCTTTCTATACTAAAATCATATAATGTATTGTTTAGATTTTTTAGAAGAATGAACTAGAAGAACATAAAAACTAACTCTTGGACAAAATGGAAACTTTTTATGAGTGTACTGAAGGTAGAGTTAGAGATCAGAGACATAAACATTTACCTCTAATTTGCAAATGGATACACAGAAGCAGAAAATGTGGTCATAAGACTACTTCCGCCTTTTTAGACATTTAGCCCTTTTTGAATTACCAGATAATTGGTCAGATGCATATTCTGTAGTGTCCTTCAGCTTCCCCACCATAGTCTAAAGGTTCTGTAGAGCTATTTGAGTAGATGTGATGAGGGTGTATTTTGAATGAAGGAGGACTGTGACTTTCATTATTCCCCATGATATATAAACATAGTCAATAAAGATTTCTCTTGAGTTTTCCAAGGAATGACATGAATTTCCAGTTAATCTCATAACTTGTATTCAACTGTTTGACCTTGTTCCATAATTGGTGGATGTTATTTTAATCCAGATTCCAAAAGAGACGAGAGAGAGAGAGAGAGAGAGAGAGAGAATGCCCAGACCAGACAACAAGGTATACATCAACCTTTAGATAATTTTACTCATCCAGTCAATGTTCAGTGTTTTGGCCTGAACACATTTTGGCTGGCAAGACATCTGTGAGCAACTGTGGTTGTCAATTCTTTTTTTTTTCTTTTTTTTTTTTTGAGTTGGAGTCTCACTCCATCGCCCAGGCTGGAGGCAGTGGCATGCTCATGGCCACCCCAGCGTCAACCTGCTGGGCTCTGGCAATCCTTCCGCCTCAGCCTCAGCCTTCCAAGTAGCTGGAACTACAGGTGTGTGCCACCACACCTAGCTAATTTTTTATTTTATTTTATTGTAGAGACGAGGTCTCGCCAAGTTGCCGGGACTGGTCTCAAACCCGTGGGCTCAGGCAATCCACTCACCTTGGCCTCCCAAAGTGCTGGATTACACACTGAGCCACCGGCCTGTTAACAAGTTGTAAAACAAATTGTAAAAATGACTTTTCTATCAAATTGGTGAAAGACTTTGCACAGGGTCTAAGACATCCAGGATACCAATTACCTTTCAAGTGTGAGGCCAATGGAAAATCAGCTAAGTCTCCAGAAAAGACAAACTTTAAGGAATATCTGGCTGATAGACTGCAAGAGAGAAGATGCTTGAAGTTGGATAAGAAGGAGGAGATAAAAGTGAGAAAAACAGATAAAAGCAGAGAGTAACTATTGAGAGAGAGAAAAAAAGCTATTGAGAAAATATATATACACTTTCCTTCTTTATTGCCTACATGGCAAAGTCCAGGTTCCTTCACACAGCACTTGGGCTCTCCACGAGTCAATGCCAGCCATTTTTCAAGCCTTATCCCCCAGTGCTCCCCAACGTGTTTCATGTCCTGCTATCACTACATGTGCTCTCTCAGCGACCCACACACTTTGAGGGATCAGTGACTCTGTATTTGTTTCCTCCTCTGCCCTCCCCTTATCTACTTGGCAAAGTCTTCATTTTTCAACCTTAAACGTCATTGTCTTTTTATGGAAACTTTACACACTCCCTTCTCCCTCATCTCTACTCTCCATACCCAACAAGAAGTAGTTGCCTTTCTCCCCCAAGTTTCTTCAGGTCTTTTGCCCTCTTCCTTATCATACTGACATTTGCTGGGGTCAAAAAGCATCATGGTACATCATCTTGGTACACCCAGGCCCATAGCATTCAATCCATTTAACTGAACTATGTTGCTATGTTGCTTTTGAACATCTAGGCCGGTTTCTATTCCCCAACTTCTTCATGATACCTCTTCCTCTCTCACTCTTATTTTTATAGTAACACTATTATTCTAATATAACATAACACGATAATAATGATGATAACTAACATTTGTATAATCAATGACCGGCATTTTCAAATCTATATTCATTTGCTAGGTCTGCCATAATGAAATACCACAGACAGGGTTCCTTAAACAACAGAAATTTGTTTTCCCACAGTGCTGGGGGCTGGAAGTCCAAGATCAATGCATCGGCAGATTTTTTTTTTTCTTCTGAGGCCTCTCTCCTTGGCTTGCAGATGGTGGTGATTTTCTCTTCTTGTCCTCACATGGTCACCCCTCAGTCTGTGTGATGTCTGTGTCCTAATCTCTTCTGAGAAAGACATCAGTGACATCGAATTAGGGCCCACTCATACGACCTCATTTTATCTTAATAACATCTTTAAAGGCCTTCTCTCCAAATGCAGTCATATTCTGAGGTAAATTTGGGACAGGGGTTGAAGAGAAAGGACACAATTCAGTCCATGACAATATCCATCATCTCATTCATCCTTGCAAGCCATAGCTGTAGCACTCTGTCTCTGCACTATTTTCGTTTTCAAGATGTGGCTCTTCTGCACCTAACTTTACTCCTTTAGGCCTTCATGATCTAGACCTCAAGTCTATTTATTTTGGAAAGAGGCTTCACTCCTTAATGAGTGAATAAAACAATGCTTCAAAATTCTAGGGTTTCTTACAGGATTTAAATGTCAAGAGCCAAGCCATATTGTCATTATATGGAGAAAAAAGTGCCCCTTTCCTAGCACTGAAAAAAATAGGAAAGCAATGTCAATTTGTAAACATTTTTTTTCTTTCTGCCATCTAAGTAAGGGATTTAGAGGTGCATAGATTGGGGCCCTTCAACTAGACAAACGCTGGCCTAGATAAGAATGGAAACGGGTACTTGCTGCCTTGTGTGTCGGCCTACTTTCTAACCCCAGGGCCCACAAAACACCCATTTATGTGAATGACTCCTTTTATATAAAGAAAAAAGTGACTTGCTAACTTTTCAAAAGGATCTTAATCCCAGGCCAATGTGGGGAGCATTGTGTGTACTGCAGTATGACTGAAGGCCTTTTTAGAGCCCTGCGTATTTCCCTTGTTTCCATTTTAGTCAGGAGTGGGCAGGGGATTCTTGGGCAGTATGCAGACACTGTGCATGGCAGAACTCACCCATTTCTGCTTCTATCTCATAAATCACTCACTTTTGGGCTAGGTGCAGTGGCTCACACCTGTAAGTAACCCCAGCATCTTGGGAGGCAGAGTCAGGAGAATCACTTGAGCCCAGGAGTTTGAGACCAGCCTGGGCAACATGACGAGATCTCACCTCTACAACAGAATTTTTTTTAAAAGATTAGCCAGGTGTGGCCATGCACGCCTATAGTCCCAGCTCCTCAAGAGGCTGAGGCAGAAGGATCACTTGAGCCCAGGACGTTGAGACTGTGGGGAGCTGCCATGGTGCCACTGCAACAAAGTGCCCGGGCAACAAAGTGAGAAAAAGACTCAAAAAAAAAAAATCACTCTTATACTATGCCCAGAAAAAAGCCATCACATGCAATCCTGTGCAACAGAACACTGTATTTTGAGCTTCAAGTAGAAGATGCAGCAGATGCGACATTGACTGTGACCTGGACCTGGAGCTGGAGCTGGTGCAGCCTCAGGCCCGCCTTGCTTCAGAAAGTGGGTAGCTGTTCTCTTGGTGTTCGCGTGTTGACACACGGGGGAACGATGCAAGGACAGGACATAAGGCCACACCTCTCCAGTCAAGAATTATTTCCCTTCCTTTGATGAATCGGAAACATTTGAAATCCTCCTGATGAGCAGGATAGTATTTGAAATGTTTCAGGGGGCCAGGGGTCTGCTGATTCTGCCCTCTTTTCTTTCCCCCGGGTTCTTTTTCTCCCTCTTCTCCCTTTTGCTATCTCAGGTTTTTAACAGCAACAGTTTATATTAAATATGGTGATGCCACTTATGTGTGTAAATACATGCAAATAGCTATTAAATGTTCTGGAAGTAGCATAACCATCTTTTTACACAACTTGTGCTAGTGAGTGTTTTTTCATCGTAATTTCCAAATTCTGCTGCCAAAGAGTGTTTCCCAGAGAGCTTTGTAGTGGTGCATGCATCCAGCACACGACTGACTGCAAGAAATCCTCAGTGATTGAGGGAGACATTTTTAAGATTTAAAATTTAAAGAATTTTTGCCATTAAGTGACAGACCCTCATATCAATATTTGACTAACAAGGTTTTGCTCTTGGAGTGCGTAAATATTTATTTGATTTTTGGTTCTAAATCCGTGTGTGTGTGTGTGTGTGTGTGTGTGTGTGTGTGTGTGTGTGTGTCAACCTTATTCTTTTTTAAATTTTATTTTATTAACTATGGCTTCTTGACAGAAGAATTTAGAATTTAGAGATCATAAGAATCAAACTTGGTCCATGCTGATGCGTCCAAAACACAAAGGTATGCAAGTGCACAAAGAAAGTTGTAGACAGGGGAAAATGAGTATCTTTTTAATGAGCCTTGATTTCCCTCTTGCTTAAGTGTATCAGGCTGTAACAATGCTGATTAGCTTACTTTTTTTCTGGATCTGTGTATCTTCCTGGTAGAGCTCACATTCTTTCTTTCACCTCTCCTAGGAGCTCTTCCTGTTCTTTCGCTAATTGTTGGGCAATAAGAGACATGGGCAGATCAAGCTAAGCCAGTGGAGCTTGCAGAGAGCAGAAATAGATTTATTAACCCTGACGATGGCTTCTAGTGAGTCCTTACCATACACATGGCTGGGTCACCATAAAGCTAGCTGAGCCGATCATCCTAAATAGGTTAAAAGATGACATTGAGAGATTTTAAACAGAAATGATTTCGTTATTTCCTCTCACCAGTTATATGGTTAGCTGGTTCATGCACTGATTTGTTATACCATGTAGGGCCGGTTCACAGTCCTTGCCAGCCTACTGAAGTCTCAGTGGCGTCAGAAGCAGACTATCTCCTGGGAATGTGTAAGAAAGGCGGTCTGAGCTCCTCTCCCTCAAGGACACCCTCTTCAAACCATTATGTCCTACCATGTGCAGTAGTCTAGTCTATCAAAATACAGTGATTGAATACAATTTTTATTTCAGATAACGAATGCATTGATTTAATAAAGGATTTGTACTACGCGGTATCACAGTTCCCTAAATGAACACTGAAATCCTAAAATAGGAAAACTTATCACCGGTCAAGTTAAATCACAGCCACCTCTTTTAAACTGCAAACCCTAATAAGATATCAACCCATCTGATACTTAAAACAAAAATAATCTGTTATATAAGTACTTAACATTTTTCCAGATTCCTGTTTTTTCTATCATAAGTACATCCGGCATCAGGCAAACAGATTATAGCCATGGATGTCTGGCTAATTTATAATGTTTCTATATTTTCATATTTTTGGCAGACTAATCCGGGTTGATATACTAGCCTAACTCTCAGAGATGAATCTTGAAATCTTACACTCTTACAACCTTTTAACCTTTTTCCTCTTCCAAACCCTAGAATACTTTTGGCAAGTCCTACAATTTAATTAGAAAACAGAGACAGAAAGAAAAATGAACTCTTGTGTCCTGCCCATCTAACGTCCCTTCTAGAGCTGACTTCCTGGAAGGCATTATGAATCTGGTGTCCCCAGGGCTGATTGTGAAAGATCTTTGTACTTTCATTCCTGCTTCCATAGGCACACTGTGTTTGCATCCTATTTTGAGAATTGCATCTTGTTCAAATGTGGTAGGAGTTTGATAACTCAAACCAGGCAGGAGAAGAATCAGTTGCCCATCCTTGCCAAAGAAGTTTAAAGTTTTGAGCCACGAGGAATGGCAGCAAGACTCTTCTGTGGTAGTTCTGCTTCTTTCTGCATCTTGAGTTAGAGAAGCCAAGGCCACTGTCTTCTCAGAGCATCTTTTTTATCTGGTGTCAAAAGGTGCACTGTTCCTTTGCTATTTATGGGAGAGCCTAACTGTTGGGCTGAATATGCCATATTCTTCTTTTAAATATCCACCCGAAGCCCCAAAGTAATAAATATGTTTTTAATAAATCTAACACATAAAATTATTCATCATATGTACTTCAGAACACAGCAGCTAACAGAACACCTTGAAAGATTCATTAGAACTTTTTTTTTTAAACAGACATGTAACCAAGTTGTGTCAACTCAAAACTAAGATGAGAACTGGCAGGATGCTTTACGGAGTGTCAAGAACATGAGAATTCTAGTCTTGTCTCTACTGCTGACTGATCTGATGACTGAACTAATGTTTATGACTTATCCCAGAACAACGTCTATAGAGGATTTTGAGCTTCTAAGAAAATGGCCATAGTTCAAGTTGATAGCAGTAGTCTTGCATTTATAAACATGGCATTAGCTTGCCTGGGATCACATCCTAGCCCTACCATAGCCTGCTACTTAACCTTGTGTTAATCCCCTACTGAAGATCATCGGTTAGTCTTTTGCTATTATATATAATACTGCATAAACATCTGTTTTTTTTTTTTTTTGAGTTGGAGTCTCACTCTGTCGCCCAGACTGGAGTGCAGTGGCCGCTCCCGGCCACCGCAGCCTCGACCTGCTGGGCTCCGGCGATCCTTCCGCCTCAGCCTTCCAAGTAGCTGGAACTACAGGCACATGCTACCACACCTGGTTAATTTTTTGATTTATTGTAGAGATGAAGTCTCGCCAAGTTGCCCAGGTGGGTCTTGAACCCGTGGGCTCAGGCAATTCACTCACCTCAGCCTCCTAAAGCACGGGATTATAGGCTGAGCCACCGAGCCTGGCCATAAATATCTTTTAACACATAGATATGTTTGTGCATTTAAATAATTATATCTGTAGGGAGAGTTCCTAAAAGTAGACTTCTTCAGCCTAAGATTAGGTGATTTTTAAATTTTCATGTATATTCGAAGTAGTCCTCTAAAAAGGTTATACCAAAATTATACTCCCATACTCCCACCAACTATACATATTTTTTCTTATTTCCCTATACTCCCCTGCACTGTTCACTGGCAATTTTCAGTCTCAGAGGAGAAGGATCGAATTTCATTTTTAATTTATTCTTCTTTAATTTTAAGTCAAGATGGGCATCTTTTCATATTTTAGAGGCTATTTATTAACTTATACATACCCCATTCCCAATTTTCTATTGGGCACTTGTTCTTTTGCTTATTGGTGGTTTGTAAAGCTCTCAGTTGACTAAGATCTTTGTGAAAACAGAAAATTTGGAAAGCAATTTTGATTAATTTTAAACATGAGAGATAATTATCAATTTGAAAAATTGATGGCACTAACTGAAAAAGAGCAAACCCTCCTCAAGTATAAGCAGTAAAAATTCCTAGCTATGTATTACCTGAGTTATTACCACACTCATCACTGAAAGAATCTATATTATATGTAAAGCAAAACGCAAAGAAGTCCAAGATGTGATCTCTGTCCTTAAGGACATAAAACACACTCACGTGAAATGTGGAGACAATACAAAGAGCAAGTGGCGCAGGCCAAAGATGCTCTAGGAATTGAGGAAGGCAGTTGGAGTTAAAGAATGTTGTTGAAAAGAAAACACAAGATTGAACAGGCAGAACGATTCAGAATTATGAAGGCATGAAGCCAGTGAGAGAGACAGTAAATAGATGAAGGTGAGTGGATGACAGGCCTGCCCAGGGAGCAGGGGAAGCTTCACATAGGAAAGGGTGGGCTGGGATCAAATAGTTGAAGACTTTGACTGTCTAATTTAGCTTGGCTTTTATGGTGTAGGAGCAACAAAAATGTTTTTAAGAGCCTTGACACGATAAAAATTAATTTTTAGGATGATAATTTTGACAAATGAATAACAAACAAATGAACGGAAAATATTGTGTGGGGAAAGGGATAGTAATATAATCATTTATGTTGGAGAAAATCAACTAGTTTAAAGGAAAAGTGACTCGTATTTCCTTCCATTTATGATACATAAAGCTTCTCTAGAACAAATGCTACAAAATGTTTCCTAAGGAAATGAGACTGCTCTAAACCCAGGATTCTGCGTGTATATTGGATGTTCCAAATTAGTGCCTTTTTTTGTTTTTAGTTACATATATTTTTTATTTTAAAATTGTGGGGTACAGTTAAGGGTTAGGTATACGGACATTCATTGTGCAGGTACCCTTGTTGGTGAGGTGTGCCCGCCTTCCCCAGACAGATATTAACTACTGTTAATCCCACCTCCCTGCCCCTCCCTGTCCCCGCACCCCGTATTACAAAATCATCAGCACCTTTTTAAAAGCTGTGATCAACAACTTTTGTATCCTCCACTCACTCATTTTGATGACGATAAGCCTTTCCTCGTTGGATCTGGAATTCATACCAGTTTTCTTGCTGACCTGGAAATTCCAAACATGCTATTGTCGTTACACCTCATCTGTCATCCTAGGGAACGGCTTTATTTATTCTTGTAATCTGGAGAAATGAGGTGATGGTAGAAAGAGCTCAAAATAATGGAAAGAAGGTGTTGGCATCATAAGAACTAGCAACTCCTTTCTTAGTTCATTTCTTTTACACGTTGGTAAGGGCTTTAGTTAATGGATGGAAGCCCCTTGCACTGTAACATGCATCATACATTTAACAAGAATTTACTGAGCACATACCATGTGTCAGGCACTCAGCCAAGCACTGGCAACAGTGTTTAAAAAATAAAGCCAGTCGTGGCTCGTAGGAAGCCTGCAGCCTGACGGGACACATATAAATAAGTCCAAAACCTACTGTTTCTCCTCACCTGGGACAAGGGGCTGGATGCTTCTGGGGAAGGTTTCCTGCATGAACAATAGAACCCCATTCTGCTCCCCGTTCAGTTTACCTGGTGGACTCCTACTTTCGGGGCACTATTCTAAGAAACTTTCACACGTTACTTGTTTACTCCTCCTACCATGTCAGCGAGGCAGGTAATCCCATTATCCCCATTTTCAGATGGGGAAACTGAGACACGGGCCAGTAAATGGCAGACCAGGGAGCCGAGCCGGGCCATCGGACTGCCACATCCATGATCTCGCCCACCATGTTACACTAAAATGACTTCAGAGAAGCAGCTAACGCTCAGACTCAGAAATGAGCAAAGCGTTTGTGGAGGACAGTGAGAAGGCCGGCAGTTCAGAAAGATGGTCGTTTTCGTCTGTCTTCCCAGAGAGCTGGAAGTCAGGCAGTGTATGTCTTCACCAGGAGGTCAGGTTCTGATCCGACCCTGGCAGCCACCGACTGAACTTCCAAGGGAGAACAGAATGGTCATCACCAAAACCTGACTCGTTCTCCAAAGGCTACCCCAGCCCCGTCCTCTTGACAGCTCATGTTTTGCACGTTTATGCAATTTACCAAGAACTGGGTTCACAGCTATGTCTGATCCTCATTTTCTGTCGCTCCTGCTTCGAGACATCATTCATGGAACATACATAGCTCTTAGTTAAAACTAACAATGCATTTACAACCAAACGATTGCCAGTTCGGCATTGAGAAGCAGCAGACCCAGGCTTGAGTCTGTTTACAGTGCATTTCCTGATACAGAGAAAAGCAAGTCCAGTTGAGAAAATACCACAAAGCATTACATAGCGACAGCGCGCGTGCTTCAGAAGAGAAATGGATACATTAGGAAAAATTTTTTTTCCCCTTTGATGTAGAATATGCTATCTTTTTTTGTTCTAAAATGGGAGTTAACTTTAAATAAATAAAATTCAGCCTGTAGGCTTGAGAAAACTAATGTTGTATTTGACAGTGTCATTTCTCTGATTCCTGAAAGCATTATGGGCGTTCACGTAGGCCTCCATCAGGGTTTTCCTTCATGGCACGGAGAGCACATTATTTTCTCATTCCTGTTTTATTGATTTCCCCGTACTTCCTCCCACATTTCCCCTTTGCCAGTGGTTATCTTTTTCTTTTTTTTTTTTTTTTTGAGTCAATGTCTTACTCTGCCATCCTAGCTGGAGGAATACATCGGGCACAATCACACCTCACTACAGACTCGATCTCCTGGGCACAGGCAATCCTCCCACCTCAGCTTCCCAAGAAGCTGGTACTGCAAGGATACACCACCTCACCTGGCTAAATTTTTATTGTTATTTTTTGTGGGGACGAGATCTCGCTATGTTTCCCAGGCTGGTCTTGGACTCCTGGGCTCAGGCAATCCTCCTGCTTCAGCCTCCCAAAGTGCTGGGATTACAGGCACGAGCCACCACATCCAGCCCATCTTTGTTTGAAAACGTCTTCCATGTAAATAAGCCAAAGGCCCTAGACCTACCTTCAGGATGGAAGGGAAGGAGCCTTATGTCATACTATGAACCAGTTGCAGAATGTGCAATTTGCAGCTAGCATATTTTTAACTGGACTTGGAGCATGCTCTCTCCTTTCAGGACACAGAATATGAGACTGGTAGATGGATGAAACTGTGTGTGCATATGTTTCTTATTTCCCCAAAAGAGCCCTAGTCAAATACCAGGTGATTTGCGCCCCCTGTAGAATTTAGAAGTCTTGAGTTAAATGAATAGGTAGAAACATCAAATAAGGTGTGCTTTGCAACTTGAGAAGAAACACTGAAAACAAGTGGGCTTTTACCCTGATTGTTCATTCTGAACATTCTTTGGTGTTCTAGGAATTACTTCCAAAGCTGATTGTATTTGAAACACACAAGATTACAATTAGAGCATCTTTATTATAAAAACTTCCATGAGTACAAAGTTTTTCAGAACTTCTTGGTTATTACTAAGATTTATAAGCTAACAACTTCTAGAGTTTACATTTTTATTTTTTTTTAGTTGGAGTCTCACTCTGTCACCCAGACTGGAGTGCAGTGGCCACTCCTGGCCACCGCAGCCTCCACCTGCTGGGCTCCGGCGATCCTTCCGCCTCAGCCTTCCGAGTAGCTGGAACTACAGGCATGCGCTACCACGCCCGGCTGATTTTTTTATTTATTGTAGAGATGAGGTCTCACCAAGTTGCCCAGACGGGTCTCGAACCCGTGGGCTCAGGCAATCCACTCACCTCAGCCTCCCAAAGCGTGGGATTACAGGCTGAGTCACCGAGCCCGGCTGAGTTTACATTTTTTAGAACAAGAGTTATGCTTGTGTTTAAGTGAGGTGGAGATTCATAAAATTATATGCAAAATTGTGTGCTCATATGCATATATTTGTGTCCTGGAAAAAGGCTTGGTAGCTTTTAATCAATTTTCAAGAGGGTTCATGACAGAAAGAATTCTCAATTTGCCTGTCTCGGCTTCCTTCCCATACCCACCCTCCCCTAGCTCTCACTCTCTCTCTCTCTTGCCAGCTTCCTGTTTATTCCTTCCCAGGTGAACTGTTTTTGTTTTCAGACCAAGCAAGGCTGAGCAAGGAGAACTAAGGAGCTGTGCCCTGGTGATGGCTGTGCTGCGTGATCTCTGAGTGAGCCTTTGGCAGGATGGGTGGTGTCCCCGGGGCCAACCCTGGCCAGGAAATGTGGGCAGTCCAAGAAGCCACCCCTGCAGTCAAACTTCCATTACATGGAGGACAAGTTGAAAGAGACTGTCAAGGGGAAACACTGAATTGAGTAGTAGCTTTCCACTGTTATCTATCTTTTGTTGGTTTTCTTTATTTTTTTGTTTGATGTTTTGGGGGAATTTTTTTTTTTTTTTTTTTTTGCCACTTTCCTTACCTTCTGTCTCTCTTACAACACCCTAACACTCTAATTGGCTGCATGGGACAAACAGGAGGTATTGCTTCTGGCAGGATGGGATTTTCTGTACCGTAGATCGATGGACTAATTTTTATTGAGCACAGTGTGCTACCAGCAGAACCAAAAAAATCCAACATACAATTCGAGCTATTGGAGTTTATGTTTTAATGAAAAGTAAGACACAACATACTCATACCTTCCTTGTTTCTTTTTATTTTCAGTGTTCCCTTCTATTTCTCTCCTGTGAGATAAGTCTATGTAAGCAAAAAGTATTGAGACAACTAAACAGATAATTTAGGACACAAAGACATGCTATAAAAAAAAAGGCTGATTGGACCAAGCAGCCAGGTGGGGGCAGTGGTTTCATCTGCAGAATTTCAGTCATCACATTGGCTGAGTGGCTATTCAATGTTGAACTTTACAAGATTTAAACATTTTTCCTGATTATTTTGGTTCTGTTCTTAAGTCAAGTTAGATTAAACAAAGTTATGGTCTTGGACTATGTCATAGTTTAAAGCCACACGGAAATACCTTCACTGAAATACAACTTAATACTATATAGCTCAACTTCATAAGGAGTTAATTATTTTCTTTTGTTTTCTTTTCTTTTTTTTTGTTGAATCAAGGTCTCACTCTGTCACCCATACTGGAGCACAATGGCATGATCACCGCTCATTGCAACCTCGAACTCCTGGACTCAGGTGATCCTTCCACCTCAGCCTCGCAAGTAGCTGGGACTACAAGTGGGTGCCATCAAGCCTGCCTAATTTTTTTTATTTTTTTGTTTTTTAATTTTATGTAGAGATGAGGCCTCACTATGTTGTCCAGGCTGGTCTCAAACTCCTGGGCTGAAGCAATCCACTTGCCTCAGCCTTCCAAAGTGCTGGGATTACTGGTGTGAGCCACCACACCTGGCCTCAGGCTAATGATTTTTAAATAGTCATATGGGCCAGGCTCGGTGGCTCAGCCTGGTAATTCCGCGCTTTGGGAGGCCGAGGTGAGTGGATTGCCTGAGCCCGCGTGTTCAAGACCTGCCTGGGCAACTTGGTGAGACCTCATCTCTACAATAAATAAAAAAATCAGCTGGGCATGGTAGCGCATGCCTGTAATTGCGGCTACTCGGAAGGCTGAGGCGGAAGGATTGCCGGAGCCCAGCAGGTAGAGGCTGTGGGGGCCAGGAACGGCCACTGCACTCCAGTCTGGGCGACAGAGTGAGACTCCAACTCAAATAAAAATTAAAAATAAATAGTCATATGAAGAACATTTCATTATCTCTGGTGTCTGTGATATAAGGATTCATATGATAATTGACCCCCAGAAGAAGTCTCCCTTGCCTAACTATCCTCTTTCCTTTTATCAAACATGGAAAGCTAGTAGCCCAGGTAAGAGGTGTTTTCCTATTTTCTCAGAGCAGATTTTAGTGCTCAAGTGAAATACCTGTTTTATCTCAAAATTTCTGAGCCGCCATTTCCTTATCTATAAAATAAAGAGTATTGGAGATGGTGGTCTTTAAGATTCCTTCCAGCTCTGAACTGCCTGACACACACACACACACACAGACACACACACACACACACACACACACACACACACACACACTTCCTTGTATGAATTCTGATCTCATTCATACCCTTATTTAATTACAACAAAAGCTGCAGGGTCAATGTCTGTCCTGCTCAGGTATACCCCCAGTTCCCAGCACATGAAAGGAGGGCGGCAAATATATTTCAGATGAATAAATTATCCTATGGTTCCAAGCGATATGTGTTTTTGCTGTATGATGCTTTCTTGGAAGGACACAGGGAGCATATTACAAATTCTCATCTTTGTTGGCATTTAAGTCTAACATCATACTTAAAATTCTTGCATTTACTCTGTGTGGCTAAAGCTAAAATTCTCTCATCTCTTTCGCCTCCTGTCTTCTCTTGGCGACCCCATTCTCTTGCACGCTTTTTCCACAAAAGGTCCCGATTAAGAAATGAAACAAGCCGGATGTGGTGGCTCATGCCTGTAATCCCAGCACTTTGGGAGGCAGAGGCGAGAGGATTGCCTGAGCACAGGGGTTCGAGACCAGCCTGGGCAACTTGGCGAGAACTTGTTTCTACAATAAATCAAAAAATTAGCTGGGCGTGGTGGCGCATGCCTGTAGTGCCAGCTACTTGGAAGGCTGAGGTGGAAGGATCGCCTGAGCCCAACAGGTCAAGGCCGCGGTGGCCGTGATCGTGGACGACAGAGTGAGACTCCGACTCAAAAAAAAAGAAAAAAAAAGAGCTCGACTTGCACTCCGGAGGGCAGAGCTTGGGATGCTGGGGGGCGGAAGGTGGGGCAGGCAGAGAAGGCCTCACCAAACCCACCAGCTGACAATCCATCTGACAACCCACGGAAGGAACAAAGCTGCTGTCTCTCCAGGCCGAGTGGGGTAACCTACTCCCCTAAACGACGGGCCTGGTCCTGAAGCCCTGGGCACAATGAACCAACCACCGCCCCGCAGGCCAGATGCGGGGTGTGGGCCCCGAGAGTCTGGGGGGAGGGGACGGATCGAGATCGCGCCAGCAGGGCTCCAGGGGCTGGGGTTTTTCTCCCTGGGGAATCGGAGATTGTTCTCTAAAATGCAAGGCCTGCCCAGAGCATTGAGATTACGCTCGTGGATGGGCAAACAGCAGGGAGTCCAGGGGTGGAATTGTGGGGAGGATGCAGGGAGGAACGGGAAATAGAGACGGGAGAATGATTTACCTGTGAGATTGATTTTCTCCCTCTCAGCCTCTGTCCGCGGCGCGGGCCTCCCGGTACATTTGATGGGCAATACTGCTCTCTAGTGGCCAAGGTGGATAAGGACACGCTTCAGTTAAATCCTCTTTTAAAACTTAGGGCTATTTTTTGGTCATTTTGAACTTCACATTCAGTTTTAAGATGATCTTCTTTTACATTGTAAGATTTTTTTTAAAATGAGCCGGGCGTGGTGGCTCGTGCCTGTAATCCCAGCACTTTGGGAGGCAGAGGTGAGGGGATCTCCTGAGGCCGTGGGTTCAAGACCAGCCTGGACAACACGGTGAGAACTTGTCTCTACAATAAATCAAAAAATTGGCCGGGCATGGTGGCACACGCCTGTAGGTGCAGCTACTTGCGAGGCTGAGCCCAGTAGGTCGAGGCTGCGGTGGCCGTGAGGGTACCACTGCACTCCAGCCCAGGTAACAGAGTGAGACTCCAACTCAAAGAAAAAGAAATAGACATTTTGACCGTGCGCAGCAGCTCACACCAGTAATCCCAACACTTTGGGAGGTGGAGGCAGGGGATTGCTTGAGCCCAGGAATTTGAGACGAACATGGGCAATAAAGCAAGACCTCTTTTCTACAAATAAATAAATAAAATTAGCCAGCCATGGTGGTGCATGCCCAGGTAGTCCCAGCTACCTGAGAGGCAGCGGCAGAAAGAACATCTGAACCTAAGAGGTCGAAGCTGTGGTGTGCCATAACCAAGCCACTGCACTCCAACCTGGGCAACAAAGTGAGACTCCGACGGGGGGGGGTAGGGGGGAGGACATTTTACACAAATGCATAACATCTTATAAAAGAATGCGTGAGACTTTTTTCTCCGATTCCCTTCCTCTCTGAGTCTTCCTCGTCCCCCCATACTTAGGCACCTGTTTTTGGCCTTTTGAATAAACCCCTTGGCCGTGGTCCTTGGAGTGACCTGGGGAAGCTCAGCAGGGCTTACACCTCAGGCCCTGGCTACTTGAGGGCCCGTTGGAAAAGGCACGGGGTGGAAATCTGCCCTCACCCCTCCTCCCTGGATCGAAAGGCCCTGGCCTCATCTCCTCACATGCTAGGTCTTTGCCATCATTTATCTCAGCTCCAAGGCTGCCAGGCTAGAGCAGTCCCACTCAGTCCACCCCCCCCACAAGGTATCCCTCCCTGGCTCATGATCATTCTGTGGTTACGATTCTACTGACTCCATACAGCTCATCACTCTTCAAACGTGCTGTGTTTGCTCATTTACTTATTTACTGTCTCTCTATCCCTCGTCGCTATGTACACTTTCTAACATGGGGGATGTCATCTACTTTTTCACTTATGCGTCTCCAAACCCTAGAAATGTTGCAGGTGCTGGATCCACAACAGGCTCTAAATAAATATTTTTGAGTGAGCGATAAAGAATATTTAACTCCTAAGTCGTCTCTTCCAATAGCCGTCGTTTTGATCTGACACCTTACCATCTCCAGGATCAGAAAAGTGGGACATGGAGCCATGGGCAGAACTCTGCCAGGGAACTGTGAGGTTTGCAATCTCTTCCCTGCATCAGCAGAGGTAACAGAATAAGATTGTAAATGCCCATGACTAGGTAATTTAATTTTTTTTAATCTGGTTTTACATGGAACCAAACCTGTTGCCCATCAAAGTTGGACTGGATTTTTAAAATGTGGCACATATTCACAACGGAATATTATGCATCCATAAAGGACAAACATATGGACTTTGCAACAACTTGGATGGATTTAGAGTCAGTCATACTCAGTGATCTATCACAGAAACAAAGAACAGAGTATCTTATGTTCTCACTCATAAGCATAGCTTGAACAACTATAATGCTATAAGAAAGGGATTGGCAGTAGTGGGAAACTGTCAGGGGAGGGGGGAGGGATTGGCAGTTGGGGGAAACTGCTAGGGGAGGGAGGGCATACCTCAGCAACAAAGCTACCTGCATAATCAACGTTTGTATACCTAACCCTGAATTGCACCCCACATCTTTATAATAATAATAATAATAATAATAATAATAATAATAAAATCTTTCTAGAATCTGGTTTTATGTATTTCTCCTTGTCTGCCCAGCAAAAAGTCCTATTGCATGCAGATACTGTCTCTAAAACAATAGTGATACACAGAAAAGAAATAGAAAAGAACAAGATATTTTAAAAATTGTCACAGTGTTGTTATAAATGGATGGCTAAAGAGCTTGGAGAGCATTTTCCAGGTAAGAGGATAACAAGTACACGCAGGCCCAGGCTCGTCCGAGGGACTGGAGAAGCTCGGTTGCCATAGAATGTGAAGTGTGTGGGGGGAGGAGGGGAAAATGAGGCTGAAGAGGTGAGCAGAGTTCACATCACAAAGGATCTTATAAGTCACTGCAGAGTCTGAACTTGAGCTGGAGGGCAACGTAAAGCTGGAGCAAGATCGTAATCAGGGAAACGATGTGATTGATTCAGCCGTGGTGTGAAGAATGGCGGCAAGACTGATCAATCAGATCGATGAGGAGAATGTTGCAGTCATCGAGGTGAGAGACGATGGCGGTCTGAATCAGAAAATGGCCATTGAGATGGAGAAGAAGGATGGACTCAAGAGATATTCAAGAGGTACAATCAGCAAGACTTGCTGGATTGAATATGGGGGCTGAGGAAAGGGGAAAGGAAAGGATGATGCTTGGGTTCTGGCTTGAGCTGGTGATTGGATGGTGATTTTATCACCAATACGAAGGCACTGATATGGACAGACGAATAATGAGTTTTATTTTGGACATGTTGTGGGACATGTCTGTGGGATGATTAAGTAGAAACAGTTAGAATCCAGCTGTGTGTGTGGATTTGAAACTCAGAAAAACTATGGGCTAAAGATAAGATTCAGGAGTCAACTGTATACATGGTAGGTGGTACTTGAAGGCATGAAAACATGTGAGAGATCCAGAAGGTTTTGTAGAAAAAGAAAAAGAGGATCTAGAACAGAACCTTATAGAACAACAGGACATGTAAGGGGCAAGCAGAAGATGGTCCCCAAAGGAAACCAAGAAAGAAGAGACAGGAGGTAGAAGGTAAATTCTTGGAAGCCAAAGGAAGACAATGTTTCAAGGAGACAGCAGTTGACAGTTGATTTTTGCTGAGAGGCAATGGAGAAATGTTTTTATGGATTTAGCAAGAAGACAGTCACTGGTGATCTTAATTGAAAATAGTATCACAGCCGGCTCGGTAGCTCAGCCTGTAATCCCGCACCTTTGGGAGGCTGAGGTGAGTGGATTGCCTGAGCCCGCGGGTTCGAAACCCGCCTGGGCAACTTGGCGAGACCTCATCTCTACAATAAAAAAATCAAAAAATCAGCCGGGCGTGGTAGCGCACGCCTGTAATTCCGGCTACTCGGAAGGCTGAGGCGGAAGGACTGCCGGAGCCCAGTGGGTCGAGGCTGCGTTGGCTGCAGCGGCCACTGCACTCCAGTCTGGACAACGGGGTGAGACTCCAACTCAAAAAAAAGAAAGAAAGAAAGAAAGAAAGAAAGAAAGAAAATAGTATCGTGAGACCTCATCTCTACAATAAATCAAAAAATTAGCAGGCATGGTAGCACACGCCTGTTGTTCCAGTACCTGGAAGGCTGAGATGGAAGAATTGCCTGAGCCCAGCAAGTCGAGGCTGCGGTGGCCATGAGCGTGCCTCTGCACTCCAGCCTGGGTGACAGAGTGAGACTCCAACTCAGAAAAACAAATAGTATTAGTGGAAGTAATAAAAATAAAAGTCACATTGCTATTGCTATAGAGTCAAAGGAAGATGGGAAGGGGAAGACACTAGTGCGGACCATCCTTAGGAAGCGTACTACGAAAGGACAGCAAGAGAGATGGTAACAAAATAGAATGTGAATTCAAAGCACATTTTATTTTGTTTTGTTTTTATGAAAGAGACTTGAGCATGTAAAAATACTTATGGAAAAGAAAATATTATCATTTCCATTTTGCAGAAACTCAGAGAGGTTAAGTAACTTATCCAAAGTCATAACCAACAGATTCAAACCAAGGTCTGTCTGGTTCCAAAGCAAACATAAAGACTATACAACTCAGTTCAGAGTACTGGTTTCCTAACAGAATTCACTAGATCAGAATCATACTCCAAATAGTTCGAGGGAGAGAGGGAAACCAATATATCATGTACTCAGCCCTATTTAATAGACCAGGAAACTGAAGCTAAAAGTAAGTGCCTGGTTAAGCTTACACAGCTCTCAAGTGGTAAATCTCAGGTCTAGAGGAATTCAGTGCTCTCTCTCTTCTTATATTCTGTCTTTCATAGCATTTCCACTTGGGTTAGGAGCAGATTTGGAGGTAGAGAAGAAAATATAAAGTATCTTGCTGTGACGACCGATTGGTTATACTATTTAGATTTGCCATACATGTCTGTGTCACTCTTTGTGAGGCCAGCATGGTCGAAAAACTGTTCAACGTGCAAATGTGTATATAAGTAGAATTCCAAAAGTATATACTAGACTTACCATATGTTATATTTCTAGTAAAAGTTAAAATCAACATTTTTTTCCAACTCAGTCTGTTTTATTCACCTGGATAAACAAGTGTATAATTATTGCCAAATTTTCCTCAGAGAAATGAATATATCACTTTTGCATTTCTTGTATGATCTATCCAAAAGTTGAGTGAGTACATTTAGACATTTAAGGGAAGTGTTGAAAACGGGAACTGTAAAACCATAATGAAACAGAAAATAACTGTATACAAAATTGTGCAGTAGACGAGGTCAACCTTTTTGCAACACAAAAAATCTGTGCCTGCATCAGATTCAGTTCAGCGACATAATGACTGAAAGCATGGGAATATATATATATATTTTTTAGTTGGAGTCTCACTCTGTCACTCAGGCTGGAGTGCAGTGGCACGACCATGGTCACCACAGCCTGCACCTGCTGGGTTCAGGCGATCCTTCTGCCTCAGCCTTCCAAGTAGCTGGAACTACAGATGTGTGTGACTACACACAGCTAATTTTTTGATTTATTGTAGAGACAAGGTCTCGTCATGTTTCCTAGGTTGGTCTCGAGCATGGGGTCTCAGGCAATCCTCTCACCTCTGCCTCCTTCTGGCATTACAGGCGTGAACCACCGAGCCCGGCCCGAGCATGGGAACTAATAAGTAGATAAGGGGGTGCCATTCAGATAGGTTAAGCCCTTAGTGTCTACCCAAGTACCTTCTAAACAACCCTACCTGCACCCAAGTTCATGTCTCACCCTCAGCTTTCAGGTAATCTAAAATAAAACACTAAGCTGGGCTCGGTGGCTCAGCCTGTAATCCCGAGCTTTGGAAGGCTGAGGTGAGTGGATTGCCTGAGCCCGCGGGTTTGAGACCTGCCTGGACAACTTGGCGAGACCTCATCTCTACAATAAAAATCAAAAAATTAGCCGGGCGTGGTAGTGCGTGCCTGTAGTTCCAGCTACTTGGAAGGTTGAGGCGGAAGGATCTCCAGAGCCCAGCAGGTCGAGGCTGCGGTGGCCGGGAGCAGCCACTGCACTCCAGTCTGGGCGACAGAGTGAGATTCCAACTCAAAAAAAAAAAGATTAGAGAGTTTGTTCCTTTAAAATGTGTAGCACAATTCTTGGTGCTTGGTAAGCATTCACTAAATGCTCACTCTGGTTATATTATAATCATTAAAATATAGGTATGTCTAAATGTGAAACCTCAAACATAAGAATCTTAGAAAATGCAAGAGACACCTTTATGGAAATTGGAACTGGCAACCAATTCCTGATCAAAACCCCAAGTGCCCATGCCAGAAGAGATAAGATAGACAAGTTGGACCTCATCAAACTGAGAAGCTCCTGAAAAGCCAAAGAAACCATTGAGAGAGCAGGGAGACAGTCCACAAACTGGGAAAAAATATTTGCCAATTGCATATCTGATAAAAGTCTAACATCTAGGATCTATAAGGAACTCAAACATGCCAAAAAGAAAAAAATAACCCCATTACAAAGTGGGCAAAAGGTATGAATAAATGCTTCTCAGAAAAAAGACATAAGAACAGCCAACAGACACATGAAAAAATGCTCAGCCTCACTAATCATCAGAGAAATGCAAATCAAAGCCACACTGAGATACCACCTAACCCCAGTAAGAATGGCATCATTAATAAAACAATAACAGATGCTGGTGAGAATGCAAAGAGAAAGGAATTCTTCTACACTGCTAGTGGGAATCCAAACTAATGCAACCTCTTTGGAAAACAACATGATGATTTCTGAAAGAACTAGAAATTGACCTTGCATATGACCAAGCAATTCCCCTACGGGGAATATACCTGGAGGAACTAAAATAATTCTACAAAAAAGATACCTGCATACACATATTTAATGCAGCATTATTCACAATAGCAAAATCATGGAACCAATCATGCTGCCTATTGAAACTGGACTGGATTAAAAAAATGTGCATTCACACAATGGAATATTATGCAGCCATAAAGAAGGACAAACACATGGACTTCACAGCAACTTAAATGGATTTAGAGTCGATCATACTCAGTGATCTATCACAGAAACAAACAACAGAGTACCATATATTCTCACTCATAAGTGGACCTTGAACAATTATCATAATACTATGAGAAAGGGATTGACAGTAGTGGGAAGCTGCCAGGGGAGATGGGGATGGATTGGCAGTTGAAGGAAACTGCCGGGGGGCAACTTCATCAACAAGGGTACCTGCATAATGAATATTTGTATACCTAACCCTGAATTGTACCCCACATCTTTAAAATTAAAAATTAAAAAATATATAGGTATGTGTATGAGAGAGCCACAGTGTGTGTATGTCTGAAATCTCGCAAGCAGAAATGCAATCCTGTGGGTTAGGGCTTTACATTTTCAGATGCGTACTTATATATATATTCCAGATAAGTGTCCACAGAGAGGTGACTTATATACCTGTCCTTTGCCATCAACATCTCAGTGTCTATCAGCATTTATTGGGAGTCAATGTTCCTTTCTCCTAGCAGATCCCGGCAAAGAAAGTCCTAGGAGGTAAATGTTTTATGTGATTGGAAGAGACACTTTGAACATAAGGTGTTACCCAGGTAAACAGGCTTGAGAAGGACGCATGGGTCTCATCATGAGGACGGGGTCTGTATTCATCTTACTCAGAACTTTCTTCCCAATATCTAGTGCATAGTGAAGGCTCAGAAAATACTTGTAGAGCAAGTCAATTTCTGTCCCAGAGAGAAATTCAAGGGCACCTCTCTGTTTCTTGGTCATCCAGAAGTAGACATCTGAGTGATGAAGTGTCCTTGTCCTCATATTATCCCTGGCAAACTTGACAAGCATTTTACCTACTAGAAATCAACTCCATCAAAAGTCTAAGATGAAAAGAAATGATAAAATAACAAAACAAACTTTTGACCCACTTTGTTGTGCATTGAAAGGCACACTTTGGCAGACAAAAAGGCTCAGTGGTATGTAATTGTCATCCATGTTTCACTTAATATTTTAATGAGCTCAGCAACTGACATCTTGACTGAACACATACATGCCTTTGGTAGCTCTTGTTGCTAAGCAAAAACGTGTATAAAAAGCTTGTTGTCCTTTAAAAAAAAATTCCTTAAAACGTAAATACATCCCAACTGCCACTTGGACTTATACAGAGACGATTCCTGTCATCCTTCCTCCTTCCTTCCCAAGCCAGCTCTTCTCAGACTTTCCTCTCCTCCCTCAGAGTTGCTGAGTTGGGTTCCACACTCTTCTGCTGGTTTCTGGATTCAGAGCAGATTCATCTGAGCCAGGACATGTCTGCCAGGACAGGCAGTGCCACTTTTAGCTATTTCTCTCTTCTTCTCTTCCCAACCTTCCACAGAAAAACATGTGTACATTTATTTTAATATTCCTTCTTTCCCTTCAGCTTGCTAAGTTTTCTCTGTGTCTGATACTTTCTCTCCACTTGCCCCATAATCTTCTTTTATTCCCCCCTCTCTCTTTTCTTCCTTTTATTTTCCTCTCTTGGTGAGGGGTGGTTGGTTGGAAACACCAGGAAGATCAACAGGTAATTTTTGAGAAACAAGAGAGACTGGTCAAGTTCTAAATTGGAAGGGAGCAGCAGCAAACTGAACACCCCTAAAGCATTTGATATTTACATGCCTTCTTTGCCAGGCTTTGAAGGTGAGCATTGTAATTACCCCCATCATTCAGATGGGATAACTAAGGACTGAAAGGTTCTGCAACCATCCAAGGTCTGACGGAGGACAATTGGCAGCACCAAGATCTGGACCCAGACAGCATAACTCCAGAGCCCATTCCTACCACCATCTTCTGCTATCTTCCATGAGCTCAGATGTGAGGGATGAATACGAGTTCCCTAACAAACAAAATGGAGGGCAAGTTTGGGCAATCACAATGTCCACAGGGAAGTAACCAGGAAATAAAAAATCCAGCAAAATTAAGAGACTCGTTTGTGGCATTGTATGGGAGTAGAAACAACATGTAAAATTCATATTCAGAAGATTTGGGTTGGAATGACAGTTTCATTCCTTGTGAGTGTGTAATTTATCTTCCTGAGACGCTATCTCCTCATCTCCAATCTGAGATATTACACATTTCACAGTTTAATGATAAGGATTTTACAAAGACAACATAAGAAAAAGTTTTGTAAACTGTGGCGTTCTATGCAAATATCTTTCTTCCTCTTGGCTATTCCCCCTATAAAACAGAAAGCAGGTTTCAGAATAGGAACTCAGGAAGCAAATGTAGACTAGAGCATGTTTCAGGAATCTGGGGAAATTTTTACAGGCAGTCTTTAGTCTAGGAATTACTCTTTTTTAGCCTGAAGTCTAGGGGGAGTATGAGATTCATTCTATCCCAGCAGCACATAGAAAATGGCTTAGCCATAGGCATTAGTCAAACATTTTTCTACCAGAGGATAGTTGCACCTTTAACCTCCAGCATTTTATGGGTTTTATTAAATACAATAAGAACAGAAATGGCTAAAACAAAAGAATACCAAACTCTATATCTTAAAACTTGAACTTTGAGAAAATATGGAAAACATCTGAAATTAGTATTTCAGCTCTACTCAAATGAGCTGGGGTGAGATGCAGGGTGGTCACAGGACATGGGCAGGGTGGAAGCAGAGGCTGATCAATAGATGAGCAAGTGGCCTATGATGAGAAAAGATCTCAAACACAACACAGCAGCCACCTCCCCCAGCCGCCAGTGGGTTTCAGGACAGGGAACAATTTGAAGGCATTTGCAATACTAGCTGGCAGAAAATTCAATCTGTCACATTTTGAGGACGCCTTTCCAACCCTAAAACTCTGTTCTAGGTGCTAAAGAATAGGGAAGCTCACTGCTCTTGAGTTTAGAGCCTACTTGGTTGTGGGCAGGGACTATAAATGAACTAGATAATTTCAGACAGTGCTAAAGGACACACAGGAAGTGCTTGGTTATATCTGTTAACTGGCTGGTTAGATGGATAAGTGAAGCCTTAGGATTCTCTCAAAAGACCATGTTTGTGCAGTAACGCAGTCAAGACACCTGTCTTAATCGGCAATGCCATTTAACACACATATTCGAATTCAATCATTCAGACAACAATCATCAATCATTTAATATCTATTACAAGCTAGGCACCAGGGATAGAAAGACAAAATATATCCCAAATGCCCAGTAACCCTTTTATTAAGAAATTGTCTACTGTTGACTCTATTTGTTCTGCCTTCTACCAATGTTGCCCACTTTCAGATTCACTCTGGATACATCTCCTGTCAAGAAAGGCTTGTAGAACCTGGTTGGCCCAGGCTTCCAATCTGGAAGAAGTAAGAAATGACATGTTTACAAGGCAGATGGTTACCCACTGGAGTTTCTCATTGTTTTTAGAATCTCATGCTAAACTAGTAATGACAATTAGAGTTCATCATCAGGCAGTGTAGTGACCAATTCTCTCCCAAGCATAAGTACACATACCATACTGCTTAATTTGTGACTGGGTGGCCCAACAGAACATTCTAGAAGTTTAAAGATCTGACCTCTGTAAAGAAGAGTAGGAAATCATCATAAAGGAAGAATCCTAGTGACTGCTATTTCCACAGAGCTGGAAAGAATCCTTTGGCTGCAATATAGGGCCCCTATTACTGGCTCTCTCTGGGCACACATCACGTATAGATACACACAAATAATTAGGACAGTCATGACCATATTATTAACAATATTTAAGACATGTGAGGGAAAACAATTTGACTAGTTCTGTAAGTGTCTTTTTCTCTCTGAATCCTCTGAAAAAAGTCTGATCTTTCTTGCCAAAGAACAGAGCTTTCTTCCAGGTGCCTGTTAATCCCCCTCTTTGATTTTATTATTTAAGTAAAAAGAGTTTATCGAGCTAACAAAAACATTTAATTTGTGATTTCAAAATTTTGACCAAGGTTGAATTTATGAGTTGTTTAAAGGTTTGGAAAGTGGAAAGCAGCACAGATGAGAAGTTGGAACAGCATGAGGAAGAAACATGAGAGATAAGAAAAGTAAGTAATCTACCCCCAGAGGTTGAGTAGAAAGCAAATAGAAAAAGATGATGCAGAATAAGAAAGAGCACATTGTGTCTAGCTGAAAATTGCTGTCCATCTCTTCTCTCAAAAAAGATGTTTTACTATATAAAAATAAATGCATGTATCAAAATGGGGTCGTTTACAAACACTTCTTTCTTATTGCAAAACAGGACTCACGCAAGGCTTTCCTGCTCCTGCTTTCTCTCTTTGGAACTAGGTGACAATGACAAAAAGAAGAGATCTAACCCATATTTAAATTTTAGCACAGAGGACTTCTGGAGGAAAGTCGCTCCATAAATCTAAGACATAACTAAATAAGTCGCCATCAGACAATGCTCTTGAAAAAATGGCAAGGCAAATCTGCTTTAAGTTGATAAGTTAAGGTTGGAAAAGTGGACTTGGATTCTGTTTGGTTTGATAAAGGACTACAATTGCTTTTCATCCTAACTTCCTGTTCTCCTCTCCCCTTGCCCACATCCATGCACACTTCCCTTCCTGGAGTTCAGTGTATCTTTGCAGCATGTTGAGAAATCACATTGGCCTCTTTTGCTCATTGTTAGTTGTGGAGCCTAAGAGTTAATAAATTGGATTTCCTAGATATGCCTTGGTTTGATTTTTTTTTTTTTAGTTGGGGTGCAGTGGCATGATCACTGCTCACTGAACTTCAACCTCCTGGACTCAGACGATTCTTCTGCCTCAGCCTCTTGAGTAGCTGGAATTACAGGTGTGTGTCACTTCATCTGGCTAATTTTTTTATTTTTTTGTAGAGATGAGGTCTCGCTATGTTGCCTAAGTTGGTCTTGAACTCCTGGGCTCTAGCAATCTTCCCACCTTGGCCTCCCAAAGTGCACCCGACCTCATCTGATTTCTTACTACTCCTTTACTTTAAGTTGTGGAATCTGTTTCTCTTTTTTTGAAATGTACATATCTTATCATAGGCCACAAGTGAGAACAGTAATGTGACGAACATAAGTTTAATTTTCTATAATATTATCAGTATGAACTTTGATGATTCTATTGGATGATTTTTATTTTGTTTGACTACTAAGGAGAACTGATTATGACTTAAGCTCTTCTTCAAGATAAAAAAATTAAAATTAAATAATTTTTTAAAAAATTATATCATGAATTCTAGATTCAGTACTCCAGATGGGAACCCTAGTTTTATTGTGGGTACTTGGTGAAGTGACGTATGTCTGGATAGGTGAGGGGAAAGGGGTCACAGAGAGGAAGAAGTGTCTGGAACATAATCATTCCTCTAGATCAGTATCTCTATATAAGTGCTTAAGTAACAGAACAAACTCAATTGTAAATAGCTTGTTCTGAAAAACACAGCTGAAATTTTCTTAAGGAATAAAGCCTGGGAAAGATAAAATAGAATATAAGGATGAGAGCTATTTTATCTTCAGTGGTTAGCACAGTGCCTGGCATGAAGGAAATGTTCTGTAAATAATATTTTTAATGAGTATATGTGCCATTATCCTTCATTAGCATATCTATCAAATATCAAAGAAAAATTGAAATCATTACTATATTCAAAGTTTTCAACTTGCCTTACTTTACCAGCATTCCAGATAGAAGGCAGAATGAACTGACTGGACCATTCTGTGGCCCGACCTGACTCTTATCTTTCTTTAAACGATGAAGGATCCCTCACCCCTCAGACCCATGGGTGTAGGAGAGAGCTGTCCTGTGTATTAGTGTCACGATTCCTTTTTGTGCCACAGCTTGTCACCATATCTTCACTTTCTGCAAAAGAGCAGTGATATATCTTAAGACCAGAGAGACAAAGATCTGAAAATGTTACAAACCACATATGCATCTCTTGAATCATAAAATATTGAAGACAAAATATGAGTCAAGGAGAAAAGATAATTTTCTGTTGGTTTTGCTTTGCTCTGTTTTATTCTATTTTAGAATGCCTTGTCTGGAACGTGGGCACCATACTTGTAACCCTACCAAGAAAAAAAAACAAAACACTTCTGTACCTAAAAAGATTTTTTTTTACTCGATAGAAGCAATAAATAGGACAAAATCACTAATATGATCACTTGTGGTCTTTCTAACTCTCACCTCCTTTTGTTTCCTGGCAACTGTTAAATACATTTTGCTCCAATGCCTGCATGACCCTACACACACACTGCCCTCCACACCCACACTGAGGCCAAACATGATACTTCACTGCGTCTAAAAACAAAAGAGAAGAAATCAAATTTCTGAAGTGTTAATGATTAGTTTAGATTTTCTGGTGAATGTTCCTGAAACAAAGATGTTAGATGGCACAGCAAAAACTCACCAAAAAACACCAACGATCAGATCTTCCTTTATAGATCCAATGGCTCTCAAAAATTCCTAGGTGGGGCCCACCCAGACTCATTAAACCTGAATTGCTGAAAGTGAGATTCAGATTTCCTGGTTTTAAAAACTCTCCAAGAGATTCTAATGTGCAATCAAAGTTGAAAATCACTCTAGCAGGTACCGTAGCTCATGGCAGTAATCCCTACACTTTGGGAAGCCGAGGAGAGAGGATTGCCTGAACCCAGGGGTTCGAGACCAGCCTGGACAACTTGGCAAAAATCTCATCTTCACAATAAATCAAAAAAATTAGCCAGACCTGATGGCGTGCACCTTTGGTTCCAGTTACTTTGACAACTAAGGTGGAAGATTCATCTGAGCCCAGCAGTTCGAAGCTGTGGTGTGCACTCCAGCCTTGGCAACACAATGTCATTCCAGCTCAAACAACAACAATCTAGCCTTCTTCCTCTCCCACATTTTTTTCTTACGCAAAAAGGTTTAGTTATCTCCCTGCTCCAAAACTATATTTTCATCTCCTTTAGCCCACTATGAAAACCAAGATGTCTCATTAAGATCTATCCTCCTTAGAAGGTTATAGGTAAGTGCAAAAGTAATTTCCCCAACATATAATTTTTCTTCTGGTCATGTATGGAATTAGTGTCTTTTAGAACAAGCAAGACATGCCCCCTTTTATTAGATCCAGAAGGCAAACATTAGGGCCATGACCATTAGCCCCTAAAAGTTTGCTGAAAAACCACTGGCATGAGGATGATTGATTAATTAAAGACATACGATTTTTTAAAACGTGTCTACACAGCAGTCTTCAGAATGAAGACCCAACTACTTCAGAATGAAGACCCACTGAGTTACAGAAACTTTATACCATCCTGAGATTACAGTAAGAATGGGGGCTTAGATTCTGGCAAAACAGGTTACGGTGGGGGGAAAGAAATTCTAATGAGAAATGACTGTTATGGAAAAATGCATGGATACTTAGGAGAATGAATTGATGGAACAGAGATTGACTTGTAAATAGTTATCTGTGAAAGTTAAAAGAATCTGAGAGATAGACATTATTTTATACAATGTTGAGCCAAGATCTGGACACAGTCTTCCTCTCTGGCAATAGATAATGAGACAACAGGGAAATGAAACAGGGAAAATCACTCTATTTGGGAGACACGGTCGGGGGGAAGGTCGGAGAGACGTTGGAACCTTGGGTGCAGCATGTCAAAATGCCATACTTTGGAGAATCGGCTTCTGAGCCCCAACACAGAACATGCACATACAAGAAGGAATGTGGTGTGGTATTTAACAACTATTATCTTTGGACTAGTACTTAAAAGACAGACACATTGATTTTCAGGCAGAAGAATTGGCACTTGAATCGTCCTAATAGATGGCTATATGTCCTCTGCAAATATCCAGGAAATGGGAATTTACATTCTTTTACCAAACTCAGGTAGAGAGTTTTGAACAAAAACAACTGTGAAAGTGTTCATTAAATGGTCTGGAAGGAAGAAAAACTATCAGATCAGATTTCTTCTTTGCTTTCTCCTTTTATTCACCTTTGTCCTGAATTAACTACCATATTTCTATGCTCAGAAAAGGCAATGAGCTGTGTAGTAGAAAGGACAAGGAGTTTGGGGGCAGAGTCATTGTTTAAGATCGTAAGAAACAAAATCGATTCATGCTGGCTCAGGATTCTCAACTCTGGCCTAAAAGAGATCCTGGTGATGATTTTCATCGAGTGAGTACTGGAGGGAGTTCATGCATCATCTGTAGTTTTAAAGGTGGCACATACACCTGTCCCTCAGTTGCTCCTGGTCTCTCTTCCTGTCCATACGTGCTTCATTCCTGCCTTAGGGAGCTATTCCTTGGCACATACCATCACACCAGAGGGCCTGTGGCTTTGGTTTGCCAGGGCACCAATTCTGGCCTCCATTCTGAGGAAACTTTCAGAACTGTATTTCAGTTCTAATTACAGAGCAAATACACAGATTCGCATCACAGCAAATACACTGGTTCTTCCTTGATCTATGTTCAAAGTTTGGCCACACCCCTAATGGTATGCGACTTTGACTGTAATACTTAAAATGATAGGTTCTTCTTCTATAAAACAGAAAAACAAATTTCCAACCTGTTGTGAGCACTACATGCAAATTTATATCTTGCAAGGATCTCAGTACCTGGCACCTACAAAGTTGATTCCAATAACCTTTCAAAGAAAGTGACAAGGTTAAGAGCTATATTTGCTGTTTCTCTCTCACACAGTCACGAGTCACTCCCACCTATGAAGGGTCTTTCTGCAGGGCATCCACAATTGGTCAAATGAGTCTTTTTGCTTCTCCATTTCCTCTTTTTTTTTGAGTTGGAATCTCACTCTGTCATCAAGGCTGGAGTGCAGTGGGACACTCACAACCACCACAGCCTTGACCTGCTGGGCTCAGGTGATCCTTCTGCCTCAGCCTTCCAAGTAGCTAGAACTACAGGCACGCGCCACCACCCGGCTAATTTTTTGATTCATTGTAGAGATGAGTTCTCACCAAGTTGCCCAGGCTGATCTCAAACTCCTGGGCTCAGGGAATCTTCTCACCTCAGCCTCCCAAAGTGCTGAGATTATAGACGTGAACCACCACGCCTGACTCCATTTCCTCATTTTTGCCAATAGCCATTTTCAAAACTCTTTAGTACAGAGACGGGAAAGAAAGCTGCCAAAACACATAGTGACTTTTGTTAGTCTCTGATTGGAAAGAGAATACGGCTAAAAACCAACATGAATTTTTTGTTTGGGGTATCTGTGGGCTTAATTCATTTGTGCTGCCTCTCCTATGGCCCTGGAAAATAGGGACTGCGGTAAGTAGTCACATGGTAAGCACCTACTGACCTGCTTTTGTTAAGGTGTGTTCTATATTTTCATTTTTGCTTGTTTTAAATTCTGTAAATCTTCTGAAAGTCGACAAAGGTTAAACATAGGTAGCAGGTCTTAAATTATTATTATTTTTCTTTTATCTCTCCTGACTCTTGACAGGTTTCCTGTTTCTTTGTTGGGTACAATTAGCATCTTCTCTTTGTTTTTCAAAGCTCCTTAAACCCTCAGTTCTAGCTAGCCCTATTTTGAGTTGCTTTGCCTGGTTGTTTTTTGTGTTTGGTCAGTGGAGAAACACTACACTTGTCAGGATGTGCCACTTATGATGAAAACTAGAGAGAAAATTCTGACAAGTAGAGTTTTTCATTTGATAAGCCTTTGTATAAGAAGTCAAGTCCTCTCTGTCTCATCAGGACAGATGGTGAAGAAGCTTATTAGATCATTTTTTCTTATAGGAAACCCTGCACATCTGGAAAAAAAACCTTCTTTTCTTATCTTTCACTATATTGTTCAAAGCTTTTAACAACAAAAACAGCAAAGAGAAGAATTGATTTTCATCCAGAGATGGGTTTTTTTGGACACCCTGGACTGCAGAGAGATATTTAGGGGGCAGGCAGTCACCTTCTTTTGAGATCAGACAGCTGACTCTTTATCATACTGACAATTTCTGGCTGAGAAGAAACATCTGAAAAACATATTATCAAACATGAAAGTTGAGGCAGCTCTCGACCCTGCCACTTCCCAGTCTGGGCTCTACAGGAGTCCTCCAAACAAACCTCGTGTTACAAGAGTGGCAGGTCCTCTTCTTCCATTTCATCCTGCTTTGCAACATTTTGAAAGACTGCTTATCCTCCCATCTTTTGTAACTCTTCTTCTGTAGGTATTTTGAACCTTACACTTTAGAGATGAGAGAAAAGCTAATGCCTCAGTGACAACATTCAAATGGCTGTTTGGCCCCTGCAGAAATGAACACATAATCAGATCCGCTCTGAAATTGGGAGCTAAGGGGGATTGTAGAACATGTGAACTTTGTGACCTCACTTGGAATCCCCAGAGAGGTCCCAAGTGATGCTTTAGGAAGGTATTTTATGTAGACATTCCATGCCACTGCCTATGACCTTGAAGAGACATAAGGGGTCCATTTCCATTAATCAGAAGGCCCAGAGATGAGGGCTTTCTGAGAAAAGGAAAATTAATTTTTTGGAATCAATAATACTTAAATAATAATAAGAGCTAATTTTATTGAACATTTATTTGTACCAGGTACTGTTAACTGCCTTTATAAGCATTATCTCATGTAATCATCCCATCAATCTTATGATTTTTTTCTTTTTTTCTATGATTTATTCATTTACAGATGAGAAAACAGAAATGAATGCAGTAAATCAGAAGTGTGTATATGCACATTTGTAGTGGCCATAAATGGAAAGTGACCCAACTGTCCATTAATAGAGAATACCTAAATACATTTTTAGTTAAAAAACAATTTATAGCATAATATTTATTTTTATAAAAATCTTTTCTAGCTAGAGGAAAAGAAGAGAAGGAAGGATCAAAAGAAATTTGGGGCTGGGCGTGGTGACTGATGCCTATAATCCCAGCACTTTGGGAGGCCAAGGCAGGAGAATCGCTTGAACCAAGAGTTTAAGGCCAGTCTAGGCAACACAGTGAGACCTCATCTCTACAAAAAATGTTTTAAAAATTAGCCAAATGGCATGTGCCTGTAGTCCCAGCTACTGGGGAGGCTGAGGTGGGAGAATTCCTTGAGACCAGGAAGTCAAGGCTGCAGTGAGCTATGATTAGCCACTGCAGTTCAGACTGGGCAACAGCATGTGTGAGACCTTGTCAAGAAAGAAGGAAGGAAGGAAGGAAGGAAGGAAGAAGGAAGAGAGGGAGGGAGGGAAGAGGAAGGGAAGGGAAGGAAGGAAAAGAAAAGAAAGAAACACATTTGGATATTATTAATTTTGAACACATAGTAGGAACCAGGAAATCCACTGCTTTTCAAAAAAAAATTTTGCTCAATTTTAAACTAGTTTCTTAATCCTGAAGAAGCTGAACATATACGGTTTACTGAGTAGTCAAGCATAGCATCCCCAAGGGATACTGATGGAATATCTAGTTAGGTGAATAGTTAGGGTAACAATATAATTTATGATCCAAATCAAGACCCTTCTAAGAATAAATGGGACTGGGTACAGTGGCTCACACTTCTAATCCCAGCACTTGGGAGGCCAAGATGGGAGGATTGCTGAAGCCCAGGAGTTCAAGACCAGCCTAGGCACCATAGTGAGACCTTGTCTCTACAAATAATCAAAAATTATCTGGGTATGGTGTTGCATGCCTGAGCCCAGGAGGTCGAGGCTGTGGTGATTTGTGATTGTGCCACTGCACTCAAGCCTGGACAATAGAGTGAGACCCTGACTGAAAAAGGAAACGAAAAGAAAGAATAAATGGAATGCTATTGTTAATTGTCCCAGGCAACAGGCATAAACCAGGAGTATCCTGAGCAGACCAGGACATATGGTTGCCTATTAACAGGAGACTCTACAGAGAACAATCCCCAGACAATTCCAAATACAGCTGTGATTTGGATCCAGGGTCTGTTTTCCCTTGGCTTCAGGGCTTCTTCCTGATCTAACATCCTTTTACTTCATCTATATATTTAAGTGTCATGTCTTTTTCCCTCTTACCCACTGACTGACTTCAGGTGCCTCTGCCCCAACAAACTCCCTGAGGATAATAGCTTCCACTCATGTCTCCAAGGGAATGAGCTCATCCTCAGCTGAGGGTAATAGAACACACAGTGTCTCATTCTCATCCTCTATCAATTGCTGCATGATCACTGCCATCTGTCATAAACCATCAGCAGGGAAGAACAAAACGGGTGCACGGTAACTCCATGAGGAGAAAAGGCCTAGCTTACAGTTCACTCAGGGTTGGTTGAGGAGACCAGGCAGTCCTAAGCTCCAGTAGACCGAAGAAATGACAAAAACAGGCTGAGGGAATCCAGAAAGTAGAAGGGCAAACTAAATTCCATTCCAATGGTCTCAATCATTTGTTGGGAAGAAAGCACAGAGCCCTGACCCCCAAGTAAAGCAAATCCTCATTTTATCCTCTTCAAAATGAAATGGAATGCAGATGGGAGGTTTATTCCCTCCTCTCCCTGCTCAGCCGCTGCCTCCCCATATCACATTATTCACCGGAAGCCTTTCATGCCACATAAAATATAGCCCAGCAGAGGGCAGACCCATCAAGTCATGAACAGTTATATTTGCACCTGTTTTGTGGGGTTCTAAGACATGCTTGAATCAGTTGAAACAGATGCTAAATGTTTCGTCCCAAACAGCAAGATACAGCAGAAGTCCTCTCTTACTCAGCTGGTTGTTATCCAGGTCAGTCATGCAAGTCAAATCATGTCCCATGGAAAGGAACAGCTTCCTGTGGAAAATGCCCTATGTGACAGCTCCAAACAGGTGTCTTCCCCAAGTCACTAACCTGATTGAAGCCTCAGGGACCTCAGAAGGACCCCAGGAACACGGCCACTCTACCCACAGAGTCCCTTGCTCTATGGTTATACCCCCACTGGAAGGCCAAGAAAGGATGCTGTCCCAGGGGTCAAATTCAAGGAAAGTCTCATTCCTTTACCCCGTGGGGGGGGGGGATGGAGATGAGTAAGTGGATGAGCAGAGTGAACTATGCTCTCTTCTCACACACCCTTTGTGAATAATCATTAACACCAATGGCTGAGCTGTTTTCTGTACACTTAGCTGTAAGTGGGTACAGAGGAAGACTCACAAAGATATCTACAGGTGATAGTTGCAGCTAGATTAAAATAAAAAGTGGTATGTCTTCCAAACTTGTCAATATTTTAATTTGGATCATCCCACCAAACACTAAAGTCAATTTATTGGGAGTCATTGGACTGAACTAATTAGCAAAGGGTCATTTGTTTATTCATGTACAGTTTATTTACGTGGGAAGAAAAGAAAACACATTTGTTGAGCATTTACTGCAGGACGAGTTCTGTACTGGGCACACTGCATTCAGATACCTTTTAATTTCAGAACAGCCCTCTGAGATAAGCAGTGTTAAAACCATGACTCAGAGGTGTTAGGTAACTCACCCAAGTTCCCACAGGGAGGAAGCAGAGTAGACGAGCCAGATTCAAACCTAGACCTACTGAGGCTAGAGCCCACCCTTTCTTCTGTATCCAAATGGCCAGAAGCTTTGAAATGTATGAGCTGAGGCACCTAGGGCACTGTATACCCAGGGGTAAAATGTACATAACCGAGTAAATATTATGAGGCTACAATTTACTCACTCTTCTTATCAGATGGCTAAGTATTAAACATTGGTAGTCTTAGGCAAATAGGACAAATATCCTTGTGAACTCCTAACCACTGAGTAGCAAAGACAAAAATCACTAAAGTCAAAACATGATGTGAGCTCATTAAAAACAAACAAACAAACAAAATCACCAAAGGTCCAGTCTAGTTTAAACCCTGGTCCAATGCAATTATTCAGAGCACCTTTGTTTACTGCTCTCTCTCTCTAAGTAAAAGTATTTGGTGATTTCTGTCTTCTACCCTACCCTTCTTTCTGGCTCCTCTCCAAGATGGCATCTGAATACATAAATATAGGTGGCGTAGGGTTGTTTGTCTTGACACTTCAGAACCCCATGATGGGTGAGGTCAGGGGCCTTCAGCATGATGTCCTGCCTCCCTTGTCTGCAGGGCCTTGTCATTTGTCCACCCAGGTGGTTTTACCCTGCTAAGTTCTGCTGCTTCTGATGCCTGTTCCTTGTCCTTTGGTTTCTCTTTAAGCTTGACCAGAGCCCAGCGGAACCTCTTGGCCCCACATCCACTGTTGCTGGGGTTCTTGCTAGAGCCCCCGAGAGGGCCTACCTACAGATCACATTTGGGCTCCAATCCATCACAGCCCTCATCTGAGGTACAATTTTTCTCTTTGCCCATCCTGTCTCCCCTAGACACATAGGCTGACACACATAGACACACATGTGCCACGTGCCTCAGTTAGCCCTCTGGCAAGTTTGGCCACCAACACCTTCAGGATTGTCAGCAACCATCCAGGGCAAGGCCCCCTGGGTACCTTCAGGATATCTTGGAAACTGGGCAAGACCCCTGGAGGCCTAAACTTTCTGCCCAGTTAGGCTCTGCCACAGCTTTACCCTGATGTGACTGCTTTCTTCAACATGAGCACAGAGTGAGTAGTCAATCAATTTGTTGGTCTTCTGCACCCACTCTTAGGCTTATTCAGCAACACAGCCAGTTCTAGCAAATATGGGCCTCGATATTTTTACACAAAACAAAAACGAACATCAACAAAAGCCTTACAAGATAGGGCAGTGTGGGGGGGAGCAGTCTGTGGGTTGAAAGATTATAGACTTTCCAATTTTGCCCTGACCATAGGGAAATTAACAAAAGGGGATGGAAGAAGCACAGGAGCATGCATTATTTCTACTTAGGTACTAGAGTTGGTTTTCTTTGCCACTTAAATTATCTTTTTCTTAGTGCCAACTGAAACAGCCACTTCTGTCTGTGGAGCCCGTTCTAGTCTGGTTAACTGGTCCAACCTCGAAATGAGCCTTATTCTAGGGAGGGCCTGAATGCCCCACCTTCTGCACCAGTGTCTCCTCACCTGTTCTATCCACTGTACAGGGCCAAGGTACAGGGCATGCCCCCACATTGCCCACTCCCACCCTCACCCCCACAGCTTCAGCATCAGAGGCTGTGTTTGAGTTGGGCAGATCTGGAATAGCGTTGATTATCTTTGCCCTGTTTAAGCTAGTTACTAAGGTTGCCAGATGTCTCATTTCAAATATTTAAACCTTTTTATGAAAAACAAATTGCAAAATACCAGATGTACAAATGTCCAGAATTAGAAAATACGTCTTTTCTCAAAATATAACTTTCAAAATTTCGAAAGTAACCAAATGTTCCCAAGCATTTCCAAACTTCTATGACAGCCTTTGTTTTAATACTCAAATAAAATGGCTTAAACTATAGTGGAAAAACCACAAAGGTTCCCTGAGACTTCCCAGGGGCTCAAGTCCCATTGTCATTCCTCACTCGAAATGTCCATTCCTGCTAAATTCTTGGTATTATTAGCTCACCATCTCATTGCTTGAAACCAGTGCCTGTCTCTCCTGCCACTTGGTTTCATTGACCCAAAGCACTACTCACCCAAGGATATTGTAAGTGCCAGATTTTATTAGTTTGGGAAATGTATTCATTCGTTGAACAAATATTTATTGAGCACCTAATATAAGTTAGGCCCGGTTTAGGCCTTAGGGATTAAGCAGCAAACAAAAGAGACAAACATCTCTGCCCTCATGGAGCTTACAGGCCAGGGGAAACACTCAGACAAAAATACAATAAGCAGGACACTATGCAGTGTGTACTGTAATAGGAAGTACACAGAGAAAAACAAAGCAGATGGGGGAAGCAGAGTGCTAGGAGAAGAGTTTGTTTATGTAAATAGAAGTGTTAAGAAGGCTTCAGTGACAAGCCTCAATTTTTTTTTTTTTTTTTTTGGAGTGCAGTGGAACAATCACAGCTCACCGCAGCCTCACTGCAGCCTCGCCCTCCTGGGCTCAGGTGCTCTACCTCAGCCTCTGAGTAGCTGGGACTGTAGGCATGCACCACCATGACTGATTAATTTTTTGATTTTTCTTTTTGTAAAGATGAGGTCTTACTATGTTGTCCAGGCTGATCTTGAACTCCTAGACTCAAGTGATCCTCCCTCCTCCACCTCCCAAAGGGCTGGGATTACAGGTATGAGCCACCACACCCAGCCCTGGCAAGCCTTAATTAACAATGGGTCAAGTCATGATGGAGGTGTGGAGAGGGCCATACAGGTGTGAGGGAAGGATGACCTAGGTAGAAAGAGCAGCAAGTACACAGCCCCCCAGGGACAATAGCGGGAAGCCAGTGTGACCGCAGTGAGAATGAATGAAGGCAGAGCATGGCCATTTCTCCAGGACTAAGGCCTCTGGCCTTATTGCTAGCCTCCTCTCTCTCCATATTCTTTTTCTCTGCCATCTCTCTTAGGCTTCTAGTCACCTACCTTAAACCACTGGCCTAGAAACTCCAAGATTCCTACGATTTGTTATATGCCAATAAACAATCTAGTTCTTTCTATGTGAAGAAAAAACTGAAGACAGCAAGTGCTCAAATTGATTACAAGAAATGTCAAGAGTCTTATTTCAAGTTTCCTGCAAGGACTGAAACCTCTGAGCAAGTCACGCCAAAGAATTCTCTCTTGAGAGAAACATCTATGAAGAAAAAGAAAAAGAAAAGGAAAAAGGAAGACTAGAGGAAGAAGAGAATGTGAAGGAGGAGATGTTTACAAGAAAGAAGACAAGGAGGAAGATGAACAAATAAAAGCCTGACGATTGTGGCCCACCAACTTTCTAGAAGAGGTCCTCATCTCAGTCATATCTACCAAGCATTTGATTAGAAATGTTAATTACATGGGGAGATACCTCTTATCAACAAGGGTGCCTGAACAAAGCATATTTGTATACCTAGCCCTTAACTGTACCCCACAGTATCATAATAAAAAATATTGATAAAAATAAATAAATAAATAAATAAATAAGAAAAGCAAACTACAAAAAAAAAAGGAAATGCTAATTACTTCTCAGAAGAGACCCAGTGCCTTTAAAACCAAGTTTGGGGCCCTGTAGAACTTTCCATAGTCTGGATATTCTTCACTGCCCATCCATGGTGTAGTTTTGCTGTGTATTTCCTATAAATTAGTAGACAGATCTAGACAGTGCCGGCTTGTTCTAAAATCACATTTGCAGCTTACTTACACATTTCCATTATGCAATTTCATTATTACTCAGAAGTGCTGCGTTTGTCCATCTTGTTTCTCAAACCTTGCAACATTCTTTGAAGGTAAGAAATATTTGATATAGGTGTATTCCAAAAGGTCTAACCACCTTAAATCAAATATAAGGAAAACATTATTATTTTAGAAAAAAAACTGATAATAACTTTTTGGCAGGAAAGTAATAGTCACTGAGAACAAAAATTGTCCTAAACCTCGTCTGGGAACAGAACTTTTTAAATGTAGTATAATTCACAGCCTCCTCTGGGAAGTAATTGGCATTGCTGTTAAAATGCTTGAGTACTTTTTTGATAGACCTAAATGAGATCAAGGGCTTCTAGGAAGCCAGGGTTACCCACCCTGCTGACTAGTCAGTCTAATAATCTTTAACCAGACATTATTTTTTCTTGTATCCCATTTAACAATGATTAACCATTCCCTTTTCCTATAAAATTTCTAAGGGGAATCTTGAATTGGCATACTTGAAGGTCTCATTCCTTGTAGCTAGCTTGAAATAAAGCTTTGACCTAGGTTTATAATCCAGCTGTCTAAGAAGTTGTTTTGACAACATTTAGGGAGAAATACTGTATTTTTTTTTTTACTACTTTGTGTGACTAAGAAATACTATTGAAAGGTATTAAATGTACATACCAGGGCTCTCAAATATATAGGAAATTGGTTTATTTGAAAGTTCTGAGCATTTTTATTTGACTAATGGAGAAAATTTTTTCTTTAGATAATATAATTCAAATTTAGCCACTATGGATCAGGAGTAAAAGATCTTAGGTTCTTTCTTTCTTTTTATTTTTTATTTTTATTTTTTTTTTGAGTCAGGGTCTCACTCTGTTGCCCAGACTGGAGTGATCATGATGATCACTGCTCACCACAGCCTTGACCTTCTGGGCTCAGGCAATTCTTCCACTTCAGCATCCTAAGTAGCTGGGACTACAGACATGTGCCACCATGACTAGCAAATTTTTTTTTTTTTTTTTTTTTTTAGAGACGAGTCGCTATGTTGATCAGGTTGGTCTCAAACTTCTGAGCTCAAGTAATCCACCTGCCTCGGCATCCCTAAGTGCTGGGATTACAGGCATGAGCCACCGTGTCCACCTTAGCTTCTTTCTGTAAGTAAATTTTGCCTTGGACATGGGCTCTAGATGTTGAGAGGGAACAACATCTCTTGATAAATGGAAACTGATTTAACATCATGATTTAACGGTATTAAATGCATCATGAATAATCCATGGGCTTTAGTGAGTCTAATATGTGAAGATGAGTTGGTAAGAAGTGAACTTCCCACACTTCTGCATTTTAAAAAATGCATTTAATGCAATGAGAAGTACAAAATGAATGCTTGGGAAAATTTTTGAAACTTGATCATTAAAAAATACACATTGAGCCAGGCTCGGTGGCTCAGCCTGTAATCCCGCACCTTTGGGAGGCTGAGGTGAGTGGATTGCCTGAGCCCACGGGTTCAAGACCCGCCTGGGTAGCGAGACCTCATCTCTACAATAAATCAAAAAATCAGCCGGGCATGGTAGCGCATGCCTGTAATTCCGGCTACTTGGAAGGCTGAGGTGGAAGGATCGCCGGAGCCCGGCAGGTTGAGGCTGCCATGGCCGGGAGCGGCCACTGAACTCCAGTCTGGGCGACTGAGTGAGACTCCAACTCAAAAAAAAAAAAAATACACATTGAAAAGGGTTAGGTTGTATATTTTTTTACTGTCTGTATAATAATTGTGTTGACATTATCTGAAAACTCTTCTAGTTACCAAGAAAAAAATATATAAGCTTTCTAATGTATATAAGGGAGGACCCCCCAAAAAACCCAGAATTCATATTTATAAAAAATTTGTATTTATTATGATGTGTTTAAATTTGTCACCTTTCAATTACTCTCCATTTGATGCAATGTACCTATTGAGACACTTTTTTCCTCTGCTAAAAACAATTTTTGAACTCTTCAATTTTGATGACTCTTAGGACTTCTGTTGTTTTTTGTTTCACCTCTTCCACATCAGCAAACATTTCCCTTTGAGAATTTTTTTCATCCGGGAAATAAAAAAAAAAACTTGCTCAGGGCAAGTTCAGGTGAAAAAGGAAAGTAGACCCCGGGGGTCATGCCATTTTTGGTCAAAAACTGCTGAACTCACAGCACAGTGTGGTCAGGTGCACTCTTAAATCATTCATTATAAAATGGGCAAACATGTAGAATAAATCTAAAAAAAAAAAAATTCACTGAAGCCAAACGCAGTCTCTTACAGCAACACTAGCTGGTGCACTGATATCAATGGGCTCCTAGAACACTTACCTAGTTGGGGATGCCCGTACTACAAGGTGCCTGTCCTCCAAAACAATTCCGTTTTGGGGGGGGTCCCCCTCATACGTTACCATGACATGAAACTTCGCTTCTGTGGCCTTTCAGGGTGTGCGTTGTTCCACGTGGCTTGAGATGGCTTAAGCCAAACCTACAGATGTCAGGGTCTAAGCAAGGCCACCAAGAACAGATTCTAGCCCTGATTAAATAATTTTGACCCCTTCACCCTATCCCCTGTCTAAAAATCCCTGAATTGTACCCCACATCCTTAAAAATAGAAAATAAAAATACTCAGACAGGATTTATGTTGCTATGCAAAAGAGCAGACCCATTCTAGAACCAGCCAAGATCATTGGCTCACCTGCCTTCATCAGCCTATACCAAAAGAGAACAGGACTCTCAAGTTATGGAAAAAGAATCTATGAGCAGCAGGGAACAACACTATATCACAGAATTTTTCAAAAGATTAAAAGTGATATACATAAAGCACTCAGCACAATGTTCAATGTATGCATAAAGTACTTAACATGTTGTTTTAAAAATATTAAATTATTATAAATTAACATATTAAATTGATTAATGATAAGCTTCTCTCTCCCAGTCAAGAGATACACACATGCTAAAGGTAAAGTGTTGTCAATGAAGAAAACCTGATATAACTGAAATAATTATGTTTTTTTAGTGCTTTATGATCTGCAAAAAGTTTTAACATGCATTATTGCACTTAAATCTCAGTTGATCCACAAATTTGAAAGTCACTTTGGGCTTTCCTTCTTTTTTAAACATAGGCAAATTGAAATAAAAAGTGTGCCATTTATAATGTAATTTTAATCTATCTAAAATAATTCAAATAAATATTTTACTTTAAAAAAAAAAAAACAAACCTCAGCTGAGACATAACCACCCAAATTGCTCAGTGGAATATAAGTAAGGATGCTCACTTTGCAGCTCTCTTTGGAACCTGGTGAAGAAGGATATGAGGCTGCAAGTGGAGAGCTAACCTCCATGAGTTCTGACTCTCAGATATTTCCACACCCACAGTCCAGGCCTCTCCTGCATCTCACAATGTCACAAGATTCCAAGTAGGGTGACCAAGTGAAGGATTCCCAGGACACAAGACTTCCAGTGAGAAAACTAAGAAAGTCCTAGGCAAACTAGATGAGATGGTCACCTTAATTCCAAGAAAGATGGACACCAAATCCCATAAACCAAGAATGCAGAAAACATTAACCTTCAAGAGTCACAGGAACCATGCTGCTTAGCACACAGTGTAAAACTCTCCAGTTTCATGGTGTGAGCCTTATGTATGGCTCAGCCTGGGCCTTTTAAAGCTCTCAGTTCTCCAGGGGAGTACAGAACAGGTTACAAAGCACTTTTGACCATGCCCCTATCCAGGGGTCAGTGTTGGTGCTAATCTCCCTTGTGGTTTCATGGCACGTGTGCCCCAGCATGGAATGGCGACCATCTGGCTCAAGTTTCCCCTCACAGAAACAGATGTCTGCAGGAAGGCCAGGCAGCCCTGCCTCAGCTCCTTTAGAACAGCTGTGACAAGAAACTGTGTCGTAATGTAAAGGCAAGGCCAAGCCCTCCTTTAGAGAAGTCTAAAAATGCCATTCGATGTAGATTGAATGACTTTATGCATTTTAAAAAAAAACCAGTGGCGTCCTTTGCTTTCAATGCTGCCCCCCCATATTAGTTTGAGAGTTTATATCTGGAGTATATCTCTCTCTTCCCCTTTTTGGAACTGGTGTACTCTGAATTCTTCTGAATTATTTCCAGAAGAAATGCTGAATCACCACAACGCTGCACAAGCCCAGACAAGGCTACATCTAGGTGAATGTCTTGCCACTCAACTCAGCAACATCTCAGTCTCCCATCTGAGGAGTCTGTTTCTCTCCACCAAGATTAAAAGGTCCTGTTTTCAGACTCTCCACAGACGGAGGTGTGTGTGTGTGTGTGTGTGTGTGTGTGTGTGTGTGTGTGTGTGTGTGTGTGTGTTGGAATGGGAGAGGAGGGAGAAATACTTCTAAGGTTTCCAGTAATTATTAGACATGTCTCATAAAGAAGGCTAATCTCCAGTGACGGAGACTGGAGGAGAGGAAGTTGGTTTGTGGTTTGATATCAATTGCTGAAAGAATACAACCAAAAAGAACATCAAAGAAAACTAAGGTTTTGTTACTGATGCAATGACCACAGGAGCAACTCTTATAAGACTAGAATGCTGGAGGCTGATATGGGACAAAACTGCAAGCCAAAGACCTAGGGAGACTCTAAAACTATAGAGAAATGTCTACGTACTATTTTAGAAAAATGGCTATTCACAGGGAAAAGATGGTTCTATAGGATGCTAAGAAACTTCATTGACAATATTCTGCTCATTACAGCAAAAGCCTCTTGTTGTGTAAGGAGGCAATTCAGCTGAGGCCAGTTAACCCAACGTGCAACTGTCTTCAGCATCACCTCTCCAGATGCACGCTCCACCCGCCTCATCCTGCTCTGTGTCTGGGAGACTGACCTTTGCTCACCGCACCATCCTATCTCCCTTTCCCTCAATGGGAGGCACTTGCAAGAGATAAGCAGGAGATGTGAGGGCTGGAGGAAGGAGGAGGTAGAGTGAGGTCAGAGGTTCTCTCCCCACAAGACCACATGACCAAGGATCGGTAGTGGCTCCTTCCCTCCTTCCCATTCTCACCATACTGTGTTTTCCAAAAGCTACAGCTATTTCTCAGGTTTCTGGTAACTTTTCTGTCCCTCTGGCCCTTCAAACCTAGGGTTGGTGAAGACTCCCAGTTGGTTACTAGCCCTGGAGTGCTTCACTTCCTTTGTTGGTTTCCCATAAAATTTCCTACACTTTCATTAGGAGTCTCTTTCAGCCAGGCACAGTAGCTCGTGCTATAATCCCGGCACTTTGGGCGGCTGAGGCTAGAGGGTTGCTTGATCCTTCAAGACCAGCCTGGGAAATGTAGTGAGACGGTATTTCTACAAAAATGAATAAACAAATAGCCTCTTCGATAAACTCTACTGAACGACACAACTTTGAGTGTACCTTCTGCCTCCTCTTGGGGCCTAGCCTGATGCCCTCAGCATATCAAGGGTGGTGCACATCTGCACGGGGCAATGTAGTAATGATGAGCAAGAGACAATGCAGAAGTGAGCTATGACTGCCTTCCTCTCCTTTCCATGTTCACCTATTAGCCAAGGAATGTATACATTTCAGGGAGGCCTTGTTTAATAAATAAAGGCTATAGGGAATTCTTCGAAAATTTTATTGGGGAGCTCAAGTTCCTGTCCGTTTTGGCCTTTGGATGGAATGATCCAGAGCGGGCTTCTTCATGCATTTCCGAATACAGTTAAAAGGTTCTTACATAAATCATTTCTCTGACCCTGAAAAAGCTGGTTAACCCTCTCCCTTTTCAACAGAGGAGAGCATCTAGGTCTCTCTTGTTGTCTTACACAGAACCGAGTGAGACATCCAGAAAAACTGAGAATGCTGAAACCACCTGGAAAAAAAATGAGCCTTTCAGAGCATGGGGAGAGACAGAGATCCACACAGGAGATCACAGTCAGAGGATGATTGTTTTAAGATAGATGTCAGTCTAGGAAGTGGAACTGAAACAAAACATCAGCCAAAGGGGAAAGGGCAAGGAAGACACAATGCGCACTCCTGAAGGCAAGAGAGCTGGTGTCTGTCCAGGCAGGCACAGAGCCGGCAGCTAGCAGAGGTCATTACTAGAGGGAACCCATGGGGTTAGTGTAGGTGCACAATCACCAGCAGGGAGGGTCGGCAGCAAATGTCAGTTTCCCCACAGAAAACCCAGCCCCTGGAAAACAAGAGAAAAATGACTAAAGCTCATTTTAGCAGAGTCAACAAGACCAACTCAGAGATGGTGTGGTGCTCCTCATCTACCACCTGATTAAGGCCCTCATTAAATCCTTGTTCCTGAACAAGGAAAGCCCATAGGTAGGGACAAGGAGCCCAGCTGCCAGAACCTGCCGACAGAAACAAAGCAGACATTGCTTCTAAATTGATGTGTCATAAATAAAGGTGTTGGCATTGGCCTTGAATAGTATTATTCTAATCTGCCTGGAAAAAAGTCTATAAGACAAAAGAGTTTTTTAGGCAGAGTCTTCACAGGAATGAACAGTATTGTCAACTTGCTTTGAAAGTTTATATAAATAAACCTACACAAAGTTCTGCATTTCTCCAAATATAACATATCAAAGAACAAAGGAAAGGAATGAATGTTCAGAATTAGACCAGGTTAGCATTTTGACCAGGTATTTTCTATGCAATTTACATGTGAGAAAGCAAGGTTCCAAGGACATATTTTCTTCCTTACATCTGATAGTCTCCCGGAATAGGCAATCTAATATAGTTAGGATAATAGTCAGTTGAATTCAAAGCAGCAAGCAGTTGAAGAAAACACACATGAAAGAGAAATGCCACACATACTTAAGAAGTCATTGTATTCACTACATGAAGATAGAAGGATAGAAAAGAATATAAATTGGCTGGTGCTATGGCTCAAGCCTGTAATCTCAGCACTTTGGGAGGCTGAGCTGAGAGGACTGCCTGAAACCAGGGGTTTGAGACCAGCCCAGGCAACTTGGTGAAACCTCGTCTCTACAATAAATAAAAAATTTAGCTGGGCGTGGTGGTTTGCACCTGTAGTTTCAGCTACTTGGAAGGCTGAAGCAGAAGGATTGCCTGAGCCCAGCAGGTCGAGGCTGTGGTGGTCATAAGTATGCCACTGCACTCCAGCCTGGGCAACAGAGTGAGACTCCAACTCAAAAAAAAAAAAAAAAAAGGAAGAAAGAAAAAAAAGAAAAGGATATAAGCTCCTAAATGAGGCATGAGGCATGAATTTAGTCATGTTGGAAAGGAAAAGCGAGAGCAAGTGAGACAGAGACCTGAAGGATCGCACTCCTCAAAATGAAATCAAATGTGGGAATTTGATGCTTCTTAGGAGTCAGACCTTGACCATCATGGTTATATCATCATAACGAGTTGGAAACTAATATTGCAACCTAGTATATACTGGCTTCGTATTACACAAAGACAATGCTTCTGCTGACCAAAACCTATTCATTTCCCTTCCCTTATTACATTAAAGATTCTATTTTCCTGGAATTTTCAGCTAAATAAATATATATATTTCATTCGTTCATTCACTGAAGAGTAATTGGCTATAATGTTCAAGGCCTTGTGTTGGATAATGGAATGGCAGAAACCATGTCATCCCTGCCCTCAAAACTCACAATTTAGTAGTAGAAGCTGACTGATTCAGTATGTCAAATCAAAATATAATGTGGCAAATGCTATCAGAGAGCAACATAATTAATAAGTTGGTACCCAGTATCCATGTAGCACTATAATTGTTGAAATTCATAATATGTTATTCAGTCTGGAATTATTACATGTGTCTCCTTAATCTTTCCTTCAGCCTCTCAAGGAAGGAGCTGTGCAATGCTTTCGTCTGAACCACAGTACCCATCACAGTACCTGAAAACTGCCTCATGAGGGTTAGACAGATAATGCTATAAAAATTTTCTAAAAAATATAAAATGTGACACAAACACAGGCAGCTGCCATTGTTTGTTCAATGGATTTAAAAATGGGAAAAAGTCATTTAAGAATAACCCCATTAAAAGATTAAAGAATGCCAACTCTTTTTAAAAACATAATAATAGCATTGAGAAAAAGGTAAGTAGTATATTAACATGTCCAGGCAAAATGAATTACCAAATTCACTGAAGACCTGATGGTCAGATTTTAAATGATCATTCTCTTTGAAATCCAAACTCATTCCCAGGAAAAATGTGAATTTTTTGTTATTCTAATAATTGTGTTGTGATTTTAAAAAAATCAAATAAATAACCACATTCCAGCTTGCTTAATATTTCCATGGTGGAAATAAAATGATAATACAGGATTTACTGAGATTTTCCATTTGGCAGACTCAGCAGGCAAGGAGGTAGCAGCTGAGCTCTGTCAATGAGAAACCAATTTGGGTTAGACTGATATGAAAATTAAACTACTGTAGTGTATCAGAATATAGTAAAGTGCTTTTAAATTTTAGCCATGGTGATTTATTGAAAAGAAGGAAGTGACTTATTGGAAAGGAGGAAGTAAAGAAGAAGAGAGTAGCAAGAGGAGTTAATGATGATGAAAGACAGAATAACGATCATGAAACCAGTCAATTCCCTCTTTCAGTTTTTGCGCCTGTGTTTTATTACATTTAGAGGAGAAAAGCATAGACGCTGGATTCGTTTTATTTTATTTTTTCTGTTTTTAGGCATAGGAAAAAATTTAAGGGATAGCAGAAAGACTGATGGTAAAACAGAAACGAAAAGGGAGCAATGGAAATAAAATTTAAAAATTGGTAAAGAAAAACAAAGGAAAGATGCAGAAACTCAAGAACTTAAAAGAGTAGAAAGAAGAGTAAGAAAATTGACTAGAAAACAGCCAGAATTGGTATCTGTGTAAAATATCTTTGTCACTTAAAATTATAAAACAAATATCCTGATAATTGCTTTATGTTTATTTTCTTTTTCTGTTGCTGCACTAGGCTCATCATCCTAGAACATTGCACCATTATCTCACTCTTCTTACTCTACCCTTCAGTATTTTAACAGTTTTTTTTAAAGCAAGAATTTCAAGATCCATAAATCTTGAAGTTTGAAGCAACTGGGTTGGGATTATTCTTCCAGAACAATTAACAACCAGTTCTCTGTAGTGAGACAGATCATTAAAAAATTGAGAGTGACTCAAATTGTTGGAGTCCAAGCCATCTAAAAGCTTTTGAAATGAAAAGGATATGGCTGCCTTATCAACATCATCTTCAACATCAGGATAAATATACTTATAATTACGGAGTCTTTGTGAGAAGGAAATGAGTTCATGTATATAAAGCAGAAAAGGTTAGGCGCATAGCAAGAGCTCAATAGTTGGATTTTGAATGAAGATTCAGTTTAAAATAAGGATGTGTGCTTGAACTGTCTTAATAACTAAAGCACCAAAAATTTAAACTTTGTTTAATTTGGGAAAATGCTTATTTTTAGTGTATCTTCTTATTATTCTTTAGTGCCTTTGAGAAGTAAAATCTGTAAAATAAAAGACACTCCAATACAGATGCTTAAAGAAGGGGTGACGGGAATTTTTTTCCTAATGAAAATATGGTCCAGGATGCCCACATTTTTTCAAAGGAAAACCTGTCCTTGCACTCCTTTTCTGGTATCATGAACTTACAGTCTTTCCTGTCGAGAAAAGATCTTCAACCTGATATTTTGTAACATTCATATAAATAGCACAAGCCATCATGGCATGGCTCCAGCTTTCCCCTCTCATTCAGCTTTTCTCTTTCAGTTTTCCTACTAGGGGCTAGAACGAAGATAGCATCAGTAGATTCTTATACATCTAGCTGTCTTGCTGGAGCAGTGTTGTAAAAGTAAATTCATGATGGCAATTTCCTCAAAGGAAAGGGTCAAAAGTGTGCCAAGTAATTTAATTTTGAAAGTGGTTTTAGGACAGGAAATCAGAGGCTGGTTTGTGGGTAACTCAGAGAAGGCTGAGGATTGTTATGAAGGCACAGATCCTACACCACTCCAGGCTTAGTGAGGTCGACCCCTGCAAAGCAAAGCTTGTAAGTTCTTTGTAGAACAATATCTTACTTTCAGGCCTCTGACTGTCAGTTCTCTGCTCTGGTTAATATCATCAAGGGAATCCTTGCCTGACAGAATGTAATTTAGGATCTATTAAATATGATTACTTGGCCTTGAAAATGATGGATATTGGACAGAATTATAGAATCACTTTACAAAAGAAAAGTCTCTTTTACATTCTTTCTTGTGGAGCCTAAAATGAAGCCTGGGAAAATCCCTCAGAGGGGTTGTGGCATTTATAGGTTAGGTTTATGAAAAAGGGAATTGATATTCATATTAAAAACTGTAAAAATTGAGCAAGGTGGAGATAGTGAGCATGCAGACAGCTGTGACGTGTGTCTAAAGGGTGAGTGGCATGTTGCCCAACTGATTTACTTGCTTTAATTATATTAGTAATGTGAAAGTCGACATGATTCAAAACAAGTTCTTTGGGTTTTTCATTCAAATACTAGCCCCCAGTGACTACTTTTTATGGTCCTCCCAATTTTCAATTACTTAAGTGTTCATAGCTGAAATACTTCAGAGTTCATTGCTGGGTTTGCTTTGGAGGTGGCCCGGTGCTTGAGATTTTGACTTAATTAAATTTTGGTCCCGATTATAAAAGTAAAATATAGTCATTGAAAAAAATTACAAAACATAAAAAAATCACAAAGAAGAAATTTAAATCACTAATAGTTATGCCACCCAGAGATTGCCATTAACATTTTGCTGAATATCTTCTTGACTTTTTTATACATATATGCATATATATATATATTTATACACACAGGTATATATACACACATACACATACAGGCATAGCTATGTTGTTTTTATTACTTAATTGGCACAATATCAAAAAGTAATATCAAAACAGTGTATTTACTGTTTTGTAATTTTTTTACCTTCATACTATAGCATGACTATATTCCTATAATTTCAAGTATTATTCTATAATGAGTTATTTAGTGGTTAAATACTATTCATTGTCTATTGTGGACCATCAATTTTTAAACTGATCAGCAATTGATGGAAATTTAGGAAACCTATTTACAATTTTCTTCTTTTTTTTTTTTTTTTTGCCATTATCAGATAATTCCTTGTAGACACTCCTAGTTATTTCTTTAGGATATATTCCCAGAAAAATCACTATTTGCCATTATCAGATAATTCCTTGTAGACACTCCTAGTTATTTCTTTAGGATATATTCCCAGAAAAATCACTATGTCCAAAAGTTTGCAAAATAATAAGACTTTTTACATGTAGCTGAATTGCAAATTTCTCTTATGCAGATTCTACACTACAGTATTTCTTCACCATATCTTCTGTTTATCTTGCCAAGACCAAAAACAACGGAAGTAACAGATGGAATTGAGATTACCACTGTTACATTTCTAGTTGGCAGTGAATTTTGTGTTAGGGTTAGGTGGGAGCGGTATTCGAATTCTAAATTACTTCAGAATACAAGGAAGCATGGAGGGGAAGCATGGAGAGCTACTGTTTAATGAGCATAAAGTTTCAGTTTTGCAAGATGAAAAGAGTTCTGGAGATGGAAGTTGGTGATGGTTGTACAACAATATGAACGTATTTAATACCACTGAATCACACACTTAAAAATGGTTAAGAGAAACTTTGTCATGTGTATTTCACCACAATTTTTAAAAAATGCAAAAAAGAAAAAACAAGGAAGCAAACAGAAAAAAATCTCCACTGCTTGTGTTACAGCGGAGCACTTTTAAAAAAAGATTCAGGCTCCCATATACCATGATGTTTTTGTGATGTTATGGTAGATGAATTAATAATCATAATTATTTATATGGCACATTACAGCTTATAAATGCTTTTGTATACATAATTTCACTGACATTACAACCTTATGAAGTGACCAGTTGTATATGAGAACTCTGAGACTAAAGTCAAATAACATCCCAAGGTAATATAGCTGGCAAAGAGCAGAAGGAAGACATAATTCCACGACCCCAACTTCTAGCACAAACTGTCTCCTGTGAAACATACTACCGAGTCGACTCATATGCTGGCAAATCCATCACATTTTCACTTGAAAAGTCAACTGTTTCATATATAAACTGACAAGGGCAAATATATGGAAATTGTGTTTAAATAAAGCATTTAGCTTAGAAAGATAACTTCTTTGTTAGCAGTTTTTAATAGTCTAATAAAATTTTAGGGTGGGCACAGTGGCTTGTGTCTATAATCCTAGTGGTTTGGGAGGCTGAGGTGGGAGGATCTCTTGAGACCAGGAGTTTGAGACTGCAGTGAGTCATGATCAAACCCCTGCACTCCAGTCCGGAAGACAAAGCAAGACCCTATCTCTAAAAAAAATAGTAATAATTACACTAATAGCAATAATAAATAATGCCCCATTTGTTTGCATCCTTATTTTGTGTTTTTTACTTTCAGACATAGATAATAGATGTAGATATAGATATACAGATATAGATAATACAGATTTTTTTTTGAGTAGGAGTCTCACTCTGTCACCCAGGGTGTAGTACAGCAGCACAATCACAACCACCACAGCCTTGACCTGCTGAGCTCAGGTGATCCTTTCTCCTCAGTCTTCTAAGTAGCTGGAACCACAGACGTGCACCACCATGCCCAGCTAAATTTTTTATTTATTATAAAGGAGAGGTCTCAACAAGTTGCCCATGTTGTTCTCAGGTAATCCTCTCACCTCGGCCTCCCAAAGCACTGGGATTACAAGCATGAGTCACTGCACTGACACTTTCAGATATTGATTTAATTTTAATTTTAATTATTTTATTTTATTTTTTTTTTTTAGTTGGAGTCACTCAGTCGCCCAGACTGGAGTGCAGCGGCCGCTCCTGGCCACCGCAGCCTCGACCTGCTGGGCTCCGGCAATCCTTCCGCCTCAGCCTTCCAAGTAGCCAGAACTACAGGCGTGTGCTACCATGCCCGGCTGATTTTTTGATTTATTGTAGAGATGAGGTCTCACTGCCCAGGCGGGTCTTGAACCCACGGGCTCAGTCAATCCACTCACCTCAGCCTCCCAAAGGCGCGGGATTACAGGCTGAGCCACCGAGCCCGGCTTGATTTAATTTTTAAAATTTTCCCTCTATAACATATGTACCATCCTAAAGGGAGAAATGTGATGTGACCAGTTGTCAGCATGGCCAAGCAAGGTTGTAGGTGGGATCTGAGGAAACTTCTAATAATTTAGAGTTGTTAGCCTCTGAACAGTAAAAATCCTTTTCACAACCATTTATTCCATTAAGACACAAAGAAAAAAGTTACATCTCTTCAAATTAAATGCTACAAAAAAAGTGGATTTTTTGATGTAAATTTTTCCTTGTTCTCCAAGTTTCTGTACCTAATTATTTTGGGAGGCAGTATCTGACCAAAGATTTTTTTAATTGTTATTGATTATTATTTGTATTAAATGTCATTTTGAGTTACAATAGATAATTTTCCCAACTTTTGAAGTCTCTTAGAGTTTTGTCTATGGAAGATATGCAAATAATTTGATCTGACAAGCAGGTGGTTTGGTAAACAAAAGTCTAGTCTGAAATTTGTTTTGCCTGTCAGTCCATTTATCTTTGGAACTACAAGCATCATAGACATCATGAACATTTCTTGTTCTCATATATTGACTAACTACATGCATTCAATACAATTCATTTATTATGGACGGCTATGTGCCCAGTATTACAAAAATGAGACACGCTCCCAGGGAATTCTCATTATATTAACAAATAGAGAAATTACCTCCTATATAACTTATTAAAATACAGTGGGTTGAGTATAATACTAGAAGTATAAGTATATAACCTGGATTCACAGAAGTTATTTTTGCCACTATGAGTAAGAGAATGCTTCACAGAGGAAGAATCACCTGATTTCAGACAAAAAGAATGAAAACAATTTCACAAGAAAAGGGATGGGAAGGTTTTGCACATGTATTACTGTATCCCTTGCTTTAAGATTAGATATTATTCTTCAACTAATAGTAGAGAGCCACACAGTATCAGATGCCTTGACTGTAATATGAAAAACCTCTTTAGATTTCATAGTCAGTTCATCATTCTTTCATAAAGTCTGCAATCTCTTTAACCAAACTGTCTTCTTCCACTGTACCTGCCATAAAGTGGATTGATAACAATGCACTTTTGATCAATAAACATTATACTTAATTATTAAACTCCTTGATTAATTTACCACTGCCTTGGTGGTGTTAGGATGCTCAACTCCATGGGGAATCATTCTCATGGAACTATTCCTATGGGTAGTCTTCTGCAAATCTGTTTGAGTTGAGGTATTTAACTCCAACTCTTTTGTACATGGTTCTGTTTTAACTACTGCACTTTCCGTGGAATGCTTCTCTTAGCAGAACTTTAAGAAAAAAAATCACTGCCTATTATCTAATGCTGGCCACTTCCCCAGTTAATTTGGTCAAATGTAATTTATAGAATGGTTGTAATGACTTTCTAAGATACTGTATCATCACCTTGTCTTAATCTCTTACTGGTATTGATGTACCATGAATCAATGAACAATGTAATCTCCATTTTATAGTTGATAGTGATGGTTTCTGGTCAACCAATATGTGCCAGATATATTTAGAAATCATACCAACTATGAAGTTCCTGATCAACTGTGTTGTATGTTTTCTTTTAACTGGATTTTGAAAAGAAATTTTTGCTATTTCTCAAATTTCTTATTTGATGGGCAAGTTATAGGTTATAAATGGCCTATTGCCTAGAATCCTGAATAGTATCTGCCTGCTTATTCTTCACAAGTAAATATTTCAGGTTATTGTAAGCTATGCTAGAATTGTCTTACGTATTCGAATTGAATAAATAATAGGCTAATACAGAGATGGTTCTTCTGTGTAACCTTACTTCTTTCACCAAGTTTTATTCTGGATTTTCTCCACCAGTAGGTCCCTTTAACTTCAATGTAACTGCCTAACAAGGACTTCAAACAATGTTATTTGCCCTGCTTTAGGCTTCTGCCCATTGAAGCGCTCTGAGAAAAGGAAATCAAGTGAATAAAGTCGTTTAAACATTTGACACTCACTTGTAAAAATGAGTTGCACAGGACTTTCCAGTTCTAGAATTCTATTTCTGTAATGGCAGAGTAGAAACCACAGATTGTAGTTATATGAATGTCATCTGTATTATGTCAGGAAAAAAACACATCAAATTCATCCTGAATCAGATCAAATAGAACAGTCCAAAAAATTTCAATAGAGGAGAAAAAGTCAAGTAATTGAATTGGTAATTATAATTTTCAGTGGTTAGATAGCATATATTGAAATGTTCCTAGAAAATATTGATTCAAATCCTCCTAAGGATTTTTGGATTCCATCACATTTATTTTATTTTTTGGAATCTTTTGCAATGTGACACATCATCAATGCTGGAGCATCTACGCAGGCATGTGTAATCACACCATTGTAGTGCCTCTGTGTAGAGTCCCTTACACAGTGATCTGGGCCCTGCAGAAACAGGTCATGACAACTAAGAAATCAATGATTCATGCTGGGCACAGTGGCTCACACCTGCAATCTCAGCACTTTGGGAGGCTGAGGCTGAAGAATCATTTGAGCCCAGGAGTTCAAGTCCAGTCTAGGCAACATAGTAAGCCCTTGTCTCTACAAAAATAAAAATAAAAAATTAGCCACATTGGTGGTGCATGCCTGTAGTCCCAGATACTCTGGAGGCTGAGGAGGGAGGATTGCCTAAGCCCAGGAGGCCAAGACTACAGTGAGCTTTGATTGTGCCACTGCACCCAAGACTGGGCAACAGAGTGAGACCCTGGCAGAAAGAAAGAAGGAAAGAAAGAAAGGAAGGAATGGGGGAGGAAAAGGGGGAGGAAGGGAGAGAGGGAGGGAGGAAGGGTGAGAAAGAAAGAAACCAGTGATTCTGCTGTTAGACAGACAAAGGAAAACAACTTTTTCTGTTAATGGATCAGCCTTCTTTCCATTTTTGGAGGAGAATTTCTCTAAAGATTATTTAGGAACAAATTAAGAACTTGGTCGGTGAATTATATCAAATTATTATTTTTTAAAAGGCAGTAAAGAAATGTTTTTTTTCTGCACCTAGGAAAATGTGTCCATCTTCTTGTGATTAATATGCAGCTGAATGGTATTCCCTAACGTGTATCCTCAACAACACATATTGTAACGTTCTAACAACACAGGACTAATTACCTAATTCAACTGCTTCAAGGAAATCTTGTTCTCTCCCTAAGCAAATCTGAAGATGAACAATAAAAACATTAATTTCTAACATTGAAAAAAATGATGTATTAAAATTAGGGTGATGATTGTCTTGCAGCCATAACTTCTTCCACACCTCTCAGAAAAGGCCAAATCCTACCTCAGTGGCCTGATCCTTTCAAATATTTTGCTAATGTTGAATGGAGTCATACTAAATCTCTCATCTAATAATAATAAAATCTAACCTAACTTCATGTGAACAATTAATATGTATTGTCCCAAACACATGTGGATAATATCTCATTTAATGCTCATTACTACTCTATGAGGTAAGTACTGCTGACAGCTTATCTTATGGATGAGCAAATTGACACAAAGTGGCTGAGTGGCAGCTCAAAATCACACAATCAGTAACTAGTGGAAAGTATATTAAAAACCAGATTGAGTGTAAACTGTTTCTCGACAAGAAAGGAAAGCCTAGTCTTAGACAGCAGATCGGAAATGAGAGAGCTTTCCTTCTACCACAGGAAGACTCTAATGATTTTTTTCCTGAAAGATTATGTTAGACAACAGGAGTTCCACCAAAAAATTATAGGTACTAAACTTAGCGGGGTGAGATTTTTCTCAACCGGTGACCTTTATTACTAAGACTTGATTTGGAAGCCAATTTTTATAACTCAGAAAAACTGCTAAAATCAAACACTTATATAATAGAAATGCTGACATGACCTTAATACCAGAGGTGCAAAGGGTATAATTGAATTTAAGAACAATGCCTCTCAACCATTAAGCCATTAAATAGATCATAATAATCTGACACATTTGGTAAGTCATACAAGAAAGTGGTTAACAATGATATGCAAATAAAATGAGCTTGCACTATTAGCTACTGTAGTTTAGGCTGTGTTTGCCAAATATAACATCAAATTATAATTCAGTCATTTAGAAAATGTTATGGTAATATATTTTAAATGTTCCTGAACATGATGCCAACATAGAAAGAGGGGATGTTAGAATCTACAGGATTGTGCCAAGTGCTTATGTGTAATTCAGATTGCTTATATTTACAGTTTTTAGAATTAATTTCAGAAATACACATCCTTTTGACCCAAACTTCTGGAGCTGTCCAGGTGGTGTGCTGAATCTGGTTGAAGAGCATATAGAAGGATGTCAATTAAATACCAAAATTGGAACATTCCTCCATACAGTTGTGTATTTGGCACTGGAGAGAAAAAACATCCAGATGTTTGGCATAATACAACCAAATGCCTAAATCCAAGTGAAATTATGAGCTAAACATACAGTCAGGGAATTTAATCAATGTAGTCATCCAGTTGGACTCATTCTAGCTCAAACAAAATAAAACAAAGCCAAAATTCCTCTCTTCTTTCTCAAGGGCAGGGCTGAAGACTTGGATTTTTTATTTATATTGTCTCAATTCTTTATTTACTCTGACTGCTTATAGGACCAATAATGAAGTGCACAGATCATTTCAGTGCAACAGAGAATCCAATAGTGCAGAACACATTGGCCCTCAGAATTCCAACAATTACTGTGATCCTGTCTTCTGCTTATTTCCCTATGTGAATTCTAGTATAGCAAATAAGAGTTAATGTGTAAATAAGAATGTATCTAATAGATTTTTCCAGGTGAGAATTGGCCACAACAATTGCAAATATATTCAAATGTTTTATTTTAGCTCTTTCTATATTGGCAGCAAGCCATGGATATGAATATGCACATATATTAAAAGATACATAACACAGTGACCTAAAAATTGCAAATGTCAAAAATCACTGCATAGTAAAATAGATTTTTAAAAGTCAAGGGTTTAAATTGAATATAAGCAACTCATTTAGTGTAGTAGATCATGGCAAAAATGGCTCCAACTTTTCCTCCTCCTTAAAACACGTCTATACTTCTCCTCGTATCATGATGTAGAATTTATGTGTCCTGCATGCCCACCCCTTGAATCAAGCTGTATTGTAACTTGCTTTGGTCACTAGAATGTGGTAGGTATGATGGGGTGCCATTCATAGCCAAGGCCTCAAGAGGCATTATGTACACACATTTGCTCCTCTTCTGTGAGAACAACTCAGAGCTAGCTGCTGAAAAATGAGAGGCCACCTGAGAGAAAGCCAAATTGCCCCAGCTGGGGTCATCTAGACCAGCCAGACCCCAGTTGACCTACCAGCTGACCACATATGGGTAAGCAAGCCCAGCTGAACGTGACACAGACCAGAGAACCCATCCTGCTGACTCATAGGAATGAAATAATAAATGATTATTTTAAGCCAATAAGTTCCAGAGTAGTTTCTTAGGCAGCAATAGATTACTGATATAAGTAGTGTCAGACAAAATTTTTATAGCAAAATAATGAAAATACCATGTTATCTCTAAATATTAACGAAACTTGAATTTACATATATTTTATATTTTTTAATGCACTATCACAGACTTGGCCTGTAGGCAAGGCAAATGTGATTATCCTCATTTGAAAGATGAGAAAATTGAAACACTAAAAAATTAAATCCACATTCAACTATTGTTGAAGAAAGGAATGGGGGTAAAGACAGATTTAAAGAGTAGAATTCAGTTATCATCACTCTAAATCCATATCAATTTCCAAGTATCATTATGATCTTAACTAGTTGGTACCCAGTAAGTTCAATCCTTACCATTAGAAAAACTAGGGTATCATTGTTTCCAATAAATGCCCTAAAATAGAAAATCTGCCCAAAACCTACATATAATAGATGATTAATTGCTGTTGTTTCCTTATTGTTTGTGCTGTTGAATGCTTTATGTTTCCAAGGTGTTTACTTTCATTGAGAAGATAAGAGAGCAGTCAGAAAATTCACCTCTCTTACTTTGGTGTCAACCTTTGGACTACTTAATAAACCAATTAAATTAAAGATTCAGAATGTACAAATCTTTACACTGAGATAACCACTGAGCAATCAATGATAATTAAAAAAATCAATTGGTCTCCTGTAGTAATTAAATTTGTCTACTTAGATATAATTGATATTGTTCACAACTAATTATCCAAGTAAGGGCTCTGAGGGACTTTTAGAGACTAAAGGCATTGAGCCAAAGAGTCTTCCTAATTTGAAATTGGACTAAATGCCATGTTTTCTCAAAAACTGATTAAGTCTTCCCTAGAAACACAGTATTGAACAAACTCAAATACAGTCAAGAAATCAGTATTTCATTAGAGACAGTTTAGCATAGTACCTAGTACTCTCTATATGACCATGGATGACTCATTTAACCTCTGTGTTTCAGTCCTTTCAGCCATAAAATGGAGATTCTAACTGTATCTGCCACACTAAGTTGTAAGCACTAAGTTAACATTAGTAGAGCATTTAGAACAGTGACTGCTCTGTAATAAGCTCTGTGTTAATAAATTTGATTAGTTGTCTCTTGGTACTATTTTTAGAAAGAGTGAGAAGATAGTCGCCAATCACAAGTTTATTTCATGGTTTTATTCTCACCTCTGCCTAATTCCTATAGGCATTTTGCATTCAAGGGTTACTGTATCACCCTTTCCCACATCATGAGATTCTATTGTTCTTGGGGAAAGAGAGAGCTAAAATAAGGAAATGGGAAGTTCACATTAGCTGCATGGCATATCTAGTTACAAGTTATTAAGCCAATACCCCCTTCCCTCTCAGAAGCAATTCATTTCTCAGCACCAGACGGGAGGAGTAATAATAAAATAAAATACAGGATCATCTTATCACTGATGATGAGCATTTGTATATTCACTTTAAAATGTGGCAGAGCAATTTACTTCAGCCCTCAGGCAGCCTAAATGACATGTTAGCAAGTTATATGGATATGCTATTACCTATTTATTCTGATATTCAATGCAAAAATGTCAGGGAGATCCCTACTTAAGTACACTAAATGACTGACTCCTGGGGCTGGAAAGAACACTGAGAAGCTGTTAAATATTGAACCCATCCCCCCATAAGAATCTATAGCCCGTATAGAAGCAAACCTTTCCAAATTCTACAGAAAGCTATTAAACTATCTTCTACATTAAGCTCTTCACTCTGGAAATTTCTTTTTAAGGTATTCTGGCTTCAGTTTAAGTACATGTACATTTGTCCTATCATTTGGGGGAATGAAAACAGCTGGTGAGCCTTCTGCTCCATGTAGTATTTCCTTGAATTCTCTTCTCCACCCAGACCTATATTTCCTAGTACTAACAGTTTTACATTAATGTCATGCACTTATCCCATAACCTGTCTTCCCTTATGAGATTAAATTAGGAGTACCCTGTATTCTCTGACTCTGAAAATACAGGAATCATAACTTGAGATTTGTAGTCCAGATATGCCTTCTCCAACCTTCTGAAATACTCATCAGCAAAATATGGGTTAAGGAAAAAGAAAGGCCCAAAGGTCAGATACTTACTACCCATGGTAGGCTAAGCTATCTAGCCAGGAATCAGAAGTGACCCAGAAGACCACCAACGGGTCATAATACCACAGCTCATGGCACATTGTAGCTCACAGCAAATGTAGAACTGAAAACAAGTAGGTGTATGAATGAAATATATTCACACACAAGCTCTTAAGTTTCTAAATCTATTTTTTAGTTAAGGAATCCTGGCACAAAATAATTAGAAACATCCTGATGTCTCGGGGGGTTGGGGGGGAAATCACAGATTTTGATGTTTGATGGTATTAAGAAGGTATTAGAAAACATCAGTTTCAAAATGGCAGACTGTATCCCAAATCAATAAAAACTAAGAAAAAATCCTTCTCTAAGAAGCCCTGGAGAAGGCCCAGTTTGGAAACCAAAACTAAGCCTTGAGGCATTAATCAAGGCCATTAATTTAAAAATCTTACTCAGAACTACAGAGTAGATTAGATCTCTCCTCCTCCTCTTTCCCTACTTCCATGAAAGCAGAATATATAAAGCTGGCATCTGGTTTTTGTTCAAACACCTCCCCCCAAAAAACTTTCGAGATATTACTCCTGCTTTCAAAAAGTAGAGAGTAATTCAGTCAACAAAAAATACTTATTGAAATACTAGTTACATGGTGTTAATGCAAGTATACACATATGATAAAACTGCATAGAGTTACACGCACTCAAATATACACACATATGAGTGTGTGTATATCTGGTGAAATCTGAATAAGCTCTATGGATTGAACTGATATTAGTTTCTTGATTTTGATAATTTACCATAGTGTATAAGGCGTTACATTGGAGGATACTTTGCAACATTCTGTGAAGCTATAATGGTTTCAAAATTAAAAGTTTAAAAATTAATTACTATAGCCAGAGTGAGTAAAGAGATTGTCAGATCTATTAAGCACGAACAGGCTCCTAAGAAGAAAGAGTAATTAGAGAACAATTACATTGAGTGTCAGGAAATCAGAAATACAATTTTTGAAATGTAATTATTAAATAAGTACTAAAAATAGCTAACACTCAAAATAAACATGAATTGGACAGTAATGAAATGACAGTCTGAAAAACAAACTGAACAGTATTAAAGATAAAGCTGGTCATCAAGAAGATGAATACAAGGAAATTTTTCGTCTCAAAAGTAGAACGTCAAAGACATTGAAAATAATAAGACAGAAGTGACAGACGATGGGATAAGCAGGAGGCATCCAGGTATTCCAATATCACTTGCCCCGAAAACAACAGAGGGAGAAGTAATAGAATGAAAGGGGGAGAGCAAAAAAAGGAAAAGGAAGGAAAGAATTTCTCCGAACTCAGAAAAACATGAGTTTCAAGGATAAAAGGGCCTGCTGAAATAACTGGATAAACATATGAGGGACAAAGATGGATCCACTTCTCATACAAAGATATTTTCCAAATCGCTCAGGGATTTAAATGTAAAAAATGAAACCATATACATACTAGATAAAAATACAAGTAAATTTTTCTAGAAACAAAGAGTAAAGGAAAAAATGTAAAGTGTGATTAAAAATTCAGAAGAAAGACTGATAAATTTGATTACATACAAATTTAAAATAGTATGTGTGCTTATTTTTTTTGCTTTTGTTTTAGTTTTTCTGGTTTGAGCACAGCCAAAAAATACACCATAAGCAAAATAAAGGGCATATTGGGGGAACAAAGTCTGCAACTTGAATATAAAGAGCTAAAATTCTATAATTTATATGATACAGGGTTAAAATTCCCAATATAAACTAGCTCAGTAGCACAAACTTGTAGTCCCAGCTATTTAGGAGGCCAAGGTCAGAGAATCACTTGAGCCCAGGAATCTGAATCCAAGCTGGGCAACATAGTAAGACTCTCATCAAAAAAGAAAGAACAAGCGGGGGGGAATCCTAATATATAAAGAGCTTATAAAAAAAACTTTCTGAGATGATATAGACCACGTATCATGTAAAAGAAAAAAAGGGACTAGTGATATGAGCAGACATTTCACAGGAAATAAAATGCAAATTTCTTTTAACCATATTAAAAGGATGTTCGACTTCACTCATTATAAAGTAAATGTCAATTAAAACTACATTGGAACAACATCTCCCACCTTTGCTTTTGGCAAAATTCCAGATGTTTGACAACACATTTGGAGACATTATGGGAAAACATATATATTGTTAATTGACATATAAAAATCGTACAACTCCTATGAAAGGAAATTTGTGAATACCTAGCCAAAAAGAAAAATTCATTTATACTTTAATTCACCAATAGCATTTCCCTGAATATACCCCAAATATATAATCTTAAAAATATGAAAAATTAATATGTGTACATGGCTATTCACTGTACCATTATTTGTAAAAGCAAAAGGTTGAAAATAATTCAAATGTCCACCAATGTACTGATTAAATAAAGGAAATAGTCACACAATGAAGTACTATGCAACTCATAAAAGGAACGAAGACTTTCTCTATGTATTGTTTTAGAAAGACCTCTGGGTTATAATAGTAAGTAATACTCATAAGCTGACCTTGAACAATTATAATGCTATAAGAAAGCGATTGGCAGTAGTGGAAAACTGTCAGGGGAGAGGTGGGATTTGCAGTTAAGGGAAACTTCTGAGGGAGGGAGGGGCGTACCTCATCAGCAAGGGTACCTGCATGATCAATGCTTATATATCTAACCCTGAATTGTACCCCACATATTTATAATAAATTTTTAAAAATAAATTAATTTTTAGCCGGGCTCGGTGGCTCAGCCTGTAATCCTGCGCTTTGGGAGGCTGAGGTGAGTGGATTGCCTGAGCCCGCAGGTTCGAGACCCACCTGGGCAACTTGGCGAGACCTCATCTCTCCAACAAATAAAAAAATCAGCCGGGCGTGGTAGTGCATACCTGTAATTCCGGCTACTCGGAAGGCTGAGGCGGAAGGATTGACAGAGCCCAGCAGGTCGAGGTGGCGGTGGCCGGGAGCGGCCACTGCACTCCAATCTGGGTGACAGAGTGAGACTCCAACTCAAAATAAATAAGTAAAAATAAAAATTAATTAATTAATTTTTTAAAAAGTAATGTAAAGAAAAATATGCTATCTAATAAAGAGCAGGGAATATAAATATATATTTATGTATTTGAGTAACTAAAAACAACCATAAAGAAAATATAAACCATAAATAAATATATGTTTATGGGGGAAGGAAGGAAATGAATAAAAGAACAGAAATAGAAGCTAGAATTCTCTGAATATACCTTATTTAATAGATTTAACTTTAGAACATGAAAAGGTTTCCCATAGTAATAAAACCAAGTCATATCAAATTCTGAAAACAAATTTCTGATATTCAAAAGCAAAACAAGGCAGGACACAGTGGCTCAGAACTGCACTTTGGGAGTGCAGTTTGGGAGGTAGAGGTGAGAAGACTGCCTGAGTCCAGGGTTTGTACAGCCTGGGCAACTTGGCGAGGCCTCATCTCTACAATAAATTAAAAAAAAAAATTAACTGGGCAAGGTGGCGCACGCCTGTAGTTCCAGCTACTTGGAAGGCAGAGGCACAAGGATCACCTGAGTCCAGCAGGTCGAGGCTGCAGTGGCCATGAGTGTGCCACTCAGCCTGGGTAACAGAGTGAGAATCTGACTAAAAAAAAAAAAAGGAGAAATGAACCTAACTGTATGGTTCAAATGACTTTAAAACACAGTGACTTCTCTGAATATCACTAGTAAGATATGGCCTACAACAAGGGGAAATCTGCAGAAGTCCTAAACTTTTCTCAGTAATCTCATTGTTAGTATTATTATTCAGGAACAATTCTGCAGAGAGAAGGACAAAGTATACAAGTAATCATATTAAAGCCTGAAGAACCAGGATATCCAGAGAAAGAGAAAGAGATAACATAAAAACAAAGTTCAATAAACACCTTTAATCCTGAATTTGAGCTAGAAATATCAGTGAAAAATTCATGATATATTTCTCTTATTAGGAATGTATGTATTTCCTAGCCCTCTCCATTGGAAATACTAACGAACCCAGTGGCAATGAACACTCGTCATAACAAGGTTATGGCCTTTCAACATGATTTCTCCCCTAAAAGAGCCAGAACTCCTTGGAGAAATGGCGACATATGGTGTGGGACAGGAATTGTACAAGCTGAGCGTGAACACCTTGTCATCAGAAAAGTAAAGGAGTTGGGTACGGTGGCTCATGCCTGTAATCCCAGCATTTTGGGAGGCCGAGGTGAGAGGATTGCCTGAGTCCAGGGGTTCGGGACTAGCCTGGGCAATTTAGCAAGACCTTGACTCTACAATAAATCAAACAGTTAGCCGGGTGTGGTGGCACATGCCTGTGGTTCCAGCTACTTGGAAGGCTGAGGTGGAAGGATCACCTGAGCCCACCCAGCTGAGGCTGTAGTAGCCATGAGCGTACCACTGCACTCCAGCCTGGACAACAGAGTGAGACCCCTACTCAAAAAAAAAAAAAAAAAAAGGAGACATCAAAGACCATTGGAGGTAGTGTCATAGGGTTCAAGAGCCAACTTGAAGAGGTTTCCCTTGGCTAAAGATGAAAATCAATAAGAATAATTACTGCAATGGATTACAAACTCAGCAAATATGTTAAAATTCATGAGTTTATGATGCATACAAAACAAACTCATTGGTTACCTTTGGAGGATGCTAACAAACTCTATGGAAGGAAAAATGTTTTCTTCTAAACTCTTGTGCTCAGATTAAACCGACAAAAGACAGATTAACAGGAGGAAAAGTATATAGATTTTATTTGATGTTAATATTTTAATGTTTACATGCATAATAGGACCTCATGGAAAAGGAAGTAAAAACCCAAAGAAGCAGTTGGGCCTGAGAGCTTATATACCATCTAAACTATATCTGTGGTAAAGTAACAAGACAAAAAGAGTTTATGTTTCTAGGGATGAGTTTATGTTTGAGGAATTAGGACTTCCTCAAAGCTGAAGTATTGTACCCAATGTGGTGGGCTGTACTATTGATCTCTGCCAGAAGGTGGTGGTTGTGGGAGAAAGCTAGCTGCAATGGTGTTTGTATGGCTTTTCCTTGGCAATGTTGCTCCCAGGATGTTCTTAGCCAGTCTGGACTGAGGGCTGGGCTCTGGGGATTTCCCAAGTTCTCTGTTTTGAGCCTTTGAGGAGATGTAAGGGAAAGGAGCTGAGGCACCTCACAAGTGTGCACTCTTGGCTACTCCAGTGGGAATTCAGTGGAAGTCCCAGGCCATTGGAGTAATGTCGTCCCTGTGGATCTCCCAGTACCTGTGGATTACAGGGCAACAGAAGCTGCGACCAAGCCATCTGGACCTCCCAGAGCCAAGGACACGTAGCAGTGGAGATAAACTGAGCTCTGGCAAGAGCGAGAAACCAATTCAATGTTTAATGGGTGGAGGAGCTAAAGGATTCAAATAGATATTTTTTTTCCAAAGAGGCACAATGGCCAGTAAGCACCAGGAAAAGATGCTCAGCATTATTATCCTTCAAGAAAATGTATATCAAAACCACAATTATACATTACTTTAAATCTGCAAAGATGGCTACACCAAAAAAGAGAGATAATAAGTGTCAGCAATCATAAGAAGAAGTTGAAACACTCATATATACTGCTAGTAGGAATGAAGAATGATGCAGTTGCTGTGGAAAATAAGATGACAATTCCTCAAATAATTCCATTCTTAGGTATATACCCAAGATGAATAAAAACAAATGTCAACACAACTTGTCATGGATGTTCTTAGCAGCATTATTCATAACAGCCAAAGGTGCAGACAACCCAAATGTCCATTAACTGATGAATAGATAAATCAAAAGTGGCATTTTCATGCAATGAAATATTATGTGGCAACAAAATAAATGAAGTACTAATGCATGCTATGACATGTTTGAACCTTGAAAACTTATAAGAAATGAAAAACTAAGTTACAAAAGACTGCATTATATGATTTCTTTTATATGAAATTTCTAGAAAATGCACATCTATAGAGACAGTAGATAGACAAGTGGGTGCCTAAAGCAAGGGGATGAGGAGATTGAAGGGTTGATGGTTAACAGGAACAGAGTTTCTTTATAGGTTAAAATTAGTTATGTTCAAAATTAGTTATTGTAAGAAAGGTACAGTTATGTGAAAATACTAAAAGCCATTGAATTGTATACTTTGAATGGGTGAATTGTATGCTATGTGCATTGTATCTCAATAAAACTATTCAAAAAAAAATCATGCTTCTTCCTGGTATGGGAGAGGAGACACCTTGAAAAAGAAAAAAATATTTCCTGCTTTTAGACAGACAGGAGAAGACAAGAGAGCTCTTCCCATGTTTGTTTCTCGATTGCCTTCAGCTCAAAATCATCTTCGGGCCAAAGTGGTATATTTTGAGGTGACATATTCTGATGCCCTATGTATTCAACTCATGATTCTTAAATCTGGGAAATAAATAAAAATAAGCACTTAACTTGTTTTTTCGTATTTGATACTTTTCAATGCACCACCCATACTGCCCCTTCACAAGTGCCAAGAGAATCCACTGCTAAAAGTTCTCAGCTAAGCCCCACCCCAGGGATTCTTTTTGGGTAAAAGGAACTGTCTTACTCAAGATTACATTCTCAACCTAGGGGCAGCCCACAATGATTACTCACTTCAAGGGTGGGGCAAAGATACAAAGGTGCAGCCTCAACTTTGAAGGACTTTCCCAGCTTTAAAGCTTACTGTGGGACTGAGTCCTCCTTTGAAATTCCATTCCAGTTCAACTTCTTTCTCACCCTGTCTCCACTTCGTTCACTGTCTTACAGATGTTGTTTCCTAGAGTTCCCCCCTCTAAGCCTCTGACATGCAATCTTCACCTCAGAGTTTGTTCCCCAGGAAACAGGCCTGTGATACTTTCCCATATGAAATACACCTCAGTGTAACAAAATAGTTGATGAAGAAAATTCTTCTCAACAATAAATCAAAAAAGAATTATATAATAAAAATAACAACCTTTGGCAAATGTATACCAGTTTATAAGAAATATTGATATACAGAGGTTAGAAGGGATACAATCAGAAAAATCCAGAATGTAGGAGACTCAATTGGACAACAAAGTTTCTTCAACAAATAGCTTGCAAGGAAAAAGAAAGTGAGCAAGAAACAGAAAGAGAAAAGAAGGGAGAAACCTATCAACAAATTATAATAAAAGAAAAGAAGGGAGAAACCTATCAACAAATTATAATAAAAGAACCTTATTTAGTTTCTAATTTTAAAAAAAAGTAAAACAAAAATTTATAAGACAATCAGGGAAATCTGAACCCTTATTAGATATTTGATAACATTAAATATTGTTCATTTTAGGTATAATTATGGTATTATGGATTTTTATGAGCTCTTTCTCTTTTTAGAGATACATAATAAAATATTTACCAATGTAATGATTTCATACCTCAGAATTACTCTAAAATTAAGGTGGTAGTGGGGCAGAAAAATGGGTGGAGGTATAGATAAAACAATATTAACCAGGAAGTGATAATTGCTGAAGATGGCTGATAACTGCAAAGAACACATAATAATGTTCCTTCTATTCTACTTTTTTATACATTTAAAATTTTCAATAAAAAAACAATTTTATTGAATGCTGAGAAGAATGAATAAAATGCAATGTCCAAGATTTTTCACTGTGTAAAATGTTGATTTATTTATTTGTTTTCATATAATGCATGGTAATACATGGTATTGACTATAACGTAACAAAATGACCATAGTGATAAAAGTCCCTATTCATTCAACGTTAAAATACAGAAGAGCCCAAAAATACACACACAAAAAAAATTGAAAAGGTAAATTAAATCCTAATCTCCTATATAAAGAGTGAAAAAAGTGCCTATTTTGTAGGGAAATGTAATTTTAAAGAAGTGAAGAAATATAATATTCAACTCATTTAAGGAATGATACTACAGAATGAATATTTCTACAAAACAAACATTTTATTTTTTCATATGCAATAATTAGGACAGAACTAAGGAAAAAAAGGTTTTCTAACAAAGGTTGTCAGATCAATGCAAACACCCAATATTTAAAACCGCTCATGTTAAGAAGCTGAAGGATATTCCTAGTATTGTCACCTTAGACATGGCAGTTCTGGTACAGGTAATTTTAAGATCTCAAAATACCAAAAGAAAAATTATTCCCTAGAGAATGAGGAATCTGGAAAGCGTTTTTGACAGATCTTCCACATTCCTACACCAGCAAATGCTGCCACTTGGTTCTCTTACCTCCTCCCCTTTCCCTTGCAATAACACACAAACCGTATTAATCAGCCAGATAATGATGGTGTTGAGTGGGGTTGATGAGAGGCTCCACTGCACTGACTGTGCTTATTCCCCCAGATGTATAGATTGAGGTGGGAAAAATGGGAACCAGAATTCAGCCCCTCAGTCCCAGCCACAGTCCTTTAAAGATGACATATCTCAAACCTGCAATCCCAGCACTTTTGAGAGGATTGCCTGAGTCCACAGGTTCAAGAACAGCCTGGGCAACTTGGCGAGAACTCATCGCTACAATAAATGAAAAAATTAGCCGGGTGTGGTAGTGTGCGCCTGTAGTTCCGGCTACTCGAAAGGCTGAGACAGAAGGCTCACCAGAGCCCAGCGGGTCAAAGCTGGGGTGGCTGTGAGCATGCCACTGCACTCCAGCCTGGGTGACGAAGTGAGACTCCAATGCCAAAAACAAAAAAATATATAAACAATTAAAGATGACATAGCTCTTCTATGCCTCCACTAAAGGCAACTCATTTTTGCATTGTCTTGAAAGCACTGTACTTTCCTGTACTTAGCTACTCAGAAAAGCTCTGAGAGATTGAAGAGTTTAAACAACTGGCGAAAATTTGGACATCTGGGTGAATCTTAAACTTCTAATTCTCATCCTGGGATTCCTGGCACCATAATTTGGATAAGGTTGAGCTGGCAAATTACCGGTTCTATACACCGAAGTCCCTGTGCATTGATCACAGCTTCAGTCCCAGCTTTTGATCCTTTTTGTTTTCTTTTTTTTTTCTTTTTTAAGAACATGAGCCAAAGTTTTACTTGTTCATTTCTTGCATTTGAAATACTCTTTGGTGACATCCTTGGCCTGAGATTCTTTGCCATAGTCCTTAACTACTACACAACTGCAACCAACTACTTTATAGAATTTTCCCTCTGTCAATTTTACACAGGCCTACCCATTCCCCTGATTTCTTGTTGTCATCAACCTTAATTAGATTGATTTGGTGTTCAGCACAAAGGGCCTCCACCAATTTGACGTACATAGGCTCATCACAGTTGGATGCAAGCACACAGAGATAGATGGGCCTGGAGCCTCACTGACGTAGGTACAAACGCTTCTGTCACAGACATGACATTTAAACTCGTTCATTTAATGCTTGTTTTGCAAACTGCTAAATGAAAAGTGGCTCTCCAACTTTCCTCCAGATAATGTGAACAAAACCAACTAGCCCCACCACCTTTAAGTGAGGAACTCACTATGTGGATAGCCTCAGACTCTCAGCTCATTCAATCACTCCATACAGATTTAATGAACATTGGACTGGCTATGTGGAAAGAGTGATGGATAAAACGAAGACGGTTCCGTCTTCAGAGAGCTCACAATTTTAGAGGAAGTAGGCAACTAGATATGGAACAATAATGTGTTATGTGCTATGACAGTCAGTTTTCAGAACACATTCTAAGGGTCTCTGACCTCCATGTGGGAGAAGCATCTCTGAGAAAGGGATGCTTAAACTTAGGCCTTAAAGATTAATCAGAATAAGATAGGTGAAGACAAAGAGAGTAAGAGCAGAAGAGTTTCCAGGAAGTGGGAGTAGATGTGCAAAGACCTGGAGGACAGCAGAGATGATGCGGGGATGGTGTGAGAGACAGGGCAAGACCAGAACATGGGGATGTATGAACCAGGTCAATGATTTTGTGCTTCTTCAAAGCAATCTTTTTATTATACTTTAAAAATGTGTTTCTAAAAGAGAAGCTGATTAAGCCTAGAGAAAAGGTAGTAAGGAGAATGCAGGAAGCTCCTCAGTTACTCCTCTGTGCTTCTAAATAGGGTCATGCTTTGGCCCCAAGAATGCAAAGCCCTCTCAGCCAAATAAAAGGCCTGCATCTAACAGGACTTTACCTCTTTAACAACCTTGATTATGACTGAAGCAAACTCCTCGGAGGGCTTGTCGCCTCCTTCCACTCACTACCCCCAAGAGACTTCTTCATTTCTATCGTGTTACGTTTTTTGTTTAGCACCCTTCCCGATTGGCTGGTTTTTCCCAAATATTGACCTTGTGAGAGAAAGCAATGAGGGTGACAAATTGGCCAGGACCAAAAGCATGACGTTCACATGTAGCTTGCTCACCGGGCAGAGTCTTCAGTCCCATGCAGAACACATCTTGACTCATTGTTGATCTGCGAGCAGCAATGTGGAATTTAGTAGTAGTCCTTGAATGTCCTGGACCAGCAAATCAAGGGGTCTTTTGAAAAATACAGATTCCTTGGTTCCATTTCTAACCCTCTAAAACCAGAACTTCTAGGGATAGATCTTAGGAGTTTGTATTTACCAGGTTTTCCCTGGGTGAACCTGGTATTGAATAATTCAGGGACTCATTGGACTCTATTGTAAAAGGCACAAATTTCAGAGCCAGTAACACTCTGGCCCCAGCATTTATTAACTGTGTACTCCTGGACAAGTGGTTTTATTGTTTTGTTTTGCCTCTCTGAGATTCAGTTTCTCCAGTTAAGGAAGAGAAGGAGGAGGAGGAGGAGGAGGAGGAGGAGGACAAGCAAGAGGAGGAAAAGGAAAAAAAAAGTAACATGACTAATCTCATATTATTAAAGAGTTGAGATCATATGAGATCATAAATAGCAAGTACTTGACAGTAGTCCATAGAGGTAATAGTCACCTACCTTTCCTGACCTTACCTTTCCAGGATGCCGTGCTCAATTCTGGCATTAGTGTCTTACTGACTGCCTGCTTTCATTTCCCAATGTCCTGTATTTTAAGCTTCTTCCATATTTCTAGTGGCTTCCAATAGAGAATGGCATGAGATTGTGGCCATTCCCTGCAGAGAAGAGGAGCTGAAATTGAAGCCACAGAAAAAAAGAGTCTGTTTACACATTTATCTCAGGTCCCACCTCAGGCACAAAAACCTTTCCAAGAAGATGGCCATCTCTCCCAATGACTGGATAAATTTTCTCTATTCTGATGAAGGTCAATTTGACTTTTAAACACCATATTCAGCATAGAAATAGGTCTAAAGTGGTGGTGGCATAAATACTGTGCTCCTCTAAGAACTGGAACAATCACACCCAAGCACATTCATTCATTACTAGAAAAAAAAGCAGTCCCTGGAAACATACATCAAAGTTTCCCTTTAACATGAATATCTGGACTATTCACAAAGTTTGTCAGAACCGAGCGTTTTTAAACACGTATTATTCCATTTTCCTCACAACATCTTTATTAATTAAGCTAGGGTACATTGTTTCTATTAAAAAAATCTTTTGCTGATGGTAAAATTAGTGTATGTTCATTAGACACAATTCAGAAAATAGTGAAAATACTATATAAAGAAGAAAATTGAAGCTATCTCTAATTATCAACATGAGGTAATAAAATTAACATTTTGATGTATATCAATTATTTTATATGCATGTATGTATATTTAATAAAATTGGCATAATGCAATAATATAGTTCCTAAATCATGCTTTTTCACTTAACATTATACTATGAATTTTTAGTATATTGCCAACAATTTTCAAAACTTTAATTTTTAATGCTGACAGTATTCTAGCATATAAATATTCCATAATTTATTTCCCTATTGCTGGACTTTTGGTTGGGGTTTTTTTTTCTTCATTTTTTGCTGTCATAAATATTAAAAACTAACTTTCTTATTTACAATTTACCTTTGGGAAAACTGACTTAGAGAGGTTAAATGGCTTGCCACAGGGCTGGAAGTGGAATACAAATTCCATACTCCAGTAGAATTCCCTTTATCATAGACCACAAATATTAATTTGTTGTAACACTATCAATCAATGCTTAGAGCACATTTACTACTTCAGTACGTTTTATTTCCTGGCCTTCATTTGAAAAGCAAACATTTTCAACAGTGTGGGAGGATATGAATGGAGTTGATATGTAGTCCCAAAGTGGAGGTAAATGGGAGTGAGGGCATAATTCAGAGCCCTATAACTCCTTTATTCATATCTGCCTCTTCCTATTGCATCAACTTCCCCAACTGAAGCATCTAGTGCTCATGACATCCTTTCCTGGTTTGATGAATACAGAAAATAAAACTTCTCTGATGCTTGGCATCTGCACCAAGACATTGACCACTGCATTCACATTTACCACATTCACATTTTAGTGCTTCCCCTCTCTTTCTTTACCTGATCTCCCTCTCCCTCTCACTTTCCCTCTCCTTCTCTTTCTCTCTCTCTCTCTCTCTCTCTCTCTCACACACACACACACACACACACACACACAACCTGAGTGGCCTTTGATTTTCTGTAGAAACTATTGGCATTTGTAGTTCTACTCTATCACATAGGTGAAAAGATGTACTTACAGTACAAGAGCTACCTTGTGACTATCCTTCTTTCATGTTGCAAGTTATACTTCAAAGGAATTTAGCACCAGGTCATGGAAAGAAACCAGGTCTGAGAACCTGGAAGCCCAAGTTCTAAGTGCTTGGGCTGAGCTCTATTACTAACTTGCAGTCTTACCTTGGACACATCGTTTGTCTCTGGGATTGATTTCCATCTTTATTAGAGATCTTGAAGATTCTTTCCTGTTCTGAAATGGCATAATTTTAAAAAGACCTGTTCTTTAGATGCCCTTTTAGAGCATCTCTTGAACCTTTCCTATTTAAGAAATAATTTGTTTAAGATAGATTCTTTCTGGCTATCAAACATCTTTGCTTTTATTCCTTGTATGAGTCCAACCCCGCCCTAGACTTTTCTTGTTGGCAGTATGATTCTTGATCCAGTCAACCAAGACTCCTGAATCCTAGGCTTTAGAGCACCCTACTTTGGAACCCCTCTGATGCTCCTCCTCCTCACAGGGAGGGTAATAGATCTGTGTGACCAAAAGGATTTTCCCAGCTGGAACCTCCTTCCCTTTTCTAAGTCAACTTCCCTTTACTCAGGAAATCCAGAATTCCTTTCCTGTTTTCAGGGCTTGCTTGGGTTTCTGCTCTTCTCTGTCTTTTTAAGGGTAAATTATACTGCCCAAAGTGTGGTCAAGGGATGGCTGTGTGTGGAGTGTGTGTTTGGAGCTGTAGATAGAGCTTAGCTATGTGGAGTGGAGTCTATACATTTACACACAAGTCTCTCTGAGGTCAGTATAGACAGAAGAGTGGGTCGTCTACTGGAAGAGGGTAGGAGACATCCATTTGCACAATTACATGAAGATCACAAGTTTTGGAGATGGGCCTACTTGTGAGATATACTATCTTGCAAAGAGAGTCATAGAGCAGTCAAGAGAAGTGGCTCTTTAAAAACTCTGAATTATTTGTGGCCACAAAGGAGGACCCTTCATCTAGAGTGAGTGGGCAGTAGAAAGAAGATAGGAAGATACAAACTTCTCATCTTTGGCTCTAACTAGATTAAATTTCTGGACACAAAGGTAACCTATAATTTCTTGTCTTGGCTTCATACTGCCAAAGTAGAGTTACGATCTTATGGGCACAAAGTGTGATATTATAATAAAAGCAATAATAATGACAATAGATTATTGAACCTAACCTGATCCCCATGTTGACATTACTTCTCTTGGTTTACACTGGTCCATTTTCCTTCAACTCCTCCTACTCTCCCCCACAAAGGTCATTAGGTAAAGCAAAACAATATCTTCAGGCTGACCTAGCCAACCCTCAATTAACCAGTAAATCTGAGACCAGAGTTGTAATAAATGGTCTATGAAAAAACATGTAAATCACAAATCTCATGTAACTATTTCTTATATCACAGTGTTTTTGAAGGCTAGTGGTGATTTTGCAAATTTGGTTCTGTAAATTATACTATTAATGATATTTCAGAAGGATAAAGATGGAAAAGTATGTGCCCTTTAAAATGGGTTTAGTTGTAGTTCCGCTCAAGTCAAAAATTAGCTTGGGAAAATACTACCCAGTCTACAAATTAGCTGGATGACATTGAACAAGTTATTTACCCTCTTGGGGTCTCAATTTCTTTAACTGTAAAATGAGCAGGTTGGATGAGATGGTCTCTAAGGTTCCTGCCAAATCTAAGGTTTTATGATTATTTATGATTTTATAAGCAGTTATGCTTAGAGCTATTCAGCAAAGAAAATTGCAAAATGTAAAAACCTTTAGGACTTAGCAAGAAATGAAAAGACCATTCATCATGAAATGGGGTCAAGTTAGAGAGCAAAGAGTGTAGTTGCCTGAGCAACCTAAGTTTGAAAAGAAATTATTACAAAGTTAAACACAGGTTTTTGCAGGCCAAGGAGAAAGAAAAGAAACAAGAGCTCCATATTTTCCTGATGCTGTCCTGGAAGAAGAATCATAAGATAGTTTTCCTTAACTTTCTGGAACGAGGTGAGATATAAAACAAACAAACAAAAACCACATAAATATCCAATTGTAAGTTGGTTATAGTGTCTTTTCTTAGTATTTTAATCACAGTCTAAAAGTTTGAAAGCCAATTCTCTGTGGGTACTTCTATGGTTATCCACAGCATGCTAGCTCACCTTCCCTCTTTTAGCATCAAAAATCCCCATATTTGTCCAATTGGGCTGCTATAACAAAACACCATAAACTGGATAGCCTATGAACAACATAAATGTATTTTTTCACAGTTTTGGAGGCCGAGAAGTCCAAGACCAAGGTGCCAGCAGATTTCATTTCTGGTGAGGACCCACTTTCTGGTTCATATAAAGAACCATCTCACTGTGTTCTTATAAAGCGGAAGAGGCAAGGGTCTTGTCTCCTGGGCCTCTTTTATAAGGACACTAATGCCATTTGTGAGGGCTCTGGCCTCATGACCTAAACACCTCCCGAAGACCCCACCTCCTAATACTGTCACCTTGGAGGCTAGGACTTCGACATACAAATTTGATGTGGGGAGTACACAAATGTTCATATCCCTAAAGCTCTACATGGATGATCCTGTGCTGAAGCTGAGATTGAAAGTTGGTGTCAGGCCCCCAAATCTTGTTAGTGATAATGTGAGAAAGTAAGACATTCGATTTTCTTGTAAAATGAAATAATGATACAATCAGCCAAGCTATTGTTCAACTCAAAACTGTAGTCAGACTACTCTAGATAATATGGATGTCCCAGAAGGAGTAAGCCCATTGGTTATTCTTTGGAGAAAGTAGGCCTATAAAGTTTGCCTTGGAAGTTTAGCCATACTATGAGAAAAACAAATTTCACACCTGACTCAACATGCTTTGTGATTGATCAAAATGCAGGAAACTGCAGGCATGGGGTGGGAAGGGAATAGCAACAAAAGATGTGTAAAATCTCAGAACTGGCTAATCAACTCTTGAATAAATAAAATTTGTCACTATTTATGACAACTATAATATTAAAATATGAAAATATAGTATATAAATATATATTATCAATGACTTTCCTATTATTTTCTTATGTTTAGAAAGTCACAGATTTCCTGAGAGTTCAGACAATTTTCACTATAGTTATGTTTCTGAAATCTGACACACTTTCTTCTATGATGTGTCTTTGCAAATCTTCTCTTCTTAGAACAGTTTGTTGAACACAAAGAATGTGCTAACAACTGTCTAAGAAACAAACACCTAATATCTGTCCATTTTGTTTTTAACCTAAATAATGTATCATTTCTCATGAGAAGTTTAGACATCAAGAATAGACCACTAAAACATAAGGCTTTTGTAAGCACAGACTAGAGAGGGCTCTTTAGTGGAGGGATTGGTAAAGAAAGGTGGGGGATTGTTACATGATATTTTGGGCAACTTCAGGTATATTAGAGCTTTGGGAAAGTTTCAGGAACAGCTGCGTCTTTGGGAGACTAGGAAGAACAACAACAATGCCTATACCATTATATGTTATTTTAATTAACAAATAGCTGCAGAGCACTTATCATGTGCCAGACTCTATAAGTGATTTAAAAATATCAATTCTTTATTTTTCATAACAACCATAAAGAATAAGTGATATTATCATCACTATCATGATCGTCATTTTAACAGATGAAGCAGCTGAGGCACAGAGAGGTTAAGAACACTGCTGAAGGCCTATAGTTTACAAGCAACAGACCCCAGGGTATCTGACAGCAGAGAACATATTCCTAACCACCACACTCTACTCCTCACAGAGTAGGTCATTATGTGAGAAAAGAGTGGAGGTTAGAAAATATCTGAATTCTAGCACCCTGTAGCATGTCACTTCTCTACAGTGGAAATACTACTTTTAATTTATGGCAACTCCTACCACTTTAAACTGGAGATTCTTTTGCAGATCTGTACCTCTTAGATGTCCTTAGAATAAAGAACATGATAGAAAAAACATCAAATAATTTTAAGAGTAGTCTTCAGAATGACTTTGCTTAAGAAGATGAGTTCAGTGAGATAAAGTAGAAAACAGCAATATATTAATGCTTTGAATTAGATCCGAACCCTCTTGGTACTTTTATCATTTGTATAAAAATTAGAACAATGTTTTTTGTTGCTCAACTTATAGGTGAATATAAATGACTTCTCTTTGGTTTAATTGGAAAAAGATATCAATTCCTACAAAACATATATTTTGGCCAAAGACTTTAGAGAGTAAGATTCTCTAAGTACTAACAAGAGGTAGCAAGAGAATGTTAATTTGAAGGATTATATGCCACAACAAAAACTTTTAAAAAGAACCTATATATCCATCAGTAAGGGTTTACTAAGTTAAAGAACATCTACGTAGTTGGGCATAGTGGCTCATGCCTGTAATCCCAGTACTTTGGGAGGCGGAGGTGAGAGGATTGTCTGAGCCCAGGGGTTCGAGATCACCCTGGGCAACTTGGCAAGACCTCATCTCTACAATAAATCAAAAAATTAGCTGGGCATGGTGTCGCATGCCTGTAGTTTCAGCTACTTGGAAGGCTGAGGCAGAAGGATCACCTGAGCCCAGCAGGTCTAGCACTTCGGCCTGGGCAACAGAGTGAGATTCCAACTCAAAAAAAAAAAAAAAGAAGAAGAAGAGGATCTATGCAATGGAACCCAAAGCAATCATTAAAAATACAGTCAATCTAAACATATTTACATTAGAAAAATGTAACACACTCATATTAAGTGGAAAAAAGGGACACTCTCAGTATTCTGACATTTTTCTGGGAAAACCACACAAGAACTATATGGTTTTTGTGAAAACCCACGAAATTTATATATAAAAAATTGCATATTTATGCTTACATGTTTAAACTTCAGTCACCTTCAAAGTACTCTCCATTTGATGCAATACACCCATCAAAATGCTTTTTTAACTGCTCAAAACAGTTTCTGAACTTGTCAATTTTGATGCCTTTTAGTGCTTCTGCCATTTTTTGTTTCATTTCTTCCACATTGGCAAAATGTTTTACTTTGAGAACTTTTTTCATCCAGGGAAACAAACAAACAAAAAAAGTCACTCAGGGTGAGATTGGCTGAAAGGGAAGGTGGGATATGGGGGCCATGCCATTTTTGGTCAAAAACTGGTGAACACTCATGTGGTGTTGGCAGGCGTGCTTGTAAATCATGCATCATGAAATGGGTAAGCACATTGAAAGAATCTCCCACAAAAATTTCACTGAAGCTAAATGCACAACAATGCAGATGGTACACTGATGCCAGTGGGTTCCTAGAACATTTACCTAGCGAGAGAAGCCTATACAACAAAGGGGCCATCCTCCAAAAAATAATTCTGGTTTTTTGGGGGTCCCCTCATATATAGGCATACTAGATACAATTTTAAAAGTCAAAAAGAAGGCATATAAACCTGTTAAGAGTGGTTACCTCTGGAGAATTAACTGTAAAAGAGTAGTGGTGGTTAAAGGAGATACATTTCTAATTTCTAAATTTCCACTTGCTTGTGGTAGGTACGTATCACCAAATGCATTCAAGTTAAAGCACAAGCAAACATATGAAAACCATTAATCAATTGGAGAGAGATTAAGAAATAATTCAAATATAAGCAAGCTGTGTATAAATTTGACAAGTAGATTCATGAGATAGATGATAGAACCATATGCATATATTATTGTGCTAGCTTTGTAAGACTTCCATTTTGCTAGTACTGTGAATTTGGGGGTTTTATTTTCAATAAAACTTAAAGGCAAGGGGGTTGTATGGAAATGCCTTCCAAAGATTGGCAAGTCAGTAGTTAATACACTGGTCTTTCATTCCTATATATTCTTTCTAAAAACTCATATACACATTTATATGGACCATCACTATACTTCATTGTTTAAAAAAACCTTACACAATTTTAGCAAAGTTTATTTGAGCAAAGAACAGCACATGAACTGGGCAACACTCAAAACGAGAAGAGATTTAGAGAGCTGTACCCCGCGTATGAGGAACAAGCTTTTTTTTTTTTTTTTTTTTTTTTTTTGAGTTGGAGCTTCACTCTGTCGCCCAGACTGGAGTGCAGTGGCCGCTCCCGGCCACCGCAGCCTCAATCCGTGCTGGGCTCTGGCAATCCTTCCGCCTCAGCCTTCCGAGTAGCCAGGAACAAGCTTTTATAAGCCAAACATGGAAGCAAAATAGAGAAGTCACCTGATTGGAAACAGTAGGTGTCTGTCTTATTTGGGTATGATCTGATGAGTTGACTGCCTATGATTGACTGAAGCTTGGCTGTTACAAAACATACTCCCAAGTTGGGTTTTATATTTGTTTTATACTAAGTTAGGTTGTGGTCTGTTATATAGGAACTCAAAGTACAGAGACACCCTCAAACCAGTGGCCTCCTGTTTTAATTTAACAACAATGATGGTATAGCAGTGTGGTATGATAAATGCAACATGATCCAGAGTTAGGCAACCAGTCTACATTATACTGCTGACATGCTGGGTAACTGCTGCTACTTAATACCTATAGGTTCCTGTTTAATCTTCTTAAAAAAATAAAATCTATGATTTAAAAAGCTAGAGAATGGTATCTCCAATGTTGACAGAAGCTTTATTAAGCAGCTTAATAAGCAGTGCTGAAGATGACATCCAAAACAGTATCTTCTCCTTGCCTTGTGTAATCATGAGAGTCACTAAAGCCAGTCTCTCATACTTCTCTGCTTCCCTTTCTTGGCTTCTTCTCCACTCTCACATTTGAGAGAAATCCCAAACCCAGACTCTCTTGTGCTCTGCTGCTCAGGTGAGTCCAACCTAACATATGCATGGTAGCCATCTTGCTCTTCCTAAAACATATGTTTAACCATGTCACTCTAGTTTAAAATCCCTTGTTACAGCTTCCCACCATCTACAATCAAGTCTATTCTCTTGGCCTGGCATAAAAGCTTCTTTATGTCATAGCGCCAGTGCATGACTGCCTCCTCTCCTGCCTTCCATATTACACTGCTGCCAATTCCTGCCCCATTTCCTACATGCAAAATATTCTATATGAGGGCCTGTCTTCTCTTAGAAAAATTTTTAGAGGCCAGAGGTGTTGTAGAATTTATAATTTTTTAAGATTTTCAAAAGATAGCCCCATGCTTACACTGTGTATTACACAACACCCAGCAGAGTCTAAGGCATCAGTTTATCATCAAACACATAAACATTTCTGCTGGAAACCTAGAATATTCACATTAACTATGATAAGCTCACAAATGACCTATGATCAATTCAGGTCTGGTTTTTCACTGAGTCAGGTATCTTCCCTTGGCTCCGCCATCCTTCAACATCTGCTCTGTACTCTGGGAAACCGACCTATCTGGGCTTCAGTTCCACACACCATTGCCCCTAGGCCTTTGATGGGTATAACCAATGGGGAGTGAGGCAAGTTTCTCCAGGAAGGTTGGGGTATTTCCCTTACCTGGAGGACTTTGGCACTCACTGTTGCTCTTAGGCAGTTGTCTTCCCATGACTCTTTCCTTCTGAATTCTAGGAATCACTCCTTCTCTCATCTCTTTGTGTCTAGGTGTCACAACAGCTCTGCTGTTTCTAGTGACAGGATACTGTCGCACCATAACACTATGATCCCTTGTGCCAGAACTATCTCCCATGATTTTTCTGCATCCAACATACACCTTTGTAAGTATTCTCTTTATTACGTCTTCTTCAAGTGATCTTAATCTGAGAATGCCATCTATTTCCTGTTGGGTCCATGACACATGCAATACATCGATGAGTACAGACAGAGTAAGATCTGTTTTTTTGTTTGTTTTTTTTGACAAATAGGTTAAGAAAAACTTTCAACTTTTAAAACTTTTTGGATTGTAAAATGATTGCTAAGATATTGTGAATCCATACACTATACTGTTTCTTCTGTTTGATACACACCATTCTATGTGGAATGCCCTTTCTCTTCTTGTCCACCTAGCTAATTTCCATTTAGCCTTTAAGTGCCATCTTCACAGTGAATTTCAAGGGTGATTTACCACTGACCAACCCATGTAGACAACCCATTGTCTAATAGTTCTGGGCATGTGTAAAGGCCCTGGAACAGCCTTGGAAAACGTGTAAGAATGGAGCTTGAAGGGAAAACCCCATTCAGGAAAGTGATGGGCACACAAGTACTATTACATGTGTTAAATATATATATTGAATAAATGGTTTAAAATTTCTTAATATTGCTATGTGATTCAAGAAAAAAATGAGTAACTATACTTATAAATGATAAAATTCAGTGGTTTTAAAACTTCTGATCATCCCTTCATACTAAAGACTCACAGGTAAAACATAACCCAAAAGATGTTGAAAAATGCTTACCCTTACTATATGCAATGCATTTCGGCACTTTCTAGCCCATTCTAGTCAATATCTCTTTAAATATTGAACACAGCCTAGAAATGGGTTACCACACACAATGTGGAAGACATCAAACTGAACAATATTAATTGACAAATGCTCCCAAAATTCATTGAACAAAAAAACCAAATTGTTAACTAAAATTTTTAATGCAGTCTAGTTGTTTTGGTCACTTAAACTTTTCCTACTGTTTCATCCCTTTTTTGGTGACCTGCTCTCCTGAGCAAGGGCAGCAATTCCATTCTTAAAGTTGGATGGCATCTGGCTGGAACAACAGGATGTGTGCTGAGACAGAAACCAGAGCAGCTGGCAATCTGGGAGTTGAGGCTGCCTTAACCAGTTTTGGGTATTTAGTAACCTTATCTGAGATTACATATAACTCACTTTTTTTTCCCCAGTCTCTCATAAGGAAGCTTTTTATTGTATCATTTAAAAAGAATTAGATGGGAGCGGTGGTCAGGCCTATAATCCCAGCACTTTGGGAAGTGGAGGTGAGAGGATTGTCTGAGACCAAGGGTTCAGATCAGCCTGGGCAACTTGGCGAGACACCATCTCTCCAATAAATCAAAAAATCTGTGGTTTCAGCTACTTGGAAGGCTAAGACAGAAGAATTGTCTGGGCCCAGCAGGTCGAGACTGCAATGGCTGTGAGCGTGCCACTGCACTCTAGCCTGGGTGACAGAGTGAAACTCCAACTCAGAAAAAACTTTTTCTAATGTTTAATGATCTGGGTTAATGTTAAACAAGGATTTATGAAATGTGAGCTGGTGCCAGGAAAATGTGGGTCAATTGTTGCTTCCCTAGAAGAAGTAGTGGTGTTTGGAATAATAGATCTTAATAAAGTGTCTATTATTTTGCTTTGGACTTAAAAAATAAACAAACCTAAATATAGGTTGAGTAAGCTTTGTGGTGTGTGTGAAAACTAAATTGTACATGACTTTGGAATAAGAAAAAAATTATTCTAATTAGACTGTTGGTTGTAGGAAGCAGACATCAATATAGAGAAAAGGTGTTAATTATATGGATAGTATATCATTTAGGATTAACCTTGGCTATATGTGACAGAAATTTGAAATAGTGGGAGCTTAAATTAGATAGTGTTTATCTCTCTTGTAAAAATCTAGAGATAGGCAGTCCAGAACCAGCCTGATTCCATGTCAAAGGATTAGGATCCTCTTCTGATACAGACTACTGGGATTCCTGTCAATGCATACAAAATCTAGATCAGTGAAAGGACAAAGGGAAGAGAACAGAATTTCCCCGTCTTTTCAGGTCAGGCCTAGGCAATTACATACACCACTTCCCTGCTAGCTCATTAAAAAAAATGTAATCACATGGTTGTGCTTAGCTGCATGGAAGGCTGGGCAGGATAGTTCTTATGCCAGGAGGCTCTGTGCCCATCTAAAAAGTAGAAGATCTCTTACAGTTGTAGACAGCTAGAAGTACAGCCAATCAAACTCTAACTATGAGGCTAGAAAGCAGGGTCTAGTTAGCAATAAGGAAGAGAAAAATGAATGTTGAAGAAGCCATCAACAAATATCTCGTCACAATGTCTAATAGGCAGCTCTTATCCAAATTGCACCTCCAAATTCACTACCCAGTTATTTAAGCCAAAAACCTAAGTATAATTGTTGGCCCTCATTTTCCTTCACTCCTCATATCCAATTAGGACAAGTTACATAATTTGTAAGGTCCAGTAAAAAATGAAAATGCAGAGCCCCTTGTTGAAAAATTGTTTAAAATTTTAACACACAATAGCAGAACATTAAACCAACTGTGGGCTCTTTCTAAGTATGAAACCCAGTGCAACTGCATACAAAGGCAATCTTGTATCGAATATACAGCCATATAAGGGGCATAAAAAATAATGTATTTATTAGAAATTGTCCATGTATGTTTGCATGTTTAAATTTCAATCATCTTCAAAGTATTCTGTTTGATGCAATACACCTACCGAGATGCTTTTTTCCGCTGTTTAAACCAGTTTTTGAATTTTGATGCCTTTTAGCACTTCTGCCAATTTTTGTTTCATCTCTTTCACATCTGCAAAACATTTCATTTTGAGGACTTTTTACATCTGGTGAAATTTTTAAAAAGTCACTCAGGATGAGTTTGAGTGAATAGGGAGGATGGAGCACGGGAGTTGTGCCATTTCTGGTCAAAAATGGCTGAATACTCATCATGGGGTTGGCAGGTATGTTGTCATGGTGGAAGAATTAATCACCCGTTGCCACAACTTGGGATGTTTCTTCCACAAATAATGACACAACCTTCTCAAAATTCCCAGATAAAAACTTTGGTTGACTGTTTGATCTGGAGGAACAAAATCTGAGTGTGCTATAAGGGGCCTACCCTCAAAAAGATAATTCCAGTTATTTTGGTTCCTCCCTCATATATTTTGTAAGTTCTACTTCTCTGATGGTACAAGTTATGTCCATTTGACTGGTCCATGGTGTGTCCAGACATTTGGTTAAGCATCTTTCTGGGTGTGTTTGTGATGGTGTCTCTGGATGAAAGTAACATTTGAATAGGTAGACTAGGTAAAGCAAATAGTCTTCTCTAAGGTGGTAGGTCCTATCCAGTCAAAACTCCCTTATGCACATTGGAGTAGGCAATGAATTCTGGACCAAGTCCCAAAAGCAAATGCCATATAAGCTAAGATAGACAAGTGAGACCTCATCAAACTGAAAAAAGATTTTGTTCAGCAAAAGAAATCATCAAGAGAGTAAAGAGACAACCAATAGAATGGGGAAAAAAATATTTGCAAATTATGCATCTGACAAAGGCCTTGGATCCAGAATCTACAAAAAAGTCTAATGAAGTGAAAAGAAAAAAAAAAAAAAAAAACCCAAGTGGGCAAAAGACATGAACAGACACTTTTCTTTTTTTTTTTTTTGAGTTGGAGTCTCACTCTGTCACCCAGACTGGAGTGCAGTGGCCGCTTCCGGCCACCGCAGCCTTGACCTGCTGGGCTCCAGCGATCCCTCCGCCTCAGCCTTCCAAGTAGCTGGAACTACAGGCACGCACTACCACACCCAGGTAATTTTTTTGGTTTATTGTAGAGATGAGGTCTCGCCAAGTTGCCCAGGAGGGTCTCGAACCCGCGGGCTCAAGCAATCCACTCACCTCAGCCTCCCAAAGGCACGGGATTACAGGCTGAGCCACTGAGCCCAGTTGACACTTTTCTAAATATGACATACAGGCAGCCAACAGATACATGAACAAATGCTCAGCCTCACTAATCACCAGAGAAATGCAAATCAAAACTACAAGATACCACTTAACTCCAGTAAGAATGGCTATCATTAATCAAAAAACAACAGATGCTGGTGCAGTTGAGGAGAAAAGGGAACACTTCTACAATGCTGGTGGGAATGTAAGCTAGTTCAACCTCTATGGAAAGCAGTGTGGTGGTTCCTACAAGAACTAAAAATTGACTTTCCATATGATCCAGCCATCCCTCTCCTGGGAATATACCCAGAGGAACATACATCATTGTACAAAAAGACACCTGCACATGTATGTTTATTGCTACACTATTCACAATAACAAAAACATGGAAGCAACCCTACTGCTCATTGAAAGTGGACTGGATAAAGAAAATGTGGTACATATACATGATGGAGTATTACACAGCCATAAAGAAGAACAAAATCATGAACTTTGCAGCAATTAGATGGAGTTGGAGACCATAATGCTAAGTGAACTATCACAGAAACAAAGAATTAAATACTGCACATTCTCACTCATAAGTGGGCCTTGAACACTAGTCACATTAGCCCAAGGGAGAGATTGGCAATTGTTGGGCACTGCTAGGGAAGGGAGAGAAGAGGGGGTGGGGCACTCCACAACACAAAGGATACCTGATCCCCACTATCAGGGGAAGTGAGGGCCAGTAGAAGCCCAAAGTTGACCTGCATGCAGCCTACTTATGTAGTTAATCCTCACTTGTACCCCACATCTCTATCATAAAACAAAATAAAAAGAAATATATGTACACACATATACATACATATATAACAAATATATAAAATACTACATATTTTACACATAAAGATGTTAATATGTAAAATATATAACATTTTATATAAAACACATTTATATAAATATTAGTGTAATTATAACTATATAAAATATAAAAATAATTATATAAAATATAAATAAATTTATTTATAATTTTTCTTTTCAGTTGAAATCACACTCCAACACTCAAGCTGGAGTGCAGTGGCACACTCACAGTTGCTGCATCCTCAATGCTGGTCTCAGGTGATCCTTCCATCTCAACCTTTCAAGTAGCTGGAACAACAGGCATGCGCCACCATGCCCAGTTAATTTTTTTGTCTATTGTAGAGATGAGGTCTCATCAAGCTGCCCAGGCTGGTCTTGAATTCCTGGGCTCAGGCAATCCTCCCACCTCCACCTCTCAAAGTGCTGGAATTACAGGTGTGAGCCACCGTGCCCAGCCTTATATATGAATTTATTACAGGACTTGTATATATACAAGTTATATATAAGGTAAAGCAAAGACTATTTGCTTTTACCTTATATAACTGTGGGAACTGATTAAACTGTATGTGTCTGGTGCCAGAGCCTAGAGCAGACACTTCGGAGAATTATGAATTTGAAAAGAGGACACAAGGATAAACTAGCACCTGTGAAGATAAACTTGAACCTATGAGGCTGGACCTTTCACCACCTTCAATCCTTTAATTTTTTTTGTTTGAGTTGGGGTGTCACTCTGTCACCAGGCTGGAGTGTAGGTGGCACCATCATGGCTCACCATAGCCTCGTCCTCCTGGGCTCAGGCGATCCTGTTGCCTCAGCTTCACTAGTTGCTAAGACTCCAGGTGTGTGTCACCACACCCGGCTAATTTTTTTTTTTTAGGTCTCACTACATTGCCTAGGTTCAAGCCTCCAACTTTGATGAGGGCGTGTGCCCCATAGGAGAAGCTGACGCCCTTAGTCATCGAGTTAATTATGCTCTTGGCCCAGGACCTAGAGACACTGAAGGAGAACATCTGGCAGGAGTTGAAAGAGCTGTGGGCTGGATGTGCCCCAGGCTAGCAAGGTGAGTCAGCAGTTTGGGCAAACTGCGAAGCTGCTGTGCCCTGCTCAGACCTTCCAAGTGTAAACACACAGGCTACTACTTCTTCTCACCTTTCAAATACAGTGCGAAATGCTTCCTGCAAGGCTTGCTAATCCTGAGTCATGTAGGGAAGGACATTCTGGGCAAAATAATTCCAGTTTAGCTAAACTGACACAATTCAAATCCTCCACACCCTTTCAATTGACTCCAACATGGCAACAGTTGGGTTTATTTAAAAATATAGAATCCAACCCAAACTTCTTACCATGGCGTACCACTTCTCAGAACTCCTTGCTTTTTTTAACATTTCCTTCTTGCTCCTTATTCTTCTTCCTCCCTTCCTACCTTCCTTCCCTCCTTCCCTTCTTCCTTCCTTCGAGTCAGAGTTTCACTCTGTCACCCAGGCTGGAGTATAGTCACATGCTCACAGCCACCACAACCTCGACATACTGGACTCAGACGATCCTTCCAACTCAGCCTTTCAAGTAGCTGGAACTACAAGTGCATGCCACCACACCTAATTTTTTGATTTATTGTAGAGACGAGGTCTCACTAAGTTGCCCAGACTGGTCTTGAACCCCGAGGCTCAGGCAGTCCTCTCCCTCCCCTCCCAAAGTGCTGAGATTATAGGCATGAGCCACCACACCCAGCCAGATCATCCTATCTTAATAGTGCTTATTACCTCCTAATTTATCTTATTTACTCAGTTTGTTTATTTTCTCTTTCCTACCACTACCATTATCAGAAGAATAAAAATTTTCTTGCTCTCCTGCCCAGTACATGACAGTGCTCAATAAATGTTTATTGAGGAAATAAAGAAAAATATTTGGATTTATATTAGTTTTCTAGGGCTTCCATAACAAAGTACCACAAAATGAAATGTTTAAAATAGCAGAAATTAATTTTCTTATGTCCTGGAGGATAAAAGTCCACAGTTGGGTGTTAACAGGACCACATTCACTTTGAAGTCTTTCAGGAAGAACTCTTCCTTGCCTCTTCGGCTTCTGGTGGCCCCTGCAATTCCTTTTCTTGTGGTGGCAAAACTCCAATCTCTGCCTTTCTCTTCACGTGGCCTTCTTCTCTGTCTGTCTCTTTGTGTTTTTCCCTATTCATACAAGGACACCAGTCATTGGATTTAGGGTTCACTCTAAATCCAGGATGATTTCATATTGAGATCCTTAATTACATCTGCAAGACTCTATTTCCAAATAAGTTGCTTTCACAGCTACCTGAGGTTAGGACTTAAACATATCTTTTTGGGAGACACAGGACAGAATTCAACTCATTACAAGGCTCATTACAGATTTCTATCATGCTTGGTTTTTCTACTGTGACAGGGTCCCTTGTAGATTAAACTCTGAATTTAGAACTGCCTATTAGGAATACTAATGAATGCTTTATGGCACAAGAAATACAGACATTCTTAGGTAATAAGGAAAGGAGTATTTTTACATTCCCCTGAAATATTAAGAGCAATGGCAATCAGGGTGTAGGCAATAATTAATTGAATTAGAATCTAGAATTCAAAATTTATTTGATTGCAAAGCTGCCAATGTATCCCTTGGGGTACCCTAGGTAGCTGAATGTTTCATAATACTTGGTAAAGTGGTACATGCTGGGATTTGTAAGTTAGGTTTCTGACAATGTAACGGCTAGAAGCAGAAATGACCTTTGCATTTGTGATAAAATTTAAGAGGCTTTAGTAACAAAGCACTGCACATTGCTGTCAGAACAAGTTGCTGTTGGAGGAATTTAAAGCAACGCATTGCAGAAGCTCAGAACTTCCTGTGAAAACGTGAGATATCCTTTCTATCCCTTATTCTTTAAGAAGTCATTCAAGGACAGGAAGGGAGAAGACTGACTATAAAGAGAACCCTAACTATTCAGGGCTAGGAGTGAAGGCACCAGCCCAGCTGTGCAGAGCTGGCAATAAGGAAGATTAAATTCAGTCCCCTGAGTTTCGATTTCTAATTACCGAAGCCCCCTGACCATGGGATAAATAAGTTGCTTTCTTTGAGGTCAGAAAGCTCTGGGACCTTAAAGATAAACCATGACTAGTACTTACCTAGTATTTACCTAATTGGGAAGCCAGGCCTTAAGCAGGGGATCAGTAACATCTCATGTATTTACTTGAGGAATCTAGCAGCCACTAGAGACAGATTAAAAACCCATAGCAGTACTTGGGGGTACGGGTTGAGAAGGAAGATGTCTATGGCTGTTCCAGCTCTTGTGAGGAAGGGCATTTTTTGGTAAACTACCTGTGAAAAGACCTCTATCACCATCCTCCAGAAATTAAGACCCAGAAACAGGGTCACAATGTCAAGCTCACCAGACCCTATAAGCAAAAAGCTTGGTAGAGACCATAGTTCCTCTCTCCCTCCCTGGTTGACCCAGACCCTGATATTAGAGTCAGAAGGCCATTCAGTGAGGAGTCAAGAAATCAGCCTGGCATCGTGGTTTATGCCTATAATGCAAGCACTTTGGGAGGCGGATGTGAGAAGATTCAAGACCAGCCTGGGCAATTTGGCAAGACCTTATCTCCATAATAAATCAAAAAATAAGCTGGGGGTGGTGGTGCACATCTGTAGTTCCAGCCACTTAGAAGGCTGAGGCAGAAGGATTGCCTAAGCCCAGCAGGTTAGGGCTGTGTTTGGTAGCTGTGCGCCTGCTACTGCACTCAAGTCTGGGCAGCAGAGTGAGACTCCAACTCAAAAAAAAAAAAGAAAAGAAAAGAAAAAGAAAGAGGAAAGAAGAATGGAAGGAAGGAAGGCAGGAAGGAAGGCAGGAAGGAAGAAGGCAGGAAGGAAGGAAGGAAGGAAGGAAGGAAGGGAAGGAGGAAGGAAGGAAGGAAGGAATCAGCTCTGACTCTAAGGGTAAACAAGTGTAGTAGAAACCATTTGTTGGAAATCCTGCCTGCTTTCTAGGTAATTCTGGAACCCCAGTGCTACTGAGTTTAAACCAACAAACATAGGGCATGCAGTGGTGTGGGACAATGCAGCCACCTCACTAGACCCAGAAATCCAACAGGTATTACCACTAATGGACCTTGAGAGAATTCCAGCAATCCTTTAGGAGACTGGGATGAGCCAATGAGTTGGAAGTGGTCAGTTGCCCTGAGTGAAATACAGTACAGCAGCACAGTGCTTATCTTCTGACCTCAACTCATTCCCCACCCCCTCAGTCCTCCCACCCCTCTGCCAAAATGCTCAGGAGTTGCCTAGCAAAATGAACAAGAAGCTGCAAATATTTTTCTAGAGGAAATACAGTATATGATGGAAGAAGAAGGTTTTATTCACCAAACATTCTCTTAGAAGGGAGAGCAATCTGTTGAAAAAGTTCTTTGATAATTGCTTGGGGGGGAGATTGACACCTGAGAAGTCCAGATGTTGGTGGACTATCTGCAGAAGGCAAACAGATGGTTGTGTTGACTGCTCCACAGAGGAGGGAGAGGAGAGAGGAAAGACAAGAAAAATGAGATGGAACCAGGAGATGTGAGCTCTCTGCCAGCTTGTCACTTGAAGGCAAAAAGTGGCATTAATAGTATTAAAACTCAATTTCAAAATTCTGTCTTTATTTATTTGAGACAACGTGGTTGCCCAGGTGGGAGTGCAGTGGTGTGATCATAGCTCACTGTAGCCTTGAACTTCTGGGCTCAAGCAATTCTCCCATCTCAGCCTCCTGAGTAGTTGGGACTACAGACGCATGTTGCTATATTTTTTAAATTTTTTGTAGAGATGGGGTCTTGCTATGATGACCAGTCTGATTCAGACTCCTCAGCTCAAATGATCCTGTCTCAGCCTCCCAAAGTGCTGGGATTGCAGGTGTAATCCACCACACCTGGCCTTAACTTTTCTGCCTTTAAAATATTCCAACAAAAAACATGAAATATGCCCTTTCATACATTATCTTGAATAAAACACAGAAAAATTTTAAAAAAGAATATTTAACAAAGAAAGTAAAACCTTTACATATAAGGCCTTTCCTAGCTTCTTGCTAACAGCCTGGTGAATAGGAGGTGCTCCAAATTATTTGCTGAATGAGTGACTCTCCTGCCTTCCTCCACTCTTCCAACCAGCAATTACTCGTATTTCCCATTTGCTATGTCCCCTCTCACTGTGTATCTTCTGTGACTGGAATATTCTCTACCTATCTTTCCTTTCCCCACCTTCCCCACAAAGCACACTCTCTTGTCCACTAAACAAGTTCCTATTCATTTTTCTCCCTGCTTCCTGCCATCTCCCATGGGAAGGGCAGTCTCTTTCATTTCCATCAGGTTTCAATTAAAAAATCAGAAAACTTCTCATTAGGGCCATCACTGACCATCTACTAAAATGCCAGAATACCGTCTCCCCCAAATCTTTTTTTTTTTTTTGAGTTGGAGTCTCACTCTGTCGCCCAGACTGGAGTGCAGTGGCCGCTCCCAGTCACCGCAGCCTCGACCTGCTGGGCTCCGGCGATCCTTCCGCCTCAGCCTTCCAAGTAGCCGGAATACAGGCGTGTGCTACCACGCCCGGGTGATTTTTTGATTTATTGTAGAGATGAGGTCTCGCCAAGTTGCCCAGGCGGGTCTCGAACCTGCGGGCTCAGGCAATCCACTCACCTCAGCCTCCCAAAGCGCGGGATTACAGGCTGAGCCACCGAGCCCAGGTCCCCTAAATCTTAATAGCTCCTTTCTGTGCTTTGTCTCCTCAGTTCTTATCAATATTTAACATATCATATATTTTACTTATCTAATTTGTTGTCTGCTTATAGAATATAGAATCTATAAATAATGGAGTTTTGACTTTTTAATTTGCTACTCTAACCCCAGTGCCTAGAACAGGACTTGACACACATAAAGGGCTTAATAAAATATATGTAAGTAGGATGAATGAATGGCTGATTGAAGCCTCAGCTCAGAGATCGTCTCCATCTGAACCCCTCAGGCAGATTTAGATATTCCCCCCTGCCCCCACCCCACATATCTATCTCCTTCTTATCATATTGTTCTCGTTTGTATATTGCTTTCTCCTCTGAGCTAAAAATTAATTTAAGGTTCAGGGCCTCATTGCTTCATCTTTATATATTAGAAGTGAACTTTTAATGCTTATACTTATACCTGATATGTCACTAAATAAATGAATGATTATGACTCCATTTTACAGATGAGGAAACTGAGGATTAGAAAGGTTAAATACACTCTAAGGATACAAGTTGCAGAGGTAAGATATTAACTCAAACATATGTCATGTCCCCCTTCATTTTTCCTTGTCATACTTCCTTTTTGATCCTGTCATTTCTGCCCACCATGTTCTGTCCTGCCCCCACACTTTCTATTTATGCATATTCTACCAGTACTAAGTGCTAGTCCAAATCTCACCTATTCAGTAAAGTTTTCCTTGATGGCTTTTTTTTGGAGTTGAGTTCTTAATCTGTTGCCCAGGCTGGAATGCAGTGGCATGATAATGGTTCATGGCAGCCTTGACCTCCTGGGGTGAAGCGACTCACCCTCCACAGCCTCCTGAGAAGCTAGGACTACAGGTGCGCTCCACCACGCAGTTAATCTTTTGATCTTTTAAAAGACGAGGTCTTGCTATGTTGCCTAGGCTGGTCTTGAACTCCAGGCCTCAACCAATCCTTCTGCCTCGGCCTCCCATAAGTGCTGAGCCATCATGCCATCATTACCGATGACACCTGTTCACATTAATTTTTCTCTTGTTTCTAGAAAAGTCCTGAGACATCTCTCAGAGTAAATGAGGGAGGTTATGACCTGGTACGGTATATGGCCTTGGAGAATAGCTTATACAAGTTCCAGTTACATTTACATTTCAAATTCAGGCTCTGGATGCAAAGGCCTATTTGTTTTGCAGGTAATGATAAAGAACCAGTCTCATCCTTCATGGGTCCCCAGTTTCAGCTATTGTTCTCTCATGATCTCTCCTTAGGATTATTATTATTATTTTTATTTATTGTGGAGATGAGGTCTCGCCAAGTTGCCCAGGCAGGTCTCGAACCCGTGGGCTCAGGCAATTCACTCACCTTGGCCTCCCAAAGTGCGGGATTACCAGCTGAGCCACCGAGCCCGACCTCTCAGGATTTTGGGGGCTGTGATGGATGCAATTCTTTCCATGATTTGGCTGAGCTGAGTTCCCCTGGAGATGCTGCAGAATGAAGCAGGTTTCCAAGGATTATCTGGACAAACAGCATCCCTACCTTGAGATTAGCATTCAGGACACCTAAAGCTTTTCTCTTCCGTTCTCTCTCTCTGCTTTTGTTGGAAGCAGGGACTTCAAACTTTCCTCAATCCAACTCCTCCAGAGTTCCTACATGGAAGCAAAACTTCGTTTCCAGTCAGCCATTTCCTCATGTCAAACATCCAAAATAGAGACTTTCTTTTTAGACTTTCTTTTCTGCTTCTTTTTTTTTTTTTTTTTGGTAGAAACTAATTATTTTTATTGTCAACGGTCATTAGAAAGTAATGCAAAAAATTGGTTAAAGTCAAAAAAGTATGCTTAATATTTGCTCTAATTTCCTCTTCTCTCAAAGTGAGACAATTTTAATCAGAACCTGCATTAAACACAATACATTCTTCTCTGTTGTCTTTTGTTCTTAAAATCTTTAGTAGACACCTTAGCATCTTATTCAGTAAGAATGTGCCACTTTAGTCTGTAACTGCACTACATTTGGCCCTTAATGGTGTCTACATACAATGTTGAAATATCTGTAATTTATAAAGCAACAGTGAATGACAAGTGTAGGTATGGTATTAGACTACTTATATTCAAAGCCCACCTTTATTGTTTAGTAACGTCTCTGGCCGCGTTTTTCTCATCTTATAATGGGATGGCATTACTTCATAAAGTTGTACTTAATATTAAAACAGTAATTAATAAATAACGATGCCGGGCGCGGCGGCTCACGCCTGTAATCCCAGCACTTTGGGAGGTGGAGGCGAGAGGTTTGCATGAGCCCACAGGTTTGAGACCAGTCTGGCCAATCTGGACGAGACCCCGTCTCTACAATACAACAAGAAAAATTAGCTGGGTATGGTGGTGCAGCGCCTGTAGCTCCGGCTACTTGGAAGGCTGAGGCGGAAGGATCGCCGGAGCCAAGCAGGTCGAGGCTGTGGCGGCTCTGAGCGTGTCACTGCACTCCAGCCTGGACGACACAGTGAGACTCCGAAAAAAAAAAAGATAGATAGATATAGATAAGATAGATAATGATGATGATAGACAAGAGCTCTTTGAGGGGCTACACCAGGAATTATACTGAGCACTTCACACGCATTTTACCTAATCGTCAGAACAATCTGAAAACAATCTAAGACGCTAAGCACAGGGCTTCGCACACTGCAGACAACAAAGACATGTGGAACGGCTGGGGCAGAGAAGGGCTTACTAGGTCCGCGGCTGGCAGGCCACTAGCAAAGCCCCGAGCGGAGCCCCGTTGTGTCTGACCACAAAGCCCCTGTCCCTGACCTCTAAGCTGTATTTACTTTGGCAACGTACAAAGTGCTGAGGGCAGTCCTGGCACACACAGCCCCTAACACAGGGCGTTTTGTTTACCACCGCCAGCCCTCTGCATTCGAGAGGACTGTCAAGTGGGCTTTGAAGGCCGACTCGCTAGCTTCCAGTCGGCGAGTCCACTCCACTTTCCACTGATCCCGGCTCCAGGGTTTCCCTCATCGAGGTTTAGGAGTGAGATGAAAAATGCACCCTTCTTCACTCCTTTATTCTTTCTCCCCCGCAATTCCGGGGGGAATGACGCAGGAGTCGAAGGCGCGCCTCGGAAGTCTCCGCCCCCGGAACGGCCGGGCAGCGCGGAGGCCTCCACGACCCGGAGTTGGGAGGAGCCTGTTTCCGGTCGGACCACGTTCCTGAGCGCACCCAGACGCCGCGCCTGCGCGCTCGGCCCGTTGCGGCGCCGGCCCTGCGGACGTGCGCTCGCTTACCTCACGGCGTTTGGGCCCTGAGGTTCGCGGCCCGCGGGCCCTGGACAGCTCCAGGTGCGTGAGGAAGACGCCAGAGACCCGGGTGCGAGGTGAAGCGACCCCCGGGGAGGGTCGGACGCGCCTCGACCCAGCCAAGGTGCCCGGGGACCCAAAGCGGGGGCTCCACGACCTCCGCTCGGGCTCCTTTTTCTTTCCTCGCTTCCCCGCCTCTCGAGTGCGCCTCCCGCGGAGCAGGAATCGGAGAGGAAAGCGCAGAAGGGATGCTTTCCCAGGCTGTGGGTTGCAACGCAGGTGGCTTTCCTGTCCCGCTCCCCGCCCCCCGGCCTCCCCCCTCCCCCTCCCCCCCTGCGGTTTTCACCCCCGCCCTCCTTTCCTGGTGTCGGATTTTGCGGTCTCTGCACTCGGCGCGACCACGAAGTCCTTATCGGTTGTGGGCGATGTGGGCGATTAGGGCGAGGGCTAGATGTCAGTGTCCTTTGTCCGCTGGGAGGGAGAGGTGAGGGGTCAAGGCCAAGAGAGTGGGCCGGGGCGAGAGAGGCGGAAGAAGCGAGGAAGAGGGAGGCTGTGGTGGATGCCGCCCGACATCATTCCCCAACTGAAAGCTGTCTGTGTTTCTCTCAGGTCTTTCATTTCTTGTTCATGTACTTTCGTGATGTCCTCACTTCTTAATGATACTCGGTAAAACAAGAAAATCAACAGGCTTTCAGCCTTGAGGCCACAGTGGATTTTATCGAGGTCAGTTTTTAACACTCTTCCAGCGGGATGTGTCTTGTTCTTGTCAGGATAATTTCCAGGTTGAACCTTGAGCATATGGACTATGTTTTGTTTTGTTTTTTATTTCAGTTTAACCTAAGAAAAATTACAGTCTTGGGTTGGTTTATTAAATGTTATCGACCAAAAAAATCAGCTGAAATGGCATTTGGAGCTCCATCCGCACGCTTGTATATGAGCAGGTGAGGGACTTCCTGTACTTGGAGAGGTGAGGATCTCCACCCTAACGATTATAAATAGGAGATGAGATCACCGCTTGCCACCGATGGTTCTAACAATAAAGAACTTCCACTGAGTGCTTCCCCTCATAGTGGGGAGGCAAGGGACAGTAATTATTTAGTCTTAGTGCTAGCCATGGGCGATCAACCAAACACCCTTTTTGACACAGGAGCCATGGGTAACCAATCAGAGATAGTTGTTGTGTGTGATTCTAGTGTGTGATTTTTTTTCTTTATTTGTAATTTTTAAGATATTTCCACAAAAGCAAAGGAGTTGAGTCTGCCTGCAGACCAAAATCCTATGTGTGATCATTCAGTCCCCGCCTTAGACAGTTAGTTACTAGGCTTTGCTTGGCTTGCCCTCCCACACCAGACTTGGTGCAGGCCAGTGCATTGCAGTTTTCTGGAGGGGGTTGCAGTCAGGGACTCACCCTGCTCCTCCTGCTCTCCATGCTCATCCTATAACTTCTTTCCTGGCCCAGGTAACTCCATTGGAGGCCCTCCTGGTAGGGATCCTGGCTGAGGCACTTTTAGATTGAGGTCCTTTCTACTCCCAGACCTTTGGCCTCTGTCTCCTGTACCAAGGGCCCGTAAGAGGCAGAAGCCTTTTGTTAGGGACTACACTACAGTGAAAGGATTCCCTCTTGTGCACTGCATTCACCTGACCCTCACTCAGTGTCCTTATGTTCAGTGGACCACTGGAGAGCCAGTGCTGCTTTTTGCTGCTTGCTTGCACTGTCACAGTAAGTGAATAAAGACTTAATTATTACTTTCGATTTGTTCATTGTCCTGATTGACTACCCTGACACCTAAATGCTTGACAGGAGTTAAACAGATTGCTAAGTTTTTGGTAGTTCACTGGATTCATGACTTAATTTTAATTCTCATGACTCCTGCTCTGTATCAGCATGTTTAAGGAGCTTGGAGGTTGTTCACCTGTAATTTCCCTATCTCAAGGTGGCAAAAATGCATATTTATAGCACCAACAGCTGATTGTTGCTGAATATCTGGGTTGTATGGTATATTTTATAAATTGGTATGGTGGCTTACATTCAGATGATTTTATTTTGCCTTTATTTGTGTTGTGATTTGGCCTCTGATTAGATGAGGTTGTTTTGTTTTGTTTTGTTTTTTGTCAGAGTCTCATTCTCACCCAGGCTGGAGTGCAGTGGCCCACTCACAGCCACCACAGCCTCAACCTGCTGGGCTCAGGTGATCCTTCTGCTTCAGCCTTCCAAGTAGCTGGAACTACAGATGTGTGCCACCATACCCAGCTAATATTTTTTTTTATTTATTTATGGTAGAGGCAAGGTCTCGCCAAATTGCCCAGGCTGGTCTCAAACCCTGTGGGCTCAAGCAATCCTCTCACCTCCACCTCCCAAAGTGCTGGGATTACAGGCGTGAGCCAGCCCACCCAGCTTAGATGATTTTTAAAATAAATATTTTAAAATAATAGGAGTCAAGTGAAGAAAACGGAATACTCATTCTTTAGTAATCTTGTCTCATCCTATAGGCCCCCAGTTTTTGTTACCCTAATAGATTACTTGGCCACTTTGAATAAAGTGATTTGTTATAGGTTCCTCTGGTAGTTTGTATGAAGAGGTATATTAGGAATAGTTTTCACAAGCTTTTTTTTAACCACTTTTCACAAAACGGTATTCATCCTTGCTGTATGGTATGTGCTCTGATACTTTCCACTCTTTTTTAAATAAGAAAATGGTGATCATGACCCACTAAGTTGACTTCACAGTCCATTAATGAATAGTGATCTGCAGTTTGAAATGTGACAAAGCAAATAGTAGAAGATATTTATTCGGTAAATATCTGTTTTTTCTGTGTCTGATTCACATTGCTGAAGAGAACTACAGTGGGTATATTTGTAATTTTGTGTTTTAGGTGTAGTCTAGAAGACAATAAATAGCATATTTACTGGATGTTTGCCAAATCAGCTGACAGAAGAATTCTGAGTTTCTGGTAGAGTTATCAACTCTCTGTTCTCAACCAGAAGATACATTATAATGAATGAGCTAGCACACCTTAAAAAAAATTTTTTTTTCATCTCTGATTCCCTTATTTAAAAGCAGTGCAAGCCAGGCTCAGCCTGTAATCCCGTGCTTTGGGAGGCTGAGGTGAGTGGATTGCCTGAGCCCGCGGGTTCGAGACCCACCTGGGCAACTTGGCCAGACCTCATCTCTACATTAAATCAAAAAAATCAGCCGGGCGTGGTAGCACGTGCCTGTAATTCTGGCTACTTGGAAGGCTGAGACAGAAGGATCGCTGGAGCCCAGCAGGTCGAGGCTGTGGTGGCCGGGAGAGGCCACTGCACTCCAGTCTGGGCGACAGAGTGAGACTCCAACTCAAAAAAAAAAAAAAAAAAAAAAAAAGGCAATGCAGTAGTTAAGAGTAATTAGAAGAAAATTGACTTCTCTGATAAAAGAGTATACGATAAATCAGAGTATAAGATAGTTATGAAAGTGCCAGTTAAAACTTTTTGTATATATCTTACAGAGGTTTATAGGGAAGGCATTTTTATTGTTATATTAACTGTAAGACCAAAATGTCCCTTTTACTATATTGCCTCATAAGTGAACTATACTCAACTTTCAATTACTTAGTCATAGATAACTATAAGTAACCAACTTGTTGATCTTATTACTTCTGTATTGTCTCCTAAGAATTTCACAACAAACTGGAAAGGAGAAGTGTAAATTTAAAAAAAGAACTGTAAATTTAGTCAGTGTATATCTCTTAATTAGAAACCCTACAAATGTTAAATAAAAGATAGGGATAACATTAAAATTGGATTAGAATGAGTAAAATATTACCTTGCATTTATGTAGTGCTTCATAGCTTTCTAACACATTCACATACATGATCTTCATTGATTCTCACAACAGCTTGGTGTGGCAGGCAGTCCAGGAGGCATTTTCTCCATTTGATGAGATGAGAACTCTACATTTCCTTCTTCCTACCATCAAGATCATACAGTGGCAACTCCAGAACTATAACCCAGGTCTTCTGGGAATTTTCTCCTTGTCCACATTGTCCTTGTTGGTCTAAAGAAGCAAATTAAGAGTAAATACTGTTAATATTGTGGCTAAGAACTCCAACTTTGACAAGTGAAATATGTTTTATTCTGAGTGTGTCTATGATGTAATTGAATGCAAATATATCTTATTTTTAGTATTGTGTTTTAGTTCTTTTTTAGTGAAATAGGAAAATTGGAAGTAAAAGGGCTATTTAATAATAGAAATATATTATAAATTCAACTCAGTCCCCATTTAATGTAGCATTTCAATTAGAAAAATAACTTAAAATTATTTAGATTTTTAGATATTATTTTTAAAGACTTATCTCTATCTGTATGAAATTAGTATTATGATGCTAAAGTATTCATCTAAAGTGATTATTACCTTGTAAACACAGGAAACGTCCAGATTCTCTTTTACCCTTAATATCTTCAGCCAAAGGACAATTTAAATTATTTATTTTTATATGACTATTGAATTTTAGAATTAATTATTTTTATTTTTAATTTTTAGACATCTGTGGAGTTTGAGAACATTATGGAGCGCATCAGAGTATATCACTGAAGAATATGATGGCTGAAAACAATTTAGAAATGCTAAAGATTCAACAGTGTGTAGTAGCCAACAAACTACCTAGAAACAGGCCATATATTTGCAATATTTGCTTCAAGCACTTTGAAACACCATCAAAATTAGCTAGGCATTATCTCATTCATACTGGTCAAAAGCCATTTGAATGTGATGTGTGCCATAAAACCTTTAGACAACTAGTTCATCTGGAGAGGCATCAACTAACTCATAATCTGCCTTTTAAGTGTAGTATTTGTCAGCGCCACTTTAAAAATATGAAGACATTTGTGAAGCATCAACAACTTCACAATGAAACCTATCAGAATGATGTTAAACAGGTCAGAAGATTGCTGGAGGCCAAGCAACAAAAGCCAATGTATGGAGTGTATAATACTTTTACCACAGAGGAGAGATGGGCATTCCACCCACACTCTAAATCTGATCCCACGTATAGCACAAAGAGAAGAAAGAATATTCATGCATGTACAATCTGTGGCAAGATGTTTCCATCACAATCAAAACTTGACAGGCATGTCCTTATTCATACTGGTCAGAGGCCCTTTAAATGTGTCCTGTGCAGTAAATCTTTCCGACAGTCAACTCATTTAAAAATCCACCAACTCACACATTCAGAAGAAAAACCTTTTCAATGTTGTTTTTGTCAAAAAGGATTTAAGATTCAAAGCAAACTTCTGAAGCATAAACAACTCCATACTAGGAGTAAGGCTCTTTCATTAAAGGTGAAGAGTTCACGATCATGCCCCCTGCCTAATAAATTAAATGCAAATCAGCATGGTTTTGAAAATGGTGTTATGGGAGAATCTGAGGAGAATAATCCACTTGATGTCCACTCTGTTTATGTTGTCCCTTTTCAATGTCCAGAGTGTGAAGAGTGTTTTGAATCAGAGCAGATTCTCAATGAACACAAGTGTTTTCCTGCCAGAGGTGGCAAAATTCCAAGCAGGCTCAAAAGAAGCTACAACTATAAAATCATTGTTAAAAAAATCTTGGCCAAGCTTAGACGTGCTAGGAGTAGAAAATTAGGTAACCTTCGATCTGAGAAAAAAGTATTTAAAAACAGTTTCTTGAAAAATTGTGATTTTATTTCTGGTGAGCAAAACTCTGAACAAACCCAGAGAACATTTATGGGTTCTCTTGGCAAACATGGAGCATATAAGACAGTTGGCAATAAAAAGAAGAAAACATTGACTTTGCCATTTTCTTGGCAAAAGCAATTCCAGAGCCAAAATATGGGAAAAAATTTGAAAGGTATTCTTACAACAGAAAACATATTAACCATGGATAATTCAGTGAGTAATAAAGACTTATCAATCTATGGTTCACCGGGTGAGGAATTTTTTAATAACCGTGAGGCACTTCAGTGTGGTTTTTCAGATCCAAGTGAAAACATACATACTGGACATAAGATGTTTCCTTGTGACAAATGTGAGAAAGTATTTCCTTCTGTATCCAAACTACAAAGACACTATTTAATTCATACTGGGCAGAGGCCTTTTGGATGTCCTCTTTGTGGGAAATCTTTTAGACAGGCAGCTCACTTAAAAAGACATGAACAAACTCATATTGAAAAGAGTCCTTATGGATCTCTTTTCCAATTAGAATATGATAATTTTAACAAACTTTTTAGCCATCCAGGTGATAATGTCAACTGTAATACTTCCCAACAATGTCAGGCTTCTGGTTTTCAAAAATGTGAGACCTCAGAGTCTGATCAAATGTCAGAAGTTAAGGCAGACTCAGGGGATTTCATTCTTGGTACCCCTTGTAGTAACAGGCAGCCCTGTCTTTCTAATGCACTTTTGGAATCAGAGCAAAGCCATCATTTTTGCAATTATTCAGGGCGTCAGGAGAGAAACGATGGCCTCCTTTACCAATGCAGTGTTTGTTCTAAGAGTTTCCGATCTCCATCTAAACTAGAAAGACACTATCTAATTCATGCAGGGCAGAAACCATTTGAATGCTCAGTTTGTGGCAAAAGATTCAGACAGGCTCCTCACTGGAAGAGGCATCAACTTACTCACTTTAAAGAAAGACGACAATAGAGTGTGGTTGTCTTAGATTCGGTTGTGTTACAACTTACAACCACTAACAATTTGTAGTCTGGTGATCTTAGTCTTAAAGATCATTACTTTAAATGCATTTTTTTCAAAAGGCCTACATTAAATTGAATGATTTCACAGGCATTTGCTTGTCCTGCATAATGAGATAAAATACTTGGAAAATCAATACAATGTTTTAGGAACAGCCAAATTAGCTTACAAGGGAGAGCATTATTTGATGCATAAAGAGCATTTTTCATATTATAAACATACTCTGGCTGTACTGAAAATTATAAATTAATGATGCTGTACAAGTAATTCAGCCTCATTCATTTTTTAAAGGAATTATTCCTTAAGACATGCCATCTTCTTTTAGATATATTCAGAAGACGAGGCAAAAATTGGCTTTTAGCTGCAGCAAATAGCCCCACTATATTTCATTTATTTTATATTTCATATGAAAGTATACATTTTGTCCACCTATGGCACAAATTGCATTGCAAAAATTTTTTTTCTTGTAAGTTTAAAAAACTAGAGGTAGTAAAAATGAAAATGGGTGAGAAAATTATCGCATTTTCATCGGTCTTCTGAAAGCTATTTGTTTTTAGGACTATGTTAAAGGTGATGAGGATTCTTTTTTTGGCCCAAGCTGCTGTTGTCTTTCCCAAATAATTTAAAAGTAAGAGAGGCTAGGATGTATCCATACACATTTACCATGTTTACTTACCAAGAATATTTTCCAAGTGCCATAGTCTTTGATAATGTATATGCGGATTTATCTTTGCAGAGGTATAATGCAGTTCATTTATTTGCTCGTTAGTGATTGACAGCAGTAGTCATAGACTTAAAACTCTCACCTAGAGATCTTCCTCTCTGTAAGACTTTTATTTTAGTAAATCTTTTCTTTTTATGTCTCTTTAATTGAATGATCATATGATTTAACTAAAACTACTAAGTTTGTTCAGACACCAATGACTAGGTCTAGTTTAGTTTTTATTCTTATATGTTTTTGCCAGACTATAAGGCTAAAGAATGTTATTTTGATCTTTGTTAAATTCTTATTTTAATTATAAGGTAGTCATTCCTGTATAAGAATAAGATGCTTTTAGAGTTGAGGGTATCATTCTTCTAAACAGACTGTCATGATAATCATTAGGAACTATTTCATTTAATTCTAAACTATAAAGGACTTATTTCATAATCACATTGTTATTGATATTTGCCATTGTTTATAAAATCTTTAGGAATGACATTTTCTAGCAATAAAAGAAATGAACTGTTATGTTTCTAAGCTAAAAACAATAGGTGAGTATTTATCCTAGCGTACTTAAATATAGTGAAGAGCCCTCTATTGAGAATGTGGATAAGTGAACAATTGTAAGTTTTGCATCATACTCTAAGAACTATCTTTGGGGTGGGGGAGGGAAGGGGTGGGAGGTGGAGGTGGAGGTGGAGGTGGTCTGCTTGCTTCTTTTACCATGAGTGAATTGTAACTTGGGTTTAATTTACAGAAATGAAACATGACAGTATACGTAAAATATCCAATGATGTACAAGTGTGCCTGTTTATTAAGTAGATAGAGACATCCACCTAAAGCAGAGGAGAATCACATGCTTTAAAGAATAATTTATCTTAGGTTTCTTTGAGATATGCTCCTCCAGTGCAAACAAGATAATGGTTTACAGAATTTGCTTTATATAAAACTTTTCAAGAACACATCTGTTACATAAAAGCAAGGAATAACTAGTTCATATTTTCCAATATTCAAAATTTTTTCCTTAATATGTCTGAAATTGTGGATTTTGGCATTTTCCTAAGCAATTTATGTAATTTTGTTTTAAGGAAATGTTTGATATACTCCCCAACCTAAACAGGGAGAGTCCTTCAGTGTTGTGCTTGTATGATTATGAGACTTTATTTGCCTAAGTGATATTACTATACTTTATTTTTGGCCCATGCCTTTTTAAGCCGTTTCATATTGAAAGTTGGAATATTGTAAAAATTTTGTCAAAGATGTACTGTAGTGCTATTTGAAGTACCTGTAACAAAACACAGTTGACCCTTCATATCCATGGGTTTTGCATCTGTGGATTCAACCAACTACAGATAAAAGATATTGGCGGGGGGGGGGGAATAATGCAAATTTAAAAATACAGTATAACAGCTATTTAAGTAGCAATTACATTGTATAAGTAACCTAGAAATCAAGTATACAGGAGGATGTGTTATATGCAAATAGTACGCCATTTTATATAAGGGACTTGAGTATCCTTGGATTTTGGTACTTGTGGGGGATCCTGGAACCAATCTCCCATGGATACTGAGGGACAACTGTACTTATTTACCTTTATTATCATTGTAAGCTTCTTATGGAAACTTTATAGGAATGAAAATAATGTATACATCATGTGAAGAAGATTAGACATGTCAAATGATGGTTTGTTGCATGCTAGAACTATTAGTATTGTTGGATCACTTTGGTTTTTTGAAAAATAAAGTTTATAAATATCTTTAAAGATAATTAGAAGAATTTTCTTGTTTGAGTTATTCCAGTCTAGCTTGATTTACTGAAGTAGTTTGGCTGGCTGAATTAGTAGAATTATTGCTTCTTGTTTTGTACTGCAACAGCGCTTATAATTTTAAGATAAAAGTATCATAAGCCGGGCGTGGTGGCTCACCCTTGTAATCCCAGCACTTTGGGAGGTGGAGGCAAGAGGATTGTTCAAGAACAGCCTGGGCAACTTGGCGAGACCTCATCTCTACAATAAATCAAAAATTAGCTGGGCATGGTGGCACATGCCTATAGCTCCAGCTTCTTGGAAGGCTGAGGCAGAAGGATCACAGGAGCCCAACAAGTCAAGGCTGTGGTGGCTGTAAGCATACCACTACACTCCAACTGGGCAACAGAGTGAGACTCCAATTCTATATATATATATATCTTGAAGTAGATGGTAGTTAAAATTCTTGAAAAACAAATATCAAAATATTTTAAAGTTTTAAGTTACATAGTTTACACTTTTTTGAGGGAAAAAATGACAATATTGGAGCAAGGGTACTAATCGATTGTCAAACATATGTGTGAACCCACTCCAATTCACCTTCTACACTGAACTTACACAGATGTTTAATCATTTACTTCCTGTTCACATTGCTTTGATAACTCCTTGTCACCTACAAAGGTTAACTCCACTGCATGTCATATGATCTACCTATTTATCCATTTATCCTCTTTGACTTTCCTCCTCAGATTTGTACTAAAGAAATACAGAAATAGTTTCTCCAGTAAACATTATTTCTGCTTTCCGTTGTGCCTACCTTGTAGTAATCTAAATTGGACACAAAACTCTCAAAATCTGGCCAAAGGCGAAATTTAGCTGAGTCAGGTTTTTACTCCTTTTTTTCTCTCGCTCATGATTATGAGGGAAAACAAAAGTGCTTAAAACTGATTTGCAGAGAACACAGATTTCAATGTACATGTTATGTAAGACAACCAATTAGATTTACAGACATTTTTAGTACATAACAAGTCTTTGAAGGCTGTGTATTTTACAAAAATCCTTTGTTAGAAATAACATTTGCAAGAACTGTTTTAGGATGCAGAACAATATCTGCTTTTAAAAAGCTCCAGGGAAGGAACATTCAATTCCTATCTTGTTGAGATTTCTCTTTATTGCCAGTTAAAAGGGTTTAGAATTTCAGGCTAAGTGCTGGAATTCTGTTACCACTAAGAAAAAAGGAATGTAACTGGAAAAATGTGGTACGATGGTATTCTTAGATGAACTATGGAACATGTAATAGTTTGCATTTACACTGCCAATCCATTCTTTGATGTTTGAGCTTAAATCTTCTGGAAGACTTTGACTTCCCAAACACTCCATCCCTTGTGTTTTCCCAACTTTTTGTTTATAATTTTTTAATCACAATTGATTTTCCACTAGAAACTAGTGGTTTTCAAACTTTGGTGTGAATTGAGCTTGATAGAAGCATGGGTTGCCCAGCTGCACCCTCAGAGTTTCTGACCCAATGTGTTTGGACCCAAGAATTTACATTTAGTGACTAACAGGTTAGCTGCTACTATTGTGAGATTACACTTTGAAACCACTGAACTGAACTACACGCTTCTAAAAAGCAACTGCATCTTTATATGATTTATACAAGGGTCTTAACTGTCTGGCAAACATTAGGTCCTCAGTGTATTGAATATTTGAGGAAAGAAATGGATGAATGAAGCAATTACTACAAACATTTTACATTTTCCTTAAATGTATAGCTTCACTTAGATCCTTTCACCCTCAGAGAATGTTTGCCTTCTACTGTGTTGAGATCAAAGTCAATCCAACATGTCCTCTCTAAATGTACCAACTCTTCACTTAAAAATGTCTCTTTTCCCTTTCTTGTTTATTGTCTGTCTCAGAATAGTGTTCCTCTACCTTTTGAAGCTGAAGCTTCTTTGCCCCTTTCTGGGAATGTAATAGCCCCCACCTTTTTTTTAGTATCTACTTTTTCTTTCCAGATCGGAGTCTCACTGTGTCCAAGACTGGAGTGCAGCGGCAGGGATTACAGTTCACCAGCTCACTGCAGTCTCAATTTCCTGGACTCAGGGAATCCTTCTGCCTCAGCCTCCTGAGTAACTGGGACTACTGGAATAGAGCACTAAGCCCAGCTAATTTGATTTTTTTGTGAAGACGAAATCTTGCTATGTTGCCCAGGCTGGTCTCAAACTTAAAGCAGTCCTCCCACTGTGTCTTCACAAAGGGCTGGAATTACAGGCGTGAGCCACCAAGTCTGGTTGGCATCTAGTTTTTCTTTCTCCATTGGTTCCTTCCCCTCTGCGTTAAAAGGAAACAATTCCATGTGTTCCCTATTCAGCTATGATGCTTTTGGCTGCAAGTGACAGAATACCTGACTCAAACTGCTTTAGAAGTAAGGACATTAATTGGCTTATATAACTAAAATCCAGCAAATAAGCTTTACGCTTGTTGACTCACATAGTTGAATTCATTCTGCTTCCTTCTCTCTCTGTTCTGCCTTTCACAGTGACAAGGCCATAAGGATGTTTTGTTTGTACTCAGTACCTCATGTTTCCTTCCTTCATGGGGTAGAGCAGGATAGGGAGTGAGTAAGAGATCCAGAAACTTACACAAGAGTAAGGAACAACTTTCCCAAAAGCCTCCAGCAAATCTCATCCTATTTGCCAGAATTGCTTCACAAGCATGTTTCTGGACCAACCACTGACAAGGACGACCTCTAGCTGGGTGGAGCTGGAAATCAACTTACTTTTGAGCATATGGTTGCTTGGGGATAGTAAGAATACTGGTCAAATTTGAAATTGTATTTGGAAAGAGATGAATGGAGAAACAAACAATGCTGTCCCTGTACCTAGCTTAAAAAGGGGTATTGGTGGAGACAAATGATTTTAGTTTTACTAGTTATTCTGACTACTATCATAGTTTTTCCTTGTATGGTCAAAATTGTTGCAAATTTATTTTATACTTCCTTCGTTGCCTTTTCACTCACCAACTTCTTAGTCCTTTATTACATGTTGTTTTCCTCACTATTCCTTGGTAATTGCTCTCTCAATGGCTGTTGTAGTGGTCATTGTTGGTTGTAACCACTCCATCTCCTCTCCTTCACTGTGTTATCAGCTGGTGGTCTGGGTTAGACTGAGTTGCAGCTCAGCAATGGGTCATGATCAGACTAAGCCTGTCAGAATATTCACAGCTCCCTTGCCCTCATGACTGTTCAGGAATAGGCAATCCGGTTCTAAGCCAGGGTAAGTGGGGTGAGCACTGATCTAAGTAGATACTATCAGAGTGAAACCTTGTACTCATTTCAGTGACTGATGAAGGAATGGCGAATGTAAAGAAGAAGCTCTACATTTTGGGACCTTGAGGGACACCATTCTGGTGATGAAGTCAAAACACAGAAGGAATGAGATAGGGGACAAAGACAAAAGAATCACAGAGAAATGGAGCTGGAAATCTGATGAAACTACCTGAAGCCTAACATCACTAGACTTTTAATTTATTACTCCTATAGATTTTCTTTGTTGTTAAGCCAGTTTGAATTAAATTTTTTTTCTTACAACATATTCCAATTAATAATGGTTACCAATGGTCTCCTAATTGCCAGATTCATGGTATTTTTGAAATTATTGTGCTTTTAGATTTCTTTGAAACATTTGATCCTCTTGACAATCTTGCCATTTGAATCCTTCTTTCTTGACTTCCTGATTCCTTGGTTTCTCTCTTATTTACACAACTCATTATAGAACACTTATCAAATGGCCAGGTGTGGTGGCTTATACCTATAATCTCAGCACTTTGGGAGGCGGAGGTGAGAGGATTGCCAGGGTTTTGAGACCAGCCTAGGCAACTTAGCAAGACTTCAGCTCTACAATAAATCAAATTTAGTTGGGCATGGCAGTGTCTGCCTGTAATTTCAGCTAGTTGGAAGGCTGAAGTGGAAGGATCTCCTGAACCCAGGAGGTCAGGGCTGTGGTGGTTGTGAGTGTGCCACTGCACTCCAGCCTGGGTGACAGAGTGAGACTGACACACACACACACACAAAAAAAACCCCAAGACCAAAAACCTGTCAAACAACAGGAAAACCATAAAATATACATAATTTTAGAGTGTCTAATCGGTGAAAAGCTAAGAGAAGTGATAAGAAAAGTAGATACAGATGAGAGTGTAAGGGAAGGAGAAGATATTATGATACTGCATTTTGTCATAAATATGCTAGGTATTATAAATTAGAACAATTTACATAGGCCACTAGAAAGCTACATATAATCTGGCACTTAATGGTTTAATATCCTCTTGGCCACAAAATCATGGGATAAATTGTTGATTCAATACATATGTAAATTGGAAAATAAACTGTTTATCATTAACTGGTTCTCTCCCTGCTACCTCAGACTGTCTATGTAAAGGAATCATTTTTTCCTTTAAAAATATACTCTGCCCTCGTCTTCATTACTGTGCTTTATGGTTCCACTATTCTTTCAATTACTTAGGATATTTTCTCTTTATTCTATCTCTCCTGTTCCACATATATTCCTTCCTTTTCATTTTGACTGCCAGAACCCAATTTTTGTCCTTTTTTACTTTAGCTTTAGATTTGCAGTAGTCTTTCAGCTGGTATTCTCAGCCTATTACCTGCACCAACCCATTTAACATGACACTGAAAATCATCTTCCAAAAATAGATTTCCAATCATTTCCCATTGTCTTTCACAATACAGACAGCCAACTTTCCTTAGCTTTCAAGACTTTCAACACATCAAGCCCTATTATTACTCATTCCTAAGAGTCCCCTTCATGACCTGCTTTTGTGGCTGCACAGTATCAAAATACAATCTTTGTAGTTTTTGCTAGTCAAAATGCTATTTAAGTGTCAAGAATCATCATGAAAGCCATCAGAAAATCTTATTTTACTGTTTTATAGATACTAACTTTAAAATAAAGTGTCAATAGATATATATTCAAAACCTGTTGCATTTAAAATTATGATTATGCAAATTTTTCATCTCTAGCTCTATAAGTGACCTTTATATAACAGCATGTTAAGGGAAAATAGAACTTCACACTTAATCTCCATACCTACACAGTTGATTTTTTTTTTCCTTCACACTGTTTTTGAACTGGTCATATATATTATAAAATGTAAAAGTTACAAAAGATCATAAAATGTAAAATAAATTTTCCTCATTCCTGTTTTCCTCTCCAAGTTCCTCCTTCCTAGAAGCATTAGTGTTATCAGTTCTTGCCTTTGTTCATCCAGGCAGTGTTTACTAAAGATATATGTGTAATTTATGTATGAATTTGGGAATGGCCTACCATTCAAACTCTAATAAGAAAACAAGTAATTCCATTTTTTTAAATGGGCAAAAAAAAATCTCAACAGAAGCCTCCCCGAAAGAGGATATATGAATATCCAATAAGCACATGAAAAGATGCTCAACATTATCAGTAATCAGGGAAATGCAAATTGTAGCTACAATGTGATACATCACACACCTACAAAAACAACTATAATTAAAAAGATTGACCATGTTAAGTGCTTGTGAGGTTGAAAAGAAACTGGAACTCTCACATGCAAATGGTGTGAATGTAAAACAATATAACTACTTTGGAAAGCTGGAAATTTCTTAAAAGTTAAATAAATATATACCTATCATATGACCCAGCCTTCATCTCACTCCTAGGCATTTACTTAAGAAAAAAGGAAATATATATTCATATAAAGACTTATACATAAATGCTCATAGCAACTTTATTTGTAATAACCAAGAACTTGGAACATCTCAAATGTTCATCAACAGATGAATAGTCTAACAAACTGTGGTATATTTATAAAAGGGAATGCATAGTACTAACAATACAAATGAAATGAACTACTGACATATGCAACATGAATGAATCTCAAAACCATTTTGTTGAGTGAATTTTTTAAAAAAGAACACACTGTATTTTCATTTATATAAAATTTCATAAAAAGCAGCCATCTATATTGTCAGAAAGCAGATAAGTGATTGCCTGAAAAGTGAGTGGAAGTGCTGAAAGGGATGGATTGCAAAAGTACAGGAGGAAACTTTCCGGGGCTTTGATATGCTCATTATCTTGATTTTGGTGATGGTTTCACAGACATGTGACTATGTCAAAATGTATCAAATTGTACACCCTAAATATATGCACCTTCTTGTATGTCAATCTATACCTCCATAAAGCTGTTAAAGACAACTAACACCAAAACCCGGATTCCCGGTCTGGTTTGTTTTTGTTTTTGTTTTTGTTTTTTCCCCACTTTCTTTTGGTTTGAAAGAAACTCCAATCCCCACTTCCCCCAGCCCTTATGAGGAACCTACGCTCAACACCATCCACCTGGCTCCTCCCTGCGACCCAATCCCGCCAGCTGGGTGTTTTCTCTCTGTCACCCGTTAGGAGGCGCATACAGAGGAGATCGAAGCCCTTGGCTCTCTAGCTCAGTCTCTACGCCTGCATGAATTTCCGGCCCTTCTCCGTTCCACTTCCGGGGGAACTCACGGGTTGCTGTACCGGTTCCCTGTGAGACTCTAAAGGCTGAGGATATCCGGCCCGGCGGGTTTTGGCAGGGCGGAGTTAGGCGCCGCAAGCTGTTGCGTAGGGGAAGTGGACCAAGCTCACTGCTGCCCAAGGTGGTCCTTTCATTTCCACTAGAGTGGACGGAGAGTGCTGCCATGGCGGCCACGGCACAGCCCAAGAAAATTGTGGCCCCTACTGTGTCCCAGATCAACGCGGAGTTCGTGACCCAGGTGAGCTCAGCGAGTCTGGTGTGTGGGAGTGGATAAGGCCTGGGGGTGAGATTTTCTTCGAGACTGGGAACACCCCAGGAGGCATTCGTTTGTTAATTCATTTAGTCGAGTCTTCTTGCTGAGTATCTGCTCTGGGGCCAGCCTCTATGGTGGGTGCTGAGTATACCGTGGTGAGAGAGGCTGCCCTGCCTTGCGTTCACGGTTCAAGGAAACCAGACACGTAAAAAGAAAACTACTGTGTGAGTGTGTTGCTGGATTGGAGTTTGTCGCGGGAGCAATGGTTTCAGAGTGGAAGGAACTCCCCAATTCGTCTGACAATGGCAAGCATGCTTAGTAGCAGAATGGTACTGGACTGACTCTTGAGGGAGGACTAGTCTTGTTTCCTGACCGTAGAGTAATCTAGGTTTTTGAGCGGAGTGGTGAGAGTTAGACAGGATACCTGCTTCAAATAGATCCATCTATGAAGAGAGTAATCCTATCGTTTGAGAACGTTCCTTCAGAGCCTGTTTACTGTCTTGCATTGGGAGCCACGGGTTGGCTTTGGATAAGGAGAACACAATCCTGTAACTCTCAGCAGCATTCTGAATCCTTATTAATTACTTGAGAATTGGGTAAGATTGTAAGTGGCTTAGTGTGGAAATTATGCCCACCTGCTTATTTATTCTCTGCTCCTGGTCTCAACAGATTTGCCAAGGCAGAAGCCTAGGAGTAATTATGAATCCTCCTTTTCTCTTAGCCCCTACATTTATACGTTCTAAGTATCTTTTAAACCTGTCCACTTTTCTACACCTCTTTTACCCTAAATCAGGCTGACATTGTTTCCCAGCTGGACCAAGGTATTCTAATCTGTCATCTTCTCTTTCCTCTTGCTTTCCTCCAGCCCGTTCTTCATGTTGCTGTCAGAGTGATTTTATTCAAGTGCAAATCTGATTATATCACTTACCTTTTTAATTTAAAGAATTTTAATTGTCCTTAGGATAATGAGTGGTATCCTTTAAAGTGTTATGTGATTTGACCGGTGCTTATATCTTGAGTTTCCTCTCTTTTCTTTCTTTCTGACTCTATGCTTTAGCCATACTGAGCTTTGTTTATTTGAATGTGTCATGCTATCTTTCTCCTACTGGCCTTTCAACATCCTTCTTTCTTCATGGAATCCTCATTTCCCCCCACTTTCCTTTATTTATTTTTGAGCCAGGGGTCTCACTGTTTTACACAGGCTGGAGTGCAGTGGTACATCACGGCTCACCACATTCTCAACCTCCTGGCTCAGATGATCCTTCCATCACAGCCTTGAGTAGCTAGGACTGCAGGCACATACCACCACGCCCAGCTCATTTTCTTTTCTTTTCTTTTTTTTGTAGAGACAAAATCTCACTGTGTTGTCTAGTCTGGTTGAATTCCTGGGCTCAAACAATCCTCTTATCTTGGCCTCTCAGAGTGCTGGGATTACAGTCGAGCCCCTGTGCCTGGCCCCACTTTGCTTTATTCATTCTTATCCTTCTATACTACTTTAGAGAGGCTTTTCCTGACAATTTATACTAGATTAGAGCTCTCTTTCCCCTGTGTGTTTTGCAGTAAAAGTCACTTACTCGTTTCCTGCTCTCTTAGAGATTACATTTCAGAGGGAAGAACTGGCAGTTTCAGACATTGGTAAGTGCTGTGAGGGAAGTAAAACAGCGGTTGTGACAGTGTCTGGTGTAGGGTGTATGAAGGACAGAAAAGTCCTTTCTGTGGTGACATTTGAGTTAACACCTGAAGAATGCAAAGAAGGAGCTAGTTTGGGGAAAAGCGAGTAAACGGTCCAGGGAGTAGCAAGTGCACATGCCTTAAGGTATGAATGTAAAGAAGACCAGGGTGACTGGAACATAAGAAATGAGCACAGAACAATATATAGAGACCAGATCATATGCAGTTTTGGAGTTTGAGGTAGGAAGTTTGGATTCTAAATACAATGAATTGTATTCATTGTATTCTAAATACAATGAATTGTATTCATTGTATTCTAAATACAATGAATTGTATTCATTGTATTCTAAATACAATGAATTGTATTCATTGTATTCTAAATACAATGAATTTTAATTGCAATCTGGTGAATAATAATAGAAAGACCACCCTAGCTAAATTGTAAGTATAGAAATTGGTTGGGGATGAGGGAGCAAAAATTGTGATAGGATACTAGTTAGTGCAGGTAGGAGATGACAGTGGCCTCTACCGTTAAAGATTGAAGTAGACTGAATATACAGTATTCTGAAGCAAGAGGCTGTAGGACTACTTGATTGCTTGTGTATGGGTGGAGGAAAGAGCCTAACTGAGAATAGTTTGAACAAATGGTTTGGCCATTTACTGGGTGGGCAAGACTGGGAAAGGAGAAGGTTTAGTAGGGAATATCAAGATTTCTGTTTTAACCACATTAAGTGTGAGATGCCTCATAGATATTTAGTTGAAAATAGTGAGAAGGCAGTTAAATGTGAGCGTCTAAAGCATAGCAGCAAGATATGGGCTTGAATATAAATTTGTGGAGTTGTTGACCAAAGGTGATATTTAAAACCATAGGACTGAATGAGATGTCCTATATAATGTAAACATATAACATTTATTGTATTCTGCATTTGATTATAAGAGCTGAGACTGAGGCCATGTTTATTCTATTCCCCGTGTACTCCCAGCACTAGCATTGTGTTAGGTACATGTTGTGTGATGAGTAAGTATGTGTTGAATGAATAAATGAGTGAATTAATGAACAAATGGTCCAGGGCATTAAGATGTAGAGGGTGAAATGAAGGTCCTTGGCAATCTTGGAGCATAATATCAAACAATGCCTAATATTTGCCAGATACTGGTTGGGCTCTTCTAGGCTGTAAGGAAAGATGGCCCTTGTCTTCAAGAAGTTCACACCCTGTGAAAAGAGATTTTAAGATACTTAAATAGCTCACCATAGTTTGATATGAAAAATGCCAGAATACAGATATGAGGAAAATGCTTTGAGAATAGACTTTAAAATGTTTACATTTGGCTAAGGAAAGAATTTCCAGGAAGAGTTTTCTCATTGAGAAAGTGCCATTTTAGATGTACTTTGAAATGTAGGGAAGAATGTAGGCAAATTGGTTTTCTAGGTAGAGGGTACATCATGGACTTAGGTGTTTTTTCTTTTTTTGTGTAAATTTAATTTCTGAGCATCTGACACATCTTGCTAATGGTGCTTTAAAAATATTTATTGAATGAACGAGATCAAGAGATTAAAACTTAGTTTTAAGAGAATTGGAGATATGAACTTCACTTTTTTATAACACTGTATTTTTATTTCCTTTTTGTCTCTCAGTAAGGTTTATTTTGATCTGTGTTGTCATAGCTGTATTAAGTGGAGAATGGACAGTTTTTATTTTACATGAGGGTGAAGGATTTGAAGGAGGGCAGTATATACTTGGAAGTAGTGGTGTTTGAGAGATCACAGGTTAGACCCCAAGGAAAAAGGAGAAACTCAGAGAGAGAAAAGAGACATGATAGATGATTAATAAATGTTTGTTAGATATTTAATCAGGTACAGATGTATAGTAAATAGTTTAGGTCAGAAGATAGGACTTACATTTTTATTTGTGATTCCTTGAATCCATCAGAACAGGTTAGACTCTGTTCTCTTAAGGTTATGATGTAAGAAGATGACTGAATATGTGTGATGCCCATAGGAAGCAGAATGAGGAGATGACACACAGAAAAATTGGCGTTGAGGTGAGGATTTTCTATTGGGTTGCAGAGTGAATGGTAATTTGGGAAAGTGTTTAAGTCAGCAGTTTCCATGTTTTTAGGGGCTTTTCCTCGTGTTGACTGTTTTTAGTGCCATCTCTTAAGTGTTATAATTAAGTGAGTGGGGAAGGTGGATAAGCAATCAAACAATTATAATACAAAAAGATAAGATTATAAGTTACTTACAAAATGAAGCAAAAGAAAAAGCAACGATCACTATCAAATAGTGTTGAGGAAAGCCTCACAGAAGAATAACATTTTAACTTTTACTTCATTTGTTCATCTATTCCTCCATCACACATTATTTGAGTGCTTCTAACATGCCAGACACTGCAGAATAGTCACCTTTTTATAAATATGTAGAGACTTTATGGTGGTCAGAGTTTTTTTGTTGTTGTTGTTGTTGTTGTTTTAATTTAAGAGATTATACACTCCACCTAAATATCTGGAGAGAATGTATTTATTTAAATTTCACAATTTCAAGGTGAAGTCTAATCTGTTTATACCAACTCTTTTATTCTCTGTAATAACTAGCTGATAGACTATTTTTTTTTAGGTTTTGATTCCGTGTGTCTGGATGTGTACTAATCATTTAAGGGTTTATTATTTTTAGAAATCAAAATTCATGAGGATTTTTGAATCTGGTTTTTAATACTTGCTCAACTGTTAACCATAATTTTTGTCAGGTTACTTATTTTTCTAGACCAGAATTTTTTTTTTTTTTGAGTTGGAGCCTCACTGTCACCCAGGCTAGAGTGCAGTGGCACGCTCATAGCCACCACAGACTCTGCCTGCTAGGCTGAGGCGATCCTTCTGCTTTAGCCTTCCAAGTATCTGGAACTACAGGCATGTGCCACCATGCCCAGCTAATTTTTTTGATTTATTGTAGAGACAAGATCTCACCATATTGCCCAGACTAGTCTTGAACCCATGGCTCAGGCAATCCTCTTGCCTCTGCCTCCCAAAGTACCGGGATTACAAATGTGAGCCACCACGCCCTGCTCCAGAATTTTTTAATCACTGTGCTGAAAGTGTTTGACTCCATGATTATATTGTTTCACTAGGTGTGGTTGGAGAGATATATTTTGTTTGTTTTATGGCAGGGAGCAGTGCAAAGTATTATTGTCATTTAGAGGATTGGGGCCAAGGATGTTAACTGGCCTGTATGCTTGTCCCTTCAGAATCACTCAGTCCTTCAGTGCCAATGGTGCCTTGTTAAGAAACAGCTTGTCACTAAATGATTTCATTCTTTCAGCTCTACAGTGGCATAAATTTGTGACTTAACTATTTATATTTTTTTACTTTTGCAGTTAGCATGTAAATACTGGGCTCCCCACATTAAGAAGAAATCACCTTTTGATATAAAGGTAAATATTTTTGATTTGCAACATACTTTTTGAAAAGTTATACTCTTTGTATCTCTTTTTTTGACTGTTAATTCAACAAAAGCTTTCCGTAATGTTTTTAAAACTTAAAGATACAATTTTTTGATTATCAAACCAGTAGTTACTCATGTTAACAAATTTGGAAGATACAGAAATTACATATAAGGAAATAAAAATCACTAACCAGAAGTGATCTCTTTTAGCATTTTGTTTTATTTTCCTTAAGCTTTAAAAAGAGTGTGTATATAATTTATTTAACCATTTTTCTGTTGATAGATTCTTAGCTTGTTTTTAAATTTATCATTACTATAAATGACCATTAATAAGTATCTTCATAAATATACAGGCATTTTTGTACAAGTTTTTGATAGTTTATTTAGGATAGGATCCGTGGCGTTTGATTTTATTTTTAGGTTGGTAAATGAGATAAGTATCTATAACAAAGATGGCAGATGTGGGAGCTGAATAGTATAGGAGATTGGTTGGCTAAAGGCTAGTAATATTCAATAATGGAATGGAGGTATGGTTCAATTGAAACAATTTAGAATAAATGATAGAAAAAATTAAATGTGGGTTTAATTCCCATTAAAATAGTTTCCTTTTTTTTTTTTTTTGAGTTGGAATCTCACTCCATCACCCAGACTGGAGTGCCAGTAGCTGCTCCCGGCCACTGCACCCTCGACCTGCTGAGCTCTGGCGATCCTTCTGCCTCAGCCTTCCAAGTAGCTGGAACTACAGGCACGCGCTATCACACCCGGCTACTTTTTGATTTATTGTAGAGATGAGGTCTCGCCAGGTTGCCCAGGTGGGTCTCGAACCCACGGGCTCAGGCAGTCCACTCACCTCAGCCTCCCGAAGCTCTGGGATTATAGGCTGAGCCACGGAGCCCAGCTTGAAATAGGTTCTTAAAGAAGGTCTTTACTTGAAATAGGTGTTGATATAGTGTGTGCCATTCAACACGGAATGAAGATTTACTTTAAGTTCTGCCATTAAAAATTGAGTGGTGCTGCTTTAGGCACCCTTGGTAAAACTGAACTTTTTTTTGAGTCTCTGTCACCCAGGTTGGAGTGCAATGGTGCAATCCTGGCTCATTGTAGTCTCGACCTCCTGGACTCAAGGGATCCCTCTGCCTCAGCCTCCAGAGTAGCTGGGATTACAGGCACGTGCCACCACACCCAGTTAACATTTTGATTTTTTTGTGAAGATGGAATCTTGCTTTGTTGCCCAGGCTAATCTCAAACACTTGCCTGGCCTCCCAAAGGAGTAGGATTACAGGTGTGAGCTACCATATCTGGCCAAAATTGATCTTTTTAACCTCAAATTTCTTACATTTATTTGAGCTTAAATTATTATAAACATATTTTTGTCTTGCCTGTAATCTTTCTTTATTCATTAGGAAGATATTAATAAACATGATTACTCTTTTTTTTTGAGTTGGACTCTCACTCTTGTCATTCAGGCTGGAGTGCAGTGGCACACTCACAGCTACCGCAGCCTTGACCTACTGGGCTCAGGTGATCCTTCCGCCTCAGCCTTCCAAGTAGCTGGAGCTACAGACGCACGCCACCATACCTCGCTAGTTTTTGTGATTTATTGTAGAGACATGGTCTCACCAAGTTGCCCACGCTGGTCTCGAACCCCTGGGCTCAGGTAATCCTCTCTCCTCAGCCTCCCACAGTGCTGTGATTACAGGCTGAGCCACCGAGTCCGGCTCATTAATTACTCTTATTCATCAACTGGGTTGCTTTACCTTACTATATACTGTTTGTATATTTTTGTATTTGTTTGTGTTGGGGCCACAGTCTCTGGAATAATTTCTCTTTAATAACAAAAATATTCTGTTGGTATTACGAGATTGAGTTGAATCTAATTAAGGCTTTTTAGAGATTCAACTCATATCCAGATCATTAGTTTATACTACATAATTCTAAATGAAGGTATGTGCGACTATTCAGAAGTTTATTACGGATTGATATTTAAGGAGTATTATGTCCTTCGTTTCATTATTTAATTTGAATTTTGATTAAAGGAAAGCAGTAACAGAGAATTTCTTTCTTTTTGTTTTTGTTTTTGAGTTAGAGTCTCCCTCTGTTGCCCAGGCTGGAGTGCAGTGGCACCATTATGGCTTGCTGCAGTCTTGACCTCCTAGACTTAGGTGATCCTTCTACCTCAGCCTCCAAAGTAGCTGGGACTACAGGCACTTGCCATCACACCCAACTAACTTTTTAATTTTTTATAAAGACAGGGTCTTGCTATTTTGCCCAGGCTTGTCTCGAACTCTTGAGCTCAAGCAATCCTCCTGCCTCTGTCTCCTAAAGTGTTAGGATGATAGGTGTGAGCCATTACTCCCAGCCCAGAGAATTTCATCTAGATTGGGCAAGAATTGCTTGCCTCGTTGCCTCCCTCCCTCCATCACTCACAAACATTTACTTCACAGATACACTTAGACGGCATTCTCGTTACCATGCAGTCATGTGATACCATGTTAAAGCACGTCATAATTTCACTGCAGGATTTTTTTCACTACTGTTAACACTAGCACTACTATTATTTCTATTGTTACTGAAAACTATTTTTGAAGCCTCGCTGTATGTCAGGTTTGTGCTAAATTTTTATATGCCCTGTCTTACTTTATTTACAGCAAACCTATATGGTAGTTTGTATTATTAAGTTGTTTTGTGGGTAAGGAAACTGAGCCTTAGAGACGTCAGGCACTTGCCCAGTGGTCCCAACCATCGACAGTGAAGTTGGATGTTTTGAACCAGGCTTCCAATTACAGAGCCTAAATTTTTAAGTTATTGCACCATTCTGCCTACCCTAACTCAAATGAGTAGAAAACCTGAGGCTTTATCATATTCATGTGGATAATAGGATATAACTATTAGAATATCTTTCTTTTATGTCTTCACACTTGGAACTTACTTTCTGTCTGACGTTGAAAGCACTTTGTTAAGACTCTTAAATGGAGTCCAATAATGTGTATACACTTTAAAGTTTTTTTTTAATTTTTTGAGTTGGAGTCTCACTCTGTTGCCCATGCTGGAATGCAGTGACATGCTCACGGCCGCTGCAGCCTCAACTTGCTGGACTCAGGTGATCCTTTCACCTCGGACTTCCAAGTAGCTGCAACCACAGCTACTTATCACCACACCCAGCTAATTTTTTTATTTATTGTAGAGAAGAGGTCTTGCCAAGTTGCCCAGGCTGGTCTCGAACCCCTGGTCTCAGGCAATCCTCTCACCTCCGCCTCCCAAAGTACTGGGATTACAGGCGTGAGCCACCATGCCAGACTCACTTTAAATTTTAAAAAATATCCCGGTTTTGTGAGTTTTTATTTTCCACAACTGTTATGAACACATTTTAATGAATCTAGAGCTCTGTTTTTATATAGCTATATTTTATTATTTATTTTTTCTACTTTGCTTTTTGTTAGTTCACATTTAAGAACTCTAACAGAGCTGGGCTCGGTGGCTCAGCCTGTAATCCTGCGCCTTTGGGAGGCTGAGGTGAGTGGATTGCCTGAGCCCGTGGGTTCGAGACCCGCCTGGGCAACTTGGTGAGACCTCATCTCTACAATAAATCAAAAAATCAGCTGGGCGTGGTAGCGCATGCCTGTAATTCCGGCTACTTGGAAGGCTGAGGCAGAAGGATCGCCGGAGCCCAGCAGGTCGAGGCTGCGGTGGCCGGAGCGGCCACTGCACTCCAGTCTGGGTGACAGAGTGAGACTCCAACTCAAAAAAAAAAAGAACTATAACAGGATTGTTTTAAAAATCTCTTGAATGTTATTTCAACAGCAGTAATATTTGATAGCTTTCCTAAACCAACTTATTTTATATAATCTTATTAATTAAAAACCATCAGTTTAGGGTCTAAAAAAAAGTTGTTTGAGAGGCTAAACATTTTTCTATTTTTGATAACAGGTTATTGAAGATATATATGAGAAAGAGATTGTCAAATCAAGGTAGGAATGAATTTTTTTTTTTAATTATAAAGATGTGGGGTACAATTCAGGGTTAGGTATACAAACATTATGCAGGTACCCTTGTTGACAAAGTATGCCCCTCTCTCCCCTAGCAGTTTCCCTCAACTACCAATCCCACCCCCCCATAACAGTTTCCCACTACTGCCAATCATTTTCAACTAATACTAATTTTTAAAATCATTTATGATTAGCCTTTTAAGAATATTCTTAAATATTATGAAAGTAAAACATAATAAATTCAAAATAATGAAATATAAATTTCATACATAATGTGTACTACTGCATAAAATATATAATATATAAAAAAAGAAATGGTAAAAATTATTTTTAACAATATACAGAAAGGGATAAGTTTCAGTAAATCTTCTTCCCTTCCCCTTAACCCTAGTTTATTTATCTGTGTGTACATCTGTTGTATTCCTTACTCCCTTCCATGTTTTTTCAAACAGGAAAAGGTTTATATTTTGCATTCTCTATCATGCTTTTTAAAAAATATTTAACAATATATCTTTGGCATCTTTCCATGTATGTATGCATCTGTAGATATGTGTGCCCAGTGAATATTGTAAAAGAATATTGAATTGAAAATTTTAACATGAAACAGAAGCATTCATGTTATGAATGTTACAGATTTTTTTTTTTTTTTGAATTGGAGCCTCACTCTGTCGCACAGACTGGAGTGCAGTGGCCGCTCCCGGCCACCGCAGCCTCGACCTGCTGGGCTCCAGCGATCCTTCCGCCTCAGCCTTCCAAGTAGCCGGAATTACAGGCATGCGCTACCACGCCCGGCTAATTTTTTGATTTATTGTAGAGATGAGGTCTCGCTGCCCAGGCGGTCTCGAACCTGCGTGCTCAGGCAATCCACTCACCTCGGCCTCCCAAAGTGTGGGATTACAGACTGAGCCACTGAGCCCGACTCCTAATTTTTGATTTATTGTAGAGATGAGGTCTCGCCAAGTTGCTCAGGCGGGTCTCGAGCCCACGGGCTCAGGCAGTCCACTCACCTCAGCCTCCCAAAGCGCAGGATTACAGTCTGAGCTACCGAGCCCGGCTCCAGCCAGACTGTTTATTTTTATTTTATGTTTATTTTTTGAGTTGGAGTCTCACTCTGTCGCCCAGACTGGAGTACAGTAGCCGCTCCCGCCAACGCAGCCTCGACCTGCTGGGCTCCGGCGATCCTTCTGCCTCAGCCTTCCAAGTAGCTGGAACTTCAGCGCTACCACACCCGGCTAATTTTTTGATTTATTGTAGAGATGTGGTCTCACCAAGTTACCCAGGCAGGTCTCGAACCCGCGGGCTTAGGCAATCCACCCACCTTAGCCTCCCAAGGCACAGGATTACAGGCTGAACCACTGAGCCCGGCTCATGGCTCTTTTAACAGCCATTTAAAAAAAATCTTGTACACATTTTCTATAACACAGAAAATGTAATATATATTTAAAAATCTAAATGGCCAGGTCTTTAGACTGGTGCCTGAGGAAATTACTTTGCTGATCTATGTGCTCATGGCATCTTCAGTATTAGGAAATAGCTTGATGTAATATTTATTAACTTGTTTTCATACTATTAGTTTATAGCCATAAGGTACTCTTAATATTGTACGCCAAGGTATTTGTAACATACATATTTTGCACATCAGCCTGTTTTTCCAGGAGGCATCTGGGAAGTAATTAGTTCTTAATAGTCTTATGATATAAATAATCATTTCTAGGATTTGAAAATAAATTCTGCTTTTATATAATTTTTTGATTTAAAAAAAATTTTGTTTGAGTTGGAATCTCACTCTCTCACCCCGGCTAGGGTGCAGTGGCACTATCACTACTACCACAGCCTTGACTTTCTGGGCTCAAGTAACCATTCCACCTCAGCCTCCTCAGTATCTGGGACTACAAGCATGCACCCCCACGCCCAGCTTATTTTTTAATTTTTTTGTAAAGACAAGGTCACGCTATGTTGCCTAGGCTGCTCTCAAACTCCTGGACTCAAACAATCTTCCGACCTTGGCTTCCCAAATTGTTGTGATTACAGGCATGAGCCACTGTACCTAGCCTGAAAATTAGCTCTTAAAAAGTCATGTTGCCCAGTCACCCCTGGAGTGTATGGTACATGACACAATTGATTTATTTTTGCTATTCTTGCCATTATCAGATTTGGTAAGCTTCTCAATGTATTTTTATACAAGTTTGATCCCAAAAATATTTTTAAAAATTGTTATTTGTTAAGTGGTTACTATGTGCCAGATTCTATTAGAAGCCCCTTGCGTATAGTAGCTCATTTATTCCCACAACAACCCTATGGCACACTATTATTATCCTTGTTTTACAAGTGAGAAAACTAAGGTACAGAGAGGTTAGCTAACTTGCCCAAGATATTTCCCAATATTTAGAGACACAGCTAGTATTAAATCTCAGTTCCTTGACTCTTATTCAGTATTCTTTTCTTAAAAAGTCAGAGTCCATTGTCCTCTAGAAATCTCTTAACTAGTACATTTTGGTATGATTTTTTTGTTGTTGTTTATTTCAGTAGGTTTGGGTGTACAAATAGTTTTTGGTGACATGGTTGCATTGTGTAGTGTGAAGGATCCTGGACTTTAAGTGTACCCACCACTCCTGTCTGTGCACATTGTACCCAATTAGGTGATTTTTCGTCTCTTCATCCCTCCTCTCCCTCCCCCTTCTAAGTCTCCAGCGTCCATTATATCATTCTCTATGCCTTTGCACTTCCTTAGTTTAGCTCCCACTTATAAGTGAGAATGTGTGGTTTTTGGTTTTCTGTTCCTGTGTTGTTTCACTTAGGATGATGTTCTTCAGTTTCATCCAAGTTGCTGCAAAAGACATATTTCATTCTTTTTGATGACTGAATAGTATTCCATAGTGTATACATACAACGTTTTCATTATCCACTAATCAGTTGATGGGCATTTAGGTTAATTCCGCATCTTTGCAATTGTGACTTGCACTGTGATAAACATGCAGGTGCAGGTGTCTTTTTTATATATCAACCTCTGTTTCTTTGGGTAGATACCTAGTAGCAAGAGTGCTGGATCAAATGCTAGGTCTACTTTTAGTTTTTTGAGAAATCTCCATTCTGATTCCCATAGAGGTTATACTAATTTACACTCCAACCAACAGTTACACCTTGGTATGATTTTTAATCCTATTGTTAATCCACCTAAGTGGTTTATATGCTTTAAAAAAGGTGATTTATAGAGCAATTTACTTTTGTCAAAGTGTTTGGATTTATTTTTACTTGAAATATATAAACTCTTTTACTATGAAATATTACAAAGAGAAGGGCATAAAACAGAAATGTATAGCCTTATGAATTATAATGACAATTCATAACCACCACTTAGGCTAAAAAAAGAGAGAGAATATTGTCAGCATCCCAGAAGGCCCTGCTTGTTCCTTTTTTAAAAACAATATATAATAGTAAGTATACAAAATGAACACCATCATTTTGCTTCTCTTTGAACTTTATTTTTTTATTTTTGAGTAGGAGTCTCACTCTGTCATCCAGGCTAGAGGGCAGTAGCACGCTTACGGCTATCACAGCCTTGACCTGCTGGGCTGATAATCCTTCCACCTCAGCCTTCCAAGTAGCTGGAACCACAGGTGCATGCCACCACATCTGGCTAATTTTTTGATTTATTGTAGAGATGAGGTTTCTCCAAGTTGCCCAGATGGGTCTCGAACCCTGGACTTAGGCAATCATCTCGCCTTGGCCTTCCAGAGTGCTAGGATTACAGGCGTGAATTCTTTTTGAACTTTAAATAGAATCACACAGTATATACCCTTTTGTGACTAGCTTCCCCTCCTTGCATTATTTTTTCTTTTTCTTTTTTTTTTTTGAGTCAGAGTTTCACTCTGTCGCCCAGGCTAGAGTGCAGTGGCCGCTCCCGGCTACCGCAGCCTCGACCTGCTGGGCTCTGGCAATCCTTCCGCCTCAGCCTTCCGAGTAGCTGGAACTACAGGCGCGCGCTACCACGCCCGGCTAATTTTTTGATTTACTGTAGAGTATTTTTTCTTTAATCATCTAGTTAACAAATCTGCAAGCAGGTAGCTCAGAAATTCATAGTGTCAAGGCCCTTGTGAGTCTCTTAAATTTTTTTTTTAAACTTTTCCTATGTAGTTCCAAAGGGGCTGTCACAGCTCCAGACCTCGTATTTTCAAACATTTGTATCCCAAGAGAGGAAGCAGGGGACAATTGTAACAGCAAGGCAACTACCCTTTTCATGTCCCTCCCTTTCTTATCGGATTTAACAGTATGGTTAACGGACCCAGTTTGTTGTACATGTTATTCATTTTAGGAAGGATTTAATGAAATGCATGTTAAATCCTTGGCACAGTGTCAGGTATAAGGCATGCTCTCAGTAAATATTGGTAACTTTAAAAATAACCATAAAATATCCTTAAAGTTATTTATATTTGTGGTTATTAGTTGTAGCTTTTCATACTTATCTTTAAAATTCTTCTGATATCATGTCTAGATGTCTAGATCCTACACCTTTTTTTTTTCTTTTTTGTTGGTGTCTTACTCTGACACCCAGGCTGGAGTACAGTGGCAGGATTGTGGCTTGTCCAGCATTGACCTCCTGGGCTCTGGAGATCTTTCTGCCTCAGCTTCCTGAGTTCTTCAGTCTATAGGGAAAGCCACCATATCCCTTTTTTTATTTTTTGTAGAGTCAAGGTCTCTCTCTGTTGTCTAGGTTGGTCTCATACTCCTGGGCTCAAGCAGTCTTTGCCTTGGCCTGCCAAAGTGCTGGGATTACAGGCATGAGCCACCATGCCCGGCCTGACCCATTTTTGCATCTTACATATATGCTGTTGCATTTATCTGTCTCAGAGAGTTCATTGGCAAAATTATAAAACTCCAGATTTTTAATGAATACCACTAAGATTGCTAGAAAAGGAATTGAGTGGTTTTCAAAGTGCTTTTGCTTTTTCTTGACCTAGCAAGACTTACTTTTTACTTGTCTGGTCATCTAAAAGAAAAATTGACTGCTCTGTCTTTTCTAGATATGAGGAGATTAAGTCCCAGAATGTTTAAAAGACGTTGCCAAAGTAACCCTGAATCATGACTAGGATACTGGTCTTCTCTCATGAGCTAGGGTTTTCTCTTCTATCATGAAGTCCTATTTGTGGCCGAAGAAACTAAGTGTATAGTTCTGTACATAGCGGGTGCTAAATCAATTCTGTTGTCTAACATGCAATTCAAGTGAAGCATCTGCAGCTGGAAACCTAGTGTGTCACTCAAGAGGTCATATCCACTCATCACCCTCTCTTGCTATAGAAACCAGTACTTTGGCAGTGTTCTTCTATTTTGTGCGTCTGCATAGTAAAACCTTCATTTCATTCATACTAAAGTTTTGTGACATTGCATGCCCAGTGAAACTATTACATCAGAAATCAGTGGATTAGGATTTTGACAGGATAAGGGTCTCCTGGGATATTATAAATGTATAATACACATGCATTTAATTTTCAGAGCTAGAAATTATTATCTAGTGAAGTGTTCTGGTCTGGGTATTTTATTTTCAGTATTACAAAATAATAAAATTAAATTAGCAGTCATTTGTACCTGTCTTTGGAGAAATACTCCACAATGATAGCATTACTTATTCATATAAAACAACTACTGTATTAAAAGAAAAAAAAGACAGTGTAGCCACTGCCTTACTAAATTCTGGTGTGGCCATGCTCTTTTGGAGCCATGGCCGCTGCCATGTTTCCTGGCTTTGGTCCCCTCCCCTACCTTGAGGAGGAGAATCTTCCCTTTCTCTGTCTTTAACTGACTTTCTAAATAAACTATGTTTTCTAATTTAAAAAAATACAGTATAATGGGAAATATATAATATTTCCGTCATGATAGTCTAATATTTTAGGCTCATTGTTAACGTTAAGAAGCATGTGAAATGATTTCCACATTATTTTAATATAGATACATGTGTCCTATGTGCTTTTTGGTGGCCATGACTCTTTAGTAGAATGTGCATTTGAGTAATGAAAGCATGTTGGTCAGTGCCTAGGAAGTTGAGATTGGCTAGCTTTTGGCAGTTGTGGTCTAATATTATGATTTTGATATGTGAGTTAATATGAAAACAAAGAGATTCAAAAATGTGTTTGTATGAATAACTCTGAAATGTATATTTTCTTTATTTTAAAATGTGTTTATTTTTATGTTTTCAGGTTTGCCATTAGAAAGATAATGCTATTGGAATTTAGGTGAGTTAAAGACATCACTTCGATGAAGTTAAAGATGACAATATGATTTAAGTTTTAGCTTAATTTTCTGTATATTTCTGTGAGTAGTTAAGAAAGTAATTTTAGATTTGTTAAGACTTATATTTTTGTGGTTGGGTTATTTTGAAATGTGTGTATGATATCATTTGTTTTCAAAGATGATGACCCATTGTCAATAACTAGTCATTTGATTTGTATGTCATTAGTTAAGATAGCATATGCTGAGCAATTTCTGAACTCTTAGTTTCTCTGATGATCGGTGGGAGCAAATTGTGCATTTTATAGCCATTTTTTTGTTCTGCCAACCTAAAATGTTGTTATCAAGACAGGGTTGTTTTGATCTAGCTGTTAGTAACATAAATATTTCAGACAAAAGAGAATATACAATTTCTAAATTATGAAAGTACATTAAATTATGTTACAAGCAGGTATGGCCCATATGCTAAAAATAAAAGCCAGGATTGTTGAATTGTAGTAATATTTACCATTTATTGAGCAGAACACTTGCCTTATGCTAGTTACAGTGTTAAACATTATATATACAGAGCATTTACTGCAGTCCTGTGAAGTAAATATTATCCTCTCCATTAAGCAGAAGCAGCATCTGAGGTCAGAGAATTAAAGCAATTTGTTCACAGTAATGCAGATAAGTAATTGACAGACCTGGGATACCAGAGTCTGATACCAAAGCTTTTTTCACTTCTCTATACAGAGGTCAGAGCCTCTGTTTTAGTAACTATTACACCCCTGTATACACTGATTTGATCTTCACCAAAAAAAAAAAAAAAAGACATGAAGTAGGTAGTCTTATCATTTTTATAGAGGGAAATTGAAATGTATAGTTATGAATTAACTAGTAAGTTGAGTGCCTCCTATATCCTAAGTACTCTGTTACTATGACATGAACTCAATTCTCACAGTATCACCAGTAAGACCTTCCTTGTTTTATAGAGGAAAAAAAACTGAAGCTAGAAATTGGACCATCTGGCCTTTAGATAAATATGCCCTTTCCATCATAAAATGCCTCTTTTCAAGAAGACAAAAAAAAATCAAGAGGATACTGATAGGCAATTAGGATTAACCAGAATTCTAGAGTCTAGAAATCAGAAGAATTACAGGAGTTGAGGGAGAAAGCAACAAAAAGTTGAAAGCATCAATGATGGTGAAAGATTTTTAATAACTGAAAAAGTGGGTTGCTACCTTTCAGAAACTTTTATGTAATTTCTATGTGAGAATGCCACTTTTTTGTGGGCCAGCTTCCAGACATAACCAGTCAAAAGTTTGTAATAGGGAATAATTGATAATCTCTTGCTAGAGTGAAAAGTGAGGTGGCATGGAGAAGGTAGCTGAGCACAGGAAAGGGAAGTGGGAAAGAAAAGGGTATCTGTTCATAAAGGTTATTGGAAGTAGGTGTTGTTATATATCAATTACATTTTCTGCAGTTGCTGAAATGAGATCAGGGAGTTATTGAACAAATCCTTAAGTTTGGATAAAAGACATGTAGTTTGAAGTCAGGACCATACCTGCTTCATCTCAGGCATTGACTTTCATTGCCTCTATTTCCCATCTAAAAAAATGAAAAGAATTTGTAGTTTGCTGTGTAGTCAGATAACACCCATGACAAGACATTGCTATTAAAAACTGTTGCAAGCCAGTGATACTCTTGGAACATATGACAAAAACAAGTATACTCTGGAAGTGTGTATGCAACTATATTGCAAAAAATTTCTATAGATAAAGAATTTCTGTGGTAAAGATGAGTTCATACTCCCAAGTTACAAAACATATTAGGGTAATAATCTACTATAAGCAAGAGTGAAAACAAAGAACAGAATTAGATTCCATCTACCCCCCACCAAGAACTTCAGATAATTAAATAATGGATACACACTATCAGTTCATTTTGCTTAAAATTATTATGGGTATAAAAGAAGAAATACAATATGTGAGCAAGAAACGAGACACTAAAAATTGACAGACTTGGCAGAAGAAATGGGTATTAAAAGTTACTGAAATTTTAAAAGCTCATTTAACAGGTAAGACACAGTTAAAGAAGAAATTAATGAAATTAGAAGAAGGATGAATTTGAAGATCAATTTGAGGAAATTAACGATGAAGTAGCAAAGAGAAAGATGAAAAATAGGAAAGTAAGAGATATGGAGCTAGAATGAGAAGGTCTAATAGGAGTTTCAGAAGAGAAAATGGGCTAGTGGCAGTTTAGAAGAGATGATCATAATAATTTTCTAGAGTTGATGAAACACGTAAGTCCTAGATTTCAGAAGTACAACAAATCCTGAACAGGGCAGCAAAGACAAGGAAGATCTTAAAATTTACTAGAGAGAAAAACAGATAACTCAAAGAGAAAGAAGGACAAATGTATTGGTTGTAGACTTCTCAAGAGTAGTTATAGAAAAGATAGTAGAATGAGTCATTCCATTATCATGCATAGAAAAAAATTCTACCATTCTAGAATTATATACCCAACTAAACTGTCATGAAATAAATACCAAAGATAATGTAACACCAACACATTATTGCTTACAAAAGTTCTAAAGGACATAATTCACACAAAAAAAGGAAAGGAATGAAATGAAGCTTCACTCATTTTATTAATGAAATAACACCCCAGTCTCTCACTTGGATTCTTTTGACCGTTATTTTGGATAAAATCATACTTATCCAGTTTGCTAGGTGGTTAAAAATTAAACAAGAATTGCTAAATGTAGACTCATGGCAATACCAGTGAGTAGACCCTTGAAGCATAAAGAAAGCAGAAAAACTATATTGCTAAAGCATATATAGTAATTTACAGCAGGAGCAAGAGGTCCTGTTTTTTGTTTTTTTTTTTAAATTAGTGCTTGAGAATGTTTTGCAGTCTAGTGTAGTAATTAATGTTTATAACTACCTTGAATGATAAAAGATGGCTAAGTCATGTTTTAGAAATCAAATACTTAATTTTGTTTAGGAATATTTCCACTAAAATCTTAAAATAAGAATTTTGTCATAAGAGGAAAAAATGCCAGTTACCTAGAAAACTGATTTTTGTTGGGTGCTTTGTAAATTAAATAAAACCTCTTTTTGATGAAGTCTCTTTCTTAGCTTCCAGATGTCATTTCATCTTGATATGAGTTAGTGTTAATGTCTCAGATAAGTGTATCTGAAAGTTCCCATCATATCATTTTGTTTGTTAGGTATTTTTGTTTTATACTTTATAAAGAGCCTTAGATCAAAAAAATCCAGTGGTCTGATGGTGATAATTATGTATGTCAATAATCTTTTTTTTTTTGAGTTGGAGTCTCACTCCATCACCCAGACTGGAGTGCAGTGGCACGCTCCTGGCCACCGCAGCCTCGACCTGCTGGGCTCTGGCGATCCTTCCGCCTCAGCCTTCCAAGTAGCCAGAACTACAGGCGCACACTACCACACCCAGCTAATTTTTGATTTATTGTAGAGATGAGGTCTCGCCAAGTGGCTCTTGAGCCCGCGGGCTCAAGCAATCCACTCACCTCGGCCTCCCAAAGTGCTGGGATTACAGGCTGAGCCACCAAGCCTGGCTGTCAATAATCTTTGATGTCTTCTTACTTGAAAGTATAAGACTGTCATTCTCTAGAGCCATATTTTCTGTATGTAAGTTTTCTGTATGTAGCAAGTAGAAGTGACCTGGATTACAGGTAAATTTGTGACGGATTCTCAAATCATAAATACGGATTTTCAGAATGTTTTCAGAAAGTTATAAATGCCTTTTTTGGTAAGTGATACATTATTGTGAGTAGTAATAACTAATGAAATATTCTGTGTCTTTTTACTCTTTACAGCCAGTACCTTGAGAATTACCTCTGGATGAATTATTCTCCAGAGGTGTCCAGCAAGGCCTATTTAATGTCTATCTGCTGTATGGTGAATGAAAAGTTCAGAGAAAATGTCCCTGCATGGGAGGTAACTGATTTAAATTATTTCATACCCTTCAAAATGTGCCCGTTTAAGTCATTACAAGGAAGCAGAATTTTTTACTGATAATAGATGTGCTTTTAGAACAGAACTTTAGGTAATATTAAAGTACATATTGAGAAAAAGAATAGATATGTGACAGATATGTTTTCTTTCAGTTTCAACACTTTCTTCAAATCAGTTTACTATGAATTAAAAAGTTATGAACATGGAGTTATTTTTCTGCTTTGTGCTGAACCAAAGAATGATATATGTTATAAAGACTTAACTCAGGAGAAAAAAAGACTCACTGTCAGGAGCTATATATATAGTAAAAGCTATATTAATAAGTGCAGATAGATAATGCTCAAATGAGATAAAATTTTTCAGTGTCTTGTTTCATAATAGAGACTATCTATTTGTACTTTTACACAGATGATAAAGAGAAATGTTTCCAAAGTCAAGACAGATGTTTACACTGCAATTTCAATTTTTCTTTGTCCCTATTTTGAGATTTTTTTTTTCATTTTGGAATTTCTAATAAACTGATGTTTTTCTTTTTGTACCAATTCAACAGAGGCTTGGTCAGCAGAGTTCCAGAATTTAGGTTTACTTTGCTCACCATAATGTGGTCACTTTATTAAAGAGTTTCTTCTCTTCCAGTCAGACTTTTTTTTTTTGAGTTGGAGTCTCACTCTGTTGCCCAGACTGGAGTGCAATGGCCGCTACCGGCCACTGCAGCCTTGACCTGTTGGGCTCTAGCGATCCTTCCGCCTCAGCCTTCCAAGTAGCTGGAACTACAGGTGCGCGCTACCACACCCAGCTAATTTTTGATTTATTGTAGAGATGAGGTCTCGCCAACTTGCCCAGGTGGGTCTCGAACCCGCGGGCTCAGGCAATCCACTTACCTCAGCCTCCCAAAGCGCGGGATTACAGGCTGAGCCACCGAGCCCAGCTCAGACTTTTTTCAATGAAGAAAAGATGTGGATATTTGTAATCTGTTCTGAGGAAGTGGTCTCCTAAGTGAAAGGTGTTAAAGTCTTTAAGATAAAACTATGGACATATCTCTCAGATATTCATTAAGCATCTGCCATCTTAGGACACGTTAGAGCTCATAGTAAATTGTCTTATGTCTTATTGAGAAGTACTAGGGATTGCCTGAAGTTGCTCTTAGCTTTTTAGAAAGGAAGAGGGAACATTTTTTGAGCCAGGGAATAACCTGGTCAGTTTGTGTATAAAGACCGTTTTGGTGATTAGGGCTTGAAATAGAGAAATGTCAATACACATTTAGAGGATATACACAGATTTAGAAAGTAGTATTGATTGGATTTGATAATTAACTGAAGTAGCATTAGGAAATGGGTATTATTTTCAATAACCTCCTAGTCTTGGGCAACTTAATATAATAGATGATAGTACCATTTACCGAGGTAATAATAAAATGAAGAATACTTTGGAGGATATAAAACTGTTGAATTGAGTTTGGACATAATAAATTAAAATTGCCTTTGGAATAGCTAGGTCAAAATGTCTAGTAGAGGAATGTAATGTTCCAGAGCTAATAAGAGAAATCTGGACTTCAGATGTGTATTTGGAGTCATTAACATATGGTAGATGAAGTAATAGGAGATAGAGGGAAGACTGAGGCTAGGACCCCAGGAACACTGCTATGAAGTAACAGACAAAAGAAGAGGAACCTTTAATACAGTGAAAAGGAAGTGAGGGTCCATTGGGCTTGGCAGCTGTAACAGCTTCAGGGGAGTGATATGGATGAAAATTTGTTTTAGAGAAGTGAGTAGAGACAACTAATATAGACCACACATTGGGAGCATTTGTCTATGGTAGTAACTGGAAGGGAAAAGGAGGCGTGAATATATTTACATTACTTACAAGTTAAGAGTAAAGAGCAGGAGAGGCTGTCCTTCAGATTGTAATTATATAGTGTGAAAACTTAAATTTTTGCTAAAGATGTAGTTGCTTTTGTTTAAATCAGAGGAATTAAAACACTTAAGCACCTTAGTAAGAAAACAAAGACAAACTAAATATAGGCATAATCCACAGAAGAAAAATTAAAGGAATTAAAGCCATCATTTTATTAGCTTAAGGTTTCTGCAGCTCTCTCATAGTCCTGGACTCCTAAAAAAAAAACCTACTGGTGCTTCTTTAAGGGAGAAAGACAAGTTGAGCAAGCCAATTCAAAATGAGTTTTTATTCTTTTTCTTTTCAGACTTTCAAGAAGAAGCCAGACCACTTCCCATTCTTTTTTAAGCACATCCTGAAAGCAGCATTAGCTGAAACTGATGGTGAATTTTCACTCCATGAGCAGACAGTCCTCCTCCTTTTTCTTGATCATTGCTTCAATAGTTTGGTAATTTTATGTTTTGGGGGACTTTTCAAGATTTCTTATTCTTTTGGGTTGAGGTTAGATAAGATTACTTCTGTAACCAACTCTTTATCCATAGTAGTGGAGAATAAGGGCAATGCTCAGAGCTTGATTACAGCCTCTTATCAATAAAACCATTTTATAAGATATGTTCCCTTTCTAATAGATTTGAACCTCATTCTTCCTTTTTTTCTATCTAGACCGTAAGAAAAAATATAATGAAAACTGAAACTGCAAAGAGAGAGCACAAAATTAAGAAGCAGCAAAGGGTCTAGTTAATATGAATTTTGAATAATGAGATCTCTGCCACAAAATACATACAAAAATGTAGTGTCATTACTTTTTTAGTCATGCTTCATGCACAAGCTGGTTAGTCAGCAGGAGAGTTGTATTTTAGGTTGACTGAGACCAATTATGGTTAATTTTTGAAAAATGTGTGTGATATATTTTCATGCTTCATAAGATTATCTCCCAAACACATATTTTCAGTACTTAATATTTTACTTGAGCTTCCCTACTGTGATTATCTGAAAGTATATGCATATTTTGTCAAAGATAAGTGCTTTTGATTGATAGTGCACTTAGACTCATGCAGAAGATTGCATGGAATCTTTCTTATCCTGAAGACCGAATATTGACCAGTTGTTATTACCTGTGTCTATGTACTGCCTCACATGGATTCGTAAAGGCACAAAAAGAGATTTTTGTGGATACCACTGTTAACCTTTTTAACATTTATTAAACTAAACAGAGCAAATATAAATAGATGTAATATATTATCAAAAATTAAAACAAAAACAAGATTTAATTAGTATTAGTAGGTTGATGCCAGGTTTAACCAACTTAAAACTAGTTTATTATTGAAGTGCTTTATCTTTTTTAATATGCAGTCAATTTTTGTTATTTGAGTTGGTTATATTTATTTTATAAGTAGCTGAACTTAATTGAAAGCTACAGAACACTCCACCCAACAACCACGGAATATGCATTCTACTCATCACCACATGGAATGTATGCTAAGACCGATCACATCCTCAGCCATAAATCAAACATAAACAAATTTCTTAGGATTTTAATAGTCATGTACCTTCTCAGACCACAGGAGAATAAAAATAAATATCAACACCAACAAAGTTCCCCCAAAACCCACAAAGACATGGATATTTTCAGTAGCTGTGAATACTGAATTTATGTGTGTTTCTATTTAAAGATACCTTATTTAATACATATTGTTGATTCATTAACCTTGAACTCACTGCCAGTAGCACTGTAACTTATGCCTGAATGAAGTTTATCTAACACACTTATTTTTTTTGTAAGGCACATCACAGCCTTCTTGTACCTGTGAATATTAGAGAGAACTTCAGCCTTGTACTTGGTGCCATTTTTTTTTTCCGTTTGAGTTTGAGTCTGCCGCCCAAGAATATTCACCGCCACCCCAGTGTCACTCGATCTGCTGGGCTCCAGCGGTCTTTTCGCCTCAGGCCTCCAAGTAGCCAGAACTACAGGCACGGGCTACCACACTCAGCTAATTTTTTATTTGTTGTAGAGATGAGGTCTCGCCAGGAACCCGCAGGCTCAGGCAATCCACTCACCTTAGCCTCCCAAAGTACTAGGATTACAGGCTGAGCCACTGAGGCTGACCTGGTGCCATTTTAAAGAGTGAAATCACCAACAAAAAGCAAAAATGTAAAAAAAGTAGCACTAAATAAATAGAACACAGAAAGGATGCTTGTTTATTATAACATAAGAACTGAAAGTGAAACAGAGCCTCAGCTGGTAACGTGGACATCAAGCAACTCAAATTTTTGCTGCTCTGTGCTGTGAATGACTGTAAAAGCACAGGGAGTACTGATTGTGGAACTACAAATATCTTTTTGGGTAGTAGGTGAATTTACAAATGTGAAATCTGTGAATAATGAGGATTGACTCTTTTTAAGTACTAAACTTTTTAATATCCATATTTCATAAGTTTTAAAGTATTGCTGCATATTTTCCCCCTTGTACTTATAAAGGTAGTATACTTCTTACATAATGGCTTAGGCAGAAATGCTGGTATGTTTATAAATGTGTTTTCTTCATGCCTTAAACAGGAAGTAGATTTGATACGGGGTCAAGTACAGCAGCTTATCTCCCTCCCAATGTGGATGGGCTTACAGCCTGTAAGTACCTAATTTTGGAATCTTATGTGTGTATGTGTTATATGTGGATTTAAACAATGTAATTGTAATATGTCTATGAAAGTGGTAGCTAAATACCCCCTTTTCTTCTTAGAAACGTTACTATGCATTAATTTATCGTAGATGTATTTTTTTATAGTTTTAAGTTTTTATGTGCAACCTAATATGTGTTTCACTTAATATTCGGTATGGTAAGGTGAAATAAGGTAGTATCTTTGAGCTTGTAGAGAAAGGGAGTTAATTTAGCAGTGTGGTTGTTATACTTATGTATGTCTTTGGATGAGAGTAAATGCAAACTTGAATTTTTTTTCCCTTGAGTAGAATATATATACATTTGTAAGAGAAAGTCTGAATCATATTTAATATTAACAACTTCTATTTTTTCATTGCATATTTATTAGATAATAAGTGCAGGTATCAAACCCAGATTAATACATTTTAGGGAGTTAAATTAAAACTATACAATTTCAGCTGGTCACAGTGGCACATGCCTGTAATCCCAGCATTTTGGGAGGCAGAGACAAGAGGATTACCTGAGCCTAGGGGTTCAAGACCAGCCCGGGCAAATTTTTTTTTTTTTTTTTTTTTTGAGTTGAAGTCTCACTCTTGCCCAGACTGGAGTGCAGTGGCTGCTCTCAGCCACTGCAGCCTCGACCTGCTGGGCTCCGGCGATCCTTCCAAGTAGCTGGAACTACAGGTGCGCACTACCATGCTCGGCTGATTTTTGATTTACTCTAGAGATGAGGTCTCGCCAAGTTGCCTAGGCGGGTCTCGAACCCACGGGCTCAGGCAATCCACTCACCTCAGCCTCCCAGGGCGCGGGATTACAGGCTGAGCCACTGAGCCCGGCTTAGCCCAAGCAACTTGGAGAGACCTCTTACCTACAATAAATAAACAAATTAGCCACACATGTGGCGCATGCCTGTAGTTTGAGCAACTTGAAGGCTGAGGCGGAAGGATCACCTGAACCTACCAGGTCAAGGCTGTGGTAGTGCCACTGCACTATAGCTTGGGTGACAGAGTAAGACGCCAACTAAAAAACAAAACAAAACAAAAAGACAGCAAAAAAACTATACAATTCTTGCACATGGGTGTTTCTGCATACACCCAGATATGCGTGTAGGTATATTCACAGGTACCAGTGGATGGAATCCAAGCATAATACACATATAAATAATTATTTCTAAGTTAAAAAGTGGTAAATGCCATAAGAGAGAAAATGTTGATGTGGACTTTTTTTTTGTTTACTTGTGATAGCTGTTTTTGTTAATTGTTTCAGATTCACATTTTTTAAGCTTTGATAATTGTGCTTATAAGTGTTAATGCCTAGCTGGGCTCAGTGGCTCAGCCTGTAATCCCGCGCTTTGGGAGGTTGAGGTGAGTGGATTGCCTGAGCCCGCGGGTTCAAGACCCGCTTGGGCAACTTGGCAAGCCCTCATCTCTACAATAAATCAAAAATTAGCCTGGCGTGGTAGCGCGCGCCTGTAGTTCCAGCTACTTGGAAGGCTGAGTGAGGCAGAAGGATCGCCAGAGCCCAGCAGGTCGAGGCTGCTGTGGCCAGGAGCGGCTACTGAACTCCAGTCTGGGTGACAGAATGAGACTCCAACTCAGAAAAAAAAAAAAGTGTTAATGCTTTTATTTTTCAGACTTAGATACTTAATTTTAGAAATAAAAAAATTTAATTATTGAGCTTAAAATCTTGATTAGAAAGGCAATTTCTATCATGTTTTTATTAACATGCATTAGAATTGAATAATTTTCATATTCAATAAATTTTACTATTTAATAATTATTCTTAATTGTCAGTGTTTGTCAGATTGCTTTAAGTTTTTATTACATTGCTCTATATTGTATTCGTATATTAGAAAACTAGCTAATAGTTTATCTGTTCCTTATCCTCACAAGCTTTAAGGTTACTTGTAATTTAATATCACTTCTCTCCTTCAGGCGCGATTGGAATTAGAATTAAAAAAGACACCTAAGCTAAGAAAATTCTGGAACTTGATTAAAAAAAATGATGAGAAGATGGATCCAGAAGCAAGAGAACAGTATGTTGGCAAAGTTTCATCCTATGTTGTTTTATTTTACCGGGCTATGGGTCTCAGATGATGTCGACTGGTTTGTTGCTTTCTTTTATGTAGTTCTGAGCCCAAGTTATTAATAATTGCTTTTACTTAGATCATCCCAGGATCACCATGCTTTTCTTCTTTTCCTTTTCTCTGTGCCAATGATAAGTACATATATAGTTGCTTACTGTTCTTCTCCCTGCCTGATGTCCATAATCTGTACCTCTTGGATAGTTCTCAGTTTTCTCCCCAATATTCATGCTGTTAATTCAACTTTCTTTTCTTCTTCATTCTTAACAATGCCTTTTACACATTGTAGTCATCATTCATTTTTTCAACAAATACTGAGTGTTTGTTATTTTGCCAGGTACTGTTATAAGCATATAGCAGACAGCAAAATGGAAAGTACTTCCTGATTTGTGGAGCTTACATTCCAGTTGGGGAAGACAGCAATTTTTTCTGTATATTTGATTAGTGCATTTTTATTACATGCTTTTTAGATATTATCAAGATTTTTTTAACTTTATTTTTAAAATTTTTATTTTATTTTTTCTGAGTCAGAAGTCCCAAAGTGCTGGGATTACAGGCGAGAGCCACCACGCCCACTCAAGATTTTTTTTTAAATAGGTTAATTATTTCTAACAAATTTAATGTTTTTATCAACAACAAAATGTACTGTGCATAATTTTAGTCATAATCTTTATTTTATGATTTTATGGGTTATTTTTAGTAGTATTGTTTATTATTAATTAGATGAAAGTCTATGATCCGCTAGTATTTATTTCATGGAACAAAGAACTATTAGAACTGAGGGGAGGGACCAGCATGCTCTCAGAAGTTTGTTTCCCTTTATCTCTTTGAGGCTAACTGGTCTAACTTACATGTCATTGCTTTTTGTTTTTTGAGTTGGAATCTTACTCTGTCTTTCAGGCTAGAGTGCAGTGCACACTCACAGCCACCGCAGCCTTGACCTCCTATCTCAGGCAGTCCTTCTGCCTCAGCCTTCCAAGTAGCTGGAACTACAGGCATGCGCCATCATGCCCAGCTAATTTTTTGGTTTATTGTAGAGATGAGATCTCGCCAAGTTGCCCAGGCTGGTCTCAAACTCATGGGCTCAGATAGTCCTCTCACCTCGGCCTCCCAAAGTGCTGTGATTATAGGCGTGAGCCACCGCACCTGACATCATTGTTTTTTAAATATTCTTTCCCTAATTCCCTTTCCTCTCCACTCCGTTTAATTGAATATCAATAATCAAAACACTCTTCTGGACTAACTTCTTTAGACCCTAGTGCTTTCATCTGAACTCCTAGAACATACACTCTCTGATTTTTCTTTTTTGAAATGATAGCTGTTTTTATGTAATGATTGGGACGTGTACAGTGGTTTAGAGTGTACGTCCTACAGTCAGACTTAACTCTTTTCCTTTTTTTTTCTTTTTTTTTTTTTTGAGTTGAAGTCTCACTCTGTCGCCCAGACTGGAGTGCAGTGGCCGCTCCCGGCCACTGCAGCCTCGACCTGCTGGGCTCCGGCAATCCTTCCGCCTCAGCCTTCCAAGTAGCTGGAACTACAGGCGCGTGCTACCACACCCGGCTAATTTTTTGACTTATTGTAGAGATGAGGTCTCGTCAAGTTGCCCAGGCGGGTCTCGAACCCGCGGGCTCAGGCAATCCACTCACCTCGACCTCCCAAGGCACGGGATTACAGGCTGAACCACCAAGCCCGGCCAGACTTAACTATTTTCATCCTCACTTGCTGTGTGACTTTGGGCAGGTTACTTCACCTCTTTGAACCTCACTGTGAAATTTGAATGGTAGTACTCATTTCATAAGACTCTTGTCAATATTAAATGAGATATGAAGTGCTTAGCACAGCTCAGCCTAACACAGTAAGTGCTCAATTAAGTCAGGAAGTTTTATAAATTACAGACTGGCTTCTGATACTAATTATATTTATGTTATATGACTTGACATTTCAAGTAGATTTTAGTCATTCCTTTCCTTTGTATTTCCAGCAGCTCTGCTAAAATCATTTGTAACTATTCAATACCTGATACATGTTTGTTGATTAATGGTATGTCATAAATTGATTATGAGTATAAAATTGTTTTTAAACTGACATGTAATGTTTAACCATTGTAATACTGTGTTATGCATAAAACTATAAGTATACTAATGTACCAAATTGTTCATCTCATTTTATCTCCATTAAATGTTAGGTTTTTAATGTTAGGGATGGACTGTAAATGAAAATTGTAAACTCTTTTCTAGTCCTGACTGTGAAATCACAAGTAAAAACTTTTACAGTGAGAGAAGGAGGTGCTTGCTTAGCTGGCTTATTTGCCACTAATGTGGCTTTTGTCTTCATATAGTACTATATTTACATGCAAAGAAAAAACTGTGTGTTCAAATTATGGCCCCAATTTCACAGAAATGGAACTTTTGAACAGTGTAAGAAAGGTTTGGTCAGTGTTCAAAATTTACTTTTGACGTACGTATTTTTCAAAAATAATTCGGTCAATGTTCTTTCTGATTTTTAGGGCCTATCAAGAAAGAAGATTTCTTTCACAGCTCATCCAGAAGTTTATCTCTGTGCTGAAATCAGTCCCACTTTCTGGTAACTTATCTTCCTATACTTAGTGCATTTGTGAAATTATCAGATAGATGCCTCCATGGTATTTACTTATCCCTAGTATAAAAACTGATCTTGAAATCATTCTAATATGGTAGCGCACACCTCTAGTTCTGGCTACTTAGAAGACTGAAGCAGAAGGATTGCCTGAGCCCAGTAGGTTGAGGCTGTAGTGGCCATGAGTATGCCGCTGCACTCCAGCCTGGGCAACAGAGTGAGACTCTGACTCAAAAAGAAAAAAATAATAATTTTAAATTGCATTGACAGAGTGTGTCCTCTCATTTTCAAATATATAACCAGTCTAAGTTTACTCAGTATAGAGATTGCCTTAAAGGACTATTTTAAAGGCACCAGCATAGTTACTGAAGTGTTATTTTATTTAGCAAATATTTTTTGCACTTAATTACTAGATCTAAGTCCTGTACAAGGTGTGGTATTGCAATTGTGAACAAGAAAAATCACAAACCTTATCTGCATGTTATTTATAATATGATACTGGATAGTGTTTTTAAGTGGCATCAGATACTGTTTGAAGCAGAAGAGGATAATTGTTTTTTGAGATATGTGCTATAGACTAAATGGAAGGATTTCCTTTTATCCTGGCCCCTGTTTATTGATGAAAAAAATATAAGTATATGCTACATAGAGTATATACTGTAATAAAATATACTAGTATGCTATACACACACACAGGTGTGTATTATATATTTGTCTACCTAGAGGGATGGATTAATGAAATTATGCTGAATTTGCAAGATCTTTATAAGCATTTTTTGAATGCAAGTGAAATACTGTTTACTTAATAAAGATGTATATGTTTTGTTAGATGTCACTGTTTAATGATATAGGTATACCATATCAAGTTTTTGTATTAGAGTTTGTAGCTTTATTGAAAGTAAAATACACTGGAATTACTTATAAATACTGACCTTCCAACTAATATGTTACAACTGAAAACCATATCTACAGTTCAATGAGTAATCGATACTAACGCTATAAATCTGCTTACCTTGATTTGGGGCATAATACTACCACCGGCATCAGTAAAAAAAAGTTGTCATATGTTTCTAATGTAAGTTGCTTAATACTAGTATATTTAAATCTTTCTGTAAAGTGCCTTAAACCTGGAAAGAGGACTAAGATTTGGTTTTCTTGGCACAAGTAGGAATAATGAGTACTTTGAATTACTAATGTCTGTAATAACTAGGGTCATAAAAATTCATGTCTCTAAACTATGAGATGTTCATTAGGGTCATGTAGGTTTAGAAAACAGGAACATAGGACCTGTAGCAATTTTAATAGCCTACAAACCACTAGCTATTGCCACTGTTGTTTATATATTGTCAGAAAACAAAATTTATTAAATTAATCTTGAGCTTTTATCACAATTTGACAAATTTTGTCAACTTTTTGGCAAAGGAGCTAACAAGATGATGAAAATAGTGAACAGAAAGTTAATTTTTAAAAGAGTTTAAGAAGGTAGTTTAATTTTATAGGGTCATAAAAACAATATGGCCATATTATTGTTGGAAATCTGTATAGGATGGTCAGAGATGTTAGAATTGCTGTCAGAAGAAGGGGAGAAAAAAACCCTTCATTAAACCTAAGAGACAAATGATAAGGCTATATTTGTGTTTGAAATGAGAATAATAAGGTTTCTACACCAAGCAATATGCCCAGTAGTGCCAACTAACATAAAAAACACGCAACTCTGTTCACCAGAGCACAGAAATTGAGTACCAGGTATTGTTTTCTTTTTCTTTTCTTTCTTTTTCCTTTTTCTATTAGATAGGATTCTGCTTTGTCGCCCAGGAGTACAGTAGCGCCATCACAGCTCACTGTAACCTTGAACTCCTGGGATCAATAGCAATCCTCCCACTTTAGCCTACTGAGTAGTTAGGATTTGCAGGCATGCATCAACATGCCTGGCTAATTTTTTTAAAGTTTTTTGTAGCAACAAAGTGTTGCTATGTTGCCCAGGCTGGTCTCAAATTCCTGGCCTCAGGTGATCTTCCTGCCTCGACCTTCCAAAGCACTGGGATTATAGGCATGAGCCACTGTGCCCAGCTCTGTTTACATTTACATATTGAGAAACTTACTGGCAATGGCCTAGTTAAAATTAGAAAATTTTAACTAGGCCATTGCCAGTAAGTTTCTCAATATGTAAATAAAGATATAGCATACAGAGTGTGCTCACTTTTTTTAGTTTGAGAGACAGTTATTTTCATTTGATAGTTGCAAGAACAAAAGGATAGCAACAGAGGGCTGATTTGAATGGATTTTAATTTACAAATTGCTCCTTTGATTTTTTTTTTTTAATTTTAAAGCATCTATATGTGTATCTAAACAAACCTGAGTTCTAGTTCTAACCAGCTGTTGTCTAGTTCTAGGCCTTATATCAGGTCATTTTCATTGATCCTCAATTTCTCCGCCTAGAAAATGAAGATCTAGATTGTTATTTTAGGTCTTTTCCAGCTATTAAGTTATATAGTTCTGTTATTATGCGTCTGGATTATGGGCATAGTTAACTGGAAAAGATCCAATTAATATTTCTATGTATCAGTCACAAAATCTTTCTTCACATAAAGCTTTCTCTTTTCTGATATACTACAAATAAGTTAAGTAAATGAATTTTTATTTAATCATTTGTAGGATGCTTTCTATAAGTTTGGCACTGCATTAGTCACTGTTGGGAGTCCTTAAACTAATCAGCAACAGGGACCCTAAAATTATCTTTGTTTTAATAGAAATTTTCTTGGCAGGATGGTTTTTAACTGGTAAAATGGTAGACCACTTCCTAGCATTAGAAAAAAAAAAACCTTTGTATTTCATGTCACAAGGTTGTAATTATTTAAGAACAAAAATATTTGTAAAAATAGTACATTATGCTTATGAATAGCATAAAATAAGATAGTGATTTTTTAAAAGTTTCTTGTTCATACTTATGGCCATAGTGGAAGATTTTAAAAATCTGTATTGTTCTATGTGTCATTGACATTTTAATGTCAAAAGTGATATGTGTACAATGGAAAAAAGTCATAAAAATTGCCCCTCAAATTAGTTTTCTATACATTTTAAAGACAGATATACTTGTATTTCTGTATATGCATACATATATATGTATGTATTTATGCATATGAGAGAACTTTTAGAAATTTATGTGTGAAGACAATAAGGAAAGTGAAGTAAAAACTGATATAAAACTGCTTTTTGGCTTTTAATATCTAAACTTTTTCAAAATATAATTGTTAAGTACAGGTTTTGAAAAGTTAACACTTTATATGTGCAATTCTTGCTCTGAATCATAACCCATTTCTGATGAATAAGAGACAAATGACTTTGTTTAAATTATTAAATAACTGTCAATTTTAAGAAACTACGCAAAATGACCTAGTAAGAAAATTCTAACACGTTTTCTCGCTTATGTCTAGAACCTGTCACTATGGACAAAGTTCATTACTGTGAAAGATTCATTGAACTTATGATAGATCTAGAGGTAAGAAATCTGCAATGACTTTTCTGTTATATAATCATAAGGAGTCAAGATTAAGCATATGATCATATATGAAATATTTCTTTACACTTCAAACTGGCCTTAGTTTGTACCTATTTCAAGGTATCACATAGGGAAGTCACAAGTAATTGGCCCTTGAGGTTTTTATATGACTGACCCATCTAGATAGACTGCTATTGGCAGAAAAAAGTATCATAAGGCTGGTGCGGTGGCTCACGCCTATAATCCTAGCAATTTGGGGGGCTGAGGTGAGAGCTCATGGGTTCAAGACCAGTCTGGGCAACTTGGCGAGACCTCATCTCTACAATAAATCAAAAAATTAGCCAGGCGTGGTGGTACACACCTGTAGTTGCAGCTAGTTGGAAGGCTGAGGCAGGATAGCCTCAGCCCAGCAGATCGAGGCTGTGATGGCCATGAACGTGCCACTGCACTTCAGCCTGGGTGACAGAGTGAGGCTCCAACTCAAAATAGAAAAGAAAACAAAAGGAAAAAGCATTATTTGATAATGAGTTCAGCTGTGGCGATTTATTTTCTGTCATACTTTAATACCCTTTCATATAGTTTTTGGTAATGGTTGAAATCATGGGTTTATGATCATCTCTTTAAATAGTCTCTCTTTTCTAAATGTACTTAGTGTTGATAAAGAAAAACATAGCTGCTTTTTAAAAAAAAATTTTAATTAAGATTCTTAAGAAGATTTTATACTCTTAGGTGCAGGGTTTGATGGAAAGTTTAGATTGAATTCTCCTTAATGTGAGAAATTGAAAGAAAATCTGTTTGTTCCTTATCTGGAGAAGTTGGGTATTTTGTTGTTATTGTTTTTGTTTTTGGAAATCAGTATTAGTATTGATTAGGTGTTAGACTGGCAGTCATTCATGAGATCTTCATTCAAATTCTAGCTCCGCCAGTAACTAATTTATAACTGAACATCTCAATTACTTTATCTATAAAAATGAGGATATTTGATAAGATTGGTGGTTTTCAGACTGACACAGAGTCAGAGTTTCTCAGCATTGTCTTTCTGTCAGTAGAGTAATGTGAAGAGACACACAAAGACAAGAGTCCCCACTTAGGGGTTTGTACTCCCTTTTTTTTATTATGTTGACGTTTCTGTTAAGTATTGTTATTATTTTTAAATCAAAAACATTGCCACTGAGTTAATTTACAGCGTGAGCCAGGTCTCTTGCATTGTGCACAGTATGTCCTTGGGAAGGCTGGAGGGTACTTTGTATGTGATAAATACTTCTGAGATAAGTATCGGGAGATTTCACTTCTAGCATGTGAACTTATTGCTGTGATGTTTATTTTTCTAGGCCCTACTACCCACAAGGCGCTGGTTTAATACCATCCTGGATGACACCCACCTATTGGTTCACTGTTACCTTTCCAATCTTGTTCATAGAGAGGAGGATGGCCATCTTTTTTCCCAGGTGAACATCATATATCTGAACATAATTAGTGTTTTAATTTGTAAATTTTTCTTTGCCATGCAATTGGGAATATCATGAATGACACAGGTAAATTTTTCTAAATATGAATTGAATAATGTAAATTCCTAATTAGTCATTTTAAAGTAAAGTCAAGTCTTATATAAAATGAATGTATTTTTATATACGTGAGTGCTAGTAACTATATCTTATAACCTTTTGTTTATTATATGTGGTTTTATTATTGGACTAAATTAGAATTTGGGGGCTGTAGTCTCAATTGTTTATATATTTTGATTTTGTGTCGGTAACTACTATGGAATATGGTAGATGATGAGCAATCCTTTTAAATGAACCATGTCTTTCCATAAGATGATGGTGACAAACAGTTGATAGCATAGAAGTGTATATGCTGCCTTGGATAGGAAGGCAAGTGTGCTTAAGTTTGTTGCCTTGAGTAAGAAGATATAGTGTTATACTTCACATATCCTGTTATGTCATGCAAAAGAAAACATCTTCTAACAAACTTCTAATGCTTTTCAGTGAGGTCATAATTGGAGATAAAATTTTTTTGTGTTTACATCTTCCCTTTGTTCTTGTATCCATGAGCACTTCTCTTTTCTTCATTCTCTTTAAAAATTACTATCTAGTGATAGGTCGCATATTTTAAAATCTTTTTTTCCCCCCATTTGGAGTCTCACTCTGTTGCCCAGGCTGGAGTGCAGTGGCTTGCTCATGCTCACTGCAGCCTCAAACTGCTGAGCTCAGGCGATCAATCTGCCTCAGCCTTCCATGTAGCTGGAACTACAGGCATGCGCCACCACTCCTGGCTAATTTTTCTTGATTTATTATAGAGATGAGGTTCGTCAGTTGCCCAGGTTGATCTCAAACCCATGGGCTCAGGCAGTCCTCGCACCTTGGCCTCCCAAAGTGCTGGGATTATAGACATGAGCCACTGTATCCGGCCTTATTAAAATCTTAATGTCTGATCTGCCATAGGTTAGAACCAAAGATGATAAAGATTTGGAATGAGTATAGCCAGTAGGCTCTATTGATGCTGTTGCCACAGGGAGAAGGAAGCTCATTAGCAGTAGGAACTAAACCAAAGAAAGAGCTTGGTGGCTGTGGAGACTGACAAGAGGAATGAATAACTTAGCTTTCCCCACCTTACTGTTTTTCCCTAATAGAAGCAGCATATAAAAAAGAGTATCTTCAATTACGAATTCCAAAATCCTCATTCAGAGTTCTAAGTAAGAGACCTCAGGCGCTCCCTCTAATGCTGTAATTTTATAAATTGTCAATGATGTAGATAGATAAGGTAGGCTGTTTGTTGGACTTCTTTTCATTACGTCCTAAAGTACTGGAATTGAAGTTTAAGTTATTTTTTGTAGATGTAGACCATGTATATAAAATAGACTTAGCAATTTATTCACATATTTTGTTTTCCTATAAATGAGACATGTTTAATTAGGTATGTTCTGGAATCTTTTTAATAATTTATGTTTATATTCTAGTTTTTTAGCACCTCTGAGAAGGCATATAGACTTGTTTATTATTTTTAGTAAATAGTGTTGTGCTTTCTTGCTGTTATGTTCACATAGTTTTATAATTTTGGTGTATCATTTCAGCTTTTAGAGATGCTTAAGTTCTATACTGGCTTTGAAATTAATGATCAGACTGGAAATGCTCTGACAGAGAATGAGATGACCACAATTCACTATGATAGAATCACTTCTCTACAGGTAATTGAGATGCATGATAGCCTTTGTATATGCTCCATAAGACTGAGTCACACTATAATTTAAGTTTTGTATAGGTACAGATAGAAAAAGCTCTTAATGGTGTTTTTATCTTTAACATTTTTAATATTTCTAAATCTGATGGATTCATGAAAAAGTGACTTACTTCATACTCTGTTTAAGTCCTGTGAATCAATATCCTGGTATTTGGTACTCAGAAACATTAGTGACTAAGCCAGTTTGGCACATTTGAATATCAGCTCTGCTGCCAGTTTTATTTAATGAAAGAGTATTTCAACATATGGCAAGGTATGTGAAAGCATTTTGTACCTTTTTAAGATAAACACAAGGGACTGAAGTTTACCAATACATGCCATCAAGAGTACCTTTGTATGTTTTTTATTACTGATCTCATCTTGTTCTTGAGCTCCTTCTGCTTGCAGAAGGAAGCTTTTACTCATTGATGTAAAGTAATTCAGTTCCTTCTATTTTAAAGAATCTTTTGGAGGGACAAAGACTCAGTAAAACTTAAGTTCAAACTCTCTCTTGTAATCTATTTGGCTATCTCACAAAGAGTCTCTGATCTCCTTTTCCAAAACAGCATCTGGGTATGTGGAGACACTAAGATAGTCTCATTGTTTTGTAAGAAGGGTTTCCTGCTTTTCTCAGGGCATTATTGTTTTTGTTCCTCTGCCTCTGCACTTGAAGGACTACAGCTGCTATGGCATGTGGTCTGTTGGCCCAGGCAAGGCATGGTGATTGCTCCCAAGGAACTTGGCTGTTTCCCCTGCTGAGGAGGCCCCAACTTTCTTCTTGATGGTGCTGTCACCTCAGCTGGCTGACTCTCATTTATTCCCTGGCTTATGCAGTTCACTCTCTGACCTGGGATGCAGGATTATTGCCATTGTCTATAGTAATCCCATGGCAAGCTCATCCAAAGCTACATTGGCAACCTTTGGTTTCATCAATCCTGGAGTGGAGCACCCAAAATCTTCTGGACTTTTTCTGTGCCACGTGGGCATCAAGGAAGACTAGGGATGTTATCTCAGTCACTCTGTTATCAAATTACTGTAGTGCTACTATTCAGTTTTCTTGTAGCTTACCCCATGTTGTTTGGGAGCGTTACCCTGTGAAGTTCTCTCTTCCCAGTTCTGAACAAAAGCAGGGCACAAGCATAATATGTTTTTGGCCTCTCTCTTAAGTTATCTCTCCGGTGGGAATCTCCCTTGGGATTTTCTTCTTGTCTCGTTAGGCCAGTTCTTGATAATAAAGTGTGTGTTTGGTTTTTTTCTTCCCTTCATCAATGAAGCTGGCCTTCATGGCTATTTTCTTTTTTTTTTTTTTTGAGTTGAAGTCTCACTCTGTCACCCAGACTGGAGTGCAGTAGCCGCTCCCGGCCACCGCAGCCTCGACCTGCTGGGCTCCGGTGATCCTTCCACCTCAGCCTTCCGAGTAGCCAGCATTACAGGCATGCGCTACCATGCCCGGCTAATTTTTTGATTTATTGTAGAGATGAGGTCTCACCTGCCTAGGCGGGTCTCGAACCCACGGGCTCAGGCAATCCAGTCACCTCAGCCTCCCAGAGGCGCGGGATTACAGGCTGAGCCACCGAGCCCGGCTGGCTATTTTCATATGTATTCAAAATCCAATTTTAGAAATCAAAAACTGAACACTGATTCTTTGTTTTTATATTTCTGCTGGAATAGTTCTAGTTTTTTCCCATTTTATGACATGCTCCTGTCTGAATAAGGCAAAGATTACATATATAAGAAATGCATTAATATTTTTAGAAAATACTATTTTCATTATGTAATAATTAAATTGTAGGTTGTGTTCATATGTAGTTATTAATTATTGATATTTGTTGCTGTTCTTTTCTAGAGAGCTGCTTTTGCACATTTCCCTGAACTCTATGATTTTGCCCTCTCAAATGTGGCTGAAGTGGATACTCGGGAATCCTTGGTCAAGTTTTTTGGACCACTTAGGTAAAACAACATGAAAGGAAACTATATATTCTCTTTTGGTATCCTGCTTCTTCAATTTTACTTTTCCTTGTTGCCTTTAATCATTTTATTTTAGATAATATTGTTTGTTTTGCTCTTTATTGACCTCTGTAACTAGGGCTTGTCTCCAGCAGTTTGGTATCTTTGAGTCACTTAAGTATAATTAAGTATAATTACCCATCTTTTTTTTTTTTTGAGGGGTACAAAATTTCTATTTTTTATGACATAGTTTTCCTAGATCGTACATTTTTCTTAGAGTAGAGCATAAAGCTGGTTAGTCACATCAGTCATAAACAACATATAACAGACACCAATAAGAGCTCATCATGTGTGGTATTAAAGGTATGACTTGGGAAATTTTTGCATGTTTAAAAAGTATGAAACTAGTGATATTCTCTGGCACTTTGCTCTCTCCTAATATACTTTTTTGAAAATAGTAATAATAATAGCATACATTTATTTACTATATGATAGGAACTCTGTTAAGTGTATAAATACTACTCAGGGTATTCATGCTTGGAGTAGGTACCATTTTACATGTAAACATAAGAAGAGTTAAGTAATTGGCCTATACAGTGAATAAGTGACAGAGACAGGATTTAAACCTAGATAGTGTGCTTTCCAAGCTCTAACTTGTAACTACTATGTTCTGTCATTTCTCTTGTCCTTAACTCTTGGGAGAAATTATGTTTAGTTCATTGACTATTTAAAATGTAACAAATTGAGATTGGTTTGGTTGTTCATTCTCATGAGGATTAAATAATAATAACACATAGATCTGTTTAAGTCTTTTAAATAACTGCATAGAGTTTCATTAAACAGACTACCATTGCTATTTTAAAATTATTCTCCTTTTAACAGATCCTTGCTTTTAAATTTTTTGGCTATTACAAACAATTCTGCAGTGAGCAACCTTTTTACTTTATATAAAAATTCTTGGTACTGATTTCCAGAAGCAGAGTGACTGACTTAGAGGGTCATGTGCCTGAGATTTGTTATATGTTCCTTCAGAAAAGACTATACCAGTTTACACTTAAACCACTAATGTAGCCGGGCTCGGTGGCTCAGCCTGTAATCCCGCACCTTTGGGAGGCTGAGGTGAGTGGATTGCCTGAGCCTGCGGGGTCGAGACCCGCCTGGGCAGCGAGACCTCATCTCTACAATAAATCAAAAAAATCAGCCGGGCGTGGTAGCGCATGCCTGTAATTCCAGCTACTTGGAAGGCTGAGGCGGAAGGATCGCCGGAGCCCAGCAGGTCGAGGCTGCGGTGGCCGGGAGCGGCCACTGCACTCCAGTCTGGGCGACAGAGTGAGACTCCAACTCAAAAAAAAACAAAAAAACAAAAAAACCCCCACTAATGTATGAGGATTTATTTTCTCTCTACTAACAATAGGTAAATGAGTCTTTAATTTTTTCCATTTTTGCCTTATTGCATTTCCCTGATCGTATTGGAGAAATTGAGAAATCTTTCTATTTTTTTCTTGGCCATTTGCATTTCTTCTATACATTTCTTGTTATCATTCTTTGTTATTTTATATTTCATTGCTTCTCATCTTACTGATTTTATCTTTAAAAAACCATTATAAATTTTGGATATGAATTCTTTGTCTAGTTTGTGTTGCATGTATTGTCTCTGTTTACCTTTGTGTATAGCATCTTTTGTCATTGCAAATGTTTTAAGTTTTTAATCACAACTATTGATCTTTTTAATAACTATTTCAGGCACTTTATATAGAAGGCCTTCTTTGCCAAAAGGTTACAAAATATTGTCTTATATTTTTAAAACATTTATAGATTGGCATTTTTACATTGAATTTAACTTCATAATCCATCCAGGGAATTTATTTTTACCCATAGAACTTTACACTCTTTTTTTTTTTTTTTTTTTTTTTGAGTTAGAGTCTCACTCCTTCACCCAGGCTGGAGTGCAGTGGCATGATGCACGCTCACGGCCACTCTAGTGTCAACCTTCTGGGCTCCAGCGATCCTTCCGCCTCAACCTTCTGAGTAACCGGAACTACAGACGTGCGCTACCACACCTGACTATTTTTATTTTATCATAGAGACGAGGTCTTGCCAAGTTGCCTGGGCTGGTCTCGAGCCCGCAGGCTCAAGCAATCCACTTGCCTCGGCCTCCTAAAGTTCTGGGATTACAGGCTGAGCCACCAAGCCCAGCCCACTCTTACACTCTTAAAAATTACTGAGGATCCTGAAGAACTTTTACTTATGTGGATTATATTTATTATATTTACTATATTAAAAACAAAGCCTGGAACGATTTCAAATACTTATTCATTTAAAAATATCAATTAAAATATGTTAAATGTTAGCATTCATATTGTTAATGAAAACTGTATTCTTCAAAATGAAAATATACATGGTGAGAAGAGTATCATTGTTTTACATTTTTATGAATCTCTTTAATGTCTGATTTAATTGAAGACAGCTGGATTTGCAGATCTGCTTCTGGATTCAGTTTGTTGTGAAATATTGTTTTGGCTGAAGTAAATGAAGAAGATGTGACCTTCCACAGAATAAAGTGTATTTTGATAGCTTTATCAGATAATTGGGGGTATTCTTTCAGACTATATCAAAACTTAAGTGGTAAGTTTTTTTGGGGGTTTTTTTGAGTTGGAGTCTCATTCTGTCTCCCAGACTGGAGTGCAGTGGCCGCTCCCAGCCACCGCAGCCTCGACCTGCTGGGCTCTGGCGATCCTTAAAAATTAGTTACAGAATGGAATCTGAAACCATGTCAAGGAAGTCTGTAATTAAAATGAATTAATTTGAAAAATTGAAAGATACGTTTTGCTCATGGATGAGAGGACTCAGTTAAGGTGTGAATCCTTCCCAAATTAATCTGTAGATATAAGTTAATTCCAGTTAAAATTCTAGCAAGATATTTTATAGAAACTGACAAACATATTCTAAGAATAATATGGAAAGGTAAGGGAATTAAAATAGCCAAAAATCATTTTGGAACAGAACAAAGAGGATTTTTACTACCTAATTTCAAAGCTTACTATAAAGCTACAGCAATTAAGAAATTACAGCATTGATAAATGGATGGACATGACTGGATGCAGTGGCTTGTACCTGTATTCCCAGCATTTTAGGAGGACAAGGTAGGAGAATTGCTTGAGCTCAGGAATTAGAGACCAACCTAGGCAATATAGCAAGACTTCGTCTCTCCAAATATTAAAAAAAAAATTAACTGGAGGTGATAGCGCACACCTCTTGTCCCAGCTGCTCAGCAGGCTGAGATGGAAGGATTGCGTGACCCCAGGAGATTGAGGCTGTGGTGAGCTGTGATTGTGCCACTGCACTCTAGCCTGGGCAAGTGAGACCTCGGCTCAAAAATGAATTAATGAATGGACATATACATCCATGTCCAGAAATAGACTATACATATATGGTTAGTTGAGTTTTAACTAATGTACCAAGGCAGCTCAGTGGAGAAAGGGCAACCTTTTCAACAATGGTACTGGGACAATTAAACATCTATATGCAAAGTATGAATCTTGACTCACGCCTCACATTATCTACACAAATTAATTCAAAATGCATTATAGACCTACATGTCAAAAGTAAAACATCTAGGAAATATAGGAGAAAATCTTTGGAGTGTTGTTTTTGTAGAGGTTTCTTTAAATACCAAAGCATAATCTATAGTGAAAAAAATTAATTGGACTTTATCATATAATTAAAAAACTTCTGCTCTTTGGAGGGTGACTTTAAGCCTGAAAAGTCAGGCCAGGCTCGGTGGCTTAGCCTGTAATCCCAGCACTTTGGGAGGCCGAGGCGAGTGGATTGCCTGAGCCTGAGGTTTGAGACCAGCCCAGGCAACTTGGCGAGCCCTCGACTCTACAGTAAATCAAAAATTAGCTGGGTATGGTAGCATGTGCCCGTAGTTCTGGCCACTTGGAAGGCTGAGGTGGAAGGATTGCTGGAACCCAGCAGGTCAACACTGGGGTGGCCATGAGCCTGTGTGCCACTGCACTCCAGCCTGGGCGATGGAGTGAGACTCCAGCTCAAAAACAAAAAAACAAAGATGAAAAGTCAAGCCGTCCGGGATCGGTGGCTTAGCCTATAATTCTAGCACTTTGGGAGGCTGAGGTGAGTGGATTGCCTGATCCCACGGGTTCGAGACCCGTCTGGGCAACTTGACGAGGCCTTATCTCTACAATAAATCAAAAATTAGCCAGGTGTGGTAGTGTGCGCCTGTAGTTCCAGCTACTCAGAAGACTGAGGCAGAAGGATCACTGGAGCCCAGCAGGTTGACGCTGCGGTGGCTGGGAGCGGCCATTGCACTCCAGTCTGGGTGACAGAGTGAGACTCCAACTCAAAAAAAAAAAAAAGTCAAGCCACAAACTGGTAGGAAATATTAACTAAACAGATGTCTGATGAAGGAATGGTATCCAGAAGTCACAACATCTGATACAATAGTCCCCCTTTTCACAGAAGACATGTTTCAAGACTTCCATTGAACCCTGTATGTATATACCTATGATACAGTTTAATTTTTATATATTAGGCACAACAAGAGATTAACAATAATTAATAATAAAAGAGAATAATTTAAACAATATGCTGTAATAAAACTTAGGTGAATGTGGTCCCTCTCAAAATATCTTATTGTACTATACTCACCTGTTTCCAGACTGTGGTCTACCATGGATAACTAAAACTCATGGCAAGTGAAACCATGGATAAGAGGAGACTACTGTAGTAAGAAAACAACTTGATAAAAAATGGCAAAAGTTTTGAACAGACACTTCACCGAAGAAGATAGCTATCAATGAGCCCATGGAGAGATGCTTAATATCTTTAGTCATTGGAGAAATGGCAAATTTTAATTATAACAAGATACTACTATATACGTACATTTTAGAATTGTTTAAAAAAAACTATTGACTCTTGGCAAAGATGTGAAGCAGCTAGAATTCTTATACATTGCTAGTGGAAATTCAAAATGGAATAGCTACTCTGGAAAAATTTGACATTTTCTTGTCAAGTTAAACATGCATTTACATTGTGATCCAGTGTTCCCCACTCACAGATATACCCAAGAGAACTGAAAACTTATGTTCACACAAAATCTATACAAAAATGCATATACTGGCTTTATCCATAATTGTCTCAAAAACAGGAAAACACAATTATCCTTCACTGTTGAATCAGTAAACACAATGTGGTATAGACATATAATGGAATAAAGCAAATAATGGAATAAAGCATCCAACACCAGATACACATTACAGTGTGCGTGAATCTCAAATGCATTATGCTACATAAAAGCATCCATTGTCAAAAAGCGACCTAAAGTGTGATTCCATTTATTTGATCTGGAAAAGGTGAAATGACAGATTGAAAACAGATTAGTGGTTGTAAGGGCCTAGGATGGAGAGGAAGGTTTGATAAAAAGTGACATGTGGGCTTTGGGGGAGGGATTGATGAAACTAAGTGGAAAGCTGTGAAGCTCACAGTGGCAAATGTGTTCAAATGTTATCATTGCTAACAAACACTGACCCTTATTTTCCTTGAAGTTACAGGCTTATTTCATTCAAATTAGAAACAAAGTGCCATTTGTGCAAGACCTCGATAAGGATAGTTTGTCAGTCATTCTTTTTCAAGGAAAGACTGTGTGCAAAATATGTATTTCCCATTTTGTCACACGATATTTTTAAAAAATGAGTATTCAGTTCAAATATAATAGCATTAATAATTTTTACTGCTCCATCAAGGACATTTTTAAATAAAACTTTTTTTAACCTGCATGTAAAAGTGAGGAACACTATGACTACGTATAGTACAGGTTGGTGCCACTGCCTAGATTCTTGCCAGCAGTTTTACCCACCGTTGTTTTTGTACCATCAGTGTATATATAAAAGCAGTAAAAAACAATGTGTTAGTATTAATATTAATGTTAAAGTGTTATTCTTGTAGTCTCCCTGGAAGGAGCCCAGGTACCATGAGAGGTTTGCAGAAAACACTTTAAACATTAAAGGTTAAGTTTAGGGTTTTTGTTTTGTTTTGTTAAGCAGGATTTATTAAGAGGACAGAAAAGCTCCCACAGTGGGAAGGGACCCGAAGAGATTGCCCTAAAGGTTTAGTTTTTGTTGCTGTCTTTTGATATTTGCAGCCCATGTCATAGGATTATCTTTTTTAAAACTATCTGTAAAATTACATGTTTCAAAAGTAAAGTCGCTGTAAATAAAATATTCTATTTTTATTCTGCAGTTCAAACACACTCCACCAGGTGGCATCATACCTCTGCTTGTTGCCAACCCTCCCTAAAAATGAAGACACAACTTTTGATAAAGAATTTCTTCTAGAATTGCTGGTAAATATTAATGTTCTCTCAATTTTGTAAGTGGTTTTCCCTGCCTTTTAAAATCATTCATAAAGATGTAAGTATGAAGATTTTTTGTGGGCTAAAGATTTGGTAGATAATTCCCATCTGTTTTTGATATTGTATCATTGATTTTGTCAGATTTATTTTCTCACCTTTTGAGGTTTTCTCACATTTGTTATCTCTTAAAGCTGTTTTATGGCATAAGTTATTCTATTAGCAAGCATTTATTAGCAAGCATTTATAAGCTGCGTCAGACGCGGGATTCAGGCATTGGGAATACATGTGAAACAAATAACTGACACCATTCCTGCCTTTAAGGAGGTCACAGTTATACACACACATGCAATAAATATAAAGTGATCATTTATCACTAGATAAATCTTAGAGATGCTTAGAAATATATGTTTTCTTCTAAGATTTCTCAATCATTTTTGGAAATGAGGAGCTTCAGTGTCTAAATTAATACTTTTCTTGCAGAGTTTTTTTGCATTAGCTTTTTAATTTAAAGGAATACGTGATTTTATAAATAAAACAGTACAGAAGTATTTGAGATTGAAAAGTGGAAATCTTATCCCCTTCAGACTCCTACTATCCAAATGTAGACAGTGTTAACACTTTCACATATGCCCTTCCAGATTTTTAAAGAATTATGGTTTTAATTTATTTAATTTAGTTTAATTATACAAGTAATGCATGAGTACATTTTGTTATAATAATGCAAAAATATATATATCAAAACTCAAGTCCTTCTAGAATTTAATTCATTTACATAAAAATACACACAATATAGGAATTCAGTTTTGTGTGTATATTTTACAAACAGGTTGAGTCATGCTATATTCTTCTGCAGCTTGCTTTTTTTAAATCCCATTTAATATTATACTTTTGGTTTATTTGTGTAGTATATGTCTGTACCTTATTTTTAACTTAAGCATAGTATTTCACAAAATAGAGAGAATTTAACCATACCCCATTATATAGGTTGTTGGCAGTTTTCACATTTACAAATAATGATGCAATCCTTGTGTATGCCTCTTTGTGCCCATATGTAGACACTTAGGAGTGATGCCTAGCAGTGAGATTATTTGATTGAAGTGTGTGCTTATTTTATATGTAAAAGATGCTGCCAAATTATCCTCCACAAGGCATATATCCTCATCAGCAATGTAGTAAAGTATGTCTTCCTAAGCTTTTGCCAGCATTGGATGTTATCAGTCTTTCCATTTTGCCAATCTGCTGAATAAAAAAAAAAAATAGTAGTTTTTAATTTTTTGTTTGTTGACTGCTGTAGATGGATTAGTAGCTTTTCATGTTTCAGGAATGTATTGCACCTAAACAAACACTGTGTTGATGTGTATATACATTTTTCTTATATGTGGAGCCATATTAGACACACTGTTTTGTGATTTATTTACGAAGTTAATACTTTTATTATAGGATATAAAATACAATTCCTCACTGCAGGAAAGAAGATGGTGTGCTAGTTTTGTGGACAGTGACAGGGAGTTATTTGGAGCAGGTGTTTTAAGCCTAGTGGCAGGTGTTTAAGTGCCATTTGGGGAGAAATTTTTGGTAAGCACTTTAAATTAATTCGAGTATGGAAAATACTTTTTTGATATATTTACTTGCATAAAGTATATCCTTGAACTACCATCTTTGCCGTCCTTCTTACAAATCACTTCTTATTGTCTCTGACTGCAAGTGCTTTCTAAAAATTTCTTGTGCTATTTTACTGACAATGTAAAACCTTTCATGAGACAGGTTTTGGGGGTTACTAATAAATCTTTATTCTAGAAAGAAATGAGGACTTTGTTACAGGAATTCTTCTAATGAAAAATAGGTTTGAGTAATAAGGTGATCCTCTACCTTTTATAAGGTCTTGTAGTTTTAATTTTATCCTTAAAATTTAAAGAGTTGTGGCAAAAGAAAATAACTTTTTAAATTAATAGTGCTACAACGTTATGTTTTGTTTCCTTTCTTTCTTAAAGGATTTCTCAGATTTTGGATTCTTCTGATATCCAGATTATGGATAAAAAGTTGAAACATGCATATCGTTTAGATATCACAGTATTTTTTTCTAAAATTATACTATATTTACTGATACATTTCTAAAATATAGCATTATTTTAGAATTGATAACTAGGTCAGAACTTATTTTCATAAGAGATAGATTACTATAGTATTAAATACAGATCATCATGGAAGAGAACATAGAGATCAAGCCCATTTCTCAGTCTACAGAGGAGGAGACTGAGACTGGCAGATCAATAACTTCCCCAGATAGTATAGCTTTCATTTCATAAGAATGAAAACTATAATCCAGGACTTAGGTCTCCTGTATCTTTCTTACATGGAGTAATATTAAGTGCCATGGATTTTTTTTTTTTGAGTTGAAGTCTCACTCTGTTGCCCAGACTGGAGTTGCCCAGTGACACACTCATGGCCACCGCAGCCTCGACTTGCTGGGCTCAGGCGATTCTTCCACCTCAGCCTTCCAAGTAGCTGGAACTACAGGCGAGTACTACCATGCTCGACTCATTTTTTGATTTTTTTGTAGAGACAAGGTCTCATCAAGTTGCCCAGGCTGGTCTTGAACCTCTAGACTCAGGCAATCCTCTCACCTCAGCCTCACAAAGTGCTGGGATTACAGCTATGGATTTTGAGCTCTTGGCATGTACCAGGGACTTTGATACTATTTTACGTATTCCATTTCATTTTCATAGGAAACCTGGGAGGTGAGTGGCACTTTATCTGTTTTGCTAAAAAGGCCACTAAGGTCAGGAAGGTTAAAGTAATTTGCCCAGCTTTTATATTACTCCTAAGTAGAGGAGCTGGGATTTGAACTCAAGTCTGTCTGATTGACCTCTTTTGTCATTGATCTATAGAGAAAATGGGAAAAGAAAAAGAAAAATCTTGTTAAAGTGCTATAATAACTGAAAGTCATGAAGCTTATTATTCCATAAAATATTTTGGTTTAAAAAATATGCTGCTAACTTTCTTCATGAACCTGATTTTTTTCTTTTAGGTATCCCGTCATGAACGTCGAATATCTCAGATTCAGCAGTTGAACCAGATGCCTTTATATCCAACTGAGAAAATTATATGGGATGAAAATATTGTCCCAACTGAGTACTATTCTGGAGAAGGTATGGTAAAGAACTACAGTATTCGGAAATTCATCATATATAATTGAAAGTATACTGCAGTCTGCTTCATACATTAGGGTAATTTTCTGGAACCCTGAAGTTAACTTTAGAAGCTAGAAAAGATTTTAGTATATTGAATGCTTAACACTAAGAGTTTTATTAAATTTAACTATACGCTGGTATACCTTAGTTATACAGTCATAAACCTGTATGAAATATGACAGTAAAGCAATAAGATTGTTTTTATGGAGACCTAATAATGTTAGAAGTATAACTTCCACTATGTTACTATGATAGGCTTTGATAGAGCTTTATTTTTCATAGCCTTCTTTAGATGCTGTTTTGAATTTTTAAAGCCTGGTAATGACCACCAAAAAAGACATTGTCATAATAAACTCTTTGTTTTGTCCAAAATGGTATTGCCTAATTCGTTTTACCTACATATTTCCCCAGATTTGGTTCTAAATGCTTTTCACTCATCCGCTGAGGATGAGAATTTACCACAACTGAGTATATTAAAAAGTGCATTCTGTTGTATTTTCAAGGCATATTTAAAAAGGAATTTCAGGAAATTTTCTAACAGTGACATCAGTATTAGAGGAAATGTGACTATTTTAGAGACATCACAAGCATAAGTATTGGTATAGTTACCTAAAATGATTACTTCAGAGTCATATCCTAGAGCTGTAATTCCAGTACACTAAAATTGTTCTAGATTTCAGAATAGGCAGTCTTTATATTGTGGTTAATATGTTGCTTCTCATGTCTAGGGATACACACTTGGATGATAAAACTATGAGGAGATCAGAAAATTGTTACTTTCACATGAAGGGAAGAAGCTGTAACTAGAAAAGGGTGCATAGGAGGGTTCTGAGTTAGATGATTATGGCCGTTTCAGGGTTTCTTTTTCTTTTTTTTTTTTTTGAGTTGGTGTCTCACTCTGTTGCCCAGGCTGGAGTGCAGTGGCATACTCACGGCCACTGCAGCCTCAACCTGCTGGGCTCAGGTGTTACTTCTGCTTCAACCTTCCAAGTAGCTGGAACTACAGGCGCATACCACCACGCCCAGCTAGGGTTTCACTTTTAAAATATCCTTTACTGGTACCCTATATACATCCCTTTTTTCTCTTGAAGAACCTGGGTTGTTTGTAGTTTCCCACAATCTAGAATTTTCTGATTGAATACTCATGGCATAGTGCAGCATATTTCTTTGTTCTGTATTTTTCTTGCAAATTGAATACAAGCAGAGGCTTGATCAAGCTAAGATTCTCCTTTGGGGAGATTCTTGGTGGTGGTGTATTCTCTTATCAGGAAGCACATACCATCTGCTTGTCTCTTTCTGTGATATTAGTAGCCATTAATACTTAACACCAAGTTTAATTCAGTGAGGGTTGCAAAGTGGTGACATTTTAATTGTCATTTTTAAAAAATAAAAATGTGCTATCAGAAGAGATGCCTTCCCTCAGTATCTGGCCTGAAAGAAATTGAGTTAGATTACAAGTCAGAGTTACTAATATAAATGATGTAAGATTTTTGTATATCAATGTTTCTTGCCTTTAGGTTCATTATTACTTTGATATTATGGATAAGGATGATGAAAATATGATTTGTCAATAAAATGTGTTGGGAGATATTTGCTTTTTTTTTTCGAGTTGGAGTCTCACTCTGTCGCCCACACTGGAGCGCAGTGGCCGCTCCCGGCCACCGCAGCTTCGACCTGCCGGGCTCCGGCGATCCTTCTGCCTCAGGCTTCCAAGTAGCCAGAATTACAGGCATGTGCTACCACGCCCAGCTGATTTTTTGATTTATTGTAGAGATGAGGTCTCGCTGCCCAGGCGGGTCTCGAACCCACGGACTCAGGCAATCCACTCACCTCAGCCTCCCAAAGGCGCAGGATTACAGGCTGAGCCACCGAGCCTGGCTTGCTTTTTTTTTTAACCTTTTGATACTGCTACTAAGTGCTTGGTTATTTATTGTCCAAGAGAAATACTATTAAGTGAGGATAATGAAAAGAATATTATTTAGTAATTCATTTGCAACCACTGCCTGGTTGCTGCTGGCATGAATTTACCTCACTGTGGAAGACTGTCTTTTCGGGTTTATAATCCAAATAAAAATACAAAGTACGGAATGCTAGTCAGAGTGGTGTCTGAGACAAATGCTAGATATGTCTGCAACTTTCAGCTGTATTGTGAAAAGGTGACAGTTTAGAAGATACCATTTCACTTGTGCTTAACAACAGAAGTGTGCGGCAGCCAGATTTTTTTATTATTATTATTTTCACCCGCTGTCAGGAAAGTGAAAAATTTGCCAGTCATGAATGTGAATATAGTCAGAGAAGGGGAAGTCCAGAATAACATACAAGCAATACCTTGTCCTTAATATCTAACCAAAAGCAAGTTTAGAGCACAGTGGTGATCATTGGAGACACAATAGTGATCATTGGAGTATGCAATGTAACCTACTAATTCAGTTTTTATGGTAAATTTTCTCATGGGCTAAGTTTATGGTAGCATTATTCACTTCAAGATTCGCCAACTATAAATTAGGTGATAGAGAAAGAATTTTTTAACTTCTTGAGCTTGTATTGGCATTAAGTAGTTAAATACTTTTAAGTACTAATAAGCAGATTACATGTATTAATAAAGCTCATGCTTCACCCCTAATTCTAAGTAGACAGCACTTGTTAACCTGGTTTTAATATGTATGTGTAAACAAAAATAAGACATTATCAAATATGCTGAAATCCGTCATCATTAGATTCCTATTAAGTTTGAGATACCATTTTTTAAAATATATAGAACAAATGTCTGATTACAAGAATACTTTCTAATACAGATGCTATTTTTCTTTCCAGGTTGTCTTGCTCTTCCGAAATTGAATTTGCAGTTTCTGACTCTTCATGATTACCTTCTAAGGAACTTTAATCTTTTCCGCTTAGAGTCAACTTATGAAATTAGACAGGACATTGAAGATAGTGTCAGCAGAATGAAGCCATGGTTAGTAAATTGTTTTGAAGAGTATAGTAGTTGATATTCTTCTGTCAGAAACTTCATATTATATTTAAAAATAATATACCTGGCACAAAGATGCCCTCTGAAATAGGAGAGATTTACTCTTTGAGAAATTATTTAGTGTGAATTAAAGTATCTCAAAAGTGCTAAAATATAAACTGTCCTCTGTACTCAGGAATGGGACTGGGAGATTGGGGATAAGGAAGAATAGTCATCATGCTCTGGGGGAAAGGATATTAGTGAAAGGGTAAGGAGGCAAGGGCCAGGCTTGGCTGGCAGCCCTGTGCCAGGGCAGGACAGTGTAAGTCCTAGAGGACGCTTATGGTAAAGGGGTTATTCCACTGACCCAGGGTAGTTTCTGTTCGCTTCTCCAAGGGAATTGGGGTATGATAGCAGATTGCTGAACATTTCATGGAATAGTACTTTGAAAAGCTTTTTCTGGCTGAGAGTTCCTTGAAGAGATGAAATCATCAGGATTTACTTTTAGGACCCACAGAGTAGGTCTGGTTATTTGAGGAATTCTCCGTAAACTTTACTCCCCATCTGCTAGCTTGTTTCTGAAATTTTGTTAGCTAAGAAAAGTCTTTCTTTCTAGTTATTGCAGCAGCTCTGCATTACAAGATTTGTAAAAATTAACTTGGCCTGACTTTGGGTAAATGCTCTATATTCACTATTTCATTCAGATTATGAAATTGGTAGGTATGGTTTATGTCACAAGTGATTATAAGTGAGTAAAGATCTGTGAAATGGATTTTTGTTACGTTATAAGCACACTGTGTACATACACAATTTTGCTGCATTTCATATGAAAAGCTGAACGATTTTTGAATGTGAACTGATTCAGGTGTTTTCCAGGCTTTTCTTCTTACTAATTACAGAGTGCTACCCCAGATATTAAGATTATGATCTTTTTTCTCATTTCCACATTTTATACACAGTTCTATTTCTTATTTAATTATTATGTGAAGAGTTATTCTGGGTAAGACTATAAAACACAGCACAAAGTATTTTTTACTTAATAATCAGTTGAGTCAGTAGGCAGGCGAGCCCTGTGAAATTTGTATACCCACTGGCTGTTCATCCCTGCCCACAGCTTTGCTGAAATTATTATACATTGTTTGGACCCTGGGGGAGTGCTTGATCAGAGAACTTTCTTAAAATTTATGGTTACCTTAAGTTTATATAGTCAGATTCTAGAACTAATTTTGGCCGACTTGAAAAGCAGGGATTTATTAACTAGCAGTTCAACAAATAGAATTCACTTGTATTTTACTTAAATGCCAAGTACAACAAAAATACTTAGAGTTCTTCTAGTCTATTAATAATAGATTTTTTTGTTGTTATACCATTTTCTGATGGGGAAGAAAATGTCACTTTTTGGAGTTAATTCATTCACATTTGTGATAACAAATTTTTCTGAATATATATTCCTAATACCCATCATTAAAAATTATTAAAAATGGTGAAATGTAAAAAGGCACCAGGCTTCTTTCTGTTCCATGTATCTTGAAGGTAGAAAAGTAGCAGAGGCACTTTTACTCATTACATGGTTTTAATGACTTTGTTTTTAGGCTGCTGACACCACTAAGCACCAGTAAGAGAGGATGTGCTTATAAGGGAAAAATAATCTATACTTCTTAATAATTCATGTTTCAAGAACATGTTATATAGTTCTCCAATTTTTGTTGTGACACAAAACCATTGCACAGAATGTAGTATGTCTGTGTAAGCATGTCATATTTTGTGGTGCTTTCCAATTTTGGAGTGCTGCTCTAGTTTTTATGTTACAGATTTCCCCCAAACAGTATTTAATGTAAAACCTAAAGCACTGCTTAGACTAACATAAGAAGAAAAGAATGGGTATTTGGTGGTTGTAGTTATTACAAGTAGCTTGATTATTTTTTTCCTCCAATTCATAGCAGCATCTTTTAAATGATTTAAATATTATGTTCTGAAGGAGGCATTTGCATAGATATTATCATTTGCTTATTTTTAAGTTTTTAAATTATAGCTTGTTGTAAAATGTATTTGAAGCAGCTTATGGAAATACTTAAAATACAGAAGATAAAATATTAGTAATTGAGACTGTCTTGATGAAGAGAGTAGAGGATAAGAATGTAAAATAAAATTAAGAGCCTTTCCTTAGCTGCCATCAAGGTGCTTGGTCATTTGGAGGAAACTAAGGCCATGTTAGGGTGAGGTCCTCACTTCACCCAGCGACTACCACCACGCCCTGCAGCTCTAGCCTGTACTTGCCAGGCCTCGGTGTCCGAGCTTACCTGCCTCTACTCGACCCTTATTCTGCACAGTGGCGGGGTGACTGTCATGGAGGATAATATCAGCGCCCTCATTAAAGCAGCTGGTGAGACTATGGGACCTTTTTGGCTTGGCTTGTTTGTAAAGGCTCTAGCCAGTGTCAACATCGGGACCCTCATTTGCTCTATGAGGGCTGATGGGCTTGTGCTGGCAGCTGGGGCTGCCCCAGCCTGGGGTCCCACTCTTTCCGCTGCTGCTGCCCCAGTTTAAGAAGAAAAGTAGAAGCAAAGAAGGAGGAATCTGAGTCTGATGATGACATGGGCTTTGGTCTGTTTGAATAAACCTTTTATAATATGTTCGATAAATAGCCAAACTCTTGAAAAAATTAAATTAAGAGATTCTTCAGAAATGAAGGAGAGATAAAGGAAAAAAAAAAGAGAGAACAAAGGACTTAAATAACATTTTTTCCAAAGAAGACATACAGTGACAATAGATACACGAAAAGGTGTTCAACATTGCTAATTATTAGAGAAATTCAAATCAAAACCGTAATGAGCTATCACCTCACAGCTGTTAGAATGGCTATTATTAAAAAGTCAAATGTTAACAAATGTTGGCAAGTACTTGAAGAAAATAAAACCATATACACTGTTGGTGGAAACATCAGTTATTATAGTTGTTATGAAAACAGTATGGAGATTTTTTTCAAAAATTAAAAATAGAAGTACTATATGATCCAGAAATCCCACTTTAGGGTATTTATTCAAAGGAAATAAAAGCGCTGTTCTGAAGTGATATCTATACTCTAATGTTCATTGCAGCATTATTCACAATTAACCAAGTTACAGAAACAACCTAAGCATCTACTTAAGACAGATGGATTAAAAAAAAATGTGAAAATGTGTATGTATATACAGTGGAATATTATTCAGCCTGTAAAAAGAAGGAAATTCTACCTTATTCAAGAACCTGGATGGACCTGGAATATACTAGCTAAATGAAATAAGCCAGATACTGAAAGACAAATACTGATGATCTCACTTTACATCTGGAATATAAAAAAGGCAAACTCAGAAACAGTAGAAGGATAATTGTAGGATCAGGAGTGGAGGAAATGGGAAGATGTTGGTCAGAGGGTATAAATTTTCAGTTATAACATGTAATTTCTGGAGACTTAATGTACAGCATAGTGACTAGTTAATGTATGATATTCTTGGAATTTGCCAGGATAGTAGATCTTAAGTATTCTTACCATACACCAAAAAATAACTATGTAGTGATGGATATCTTAACCAGCTTTATTTTGATAATAATTTCACAGTGTATACATATGCTAAAGCATCACATTGTATTCTTTAAATTTATACAATCTTTATTCTTTAAATGTATACAATCTTTGTCAATTTTACCTCGTTAAAACTGAAATAAAATAAAACTAAATGGGCTGGATTACTTCTTTCTTTGATTCAATGTTTCAGCTGTAGGATGCTTTTACATTCATAGTGTTTTTTCCAGGTGGGGTGTGGAGGACATTCTTCTACTTCTTTTTCTTTGCTGGACCATACCTGTTTTATACTATCACATATACTTTCTGCACATTGGCACCCCGGTTTTTTTAAATTTAAAAATAAGTATTGCTAATGCTCAGACTTAATGCTAAACATGTGTTCTTAAGGTTCTACTTGTCTAAAAGTTGGGTAAGAGTCATTTTTTTGTTTAAGTAATCATTTATTTCTTCGGTTTTCAGGCAATCTGAATATGGTGGTGTAGTGTTTGGTGGTTGGGCAAGGATGGCCCAGCCCATTGTGGCTTTCACTGTAGTTGAGGTTGCCAAACCCAACATAGGTGAAAACTGGCCAACCCGAGTTCGTGCAGATGTTACCATCAATCTGAATGTCAGAGATCACATCAAAGATGAATGGGAAGGTAATTTTGTATTTTAAAAAGTGAAGTTCCTTTTGCATTTTTATGGACTTTCATTAGTAGCATTAAAAAGTACTTTTACTAACTTTTGTTAAATTTTATCCTTGAAATTTGATTTAAAGAATAGCTATTGTTTTTCTAATTATTAGTGGTAAAAATACCAGGGATCATACAAGAATATCTAGCTATCTTAATATTTTAATAAAAAGCATAAAATTGCACATGTATCAAAGTGTTTTGAAAATTGCAGTTTGCAAAACTATGAGAAGAGCATTTTAACTCTTAAGTTTAGCAAGATAGTATTTATGAATTTGTGGTACTATTATAAAAAGAATAAATGTGTGTATGTTTTCACTAAGGAAAAAAGAAAACCCACATATAACATACACACATAAGCAGAATAAGTAAGGAAAATTGTATTTCCAAAAGGTATAAGCAACCAAAGTGAAATAATACAGATGCATATATGTTGTGGAAAATAAATACATAAAACTAGGCAAGCTCAAAAAGAATTTGAAGAGGGGCAATAGTAAAACAGCTCAACAGGAAATAGTAATAGTTTATTTGCACCCAGGAGAGAAAGTCAGATAAAGAATCAGTGAAATCAAATGTACACAAGGTTATATAAAAATTGCAGAGAAATTCAATGAGTATTTCTTTTTTTTTTTTTTTTGACTGGGCAAGATTTTAAGGATGAGAGTTCTATGTCAAAATTAATTTGTTTTAAAGGTGGTATTTTCAAAGTTACTAAGTCCAGTAGAGTTAAAATGTCAGTAACACTGGTGCTAAAATTAGCATATGAACTGATTTTTAATGGGCACACATATATATTTCTCTCAGCTGTTTGTGAGAGGTCTTACTTGCTGCCCTGTTTCAAGAAACAGTAGCCAGTAGGTTTTATCTCCTTCTACCTTCTTGGCATGCTGGAAGGAAATGGATAGTCCCTTAATGGATCAGATTTCAGAAATTATTGCACCCAGCATAGCTGTTTATAGTCATAGGGACTATATGACATATTTATCAAAGAATTCTGAAGGAATCCAACAATGAAGCTAGCCAAATATTTAGCAGATGCCTGCCATAGTGAGTAGACTTTATGACAGATTGTTTTTATGACTAATGTATCCTACAAAAGAATTCTAGTCTAGGCCAGGTGCAGTGACTCACACCTGTAATCCTAGCACTTTGGGAGACTGAGGCAGGAGGATTGTATGAACCCGAGAGTTTGACCCCAGCCTGGGGAACCTGGTGAGACCTCGTCTCTATGGAATATTAGCTGGGCATGGAGGCACACACCTGTAGTCCCAAACTTCAGGGGAGGCTGAGGCAGAAGGATTGCGTAAGCCCAGGAGTGCGAGGCTGCAGAGAGCCGTGATATTGCCACTGTACACCAGCCTGGGTGATTGTGTGACCCCAGCTCAAAAAAAAGAAAAAAAAGAGTTCCAATCTAGTGCATTACACATCTAGAATAATGTGCACCTTTGCTACTGCTGGACCTTGAGAAAGACATTAAGTTTCTAGAGACGACCTTGTACTTGTTAACCCCCTTGAAGCATAGGGAGGTATTAAACATAGTTTTGCACCGTGTAATAAACTGAGATAACTTACTGGGTACTCCCAGAAGTAGTAATGGCTGGAAATTTTTTTTAAGGACCCTTTATAAGAATTTATAGATGATATATTACATGTCTGCATTTTGGTGTTTAAAAAAAAATCAGAGTTTTTACCTAAATAGCCCATTTCTCCTATTACTGACAGCTGTCAGAAAATTTGTTTTTGTTTTTCTGAACATCTGCCTCTGTTAGAATGAGAAATAAAATGAGTACATTTTTATGCAAGATAGGAAACAACCGAGTATTGTGGGATAAGTGATTTATAATATGGGGTATGACAAAAGTATTTTCTGGGAGTCCAAAGTCAAAATTCAGCTTCTATAGTTATCACAGATAGAGTAACCAAATAGAAAATGGGGAAAAAATGAGAGGGAGATTCTGTAAACTGTAATGAACGTTATTTTATAAAAATTGAGAATCATTTTTAAGATTTTAAACTGAATACCATAAAACATCTCTTGTCTCTTCAAGAATGCTCAAGCCCTTATCTTCTCCAGTACTCTTTTAAAATTAAGTAAACTGAATTAATGAAACAAATGCCAGATCTGCTTTAAAAAGTGCAGCTAGGATAGGATGGATACAAATGACTGGAAGGAGAGAAATAGTTGAGTTCATTGTAATATAGGTTTGTTTGGTTTTTTTTTTTTTAATGTAGATCTAAGGTGTCCCATAGCTAAAATACCTGCTTTAGGAGAGTACAAGAGGTCATTCCTCAGTGATGCCAGAAAGTGACTCTATAATGGTAGGGACTAAATGACTTCTCAGGACCACTTTGGCTTTAATACTTATAAGTTTTAATGAATTGTGCAGGTCACACATGCAAGCTAGTAGCACAGTTCCATTTAGTTCTCATTGCTTCTTCTGCTTCTTTTCATAAACTTTATTGGGAAATAATAAAGTCAGTATTATGAATCAGTTATTATTTCTGCCTTGACCCACCCTCTAACACCACTTCAAATTAAAACAAACCAAAATGGTTGCAATACTATAAGCCACTTACCCACATTGCTGCTGATTTCATTGTATGTCTTGTTACCAAAGGTTATAAGCAAGCTGGCTGTTTAAATTTGCATTTGTGTTACACATGGCTAACAAAAACAGATCAGAAAAGAAATGAAGATTGTGACATTACATGCTGTCATTACATGTTGTGAGGTCTAATTTTATGTTCCTTGTCTTCCAGTTTCTAAACTTACAGAGCTGGGAAACCATTTGAGTCTATTATTTGGTCTAATGACTGAGAAACTATGGACTTTGGCACAAGTCTTCTGTTTCTTGACATTCACTTATAAAAATTTTCAGTATTTGCCAACTGAAACGATATATTTAGTCATCTTTCTCAAGATGATATCTGTAGACAACACTTTTGTGCCTTTTTGGATTATTTTACAGTTGACCTGTTCTAGTGAAATACAATTAGGCTGTCATTGGAATGGCACTGATGGATAGTTTAAACTTGTGTTAAAAACCTGCTACATATGATATAGATGGATTATATGCCAACCATATTTTTGGTTACTTATTAAGAATGTTAAAAATAAGAATGATGACGAGCATCCAATTTTGGAGCTGTAGCATGACTTGGAGGCCTTATTCAGAAATGTATTCATGGCATAAAAGTTTCTAATTTTACTATAAAGAGATTTTCATTTTAATTATTGCTATCAAATACTTACTGAGTATTAAAGATAATAAGAAAACTCGTGTATTACAATGCAGTAATAATCATTGGTCATCCCTGATATTTTAAATATTTTTTCTCTCTCTCTTCCAAAGATAAGAGGTTGAGAATTTGCCAACAAAATGCTAAAAATAATGAGGCTTTAGTAAGTAAAAATGTCTTCATGTTTTATCAGGTCTTCGTAAGCATGATGTATGCTTTTTAATTACTGTGCGTCCCACAAAACCTTATGGCACAAAGTTTGACCGGAGGAGACCTTTTATTGAGCAAGTTGGCCTGGTTTATGTCAGAGGCTGTGAAATCCAGGGCATGCTGGATGATAAAGGACGTGTCATCGAAGATGGTACAGTGATCTATGTTTTCAAAAGAATATACTATGATAAATTTCTTTTTTCTTTTTTGCTTCGTTTATAATATTTTTTCAGTTATTTTACACACTAAAGACAAAGGATTGTATATAAAATGTGTGAGGGTTACCTGCCACACAGTTTTAGAAATAGATGATACAGTTTCTAAACTTCTTAGTTAGATATTGGAAATGACAGGATCTTTTGAAATCACCTTTATTCAAAGCTTTCCTTTTATAGTACTTTACAATATTGTTTTTTAAAAAAATCTCTAAAAACTCCTTATAATTGTCTGAACTTTTTTGTGTTCAGTGATATGTTTGCCTAGTTTTTCCCTTAAGTTTACTGTTTTGGTTGATTACAGCAGTGGTTCTTAACTGAGAACAGTACTATAATGCATTTAGGAAATGTGTGGTGGTATTCAGGTTGTAAAATGACTGGGGTGGAGTGGGAAATGGCAAGCTACTGGCATTTGGAGGATGGGACTAAGGGTGCTAAGCATTTAAACAGAACTGTCTTATAGAAGGAATTGCCTTGCCTAAGATGCCAGCTTTACCCATTTAAATATGCTGTTTTACAAGATTAGTCAGTTCTTTGATTTCTTGTGCTTATTGCTGGTTATTCCTTTGAAATTCATTCTTTTGTTGTCCTGACTTCCATTATAATACTCATTATTAAATTATAACTGCATGCAGACTGTGTGCATGTCTGCATGCTTATTTTATAATCTGATTGCTAAACTTCCCTTGAAACTTGAATCAACTTCTATCACCTGTGATTTCGAGATTGTACCATTGCTAAATGGCAGATGCTTAGGTTACTCATCTCTGGAACAAAAGAAAATAGGAGAAGGGAATGGAGGATGGGTGGAATAATCTTAAGGCCACATAATGGGACCAAAGTTGGAGGCCTAATGCCCCAAAAGAGAGAGAAGGGTAAAGAAAATACTCTGGGTTTTCAGCCATTAGTATCCCATATTTCTGCATATGTAAAATTTCCTTTCATGCTGATGATGTTAGGTATGGAATGTGGAAGGATTAGAAGAGTGATCAACTTTTATTAAATTAAGTGAATAGGAAAACTATGCCTTAAATTCTAAAGTGGATATATTTATTTAATCAGAATATAGTTATTGAGTACTTACTGCATATAAGGCAGTATTAGGAGCAGTGAGTGACTGATTAAAATAAAGATAAGCTATTTGACTACTAAGAGCTCCTAATTTAGTTAAGGACATAGACGAATAATTGTAGTTCATGGCATTGTATCATAAATATTACATGACTGTGTGGAAAGAAACAGTAAGAATTGAGAGAAAGAAGAAAATGCTTTCAGTTTCTTAGAATTTGAAATGGATGAGTGGAGGGCATTTTAGTCAGGAGAATGGTTGGAGTTAAGTCTGTACAGTTTACCTGTTATTTCTAGGAGAGAAATACTGTTGATATTTGAAAAATATATATTTCATTTAACAAACTTTTTCAAAATGTTCAGGACCTGAACCCAGACCCAATCTTAGAGGAGAGTCAAGGACATTTAGAGTGTTTTTGGATCCAAACCAGTATCAACAAGATATGACCAATACTATACAAAATGGAGCAGAAGATGTGTACGACACTTTCAATATAATAATGAGGAGAAAACCAAAGGAAAATAACTTTAAGGTAATTTTGGAACTATATAACTAAAAGTACTATGTCATAATTTGAATAACTTTGAAGACATAAATATATAGGTATTAGGTAAAAAGGATTTGTTAAAGAAATAATCATTGCTTTTTTCTTATTCTAAACAATATAATCTTAAACTTATAATATACTGATTAAATAAAAAATCTAAGGAATTTAATTTACTAAATCTGTTTTGTCATTTGAGTATTTAAAAACTTAAAATATAGCCAAATCTAAGTGTTATTCTAAAGGTCAGCCTCCTTCCTTGCTTTTTGTATATTAGGTACTCAGTTTATGCCTTAGTCTGATGTGAGGAAAACTTGCTTACTTGTTTATTGTTTTTTTTTTAATAATCAAAAGAAGGTATACTTCCAAATTACTTTAAGAATATAGATGGAGGACCTCAAGGCTCTGGATTACTTTGTGATATATTTATACTTTACTAATTAGTGTTAAAGGAAGGTTTGGGGCTATAGAGTTTTGTTTGTCTGGCTTTTGGTTTTTTGTTTTTGAGCTGGGGTCTTACTCTGCCACTTAGGTTGGAGTTCAGTGGCACGATCATGGCTCACCACAGACTTTACCTCTTAGGATCAGGTGATCCTTATGCTTCAGTCTCCCTAGTTAGGACTACAGTCACATGCCACCATGCCCAGCCAATTTTTTTTTTTTGTAGAAATGAGGTTTCTGGCTGGGCTCAGTGGCTCAGCCTGTAATCCCGCGCCTTTGGGAGGCTGAGGTGAGTGGATTGCCTGAGCCCGCGGGTTTGAGACCCGCCTGGGCAGCAAGACCTCATCTCTACAATAAATCAAAAAATCAGCCGGGCGTGGTACTGCGCGCCTGTAGTTCCAGCTACTCGGAAGGCTGAGGCGGAAGTATCACCGGAGCCCAGCGGGTCGAGGCTGCGGTGGCCGGGAGCGGCCACTGCACTCCAGTCTGGGCGACAGAGTGAGACTCCAGCTCAAAAAAAAAAAAGAAATGAGTTTTCAATATGTTTCCTAGGCTGGTTTCAAACTCCTGGGCTAGGCAATCTACCCACCTCAGCCTTCCAAAATGCTGGAATTAACAACTTGTGCCACTGTGTCAGGGTTGGGGGCTATAGGGTTTTCTTTAAAAATAACTTTGTGGGGAGAAGAGTTTTAGTAAAGGACTGGCTTTTAAAACTACTACTTGAAACTATATTATAGAACTTAAACACTGGCACTTCTATCTGGCGTTTGGTAACATCCAGCTTTTACAGAAAGAGTGCCTTTCTTTTCTCTCTCACCCAAAGTGCAGTGCTTTTTATATATTACTGTCACTTTACTTGTTAATGTGATTAAAAAAGAAAACCTTTCAAAGGAGCTTGTTCTTCATCTCCCCCTCTTGTTGAACATAAAAGCAATGGAGGTACCCTTGATTTCCTTTTGTCTCACACTCCACGTCCAGTCCATCAATAGGTGATTAACTTACCTCCTCCACTAATGCCATGTCCAAGGCACCTTCGTCTCTCACATCCTTGCCTCCATTTACATTATTTCCACATAGCAACTAAATGATACTTTTAAAATGTAAGTTAGGCCATGTGTGGTGGCTCATGCCTGTAATCCCAGCACTTTTTGGGGCTGTGGCAAGAGGATTGCCTGAGCCCATGGGTTCGAGACCAGCCTGGGCAACATGGTGAGACCTCGTCTCTACAGTAAATCAAAAAAACTAATTGGGCATGATAGCGTGCGCCTATAGTTACGGCTACTTGGAAGACTGAGGTAGAAGGATCGCTGGAGCCCAGCTGGTCGACACTGGGGTGGCCGTGAGCATGCCACAGCATTCCAGCCTGGGTGATGGAGTGAGACTCCAACTCAAAAAAATACATAAATAAGTTATACCTTGGTACCCATCTTTAATATTCTTTAATGATTTCCCGTCACATTAGAAAGTTCTTACCTGCCATTATGTGTCCTCTGGCTAATGACTTCAACATTATTTCCTAATGCTTTTTCCTTATTCACTTCATGTCAGCCATACTAACCTTTTTGCTGTTCTGTAGTAATCTAAGACTTTGTACATGATATGTCCTTATTATACCAGATGACTGTATTTATTATTTATCTAAATTCCTCATTAGAATGCAAATCTATGAGGGCAGGGTCAGCATATCCTTAGTACCTAGAACTGTGCCTAGTATATAGTATGTTCTTAGTATTTACTGAGTGAATGAGGAATGGAGAAATCTAAGAGTTTCCAAGTTTTACACTACCTATGACTGTCTCACATTCATTCAGTTTCAGTAAATAAATCTCAGTCACTTTACTAAAAACTAAAAAAAAATCCTTTCTTACTTATTTGGCAATTGTATTTAGTGCCTACTGTGAGTCTGATATTGTGCTCAAATGGAGCTTATAAAGATGAGTTATATTATGAGTTAGACACCGCTTATACTTTTAGGGAACTTAGATTACCAATAAGGGAAGTTAGAAACATGACTACCATGAACAATTAGAAGGTACCCAAAGCCATAAAAAGTGTGCAAATAAAAGTGTTGTGGAGCCGGGCTCAGGGGCTCAGCCTGTAATCCCGCGCCTTTGGGAGGCTGAGGTGAGTGGATTGACTGAGCCTGCGGGTTCGAGACCCACCTGGGCAGCGAGACTTCATCTCTACAATAAAAAAAAAAAAAAAAAAAAATCAGTCGGGTGTGGTAGCACACGCCTGTAGTTCCGGCTACTTGGAAGGCTGAGGCGGAAGGATCGCCAGAGCCCAGCAGGTCAAGGCTGCGGTGGCCGGGAGCGGCCACTGCACTCCAGTCTGGGCAACAGAGTGAGATTCCAACTCAAAATAAAAATAAAAATAAAATAAAATAAGTGGAAGTTCAAAGGAGGTGTTCAGTTTCCAAGAAAGGGAAGGCATGATTAACTTCCCTGTGTTTGGGAAAAGAGGAATGCTCTTTTGTTATCTTTGGTGTTTCACTGTGTACCTGGGTAGCATCACTCATTCATTTCCTTATTTCCTATTTGTACAGCCTATCCTAATCTGGATACTTTATTTTTTTCCTGAACAGTTACAATAGCCTCCTCTTTCTGTACCCTTGTCATGCTCACCTGTTTTTCATACATTTCCTCCTAATGTATAAGAAGACTGACCATTTTACTCTGTTTTTCAAAACGGTTCTGTGACTTTCTATTCATGATTAAATAAATCAAAGCTTCTTTAAAAATCCTTTACTCAGGTTAAATTAAATGCCACTTATCCTCCATGAAACTTTTCCTTATATTAAAAGTCTCCCCTGCATCCTTTCCCTCACCTACTCTGAACTGTATTCCCATTGTATTTGTAATATTCCTTACTATTTGCCACATTCTGTGGTTTGTATGATAGTTAAGGACAGATCTTATCTCCCTACTAGAATTACAATTTTCTTAGAGGGTAGAACTCTCATCTTATTCATCATTGTTATGTGAACATACTCATTGATCTGTTTATTCATTCAGTCACTCATTCCATATTGAAACTATTTTAGATTCTTACTTTTGTGAAAATTGTATTTTAGTGGTGATTACATAAATGTAACCAAGTACCTGAACAGGAGGATTTCAGATAGTCATTTAAATGCAAGAACATAAACACGGCAATGTGATTAAAGATGTGATTAACATACACTATCCTGCTATTTTTAAAAGTTGGATTATAAAGCATTTATGATAGGAAAAAAATGCCTGGTTTTGTTGTTTTGTTCTTCAAAATTAATAGCTTAGCCTCTTAATTTCTATATGTAGAATAGATTACTTTGTAAGAGGGAAAAACTCTAGGAGTTTCTAAGAGGAAGCATTGTCCTTAAGGGTTTATTCTTTGTTTTCTTGCTGCTGTATGAATCTGAGTCTGATTTTCATTCTTCTCAATAGAAGTCAAGTGGTAAACTCATTCATGTCATTCTTTGTAAGTGAATTCTTAAGGGATAAACTGTTCTTGCTAAGTTTGGTCTTTTGTTTAACTCAGAGTATGGTATCAGCTGAAAATATAACTGTTGATTCAGTCTAGCCAAGCACCTGTCAGCAGAAAATAGCTTCTTGCCCTGAAACACTTGGGAATTCTGGATTAGTGCAACCAGCTCTACATTCCAGTGAAGTGCAAATGTTTGAGATGTCTTATTGACAGTCCTTTTCTGTCCTTTTCCTGACAGGCTGTGCTGGAGACCATTCGGAACCTGATGAATACTGATTGTGTGGTACCTGACTGGCTGCATGATATTATTTTAGGTTATGGAGACCCAAGTAGTGCACATTATTCAAAAATGCCCAATCAGATTGCCACCCTTGATTTCAATGATACATTTCTTTCCATTGAGCATTTAAAGGCCAGCTTTCCTGGTCATAATGTTAAAGTAACTGTGGATGACCCAGCTCTACAGATACCCCCTTTCAGGTAAAGTCAGAACTGGATATGCTCCTTTCCAGCAATCTGTAGTCCAGGCTGAGTCAGGCCACTAGGACTGGTAGCTAAAGTGAGTTTTGAGTATTATATCTGGATTTTGTTTTGGCAGTTCCTGACTTCACCATATAATCACTGGGATAAGTGTATTATATTTGAATCTATTTTTAATTCTTAGTGCAGAAGCTGTTTTAAGCCTACAGTAAAAGTAGTCTAATGCCTTATAAGAGATGAGTAAATGCTTATTATCTAAAAAGAACTATATAAATATATAGCATTTGACTGAAGAAATATGTCTTTGCATTTTTGCATAGTCTGGTATATTTCTGGATTAATACATACAGCCATATGATGTTGAACTTTTTGTCTTTAGGGAAAAATTCCTTTTTCTTTTAACGTTATTTGCTTTCACATCTTTTAAATATTTATAATACATCTGAGTACAGTAGCTCATGCCTATAATCCCAGCAACTCAGGAGACTGAGGCAGAATGCTCACTTGAGTCTAGGAGTTTAAGACAGGCCTGGCCAACATAGCAAAACCCCATCTAAAAAAAATTAAAAATAAATTTTAATTATTTACTTGGGAGACCGAGGTGGGAGGATCACTTGAGCCCAGGAGTTCAAGTCTGCAGTGAGCTATGATTGGGCCACTGTACTCTAATCTGGACAATAGAATGAGACCTTGTCTCTAATAAATAAATATTTACAACGTAGTTATATTTAATGCTAAATGGGCTCTGTTTTTAAAATTTGATTAGAAATAGAACAAAGTACCTGGAACAATTGATTGCTATTCTCTGAATTTCTTCACATGGATTAAGGATAAAACATTCAGTATACCTACGGGTGGTACCTCAGAGCTTACTTTCTTCGCTAGAAAACACAGCTTTCAAATGACTGTTAAATATAAGTATAATAATTCTGTGTATTAAGTAAACATGGCCTTTATAATATCCAAACCGAATCTTCCTCCATACTTTCCTAATCTTATTAATGGCAAGATCATTTTTCTAGTCCCTCCATCTTGAAATCTCAGCATATATTTGAATATTTTTACTTCCATAACTCCTGCCATGTCTCATAGATTCTTCCTTAAGGATAGTTGTTTTCATGTGCCATTTCTACTGCCACCTCTCTAGGCCCTCAACAGTCTACAGTAGCAATGTGTTTCTTCCCCCTTACCTCACTTGAATTCATTACATACCTTTCTGCTAGAGCCATTAAAGCTTAGCTAAAAAGCTGATTGCTCCTGTTGCTTACCTCTTAGCTTCTTCAGTTCTTAGCATTTTTTAAAAACTATTATCTGTTCTTTTAGAATGTGAAAGAAGACTGGGAAAGGTACACATAGAGAGTTAACTTTTAAGTTAAATTTGAGGGAGTTTGTTGACTTCCTTGAGGTATCTATGGAAAATCACATTCTAAACCCAGGCTAAGAACCTCTATCTTAAAAGCTTGATATTCTAGAAGCATCATAACAAGACTCCAGCCTATCTTGCTTGCCTTGTTTTTCTCTACTTTACCCTACACCCAAGCAAAACTAGGCTGCTTGTACTTGGCTTCTGCTGTTGCTTTTTTCTTCCAAGGATGTCTCCCCTTCCCATCTTTGAATGTCTAAATTTTTTTAGATTCGTCTTAGATGCCACCTGTTCAATGAAATCTTTTCTGATTAAGGACAATGAGTCCTTAATGCATATGACATAAGCATTTTATGTTTCTTTAAATTCTCCCTTAATTGACTTTTTTAAATCTGAACACCCTTAACATTCATTTTAGCACTTGTAAATCTGCTTTTTTCAGAGATTATGTACAGGTAGCGGATTCCTTTAAGCCAGAGATGTTTCTTATTCACCTGGTTATCTTGCATGCAATGCCATGCACAAGATAGGTACTCAGTAAATCCTTGTCAACTGTAAAAATGAATGCAAGTTTTGCTCTTATAGGATAACTTTTCCAGTAAGAAGCGGAAAAGGGAAGAAAAGGAAAGATGCAGATGGGGAAGATGAAGACACTGAAGAGGCAAAAACTTTAATTGTTGAACCTCATGTTATTCCTAATAGAGGTCCTTATCCTTATAATCAACCCAAACGGTAATTTTACTACTGGTTCTAGTTATAATAATTAATAATAGTGTGCCATTTGAAATGTGTTAGGAATGTTTTCAAATTTTCTGGTTCTTTGAAAACCCCACAAAACTTCTGTTTCTGGACCTTCTTTCCTTCTGTCAGTCAGCCAAATAGCTCAGGTATTTTAGGCCATTCTGTAGTCATGATCTTTATGATATTTCAAAAAGAAACATTTTCAGGTACTATGAGAAATAAATACTAGAAAGCTACCTTAATTTGAACACAGGGTTCTTACTTCATGACCTCATGTTGCATATAGCAATAGCCTTCATGCATGTTTGCTGTAATTAACAACATGGCATTATATTTGGTGTTAGAGTGGAAACTAGAACACTGGCACCTCAAATGAGGTCTGGAATAGGCTAAGTGAAAGGAACTGTAGTCTTTCTACAACATTCCTTCAGTTTTAGTTGTCTGTGTAGAGGGTAGAGGTGAAGATGGTCTTTCAGAAGAGGTTAAGAGCATAGGGGCAAACAGAGCAGATGTTTAGACCTCTGGTTATTGTTGTCCAAATTGGTACTAAATTTCATTTATTCTTATTTTTAACCAACTTTTTATTTACTCTTTTATTTACAGTAATACAATTCAATTCACTCATACACAGATAGAGGCCATTCGTGCTGGAATGCAGCCTGGACTGACTATGGTAAGAGAATTATTATTTCACATGTTCTTACATGGATTATGATTTGAAGTAAGCAATAGATTTTAGAGTGTGTTTTATTTGAACACAGAAATCCATCTGAATTTAAGTATTCATATAAGTATTTGTAGCTTCTTGTGCATATGAGGATCTTGCTGTTCATTTCAGTGTTCATAAATAAGGTTTTATTAGAAAATGGCCATGCCCATTTGTTTTTTTCTTGTTTAAAAAACTTTTTTTTAAGTTTTATTTTTAATTGACACATAATGATTGTACATATTTATGGAATATAATGTAATGTTTTGAAGCCTGTATATTTTGTGTTATGTTTAAATCAGGATAATTAGCACATGCATCACCCATTTGCTTTTGTATTGCCTATGGCTACTTTTGTGTTATGACAGCACAGATAAGTACTTGAAATGGAAATTGTATGGCCTGCTAAGCCTAAAATACTTATTTATCTAGCTCTTTACAGAAAAAGTCTGCTGATTTAGAAGTATGTTTAATTTCCTGATTTCTGTTCTTAAATCCAGTATGGTCAGACAACTTATTTTGTATGATTTCAATTTTTTGTTTCTTACTTTTTTAATTTATGGCCCAGAATGTGAACTATCTTGGTGACCATTTAATGTGCACTTGAAAAGAATGTGTATTCTGCTGTTTTGGAGTGAAGTGTCCTATAAATTTCAATAACTGTAGAGCAATTTAGTTGATGATATTGCTCAGTTCTCTGTTTTTGCAGATTTTCCATTATTTCTGTTGATAACTGAAAGAGAACTGTTGAAGTCTCTAACTATAATCATGAATCTGTCTGTTTCTCTTTCAGTTCTGTCAGTTTTTGTTTAATGTATTTTGAAGTTTTGTGGGAGGGTGCTTACACCTTCAAGGTTGTCATGTTGCCTTAGTGTCTTGGTGAATGACTCTTATTATTATGTAATGTATCTATTCATCATTGGCAGTTTTCTTTGCTCTTAAGTTTACTTTGTCTGATATTAATATAGCCACTACAGCTTTCTTTTCATTAGTGCTTGTATAATATTTCTTTTTTCATCATTTTACTTTAACTATCATTATATTTGAAGTGAATTTCGTGTAAATACCATATACTTGGGGCATGTTGTTTTAGCCCTTCTGACAATCTCTCTCATTCAGTTTATGTGTTTAGACCATTTATATTTAATGCATGTTATTGATCTGTTTTGATTTAGGCCTGCCGTTTTAAATTCATTTGCTGTTTGTTCCCTTTATTTTCCTTTGGTTCCCCTTTCCGCTTTCTCTTGGGTTATTTGAATAGCTTTTAGTGTTCTATTTTTATTTATTATTTATTTTGTTATTTTTTTGTAGTGTTTTCTTAGTGGCTGATCTAGGAATTTGCAGTATACTTATTTAACTTTTTACAGCCTACTTAGAATTAGTATTTTGTTACATTGGGTTGACTGGAAGATACTTCCATACAGAACCCTTTACCTTTCTCTTTTATATTGTAGTTGTCATATGTATTACATCCAAATACATTGAAGATATTATCAGGCAATGTTAAAATTTTTACTTTTTACTGTCTGCATATTTTAAAGAACTCTGGAGGAAAAGAGTAGTCTACCGGAATCCAGCTCCGGGAGAGAGTCAAGGCCTGAATCAGGAACGCGAAGAAGAACAACAGGAGTCAACTTCTTGGGTAGAGTTCAGGACTCTGCCAATTTTTATTCAATTCTTACATGCTTATATAGTTTTTTTACTGACCCCTGTACCCACAAAAATGCAACACATGTTACACATTAAATGTTTATATCATGTTTTTTCCTATTGTTTATGGGAAGTTGACCTTTACAAGTTTCTTTTTGTTCCTTCCTGCTACTGGTAGCATTATTTTTGTAACAAAACAGCTGCCAAGAATTTATCAGCCACAACCTGTGACTTCTAGGCAACTGAATTTCTTCCCCTCGTTATTCTATTTCTTTTCCTTTACTAATCTATTTTCTTAATACACTTTTGGCAGCAATATATTGACTTGTTTTTTCTTTTATATAACCACCCTTATCTTACGCACTATGAATTCTTAATACTCTATATTAATTAATTTTACTATTAATTTAAAAATTTAACTTTCTTAATTCTAATTACCTTATCTATATTACTTGCTATTTTCTTATCACCTATTTTACATTTTATATTTCTAAACAAAACTTAAGTCTAAATCTACACTAATGTATGAAATTAATCTTACTTCTAATCCTAAATGTATTTAATTTTAAACCTACATTAAGTGTGTATAATTTTAAGTTTACCTTAAAGCTTAATTATTTCCTGTTCCTTCTATTACTTATATTTAACTAATACCTACATCTATAATAAACATTTATCTTTTAATTATAACTGTTATTTATTTAATTCCAATCCTTACTTTAACTTTAACCCTCTTTCTAATTGTTTCTTAAATCAAAAGGCATGTCTGTGACTTGTTTTTCCTGAAAACACCTGTTTTTGGAGATACTCTGTCTCAGTGTCTCACTTCCTCATCAATCACGACTGTCAATGTTGTTACTTATAAAGGGTATGAGAAAGTACTTGTTTTTCCTTTTTAGCTAAAGGTTGCAAAATTTCATGGAAAGGGGGTAGTAAAACATTCCCTTGTCCCTTCGGGGGGAAATTTTTGCTGTTGAGCCCTTTTTACATTTCTATACATAGGTTTACTGCTACTTCCACATCCTTACACATTCTAGCTAATTGTTTTATTTATCAAGGGAAGTGTTTTTCAAGCCTTAAGCACGCATTCCTTTAAGACCAAAAGGAGTCCTTCAATAGAATCCATGAGGCTCTTCCTCCATCATGGCCGCATCCCACTGGGGCTCTGCTCCCAGTCAACGTTTCTCCCATTTTCGGGTAACCTCCATTTTGCCTCTTTAGGGGTTGCGACTTCTGGCATCAGTCTCCTATATTTGCCATTTATTATTCATTCCAGATGTCTACGTTTCATCTGCTGTCATTTGTTTCCTTCAGAAGAACTTTGTTTAAAAACCACTTTTTAGAACAGAGCTGCTAGCAATGAGTTATTTTTGTTTTTCTTCATGTGAGAATTTTTCTGATTCACCTTCATTCTTGAATGATATTGTTCCTGGACATAGAATTGCAGGTTGATAGTTATTTGTTTTAGCACTTTTACAATGTTATTCCACTTCCTTCTGACTCAGTGTTTTCTGATGAGAAATCCAGTCCCTTGAAACAAACATCTCTTTGCTCTGCGTTTTGCACTTTTTTTTTCTGGTTACTGTCAAGATTTTTTCCTTTGCCTTATAGTTTTCAGCCATTTAATCGTAGTATATATGGGTTTGGATTTCTTTAAGGTTATTCTGTTCAGGGTTCACTGAGCTTCTTAAATCTGTAGATTTATATCTTTTGCCATATTTAGGAAATTTTCAGCCATTATTTCAAATATTTGTTCTATAGTGTACTCCTTAGAATTTATTGACTTGAACTTTAGACCTTTTGATATTGTTCCATAGATTTGTGAATCTCTATTTTTTAAAAATCTTTTTTGTTGTTGGTTGAGTTTGGGTAATTTGTATGGATCTATCTTCAAGTTTACCATCCTGTCTATTCTGTTATTGAGCCCATCTAGTGAAATTTTTAATTTGTCATTTTATCTTTCAGTTTTATACTTTTCAGTTTCTAGCAATGTGATAATTTAGTAGCTTGCTATGTGATCATTTTCTTCTTAGGTTGTGGGCCCACCTGGTACAGGAAAAACAGATGTGGCGGTCCAGATTATATCCAACATCTATCACAATTTCCCAGAGCAGAGGACACTAATTGTTACTCATTCCAATCAGGTAAACTGACTCTTTGTGTATATATGTGTGTGCACATGTACATGCATGTTGAGATGGGGGAGAGGTAAGGAAGGAGCAGTGTAATGAAAACACAGTGTAGATGATTTCTTTTTGTATAAAAATCTGATCATGGATACCACAGAATACCAACAAAAGCTAATTAGTATAGATGGTCCTCAATTTACAGTGGTCTGACCTATAATATTTTGACTAATGATGGTACAAAAGTGATATGCATTCAGTAGAAATTGTACTTTGAGTACCCATACAGCCATTCTGTTTTTTACTTAGAGTACTGTGTTCAATAGATTACTAGAGATATTCAGCATTTTATTATATAATAGGCTTTGTGTTAGATGATTTTGCCCAACTGAACAGGCTCTGGGTGTGTTTAAGGTAGGCTAGGCTAAGCTATGATGTTTGGTAGGTAAGGTATATTAAATATATTTTTTACTTACGACATTTTCAACTTATCATGGGTTTATTGGATGTAACCCCATTGTGGTTGAGCAGCATCTGAGTAGTATTTTGAATTGAGTTATTCTTGGGTTACTACTGCTTATGACCAGACTACATTGAGGGATATATGAAAGCAATCTTTTATTTCTCTTGGAGAGATTCAAAATGTGGAAAAGCTAAGAATAATTGAATATGTGGTCAAATATTTGTATTAAATTAAATTGCTATTTCCCCCCCATTTTTCATCTTCTTTGCTAAGCTAGAACTTTTGCTTTGTGATTGAAAGCATTAACCCTTACTAGTAACTTTTTTCTTCATTTAGTAGAATGAATATTCCTAAAAGACTAATGCCTAAAGTGTATTAATACTGGATTGAATTTTAATCCTTGTGAAAAATACAGTTATATTATATGGAGACTATGTGTTCTGTTAATTATTCCAAAGCTGTCAGAAATAAGAGAACAAGTAATGTTTATTAGCTGTGGTGTAAAATATGACAGGCAGCTCTCAGAACATCTTGCAACACATGGTGAACTGCATGGTGGCTCATACCTATAATCTCAGCACCTGGGAGATGGAGGTGAAAAGATTGCCTGAGCCCAGGGGTTTAAGACCAGCCTAGGCAACTTGGTAAGACCTCATCTCTATAATAAACCAAAAAATTAGCTGGGCATGGTGGCACATGCCTATAGTTCCAGCTACTTGGAAGGCTGAGGTGGAAGGATCACCTGAGCCTGACAGTCAAGGCTGTGTTGGCCATGAGCATGCCTCTGCACTCCAGTCTAGGTGATAGAGTGAAACTCCAACTCAAAACAGCAACAGCAACAAACTTGCATGGTCATTTAAACCTCTGAAAGTACTTGTTTTCTCAGAGTTTATATTAACAATATTGACTTCAATTGACATGTCTTTAAAATAGTTGGCTACTGGGTTTTAGAATGCTAAATGTCAGTTATTCTGGTGTCTGTAAACTTTTCATTTACAAGTTCTTTTTTAATAATACTGTTCATTCATTTACCTGCCTAATTTTTTAGTATTTTTTAAATTAATCAGTATTGGTGACATGTACCAAATTTGTAGGAGAGAGATGATATGGGGGAGTTCAATTTGTACTTTGTCTTAACAAAGGAAACAAAAAATTGTGAAGTTATTTTCTTCTATTTAATGAAATTTAGTCTGTAATATTATACCTATGTGTACATTCTTAGAATGAACAGAGAATAATTCATGTGTTGTTTTAACATAATATTTTTTACTAAGTTTTGTCGTACTTTGATTTGACTCTCTACGGTGTCCTCTACTTTATTGTTGATTTGTGTAGCATAATCTTAGAAAAGGTTAATTTGTAAAAATAGCCAATTCAGTGATTGCTAATGGCTTTTCTTGATCCTTTGAAATTCAAATTATCCTTCTTGATGTCCATCAGATTGTTGGTTTTTTTTTCCCTTCAGTTGTTACTGTGTAAATTGCCAGATATTCATTTGCAGGTATAATTCAAGTAGTTCTCCAAAGCGCTATAATTCACAAAGAAATCTTATAGTTTTTTCTGAGATTGTAATTTGGAAATATTTTTAACTCCAAATGTATGTGGTTCTTGAATTTGGATAACAAACGTTTGGGTAGTTTAGCCGGGCGTGGTAGCACACACCTGTAGTTCCAGCTACTCGGAAGGCTGAGGCGGAAGGATTGCCGGATCACAGCAGGTCGAGGCTGTGGTGGCCGGGAGTGGCCACTGCACTCCAGTCTGGGCGACGGAGTGAGACTCCAACTCAAAAAAAAAAAAAAAAAAAAAGAAAAAGTTTGGGTAGTTAGTACTGCTATGTAAGCTAATCTGCTGAGTCTGAGTTCTGGATGATGAGTATCAAGAGTTCGGACGGTGAGAAATTTTTCTGTTTTTCTTTTTTTTTTTTAAATTTCAGTAGCTTTGGCTGGGTATGGTGTTGCATGCCTGTAATCCCAGCATTTTGGGAGGTCAAGGTGGGCTAGAGAATTGTCTGAGCCCAGGACTTGGAGACCAGTCTGGGCAGTATGACAAGATCTCATCTCTACTAAATTTAAAAAATTAGCCAGATGTGGTAGTACAGTCCTGTTGTCCTAGCTACTTGGAAGGCTGAGGCAGAAGCATCACCTAAGCCCAGCAAGTTGAGGCTGCAGTAGCTGTGATCATGCCACTGTACTCCACCCTGGATGACAGAGTGAGACTCCAACTCAAAAAAATAGATAAATAAAAATAAATTCAGTAGCTTTGGGGGGTACAAATGTTGTATAGTGGTGAAGAAGTTTGGACTTTAAGTGTACCTACCATCCCCAACTGTGTACATTGTATCTGATAAATGCTTTTTCTTCCTATCCTCCCCTTCTGAGTCTTCAATGTCCGTTATACCACGCTACATGTCTTTGCAGATTCTTAGTTTAGCTCCCACTTATAAGAGAGAACATGCAGTAGTCGGTTTTTTGTTTCTGTATTATTTCACTTAGGTTGATGATCTCCGATTCTTTCCGAGTTATTACAGAAGACATTATTTCAATCTTTTTTGTTATTACTGAATACTATTTCATTATATATATATATACACCACATTTTCATTATCCACTGCTCAGTCTATGTACATTTAGGTTGGTTAGGATTTTCCTGAAAATTTATGTTAAATCTCTTTAGTTTCTGTGCTCTGATTGCTAGAATTTTAATAGCAAAGTTTATCTGCATTTAAATAATCTGAATGTTTGTGAGATAGGATGTTGATTTGAAGGGCAGGATTAGACTAGTGATATGTGAGGAGAAACGTTTTAATGGGGGCTCATTTTCAATTCATATCTTTATTAATGTATCTTTCCATACTATGAAGCTTCCTTTCTACAAAACCTTGTAACTGCAAAAGTTTGGATAAGGAATACTAGGATTTGAGGGAGCTCTAAATATGAACAATTCATAGGTAAGAAAGAGTAACTTCTAAATGACTTTTATCAGAATGGTTTGCAATAAGTGAGTGCCTACTCATTGTAGTAAAGATTTGCAGCCTAAGATTTGAAAGATGTGCTTTACCTTTTCACCCTCTGGTTTTCTTAATATAGTCTACCTACACTCTCACTGTCCTTTTCCAACTACAGATACTTTTTTAGTTTTCTGCAACCTAAGGAAATGCAGCTGAGTGAAATGAATCCCAGTGTGTTGTTTATCCTAGGAATTGTTAAAACTTGGGGAAGAGAGCATCTCAGCCAGTGATTTTTCTCTTTTCATAAATTAGAAGCAGGAGTTTAGTGGGTAGATGGCTTTTATGGTTTCAAGTTACCTGTTTAACCAAATATAGGTAGATGGTAATCCCATGAATCGGTAAAAATACTAATTTGTTAAGATCATAAATGGCCTAATATAAGATCAATTTTCTTCTATGTTTCAGTTTTGATTCCTTCCTTTTTGTTGTTTAAAGGGGTTTACTGATTCTTTGAAACTCACTGTCATTTTTTTTTTTTTTTTCGCTTTATTCTCCAGGCCCTAAACCAGTTGTTTGAGAAAATCATGGCGTTAGATATTGATGAGCGCCACCTACTACGTCTTGGTCATGGAGAAGAAGAGCTGGAAACAGAGAAAGATTTCAGCAGGTGAGCAAATAGGGGTGAGTTTTGAAACAGTGTACAAAAGAATTTTTACTTTCTCTTCCTTTTTTTTATTAAGGAAACACCAGAAGAAGAAAACAATGAATAATCAAGTTTATTCTGAAAGGTTCTTTTGTAACCTACTAACACTATATGCTGACCTAAAAGTCTGGTCATGATCTCCCTCAGTTCCAATTCAGTGTGGTTATGCCATTTTGTTCTCAAGTATACAGTTATTTCAGTGAGCAGATTATCTTGTTCATCTTTTTTAAATTGCTAACTGCCATTTGCTTTCTAGTTACTGAGTAATTTTTAATGCTGTCAATTCAAATCTGTACAACTTTAAATGATTCTTTTTTCACATTTTATTCAGACATTCACTTACATATATTATAGGTGTCAGTTAAGAAGTCAACTTATTTAGTGAAATACAAATTAATGATAATGGTAGTATAAGCTTTGGGGATATTAAGTACAATTTCAGATATTTATTGCAAGTTTACCTGGACTTTGTGTTTGATATTACATATTGCAAATGATTAAAATTTTACAAATTAAATTTATTCTGCCATCAGTATTTTAATTTTTTTCTTTCAAAATTGCTTTATAATGACTCATTCTGTTTCTATCTAAATCCATTTTTAAAGTCCTGTTTTAGACAATAAGCATAATTAACAGCTGGACATATTTAATACAGCTTTTGGCTATTAAACATGATTTTTTACTAAATGGATCATGGACATTAAAAGAGTTTTAAATTGTTGTGTAAAATCTATTTTTGAGTTCTCATGGCTCACCAAATACGTAACTTTTAAGAAGTCACCATGTTATATATACACAATGGAATTTTATGCAGCCATAAAGAAGGACAAACATACAGACTTCGCAGCAACTTGGATGGATTTAGAGTCTATCATACTCAGTGAACTATCACAGAAACAAAGAACAGTATCATATGTTCTCACTCATAAGCAGACCTTGAACAATTATCATACGAAATAAATTGGCAGTAGTGGAAAACTGCTGGGGGTGGGGATGGGATTGGCAGTTGAGGGAAACTGCCAGGGGAGGGAGGGGCACAGCTCACCAACAAGGGTACCTGCATAATGAACATTTGTTTACCTAACCCTGAATTGTACCTCACATCTTTAAAATAAAATAAAAATAAATTAAAAGTCACCATGTTGCAGAAGGCAAAGAACAACATGCCATAAGTTGTTTGGGGCTCTAGATTCTTAATTTTGGATCAGCCAGTGACACTTCTCTGAATTCATTCCATTTCCTCATGCTAACGCCACCTTACAAAGATAAATTGGACTCCAAAGTCTAATAATTCAGAATTCAGTGCTAACAGTGCTTAAGTTAATACTGTAGCTATACTGCAGTAGAGCTTACAGTTTTTAAAGAATTAGAACAGAAGTAGAATTTTTAAAATGATTTCAGGTACCATCAAATTTCTGGGGAAAAATACTTTTTGCCTTCTGACACATTCGATTGGGTATAATCTTTAATTTCTCTCTTTGTCAAAATTAAAAAGAAAATAGTGACTATTGTTTCACAATAAAAGTATTATACCATGTTCCCCCCGCCAAAAAATTATAAAACCGGTAAAATTGTTGGGAGGGTGGTCATCCTTAATTTCACTACCCAAAACTACTATTTGTTAGTTTCTTCCTGTAATCAGGCTATTATTTGTAATTTTTATATTGCTTTTTAAAAATAATGAATAGATTTCACTTTTCAAATGTAGTAATGTACTAATTGATTAGCTAGTGCATAGAGTTCCATTGTATATTGCTTTTTAAATTTAACATTATGTCATAAGAATTTTGACATTTTATTATATACTCTTTACAAGCAGAGTCTATAATTTTTTTTCATTACCAAAGTGTTCATTATAGATACAATTGTAAACTATAGATAAATAGAAAAAAGTTACCAGCCATAATGTTTATATTCTTCTCACTGAAAAATTCTTCGGAATATAGGTCCTGTCTCATATCTCTTTTTTTAGCTCTTGATCATTTCATGCTGCCTCAGATGTGAATCTCAGAACTATGGAACAGCAGGAAACATGACTTCTTTTGTTGAATCTTGAAACATGAACAGCAATGATTGAACTATTTCAGTTCCATTTTAAGATTAAAGGGTTATAAGAAGCACTTTGCTATTGTTGAAAGAATGTGTATAGACTTTGGGATCAAATTCTGGTTCTACTACTTTCTTTCCTTACTATATATTTTTGAATAAGGCATTCACCATTTAAGCAAATATTTATGATCTTACTAAATTTGGGTACCAAGTTATGTGCTAGGTTATGAGGATTACAGAGAATGATCAAATACATTTTAAAATCACTTTTCAAAGCCTTTAGAGAGCTATTTTACTTTTATGGTAACATAGAACAATGTTATTCAAAGCAGTCAATTCATAACTTATATATTCTTGGTCTATGATGAGATGAACTAGCACCAGAATGCACTGTACTGCTTTCTTCTTTTTGAAAATCTTTTTATGAAAAAAAAAAGATAGCTGAACTAAGCTGATAAGCTGATAAGATAGCTGATGTATTTAGTGTTGTAGTTGGTTTTGCCTCCTCACAGTCCAGTAACACATTTGCAGGTCAATACACTCATCCATAGATGACGCTCTAGGAGCTTTGGGTGTAAAATAACCCAAGTACTACCACTTATAGTTGTGTTTTCTACTGTCTGTTTTTCTTCTCTTTTTGGCCGTTTATACTTTCTTTTACAATTTTCTTGGATTTTACTGATTGTTTTCTTCAAAAGATTCTTCATTACACAGCTTTGACTTTTTATCTAAATGACATTTCTAGGTATGGAAGAGTTAATTATGTCCTGGCTCGAAGAATAGAACTTTTAGAAGAAGTCAAACGATTGCAAAAGAGTCTAGGGGTTCCAGGAGATGCCTCATATACCTGTGAAACTGCAGGCTATTTTTTCTTATATCAGGTAAGATATTAAGGGCTTTTGAATCCTACTTCATTGTAATTTCCCCAGTTGGGATGGGTTCTTGCTATCCTTCTTGAAAGCCTATTTTTTTGTTGAGTAGGTTAAAAATGTACTATTGTCAAAGCTATTATTTATCAATGTTAAATGGTAGTATTTTTGTTAATTTCAATTTTCTTTTTTAAATAACTTTGCTTGATGACTTGTGCAGTGAAAGGCCAGTGTTGCTCTTTTAAATTTTTTTTCTTTTATTTCCATTGACAAAGTTTCAGGTCTCCTTTTAAAATTACTGTAGAAATATGAATAAATATTTCTAGCTACCCAATAGTGACGAAGTACAGTTAACTTTTATTGTGTACATTAATTGACTAATGAAGAAAAACATTCTCCTTTCAAATTTCAGAAATAAATTATGTCTTAGAACTAATTGCACGGTGGAACTTGAAGTTAAAAAAGTCTTTTTGACTCACACTGTAATCCCAGCACTTTGGGAGGGAGGCCAAGGCGGGAGAATTGCTTAAGCCTCGGAGTTCAAGACCAGACTAGGCAACATAGTGAAATCTTGTCTCTATAAAAAATTTAAAAACAATTAGTCTGGCTTGATGGTATACATCTGTAGGCCCAGCTACTTATAGAGATGGAGGTGGAAGGATCACATAGTCCTAGAAGGTTGAGGATGCAGTGAGCCATGATCATTCTACTGCACTCCAGCCTGGATGAGACTGATACCCTGACTTTAAAAAAAAAAGTCTTTGACTTCAGTTTAAAGGTGTGTTTTTGCTTTTGGTAGGGTTAATTTCTGGGATATGAAGATCAATGAGAAATAGCCAAATAATAGGAATAAAAATAAACTTTTAATACTTGGGTTACTAGTAACTTTAAATGGACAAAGACATAATCAGATTTTGTATTACTTTGTTCTCTTTGTTCTAATGCCAATTACATATTTTAGATGTAAATTATAACATTGGCATTATAAAATATGTATGAAAGAATGAGCTTATGCTTACTATAAGTGGAAACACAAACCAGTTGAATCCATTCAAAATGAGCAGCTTTCTATGGTTTCTTGTAAAGCAGGAAAGAAATGCATTATCTTGACAGTGTAGTCAACATTAGACTCATACTGGTAAGAACTAAGAATTGAAGTTACCTAGGAAATGGCTGGTAGAGGCATAGCTAACATTATGCAAAGACATAATTGAACTGTATTATAAAACTCATAAGATGATCTTTCAAATATATACTCAGAAGTTCTATGTAAATATTCTGAAGAGAAGTGGAAAAATTAATAAAGGTCAGGGAGAGGAATTGACAAGTGCTGTATTGATTTAAGAACTGCTTAAGCTAAAGTTACCAAATGTTGAAAGAAGCAGATAATGAAAAAAGTGAGAAATATCTTTGTCCAGAGAGCTTTCTTTTCTTCACTTCTTTTAAAGGCTGATAATAAACTATCTTGAGTATACATGGGGAATCTGAAATGTCTGAGATAGAGTCCCATGAAAAGACTTTGAGATTCTTTTCCAGTTTCTACCTTTGTTATGAAAGAGCCTTTTAACTCTAAAGACAACATTACTTTTATAAACTAAGAGCAGTTTATTAGTGACTTCAATGAAAAGTAGTTATATTAGATCAGAGATTGCATTTTTTTTTTTTTTGTCTTAACCTGGAAGATCTTATTTGTACTTGATTTCTTTTTTTTATCATAGTTAGCTGGCAGAGTTAATTTCAAGGTTTTTTTCCTACAGGTAATGTCTCGTTGGGAAGAGTATATCAGCAAAGTGAAAAATAAAGGTAGTACATTGCCAGATGTTACAGAAGTCTCCACTTTCTTCCCCTTCCACGAATACTTTGCAAATGCCCCACAACCCATTTTTAAAGGCAGATCTTATGAAGAAGATATGGAAATTGCTGAAGGATGTTTCAGGCATATTAAGAAAATCTTTACTCAGCTTGAGGTAAGGATTCTTAAGTTCTTTGAACTTTCCTTTAATGGTTTTTAGTTTGTTTTTTTTTTACTTTTTATATGAGTTGGAGTCTCACTCTGTCGCCCAGCTGGAGTGCAGTGACCATTCCTGGCCACCGCAGCTTCGACCTGCTGGGCTCCGGCGATCCTTCTGCCTCAGCCTTCCAAGTAGCTGGAACTACAGGCACACGCTACCACCCCCGGCTAATTTTTTGATTTCTTGTAGAGATGAGGTCTCGCCAAGTTGCCTAGGCGGGTCTCAAACCCATGGGCTCAGGCAATTAATTCACCTCAGCCTCCCAAGGCGCGGATTACAGGCTGAGCCACCGAGCCCAGCTAGTTTAGTTTTTTTTTTTAAATGAAATAAATGCACAATGTTCAAATCTTAGACAGATTATTGCCTTTAATTAAGATTACTGAAAACATTCATAGATTTAGTTCAAGAATTAAGTATAAATTGAGATATGAATTGTATCTTTATTCTGACATTTCTTATGTGAAGGTCTTAGTATTTAAGAAAGGAATGCTTCCATCAGGAAATTCAGTCATGATTCTCTGAATTGGAATTTGAGACTGCCACGTGGCCATTCTAAATTCCTGATACCTTTTTGTTTGTTTGTTTGTTTCTGAGTTAGAGTCTCACTGTCGCCCAGACTGGAGTGCAGTGGCCGCTCCCAGTCACCGCAGTCTCGACATGCTGGGCTCCGGCAATCCTTCTGCCTCAGCCTTCCACGTAGCTGGAACTATAGGCGCTCTCTACCACGCCCGGCTAATTTTTTGATTTATTGTAGAGATGAAGTCTCGCCTGCCCAGGCGGGTCTCGAACCCGCAGGCTCAGTCAATCCACTCACCTCAGCCTCCCAAAGGCGCGGGATTACAGGCTGAGCCACCCGAACCCGGCTCCTGATGCCTTCTTAGCTGTACCCCACAATATCAAAATTAAAAATATAGATTAAAAAAAAAAAGTGAGGTTGCCATGGTAGCCAGATTGATTCTGATTATTAAAGTGAAATAAGAGTCATAGCTACACAGTGCGGACAGAGAAGAATACATCTAGAACCCTGGGGCCCTCTGGATGTTTCCTAGTTTTCACATGCCTCAAAGCAAACAATGTTGACAAACTACAGCAGTTCTGTAAAGGGATCACATTCGGGCTTGGATTCCTTGGTAAGAATGTTTAGGATTACTACAGGTTAGAAGAGCAGGGACTTTGTTCCTTTGGTCTTTTTGTCTTTTAGATATGATTAAATCCTTACTTCCTAGAACAGTATTTGGCACATACAAGGCATTATGTTTATGATTATATAAACACAGAGTAAAAGAATAAAAACTTCATTCATAATAGTAGCTGCCTTGGAAGTGGGTAGGGAAAAGGATATATAGTAAATCCTCTATATATGAACCTTCAAGTTGTAAACTTTCAAAGTTGTGAATGTGCATTCTCATGTCCAATCACATAAGTTCATGTTTCTCGTGTGCATTGACATATGCATGCAAGGTACTATACTGTAAGATTTAAAATATTTTCTTTATTTTTTATATTTTTTTATGTATTATTTGTGTGAAAAGTATTATAAACCTATTACAGAACAGTACTCTGTAGCCAATTGTGTTAGTTGGGTACCTAGGGTAACTTTGTTGCACTTATGAACAAACTGGACTTATGAATATGTTCTTGGAGAGAACTTGTTCGTATGTAGGGGGTTTACTGTACAGGGTACCTAACCTGTGTCTATAATGTTTTAATTTTTTTAAAAAACAAAACAAGAATGTTTTTAAAAAGTTTGAAATAAGCATCAGTAATGTTCAGATTCTGTAAAACTTGATATTGGGTACTCTGCTTGGCCCTGTTTGACCCTCACATCCATCGATTGTCCATCTTGTATTCTGCTATGTGGGGTAGCCTCTGCCATGGTTGATGTTCTGGCTAATTCTTACAGATTTAATCTCCCAGCCTGCTGTGTCATCTGGCTTCTGACTGAGTTTAGCCAGTGAGAGATGTGGCAGGACATGAAGGAGAGAAGGCAGGGCACCATTTTCCTCTGCCTGGGGTTTTATGTCTTCCATGCCTCCAATTTCTTCTGCAGTGACTCTGCTGTGGGTCCAGTTTGTTTTGTGACTACAGACCCTGGGCTCTGATAACACCACTTTCCTCCTATCCTTTCTAGCCTGGGAATGATAGTGACTGCCTGCTTTCACTATCTCTGTGTTACTTCACCATTCCCTAGTTGGCTTTTCAGCTCCTCTGTCACCTGTGTAACCAGTTCCTTGCTTAAGTTCTCTTGATATAAATACTAAAATAATTTCTGTTTCCCTGGCAGGATCTTGAGTAATGCAGATATAACGGTAATTGTTATTTTAGTTAGTATTCTTGTTTATATTGTAAAATACTTACACACAAAAAAGCCCATTGTAGCTTTTTTTTTTTTCTTTTGAGTTGGGTCTCACTCTGTCACCCAGACTGGAGTGTAGTGGCCGCTCCCGGCCACTGCAGCCTCAACCTTTCAAGCAGCTAGAACTACAGGCGTGCGCTACCACGCCTGGCTAATTTTTTGATTTATTGTAGAGATGAGTTCTCGCCAAGTTGCCCAGGTGGGTCTCGAACCCACGGGCTCAGGCAATCCACTCACCTCAGCCTCCCAAAGCGTGGGATTACAGGCTGAGCCACTGAGCCCGGCTCCATTGTAGCTTTTCTATCAGCTATTACTTGAACTCAATTAGTATCTGAATAATAGTGAATGGAATTATGATTCATTACGTTTAGTTTATGATATATTTATGTTAATTTCTCAGGAATTAAGTCTGATTGGCCAGGCTCAGTGGCTCAGCCTGTAATCCCAGCGCTTTGGGAGGCCGAGGCTAGTGAATTGCCTGAGCCTGTGAGTTCAAGACCCGCTTGGGCAACCTGGTGAGACCTAGTCTCTACAATAAATAAAAAAATTAGCCGGGCATGGTAGCGTGCCCGTAGTTCTGGCTACTTGGAGGGCTGAGGCAGAAGGATCGCTGGAGCCCATCAGGTCGACGCTACGGTGGCCGGGAGCATGCCACTGCACTCCAGTCTAGGCGATGGAGTGAGACTCCGACTCAAAAAAAAAAGAAGTCTGATTGACTAGATTATATGTCTGTATGCATTAACTTTGTTTTCCTAAAATTGTCTTTCACTACCCCCCCCCACTCCCATAGGAATTCAGAGCTTCTGAGTTGCTTCGAAGTGGACTGGACAGATCTAAATACCTTTTGGTGAAAGAAGCCAAAATTATTGCTATGACTTGTACTCATGCTGCCTTAAAACGACATGACTTGGTCAAGTTAGGTTTCAAGGTAACGACTTGCCACTTATTTCCCTTGGATATTGGCTCACTTCTTATTGATGTTCTCATTAATAATTATTTTTAAATGTCTCTTTTAAAAACGAATGATGATACATGTTTATGAGATTAGTGAACTCAAAATCTAATTTTTTCTAGATCTAGTGTGGGTAATACGTCCATTAAGTAACATTGCAACCATATGGTAGTCTGACCAGATTCTTATATTTATTAAGGTTTTATTTTCACTAAATATCACTTATTTAAACATTTCTAAGCAGAACTAAAAGCTATAAAAATAACATTTCACAGTGGTTTTCACCTATTAGACATCTGTATATTTGCATTTTTCGTGTATTCGGCATTCAGCTGCCCCAGTTATTTGTTTTATTCAGTAAATGAAAAGCCTTTCATGTAAAGATATGGAATACTCTTTAGACTGTAAAATGAGATATTAAAATGAAAGAAGGGGAGAGCATGATTGCTTGTTAGCCTGTGACTAATTTGAAGTGGCACGTAATGTTCGAGTAGTAAATATGAATTTGTAAACTCTGTGACTTTCTTTGTTAGTGATTTCAATACACATCATTTAACTTTCTTGCAACTGGTTTATCTGTTGCTTAAAATAGAATTTGTGTAATGGTTTTAATTGAAAGTTAGTAATTCATTTTTTGATGAAAGTAACTGATAGTTTTAAAATGTTATGAGCTCACTGAAAGATAGGTGCTAAATAAATTCAAGGTGATAGAATTGTTGTTATCTTGGATAAAAGGTTCCTCAACTACAAGGTAGGACAAATATGATAATTTATTCAAAGGTAGTATGAACTTATCCCACTGGTATGAACTTATCTTTTATAAATTATTTGAGAATCTTTTGCCTAAATATTGTGTTCTTATGGCTGATATATAAAATATACTTTAAATTTGATATGAAGTCCTGTTAGTTTAATAACAAAGGGAAATAATGCACTCAATTAGCATTGTATGCTTCCATGCAGCTTTTTGAACGTGTTATAAAAATACTACTTAACAAATTTTCATTAGTTGTTTTCTATACTCGAATCATGCTATATATCTAAAGGTACTTAGCATAAGTGCTGAGAGGTTTTGTTTTTAATATTTTTGATTTTGAAGTTTTATTGTAGATATCCTTAACAGAAAAAAGCTGTTCTCCACTTTCCTGATCCTCCCCAATTATCCAGTCCTTTAACTCTTTTATTATTTGTTTTGTGCTTTTCATCTGTATTAGTAAAGAATGTCAGATTTCCATATAGGCATTGTCTTTTAATTCTGTGCTGTCCCTGAAGACAAATGCACGCATACATGACACACATATGCACACACTCTTCTTTCATTAGTGCTCCCAACATAGTTATGTCATAATTTTGGTTTGCTCAGTGCTAGTTGTTTACATTATTATGAACACACAAACACTTTCACATATAAGCAAGGGGGTATATCATGGTTACTTTTCCTTTCATGCGCAATTTTTTGTTTTCTCTGGAATTAATAATTGTCATCTTTTTTTGTTTGTTTGCTTAGTTTCTGTTTTATGACCAATTCAACCCAAACTTTTCCTTAATTTTTAAATCTCTTCTTGGTATTTTTAAACACATCATATACCTGTTCTTTGAGACGTTTTTCCTGGATTCTTCTGACCTGTTTCAGTTCAGATTGCATCTGTTTTAAGCCTTTGCCTTTCTTATTTGTTAGATTCTCTGTTTCCTACACTACATGCTTTTCTCTTCCTTGTTTTAATAAAGTGTGTCCTCCAGTATTTTTCATGTGAAAGGTTGCATAGGAGGTAATTTTTTTTCAGACTTTCCTTGTCCAAAAAAATATATTTAGTCTGCTCTCACATTTGATTAGTATGGCTAGGTATAGATTTCTAGATTGGATACAGTTTTTCCTGCAAATTTTAAAGAATTGTTTGACTTTTCTCTAGCTTCCGATGTGGCTGTTTAGAAGTCTAAAGCAGTTCTGTTCTGATTTTTAAATTTATTTTATTTCACTTTTTTCTTCTTTCAGGAAGGCTTATAATCTTTTTTTTTGTCCTAGAGTTCTGAAATTTTGCAGTGGTACATCTTTGGTGCGGGAGGGGAGGGGCTGCGCAGAAGGAGGAGGAGGAAGAGCTACTTTAACTCCTACTTTCCTGGCCCCCAGGGTGGGAGCTGAATGGAGAAAGCCAGCGTCTTCACATTCTGTGTATACACTTGATTTCGACATAATTCCCATTTTCTGTGGGTACTCATTTCAGATTCCACCCTCTTAACTCTGCCTGGTTTGTCCAGGTCCCAAGATCCTCTCCAGACACTAAACTTTCTGTTTTCTGTGGGGCTGAGAAAGAAGAGACATAAGTTTTGTTTCTTGAAGTGGGGAAGTATAAAATCCTATGTAATGTCAAGTGTTAGGGGGTTTCCAGAGGTAGTGGAAATCATTATGTGTTCAGTTTATCACCTTTTAGCAAAAGTCTACCACTTTTGTTTGAACTTCTATTTTGTTAAAGCCCAGTTTATTTCTAACACAAAGTTAAATATTAGCTCTAATTTATATATCTGTTCTCAGGGATCAAAAATATAATGTTATTCATCTTAAGCCCATTTTGAGTTGTAGGAATTATAGAAGAAAATATATTAGAACAATAGCCAAAGCAACAACAACAATAATAACCAGTTGTTGAGTGTCAGTTATGTACCAAATTCTGTATATACTAGGTCATTTACAATGACTTATTTCTATTGTTCACAGCTAGATTTTTATGACATATCATCTCCATTATACAGTTCAGAAAAAACAACAGAGATGATTACCTTAGAGTCACAAGTAGTCACTTAAAAGCTAGGATTAAAGACATAATTTTCTGGCTGGGCATGGTGGCTCATGCCTGTATTCCCAGCAATTTGGGAGGCCAAAGTGAGAGAACTGCCTGAGCCCAGGAGTTTGAGACCAGCCTGGAACATGGCAAGATTGCATCTCTAAAATAAATTTAAAAATTAGCTAGGCGTGGTGCCACCTTCCTATAGTCTCAGCTACTTGCAAGGCTGAGGCAGAAGGATCGAGGCTATGGTAGCCGTTAGTGTGCCACTGCACTTCAACCTGGGTGACAGAGTGGGACTCCGACTCAAAAAGACAAAACAAAACATAATTTTCTAAGAATTTCAAATCTGTTGTGCTCTTCCTCTTTTCCCACTCTGGCCTTATCCTACCGGCTGTAGTCTACTAAAGAACCGTAGAGCTGTAGTAACAGTGGCTGTATGAATGTAGGAATCCTTTGAAAGATGACAGTGAACTAATTTCTAGCCTGGCACCTACCACAGAGCATCAGTTGCCCGCCCAGCATGTCGCATTATAGTAGGGATTAGTAAGGGTTGAATGAATGAATGATCTAGCAACCAGCTAAATTGCCAATAATTTTGCTTTGGCATTCACGTCTTTTTAAAAAGCAAAATCTACAAATATGTTTTTATAAGTGAATTACGTTAGATTTTCAGAGTCGTTTTTCAGAAAGCAGTTCCTATAAAGCTGTCTTCCTTTGAGCTGCTATCACTCTGTGATATCTATAATCCTGAGAGTCCACACAGGGACTTAGAAAATATGGCTCTTGGCATTCCTCCTTTTTTTCCAGCTCCCACAAAAATGGCCTAATCATTGCAAGAGGGAGATTAGGCATCATATAGAGCTAGAAAAGAGACCCGTCCACATGCCTAAATCTTCAGGTAGTTTCAATAACAAACAGCATAGAATTAAACCATACTTTAGAAGAGGAGAGTTAATCAAGCATTTAGAGTAAATATTTTACCCTACCTTCCACCTCCCTAGAAAGTAAAGGAGAAAACTTTAAAAACAGAAATCAAGGAACTCAAATGTATACTTAGTGAGATTCGTGAAGAAGATATTATACCAATGAAATATGAAATAGGATATCATGCCAAGTAGCAATCAGAATTAGAAGTAGAGTGGAAAGATACATGTTAAGAATAGATCTAGAAGAGAATTGGGCAGAAAGAAGAACAGTTAACTATCAAAGAAAGAATGAAATTGTCTTCTGTTTGAGAAAGGCTTGATTTTTCATTCTTTTACAAACATACAGTAATACCTACCTAAGAGTGATGATCTTAAACCCATCTTGAGTCATAGAAGGAAATGGGAACTGGGTTAGGGAGAGGATGCAGACATTAACCAAGTAAATATACAGATAGAAGTACATATTGAGAAGTTATGTAAGACAAAGGAACAGCACACTCTGAGATCAGTTTTAGATTGGGAGGTCAGAGAAGGCCTGGATAAAATGGGTTTAAGCTGATACTTTTTTCTTTTCTTTTCTTTTCTTTTTTTGAGTTGGAGTCTCACTCCGTTGCTCAGGCTAGAGTGCAGTAGTACACTCATGGCCACTCCAGCGTGGACCTGCTGGACTCAGGCGATCCATCCGCCTCAGCCTTCCAAGTAGCTGGAACTACAGGTGTGCGCTAACATGCCCAGCTAATTTTTTAATTTATTGTAGAGATGAAGTCTCTCCAAGTTGCTCAAGCTGTTCTCAAACCCGTAGGCTCAGGCAATCCTCTCACCTTGGCCTCCCAAAGTGCTAGGATTACAGGCTTGAGCCACCATGCCAGGCCAAGCTGATACTTTTAAGAATGAGAAAGAGCCAAGCAGACTAAAAATGAAGAAAGACTAGCATGTGCTAAGGGCATGAGACTGGAAAAGTTCTGCCATTTCAGAGGCATAGGTCATTGTGGTTGAAAAGCTTAGTGAATAAGGAAGAGTGTGTCAGATAAAGTAGAAGTCAGAGGCCAGATTGAGTGTAAGCTCTTGACAATGAAGAGTTTGAAACCAGAAGCTGTATCTGTGGCTTAGAGGAGTCAGGACAGGATAGGGAGGGACTATTAAGTAGTTTGCTGGCAGTAGTCATGGTGGTGGCTTAGACTTTTAGAGTGGTAGTACTGTTAGAAAAGTGAGTAGACTCAAGAAAGAGTTTTGAAAGTAAAATTGACATGCTTTGGTGATTAATTGAATGCAGAGGGGAGAGACAAAAGTAGATTATTGTGATGGGTAAGATTCATAAGGGAAAAAAAAATTGCCACAAAATACTGCTTAGGGTTAGACTACCAATGTGATTACCTCATACATAAATATAAACTGATTCTTGCTAATGCAGAATTTAAGAACTAAATTGATATTGCAATTCAAGAAGTGATATACAAGTATAAGATCTCTTCAGTGTAGAGTTGTATATTTAGGGGGCTTTTCTGAGGTTGAAGACTTGAATTGGAGATTCAGGAACATAATGAGAAATAAGATCATGAACTTTCTGTTTAAATAATCTATATGTTGTTACTTTTATCTGATATTATTTCACAGTTTTGGGGATACTTGTTATGGTTACAGTAGTAGTTGTTAGGCCTTTAAGTTGTCTTTTTTTTTTTTTTACAAGCTCTGTTCTTTCTTTCTCAGTATGACAACATTTTAATGGAAGAGGCTGCTCAGATTCTGGAGATAGAAACTTTTATACCTCTTCTTCTACAGGTAAGAAATTAAGATCTGAGACACCGAAAATATAATTTTAAGAATTCTGCAGTACAGCATCAGAAAGCTGTACAGTTTGGGGATGCTAATTGCCACAAGTATGTATTTTCCTTCATTTTGTTATATTTGGTATTGTATTTTAAGCCTGTAAACTTCCTTTAACCTTATTCATTGACTGTTTAGTATCACTGTATCTGTATCACTTCTGAGAATACTACTTAAAAATTCATAGTTTATTTCTACAAAGTAGTTTTGAAAAGACTCAGTAATTTTAATCCAGAAATTATATTATATAGTTTGGAGGGAAGATAAGCTATTTCTTCATTTCTTTAGTTATAATTGTTTCTAGATGTGTTGTTGATGTTCACTAAGTACACTGCTTTTGGATACATGGAAATATTCAATAAATTTTTTTTAATTAAAAAAATTTTTTTTAGCCGGGCTCGGTGGCTCAGCCTGTAATCCCGCGCCTTTGGGAGGCTGAGGTGAGGGGATTGCCTGAGCCCGCGGGTTCGAGACCCGCCTGGGCAGGCGAGACCTCATCTCTACAATAAATCAAAAAATCAGCCGGGCGTGGTAGCGCATGCCTGTAATTCCGGCTACTTGGAAGGCTGAGGCGGAAGGATCACCGGAGCCCAGCAGGTCGAGGCTGCAGTGGCCGGGAGCGGCCACTGCACTCCAGTCTGGGCGACAGAGTGAGACTCGGACTCAAAAAGACGAGATCTCACTATGTAGATCAGGCTGATCTTGAACATCTGGGCTCAAGCAGTCCTCTCTCCTCAGCCTCCTAAAATGCTAAGATTACAGGCATGAGCCACTGTACCAAGCCAACAATTTTTCTTACTGTACAGTATTGCTTACTATTGAAACATGAAAAACAGAATGTGGAATTCCCAATTTAATAATAGAGACTGCTCTAATTTATAGATAAGTTGAGTTCCAGAGTTGTCTTTGTAAGTCAAACTATTTGGAACTTGGACTATATTTGGTCAGGATGTATTTCAAGGAACAAGGAGATATATAGAGTAGGAAATTGAAATAGCAGTGTAGAAAATTAAAGAAGGTGTAGCTTTTACTACTTTGGTGGGTTCAGAACTGGTCTTCAGCATAATTGTAAAACAAGGTGTTTATTTTGCATCTTTCCATTTCTCTTCTTGAGCTTCTGTTTCTTTCTATGTACTCTTTGCCTAATGCAGACCTCTTTGGATGACCCTGCCTGTTAAAGGCTTGCCTTCTCAATCCCTCTACTCTCCCTTGCCCACTGTCAGCCAAGAGCAGTGACATCCATATTTGGTTCACTAGTTGTTCCATAAATTTGCCAGACTGCTTTGCTTGGAGCTAGTAAAGATTGAGAATTTGTAAATTAAGGAAACTGATGAAGAGTGAGTCTCTTGTGAAATAAATTGGAGACTAACAGGATACTATATTAATTCGATTATTTTACCATTTCTTCACTTTTCGTTCTAGAATCCTCAGGATGGATTTAGCCGACTAAAACGATGGATTATGATTGGTGATCATCACCAGTTACCTCCAGTGATTAAGAACATGGCCTTTCAGAAGTATTCAAACATGGAGCAGTCTCTCTTCACTCGCTTCGTCCGGGTTGGAGTTCCTACTGTGGACCTTGATGCTCAAGGGAGAGCCAGAGCAAGGTAAAGGAGATAGGGGGGACATTCCTATTTAAGGACATTAATTCCATGATCTAAGTATTTGCAAATGTATTTTATTTCATTGTATTTTTATTTTATTATTTTGTTTTTAGAGACAAGGTCTCACTCTCTTGCTGAGGCTGTAATGCCATGGCACAATCATAGCTCACTGTAACCTCGAACTCCAGAGCTAAAGGGATACTTCTGCCTCAGCTTCTTGAATAGCCAGACTTACAGGCACGCCGCCACACCCAGCTAATTTTTTTATTTTTGTAGAGATGGGGTCTTGCTGGTTTGCTGGTCTCAAACTCCTGGCCTTAAACGATCCTCCTGCCTCAGCCTCCCAAAGCTATAAACATCTTTTTTTTTTTTTTTTATTGGAGTCTCAGTCTGTCACCCAGGCTGGAGTGCAGTAGCACACTGATGGCCACTGTAGCCTCAACCTACTGGGCTCAGGTGATCCTTCGGCCTCAGCCTTTCTATTAGCTGGAACTACAGTCACGCACCATCGTGTCTGACTAATTTTTTTAATTTATTGTAGAGATGAGGTCTCACCAAGTTGCCCAGGCTGGTCTTGAACCCATGGGTTCAGACAGTCCTCTCACCTCAACCTCCCAAAGTGCTGGGATTATAGGCGTTAGCCACTGTGCCCAGTTTATAAACATCTTTTAACATTATCTCCTATCCAGGAACTTGCCATCTGTAAATCTGAGAGCACCTTTATTGCCTTCTTCATTGATGTGAACTAACCAAATAATTTCCTTCATTTTACTCATTGAGATTAACTTAAGATACTTGTAATCTAAAGGCTTTTTTTCACTGTCCCTTCCCCTTTATGTTCCCAAAAGATATACAGTTAATGTAATTTTGAAATCTAAAGAGCAAGAAGAACACACCAGTTCTTACTTCATAAAGAGTACAGGCCTCATCTCTTAGTTACTCCCAAATTGCTCTCAATTTATAGTCTTCCCTGATTTTTTAGCTTAAGGAATAAAGATAGCATTTATCTCAGGGAGCACAGTAGAGCAATCATTTTTGTAGTTTCTTCAATCTTCTCACCCTTGGTTACTTGAAGTAGTGAGACTGAGGTTAAAAAAGCATTATTGCTTAAAAGGTGAGCACAAATGGGTGATATGACAATGTTTCAGTTCCTTAGATGCCTCCTTATGTATATTAAAAGGAATTTTACATTACTAACATTTTCTGCCTTGGCTGGGATTTGTCTTTGAAAAGCTTGTGCAACCTCTACAACTGGCGATACAAGAATCTAGGAAACTTACCCCATGTGCAGCTCCTGCCAGAGTTCAGTACAGCAAATGCTGGCTTACTGTATGACTTCCAGCTCATTAATGTTGAAGATTTTCAGGGAGTGGGAGAGTCTGAACCTAATCCTTATTTTTATCAGGTAAGAAAAAACATGAACCTTTTCAGTTTATTTTGCATTTGCCAACTGATTTGCTACCTAAATCAATGATATTGAACCATTTGGCTAGCCATTGAGGAGCAATGCTGGAGTCCCACCTTACACATAACACACAGAAAATCAGTTTCAAATGAATTAAAGATATATACACAAAAGAAACTATAAACATACTCATTGCTACTAGAAGAAAATATTAATGAATATGTAAGTGTTGAGGTGAGAAAGGTCTTCTGAAGCAGAAATCATAAAGAAAAATATTGATTTGCAAGAAAATTTATTTTCAGTATTTAACAGATAATTGATTGAATCCTGAAATGTGTGTGTATATATATATATATATATCTTATAAATTACTTTCTAAAAATAGTACTCTAACGGAAAAATGCAATAAGGATAAGAATATGCAATTCAAAAAAGATACAAATTTATAACAAGTATAAATAACTGGATCATATTTTTACCTCTTTTGATAATACTCAGTGTCAGAGTAGGTTTGGAGAAATTCTGAACTCATACAATGCTATTAGGAAAATAATTTGGTGGACATACCATCATATTAAAAGCAGTGATCTTGCTTATAGAAATTTTTAAAAATTGGGCAAGTTTGCAAAGATTTACATGCTTAAATATTCATCAGTGCAGATTATTTTGGAAATGAGAAACAACATAAATATCTATTTGGGATTAACTATATAATGACCTATATATAAAAGAAATACTGAATATCCACTAAGAATGATAACATTATAAGTGTTTACTGACTGGAACAATGTTTATGCTATATTAAGTTTAAAATGCAAGTTGCAAAGTATATCAATAGTGTCTCATTTTATTTTTAAAAAGGAACAGCAAAGCATATAGAAATACATAAATAATGTATACAAAAAGATCTGGCAGCATATATAGCAAAAGATAACAGTCTTTGTGTGGTAGCCAAAAACAAGAGTACTGTGCATTTAAGTGATAAAACATCTGAAGAATTTGTGTCTGCAAGGGAAAGGATACATGGATAAATGAATAAAAGTCATTCATTTAAAGGGGATGTATTTGGAGCAAGTTCTAGACTGTTTGTCAAATACAGTTTACATTGTCTTATTTTCGATGCTTCATTTCTGACCTTTGGGCAGAGTTCATTTTTCACATGAATAAAGAAACAGTTTCTATTTTTTGAGGACTTTTCAATTTTGCCAAAAATAGATGTCTTAAAAACTGAGTTTTAGCCCTACCTTTTATTATGGTCATTTCCGTGATTTTCAGTTTGTTCTTTTATCTATATTAGAACTAATACTTAAACGAATGTAGTTTGCTACAAATATAGAAAATGGAAAGATTTACAGTCATGTGACTTCTTTTTCCTTTCATCTCCCAAATAACTAGAAAATTTAAATGAAAGAAATAACTCAGGCTGTGCGAGTATCACAAAGAACCAGAGTATAAATGATATTTCTAAAAATCTTCCAGTAATTTTTCTCTTGTCTTTGCATGAAATACTGCTTCTTACCTTTTTCAAAATAAAATTTCATGTTGTGTTTATATTCTCATTTAACTTTTTTCTTTCATCTAGTATTTTGAATGTAGTCTCTACTGAACTGGACTAAACAGCTTTGTGTATGATTACTCACTTTTAAGTTGAATTAAGTGTTTGTTTTAAGCTCTTTCCCACCAATTTTTATTTTACTTTTGAGTTGGAGTCTCACTCTATCACCCAGACTGGAGTGCAGTGGCATACTCAATGGCCACCGCAGCCTTGACCTACTGGGCTCAGGCAGTCCTTTCTCCTCAGCCTTCTAAGTAGCTGGAACCATAGGCGCGTGCTACCACATCCAGCTAATTTTTTGATATATTGTAGAGACAAGGTCTTGCCAAGTTGCCCAGGCTGGTCTCGAGCCCATGAGCTAAGGCAATCTTCTACCTCCGCCTCCCAAAGTGCTGGGATTACAAGCGTGAGCCACCATACCTGGCCCCACCAATCTTTAACCAGTCTCTAATTTAACATTGAAGCCAGACTGACCAATTGAGGCCACATTCTCATTCCCTGAAGTGGTCTAGTAGAGGTAGCAATCATCAGTAAGAGAACAACAATTAAAAAGAAAACATAAATGTTAAGAAACATGAGGAAGAAGGAAATTATTGTGCAAAAATTGAATCAGCTAAAATACTCCCAGATGTATATGCTATTAGTCTGTATTTTATAATAGCCTCTTAGTTACTTTGTTCCTTTATGTTAATATTTTTTCATACCTACAGTTGTAGTATTCCTTACATTATATTATTGATCTATATTGTAATTGTTGTGGTCCCAAGGACATTAAGCGTATAAGTTGGTAACTTTTATTTTATGATTGTTTCATGTATTGCTAACATATTGCAAATGTCAAAGTTTTTAGTCATCAGTGTTGACCTTATTCCTCAGTTTTATGAAAGGCGTTCACTTATCCAAGTTACTAACTCTTAAATTCTTGTCATGTGCTAAGTGAACAAATTGTACTGCATGAGCCATTTACTTTCTAAAGTTATAACCATGAGCGTGGTGGCTCATGCCTGTAGTCCCAGCATTTTGGGAGGCGGAGGTGAGAGGATTGCCCGAGCCTAGGGGTTCGAGACCAGCCTGGGCAACTTGGCGAGACCTCGTCTTTACAATAAATCAAGAAAATTAGCTGGGCATGGTGGCACGTGCCTGTAGTTCCAGCTACTTGGAAGACTGAGGCAGAAGAATCGCCTCAGCCCAACAGGTCGAGGCTGCAGTGGTCATGAGCGTGCCACTGCCCTTCAGCCTGGGCAGCAGAGTGAGACTCTGACTCAAAAACAAACAAACAAAAAAATAAATAAATATTATGACCAAAGGAGATAAACGTACAATCTGATTGTGTTTACATTGCAGAATCTTGGAGAGGCAGAATATGTAGTAGCACTTTTTATGTACATGTGTTTACTCGGTTACCCTGCTGACAGAATCAGTATTCTAACAACATATAATGGGCAAAAGCATCTTATTCGTGACATCATTAATAGACGATGTGGTAACAACCCATTGATTGGAAGACCAAGTAAGGTAATTTTATGAATATACTATGTTCTCTTATCATTTTGGCAAGATGGAAAGGATTATATTTATTATGTGTCATTTATATTGTTCTACTTTGTCTCTTTGCCATCTCCTTTTAAGATAGGTAAGACCCTGAATTGACCCTACAACTTTAAAATAAAATGTTTTTTGAAAAGATTTGTGAGAAAATGAAATCATAGGAATTGTAAATAATTATTAGGCAATTCTGTCTGACACTTTTGCTGGTTGGCTGTGAACTTCTATCTGAACTACCACATTTCTGATACTATATCAGAAATAAAGGTTTCTGAAACTTTTTGCTGATAAAATTATAGATAATGAAATTGCATTATAATTTATTTGTTATAGTAGAAATATATGTTTGTTTTGTTTCACAGAAGTATAATTTGGATAGATTTTTATTGTGTGTGGAGGGGGTTGCCTTGGAAATAAGGAAAGATTGTAAAGTATTTTCAGACCTTAGGATTTTTTGAAAATTTTTTTTATTTTTTATGTAGTGAAAAAGGAAGCCTAATGTTAAGTAAAAATGATGTTTTCTCTTATTAATGAAGGGTTGAATAAAACAAAATAACAAACTATAAATATTGCTAATGGTAAAATTAGGACTTTGTGAACATGGCTATGTAAAAGCTCTTTCACCTGTTTTTGGAAATCATTCAAAAGTAACAGTAAAATGGGAGGAAGAGGGACAAACTCCATTTTTAGTGAGATGATACAGATCAGGTGACTAAGATTAGGAAGAAAATGTAGGAAGGATGAAAATTTAAGATACCAATCTTAAAAGTGCCAGTAAAAACACTTTCTAAAGCTGAGAAGCATACTCTGAAGTATAAGAGCCACACCTCTTTTATTCAACAACGGATGCAGGAATCGGGGTGAGCCAGTTGGTTTAAGAAGTCTAAAAGTAAGCTATATTTGCAAAAAAAAAAAAAAAAAGCTATCTCAATGGCGAGGCTTTTGTTGTGAAGACCATCCAGTCTTTTTAGAAAAACAACCTTGCTCACTCCAAGTTAACATCTTGGACATAGCTAATCTAAGAAACTTAACTTATTCAGTGATGTATAGTAAAAAGGGAACTAGCACACGCTTTATTTATAGGAAAAGTTGGAAAAGCCCATCAAAACATAGATAAGATACATGCTCCAGAAGGCATATTGGCTTGGAACAGATGAAAATTTCAAATATACATCTTGCTGTAAATTGTAAAATACTTAATGAAGATGGTTACTTTTGTAAGGAAAAGCTACAAAGCAAAGAAATACAGTAACTCAGAAGAAGATGCAATGTGAGCAGGAAGAAAATCAAATAGAATCATAGGAATGAAAACAAAATCAAAAGGAATACAGGGAGAAACAAAGTGAATACCACATATTCTCACTCATAAGAGGGACCTGAACATTAATCACAGTAGCACAAGGGAGGGTCTGGCCATCCTAGGACAGTGCCAGGGGAGGGAGGAGGAATGGGGGCATGTAACAACACAAAGGGTACCGAATCCTAAACCAGGGGAAGTGAGGGCCGGTTAGAGGCCCACACTTCACCTGCACATGCATTACTTATATACCTAATCTGGACTTATACTCCACATCTTTTTAATAAAATATAATTTTTTAGAAAAGGAATACAGGGAAGAATCAACACTGCAGAATACTTCATGGGAACTATAGAGTGAAAATAAGAAACTAATAAATGTAGAACGCTCAGAAATAGAAAAGGACCTCAATATCTGAGTCCTTTTATTTCTAAGTAACAGAAAAACTTAAATAATAATGAAAGTTTCTATCTGTCATAACAAGAGATGGAAACAGGGTGATTCCAAGGTTGGGTTACAGGGTGGCTTAATGATGTTATCAAGGAGCAAGGTTCACTTCATCCTTCTGCTCTGCCGATGTCAGTGTGTAAGCCCGGTTTTCAGACAAGCTCTCTGCGTGGTCAGGATACAACAGAATTTCCAGGTATTATATCCACACATAACAACAAAAGACTTATATCCAGAATATATGAACTCCTATAAAAGTCATTATTAAATAAAACAACCCAGGGCAGAATTGGCAAATGGATTGAACAGATATTTCATGCAAGAATACTTACAAGATGCCAGTAAGACATGGAAACAATGCTTACCATCGTTAGTTGTCAGGGAAACATAAATTAAAACTGCAGTGGTATACCACTACATACCCAATAGACTGTGTAAAATGATAAAGATTGACATTATAACAAGTGTTGGAGAGGATATGGAGCATCTGGAACTGGAACATTGCTGGTGAATGTGTAAAGTGACTATAGCAATTTGTAAAACAGTTAAGCATACACTTCCATATAGCTCAGCAGTTTCACTCCTCGGTATTTATTCAAGAGCAATGAAAACCGTATGTCCACAAAAATATTTGTATACAAATATTCATTGCATCTTTATTTACAGTAGCCCCATGCTAGAAACAATCCACATGTCCATGAGCAGGTGAATGGATAAACAAATTGTGATATATTCAATCGGTGGAAGACTACTCAACGTAAAAAGTTAAGGATTTCTAGGCCTGGTTCAGTGGCTTAAGCCTGTAATCCCAGCACTTTGGGAGGCCGAGGTGAGAGGATTGCCTGAGTCCAGGGGTTCAAGACCAGCCTGGACAACTTGGTGAAACCTTATAAACTTTGTCTCTACAGTGAATCAATAACTTAGCTGGGCATGGTGGCATGTCCCTGTAGTTCCAGCTACTTGGAAGGCTAAGGTGGAAGAATCACCTGAGCCCAGCAAGTCAAGGCTGCAGTGGCCGTGAGCATGCCACTGCACTCACTCTGGGCAACAGAGTGAGGCTCTGACTCCAAAAAAATAAAAATAAAAATAAAGGATTTCTAGTGTACACAACACTTGGATAAATCTCAGAAATATGCTGAGTGAAAGAAACCAGACACAAAAGAGTATATACTTTGATTCCATTTTTGTGGAGTTCTAAACCTGGCAAAAAGAAAAAAGACATCTAGTAGCAGAAAGTAGATCAGTGGTTGCCTGGGCCTGGAGGATACCAGATTTGACCAAAATGGGGCCTGAGGTGATGGAAATTGTTATTGTGGTGGTGGTTACATGATAATATACATTGTCAAAATTCATCAAATTGTGCAGTTAAAATTTGTATTTTATTGTATATAAATTATATCTCTGTAAAGCTGACTTAAGAAGCATTTTGTATACTTTTTAAAGGCAGAGGGACTGTAAATTATGGATTGTGCAAGATGAGCAGTAAACTTTTTTTGAATTGATGATGAAAAAAGGATAATTGCCTGAGTGTCAGTATCAGTGACTGAAACCTTTCTGAGTTTCCCTATTTGTACGTATATTTTCAAACTGAATAGAAGATATTATGAGGATTTTTTTTTCTGTGATGGAAGAATACTGTAGATAAGTACTGGTGACATGTTAAATAATAAATAAGCATACTAAGTTACATTGCTGGGCATCAAGCTGAGATATTAGTTAACGAGCTAGACATAGTCCCTGCTTTTATGGAGTTTTGCAGTCTATTGGAGGAAGACTGTTAGTTCCAAAAATAGCTATTTGGTTATCAGCAGAGGTAAAGGCATGTGCTATAAGTTTGAATAACACAAGGATATAGCTTAATCTGGTTAGTGCGGTTTATTTAATTTTGCTCACTAATTTGTTCTTGGAATTCCAGGTTTATGATTATGTTTCTTTTGAGATTGGCAATTTTAAAGTTAAGATGATTGTTTTTAGCAAACTTTATTTAAATGATCTTTAGAGTCTATCATGCTTTTAAAAAGATGCCATATTTCCCATTTTTGATTTTTAGGTAACAACTGTTGATAGATTTCAAGGTCAACAGAACGATTATATTCTTCTTTCTCTAGTACGAACCAGGGCAGTGGGCCATCTGAGGTACGTAGGAAGAAATTTTCATATTATTGAATATTGCTGTCTACTTCAGCTTTGAATGTCTGTGGCAAAGTTTAAATTATAATTAATTATTGCAGCAATTTTTGGTGCTTTTTGATGAACTGTAACATTATTAGATTTCTTCTATAGTAAACCATTGCCATTGCTACAGGATTTTTTTACTCTGAAATGCTTTAGCAATTAAAAAATTTTTACTCTTCAGTAATATTCAGAGATATCATTTTATGATAAAGTCCTATTAAATATATCTATATCTGTTAGAAACAACAGAAATTAAAGGAGATAAAGTGGGGAGAAAAATACTCTACAGAATAAATTTTCGTTGCGTGAGGTTTGGATTTCCCCCCCACACACACAATCTTTCAGCTTCCGTGTTAGAGGATAAAGAAACCATTTGTTCTCCCTGGATTAAGAATTGTCAAAACAAAAAATAATCTATTTTTATCATTTATTGTGATGTATTTATGTGCTAGAGATTTATGGGAATAATATCTTCTTTTTACAAAGCAGCCGTTTAGTTTTATATAAACCTTCATCTCATATGACTTACTAGCAAAACTATAAGGAGAGTTTATTATTTTATTGGGCAGATATCAAAAGAAAATTCTCCAAGCTCATAGTGTTATCAAGTCAAGATCTATTTAGAGATTAACCCAGTGATCAAATTTTATTAGATTGATAACTTTTATGTAAGTGTCAGCAAAGATGTAATGTCTTAAGAAATTGTTTCAAGATGATAGCATCCTAAGGCCAGGCATGGTAGCTCACACTATAATCTCAGCACTTTAGGAGGCTGAGGCAGAAGGATTGTTGGACCCAGGAGTTCAAGACCAGCCTGGGCAACATAGCAAGACTTTGTCTCTACAAAAAAATTAAAAAATTAGCCAGGCGTGGTGGCACATGCCTATAGTCCCAGCTATTTAGGAGGCTGAGGTGGGAGGATTGCCCTGAGCTCAGTAGGTTGAGGCTGCAGTGAGCTGTGATCTTGCCACTGCATTCCAACCTGGGTGACAGAGCAAGACCCTGACTTAAATTTTTAAAAAAGGGTATAACCATTCTAAGAGTAGATTATTTTTGTTTATTTACTTAAGTGTTAAGCCAATACTTAGAGACAGCTTTTCTAAAAAATACTTCCTTTTTCTCATTGAGATTTATAACTTGTCTGAATGGGCCATAATTATGGTTACATAATTAAAAATCTCAAAAACTTTCATTATAAATGTATGTATACTGCTTCCTCCCCCTTCCTTTTTTCTTACTTCAGTACCTTGTCTTCTTCAAATTCCAGTGACTTTAGTTCTATGTTATTCTTTGCCTAATTTTTCTGGAAACTTTTAAAAAAATGTTCTATTGATAAAATGCTTATAAATTAGAGTCACAAAAAACCCTGATTTCAGTATTGTCTTATGTATCAAAATTTCCTAAGCAAAAATAACGTTATCCAACTAAATTAAACCTATTCCTATTTGCCAGAATCGCCTTTTGAAAATCCACCTTCTAAGCCAGGGATGGTGGCTCTCATCTGTAATCCCAACATTTAGGAGGCTGAGGCAGGAGAATTGCTTAAACCAGGAGTTTGAGACTAGCCTGGACTATGAATAGTAACTATAATAATAGAAAAATTAGCCAAGTATGGTGGCGTGCATGTGTTGTCTCAGTTACTCGGGAGGTTGAGGTGGGAGGATCACTTGAGCCCTGGAATTTGAGGCTGTGGTGAGCCATGATCCTGCCACTGCACTCTAGCCTGAGCAACAGAGTGAAACCCTGTCTCAAAAAAAAAAAAAAAAGTCCACCTTCTTCATCAGGAATGTTAGTGGCTGTGGGGGTGGTATTAGTGCACAGAGGGAACATGCCAATTTAGCTGTTATTTATTATTCCAATTACCCAGGTAGCTTAGCCTAAGTATCTTAACTAGACTTTTGATCAGACTCTGTAGAACTTTTTGATTTGTAGAAAGCTGATCTTTCATATTCTTCCCTTTATAGCAAGAAAATATTTGTTTCAAGAGACAAAGGAACCCCACTTTTGGCTATAGTTCATGTTTTAAATAACAGCTTTATTAAGATACAATTCACGTATCATACAACTCACTTGCAGTGCTCATAGTGTTGGGTCATTTGTTTAACAAATATTCTCAGATCCATCTATTTGGCAGTATGCTAGGTTCTTAATATATAGCAGTAAATCTAACATTCATGATCTTGCCCTCAAGGAGCTAGAGATATGCTTAGAAGATACCCTACATTTGATTCTACAGATGATTTTGGTTTAAAACTTCTCATGTATGATGGAGATCACACTTATGAAAGCCACTTTACTGCAGTACATCATGGAAGGCTGAAGGGAAAATTTTTCTCAGAAGGAATGATACAGTGGTCACTCAATAGCACTTTGTCTGTGCTCTGTCTAGAGATAGAAACTCTGGATGTGAGGGGGAGAACTGAACATAATATAGTGATTACCACAAAAACAACAGTTTGTCACCTCTTTTTACTGCCAACCCTTTTTTACCCTGACTACATTAAGTTTTAGCCATAATTTATTGTATAATATTTGTGTGAGAACTCATGGTAAATATTTCTAGCACTCTAAATTCAGTTACCAGTGTTGGAACCAACCATCTATATAGCATGATTCCTAACCTAGAAGATAATATTTCCTTTATGAATCCAGTGTGTCACAAATGTAGAGATTCCTCAGCACGCTTAAAAAGCAGTATGCTTTCTTCCTTCTACCTATATGAACATCTTTTAATTTTATGTGTTGTTGGGGGATGGGTACCTATTTCCCCCCTCCCCCACACATACACATAGCACAAGATCATAACTGATGTTATATGTGATATCACACAGTACCTCCTGCTGAGGGAACCTAAATTCTTTTAAAGACCATAAAACACAATAGAAAATGATGCTGAGTTAGAGATATTCCCAAAATATCTTACATTACACAAAGAAAAGCTATTGGATAAGCATTCCAATTCCTGCTTCCCTTTCTGGTTATTATATGACCTCTGTAACGGTAGATCTCTGTAATGCCCTTTAACACTTTCTTTCAGGGATTGGGGGTGATTGTACCAGACTTTATTATTCTTCATGAAAGTCTTCTCTTTTGTTGAGTACTCAAAATTTGAAAAGCCATCTAGAAGAATCTCAAGAAAACATATTTGCCCTCCGTATTTGAAACCAAAATGATCTTTCCTCACCAAAATATATTCTAATTTAACCTCTAGTGAGGTAAAATTATACTTCATAGATAGCCCTCTTTTATCACTTTATTTTGTTCAGCCCATTAAACAAAAATTTTAAGAGCTAGATTAAAGAAAACCAGCATCATTCATCAGATAGCCAGCTACATGCCTGATCATTCCATTTAACTATTTTTATTACTGTTTATGTGAACACTGAGTACTTACTTTAGGCCAGACATTGAACCAAAATACCAGAGTGAATACATAAATAAGACGTAGTATTACAGGTAGAATATCCCTTATCGAAATGCATGGGATCAGAAATGTTTAGGATTTCAGATTCTTTTCAGATTTTGGAATATTTGCATATACATAAATAAGATATTTTGAGAATGAGACCTAAGTCTAAACATGAAATTAATTTGTTTCACATATACTTTATATACATAGTCTGACAGTAATTTTATTTTGCCCTTGAAAGCAGTAAATAAATTGTATGCCTTTATTTTGACTGTGATTCTTCATATTAGGTGTTGAATTTTCCACTTATGGCATAGTGTTGGGGCCCAAAATGTTTTAGATTTCTGAGCATTTTAGGTTTTTGATTTTCAGATTAGAGATAATCAACTTGTGCTGTTACAGCATCATACTGTATTTCCATAAATACCTATTATTATAAGTAAGTATAAAACAATATGGTAGCAGTTATTTAGGAAGTAAAATTTGGTCTTGGTGGTGCCTGGGAGTTGAGTAGACAAAATAGAAGGGGAAGAGTTCAAATTGATTCATTGGTGGTAGTACAGTAAATTGATGACTGACAAGGGTACTGTAATACTAATAGTTACTTAAACCTTTTCAATCAGTGCAGTGGTTATTTTGTGATCTTCCTGCCAGAAAAACCAAGAGGTTAGTAATAAAGCATTAACTTTTTGATTTACTAGTTACATAACATTGATTAGCTTTATGTTTATTAAGTTTTTAAGAAGCTTACATTTTTATTGCCATGGCTTAGCATGATTATTTAGTGGAATATGTAAAGAAGGGAAAAAGCTGTATAAGTATGTTATTAATCTTGAAATGTACTAATTATTTTGTTTGTTTCCCAAAGGGATGTCCGTCGCTTAGTGGTGGCCATGTCTAGAGCCAGACTCGGACTTTATATCTTCGCCAGAGTATCCCTCTTCCAAAACTGTTTTGAACTAACTCCAGCTTTCAGTCAGCTCACGGCCCGCCCCCTTCATTTGCATATAATTCCAACAGAACCGTTCCCAACCACAAGAAAGGTAGGACATTTTTCTTTATTGTATAGAAGCTCATTGCCCAAATTGGGATTTTCTTATAGGTGACTGCATTAGCTAGGAATAATATCATATCAGTAATTCATTCTATTGGTTTATTTTACTTTATTTTATGTTTTTAGAGACAGGGACTCACTGTGTCACTGACTGGAGTGCAGTGGTATGATCATATCTCATTGCAGCCTCAAACTCTGGGCCCAAGCAATCCCCACCTCAGCCTCCGAAGTAACAGGGACTACTGGCGCGTGGCACCACACCTGACTAATTTTTCATTTTTCAGAGCAACAAAATCTGGCTGTGTTGCCCAGTTTGGTCTCAAACTTATGACTTTAACAGTCCTCCCACCTCAGTAGCTACGACTGTAGGTATTATCCACTGCTGGTGCCCATTTCACAAATAGAAAGTTTCAGAGAAGTTAAATCATTTGCTGCACATTAAGTAGAGTAGGTAGAGGATCCAAGATTTCAAAACCCTGGCAGTCTGACTCTAGAGTCTCTATTATTTATTAATGTACTATGCTGCCTCTCTACAGCTTTGTAAGGAGAACTTTTAACTATTTACTTGATAATAGAGCAATGAATAGTTGAGTTCCAAGAAGCTTGCATTCTGAGGAAATGGGGGAGTGGAGAGCACAGATACTTAATAAAAAGATAGTCACAGAAGTGACACTTCCTGTCCCCCCTCTTGTTCTCCTTTCTCAGCACCCTCCCTCCATAGGTAATAAGTCTCTTTAGTTTCTGGTTTATCCTTACATTCCTTTAGTATAAAGGAGCAGATGCTTGCTTATTTTCTTATATATATTTTTTCTTACATGAAAGTTATCATAGTATAGACTTTTGTTCTTTGCATTTTTCATTTAATGAAATGTCCCGGGGGGTCCATTGGATTTTAAATAAAATTGCTTTAAATGTTCATAGTATGCTTCTTACCACCACTCCTCTAAAAAAAGGAGCTAGATCAAGTTCTGTGTGTCTGTTTTATAATAAGTACTTTTTAAAGACTGCATTTTAATTTATTTTTAAAGAAATGCTGCTGTGGAGGAAAAGGGTGCAAAGAGATCATGAGGTGAGGTCACTTAAAGCCTTGAGTGTCAGTCTTCAGAGTCTGGACACAATCCTATATCTCTGAACTTCTCAATGAGTTGATTGTTAACCAGGGAGATGACTGAAAAGAAGTCTGGGGCAGAGCCTAGGTGTCTCTGTGTTTAACAAGCTCCCCAGGTACTTCCTCTGCAAGGGCTGGAGGGACATACCCAGAGTACAGATCAAGCAGTACCGCTGAACAGAAGGCTTGGAAACCAGTGCGTTGGGCACCACCCATGGGTTCAAGCTTCTTGAACATCTCCCCATATTCTGCTCCAGAGACATTGTGAAGGGATGAGAGGGCTGCATCTCAGGAAAGGCAAACAGAAACTCTATGTGTTTTGAAGGCAGCATGTTCTAGTCATAATAGCGTGGCAGCTTTGCACACAGATGTAGCTACTGCTGAAAGTGACCATTAATCAAAAGAATACCTGTTTGCATGTGGTACTACCATCCTGCTTAATTCTGAAAAAGGCTGTTTAATGTATTATTATTTCTAACTTTATGTGCTATAAAATATTTGTCATTTTAAGGGTAGAATCTTTTTTATTGGCTTTTTTTTAAATTTTATGGTTTTCTAAATTGTTTCTATAGTAGGAAAGGACGAGATTTATAAACATTTTATTAATAACTGTATATAGGAAAGTTTCTAATCTCTATTCTAGGATGGTTTAAGAAGAAGTGCAAAGTTTGGGTTTTCTTCATTTGTTTTACTGCTTTACCTACACTAATAGAGCAGTGTTCCTCAGATTGTTGTCAGAAAGTATACCATAAGAATCACTGCATTCTACCCAGGCCCACTGAATCTAAATCTCTGAGGACTAGAGCCCAGGCATCTGCAGTTTAACAACCTACCCCGGATGATGCTGACACTACAATTTTTAAATGAATATTTGAATATTCACTCCCATGACTAATAGTCTATATATTAAATAATAAAAATGATAGCTTCTTATTTTTTAGAAAAGCATAAATAGGAAGAAAAGTTTTAATATTTTTTTCTGAATTATCTTGTGAACTGTCTTTGGAGCGTACACAGAAACCACTACTTTAGAGCATGTTGATTTTTTCTTTAGTTAAATGGTTACTTATCTCATATTAATTTTTCTACTATATTAATACTTAATAGATGAAGACCCATACTTTACTTATCAGCCCAGAATTTATTGAAAGTTGATTATTCTTAGCTCTTCTAGTCTCCAGCTTGTCAGTGGAATCACTATTCTTTGGTTTTTTTTGTTTTTTTTTTTTGAGTCGGTGTCTCACTCTGTCACTCAGGCTGGAGTGCAGGGACACACTCAAAGCCACTGCAATCTTGACCTGCTGGACTCAGGTGATCCTTTTGCCTCAGGCTTCCAAGTAGCTAGAATTACAGGTACACGCCACCATGCCCAGAGAATTTTTTGATTTACTGTAGAGATGAGGTCTCGCCAAGTTGCCCAGGCTGGTCTCGAACCTGTGGGTTCAGGCAGTCCTCTCACCTCAGCCTCCCAAAGTGCTGGGATTATAGGCGTGAGCCACCATGCCTGGCAGAATCACTATTCTTTATGAAGTCTTTTTTTTTTTTTGAGCAATAGGGTCTTTCTCTGTTGTCCAGATTGGAGTGCAGTGGCGCAATCATAGCTTATTATAGCCTCAAACTCCTAGACTCAAGCAATCCTTCTGCCTTAGCCTCCCAAGAAGCTACAACTGCAGGTGCACACCACCACACCTGGCTAATTTTTTTATTTTTTATTTTATAGAGATGAGATATCACTATGTTGCTCAGAATAGTCTTAAACTCCTGGCCTCAAGAGATCCTTCCACTTGGCCCTCCCAAAGTGTTGAGATTACAGGCATGAGTCACCATACCTGACCTTCATGAAATCTTTATTGTTTCATGAAGTCTTTATTACACATTTCACAGTTACATTTTATGTCCTTTTAGTTCTCTTACTCTTGCTATTCTTACATCCTCCAAACCCTAACGGTGCTTATTCATAAGATCAAGAAATTAGTTTAAGGTGAAATGTTCTAAGGTTTTTTTCAATAGATACTTAACTTTCTTTTTGCCTTCTTCTAGAATGGAGAGAGACCATCTCATGAAGTACAGATAATAAAGAACATGCCCCAGATGGCAAATTTTGTATACAACATGTACATGCATTTAATACAGACTACACATCATTATCATCAGGTGAGTTTCTCAATATTGGCTGTTAATTTTTCTTGCTGTAGAAAGACTTTCTCTTTTGCAGAATAAATCCTTAAAGTTTCTAATTCCTTATGGGAAACCAACTAAAGTAGGCTGTTATTATAGATATAAAACATTCATACTTTTAAATCATCTTTATTTAGATGGAATTTGACATAAAATAAAGTCCACATATTTCAGGTATATAATTCGATGTTGTCTTGAAGGAGACAAAAGACATAAGTTGACAAGGTCCTTATGTCTTAAAAAAACACAAGCTTGACAAGGTCCTTGTGTTCCTGCCTGGCTCCAACAGGAGCTTGACCAGTATCTCCTTCCCTCAATGTTTGCCCCTGGGAATGTTGATTTAGTAGAATTCAGGTGGTGTGACCTCTAGTCTGCGTAGGCTGGATGTAGCCTGCTTCGATAATAACTTTACTCAGAACTTCAAAGAACACAGATGTTAATAGTTTTACTTAGACTCTCAGAAAACAAAGATGTCAGCACTATAGTCAGCTTGCCGGGGAAAGTCCTGAACATTAATGTTTTCCCAGCTGATGCTAGCATTAAAATATTTCTTGTTTATGTAGTTTTGCTCTATACAAGAAAACATACTGTAAGAATAAACTTGCTCTCACCTATTGAGGCCAGAGACCTCCCAATCCCACTGTTCTTTGTCTTTCTTTTCTCATTTCCTCCCCCCACCTCAGGCCCTGCTCTAGGGAGGCTGGACCTCTGCATTTTCTGACAGAAGTATATACCTGTGAAGCTATCACCACAATCAAGATAATGAATATGTTCACTATCTCTTAAGAGTTTTCCTTATGCCCCTTTGTAATCTCTCCTTATCCTTCACCAGACCCCTTTCTGCCTTCCCCAGGCAACTAAGGATCTGCTTTCTGTCATTATTAGTTGGTCTCCATTTTCTAGTCATTTATATGAATGGGCTCATACAGTATGTACTTTTTTTTCTCTGGCTCCTATTACTTACACAAGACTTTGTGCTTGGGTAAACACCTAGAAGTGGAATAGCTGGATCAGATGTTAAGGATGTGTTTAACTTTTTAAGAAACTGCCATCCGAGTGGTTGTAATCACTCATTTCACACTCTCACCAGCAGTATGATAGATATAGTTGCAACACATCCTTAATCACACTTGATATGGTAAGTGGTTTGGGGGGTTTTTGTTTTTGTTTTGGTAGTCTGGATGGGTATACAGTAGTCTCCATGTGGTTTAATTTTTATTTCCCCAATGACTAACGATGTTGAACTTATTTTCATGTGGTTGTCATGTGTACATTTTCTTTGAGATGTGTTTGCTCAAGTCCCTTGCTTGTTTTCTTATTGGGTTGTATGTTTCATTGAGTTTTGAGTGATTTTTATTTATTCTGACTGCAAGCCCTTTATCATATTGTAGTCTCTGATTTTTTTTTGTCTTTCAAAGAGCAAAAGTTTTACATTTTGATGAAGTTCAATGTATCAAATTGTTCTTTTTATGATTTATGCTTTTTGTGTCCTAAAAATACTTAGCCTAACTCAGAGTTACAAAGATTTTTTTTCTAGAAGTTATATAATTTTAGGTTTGATATTTAGAAGTGTGATACATTTTGAGTTAATATATTTATATGGCACAAGATGGGGTTGAATTTTATTCATTTGCATTTGGATATCGAGTTGCTTCAGCACCATTTCCCAAATAGACCATTTTTTTCCTCTGTTGAATTGTCATCTTAGTAAAAAAATGAATTGACCATATATGTGAGAGTCTATTTCTGGGCTCTCTATTCTTTCCATTGTTCTATGTATTTGTCCCTTTGTCCTGACCACACTACCTTGATTACAGTAGCTTTATAGTAAATTTTGAAATTAGATAACATCAGTCTTTTAGCTTTTAGCCTTTTTTTTTTTTTTGAGTTGGAGTTTCACTCTGTCACCCAGACTGGAGTGCAGTGGCCACTCCCCTGCAGCCTCGACCTGCTGGGCTCCAGTGATCCTTCCGCCTCAGCCTTCCAAGTAGCTGGAACTACAGGCATGCACCACCATGCCCGGCTAATTTTTGATTTATTGTAGAGATGAGGTCTCACCAAGTTGCCCAGGCAGGTCTCGAACCCGCGGGATCAGGCAATCCATTCACCTCAGCCTCCCAAAGTGCGGGATTACAGGCTGAGACACCGAGCCCGGCAGCTTTTTTTTAAAAATCAAAATTAGCTATTCTGTTCCTTTTCTGTGTACATTTTAGAATCAACTGGTCAATATTTTTCCCCCAAAAAGCATGCTGCATTTTTTTTTTTTTCCTGAGCTGGAATCTCACTCGGTTGCCCAAGCTAGAATGCAGTGGCATGCTCACAGCCACCACAGCCTCGACCTGCTGGACTCAGGTGATCCTTCCAAGTAGCTGAAACTACAGGTGTCCACTACCATGCCTGGCTGTTTTTTTATTTATTATAGGGATGAGTTCTCGCCAAGTTGCCCAGGCTGATCTCGAACCCCTGAACTCAGACAGTCCTCTTGCCTCAGTCTCCCAAAGTGCTAGAATTACAGGCTTGAGCTGCCATGCCTGGCCTGTTGCATTTATTATTATTTGTGTGTGTGTGCGTGAGTGACATCTTTTTTTCTCTCTCTTTTAATTTTTATTTTGAAATTGTGGGGTACAATTCAAGGTTAGGTATGCAAATGTTCATTGTGCAGGCGCCCTTATTGATGAGATGGGATTGTTCAGGATCTCCTTGGGGAGATTGACATCTTCACAATATTGAGTCTTCCCTTTCATGAATAAGCTATATCTCTCCATTTATTTAGATCTCCTTTTTATTACCTCATCAGTGTTTTGTAATTTTCAGCATATAAATCTTACACATATTTTATGTAAGATTACACAAAATTAGCTTTTTTGCTGTCTTTTTTTCTGCTATTGTGAATGGTACTTTGAAATTTTTTTTCAATTTCCATCAAAGTAAACAGAGGAGAAAAGCCAAGCCACTTGACTTCTGTGGAGCAAAGTGGGGGCTAAGCAGGTAGACCTGCTTCAGCTTTCTGGTTGAATGGGACAGAAGCCTTGTACCCTGCTACTGCTTCCTCCCATCGTCTCAAGGCTTGACTGCTTTCTCACAGGGCTCCTTGATTAAGTTGGCCTTTTCAAGTGTTTGTGTTGCAATCAGTCCTAATCAGCCACTGTTTCTTTGCAGACATGCTACAGTGAATTATTTGGCTTCAAAATCTAATAGTTTTTCATGTTATTTTCCTCTCGGAAGATTTAATAAATACTTTGGTCATTAATATGTGACATCTTTGTAGGCATTTTCCTTGGTGTTAGCAGAATCTAGTCCATTGTCTTCAGAGGTATTATATTCTAGTCCATTGTCTTCAGAGGTATTACATCTGTAACATAAAATGACCAGGAGTGTTTTGGAGAACTCTAGGAAGATGTTAATGTGAGAGCTTAGCTTTATAAACCACAGCGTTTTTCATTTGAGTTCTTATTGATATTGTCTTTTTTTTTAATTAGACTTTATTACAACTACCACCTGCTATGGTGGAAGAAGGTGAGGAAGTTCAAAGTCAAGAAACAGAATTGGAAACAGAAGAAGAGGCCATGCCAGCTCAAGCTGACATCATACCTAGTCCAACAGATGCCAGCTGCATTCAAGAAACGCCAGCTTTTCACACTGATACCACCCCTAGTCAGACTGAGGCCACACCCAATGAGGGCCAAGCCAGTTCCAATCTGGAAGCCATCCCTGCTCTATCTGAAATCACCACTATTGTGGCAGGAGCTGTAACTGCACCAGCAGAGGCTAACACCCCTGAAGATGCCACCTCAGCCCCAACAGAGACTAAGTAGCCAAACTGTAGCCCTTCTAAGGGAGGACATGTCACTCAAGAAGTCTAAGTAAAATTAGTTGTTGTATTTTACATTTGTCTCTGCCATTTTAATGGCACGAATAACATCCAGTTCTTATTTTTGTTAACTGATGTCAGTGTTTTGGATATACTTTTTAAAATTATTTATGTATGAACAACTCCGGTTTTATTTGTTCAGTGAGAAGACCAATAACCATTCCTTTTATAGCTTGATCACTGAGTGAATGTATCTATAAGCATACCTACATTAAAATAATTTTCTGTGGAATACATAAGACATACTTCACATTTTTAGTGAACATCTCTAAAGAAAAGGACCAAATACACTGGAATTAATTGTGAATGCCCTTAAGCAGGTGACCAAATTAGAGAGGAAATTGTTTCTTCTATCATACTGTCAAAAGCTCAAAAAAAAACCAAAACTGTTTCCTTTTTTTTAATCTTTCTTTGCTGTGTTCCTCTATGTAAAGACCTTAACAGCCATAAGATATGACTTTCTTCAGTCTATCAAAGAGGTTGCCTGCATTTCCTTCTTAATCTCATTAGAATCACCTAAGATGTGTGTTCTTGGGGCCCACCTCAGACTTAATGAATCTGCATTTTAACAGGTTCTCCACACCACTAATGTTTGGGTTGCTGATAGCGTGGCATCATACAAGGCTGGGAGACTGAGCCAGGATTCGTCATTCAGCTAAATAGGAAGAATCCAGCAAATCAGTCTGGACAGGAAGCAGGATCCAGAGTCTGGTCAGTGAGAGCGAGCAAACTTCTGTTTGCACAATAGAATTCGCCCACTACAGAGGTTCTGAGTTTTCTGCCCTGTTTAATTTTCTTGGTAGATAACCAGCCACAAGGAGACTGTGAAGTAAAATGCCCTCCAAATACGGGGTGGCAAAGGTACCTAGGACCTTGCTACTCAAGTGTGGTTGACAAACCAGCAGCATCAACACCCAGTTGAAGTTTGTTATGTTAGAAATTCAGAAATTTGGGCTTCACTCCAGACCTATTAAATCTAAATCTGCATTTCAACAAAATCTCCAGGTGATTCATACACACTTTGTAGTTTGAGAAGCACTATACTGAGATTTCTGTGCTGTCCTCACATGAATGAGACTATAATGGTAGAATTAACAGTGAGTGTGACTGATGTTTTCTGACAAGGGACCTTTGCTTATAAGGTCCCTGGGCATGGTGCCCGGAGCTGGAAGAAAGAGATGGATATGTGTTTGGGAGGAGAGACAAATTGCCCACTAGTTCTCTCTTTCCCATTTTGATCATCTGCTAGTGGCTAAGGGGGAACATTTCTAGAGTGTCCCCTCTAGTGCATCTACCATAGGCTTGATCGTGTCCAAGGAATCTTTGAGGAAATAACAACAACTGTACTACCATTGTAATCCTTTTGAAGGAATGATTGATTCATAAGGAAATTAAACCTCATAAGTCAAGCCAATTAAATTTTCAAGTGACTAGTATTTGCTCTGCTCCACCAGGCTGTGGTGGATGTGGTTCAGTCTCTGATCTGCCAATGTGTCCTAGTGCCTCAGAACACTCGAGTCAGTTTTGAGTGAGGAGGGGGAGATGAAAGTGACGGGATAATGAGGAGAGTGAAAATGCCAAGGAGGCGATACTAGGAAACTCAGGTCTGTTTGGTATCAGAATAAGGATCAAGCCAGATAGTCTGTTACATAATTTCTCTGATAAAAGATTTGAAAGCAGGTGCTGTGGGCATCTGTATGGGGAATAGCACTCACAGAATTATTTTCATTTGTAAATATATGGTATCAGGTTAAGCAAGGGAAAGAAGCTTTACTGTATTACCATCTTTCCTGGAAAAGATTGATTTTTCTCTCTACCCTTTAGGGGATATGAAGTATGATACCTGCAACCAAAATAAGCAAACTGTTAAGCTGCTTTCTTATTAAGTAAACTGTTTTCGAAGCACAGTACATCACTCTTGTCTAGCTGGGTGACCATACTTTTTTCTTTGCTGCTTGATTTTTCTATCACACTAAAAAGCAAATCAAGTGGAATATGGGTAAGTCCTTTGCCTTTGTCAGAAGAATTTTTAAAAAGGTGAAGGCAGCGAGATTTAAATTCTTTGAAACTATTTGTTTAAAATCCAGTGAATTTCAGTTGACTAAAGAATCATGGAATTTTAAAAGGAATTTGAGAGATCCAACTTTAAATAGTAAGGAAACAGAGTCAGAGCCACTTAACCAGGGTGGCAGCTATAGGAGAGTGGGGCAGAATCCAAGTCTACAATTTCAGCTCAGTGTCTTGTTTGTTTTTCAGCCAAGCACACGAGTGATTGTTTCATAAATTCAAGAGTTTTCTATTTAACTTGGAATTACTACAGAAACAGGTTCTCCAGCCATGTGACTTTCAGATTAGTGTTCTCATTGTTCTTTATCCTGCTTTTCATATCTGAATATGTCATGATTTTAGAATCTATTTTTAAAAGAAAACCAAAAAGATGCATGCCAAGAGAGTGAACATGAAATGAAGCAACTCAAGTATTCAGGGTTTTTTTTCCTGCAAAATGCTGAATTAAGAAAGCTCATTACCAGCAATTGCAAATAAATAGTTCCATTTATTTAGGCAGATAGGCAGATGAATAAGAAGATCTTAACATTATCAGGATTTCTGAAGTTGGTATAATGATAAAGTTGAACTGTTTTGCTAGATACTGAGAAAAGCTGTGTAAATGGACCATTTGTGCTTCTATAAAAAAAAAGAGAAGTTTTTTTAATGATTAAGAGATAGTGTAATATTGTAAAACAGACTTTGGATTCACCCAGACCTGGCTCAAATTTTACCTAATTTGCTTATCAGCATTTGATTTGACCTTAGACAAATTTTATAGCCTCTCTAAGATCCAGTTTTCTTAATCTATAAAGCAGGGAAAATATCTGTTTAGATGGGTCCGTTTGCGTTACTTTTATGGGGTAATGTTTATGAAAATGTCTATCACCTAAATGCTCAGCAAATTCAAGTTTTCTTTCCGTTTTTCTTCAAAGCTTTTTGACAATGTGGGATATTGCCAACTAATCCTTTGACTTGAGCGCTTAGCTGTGCTTCTATCCAGGGAGCATGGAGGATAATCAAGAACTAGACATCTGGTGGCAGTTGACCTTTGAGGATCTATCCAAAATCATGTCTGCTGATTGGAGACCTTTGAATCAGTACATCATTACTTTGAGGATGGTCTTTGCTGAAATTAAAATTCTGGCAGAGCAACATAACCAGAGGGAAGACATGGGTCCTATCATGCTTTTGAAATGTGTAGGTGAGAAAAATTAGCGGGCATGGTAGCGTGCGCCTGTAATTCCAGCTACTCGGAAGGTTGAGGCAGAAGGATCGCCGGAGCCCAGCAGGTTGAGGCTGCGGTGGCCGGGAGCGGCCACTGCACTCCAGTCTGGGTGACAGAGTGAGACTCCAACTCAAAAAAAAAAAAAGAAATGTGTAGGTGATGACGTCTGTCATTTCAGAATTCTGTACTGTCCCATCCCCAAATCATCTATATTGTTGCATTTATTTAGGTTTATACCTCGAATGTGCTTTCATCTTGCAGTCGCTCAGATGGTATTTTTAGAAATGTTTTTCTAGTTTAGATAAAGATTTTTTTAAAAATTGGCCCTTTTGCACAAGCCACAAGAGCTTCCTATGAAAAATGCTTGGCGGTTATTCTTTGTAATTATTAAGCAATCATGGTAATGGATGTTTAAGAATAACAGAACTGGAGCTACACTGAACTATGAGTAGAAATGAAGACATGTGAGGCTTTTTTTCTCCATCCATTGGTACTCTTTAGTTACAAGATTTGAAAGGTATTTTAATTAAATGGGACCCAGAAATTTTGGACACTCCAGTTTTCTTCTTAGGGACAATCCCTACTTCTGGAGTTTGACTCAGAATGCAGCATGGTGCTGCTGACTGACAGCATGCCAGCTTTATTCACTTACCTCTCGATATCTTTTGAATTATACTTGTTTCAGGGGCTGTTTAAATTTTGCACTTACGTACAAACATGGTTGACCCCATTATTTCTCAACATATATTATAGAAAACACTAATCTTGAAAAATACTATGAGAAACATGTTCTATGGTCAAATAAATTTAGGAAACACAATGAATTATTGTTCCCCTTTTGCAGAATCACAATGCATGGTTAGCTAATTAAAGGTTCTCAGAAGTCCTGCTGAAAAGAATCATGTTTAACTTTGTTTAACCTAGCATTTGCCCGACTTTTTAGACCATAAAACTTTTTTTTTTTTAATTGAATAGACACCTTAGGTAGCTGTTTCCTCAGAAAACAGTTTGGGATCCAGTATCTTTACATCAGCAAATATTTCGAATCTGCCTTAAAAAAGTAAAGCCTAAATACATTTTTTTCTATAAGTAATCAGACGCTGAAGTAACAGCTGAAGAGGAAACTGGAGGTGAAGTTATTTGTACAAAATGTCATATCGTAGTGTAATTTGTTGAGTGTCATGTGGTATTAATAGCAACATCCTGAAAATGCAAATGAATAAAAGTTTGGTCAATGTACCATGACATTCCTTCATGTGAGCCTCCTAAGAAAATGTCACTGAGCATTCTCTGTTTACATTTTAATTTTAGTCTCCAGAATTTCACACTAAGCTTTTCTTCTCATTTCTTACTTTGCAGTGAAAGAAGAGTTCTCATTTCTAATATGCCTTATCTTCTCCATTTTTAAAATTTGTATCCTTAAAAAGTTTAAATTCCCAAGAAAGAAAAGAATTATTTGCATAGCCTGTAGGGGTGGGCTGGAAATAATAAAATTAAGACAAATATAAAAAATGAAGACAATTTTCTTTCATAAGAATGTTTAACATAGAGGACTCCATAAGTTACCTTGCGTCAGACATGTTGAATTCTTTTTTGATTGATCTTCAGAAATGACTGTCCCCACAATCCTATTCCCTTCCACTTTTGATTTAATACTGTACACTTACTCTATACTTAATAGAGTTACAATCTAAGTTTGAGACCCTCAAAGGAAGCTGCTTCTCCTCAAGAGATGCCTGGTTTAATATAAAAAAGCTCTTTTGAGAAGCTGAGTTTATTGATATTCTTCAAAAAGTCAACAGTTCTAAATGAGAAGTGATCATATGAAATATCATTTTTTTCTTCATTGGTTCATTTAGGCCATTTAAAAAATTTTTTTATTTTAAAAATGTAGGGTACAATTCAGGGTTGGGTGTGCAAATGTTCATTATGCAGGTACCCTTGTTGGTGAGGTGTGCCCCCTTTTTAGGTCATTTTTGGTTAGTTGGTTGGTTTTTTTCTTCTGGTTTTTAGTTCATTTGTTGATAATCTGAACTAAAAGTGCTTACTGTGTTTTAATTACCCTTTTTTTCTCTCTCCTTTTTTTTTTTTTTGAATTGGAGTCTCATTCTGTTGCCCAGGCTGGAGTGCAGTAGCACGCTCACAGCCACCGCAGCCTTGACTTCCTGGGCTTAGGCGATCCTTCCATCTCAGCCTTCCACCTCAGCCTGTAGCTGGAACTACAGGCATGTTCTACAACACCCAGTTTATTTTTATTTTTTATTTATTGTAGAAACGAGGTTTCACCAAGTTGCCCAGGCTAGTCTCAAACCCATAGGCTCAGGCAATCCTCTCGCCTCGGCCTCCCAAAGTGCTGGGATTACAGCTGAACCACTGCGCCCAACCTCTCTTTCTTCTGGTAGCATATTCCAGTGCTGATTTCTTCTAATCTCAGACTGCTGCAAGAATAGGAATAGATCTAGTTAATTGGCATATCATTTTCTTGGTTGACTACTTTTCACAGAAGTATAGATGTATAATTAAAAGTTGGAAAATGTCTATGAAACTACCTAATTTTTGTGTTTATAGAATGCCGACTGTGTGCCAGGCAACAATGCCAGAAGCAATTCTGATGGTATATAGATGACAACATCAAGGCACTGGATGATTCACCTAAGACACCACAGTTAGTTGAACTGGTACTAGAACCACCCTGTGACTTTTCAGCAAATACCTTACCAGGCTGTTCTTTAAACTTATTTGCTTGACATAAGTTGAAGGAGCAACACTTAAATTTTGCACTGATAAGACAAGCTTACCAAATAATTCCTCTCAGGATTAGCATACCTGAGAAACTAGGTTGCCAGTATCAGGACAGGAGATAAAAAGTCTGTAGAAAGAGTTCCCAATGTTTACAGTATTTATACTTACAAGTGAAAGCCAAATTAGAGTTTGTTTTGGTTTGGAAAAGGTATGAGAAACACATAATGGGAAGGGACTCTGGTAAGTAATTCTCTGCGAAATGCTGGTTAATTATCTTAAAGTCATTTTATATTTAAGCAGTGGCAGGACAGATTGCAATTAATACTTTTAAAAGAGTATGATTTCTGAATGTTTTATTTACCTTGACTCTTAGTTTGGCAGGGATGGTAACCAGGATGCAACGTCTGCTTCTTCTGTCACCTTTGCCTCCTAACCCCTAACCACTCAGTATGAGTATGTCTCCATCCACGTTGGCCAGGTTGGTGTACAAATTGCCAATGCCTGCTGGGAACTCTATTGCTTGGAACACAACATCCAGCCTGATGGCCAGATGCCAAGTGATAAGACCATTAGGGGAAGAGATGACTATTCAACACTTTCTTTTGTGAGATGTGTGCTGGCAAGCATGTGTCCAGGGCAGTGTTTGTAGACCTGGAACCAACAGTCATTGACAGTTTGCATTGGCACCTAACCACCAACTCTTCCACCCTGTGCAGCTCATCACAGGGGAAGATGCTACCAATAATTGCGTCTGAGGGCACTACAGCATTGGCAAGATCAATGATCTCATCTAGGACTGAATTCATAAGCTGTCCATCCAATGCGTGGGTCTTCGGGGCTTCTTAGTTTTTCACAGCTTTGGTGGGAGAACTGGTTCTGAGTTTACCTCCCTGTTGATGGAATGTCTCTCTGTTGATTATGGCAAGAAGTCCAAGCTAAAGTTCTCCATTTACCCAACCCCCAGGTTTCCACAGCAGGAGTTGAGCCCTACAATTCTATCCTCACCGCCCACATCACCATGGAACACTGTATTTTCATGGTAGACAAAGACATCTGTCATAGAGACCTTACTATTGAGCACCCGACTTACACTAATCTTAATGGCCTTATTGGCCAGATTGTGTCCTCCATCACTGCTTCCCTCAGATTTGACGGAGCTCTGAATGTTGATCTGACAGAATTGCCGACCAACCTGGTGCCCTATCCCCATATCCACTTCCCTCTGGCCACATACGCCCCCATCATTTTGCTGAGAGAGTCTACCATGATTGACAGAGATCATCAATGCTTGCTTTGAGCCAGCCAACCAGATGGTGAAATGTGTCCCTTACCTTGGTAAATACAAGAGGTGACCCCCCCCACAAAAAAAACGGAATTATCTTTCGGAGGGCAGGCCCCTTGTAGTCCAGGCTTCTCCCACTAGGTAAGTATTTTAGAAACCCGTCAGCATTGGTGTGCAAGTTACCGCTGGGAGAGGCTGTGTTCGGCTTCAGTGAGTTTTTTGGGGGCAAGCAACTCACTGGTTCTTCCACCATGACAATGCACTTGCCCACGCTACACTGAGTGTTCAGCAGTGTTTGCCCACCCTCCCTTTCACCCAGTCTTGCCCCAAGCAATTTTTGTTTTGTTTTGTTTTCCTGGATGAAAAAAGTCCTCAAAGGGAAACGTTTTGCCAATGTCAGAGGTGAAACAAAAAAACAGCAAAAGCACTAAAAGACATCAAAACTGACTAGTTCAAAAATTTTCGAGCAGTAGAAAAAGTGTCTCAAGCCGAGCTCGGTGGCTCAGCCTGTAATCCCACACTTTGGAAGGCTGAGGTGAGTGGATTGCCTGAGCCCAGGCGTTCGAGACCCGCCTGGGCAATTTGGCAAGACCTCATTTCTATAATAAATCAAAAAAATTAGCCGGGTGTGGTAGTGCACGCCTGTAGTTCCAGCTACTTGGAAGGCTGAGGTGGAAGGATTGCTGGAGCCCAGCAGGTCGAGGCTGCGGTGGCTGGGAGCGGCCACTACACTCCAGTCTGGGTGACTGAGTAAGACTCCAACTCAAAAAAAAAAAAAGAAAATGTGTCTCAAAAGGTATATTGCATCAAATGGAAAGTACTTTGAAGGTGACAGTTTAAACATGTAAGAATAAATGCACAATGTTTAATCAATTCCAGGTTTTTTAGGGTTCCCCCTTGTACATAGCTTGCTGCCACTATTAAGATCAAGTGCAACATCCAGTTTGTGCATTGGTGTTCCACTGGCTTCAAGGTTGACATTAACTATCAACCTCCCACTGTGGTACCTGGTGAAGACCTGACCAAGCTTCAGAGAACCGTGTGTATACTGAGCAATACCACTACCATTGCTGAGACCTGGGCTCACCTGGATCACAGGTTTGACCAGATGCATGCCAAGCATGCCTTTGTTCACTGCTACATGGGTGAAGGGGGTGGACAAAGAATTTTCTGAGGCCTGTGGGGACATGACTGCCCTTGAGAAGGATTTCGAGAACGTTGGTATAGATTCTGTTGAAGGAGAGAGACAGGAAGAAAGAGGGATATGAATTATCCGTTGTTTTTTTTCCAACCCTGCAGCATGTCATAATCCCAGAATTTCAGCTTCGACATTAGTTTACAGGCATCAAATCTTCCTGGTTAGATTGTTTTCACTCATTGGTGATCATGTCTTTCCCATGTGTACCTGTAAGATTTTCCTATCATGTCTCAAAGTAAAGGCTTTAAGATATTTTTTAAGTGATTTCTAATAAAGGGAAAGATAAGATTTATCAAGACCTGCACTTTAAATTACCATTGTATTTTTTGTTTGTTTGTTTTTTGAATTGGAGTCTCACTCTGTTGCCCAGGCTGGAGTGCAGTGGCACACTCACAGCAACCCCCAATCAACCTGCTGGGCTCTGGCGATCCTTCTGCCTCAGCCTTCCAAGTAGCTGGAAATGCAGGTGTGCGCTACCACACCTGGCTAATATTTTTGATTTATTGTAGAGATGAGGTCTCGCCAAGTTGCCCAGGCTGGTCTCGAACTTGTGGGTTCAGGCAACCCACTTACCTCAGCCTCCCAAAGTGCTGGGATTACAGGCTGAGCCATGGAACTTGGCCCCATTATATGTTAATTGGGTCAGTCTTTCAATTAAACTTCCTGCCACAAACCTAGCTAGTGCTTTTGGGAGCTGAAAAGAACATACATGTGAGTTAAAACTTCCAGCAGTAAAAGTTCATTTGTAAAATAACTCAAAACAAGATACTCTTTGCAATCACAGAAATAAATTGTTTTAAGTTTTTTAGAAACTGTCATTGCAAATCTTGATCTCGTTGATCTAACTCTTATTAAATGAATGGGTTCATTTGAGCACGTGGAGAATGTCTCCTTTGCAGAAATATAGTCCTAGCTTAAGGAAGGAGTCATGAATGTCAACTATCATTGTTAATTCAGAGATTAAATTGGTCAGGTGGTTCTCTTAACTTGCCACTATTCATAATTGGATGGAAAATGAAATTATTGGTTCTTTTCTAGAATTAACATTTACCAATATTACCTTGTCTTGACTTTGCTAGTCTGAAACATTGAATGCAGGTCAAATGAATGCAAAGATCTCTGATATCAGACTTGTTGCTCTTATCACAGATTAAAGGTACTTGCTATGAGGAGTTACTTCATTAGTGGGACCTGGCATGAAGCAAGACATGCTACATATCAGCAGGCATTTTGGGATCCAGAAGGATACGTTTGACAATATATGGTGTGATATATATACATTTATTAAAAAAAAAAAAAAAAGACAATAGGAACGTTTTGTTTTTGTTTGAGTCAGCATCTCATTCTGTTGCCCAGGCTGGAGTGCAGTGGCATGTTTATGGCTCACTACAGCCTCAACCTCCTGGGCTCACACAATCCTCCTGCCTCAGCCTCCCAAATAGCTGGAACTACAGGTGCACACTACCAACCCTGGCTTTTTTGGTTTTTTTAGAGACAAGATCTTCCTGTGTTGCCCAGCCTTGTCTTGAACTCCTGAACTCAAGCAATCCTGCCACCTTAGCCTCCCAAAGTGCTAGGATTATAGGCATAAGCCACTGTGTCCAGCCAAAAAAGTATTTTTTTTTCCCCTAAGCTAGTCTAGCCAAAGGTTTGTCAAGGTTATTTATCTTTTCAAAAAACTAACCTTTTGTTTCATTGAGCTTCCTTTTTTTCCTAAATTTTATTTATTTCTGTTGTAATCTTTATTATTTCTTTCTTTTTGCTAATTTAGGGTTTAGTTCTTGATTTTCTAGTTCCTTGAGGTGCATTGTTAGGTTGTTTATTTGAAGTCTTTCAACTTTTTTTTTAATTGCTAGAAATGTCCCTCCTAGTACTACTTTTGCTGTATACCATAGCTTTTGGCGTGTTAGATTTCCATTTCCATGTTTCAAGACATTTAAAAATTTCCTTCATTGACCCATTGGTTGTTCAAGAACATGTTGTTCATGTGTTTGTGAAGTTTCTGAGATTCCAGTTGTTATGGACTTTCAGTTTTATTCCATTGTATTCAAAAAAGATACTAGATATGATTTCTACTTTTTAAAATGTGTTCATAGTTGTTTTGTGGCCTAAGATATTGTCAATTCTGGAGAATGTTCCATGTGCTGATGAAAAGAATGTATATTCTGCAGCAGTTGGGTGAAGTGTTCTGTAAATGTTAGTCCTGTTAGATCTGGTGAGTAGTTTAACTCCAGTGTTTCTTTATTGATTTTCTTTTTCTTTTTGGGTGATCTTTCCATTACTGAGACTGGAGGATTAAAGTCTCCTACTACTGTTGTATTGTAGCCTCTCTCTTTATATTTATTAATGTTTGCTTTATATACTTGGGAGCTCTAGTGTTAGGTGCATAGATATTTATAACTGCTATATTCTCATGCTGAATTGACCCTATTATCATTACATAATGACAGTCTGTGTCTCTTTTTACAGTCTTTGTAGTCTATTTTATTTGATACATGTATATAGCTACTCCTGCACTTTGTTGTTGTTGTCGTTTCTAGTTGCGTATCTAGTTAGACTTTATTTTTCCACCCCTTCACTTTCAATTTATGTCTTTGTAGGTGAAGTGGTTTTCTTATTGGTAGCATATGGTTGGGACTTGTTTCTTAATCCGTTCAGCCCCTCCATGCCTTTTAATTGAAAGACTGAGTCCATTTATATTCAGTGTTATTGTTGATAAGTAAGGACTTATTACTGCCATTCTATTGCCTGTTTTCTGGTTGTTTCCATTGAGAAGTCTGTTGCCAGACAATTGGAGTTCCCTTATATGTTATTTGCCTCCACTGTCTAGCTGCTTTAATGATTATCTCTTCGTACTTGACCTTTGAGTTTGATTATTATATACCTTTGGGTACTCTTATTTGGGTCAGATCTGTTTGGTGTTCTCTGACCTTCTTGAGGATATTTACCTCTTTCTCAAGTTTCAGAAAGTTTTCTGTTATTATTTCTTTGAACAAGCTTTCTACCCCTTGCTTTTACTCAACTCCCTCTTGGACCAATATTCTTAAATTAGATCTTTTGATGTAATTGTCTATATCTTCAAGATTATTTTTGTTGTTTTCATTCTTTTTGCATTTTTCCTCTGTGTGGGTTTTTTTGTTGTTGTTTGGTGTTTGTTTGTTGTTTGTTACTGTTTGTTTTGAGTCAAACTCTCACTCTGTTGTCCAGGCTGGAGTGCAGTGGCGTGTTTACGGCTATCACAGCCTCTACTTGCTGGGCTCAGGCGATCTTTCCAGCCTTCCAAGTAGCTGGAACTACAGTCATGTACCCCACACCTGGCTAATTTTTTTATTTGTTGTGGAGATGAGGTCTTGCCAAGTTGCCCTGACTGGTCTCGAACCCCTGAACTCAGGCAATCTTCTTGCCTCTGCCTCCCAAAGTGCTGGGATTACAGGCATGAGCCACCATACCTCGCTCCTCTGTGTATTTTCAAATAGCCTGTCTTCGAGCTCACAGATTCTTTCCTCTGCTTGAGCCATTCTAAACTTGAGAGCTCCTAATGAATCTCTCAGTTCAGCAAATGTTCAATTCCAAGATTTGTTTTCTTTTTTAAAATTACTTCAGTCTCTGTTAAATTTTTCTGATAAGTTTTCTGAATTGCATATTTGTGTTAGCTTGGAAACCATTGAGTTTCCTTAAAACAACTATGTTGAATTCTTGGTCAGAGAGTTTGTATATTGCCATCTTCATGTTAGGGTCAGTTACTGGTTCCTTGCTTTATCCATTTGGAAAGATCATGGTTCCCTGTTTTGCTGTTGTTTCTTATGGATGTACGTCTATTTCTTTGCATTGAAGGATTAGTTATTTAGCCCAGACTGCTCTGACTTGTTTTGATTTTTGTTGGATATATTTACTTAGAGGTTCTTTATCACTAGGCCTTCTTTTCAGCTCTAGGTGGTACTTTAAGCCCAGGTTTGCCTTGGCTCTAGTAAACACTCAGATCACTGTCCTTCCTGAGTGAGGGAGGTCCAAAAGGTCCTGGCAGTGTAGGAAGGCTGTGTTAGGGGGTTGTGCTCCATGGATTTGTGGGGTGAACCTCCTATAGTGTGATGCTGCTGAACAGCCACTCGGATTTGGCATCTCCTTTGGCCAAGTTGCAGAGCAGATTTTTCAGGACTTTCTGCCTTCCCCCTTTGTCTCTGCCTGTGCTCAGAGATAGTTTTCCCTTCAGGCGCTCACAGTGCTTCCCATGGGTTAAGGCAGGAACGACTCACAATACTTCCCAGGGGTTTCCTTGTGCCAGGAAACCCAAGATGATGGGGAAGCTGGTTGTCCACCTGGGTCTCACTTTTTCCAGTGTAGAAACAATACGTTGAGGGGAAATTTTCTGTGGGCTTGGTGTTAGGCAGAATGGAGAAAGGCATCATGGATGTCGAAATTTGATTCTCGAGTATTTTTACTTTCCTGTCACACAGGAACTGTCTCATCTTCATGTTTAAGTTCTGGAATATCTTGGCACTGTGTATTTGGTTTTGGCCTTCTATGGGGCGGGGGAGAAGGAGCAGAGAGAAGAGTAAAACCAGTTTGCTTCTACACCATTTTGGAACCAGAAGTCTGACGGGCTGATTTTTAAGGTTCTGTCTTCCATCACAATTAGTTCTGTCTGTTTTTGATCTTTATATAGATGGAATCATACATAATTTACTTTTCTTGTCTGCCTTCTCAAATAAATGTCTCTGTTTGATATGGGGAGGTATTCAGTAGATTAACTGAGCACTATTTGTTCAAAAGACTATCCTACCGTGAGCTACACTGCACTGTAGTATCATCTTTGTCATAAATCAAGTGTTCACATGTGTATGGGTCTGTTTCTGGAATCTCTTTTGTCTCATAGGCATATATTTATTTTCTTGTGCTAACATTTCCTTGTTTTAATTATTGTAACTTTATAGTAAATCTTGATATCTGTTGTGTAATCCTTTAGCTATATTCTTCATTCTTAGTCCTTGTAAACATTCTAGAATTATCTTCTCAACTTCACAAAAAACTTACTGGTATTTTCATAGGGATTACATCGAACCTATGGATTAGTTTGGAGAAAATTTGCAATCTGGGAATATGGTAATGTAACTCTATTTACTTAGGCCTTCTTTAATCATAATAATGTTTTGCGGTTTTCTATATAAGGGTCACTGTCATCTTTTGTTAAGTTTAGTCTTAGGCATTTATTTGTGCTATTGTAAATAATACTTCTAAAAATTGCTTTTCTGATTGTTTGTTACTGGTACATAAAAATGCAATATAGGCCAGGTGTGATGGCTCAGCCTATATCCTAGCACCTTGGAAGGCCGAGGCGAGAGGATTGCCTGAGTCCAGGGGTTTGAGACCAGCATGGGCAATTTGGTGAGACCTTGTCTCTACAATAAATAAAAATTTAGGCCGGGCTTGGTGGCTCAGCCTGTAATCCCACGTTTTGGGAGGCCGAGGTGAGTGGATTGCCTAAGCCCACAGGTTCGAGACCCACCTGGGCAACTTGGTGAGACCTCATCTCTACAATAAATAAAAAAAAAAATTAGCCGGGCGTGGTAGCGCACGCCTGTAATTCCAGCTACTTGGAAGGCTGAGGTAGAAGGATCGCTGAAGCCCAGCAGGTCGAAGCTGCAGTGGCCGGGAGTGGCCACTGCACTCCAGTCTGGGTGACAGAGTGAGACTCCAACTCAAAAAATAAAAAATAAAATAAAAAAGTAAAAACTTAGCCGGGTACGGTGGCATGTACCTGTATTTCCAGCTACTTGGAAGGCTGATATGGAAGGATCGCCTGAGCCCAGCAAGTCAAGGTTGCATTGCACTCCAGCCTGGGTGACAGAGTGAGACTCCAACTCAAAAAAAAAAGCTATATATATATATATATATATATATATATATATATATATAGTTGCACTGGTATGTAACAGTCTTGGTGAATTTATTTATCATTTCTTATAGTTTGACTATAGATTCTTTTGGATTCTCTACATACATAATTTTGTCATCTGTGAATAATGAAAGTTTTTTTCTCTTCAGTCTTTATACTTTTTACTCCCTTTCTTCCTGAGTGCCTTTCATTTTCTTATTCTGTCTCACTGACCTGCTGAAGATCTCCAATACAATGTTGAATAAAGTGGTCAGGACAAGTACCTTTGTTTCTTCCTAATATTAGGGATAAGACTTTCAATATTTCACAGTTGTGTGTATTTTGTATCAATGCTTTAAGAGTTTCTATTCCTAGTTTGCTAAGTAGGTTTTTTTAAGATCACAAATGTATGTGGAATTCTAACAAATGCTTTTTCTATGCCCATCAAGATGATTATATACTTTCTCCTTTAATTTTTTAATGTGGTAAATTACATTAATTTATTTTACTATTGATTAATTTTTTTTTTTCTGATTAGGGCCATAAGTTGCTACTGTTGACGTACCTAGTGATTTGTTATTGGATGCTGGACATTACAAATGCTATATATATATTGAATTTTGGATTTTGTTGTCTTCCTGTAAAGAGTGTTGAAATTGTTTTTGCAGGTTTTATGTGTAAATTATATCGTTTTTTAATGTTTGTTTTTAAGCTTCGTTATGCAGATGTAGAGTACCTTTACTGTAGGGCTAGCTTAGCTCTGTCACTAAACAGTGACCCTTCTGTGGTCTCTGTTGGATGCCCCAGATTTTCAATGAAGTATTTCTACTTGGGCTGGTAGAAATTTAAACATTTTCTATTTCTGTGTGAGCTCTAGGAATTGTTTAGTAGAGCTCCCAGGTAGTTGTCCTTTGATTGGTCTCATGAATTTCTACCATATGCATTTGCATATAAGTATTCAACCAAGACTTGAGGGAGTTCCTCCCCTTTGGATTCTGAAGCTCTTTTTTTTTTTTTTTTTTTTTTTTGAGTTGGGTTCTCACTCTGTTGCTCAGGCAGGAGTGCAGTGGCTCCATCATGGCTCCCTGCAGCCTTGACCTTCTGGACTTAGATAATCCTTAGTGCATGTCACCACACCCATCTTTTTTTTTTTTTTTTTTTGGTAGGGACAAGATCTTAGTATGTTGTCCAGGCTGGTCTCAAACTCCTGGGCTCAAGTGATCCTCTTGCCTTGGCCTCTCAAAATGCTGGGATTACAGACATGAACCTCTGTGCCAGCCTCTGGAGCTCCTTCTGTGTGTAACTCCTTTCTTTCAGTAACACTACCCCATAAGTTCTAGCCAGCTCAGCCTCTCCAAGCTTTTATCTCTTAAATAAAGAGATAAAAATAAAGTGAGATTGCTAGGCTTCTATTTAGATTTAGTAAATAGCAAATGGTGCTGCTCTTTGAAAATTGCCTCTAGGAAAAAGCCAGGGCAATCATAGACTCACCTTGTTTGTTTTTTCTCTCTCAAGGATAACAGACCTATGTTACCTGTTGATCAATGTCTGAAAATAATTGCTTCGTATATTTTGTCCAGTTTTAGTTGATTACCATAGGGTGATAAGTTACTACTTTATGAGTGGAAGCAGAAGTCCTCACTTTGTTTCTTTCAAGTATTAAATTACCCTTACATTCCTAATCCTTTTATATAAGTATTATATTAAGTTTGCTAATATTTTGTTTAGGATTCTTGCATCTATGTTTATGAGATTCATTTATCAGAATAATAATTGCTATTATTATTGTACTATACTTGTCAGGTTGGGTATCAAGATTATACTAACTTCATAGATTGAATTGAGAAATGCTCTCTCTTTCTAGTCATTGGTAGAATTTTTTGTAAAAATGTTATTATTTCTTCTTTAATTTCTTCTTTAAACACTTGAAGAAATTTTCCAGTGAAACAATTTAGGGCTGCAGAATTACTTTTAGGAAGATTTTAAATTTCAGTTTCAATTTATTTAATAATATATAACTACCCTCCCTCCCTCCGTCTTGGAGTCTCACTCTGTTGCCCTGTTGTCCAGGCTGGAGTACAGTGGTACACTCACGGCCACTGCAGCCTCGACCTACTGGGCTCAGGTGATTCTTCCACCTCAGCTTTCCAAGTAACTGGAACCACAGGCTTGTACCACCATGCCTGGCTGATTTTTTGTAGAGACGAGGTCTTACCATGTTGTTCAAGCTGGTCTCGCACTCCTGGGCTCAGGCAGTCCTCTTGCCTCTGCCTCCCAAAGTGCTGGGATTGCAGGTGTGAGCCACTGTGCCTATTTCTTGTTGTGTTGGTTTTAGTAAGTTGTGTTATCCTAGGAATTTGCTCAGCTCAGTTGAATTTTGAAATTTATGTTAGCAAAAGTAATATGTCTTCATAGCACAGCGTTTGCTATATCTCACACATCTTATGTCATATTTTTATCAACATTCAGGTCAAAATTGTTTTCTGATTGCCATTATGATTTCGTTTTTATTTTTATTTTATTTTAGTTTTTAGCCAGAGTCTCACTCTGTCACCCAATCTAGAGTGCAGTGGCACGATCATAGCTCACTATAACCTTGACCTCCTGGGCTTAGGAGATCCTTCTGCCTCAGCCTCCCAAGTAGCTGAGACATATATCACCACACCTGGCTAATTTCTTTTCTTTTCTTTTCTTTCTTTTTTTTTTTTTTTTGTAGAGATAAGGTCTCCTATGTTGCCCAGGCTGGTTTCGAATTCCTAGCCTTAAGCTATCCTCTCCCACCTCGGCCTCCCAAAATGCTGAGATTACAAGTATGAGCCACCGCACCTGGCCATGATTTCTTTTTCTTTTTTTGAGTCAGGGTCTCACTCTGTCACCCAGACTGGAGGGCAGTGGCACGATCATGGCTCAACCTCCTGGGCTCAGGCAATCCTGCTGCTTCAGCCTCCCGCATAGCTGGGACTACAGGCATGCACCACCACTCCCACCTTTTTTTTTTTTTTTTGTAGAGACGTGCTTTTTTATTTTCACTAAAAGTGTTTTGGAACTTCATGGAGGTGGTAGTTGTACAACATTGTTGACTGTACTAAATGCCACAAAATTGTTCCCTTAAAAATGAAAATGTTTACATTTTGTGTCATTGTTCCCTTTACAGTAGTTAATTTTATGTCATGTGAGTTTCACCTCAGTAAAAAAACATTTTGCTTTTAAAGAAGTAAATTGCAGCCAGGCTCGGTGGCTCAGCCTGTAATCCCGCGCCTTTGGGAAGCTGAAGTGAGTGGATTGCCTGAGCCCGCAGGTTCGAGACCCGCCTGGGCGGCAAGACCTCATCTCTACAATAAATCAAAAAATCAGCTGGGCGTGGTAGCGCATGCCTGTAATTCTGGCTACTTGGAAGGCTGAGGCGTAAGGATCGCCAGAGCCCAGCAGGTCGAGGCTGCCACTGCACTCCAGTCTGGGCAACAGAGTGAGACTCCAACTCAAAAAAAAAAAAAAAAAGAAGTAAATTGCTTAATTTCTAAGAAGTTGGGAAATTTTTCTTCTTATCTTTTTGTTTTTAATTTCTAGCTTCATCTACTATGGTCAGAAAACCTACTCTGTAGATAATTCTTTTAAATGTATCATAACTTTTACTGTACATATTCCACATGCACTTGAAAAGATTGTGCTGTATATTTTATAGTATTTAAATATACAAATTATGTCAAATTTGTTAATAATTTTGTTCAAATCCATTATATCCCTTTATGCTTTGTAGGCTTTTTTTTCCTCTCCTTTTTTTATCAGTTACTGAAAGAGGTGTGTTTAAAAAAAAAATCAGTGTGATTATAGGTTTATTTATTCTTCTGTTTTTATCAAATTTTGCTTTGTTTTTTACTAATAGCATAGAAACATAGAACTATTATCCTTTCATGACTGGTAGACTTTTTAATTATTATTATTCAGAACTATCTCTCTTTAAGTCTTAATATGCTTCTTGCCCTACAATCTATTTTGTCTTATATTGGTATAACTGTGTCATCTTTCTTTAGGTTGCCTTTTGAATGGCGTATTTTTTTCCACTGTTACTTAACCTTCCAATGTCCTTATAGTTAGGATTTTTCTGTTGTAAGTCATACATTGTTGGGCTTGAGATTGTATTTTACCTGCTTAGAAGCCAATAAATAATGCATTGCCTGGGTGATAAGCAGAAGCAGACTCCTGGGTGATAAGTAGAAGACTGTAACACTCACAGCACAGTAAGCAGCATGGACATCAGTGTGTTTGCTTGAGTCAGTTCCTCTTGCTCTCCAAGTCCCATAGAGGTTACATGATGGGCCCAGCTGGATGCCTGTACACTCACTGGTTTATATTACAGGAGAGGAGCATTGGGGAATCCACCACTTTTACAGCAAGCAGTAAACAAGCCTGCCCTTTGTCCCAAAGAGCAGTATTATCCCACCCCTTAAAGTTGATTGCTGCAAACTCAACCCTCTTGAAAAATGGCCTGAGTAGAGAGCAGCCTTGTATTGGCACACCCAGCTAGAGTATGTAGGTGTAGTTTTATGGTAAGGAACTTACTTATGTCTCTGTCAGCCTGTCACTTTTTGCTTGATAGATTTTGAGACTACGTTATTCGATATATTCAAATTTAGAATTATAGTATCTTCTAGGCTGATGAGCTTTTTCATCATTAGGAAATGACCCTCTTTGATTCTAGTAATGCTTTTTTTTTTACTTAAAGTGTACCTTGTTTTATATAAATACAACCATACCACTTTTCTTTTGGTTAGTTTTTCATGGCATAGCTTTTCTCATTCTCTTACTTGATCTTTCTGTATCCTTATATTTAAGATTTTTTTCATAAGCAACATATATAATTCAAACAATCTTTGTATTTTTTTTTTTTTTTTTTTGAGTTAAAGTCTCACTCTGTCAACCAGGCTGGAGTGCAGTGGCATGCTCCTGGCCACCTCAGCATCAACCCGCTGGGCTCAGGCAATCCTTCCACCTCAGCCGTCCAAGTAGCTGGAACTACAGGTGCATGCCACCATGCCCGGCTAATTTTTTGTGGTTTATTGTAGAGACAAGGTCTCACCAAGTTGCCCAGGCTGGTCTCGAACCCCCAGCCTCAGGTAATCCTCTCGCCTCAGCCTCCTAAAGTCCTGGGATTACAGGCTGAGCCACTGCGCCCAGCCTAATCTTTGTCTTTTAATTAGAGTATATTATTTGAATTTTATATAATTACTGATGAATTTGGGTTTATTTTAACTATTTTATTTATCTGTGTTTTACGTTGTCTTTTCTCATCTTTCTTGCCTTCTTTTGGATATACAAAGTATTTTTTATTATTCCATTTTCCCCACTCTATTAGTTTGTTAGCATTCATTGTTTTACTAGTTATCCTAAAGATCACATCAGTCATTCTTAGCTTGTTACAATCTATAAAGAATAGTCTATTATTTCACTTCTCAGATAAAGCTAAGACATTATAGCACAATGACCTTGGCCCTCTCCTACTTTGTGTTATCATTCTTGTATAGAAATTTTTCTATACAAGATAATTATTATTACCGTTTTGTAAGTTATTAAATTTACCCATATATTTACCCTTTCCTTGCTTCTTATATATTTCTACATTTTTTGTGCTTTCATTTGGTATAATTTTTTCTTTATGAAGAGCTAAATCATTTTAATGTTTCCTTTAGTGCACATGTGCTGCTAACAAATACTCTGTTTTTGTTTTTGGAGATATCTTAATTTCACCCTTGATTTTGAAGGATATATTTACTATGTATAGAATTCTAGATTGTCAATTATGTGTGTTACCACCTGACCAAGTTCTTATGACTGCTGCCCAGAAAAGAGCCCATGTACTGAGACAGCAGTGTCACAGTAGAGAAGGAGTTTTGATCATTACAACTCCCTGAGTGAGGAAGATAACAGATATTTCTTAAATCAGTCTGCCAAAGATTTTAGGTTAGGATTTTTTAGGAATAATTTGGTGGATTGGAGGCTAGGGAACAGGGGCTGCTGATTAGTTGGAGATGAAGTCATGGGGGTAACAAAACCATCTTCTCACAGAGCCAGTTTCTGAGATGGGGTTACAAGATTGGCAGAGTCAGCTCCTTGATATATGTCCTGGGTCTGGGTGGTCCATCAGAGTGCAAAGGCTGAAAAACATGTCAAACACCAGCTTAGGTTTTACAATAGAGAGACTATCTATAAAGCAAGTTCTGAAACCATTGGCTACTGGCCTTTGAGCAATAAGCCACTATAAGGATAGTTTAGTAGAAAGTTATGGGGGTAGAAAGGAATGGGGTGGAGTGGGTGCCCTGAAGATTAAAGCTGCTTGTGCCCTTCAGCCAGTCAAGCTTCTGGATGCTATCGAAGAGATCTGTGTAACTTAGATTCATTGTTTAAGAGAAAATATGTTTATCAGCCACTTAGGCAGTTTCTCCCTTCCCCAGGGGTCAGGACATGAAGATAATCATTGCTTTCTATTGAAATGACATGTGCAAGCAGTCATGTGAGGAGGAAAACAAACTTAGGAACAACAGATCTGTTCATTTCTAACTACAGCAGCAACTTTGCAGGACTTGGGTCTTTTCCACAGACTTTACCCCCACGGCCCTATGTTAATTTTATATAGATGGTTTCATTATCTTTGAGCATTTTTTTAAATGTCAATTTGTCTTACATCTCTGTCTCGCTTTGAAAAAGTCAGCTGTCAGTCTTTTTCTGCTTCCTCGAAGATAATGTCTGTTTTCTCTGCTGTTCTTTAAAATGTCCCTCTGTGTCATTGACTTTTATCAGTTTGCCTGGGATGTGCCTAGGTGCAGTCTGCACATTTTCCATTCACCTTTCTTCCACACACTAATCCCCTCTTCAGCTCTGCTCCGTTTGCTGTTAAACTCATCTACTGAATTCTAATTTTAGTTGTACTTTTCGTCTTCATAATTTCCATTCTCTTCTTTTTTTTTTTTTAACAAATTCCAGTTTTTGGATGAAACACTCCAATTCGTCCTCGATTTTCCTGAACATATTAAGCACAGTTATTTTAGTGTGCTTGATAATTCTACCTCTGCCTTCCAAGATGCTGGGATTATAGGCATGAGCCATCACACCTGGCCTAAACTTTTAAAACCCTAAAAAATTGAAAAGTTTTTATATAAATTAAATTGGCTAAGAACATTAAAATGAGTTAAAGGACTGATTTATCAAAGTAATAACAGTATATGTTTATTATATCTGATTATTTACTAAAGACAGACTTTCACACAAAATATTTCAAATGTTTACTGCCTACTGGGTATTTATTGCATGTCAGATACTGTGTTTTTATATGCTTTATCTCATTTAATCTTTTTTATTTTTTGAGTTGGAGTCTCACTTGATTGCCCAGGCTGGGCTCCGGTGATCCTTCTGCCTCAGCCTTCTAAGTAGCTGGAACTACAGGCACGCTGCCATGCCTGGCAAATTTTTGATTTATTGTAGAGATGAGGTCTCACCAAGTTGCCGGGGCTGGTCTCAAACTCCCAGGCTCAGGCAATCTACTCACTTCTGCCTCCCAAAGTGCTGGGATTACAGGCTGAGCCACCAAGACCGACCTCATTTAATCTTTTTAATTGCCCTGAGACAAGGGTATTACTTTTAAATTACCATTGTACATATGAGAAAACTTCTCTAAGCTTTATTTGTCCACAGTTACAGAATCAGTAAGTGAGAGAACTGGGATTTGAACTTTGACTCCAAAATCTATTATTTTCTAAACTACTTCAAAATATAGCCATTTTGTTATATTTACCTAGAAAGGCCTGGCTCAGTGTTGGGTTTTATTGTCTATAATGATATTAGAAAAGTTGGTTTATGATATTGAGAATACCATAAGATGATGAACCTCTGTCTTTTAAATGGAGATGATAAACTCTTTAGTCACTGTTTTGTTTATAAAGCCACAGGTTTGCTTCAGACAGTTCCTTTTTGGTTCAGTCACCATGGTTATAAATTTATTTACATTATTCTTGTTTAAAAATGTTTTAGTTACTTGTGAATCCAAGGCCAGAGGAATATTTATGGCATTTATTCCTAATTTGCACCATAGTATATTTCATTTAGAACATAACAGGAATATATCCTCATAATCATTTTATTATTTATTATAAGAAGAGTTGGTATTCCTCTAGCACCAGAAGAGAAACCAAACAGACACTATTCCATCTTAGCAGGATATGGATTGTACTGCTGCCTCTCTTCAGCCCTGCTTATATAATTCAGAAGAAGAGCACTTACCACTGTATAACAGACTTCTTCACAGAGAGGGCCTGGGTGTGCAGCACCCTGCCAAGTTTCCCATTAGTTATAGAGAAAAGCCATTTGTATTCTGAAATTGCAAATCAGCCAGACAATCACCATACAGAAATAGCCCCCATGAAAATAAAGCCGTGCTATATTTGAAGCCTTAATCATGTATATTTATAGATCTGAGTTTAGTTCTATTTGGAAATTTTCACATTATACAGTAACATTGTGATTACTAACATATTCAAAGGGTGAGGGGATGGGATGTTTGATCCACTTAAATTTTCCGAGTGATGAGTTAGTAACGAAGAATTTTTCTGTCCACTCTTTACTGAATGCCTTTCAAAAATTGCTTTAGTCAGCTCAAAGGAGATCAGAAAGCCGGCTATGAAGTATTGGGAGTGGGAGGGGTAGGGAAGTGTGTTCTCAACAGATTTGTTATTGGTACAAAAAAATCCACCATGAGAGTTTCAGCCTTGTAGTTTAGGATCCTTTCCCACATTAAAATGAAAATAGTTGGCTTGGCTAACACATTGCACATATTAGTGTTTTAGGGCTTTGTATTATTAAGTTTATCAGAAGACTTGACAAGATAGAAGGTACCAGAGGGTCTTAGGTTCCTGAGGTGAGAGACCAGTGTTGCCTGTTTCCCAAGGCTGCTCAGGACCAGGCCTGTCAGCAGACAGTCTTCCCTCCTTTGATGGATACAAGTCACTGATATTGGATCAGTTGATCTTTGACCAGTATTTTATTGGACCCCCTCAAACTCAGCATGCACAGAACGACTCATCCATCATCTTCCTTACCCTCACCCCTGCTTCTGTGGTGCTCACAATGTACCCATCTCCTAGTCACTCATACTGGTGAGGGAAGGCACCAATGGGAAGGAAGTGAAGGAGGGAGACATTTAGCTACTTGGAGGAAGAGTATTTCAGGTACGGGGAATGGCAGCATAAGGGCCCTGACCCAGGACCTGGTCAGGGTGTTCAAGGCAAATGAAGGGAGCAGTGGAAGGAGAGGGAGGAGGCCAGAGAGGAGCTGCTTCTGGCATTTTCCACTGTTCAAATGAGAAAGCTCAGAGTTGTCATTGTTCTCTCTGCCCCTGTCCCCCGGTGCAGTCCTTCTCCAAGTGCTCTGAAATCTTTCTCGAAATTGTGACCTCTTCTCTGTTCTCACTGCTACTGCAGACAATCAGTTCTTCCCAGATGTCCCTGACTCATGACTTTTCCCTCCACTTCCCAAATTTGCCCTCCACTTTGCTGCTAGAGTCAGTCACAAATCTGATCATGTAATTCCCCTCTTCAGTACCCTCCATGGCTCCCCTTTATCCATGCTAGCAATATCCAGTAAAACTTTCTGCAATGGTGGAAATGTCCTATAATCTGTGCTGTCAGTGTCCACATGGTTATGTGAAATGTGACTAGTGAGACTGAGAGTTGAACATTAAATTTTATTTAATTTTAGGTAATTTAAATACTTGCATGTAGCTAGTGGCAACATATGGTATTGAACAGCACAGCATTGCTATAGTTTTTCCTCTTTGGGGAAAGCCATATTTCCCTTTGAGAATCTAATGAAAGCTTCATTTTTCTTTAAAAGTTGAGTTACAATATTTTGCTAGAATCCCTGTGGTTTTTGATTCTGTGGAGCCGATCCATGTATCCCTAGTTAAGAACCCTTGGCCAAGAGGCTAAAGTCCAAGCCCATTTCTGGGAAACTCAAGATAGCACATGGAAAATGTTCTTTGTCTCAAACTAGATTGGATGAGCTGATTGTCCCAAGGAACCAGACTGGTTGGAGGAATCAATGATGACCAAAAAAGGAAGCCAGGGGTTGGTCCCAGCAAGACAGTATTGAATGTCAGGTGGCACAGCATCTGTGGAAGAGAGGAGGGGGGAGAGCAGAGAAGAGGTCACAATTTCGAGAAAGATTTCAGAGCACTTGGAGAAGGACTGCACCAGGGGACAGGGGCAGAGGAAAGCAAGAATAGGTGGGAAGGGTAGTACCAGGTGGGGCAAGGCAGCTGGAAGCCATGAATAAAGTGAGATGGTTGTGCTCACACTGGCACACCTTAGTCAACCTAGGGGAATGGAACCAGACAACAGTGGCCCCATTCTGTGTAGTCTATGCTGCCATCACACTGTGCCAGGACATTTCTGATCCCCAAATACAAGTTTCCATATGGTGGTTCACATGGCTTCTTTTGCTAAAAAGCTCTTTCTTGCTGACCGGTAAACTCCTCATTCTGCAAGGTCCGATTGATTTTTTCTGTAATGTCTCCCCGACCTCCCTTTCTTGTGAAATCAATACTTCCCAGCTTTGCTTTCCCATGGCCACCTCTCCTGGACCCTCAGTCACCAAGTGTGAATTAGTAGTCTTGAAGTCAGATGGACCTAAATCAAAAGTAACTAAAGTAGCTTGGCCACTTGCTAACTGGGTTATGTTTAACCGCTTTGCTATAGTTCCCTCTTCTAAACGATTGGGGTAATGATACCTTCTTTGAAGAGTTGTTACAAACATTAAATATGTTGGGATATGGGAACTGACTAGTATAGTGCCAAATACATAGTGGGAACTCAACGCATAGTAGCTATCACCACCATTATCATTATTCTCATCTGAATGGTAACATTACCGCATGATGCTACTGTAAGTTGCTTGTGGGTGGATATTCTTGTCTCTCACACTAGATTGGATTCCAGGATAGCTTCCCCGTTTGAAGCAGGTTAGAAAACACCTGATATGAAAAAGAGACCTATGGCTTGGTTTGCTATTCAGAAAACTTCTGGGTATCAGTTATTTGGCCAGAATGTTTAGAATGACCTCGCCATGCATGACACCCTTTCACTGGACAGAACAATGACATAATAAATGTATACCATATTTTTGTGGAATCGGCCTAAATGTCCGTAAATGGATCAGTAGATAACGAAAATTTGGTATATGTAGACCATGGAATACTATTTAGCCGCCAAAAAGAAGGAAATAATGTCTTTTGCAGCAACTTGAATGAAATTGGAGAACATCATCCTAAGTGAACTAACACAGGAACAGAAAAACCAAACACTGCATGTTCTCATTTATAAGTGGGAGCTAAACAGGATCTGCAAAGGCACGGAGAATGATGCAATGAACACTGGAGACTCAGAAGTGAGGGAAGTGGTGGAGGCATGAAAAATCACCTATCGGGTACAGCATGCACAGGCAGGAGTGGTGGGTACACTTAAAGCCCAGACTTCTTTGCCACTATACAACACATCCGATCCATGTAACCAAAAACTAGTTGTACTCCCTAAAGCTATTTAAATAAAGAAAGATAAAAAATAATTAGGTAAGTACCATCTTTTTACCTGCTTTACATGGCTTGAAATATTTTTAAGGACCTGGTGAAGAATGTCTCTCTCAGTTCTGTCACTGTCCAAATCCTCTGCATTTGGCATCCAGGGGCTTAGCAGACCAGCAGTGCTGGAGAACAGCATCCTGAAAGAGAAAGACACAGAGCAGGTTTGGCCTGAGTAGTAAGAAGACACGAGATGCTGTTGCTGCTGCTGATAATGATGCTGAAGGTGATGATTATGGTGGCGATGAGGATATTTATTGAGCACTTATTAAGCATCAGATATTGTGGTATGTGTTTTACACCGATGATTACATTTGATACTCACAAGAACTCATTGATACTATTATGCAAAGGAGGAAATTGAAGTTTAAAGAAATCAAGAAACACATCCAAGCTTTGCATAGTCAGTAAGTGGTAGGACCAGAATCTGAACCAGGATATTTGAATACAGAACTTATACTGTGACTGCTTCACACATGGAGATACTGCCCAGAGAGTGGACTTTGGGTTTTGGAAAAGGGGAGAGGAAGGCTGGTGTGCACTTCTGTGCCACCAGGAAACAAGACTGAGGCTTTGGGGGTGTGGAGAGGGGTCTGCTGAGACAATTGGTGACACAGAATTTATTTTTATCTATTACTGAAATACGTGTGGTGGTGAGTTGGCTCACTCTGGCCTCTTAAATGAGTAAAAACTCTTGCTTGGCTTTTGAACATGTATTTCTGGTGGACAGTGTTGCACTGTCAGATCCTCACATGTCACTGTTGGGCAAACTTTATTTATCCTTTGGTACCATTGGCAGCAGCATCACTGATGGACACAATTTATTAAAGTAGCATTCATCCCCAAGCCCATGACACTCTTAATATGCGACTGTTTTATTCTTAAGACACACAATGGGTTCATTCACATCAGGTTCTGAAGGGAAAAAAAAGTTTCTCCTTGATCTTTTTGTGTTTATTATTTCAGAAATGACTAGAGACTTGGCTTCAAAAAAGGGTGAATAACTAACTGCCTGGTGCTGACTCACTGCTCAGCTGTGACTGCCTCTGGCCAAGAGGGAGGCTCAGGCAGGCATCTGCACAGTAGCTGCTGCCCTTTAAGGTGGTGCTTACTGAGGTATGACTGCTCAAAGGCTTCTTCTGAGTCACCGCCCAGACTCTCGTATGGGTTTCCTTCTGCTTCTCCCCAACATTCGCGGCAGCCTCTTAGCGTCACAGGTTTGGAGCTTCCCACCGCCCTCCCCAAATCTGTTCCAGTCTCCTTGTCCTGACCTTGTTCAAGTTCTCACTGACCTGTTTTCTCTTTCACTTACCATTCCTTAATGGGGCAGGAAGTCCCTTTTCACCTCTCCTTTCCTTCCCACTCTCACTCAGGCCCAAATGGAATGTTTTCTCTCTTTTTCATCTGGGTGTCCGTGGCATTTTAGACTGAGATGCCACAAAGCAGAATCCCAGCAGGGTTGATTTGACCAGATTTTGAAGAGTCATTCCAGCCCCGAGCTGCTGTGATTAAATCCTGTCTGGAGCTTTGAACAAAGAACTCTGCCATCATGGACTCACGAAAACATCTAAAATTGAACCCCTGGGAGAAAAGTGGTGCAGATATTCACAGAGATGTTTACATGTGGAGAGAAGCTGTTAGAAAGCTCAGGAGCTAAGGTCAACTGCTTGGCATGGTGGCCAAACTTCCCCAGGATATTGTCCTCTGCATTTCTTTTTAAGCCTTGGGAGCTAGCACGCCCCCCCCCCCGCGCTTTGCAACTCAGCAGGGCCAGTTTACCAATCACACACCCATTAGTGTGGAGCATTTGAAGGATGCTGGCTGTCCTACCACATCAATCATTACCTAGTGAGCGCCAAACTCTCATTCACCTGGATGCATTGATGTGCATAACAAAATTTTAAAGGTGGGAAATTTATGCTTGAGTATTGTAGATTCTCCTAGGCATTTAAAAATGTTCGTTCGTTCACTTATTACCATATCTGGAGAGCCAAAGAAATATTTCTAGACTACTGTCATCACCATGTCTCCAGAAAGGGTAAGAGGAAGCAAATCTAGGGTCCATCTCACAGCAATAATGTTTTCAGTATAATCCATGACATTTAGGAAGTAAATTAATTAAATAGAAGTCCTGTGTTATTATTGACTGAAGGAAGCAGTAAGGTGTTGCACAAAAGCTTCTTCAAATAGAATGATACTTTTATAGGGAAACTAGATATTAAAGCCTTCCTGGCTGTGTGTGGTGGCTCATGTCTATAATTCTAGCACTTTGGGAGGCTGAAGTGGGAGCATCACTTCACTGCAGGGGTTCAAGACCAACCTGGGCAACATAGTGAGACTTCGTCTCTATAAAAAAAAAAAAAAATCAAAAAATTAGCCAGGCATGGTGGCACATGTCTGTAGTCCCAACTACTCAGGAGGCTGATGCGGGAGGGTGGCTTGAACCCAGGAGTTGGAGGCTGCGATGAGCTGTGATTGTGCCACTGCCCTCCAGCCTGGGCAACAGAATGAAACCCCAACTCAAAAAAAGAAAAAGAAAAAGAAAACAGAAAGAAAAGTCTTTCATGTCATCTTTCTCCTGGCAAAACAGAGTGAACCTCATCCCCAGCTACAATGAAATAGATGAGCCAGTGCATAAGGCCACAGGAATATTCAGGTCAGCAAGTAAAAATGCAGTGCTTGAAGGCAGTCTTTAAATAAATGCATGCTGTGAAGAACAATTGCTGATCATTGAGGAAAAAGCTTCACAGATCCGTGCCTACATAATAGTAGTAGTTTACATCATGCAGTCGGGACCAGTATTGGGGTTACTTCCTATCCACTCTGGCCAAGGGTTACCAATAGTTTTTTAATGAAGTAGAAGATGAGACTAATACTAGAACTCTCATTTTCCTTTAAAGTCCAGTAGAATTTGGGTTGCCATTTTCAGAAAAAATCTATCATTAAATTTTTTCAGTTAACCCTTTCATGCTTAGTTATAGGTAGTCATATGGATCTTCCTACCCTGCTATGGTCTGAATGTTGGTGTCCCCCCAAAATTCATAAGTTGAAACTTAATCCCCAGTGCAATAGTATTATAACATGGGGCTTTTAGGAGGAGATTAGGTCACCAAGACTCTGCTGTAATGAATGGGATGAATGCCCTCATAAACTAGGTTGAAGGGAGCTTTATGGACCCTTCAACCTTTACTAGACATTGAATCTGTTGGTGCCTCCAGAACTGTTAGAAGCAAATTTCTATTATTTATAAATTACCAAGTGTACAGTACATTGTTATAGCTGCCTGAATGGACGAAGATATAGCTCATTATTGAAGATTCTGGTGCCATCGTGGACAAAACACAGGATAGAGGCATCTCTTCCTCCTCTCTTATCTGCTTATAGATTTCTACCTGGGGGCCTATTTCTATCAGAGTATATTATTTCCATATAACTCTCCTGCACAACAGTGTTCTCTACTCTGTATTACGTGGATCCTTTCAAAAGGACACAGGAATTCTTATGAATCCTGTGATAGCTTGATTATATTAGTGACTTGGATTTTCGAAGCCATTTGCAATGTTTCCCATACTGAACTATGAGATAGAGCATTACTAAGTGGGGTTTAAACCAGGAATGCGAAGTTGGTTTAGCATTCAAGATCAAGCAATTATAATCTATGTACTTTCCCACATTAACAGAAAAAGGAAAAAAAATGTGATCATCTCAACAGATGCAAAATAATAATAATAATGAACTTCAACATTCATTCATGGTAAAAACTCTCAGCAAACTAGGAACAAAAGAAAACTTCCTAATTCTAATAGTGAGCATCTACAAAAAAATTACAACTAACATCATGCTTAAATATAATAAAAATACTTTACCCCAGAAAGAAAAAGAGGCAAGAATGTCCATGATCAGCATTTCTATTCATCACTGTTATGTCAAGTCTTAGCCAGTGCAATAAAAGAAATAAAGAAAAGAAAAAGAAATAAAAAAGGATATCTATCAGAAAGGAATAAGTAAAAGTGTCTTTATTGCAGATGACATGATCATTGACATAGAAGAGCCTAGAAAAATCTACAAAAAGTCTATGCAAACTAATACTTCCATTTAGCAAGTTTTTAGGATAAAAGTCCAACACAAAAAATAAAAATTTATTTTTAATTGTTTACTAGCAGTAAATAATCATGCTAAATTTTACATTTACAACAGCATCAAAAATATAAAAAAGAAGAAATGTTTTTTTAAAAAGTGAGCAAGACCTCTAAAAACCACAAAATGTTGAAAAAAATGAGCAAAGACATGAATAAATTAAATTATATCATCATGATCATGAATTGAAAGACTTGCTACTGTTAAGATGTCAGTTCTCTCTAAGTTTATCTACATATTCAGTACAAATCCAATCAGACTTTTTAAGGAATGGACAAACTGGTCTAAAACCTGTACAGATTCAAAGAATTCAGAATAGCCAAATCATTTTGAAATAAAGTTGGATGGTTTACACATCCTAATTTCAAGATGCCTTATAAAACTACTGTGATCAAGACAGTGTAGTTTTGGCAAAATGATAGAAGAATATGTTTTATATAATAGGATAGAGCCCAGAAGAGACCCACATATATAAGTTCAATGATTTTTGACAATAGGAACAAGGCAATTCAACAGAGAAAGAAAAGTGTTTTTAGCAAAGGGAAGAACTGGACAAATCCATAAATCTTGATTCTTCACCTTTACACCTTGTATAAAATTTCATTTGGATTTTAGACCTAAACATAGAATCTAAAAGCTATAAAGTTTTTAGAAGAAAATGAAAAGAGAATATCTTCACGACCTTGAGGTAAAGATTTCTTAGATGAGAAACAAAACACATTAAATAGAAAAAATTATAAATTATTCTCCATCAAATTTATAGATTTCTGCTTGCTGAAAGATACCATTAAGAAAATAAAAACCCAAGTCAAAAAAAAAAAAAAAAGAAAACATTTTGCAATACTTACATTCACCAAAGAGCTTATATCGGAAATGCCCTGGCAGCGCATGCTGGGTCCATGTAGCCATGGTGGCTCATGTCCTTTCCCCCTCTGTCCATTCCTTGCCCACGGCCTTTGTGCTGCTGCCCTGAGTCCCCATGCTGGCTGCAGCCTGGCCACTCAGCACTGCTTTGTACCCCGCCAGGATTGGTCGAGGCCTGGGCCTTCACAACCAGCCTTGCAGCCATGCAGATTCCAGGTCGAGTTACACAGTTGTGCCTCCAGTATAGCGATGCGCCCCCTTTGACTTTAGAGGGTATGAAGGACCATGTTCTTCACATCTTGAAACTCTGTGACAAGATTGACCCTGAGAAACTCTCAGCAAATTCTCATTTTATCAAAGACTTGGGCCTAGATAGTTTGCACCAAGTGGAGATTATCATGACCATGGAAAAAGAGTTTGAGTTTGAAATTCCTGATATAGATGGGAAAAAGTTAATGTGTCCACAAGAAATTGTAGATTACATTGCAGGTAAGAAGGATATATACGAATAAAATATCAGATCCTTTTGCTTCAGGGAGAGAAGACTCAGATGACGCTGACCAATGTCTGGAAGCAAAACTGCATTTTGGCATTATTCTGATTTTGACAGAGTAATTATGTTGCACTTGTATTTAAATTGTATAAGTGTTTTACCCTTTGAAAATAAATCTGTAACTAGAAATTGACCTTCCATATGACCCAGCAATTCCCCTATTGGGAATATACCCAGAGGAACTCAAATCATTCTACAAAAAAGATACCTGCACACACATATTTGTTGCAGCTCTGTTCACAACAGCACAAACATGGTACCAACCATGCTACCCATCGAAACTGGACTGGATTAAAAAATGTGGTACATATACACAGTGGAATATTATGCAGCCATAAAGAAGGAAAAACATTTGGACTTTGCAGCAGCTTGGATGAATTTAGAGTCTATCATACTCAGTGATCTATCACAGAAACAAAGAACAGAGTATCATCTGTTCTCACTCATAAGGGGACCTTGAGCAATTATAATACTCTAAGAAAGGGACTGGTAGTAGTGGGAAACTGCCAGGGGAGTGGAGGTGGGATTGGCAGTTGAGAGAAACTGCCAGGGGACGGAGGGGCACACCTGTTAAGTACCTGCATAATGAACATTTGTATACCTAACCCTGAATTGTAACCCACATCTTTAAAATATAAAAAAGAAAGAAAATAAATCTATAAGAAAGAAGTCTCACAAATCAATAAAAACACAACCCAATTTTTTAAAGTGGCAAAAGACTTGAGCGGACACCTCACAGAGACTGATATATGATAGTCCCTTGAGCACCTAAAAAGGTTCCAGCATTATTAGTCATCAAGAAAATACAATTTAAAAATATGAAACTTTATGCCCAATAGAGTTGCTAAGAGTCTATGTTATAATATAACATCAAATATTGGTAAAGTTGTCAATTAAGTAGAGCTCTCACACGTTGCTGATGAGATTGTAGATTGTTTTGATAATTTTGTAAAATATTTCGGTGGTTTCGTAAAAAGGTAACCATATATTTACTTGATTATTCAGCAGTTCTTTTAGGTATTTGCCCAAGTGTCATTGTCGGACTCCCAAAGACCCCAGAAGGGAAGGCACTGTGTCCTAGAGGTCAAAGAAAGAACCCAGAGACAACACATGTGACATGGGCTTTATTTGGGAACTTACAAGGAAGATGGTTCAGGAGCAGCTGGCTGGACAGGAAAAAACCACTCCCGATTGTAAAAGGCACATAGGTTTTGACATAGGACAGAGTGCGGGGGTGTTAAGTGTGAAGGGGCAGGGTTTCTAGTGCCCAGGCATAGTGTGAGAAGGCGACTATACATACGTTGCACATATACAAAATGGCTGTGAAATCTCTAGGTGTGGGATTTTTAGTATTATGATGAACTAAAAGTAGTCAAAGGTGTGGGCATTGATCCAGGCACTCCTAATCTGGTCTGAACCAGCCCCGGGGCCAGGGGACCGCTGCCTCAAGGAAGGATGAAGAACATTCACTATGCATAGCTGCAAGATGAGGCCAGCAGGCACAAAAAACACTGGCCCATGTCCTCAGCATGACCTGCATTGCCCAGGAATGGAGCCTGATGAGACAGGGACATCCCTGGTTGGTCACTCCCAGGACCTCTCCCCCGGCTCCAACTCCCTGCTTGAGGCCCTATCCAGAGTGTGCTCATGTTGTCACTGAGTGTGTCTCGCCGTACACCAAGAGAAATGAAAACAAAAAGATTTGTGCAAGAATGCATATAGCACTTTAACTTATAATAGTCCCATACTGGAAACAACTCAAATGTCTGTTCATTAGACAAATATTCCCTTGTATATGTGGAATATATATACAAGGGAATATTTGTCAGCAGTAAATAAGAATGAATTACTAAAACATAAACATTGTGTTTGAATTTCCAAAACATTATGCTGAGTGAAAGAAGTCATACCAAAAGAAACATACATTATGATTCCCGTTATATAAAATTCAGGAAGGGGATGATAGGATTATATAGTGATAAGAATCAGTAGAATCACTGCCTGTGGGTGGAGGGATTGACTGGAAGGGGGTCTGAGGGAACTTTCAGAGGTGATGGGTATATTCTACATCATGACTGGAAGTACTGGTTATGTGGGTGTATACATTTTTCAAAACTCACCAAGTTACATACTTAAAATCTGTAGCATATCAAATTTTTAATTCAAAGGTAAAATTTATAGTTTTTTAAATCAACATAAAAGGCAAAAATCATTCAAGCCTTTAGGTTATTGCTATGAATATTTGCTAGAATAGCCACTTCATCAGGACACATTATGTTTCAGATTTTCAGTCCCCTCCCACTAGCATCTGGAGACTTATTTCCTTTTCTTACAGAGACTTCTAGAAACTTATTTTTTTTAAACTGCATACAACTTTCTTGGGTCTGGCACTTTAGTTGTTGGTCATGAAATAGCTTACATTTATCCTGGTACGCTGCCTGCTGGAACCAGAAGTCTTTACCTTCCTTAGTGATTTTGTCTATGGTATCTTTTGCCTTGCACTTGAATAATATACATATACATGCATGTAAATAATTGATCCTTTTTTCAGTAGCTTTGAGATTCCTGTTCTGGTTTAAGATCTGTGCTTTAAAACCATCACTCAAAATCTGTTAGTGGACAAGTCTGGCTGCATATTAGGGAAACCTAAAGACAGTTCACTATTATCAGTTATGATTCCCTCAATCTTATACCTGAACGTTGCTAACATGCTGCCCAGTAAAGCATTGAAAGAGAAAGCAGAAAACACTGTCATGAAAACCAACATATCCTTTGGGAGGCTGACAGATGGCTATGTCATCTTCTATTCTTGTTTATCTTTTATCTTCTGCCTTATATTTTTCTCCTGTGGTTAGGAGCCATGTTTAACTTTCCTCAAAATGTCACATCTAACCTGTTTACTTTATTGAGTTTTAGAAAGTGATTGGTTCTAAATCATTGAAATTATGTAAATCAACATTAAAAAATCCAGTTTTATTTGTGATATGATTGAAATGCCTCTAAACCACAATGAAAATCAAAGTTAGGATCACCACTGCTATTTACACATAGCTGTCATGTGCAAATGTGATGTTTAGAAGTTCTTCAGCTACTCTGGGAATTTCCTGAAGTAAATTTAAACTTCTCATGATATCATCACACTGAAATACTCATTTGCACTGAAATATTTAAAGAAGGAAAAATGACACCCAAACCATGAAAATTGCATCATTATGTGAGAAGTGTGCTTCTACTGATGGCATGTGTTAATCAGGATGTGAGATTGAAATATATTTACTGTGATAGAGGTTGTTTTCCCACATAGATATTGTGTGTGTGTGTGTGTGTGTGTGTGTGTGTGTGTGTGTGTGTGTGTGTGCAGGGAGAGAGACGGAAAGGGAAAGAGAGAGGGACCGTGTGATACATTATGGGTACACTTAAAGAAAAAATGTTATATATATATTTATATTTTATGAGAAAATTATATTTCCTAGATTCTGAGATGTACCTTTCTCTCTGTTTTAACATTTATAGCTGTATTATAGCTATTACAGATTTTTAAGTCAACACAAAAGGAAAAAATTACACAAGCCTTTAGGTCATTCCTATGAATAACTATTTTCTTTTTCCCCAAATATCTGTTGTTGAATTGGTGTTGTATTTCATAGTTTGATAACTTCCAAATTATGGAAGTGCTGTGTTCACATAAAGAGAACTGGGACTTCTAGGGGAAGGGTGCCATCCTGGAGTATAGTTCATCAGACACCCAGATGCTCATACTTAAAAATCAAGTAGAAAATTGTTCACAAAATCAACATTTTCTGTTGGTCAGGTTGTATTTTCTGTGGAATACTTCAAACATGTTTGTCAGATAACCCAAGACCAGAAAAAAACAAATTTGAGAAATATTTATTTTGACTTAAAAAATGCCTTAAGTACAGCTGAATTGATTTTGCCAAAGTGTTAAAAACTTTGTGCTAAATAAATAAAAATAAAACTTTATAACAAAACATTCCAAGATACATAGATTCAATGTTTCTAAGGGAGAAACATTGAAAGATAGAAACAAGAAAATACATTTTAAAACTTGGGAATTTTGGAGAAAAAATCTTCCATCTTTTGTTCAGTCTGTTTTATAGTAGCATACACTGTGTCTTGTACATAATTGATATCTAAATTCCTGTTTAATGATTGCAAATATTTTGCCAGGCGTGGTGGCTCAAGCCTGTAATTCCAACACTTTGGAAGGTGGAGGCAAGAGGATTGCCTGGGCTCAGGGGTTCAAGACCAGCCTGAGCAACATGGCAAGACCTTGTCTCTACAATAAATCAAAAAATTAGCCAGGTGTGGTAGCACAAGCTTGTGTTTCCAGCTACTTGGAAGGCTGAGGCAGAAGGATCTCCTGAGCCCAGAAGGTCGAGGCTGTGGTGGCCATGAGTGTACCACTGCACTCCAGCCTGGGTGACAGAGTGAGCTTCTGACAAAAAAAATTGCAAATATTTATTTAGTGAAGTATATTTACCTGTCAAAAGAAGAGAATAATTTAAACTTTTCAATGAGAAAAAACAGTCTGTAATGTTAATAATTTGCCAGGTGCAGATATGATCTGAGATGCACTCTCTCAAATCTCTTTTTGCTATTGGCCATTACATTAAAATGCAGCCAAAAAATTGAAAATGCAAGCATGTTGAGAGAAACATGGGTGACCTAACTTGGTCCCTTATCTTGAGATTCATTTCTTTTCTATAGAAAAGGCTGATTACTTAGTTGCAGAAATAATGGGCCACACATGTTTTTTACTAACAAATTCATAAGTTGATTCAGTAAAGCAACAAAAGAACAATGAAAAAATTAAAAATTGATTAAAACTAAGTGTAAGCAATTTGAAAACACTGATTCTAAGTTGAAAATATAGCTGTAGTAGATTGTAGGTGGTGGCTTTTCTTATTTCAATTTTTTTGCGCTAACTGCCCAAAATATCTACCAAAATTAGTATATCAGAAATAAGACCATATGCTAAATAACATAATTTCAGACCTCACTGCTTTATAGATAAATGTGGAAACTTTTTTACTGTAATGATAAAGAAAAGAAAAAATGGAATATTAAATTTCCAACAGTGAGCTAACTGACTATCATAAGGCCACAGAAAAACTCTGCCTAGATTCAGCTATTTTTCCTTGTCTGTTGCTTGCAAAGGTGTGAATTCTTCAGTTCAATTCAATTCAAGTTAATTCAATGTGTATTCAGTTCCTCCAATATTTTCAAAACTTTCTAGTAAGAGAGTAACTATTAGCTTTGATTCCTCCTCTACTTCCTCATAATCTTTTTGGTTTTGTGGTTTTGCCTTATTCTTGAAATGATTAAAGCAAATCAAAAATGCATCGGATTCTCTATTTTGGAAAGAATTCGATTTCTAGAAGACAGTTCATTGTCACATCTTTTACCAGAATTTGTCTTTTGTGCCAGCATTTTAGTCTGTTTTATAAAAAACATTTTCTTTATCTTTAACTGGGCTTGGTGGTCCCACAGCAACAGCATGTCTTTCTCTCTTCTTTTATCCCTAGCCAAATGTTCTCTGTTGTCCACCAGACTTGGTGTTGGCTGGTAACTGGGTAAATTCACTGGGGCATGGCCTAAGAGTTGGGAAGTCAAATATACATTGAAGAAAATAGACAAAATGATATGGATAGAGGGTAGATGGTGTTAACAGAAAAAGCAAATTGTAAGATTTTTTTTTTTTTTTTCTGTTTTTTTGAGTTGGAGTCTCACTCTGTTGCCCAGACTGGAGTGCAGTGGCCTCTCCCGCCACCGCAGCCTCGACCTGCTGGGCTCCAGCGATCCTTCCACCTCAGCCTTCCAAGTAGATGGAACTACAGGCGCACGCTACCACGCCCGGCTAATTATTTTTTTTTATTTATTGTAGAGATGAGGTCTCGCCAAGTTGCCCAGGTGGGTCTCAAACCTACGGGCTCAGGCAATCCACTCATCTCAGCCTCCCAAAGGCGTGGGATTACAGGCTGAGCCACCGAGCCCGGCTGTAAAATATTTTAAATGGCTTATTCTCAGCTGATATGAGTGACCATGGCCCAGGGAACAGTTTTTTAAAAATTTGTTTATTACAGTAGATAGTTATTTAAAGTAATACATCTGCAACCAAGTAATTCTTAAATTGTATGTTTTAGGTTGAACCATCTTCATAAAAATACTTTGAGAATAGCTGCATCCCCAGATTTCAACTACATGATTACTTCTTTGCCCCTTTTTCTCTTCCTTTTCTTTCCCGAACAACCTCTTTCAGATATGGTTCAAGGTAGAATTTATCCTATTTATATTTGGTCCAGTGCCCTTTTTTTTTTTTTTTCCTTTGAGTTGAAGTCTCACTCTTGTCACCCAGACTTCAGTGCAGTGGTATGCTCATGGCCACTGCAGTCTCAACCTGCTGGGCTCAGGCGATCTTCCGCCTCAGCCTTCCAAGCAACTGGAACTACAGATGCATCCCACTGTGCCTGACTAGTTTTTGTGATTTATTGTAGAGACGAGGTGTCACCAAGTTGCCCAGGCAATTATCTCGCCTCGTCCTCCCAAAGTGCTGAGATTACAGGCTAAGCCACCACACCAGGCCGGTCCACTGCTCTTTAGGCAAGATCTGCTGCCTTATGGTCAGGTCCAGTGCTCTCTTAATGCGAAACATCCTGTCATTATAAAGGTTTTCAGGAAGGCTTCTTATGACTTCTTTTACATCTTCATCCTCATATATTGTATCATCCCGCATTATCCTCAGTTTATTGAATTCTGCCGCATTGTAATACCATTTTCAAATTCTTTCCAGTCCCAGCTTGATGCTGCAACAGCCTGCCTGTGAGTCATTTTGACCCGAAAACCTGGGGAACAGTTTCAAGCGGTCTTGAGAAAGTGTGCCCAAGGTGATTAGATTACAGTTTGGTTTTATACATTTTAAGAAGACAGAAGTTAGAAGCAAGAACATAAACCAATACATGGAAGTTTCAGAAAGGTGGGACATCTCAAAGGGGAGGCTCAGGGGTCATAGGTGGATTCAAAGATTTTCTGATGGACATTTGGTTGAAAGAGTTAAGCTTGGTCTAAAGACTTGAAGTCATGTAAAGAAATGCTTGAGTTATGATGAGGGAGGTTGTGAAAGCCAAGGTTCTTGTTATGTAAATGAAGCATCCAGGTAGCAGCCTTCAGAGAGAATAGATGGTAAATGTCTCTTTTCAGAACTTAAAAGGTCTCAGACTCTTACTTAATCTCTTCTAGATCTGGGAAAGGTCTGGCTGTATTAATGGAGATTCTCTACAAATGTAAAATTTCCTCACAAAAGACAGCTTTGCAGGGCCATTTCAAAATACGTCAAATATATTTTGAGGTAAACTATCTTTATTTTCTTCAGGTCTGCTCTCTGTCATGTGATGCTATGTCACAGTCAGGTTGGAGCTTGGTTTCTTATTGCCACAGTCTGTTTTGTCAGTTTTATGATCTCTATTTTAATGTTAATACTGGTCACTTGTGCCTAAACTCCAAAGAGAGGGTTATAACAAGTTATGGCCAACTTATCTCCCCATAATGGTTGGAAATTCATTTTTTTAGGTTTCTCTGAGATCTCCTTGACCCAGAAAGGGTCTGTTCAATTGATTGGGAGGGAGGATTTTAGTTTTGATTTACAATAAAATGATCCCAAAGACTTCTTTTTTTTTTTTTTTGAGTTGGAGTCTCACTCGGTCGCCCAGACTGGAGTGCAGTGGCCGCTCCCGGCCACCGCAGCCTCGACCTGCTGGGCTCCGGCGATCCTTCCGCCTCAGCCTTCCAAGTAGCCGGAATTACAGGCGCGCACTACCACACCCGGCTGATTTTTTTATTTATTGTAGAGATGAGATCTCGCTGCCCAGGCGGGTCTCGAACACGCGGGCTCAGGCAATTTACTCACCTCAGCCTCCCAAAGGCGCGGGATTATAGGCTGAGCCACCGAGCCCGGCTCCCAAAGACTTCTTTAGCTCTAAACTTCTTGAGATTCTGTCAGATAATTGTCGACATCGGCAGTAACATGCAGGGTATGCAGTCTGTGTGGCCACATAAGAATGAGCTTTGGGCCTGGAGCTCTTCTTTACCAAAATATGAAAGAGCTCTAATAGCCTGTGCTGGACTTCGTGGGGACTATGGTATGAGGCAAGATTAATTAATAGGAGAAAAGGAATACACATTTTATTTAATGTGTATACACAGGAACCTTCAGAATGGAGACCCAACTTCCCAATAAGTTACAGAAACTTAAATACTATCTTGAGGTTACAGCAAGAATGGGGGCTTGTGTTGTGGTAAAACAGGTTATGGGAGGGGGAAGAAGAAGAATTCTATTGAGGGGCAACACATGGTTGGGACAATGAATGGATGGGGGAAACAGAGAATGACTTGCAGATAGTTATCTTTGGAATTTAAAGGATCCTTGGAGACAGTCATTATACTGGTAGGAAGACTTTTTCCGGTGTGGTCATATCTTGCTCTACTTTTCTGCAATAGATTAACAGGATAACAGGAGGGGAGGTAGCTTCTCATGGCTTAGTGTAGGCTGGAAGGTCAGATGGACTTTGTGGCAACGGCCATATTTTTGGGTAAGTTTCCCTGCACCCCTTCAGCTTATTACCTTGTGTGGGAATGATGCCATGTGAGAGGTGGTATGTTGCTCATTGGGTTCTTTGACTCGGCCACAGAGAAGAATTTCAGATCAAGTCCCAAGTGTAGCTTAAGACAGAATTTATTAGAAAGAGACATGCCCAAAAGGCATGGGTACCTTAAGAGAAAGGATATGTGCTTGCCTTTGACAAGAAGCTTTATATATTTTTACAACCATGATGAAGAAAACCATGAGCTAAGAGTGATAGGCTGCAGATATCTGGTTACAAGAGATGATAGAAATGATTAGCATTTTTCTACCATCTATGAGCTAAGAGGAGTGGTCTGCAGGTGCCTAGAGGTCATGAGTTTTGATTACCATCTGTCAAACTTCTAAGCTCACAGGGGCCTTCTAAATACTTTTAGTCCTAACTAGATTTGAACTTTTCTTAGAATATCATGTCTGTGTTTGGGGTAAATCCCTATTGTTGATGTGTTTTACTACACTGGTAGATCTACGTTTCAGCCTGCAAGGTGATCAGGTCTAGTGTGCCTAGTCAGTCAGGGGAAGGTGTATACCAATAAGAAAGATGTCTGGATGCTTACCCTATTTTAATTCAGACCTGCCTGAAAGAAACTTATTTGTGTCTAACCCTCACTAAATAACCTGCCTTAGGAATACCTCCCTGTTTCAGACTCAGTGTGTACTTTGTTTACTCAAGCCTGTGCATCATTTGGTACCTGGTCCACCCCACTTATATCTATTTCCAGTGTGGAAGGAGCTGGATCCTTTGCCTGTAGCAGAAGGGGAGTGTATGAAGATCACCATCCTATGTCAGCTGCTGGCCATGGGGACTGATGCCCATTGTTGAAGCTGATCTTATTCTGTCTCTTCTCTGTGTGAATAAAGTGGTATTTCATCACTGCCTGTGTGACTCTGATCTTTCTTGGTGACCTCAAACCATGAAGTGGGCTGACTCCTGCCCTGGAGATCTAGAGGTGACAACAAGTGTCACTTGCTTGACAGTTGTCGTAAAGGAAATTTGTCTGCAAAAAGAGGAGACCCAGGCATAAGAATAGGATTCACGAGAAAGATTTGAACTCTAGTTTTAGGAATACTAATAGGCATGTAGTAGGCAATGGAATGAATGGGAGGACTGAGAAAAAAAGAAAGCACAACCTTATCTGGCAGTTTATGAGGATAAAAACCAGCACTGGATCTGGAGTCTAAGCTTCCAAGGATCAGGTTAGAATCCAGGCACTATTAATAGAACAAGGATATGGGGTCCTGCTTGATGTTGAGCTACTCTAAACTCCTCATGATTAGAAGTTAAACAGGCCCTAAGCCACTTTATCTGAGACTGTGTTGCCCGACAGACATCAGAGCCTCGATCTCTGTCATTAGGTGCAGTGCCCACCTTCCTGCAAGAGACTGTTGGGATTGGATTGTTCTTCTTCCCAACCTCTACCTTCTCTCCCTTCATATTCCCCTTGTCTTTTTGCCAGAGTCTTCCTGCACCTCCAGGAGCATCCCCCATTTCCCCACTTCCCTCAAATCTCTTCAGTGTCTCCTCCCTCCTCCTCCATTTGGCCTTAGTTCAGTCTGGTCTCTCTCCAAGGTTTTCTCCCACCAACCCTTCTGAGGGGCACGTGCTCCTTCTCTCAAACTCCCTCAGACTTCCTCAGAGTCACCTTTTCCCCTTGTCATCATTGCTGCCCCTTTCTCTTGTATCAAAGCTCCTCATTTGAAGCTTATGCCCTTAGCACATTCTATGCTTTCTCTAAACCTGTCATTTCACTGTTTAAATCCTTTGATATGTTCCAATTTCTCTTCAGATAAAGTCCAACATCGTTGTTTTTTTTTTGAGTTGGAGTCTCACTGTCACCCAGACTGGAGTGCAATGGCCGCTCCCGGCCACCGCAGCCTCGACCTGCTGGGCTCCGGAGATCCTTCCGCCTCAGCCTTCCAAGTAGCTGGAACTACAGGCGCGTGCTACCATGCCCAGATAATTTTTGATTTATTGTAGAGATGAGGTCTCGCCAAATTGCCCAGGCTGGTCTCGAACCCGCGGGCTCAGGCAATCCACTCACCTCAGCCTCCCAAACCACAGGATTACAGGCTGAGCCACCGAGCCCGGCTAAGTCCAACATCTTTTTTTTTTTTTTGAGTTGGAGTCTCACTCTGTCACCCAGCCTGGAGTGCAGTGGCCGCTCCCGACCACCGCAGCCTCGACCTGCTGGGCTCTGGTGAGCCTCCTGCCTCAGCCTTCCAAGTAGCTGGAACTACAGGCGCGTGCTACCACGCCCGGCTCATTCTGATTTATTGTAGAGATGAGGTCTCGCCAAGTTGCCCAGACAGGTCTTGAACCCGCGGGCTCAGGCAATCCACTCACCTCAGCCTCCCAAAGGTGCGGGATTACAGGCTGAGCCACCGAGCCCGGCAAGTCCAACATCTTTAATGAGGCCTTGAAGGTCATAAGTGTGTTGGTCTTTCCCCACAATATTACTGAGGATAAATACATTCCCATTATATATATGGTTATATGTTGTAGAGTTTACTTTAACCTAAATGAAAATGCTCTCTACCTCCAGGTATAGAGAGCTCAATCTCAGATTCTTGGGCCATACACTGATTTACCCAACAAATATTTATCAAGTGCATACTTCTCACAGGATGCCAAGGTAGACACTGAGAATGTGGCAACAAAACAAGCAGATGTGATCCTTGCCCCTCAAGGAATTAAGATCCTATCCCAGTGGTGCTCAAAGTTCAGTGTCATCAGAATCACCTGGGGCCTTGTTAAACCCCCAAATGCTGGGCCATATCCCCAGAGTGTCAGATTCAGTAGGCCTGGCGAAGTTGCATTCCTGACAAGTTCCAGGTAAGGCTGATGCTCTTGGTCCAAGGACCACACTTTTGAGAACTCCCGCTCTAGAAGGACATACGGGCAAAACACAATTCATTACACATTACATTATTGTACAATCATTGCATTATTTATTTTCAATAGATGCTGAGGAGAAGTACAGGGTACATTCAGACATCTAGGTTTTCTTTGATCTTTCATTGAGCTGATTCTTGGGTATGAACTAGAATAGGACTGAAGAAAAAGAAGGAAGAGGAAGATCATTCTAGGCCTTTGTGAAGGGTGGGAAGTTTGATGCATTTTGAGAATTGAAAGAAGGTCTTGGCTGGAGGACAGAAAAAGAGTGAGAACATGGCCTCAGATATCGCTGGACTCTTTTATCTTCCTTTATCAATTTATTTAACTCATACCGGGAAAGTCAAGAAGGAAGGAAGCCTGAGAGAATGGGAGCAATGGGCCTTGGAGGAGAGGAGTAAGGAATTTGCCCATGACCTCAGGAATTCTGCCCATGTGGGAGGAAGGGAGAATCAGGGGAGGCACCTGAGGATTGAGTGCTGAGGCCCTCCACGCATGCTGTTTCTTGTTTGCCTCACAAATACCCTTATGACAGGCACTATTATTCCCATTGTATTCATAAGGCAACCAAGACTCAGAGTTTATATAACTTTCGTAAGGTCACACAGTTTTATTCTGTACTAGGTGTATTAAGTGTTTTTCATGAACTATTTATATTTTTTATAGAGATGAGATCTTGCTATGTTGTCTAGGCTGTTTTGAATTCCTCCTGAGCTCAAGCAATCCTCCTGCCCAAAGTGCTGGCCTCTATGAACTGTTTTATCAAACCCTTACAACTACTGTTTGGGTTTGACATCACTATTCCCTTTTTATAAGTAGACAATCTCAGAGAGGTCACATTAGCATAACATGCCTAAGAGGTGAAAGTAGGATTTGAGCTCATGCAAGACCTTCTCAAAGAACCCAGAGCCTGGGTTCTTACACTATTCTGCCTCCCACACTGAAGCTGGCTAGAGTAGGTCTAGACTAGCTAATGTTGCTGGCTTTATCAGTGACATACACTGTAGATGAAGAAGCTTGTAGCATAGAGAAAAGAGGATCAGTCAGAAAGGACTTGGAAAGGAGGGAAAATGAGACACCAGAAGGCCCTGATTAGCATTTACAAATATTGTCCCCTTAAGGTAACCTATGTAGAGCTACATACCTAGCTCAAAGTAGAGAGGAAAAGGGGAAAAAGTCACAACTTCTATTCTTGAAAATTCAAGGGAAAGTGTAAATAGCTACTATGTGCATGAGAACGCAAATGGAAAAGTGGCACCATATAAATAGACCCAATTAAAAATGCACATGTGCTAAAGGCTTTGCTAAAGCTGGATTGAGGACCTGGAGCCAGGGGTTATTAGCCAGAAAATTGAGTATGAGTTGGGAATGGTGGCGAGTCGGTGGAAAAGAAGGTGCAGGAGGAATGTTTTGAAGACCAGTTGCATACACATCTTCTCAGAACTTGTTAAAAATGCTAACTCAGCGTCCTGACCCTCTCCTAAATTAAGATCTAAATCTTATCACCATCCCCAGGTAATTGTGTGCACATTGAAGTTTATCAAGTATGATGGAGAGTGCATAAGAGATAAGAGTTCTTGCCTCTTATCAAGCGGGCACAAGAAATATGCCCAGAATGCTAAGGAACTAGGAATTCATTGAGGAAAGAGGAAGCTTTTTAATGCTTCTTGTTGTGAGTCCCTAACATTTATCTGGTCCTGCTAGAGTATTGAACTTCCTGAGCAATGGAAGGGGAATCCCAACCTGGAACCATGGAATATGTAGTTTAGCATCCTACAGGTCGAACGTGAGTGATTTAAGGATGCTTCGACCTGCTGATCCTGGTTGCCATGACCCTATTATCAAGTGCAAAATCCCTACTAAGGCCAGAGTATGGAGGTTCCTGGGAACACTTGTCTGAGATGATTGCACAATGCAGTGCAGGCAACTCAAAGAGCTCGAGCCTGCTCCTGGGCTTATGGGATGACTGTTCCATATTTCAAGCTGGTGTTAGCTTTAAGATAACCATGGTGGGGCTTATGTACACCACAGAAATCATCAAACACTATACATCAAGGCCTTATTTTTTCAGAGAGTCAATTCATCAGCACACAACTGGGGGAGATGAGACAATTTAGAGTAGAGAAGGCTCTGAAGTTAATATGCATAAAATGTGGAAGGAGAAATTCAGGAAAGGAAGCAACAAGGGAAGTCCTAGAAAAGATGCTACTAGAGGTATCTTGTTCCAGACTCCTGGAGTGACTGGGGTTCATCCACTTATCTCAGTTCAAAACCTCCTCTTCACAGCCTATCTCAAGGCCTGGAATTCATTAAAGATTCCAAGAAGATGGAAAAGGTGTGAACTCGTCATGAAATGACTAGAGAAACATATAAAGATGACTGGGAAGACCATAAAGATGGTGTTCTATGGGGTAAAATGTCCCTATCAGTCTCAACTGCTGAGGTATAGGACTAGAGAAGGTAGAAGGTGGATTTAGAAGGGCCTTTTTTGTCAGTCATATGAATATTGTATTTATTATTACCATTATTGTTACTATTATTATCATTATTATATTTGTACCCAAATTAGCCTTTCCTGGTATCTTAGATTGTGGTTTTGCTTTTTCTGTGCCTCTTGTCTGGGATGTCATTTCCTTTCTTATCCTTCTGCCTACACATCAAAGCCAAAGACTGCATCTTCCAGGAAGCCTTCCATGATTATTCCAGCCTTATGGTAACCTCTTTCTTCACTCAACACTGATCATCTGGAAAAGATCTTTGGGGGATTGTGTCCTAAACTTTTTCAAATGAATATCAGGGGGTGTGGTCTGTCCATTCCAGAATTCCAGCTATAGACACATGACAGTCAACAGTTACCCACAGAATGGCACTTAATTAAAATAATACACACTTTCCCTCTTCACAAATCTCTCCACTGTCAAGTCCCCCAGCATTCTTCTATGTACGCCTCCTTTGTGCCAGCCAGCATTCTGCTCTTTGTTGTTCTAAAGCTAGACATTGTGACAACAGCAATGGCTCCTGTGGTCTTCCTGTCAGCCAGCACAAGCCAGCAACTGACTTTGGTTCCGATCAAAATCTGTGCTTTTAGATTATCAAATTGCATAAAGGCTAATTTAAATAATCAACAATAATGTATATTTACAATACAATAGGCTTATCCTTACTGGGGCCAAAAGAAGTATGTATCTTGATTTTAAATGAGTCTCCAGGTCAGCTGCAGTTACTTACACCTGTAATCCCAGCACTTTGGGAGGCTGAGGTAGGAGAATTGCTTGAGGCCAGGAGTTTAAGACCAGCCTAGACAACATCATGAGACCTCATCCCTGCAAAAAAAAAAATTAGCCAGAATTGGTGGCATGCGCCTGTAGTCCAGCTACTCAAGATGTAGGGGTGGAAGGATCACCTGAGCCCGGGAGGTTGAGGCTGCAGTGAGCCATGATCACGTCCCTGCACTCCAGCCTGGGCAGCATGAGACCCCTGACCCCCAAATAAATAAATATTAATTAATTTAAAAATAGTGTCTAGCTGAACAGAAAGGGATATCTCATTTCAAGAACTGAAGAGAAGGGGAGTAGGGCAAATATTCCCAGAGACCCTCCCTGCCACTTCATGACACCCAGGGCAGTGCTGCTGGGTAGGAAGGTAGCCAGATCATATGGACATTTTTCTTACATGCATGAGGTTTTTTTCCTTGAAGGGAGGACTTTTAGCCACCAGTGCATCATGCAGTGTTCAGACTGTATCTGGTCACACAAGAATGTGACCAGATCTCTGGAAGAGTTGCTAATTATAAACACGGTGTTTATTTTCCTGGCCTTGTGTCATCAGATTTTCTTTTCATTTATATGAAATAGGAGACAACAGTTATGAAGACTTGCTGATACTTTTAATGAGAAGAACTTTGGTTGTAAGTTGGTTGCTTTTTTTTTTTTTTTTCTGTTTCCATGTACGTGTATTCCGTATATCAAACATCTGAAACTCAAGTTGGAAGTGAGATTCACATCCTACTTTCTACTAGAGAAAATCCATAAATTAGCACAGGATAGGAATCTAGCCCTGACTATGCAGTCGGGGAAGAGTGACAAGTCCGTTGTAGGTCCCTGATGCTCTCAAGATATTTTCCTCCTTTGTTAGGCCAAAGACAAATTGTTCTCCATTGTATTGGCCCAATAAGATACATCCCCAAAGCTCATGGTAGAAGCTGTGTATTCCTTTCTCTCCTTCCCCTATCTTACACATATCGTATATCTTTTTTTTTTCTTTCAGTGTAAATTAGATGATTTGTCACAGGGTAAGAATTCTTTCTCAGTTCATTGCTCAGAAAATTTACAATCCTTTGGTGATTTTTCAAGACTGTCAAAGCAGTAAGTTGAAAATAAGCAATAGAAAAAGCGACTAAGCTCTTAGTTGTTTTTTCTTCATCTAAACACTCTCAATAAACAAAATATACAATAAAACTAAAACTTCCTTTTTTTTTTGAGTAGGGGTGTCATTCTGTCACCCAGGCTAGAGTGCAGTGGCATGCTCACGGCCACCACAGCCTCAAACTGCTGGTCTCGGGTAATCCTTCTACCCCAGCCTTCCAAGTAGCTGGAACCACAAGCACACGCCTGGCTAGTTTTTTTTTATTTATTGTAGAGACGAGGTCTCGCCAAGTTGCCCAGGCTGGTCTCAAACCCCTGGACTCAGGCAATCCTCTTGCCTCCACCTCCCAAAGTGTTGGGATTCCAGGTGGGAGCCACTGTGCCTGGCTCTTTTGAAGAGCAAATACAAATAAAATTCTTTAAAGCCATTCTATTTTCCTTAGTTTCAATCAATTAAAATTATAACTGATTTGTAGGCTGTGAGAAAGGTAAACATTATGATTCCTGCCCCTTGGAAGCCTCAACTTCAAGAGGAGAGAAAAGATAAGCATGAAGAAGATATCTGAGACAGCGGATTGAAGCTCATGTGTTTATGAACTCCAGTGTGCATAGACCAGGCAACCTGTGTATGGTGAGAAGAGAGGACCTGGAGAGAGCAGCAACTGGCAAGGGAATGATTGCCCGGGAAGGAGTTTATTCTTGTGCTAGAAATCAAGTGATGCTGTGCTGGAAAGATTTTTGAAAGAGAATGCCTAAAGAGATTTGAAGAAAAGGCGAAACATGATTTGGCAAGAAAGGTAGAGATTATATTCTTGGAAGAGGTCTAACTGTATGACTGAGAGGGCAGGAAGGAGGGAAAGAGAGGAGAGAGAAAGAGGAGGGGGAGAAAGAAGACAGAGAGAAGAGGGGGTAGAGAGTGAGAGAGAAAGAGAGAGCAAGAGTGGGAGAGAGAGAGAGAGAGAAGAGAGAGAGAGAGAGAGAGAAGACAACCTACCAAATTTTATCCATTCTACTGAGTCAATAATGGCAACTCATTGTAAATTTATTTACGTTTTCCCTTATTAGTCAGATTGAATTTTTTCATAGGTTTATTGGCTGCATGGATATCCTCTTTTTGTGTAGTGCCTATTCAAGAGCTTTGCCCATTTTTATATTGGCTTGTTTGTCTTTTTCACATTCATTTACAGGAATTTTCTATTTAGCACGTGTCTAAGCCCTTTAGGCATTCTCTTTCAAAGAGCCAAGAATAGCGAAGATAGTTTTAAAGAGCAACAAAACTGAAAGACTTACACTATTGAATATCAAGATTTATTATAAAGCTATAATAATTAAAAATATTATATTGATGCAAAGCTAAACAGAGTCCAGAAAATGACTCACATATAGACATATACTTAAGTTTGCCAAATGTCTCCCTGAACAATGTTGAGGAAATGATGGCCTTCAGGGAGACATTTGGCATATATGTCTACATGTGAGTCATTTTCTGGACTCTGTTTAACTTTGCATCAATATAATATTTTTAATTATTATAGCTTTATAATAAATCTTGATATTCAATAGTGTAAGTCTTTCAGTTTTGTTGCTCTTTAAAACTATCTTCGCTATTCTTGGCTCTTTGAAAGAGAATGCCTAAAGGGCTTAGACACGTGCTAAATAGAAAATTCCTGTAAATGAATGTGAAAAAGACAAACAAGCCAATATAAAAATGGGCAAAGCTCTTGAATAGGCACTACACAAAAAGAGGATATCCATGCAGCCAATAAACCTATGAAAAAACATTCAATCTGACTAATAAGGGAAAACGTAAATAAATTTACAATGAGTTGCCATTATTGACTCAGTAGAATGGATAAAATTTGGTAGGTTGTCTCCTCTCTCAAATCAGAATTTTCATTTATACATACACATATATCTGGTAATTTGGATGGTATTACATAGAATTTAAAATTTAACTTAGGTTGAATTGAACATCTTTATAATGTCGAACCTTCTGACTCATGAATATGACATATCTTTCCATTTATTTAGGTTTTTAACTAATAAAAGATATTTTATCACACTAATATTTACTAGTTTTTTTTTTTTTGTTTTTTTTTTGAGTTGGAGTCTCACTCTGTCGCCCAGACTGGAGTGCAGTGGCCGCTCCCGGCCACCGCAGCCTCGACCTGCTGGGCTCCGGCGATCCTTCCGCCTCAGCCTTCCAAGCAGCTGGAACTACAGGCACGCACTACCACGCCCGGCTGATTTTTTATTTATTGTAGAGATGAGGTCTCATCAAGTTGCCGAGGCGGGTCTTGAACCCAGGGGCTCAGGCAATCCACTCACCTCAGCCTCCCAAAGTCGCGGGATTACAGGCTGAGCCACCGAGCCCGGCTATATTTGCTAGTTTTATGTGTACAGGTATTAACACATCTTTAATTAAATTTGATTCTAGCTATTGGCACACTCACGGCCACCCCAGTATGGACCTGCTGGGCTCCAGCAATCCTTCCACCCCAGTCTTCCAAGTAGCCAGAACTACAGGCGCATGCTACTGCGCCCAGCTAATTTTTTATTTATTGTAGAAATGAGGTCTCACCAAGTTGCCCAGGCGGGTCTCAAACTCGCGGGCTCAGGCAATCCACTCACTTCAGCCTCCCAAAGTGCGGGATTACAGGCTGAGCCACCGAGCCCGGCTCTTGTGATTTTTTTAATCATTAGATCTTGCCAAGTATATTTTTATTATGTGGCAGACATGTTTGAAAAACTACAGTGACAATTTAAAGTTCTTTTATGCTGTTATCTCCTTCTAGAGAATATTTACTTTTTACTTCAACTGATAGGGTAAGACCAATCACTTTCAACTAGCCTGGGATTGAACTGACTCAAAGACTACTTACTCTCAGTCTGTCTTTACTCCTAAGGTGCAACCCTTTATGGGTCACAGCCGAAAGCCTGGCCTGTACCAGGGTCACTCTCCCTTGGAAGTCTCTTTATTCGAATTCTGTCTCTCCCCTATCCTAACCCCATGAAACTGCTTAAATCTCTCCCCAGATCATTTTAGCTGCCAGTTTCTTCTCAGTTTCTGTACAGCTGGGTCTTTCTCTCTCCCCCCCCCCACCCCAAACCACCTACAAATTGGCAAATGACTTTTTCTTTATTCAAAGATAAAGGAAATATTGAAAGGAAGACAAGAGCCTGTCTCTATAAAAAATAAAAATTAGCCAGATGTGATGATGCCTGCCTGTATTCTCAGCTACTGGGAGACTGAGGTGGAGGATTGTGTGAGCCCAGGACTTTGTTGTTGTTGTTGTTTATTGTTGTTTTTATGTTTTTTTTTTTTTTTTTTAGTTTTTTGAGTCGGAGTCTCACTCTGTCACCCAGACTGGAGTGCAGTGGCCGCTCCCGGCCACCGCAGCCTCAACCGGCTGGGCTCAGGCAATCCTTCTGCCTCAGCCTTCCAAGTAGCTAGAACTACAGGTGCACGCCACCACACCCGGCTAATTTTTTTGATTTATTGTAGAGATGCGGTCTCGCCAAGTTGCCCAGGCGGTTCTCGAACCTGCGGGCTCAGGCAATCCACTCACCTCAGCCTCCCAAAGGCACGGGATTACAGGCTGAGCCACCGAGCCCGGCTGGAGAGAGTTTCTTAGATCTCTCTGATCAAGGCCAGTTGTTCTGAATCTTTCACTCATTGAAATCAGCTGGAGACTGATTCCTGGGTCTTGACTGCATAGATTCTGATTTAATTGCCTGGGTATTCTTCACCTGAGCATTTTGGGAAGTTTTAAGTTTCCCAGGTAATTCTAATATTCAGTCAAAATTGAGAACCATTGATGTAAGCCTGTGCCTCTCCAGATTGAACTTAGAATCACTTGGACGGCATGGTAAGATCAGGTGAGTAAACTGTATTGAAACATTCTCCCTACTCATCTGATCTGGCCCTCGATGACTTTTTCTTTACCCAAAGATAAAGGAAATATTGAAAGGAAGACATTTTGATGACGTTCAGGACATCAAGGGTAATACGATGACAGCTCTGATGGCCATTCCAGAAAAAACTCCCAAAATTGCTTTGATGGGTGGGCTAGGTGTTGGAATCGGTGCATAGTTTCCCAAGGGGAATACTTCAAAGGTGACTGTAGTGATACTCAACAATGTGGTATTTAGCTTTTTCTAGGATGAGTTTGTGTACTTCATAAAGAGTGCAGTTATTTGAATTTCATAAACTATTGACATCCAAACACAGGAACAAATACACTCAGAATCAAATTGACTAGAAAGAAAGCTGAAATTACTGCATTTTTTACACATTGTATAATTTATTTTAAAAATGTTTATATTTTGAGGTAATTGTGGATTCGCATACAGTTATAAAAAATAATTCAGAGACCCCTTAGACCTGTTATCCAGTTTTCCCCAATGGTAATATCTGATATAACTACAGTACAATTTCACAACTAGGAAATTGACATTGATGCAATCCATCAACTATATTAAGGTATCACCAGTTTTACATACACTCATTTGTATATATTTATCTGTTTGTATAGCTAGTACCATGTAATTTTATCACATGCACAGATGTATATGGTTGCTACAGTACAGTACAGTTCCAATATAAGGATCCCTCACTCCACCCTTTTATAGCCACAATGACTTCCCTTTTTCCCTACTTCCTTGAGCCCTGGCAATCACTAAACTGTTCTTCAGATTTGTCATCTCAAGAAAATTATACAAATGAAGTTTTACAGTATGATGCTTTGTATAGTTTTCTTAATGTTTGCTCTAGATATTACAGTATAAAAATGTATTGTAGTATCTAGACAAAGTCTTAGGAGCCAAAGTCTTGCTGTGTCACTCAGGCTGGAGTCCAGTGTCATGAACATAGCTCAATGCAGCCTCAAAGTCCTGGGCTCACACAATCCTCTACCTCAGCCTCCCAAGTAGCTGAGACTACAGGCAGGCATCATCACAACTGGCACTAATTTTTTATGTTTTATAGAGACAGACTCTTGCTATGCTGCACAGGATGGTCTCTGGTCTTGAATTCTTGTCCTCAAGTGATCCTTCCACCTTGGCCTCCCAAAGTGTTGGGATTCTAGACAAGCCACTGTGCCCGCCTAAACATAACTTATCATGGTCTCCTAGTAGCGACATTTTGCCATGTCTAGTAAAGGATAGAAGTCATACTTTCACTTAGGTCCCTTCACCCTCCCTGTTTCTTAATTTTGGCTGTCTTAAGTGTTTCCTCTATCACGATTAGGACCACATCAGGTGGTGGCATAATTTTTGCTTCATCCATCAAATTCAATTTAAGAAACTCATGAGAAAGATAGTTACCCCTATTATTGTTATTATTATTATTTTTTTACCACTTCCAATGTTCTTTCCTTTTTGAAGTTCCCAGCCTTTTTCTGTTATAATTTCCTTTAGCCATCCTTTCAATAATAGGTTTGCTAGCAACAAATATTCTTAGCTTTCTGTCATATAAGAATGTCTTTATTTCTTCTTCATTCCTGACAGATATTGTTGCTAGATACAGAATTTGAGGTTAGCAGTTCTGTTCTTTCAGTACTTCAAAAATGAACCACTTTATTCTGGCATCCATGGTTTCAGGTGAGAAATCTGTTCTCATTCTCATTGTTGTTCTCCTATAAGTAATGTATTATTTCTTTCCAGCTGCTTTTGAGATTTTTTTTTTCTTTGTCTGTGGTTTTCAGAATTTTAATGATGATGTGCCTTAGCATAGATTTCTTTGGATTTATCCTATTTGGGATTCTTTAAACCTCTTAAATCTGTAAGTTTATGTCTTTCACCAAATTTGATACATTTCAGGCATTGTTTCTTTGACTGCTTTTTCAGTTCCACTTTCTCTGTCCTGAGGATCCATGGTACAGATATCCTCCAATCCTTGAGACTCTGTTCATTTATTTTTTCAGTCTATTTTTTTCTCTGTTCAGCTTGAGTAAATTCTATTGATCTGTCCTGGAGTTCACTGATTCTATCCATTGTTATCTCTTCTTTACCATTGAGTTTATCCATTAAGTTTTTTATTTAGGTTATTGTACTTTTTACTTCTGTAATTTCTATTTGGTTCTTTTTTATAATTTCCATTTCTTTGCTGAGATTGTCTGTTTTTCTATTTGTTTCAAGAGAATTTGTAATTGCTTGTTGAAGTATTTTTATAATGGTTGTTTTACAATTCTTGTCAAATAATCCCAATATCTGACTCATCTTGATGCTGGTATCTGTCAATTGTCTTTTCTTATTCGTGTTGCAATTTTTAATTATATCCTGACAGTTTTGATATTATATTATGGCACTCTGGATCATATTTAATCTTCTTTTATTAGCAGACAGTCCCCTTGTTGAGATATTGAAGGCTAGGTAGGTGTGTATCTTTAGCTTCCTAACATCATCCTGGCAAAAGTGGAGTGCTGACTCACACTGCCTCATTGCAGCGGGGTGAGTGGGAGGAAGTTCAGCTTTCCCCTTTGCACCACTGACACCTTCTCAATAAAAGAGAGGCACTGACTTCTACCATCTCATAGCTTCCAAATGGGGGTGAAAACTTAGCTTGCTGCTGGGCCCCATTTTCACCAGGAAGGTGGGGAACAGAGGGTTGACACACATAACTTCGTTGCTTGAGGGTGGAGGCAGAAGGCCAGCTCCCCATAGGACCCTGCCAAAACCAAGGGAGGGGATAGAGGAATGTATTTTATTTTATTTATTTTAAAAATGTACTTTTTTTTTTTTGAGTCAAGGTCTCACTCTGTCTCCCAGGTTGGAGTGCTCACTGCAGCCTTGATCTCCTGGGCTCAAGTTATCCTCTTGCCTCAGCCTCCCAAGTAGGCGGCACTACAGGCACACACCACCACCTCAAGCTAATTTTCTTTTTTTTTTTTTTTGAGTTGGAGTCTCACTCTGTCGCCCAGACTGGAGTGTAGTGGCCGCTCCCGGCCACCGCAGCCTCGACCTGCTGGGCTCCGGCGATCCTTCCGCCTCAGCCTTCCAAGTAGCTGGAACCATGCCCGGCTCATTTTGATTTTTTGGAGAGATGAGGTCTCGCCAAGTTGCCCAGGTGGGTCTCGAACCCACGGGCTCAGGCAATCCACTCACCTCAGCCTCCCAAAGGCACAGGATTACAGGCTGAGCCATGGAGCCTGGCTAAAGCCAATTTTTTTTATAGAGATGAGGTCTTGCTAAGTTGCCCAGACTGGTATCAAACTTTTGGGCTCAAGTGATTCTCTCATCTTGGCCTCCCAAAGTGCTGGGATGACAGGTGTAACTCACCATGCTTGGCCTTATTTATTTATCTTTTAGAGATGTGGTCTTGTTCTGTTTTACAGGTTGGAGTGCAGCGGTGCAATTATAGCTCACTGCAGCCTTGAACTCCTGGGCTCAAGCGATCCTCTTACCTTGGCTTCCCAAAGTACTAAGATTATAGGCATGAACCACCATGCCTGTAATCTGGAGACAATCACAGAGGGAAGTAGAGGAACCACCGAATGCACATCCTCCTGTTTTGCCTGAATCCACATCTCACCTCCTTGTTTGCCTTGGGTCTGGGTGATGGTGGGAGGGGGTGAAAGTGCCAATTAGCCCTAATTTGCACACCCTTGTGCAGTCTTATCGCTCCTGGGCAAGTGGGGAGGTTCAGCTCCCTACTGACACCATGGGGACGGGGGAGGGGATGCGTTAAGTGCCGACTAGCCCCCACTTGCACAGCCTTGTTCAGTCTTGTTGATGCCATGTGGGGGGTTGGAGGCTCAGTTTGCTGCTGGACCGGCTGACACTACCCCAGTGGGATAATGGTAGCACTGCCCACTTCTGATGAGCAGGAAGTAGAAGATCAGTGCCCCATCAGTCCCTCCAATGCCACAGGGTGAGGGAGTTGGGGCACCAACACCTGATTCCAGAAGAACAGGGATGGGAGGGAAGATCAGCTGTCCATCCTGCCCCTCTGAGACTGTGGCTAACTGGTGTTCCCTTGAAATGAAGATGTGATTTATTCAATCTCTTCATTCAATCAGTATTTACTGAATGCCTTTTCTGAACAAGGTGTTGTACCAGGTGTAGTGGGAAATATTAGAATGAATGAGACAGTGTGTGCACACCAAGAGAATGTTTTCACTCTGTTGGATAGCACACAGACCCAACCATCCACCACAAAGATCTGCGCTAAGCAGCATAAAATACCGGTATTAACCAAAGGTTGAAGGGTTAGAAAAAGGGAGCGAGTCCTTCTCATTAGGGCCCTTGGACAAGGCTTCATAATCAGTGAACTTTGAGCTGGGTTTATAAGGGCTAATCAATGAATAGGTTTCTTCCTCCCCGCAACCTGGGCCAATCTGGCATAATTTTGCAAATGAGTTAGAGAAGGGGACAAGACTGCTGAAGGCCAGAGAGTCTTCAAAGACAACAAAATACCGGGAGAAATAGTTAGTCTTACCCCACTGAGAGGGGGATACAATTTCCCACCCCTGTTTGGCAAGAGTAAAGGAAGTATTACCATAAAGACTTCACATTGCAAGAGCCCCCTTTTATTGGTCCTTTGACTAGGAGCAACGAACATTTCTTCCAGTTTATTTTGGCTCTGCCTGCTGGCAGTTCTAAGTCGGAAGTGTCTGCAGTAGAGAGACATGGGAGGCAATAAAGAAACCCATAAAATGCAACCACCACATTATTTTTCAAGTCCCCAAATCCCTAGACAGTCCTTCTTCTTTCCTATGTTTGTTGTTGTACTACAGTCACAGTTATACAAGAAATGGAGTACTCCCTCTTGACCCAAACCAGACCTGTACTTGATTTTTAAGAGAAATAGATGGCAGTTATGTTGATATATAATTATTAATGTTAATAATAATTAATAAATATACAATATTAAATAATTACTTCATTAAGCAAATTTTCGGGTTGTTATAGTTTTAGGTCAGCCCAATATTCCATATCTGTCATATATGATATGCCACAGTATGTGACGAAAACTAGTTTTCAAGATGAGAGCATTCTGGAAATAACTTCTGCAGTATCAAGGAAAATTAAATGATCGTCTCTGTAGTCTTGTGTGGGTGTATCTAGATGAGCTTAATTCTCTGAACAATGGTAGTTTTCAACTTAACTAGAAGCACATTTTCTAATCAATCTGGCTAGATTTTATTTCACCTGAAAAACTTGGAACAGAGTTAGATTATAGACCAACTATGAAGGAATTTTTTTTTAAAATAGCAGTACTGGTGAAAAAGACCCTAAATAATACCTAGCAGTGCAATGTCTTTCTTCAAGTATGTAGAGGTCGTTATGTAGCAATCTCCACTGAACAAACAAGACAAAAACATGTTTCACTTTCAGCAACGGGATGTTAGATTGTTTTCTTCCTGTCTTAAATTTCTAAAATTAATATATGCTTCTGGAAAAAAATTCAAATACTACAAAAGTATAAAATTGAAAAAGCAATAATTTCTTTCACCCTTAACTTTTAATACTCTCCCCACTGTTAAGGCTTTTGGTGTTTTGATTAAATTTTTAGAAACAACCTTCAGCAGTCAAAGATTTTTATGTACAGATGAAGTTGAAATTTTTCACTCCCTAAAGATTTTCAAAATCAGTCAAAGCAAATGGCTTTGGGTAAGCAGGGAGGAGCTCTCTTGGGTCTGTTCCAGATTTCAATTCATGAAGAACAAGATGTGGCAACCCTTTAACACACACACATATACAAACACATGTACCCATGTGCACACACTTTTCATTTGAAAAGACGGTTTCAGTGGCACTTTCCATGGTATGCTTACTTCTAACTTGACTTGGAATGTGGAAGTTGTCTTCTTAAAAGTACAGCATGATGGTAGTGCATGCCTGTAATTCCGGCTACTGGGAAGGCTGAGGTGGAAGGATCGCCGGAGCCCAGCAGGTCGAGGCTGCAGTGGCCGGGAGCGGCCACTGCACTCCAGTCTGGGCGACAGAGTGAGATTCCAACTAAAAAAAAAAAAAAAAAAAAAAAAGTACAGCATGTGGTGCACAGTGGGCATTTAGTGAGTATCTGTTGAGCAAACTGTAATTGTCCTAAGGGGGACAGCATATCTGATTTTGTTTTCCTTATAAAAAAACATGATTTGGGTAGAAAATAATTTCATAAATATAGCACAATATGCTGAACGTTACTAATTATTTCCCTTAGCATTTTGTCTTTGAAGACTCTCTGACCTTGAACAGTCTTGTCCCCTTCTCTAACTCATTTGCAAAATTATGCCAGATTGACACAGGTAGCGGGGAGGAAGAAACCTATTCATTGATTAGCCCTTATAAACCCAGCTCAAAGTTCACTGATTATGAAGCCTTGTCCAAGGGCCCTAAGGAGAAGGACTCGCTCCCTTTTTTTAACCCTTCAACCTTTGGTTAATACTGGTATTTTATGCTGCTTAGCGCAGATCTTTGTGGTAGATGGTTGGGTCTGTGTGCTATCCAACAGAGTGAAAACATTCTCTTGGTGTGCATACACTGTCTCATTCATTCTAATACTTCCCACCACACCTGGTACAACACCTTATCCAGAAAAGTCATTCAATAAATATTGATTGAATGAAGAGATTGAATAAACCACATCTTAATTTCAAGGGAACACCAGTTAGCCACAAAACGATTTTTCCTCTTGGTCATATCTACACTTATATGATCAACGTCCCTATTTTGATTTTATTTAGTTAGAAAGGATGGTTTTTTTTCAAATTGAAGAGTTTATTCATCTGAAATATGTTGCTAAGTTGTTTGCAAAATGAGAGACTTGGGGCACATTTGAGTTTCTTTTTTTTTGTTTGTTTTTGAGTTGGAGTCTCACTCTGTTGCCCAGGCTGGAGTGCAGGTGCACATTCATGGCCAATCCAGTGTTGAACTGCTGGACTCCGGCAATGCTTCCACCTCAGCCTTCCAAGTAGTCAGAACTACAGGCGCATGCTACTATGCCTGGCTAATTTTTAATTTATTGTAGAAACGAGGTCTTGCCAAGTTGCCCAGGCTGGTCTTGAACCCATGGGCTCAGACAATCCACTCACCTCGGCCTCCCAAAGTGCTGTGATTACAGGCTGAGCCTCTGAACCCGGTCATATTTGCGTTTCTATGTAGATAAAAGCAAGTCTTTAATCTTCCAAATAAATTATTGAAGTCTTTTGTTCAAAATCAGTCACCGAGAATTGGATGTCTTCTTGGTTGATGCTGAGAATATAAATGTTTAGAGAGACCAGGAAGGTAAAAGATACCTCATTGGAAATGACACATGCTCTAACAATAGGGTGTTATAGTTTCCTAACATGCCACATTTCTTTGTAAAGGTATATTCATTTCACAGTTTCAGTGTGGTGATTATAAAACATTATCTAGAACTTCTACATTCACAAATATCTGAGAAAACAAAGAACATCTGTTCATCCTTAGCTGCTGCCCAATACTAGCCTTAAGGTTTTTAAATCCCTGTTTATGTGATTGTGGCTGAATCAGATGTTTTGGAAAGATGTACTTGATCTATCCTTGTGACATTGTGATGAAATACAGAAAATAGAAGCATTAAACCTTTCACTCATGACTGATTCTCTCTAATTATCTCAGATTCACACAAACATGTTCCAGGTGAGAAAGTGGCAAATTTAGTCTCTCACATTTAGTCAAAATTAAAGTTAGTTTCCAGATAGATCAAAGAATAATCTGACTGCATAAAGATATAAATTATAGAACAATATTTTAGGACTTGATATCTAGGCCTGAGGTGTGCACACTTCTAGAAGGAATCAGAACATTGGAGCTGTTCTAAAGCATAAGGCTTTCTGTCTCACAGGATTAGTTTTGCCTTTTCATTACTATTTTCAGGGCCTATATACTGGAGTTGGACGAAATGAACACAGTGTGAGGTTTTTCACTGCCAGATATGGAAGCAAAGCCACAGCCCCTTGTGCCAGCACTTGTCTTTGGTTTTGATGTAGCTTTTTCAACTTTCTATTCAGATAAAAGCGAATGGGAGGGGTCACTCCTCCATCACTGTCTTCTTACCCTCCTCATCCCTCTTTCTTCAACCCCACCCACCACCTTGTGTCAGCAGCTTAATGATACCATCCATGGTTGGACACCAGAAATAACCAATTATGCCATCCTAAGAGATCAGCTTGGTTTAAAGCTTCAGGGCTCTCCTTCTGCACCCTCAGGAGAGGGGCTCTGGACTCTCCTGCTGTTGAACGGGGAACACAGAAAAAAGATGGCTACACACAACGGTGGAGAGATGAACCCAGTGTGAACCTTTGGTGGCAACTATGAATATTGTGCTATAATATTAAACAGTGATTAGAATCTCTTCCTGGAAGATTGCGTCTTTAAAAAGAGTTTGCAAAAGGGTTAACTGAACAGAGTACTCTTCTTGTTTATCCATAGAGAATATTCTCACCTTAGGGTCTATCCAATCATTGCAGGTATTTCTTTGAGGATGTAGTATTTTACTCTGTTTCATTCTTTGGATCATGTTCAAGGTTATTCTGATCATTTTTCAATACCCCATCAGTTTAATGACTGATTCTCTTCTCCTCTCAGTCCTTAAAAGCTGGCTCTTCTCTCTGGAATACCATAAACCCCAGGTCTATTTATCTGGAGAAATGTCAGCATTTACACTCAAGTAATGGCTTGGGAAGACTTCTTGGCTGCTTTTACTTTGGAGGTAAAAATCTCTGTGTTTTTTCCCTTGGTTAACACAGATCACTGGCTTTAGGCAAAACCTCTATTATTATTATTATTATAATAAAATTAAATTAGAGGCTGTGAGAGTAAGATGGATTGCCAAGAAGAGTTTTGATCATAAAATAGCTGTTAAGACTTTTTTTCCCCCTGGCCGAGCATGATGGTTCACACCTATAATCCCAGCACTTTGGGAGTCCAAGACAGGAGGATCGCTTGAGCCCAGGAGTTCAAGAGCAGTCTAGGCAACATAGCGAGACCTTGTCTCTACAAAAAAATAACAAAATTAGCTGGGCATGGTAGCATCCCCCTGTAGTCCCAGCTACTCAGGGTTGAGACAGGAGGATCACCTGAGCCCAGGAGGTCAAGGCTGCAGTGATCGTGCCCCTACACTCCAGCCTGGGCAATAGACTGAGACCTCAACTCAAAAACAATTTCCCCCCCTAAAACAACTGCTTTCGGACTCCCCACATAAAAACCAACCTTTATGTTTTGGTTTGTGATAGACCAGTTTTTAGACTACAATTTTGAAACAGTTCAACAGCTGAGTTGGAAACCAGAACCTACCCTCTAAAATATATGTGAGATATATATGGATGGTATAATCCCTAGGGCAGAGGCTGCTCCTAGTTTGGCATTCTTTGGTTCCAGCTGTTGACTAGAGATAATTTAGATTATAATAGTAGGTCCAAGAAATGCTTTTAATGCACATTCTTTGCATGGCATGTCTCTCTTTGAAGAACAAGTGGACATTCTTGCAGACTACCAGAATGGGAGGCTGTTTGTCTTTTCTCAGCCCAGTGACTTGAAGGAGATATGGAAGCCAGAGTCTTATGATATTTATGTTACATTTGGTTTTATTTTAGGGAGGTTGTAATATAGAGCTTTATAAACTAGCCCAAACATGTTGTTTTCTTTGTACTTTATTGTTCAGTGTTTCCTAGTTTACCACAATGAGCACATATCATTTTTCTAATGGGGGAGCTATTATTTTAGATTGCCAGTAATACTTACCATGTTAAGAGGAAAACTGAAGCGATATTTTATAGGCAATTGGTATTTTCATTAAGCAATGTATACTTATATTGGGACGGAAGAAACTGCAGACCTATATGCAAGTCATTGAGGACCCTTGGCTACTTGTAAAATGATCACTCTAATTCCAATTTTAAATATTCTCTCTATTGTTCTTATAAATCCATTCTCATCTATCTACCCATTCATCCTTTGTTGTGTCCCACAAAATATCGATGGAAGCTTACACAGATAGGTAGAAAAGTGAAAGTTAAAAGTGGAAGAAAAAGAAAAATGAAAAAGGAGAAATGAGTGTGTAAAATAGATCACAGGGACCTGTCATCATGTTAACAATTGGGCCATATATGTGGTCGTCTAAGATTTTTCTTAGCTACCACCCGAAGTGAAAACTTGTTGGTCACTAGATTCAGGGACCACAGAATCAAAAGAAACGAACTGATCAGTAGATGTGCTACCGCTGTATTCGGGTCAGACAGGAAATTTTCCCAAGAAGGCACATAAGGTAGATTGTGTCCTATGCTGAATATCCACAACAATGTCCTTACAATGGAGGCGGTGACCTATTTCTTCCACAGCCCCTCAATATAGGCTGCAGAGATCATATCAAAGAACAGCTCAGTAAAAACGGATTCTACAGCTGGCAGCCTGCCCAGCTTCATCTAGAAGCTGACCAATGATGAGCATATATGCATAAAAAGTCTCAGGATAGTGCAGCCCCTAGAGATATCATCCATTACCATCACTATTATTGTATGTCGGATATGTGCCTGATCTTTGATGGGGAAGAGATGGGCTCCACATTATGCAGGTGACAGAAAGTGGCCTTCAGGTCTCTCGCCTCCTACCCGAATGCTCTAGCACTTCTGCTGGCAGGTCAGGCTTAGACCGGACATGGCCATGTGTGGGCTCCCAGGAAAGGTGGGCTTGCTCCAGGTAGTATTTGAAAATGAAACTCCATAAATAGAGTCACTGTTAGAGTGAGGAGCAAGCCCAATCTGAGCTAAGAGAAATACCTTTCAAGTAGCAACTTACGAGTGTGAGCGTTTTGTTCTTGAAGAACACACTCCTTTCACGGAATTAAAAAGGCTGATTTCCCTGACTTACACCAGGATAGAAGAGAGTACAGCGTGACATTTAGGTAATTAAAGCCATGGACTCTAGGATCCAGAAGCATCTCCCTTCTATATTCCCCTTCCTCCTTGCCTGGTCCTCCTTTTCTGAATCTTACTAGATGGCTCCATACGGTTGGTCCTATCGTGTCAGAAGACAGTGACCACTGGAACCTGCCACAAACAAAATCCCTTTGGGGTCAAAGCGCCCTCTGCCTAGGCTAATCTTCTTGGTGGCCGAATATGAAATATGGGGAAGTACGCCACGGAGATTAGCCATGCCTTGGTATTGGGTTCTGAGCACCAGAATGTGGGGGGCCTGCGGCCCTCCCAGTCACGTCACTTTCTTCTTTTAATGAAAACTGAAACCCAGCTTTCAGCCAGAGGGCAGTAGGGGTGAACAAATGTGCAGGGGGTGGGGAAAGAAAATAGAAATGTTTAGGAAGGCTGGCTCCCCCGTCCTGGGTCTGATCTAGAAAGAGCCTCTCTCTCCTCCTAGTACATGGAATGCAGGAGGGACAGGAGGGGTTGGGGAGGGCTCACGGGGAGGAATTAAGTGTGGCTCTGTCTGTTTCTGGCTTCTCTGTAAATACTGCGACACCTCCGAATGGAGGAACAGCTGAGTTAAGTGACTGCTAATCCCCCAGTGCAGGGGAGGAGGGCTGGGCCGCTCCCTTCCAGATCCCAGCAGATGGTGGATGAAACAGGCTTCCCCTGAGGCAAGGGCAGCGGGAACTATCCCACCTTCTGTTCCTTCAGCTTGCCCTGCACGTCTCCCTCACGGCCTCTCCATGTCGAGAAGGGCCTCGCTGGCCCTCCAGAGCCCTGGGGACCTGTCTCACCTCTCTCGTCCCTCTGGGATGTGTAAGGTCAGCCAAATGGGACTCGGGCCAGCCCTGGCAGCTTGGGCAGCATCCAGCAAAGCTCCGTGGGCTTTGGAAAGGACAGCTCGCAGTGCTGCTAAATTTCTCATTCTGTGGAGAAACTTACCTGGAGAAGAGAGGTGAGGGCTCATTTAAATGGCAGATTCAATGTTCCAGAGTGGAACCTGGGAATCTGAATTTCTACTGGGCAGCCCAGGTATAGTTTGGCTGCAGGCAGTTCTAGCATCAACCTCATTCTGAGAAATGGCAGTCCAAGTAGATAGGAAGGCATTTGGAATGGTGGTTAGGAACGGGGCTTAAAGTCAGGTACCTGAGTTTGAGTTCTCACTCTACAAGTTGATCTCAGGCCCCATAGCTCCCTACCTCATAGGATATAAACCAGAATTTCTCAAACTGCAGGATGTACCCATTCCTGGGTTTGGAAATCAATTTAGTCACAATTAGCATTAAAAAATAACATTGGTGGCCAAGCACACTGGTTCATGCCTGTAATTCCAGCACTTTGGGAGGCTTAGGCAGGAGGTTTGCTTGAGGCCAAGAGTTCGAGACCAGCCTGGATAGTACAGCAAGCCCTTATCTCTACCAAAAAATTTAAAAATTTAGCTGGGTATGGTGGTGTGTGCCTGTAGTCCCAGCTACTTAGGAAGCTGAGGCAGAAGAATCACCTGAGCCCAGCAGGTTGAGGCTGTAATAAACCGTGATTCTACCACTGCCCTCCAGCCTGAACCACAGTGAGAACCCAACTCATAACAAAGTCTTTCTCTGAACATTGGGGCCAGGTGCCCCTGTAATCCCAGCACTTTGGGAGGCTGAGTCAAGAGGATTGCCTGAGCCCAAGAGTTTGAAACCAGCTTGGGCAACATGGCGAGACCTTGTCTCTACAATTAATAAAAAAATTAGCTGAGTGTGGTGGTGTGTGCCTGTAGTCCCAGCTACTTGGAAGGCTGAGGCAGAAGGATCATGTGAGCCCAGCAGGTCGAGGCTGCAGTAGCTGTAAGTGTGCCACTGCACTCCAGCCTGGGCGACAGAGTGAGACTCCGACACACACACACACACACACACACACACACACACACACACACTCACAGCAGAGAGATGGATTGTCTAACAATATAAAGGTACTTAACACTATCAAACTGGATGCTTTTAAATGATAAAGATAGTAAATTTGATGTTATGTATATTTTACTATGATTTAAAAACTCTAGAATGCACCAACAGAGAGGATAAATCATTTTTATACACTTTAGTAGATATGCTTAAGAAGCCAATCTCAATTTTCAAATTAAATGAATCCCTGAAAAGTTGTGTTAAATAAAAGTCAGCCATGAAATTTTACTTTTTATTGACTTATATTTTAAATATATAAAATAGGGTTCAAATTTTTTAATACGTGGAGATTGAGCGGTAATACAATTAGTAAATATTGAACAATCCTACATCTTTAAGAAAACAGCGATCTTACTATACACATAATACATATGAAAATACACTTTGAGTGCTAAAAAATAAAATTGAGTGGAATGGGAAACATGTTTTAAAAACATCTTAAGGGTGAATATTGTTTCACAAAACTGCTGTCATTCCTCCACTGCCATCTCCTTACCCCAATAGAGCTAAAGGGTGAGTGGGCTGGAATTGGCCTTCAGCACCCTGGAAACATGTACAAAGGATCCATGTTGTAATCACAGTATTCAGTTCCTGGGAGCCTTTGCACCTACGGCAGTAAAAGTGGGAATCTCTCACCAACCCCTCCCAAGCAGAAACTGTCTTTCTCTCACTCACATGTTCATGAGCTTCAGTTGCTCTACCTTAAAAACAACTCAACGACACTTTCTCAGGAAGACTTTCTCTGAACCTCTTTCATACTCCTCTCTCTTTTTTGTGACTATCCCAGTGATACCTCCTTTTCCTTCCCAGCATGTAACTTTTCTGTAGTTACCAGGAAGGAAGAATCCTGCTCTGTTTTATCGCTGAAGAACTGTGAATAAGCCGGGCTCGGTGGCTCAGCCTGTAATCCCGTGCCTTGGGAGGCTGAGGTGAGTGGATTGCCTGAGCCCGTGGGTTCGAGACCCGCCTGGGCAACTTGGCGAGACCTCATCTCTACAATAAATCAAAAATTAGCCGGGCGTGGTAGCGCATGCCCGTAATTCCGGCTACTCAGAAGGCTGAGGCAGGATTGCCGGAGCCCAGCAGGTCGAGGCTGCGGTGGCCAGGAGTGGCCACTGCACTCCAGTCTGGGTGATAGAGTGAGACTCCAACTCAAAAAAAAAAAAAAAGAACTGTGAATAGCACAGTTCTTATCTGGAATATTTGCTGAATCAATGAATATATGTAATCGACCTGATTCTTCCAGAGACAGAGCTACCACTGCCTCCCAAAGTATCACGATTACTGAACTATAATAGTTACGACTTGCTTTGTATCGTCTATGTGACTTAACATCATTTGTCCCTAATAGTGATAACATTCAATAGCCACTGCAAGAAAAGAGTTACTTTTCAGAGGAGAAAATTGGGGCTCAGGAAGGTTAAGAGTCTTGCCCAAGACCAAATGGATAGTAAGTAGTAATTGATAGAGGCAGGATTTGAACCCATCCCCTTTCTCCTTTTCCTTGGTTGGTCCGTATCTGGATGAGCCAAGGAAACTCCACTCTCTACCTCCTGTCAAAGGCATTTGCACTGTGAACTGCCTGCTGTGAGGCAGGGCGTGATCCCAGCCAGACTTCTCACCTGGCCTCACCACACAGCTACTCCGCAGTCCCTTCTCCAGACCAACCCAAACATGGCTGGGGAGCTTGGAGGGGAGGAGGACCCAGCATTCCCCAGTCGGGACAGTATCTAATCAGCAGGCCTCCTCAGCGTATCAATCCAAGACCACTCTAGAGAGGGATGCCTGTGCCCAGTTTTCTATTTATAACTGGTGTGAACTGGAGGAAAAACACAAGCGGCAGTCAAGAACTGAGAATACAGGGCACCCCAGGGCAAACTGGTGACCTGTGTCCTTCTTAGGTTCCCTCTTCCTTCCCCGTCTCTCTGTTTCTTGCCATCTTTTCTCCCCATCACAAAAGTTCAACATCTTGCAATATCTGTTTTCCATGAAGGAGATGATATCAGTCATTGACACCAGTGCTTCTCACACTTGAATGTACATATCAACACAATGGGGACCTTGCTGAAAAGTAGATTGTGATGGGGCCTGAGGCTCTGCATTTCTAGCTCATTCCCAAGTTATGACAATACTGCTTGTCCACAGGCTGTATTCTGAGGAGTGAGGGTTTATATGTTCATATATCCAAGCTGCTGCTGTCTTCTCTAGGAGAGTAATTGCTTTTTCAGTCTTGTCTCCACCTGGAATCAAGGTCTTTGCTCCCGGTTTAAAGACATTCTTCTATCCACAAGCAGGTGGGCAAGCTACTTTTGGCTCATCCATTGGCTTTGGCAGCAGGAGATCTGAACCTTTCGTGGCCTAAATACTAGAATCTGAATTTGAATACCACCCTCCTCCACCGAACTCCAGCCCCCTCCCCCCACGTGGATGAGGGCTACCTGACAACTGGGCTGGGGTAAACCTGGTCTCTTCTCCAGCAAGATTTGGTCAGCTTTCACAACAACCCTGCTCAGCCTCTTCCCTGGCCAGACCCTCACCCATGAACGGATGCAGACCCAGGCAGCCTTGGGCAATCTCAGCTTTCCAATCTAGGTGAGCACGGCCCCAGCTCCCTGAGTAAAGCCATCCAGCCTGGTGAGGACTAGACCAGAAGGGTGCTCTGTCCTAGGTGCCTGTTTCCAGCCACTCAAATGTGCAGCTGTGGTGTCCTGTGTGCCCATGAGGACTGCCAGGGCTCCTCCAGCTTCCAGCCCTGGAAGATGAGAAGCTGCTGTCGCTCCCCTGCTGCCCTGGCCCAGCTGTCAGGACCCCTCAGCCGAGGGCAGGGCGCCAGGTCTTCCCCCTCGCATGTGGCTTATTGTCCCCCAGTTGGCGGGGCTGGAGAGGAACAAACCCACAGCACATCCAGGGAGCACCCCCACCCCAGGACAGGAGAGGGGAGGGGGAGCTGGCGTCACTCAGTCTTCCCCGGCCCCCTGCCCCTCACCGCCCGCCCCTCCCTCGCTCCCTATTTGGCCATCCCCCTGGCTGCCCCCTCCCCTTCCTTACATGGTCTGGGGGCCCCCGGCTGATCCTCTCCCCTGCCCTTGGCTCCATGAATGGCCTCGGCGGTCCTAGTTGGTGCGAAGGCGACCAAATAAGGCAAGGTGGCAGGCCGGGCCCCCCACCCCTGCTCCCGGCTGCTCCAACTGACCCCGTCCATCAGCGTGCTATAAAGCGTCGCTCGCGGCGCCCGCCACCCAGCGCCCGCCGCCGCCCGAGCCCAGCGAGCCGCCCCGCGGACGGTGAGTCAGCGCCGCCCCTGCGCCCGCCCCGCGCCAGACCCCGGCCCGGCGCCCATCCCGGCCGCCCCGCGCGCCCTCCGCCACTTTTTAAAAGTCCAAGCTTTGGCTTGGTTGTCCCTTTTTTTTTTGTCCCGGGTCTCGGTCCTCGCAGGAGGGGGTCGCTCAGAAGGGGAGTTTTCAGGAACCCTCCCCCAAGGGGCTTTGGGGTCCCTGCTGCCGTGCGCGTTCCCTTCCACTCGGGGCATAGGCAAAGGCATGGGAGTGTGGATAGGGCCGGGGAATGGGTTTCCAGTTTGTAAAAAGGCGAAAGGTTAAAGGGTTGGGGAGGACCCGCGAGGGGAGTGGGCTTCCTGGGGCGCCAGGACAGTCCCCTTCTTGCACCTGGGCCAGAAGATGAGACTCCCGGCCAGAGCCCTGCGCACCTCCCTCCATCTTCCCGCCTTTTCATGCCTCGAGGAGAAGGAAAGTGACTGGCATCTCTCCTCCCCTCCCGTTTCTCCTCTGCTCTGTCCCCTCCGTGTGCAGAGAAGGCCAGCTGCGCACGCAGCTGAACTTGGCCCGCCCTCCCTTCCTTCCTCAACCCGCAGACCCCAGTGAAGCTGCGCCAAGATGTGTGACGACGAGGAGACCACCGCTCTGGTGTGCGACAACGGCTCTGGGCTGGTGAAGGCCGGCTTCGCGGGCGATGACGCGCCTCGTGCGGTCTTCCCTTCCATCGTGGGCCGCCCGCGCCACCAGGTAAATTTCCCGCCCCGCCTGGGCTGCTTCCACCGGCGGCGTTCCCCAGCCCCTCTCCACATTGCTTCCTGCCATCTCCAGCGCTCTAGGAGGTGTCTCGCCTGACCCTCCTGTGTCATGAGCTCTTAAGGTCAAATTAGTAAAAGATGGATTCACTTGCAATCCAAGCTAAGGCATGCTATGTCCCCACTAAACCCCAACATTTCAAGACATGCACAGGTTCCACAGTCCGCTTCAGTGGCGCACCTCTCAAAGGGTCCTACTTCCTCCTGTGAAAAGCCACCAGCTTCTCTCCATTCATGGCCTTCTGGATTTTTAGTTCGAAGTCTCTCCTCTGTCTTGTACACTTCACTTTCGTCCTTGTCCTCCCCTTTCAGTCCTTTTCAAAACTTGTAATGATAGAACCTCTCCACCAATCAGGACCCAATTCCACATTCCTCCATTCCTCTCTCTTGTTCACAGCCAGTTTACAGGGCTCCCAAAGATGTAATCTATCTCCTTCCTGGCTGTGGCATTTTTAGAAGCCAGGCGTGACTGAAGCGGCAAGTGCCATGGTGACAGCGACATACCACCTCGTTTATTAAAAGAAATGCCATGCTCTCTGGGTTTGTCACATGCCTGGCCAGACAGGCTGCCGAGGAGGACAGCTGTACTCCTTACTGCTGGTGGATGACAGACACTCCAGGCCAGGTCTGGACAGGCTGCGTTTCACTGCTAGGGTGACCCCGGTGGATCAGACTGTCTTTACATGTTCACATGATGAATGTCAAAATCTTTTCTGAAGAAAAAGACAATGTGTCGTTCATCTGGTCATTCCAAAATACAGTCATCTATATCCCAGTTGACATGGGTGATGAGCTTAATCATTTAATGAAGGCATATGATATTTTAAAAGTGAGGCGAGGCTCTGCTTCTTCAGTGAAATCGTTTCATTCCCTCCCCCAGTTATAGGCCAAACAATAGAATTATGCATCTTGTGGGAGAAGAGGGGATGTGGTACAAGCTTGACTTTAAATGGTTCTTCTAAATTGGGGTACAATCCTTTTGTATATTTTTTTCTGGTATTTTTAAGATGTGCCTTGACTTGGGCAATTAGAATCGATAAGGCATTGATTATATTTCCGACAGGGCAGAAGCACGAGTCTCTCATTTTTTCTTCTTATAGGGAGTCATGGTGGGTATGGGTCAGAAGGACTCCTACGTAGGTGATGAAGCCCAGAGCAAGCGAGGTATCCTGACTCTGAAGTACCCCATCGAACACGGCATCATCACCAACTGGGATGACATGGAGAAGATCTGGCACCACACCTTCTACAATGAGCTCCGTGTGGCTCCTGAGGAGCACCCCACCCTGCTCACCGAGGCCCCGCTGAACCCCAAGGCCAACCGTGAGAAGATGACCCAGATCATGTTTGAGACCTTCAACGTCCCTGCCATGTATGTGGCCATCCAAGCGGTGCTATCCCTGTATGCCTCTGGCCGTACCACAGGTATGCTTGGGCTCTGGTGACAGTCACTGATTAATTACAGTCCCAAGTCATTGGCCTTGCTGTGAGTCATATTCCCCAACTGAAAAAGGTATAGTCCCTTCCCTTGCACTCCCTAGCAAAGACAGAGAGGTCAAAATACTACCTGGAGGTTAGCTTCAGACACACTTATGGCAAGAGCTGAAAGCTTGTGGAGTTAGGTCCTCCCCTTATTTAAGGCTCAGCACAGCGTAGCAATCTGGAGGGCAGCAGTCACTGGTATGGGTTTACACCATCCCATCCTCGGGCAAGCATCCCTAAGGAGAACACACATTCCCTACAGGGACTGAGTCAAAAGAGAGAGAAACGTGTAAGTTCAATGGGAGTAAAGAAAAACACACCTGGATGCTTACATAATGTGCTCACAGCTAATAAGAGGAATAGTTGTTTGAAAGTGTTCTTGGGAAATTTTTCTACCACAGTATTTAAAAGGATGAGCTGCAGTTGGTTTCAGATGTAGTATCTATGATGCTCATTTTAATTCTTCATGCGTAAGAGACCTAATTTAACCTGGATCAATGCTCATTGCTAGTATCTCTTAGCCAAGATTGGAAGCAGACTTTGCCATGGCTAAAGCAGTGGTGTTGTCCTCAGGATTTACCTCATTCTTGTCTGTTTCCCCTGACAGGCATTGTTCTGGACTCTGGGGATGGTGTAACTCACAACGTCCCCATCTATGAGGGCTACGCGTTGCCCCATGCCATCATGCGTCTGGATCTGGCTGGTCGAGACCTCACTGACTACCTCATGAAGATCCTCACTGAGCGTGGATACTCCTTTGTCACCACTGGTGAGTGTGTGTGTGTGCATCTCGTCTGTCACAGCATGAATCTGCTTTCTTGCTCTCTCAGTGAATCTCCCTACCTCCCCCAGATTGGCTTCTTTCTTCAGAGCTTGACTGTGACACCCTTCATTTCTGCAGCTGAACGTGAAATTGTCCGCGACATTAAGGAGAAGCTGTGTTACGTCGCCCTGGATTTTGAGAATGAGATGGCCACAGCTGCCTCTTCTTCCTCTCTGGAGAAGAGCTATGAACTGCCTGATGGCCAAGTCATCACTATTGGCAACGAGCGCTTCCGCTGCCCTGAGACGCTCTTCCAGCCCTCCTTCATTGGTGAGTTGTAGGGTCTGGTGCTGAGGCACGACTTTTCCCTGGAAATCTTAGGGTCTTCCAGAGTAAAATCTAATATTAGGGAGATCAAGGAGCCTTTGTGTTAAGAAGTTATAGTTCGGAGTCCCACAGAGCTCAGCCTCAAGTCCTGATGACTCATTAAATGGAACGTCTGAATTCTGCTCTAGTGATATGATAAATAGTGACGCACTGAGTTCATCTCAAAATAAAGAATGAGACAGAGTAGTAACTGAATATCATGTGTCTGCAGAAAAAAGATGATTACTCAAGAGGACTGACTTATTCCAGTAAGTTCCATTACCAAGTAGCTGGATTTTCCTTTTAAGTCACTCATTGTTAAATGCAGAAACATTCCTACTCATAATGATAACTGGACACTTGTATGTCACTAAACATCTTTCCTAAGCAGTGATTTCCAGGAGGAAGCTTGTCGGGTTCCAATTTTAGTCCATAAATAAAATTTGCATTCATTTTAACTTAAATGTGTGTCTTGTCCTTTTCCAATACATCTCATGGTTTTAGGAGGTGTTTACTCCAAACAGGTGCTAAACACAGTTGTTCCTTACTTGGCAATCTATTGTAGATTAACTGTCAGACACTTGTTCCACAAATGCCCTGCAATGTGTTTTATAGGGGAACATATGCTTCAGAGATAAATGGTGACAGCCTACCAACACAGAGGAGTCCTGTTCTCTTCCCTTTACCTTGGCCTGAATGTGCTGTGATTTTTAAAAACTTGTTCCTAGGAATGGAATCTGCTGGCATCCATGAAACTACTTACAATAGCATCATGAAGTGTGACATTGATATCCGCAAGGACCTGTATGCCAACAATGTCTTATCTGGAGGCACCACCATGTACCCTGGTATTGCTGATCGTATGCAGAAGGAAATCACTGCCCTGGCTCCTAGCACCATGAAGATTAAGGTAAAGAACTTTTGTGGGTGGGAGATCCAAAGCAGGTTTTGGCATCACAGAACTACATTCCTGACTCCTTTCCCCTCATGCTTCCTGTCTCTCATAAACCTGACCTTTTAGCTTTGTTAGCTCTTTTTCTGACACCTTTTCCAAGACAGGAAGAGCTTTAAATATGTTTTGAAGCAGGGAATAAAAATAAATCTTTGACCAAAACAAAGAACAAAAAGTACCAACTAAATGTTTGAACACACTTTAAAAGCTTCCAACTTTTGGGCTAGGCTCCACCATGAATTTGGCTTCTCTAGTTCAGAGAAGTGGGGGGAATTCTATTTTAATAATGAAATAGTTCTCTAATAATGAAAGAGAGGAAAGATCATAAAGCTTGTTGGCCATATTAATGACGTATCCCACATGAATTCATATCTAATATTTTTTCCTGTGAATCTTCCCTGCATGCTGCTTGCTTTCTTGTTTGGAACTTCAGAGTTCACTGAAATTTGGGGGTTTTTATTTTCTGCAGATTATTGCTCCCCCTGAGCGTAAATATTCTGTCTGGATTGGGGGCTCCATCTTGGCCTCTCTGTCCACCTTCCAGCAGATGTGGATTAGCAAGCAAGAGTACGACGAGGCGGGTCCATCCATCGTCCACCGCAAATGCTTTTAAGGTGCCTTCTCTCTTAGTCTTCCTTACATTCAGGATGATGGTATTACGCTTCTTGGAGTCTTTTGAACCACCCTCCCTCATCTCTCATCAATCATTGTACAGTTTGTTTACACACGTGCAATTTATTTGTGCTTCTAATATTTATTGCTTTATAAATAAACCAGACCAGGACTTGCAACCTACAAAAACCTCTCTTGTTTTTTGGGGGAATAGCATGGGGTGGGTCAGGTGTTTACTTTGACACTGTAAACATTATACTATTACAGTACCATAAAGTTTATTCAGATGAATTCATATGACATTTAGCTGGGAGTTACAATGCCAGACTTTTATTTTTGGACAGAAACATGGATACATCTGAAGAGTAGATTAGGTTTAGCTCCATATAAGCAAGAAATGGAATCAGATAAGACAATTCCCTAAAATTGCTGTGGATGACACTGAAAATTGTGGTTTTAACATGTGTTTCAGTTGTTTTTGTAACTTTGCAGAAAACATCCATATCTTGATAATGAGAAAGTTAAAAATTACTTTAAATAAATTGGCTTAATTTCTCAATTCTTTGAACTCTTCAGTTGGCGTCCCAAGAGCTAGGCATAAAACACAGAGGCCGCTGATAGAGAGGCCCAGTCATGTCCCATTGCAAATATTCCCTAAAAAAATCAAGACCATTGTCCATGTTCAAAACAAGTCTGAGGAAACAGGAGTTAGATACTTCTGCCTAATCAGTGACTAACTTGCAGAATAGAGATCTTCAACCTCTTTGTTTCTTTTAAATCTCGGGTTCTTGGGTTGAGTGAAGCGAACTATGAAGCTATGAAGTCATAAAGGACAGGGGAGGAGAGAGCCCACATTATTCACTTCACTACATGCAGGACTCTGCAAAGCATGGTGGGAGGAATGTTAGAGGCAGTTTCCAAAATAATCAGATGTGTGAGGGGCTCACATACCTGCACGTAACCCCTCAGGGTGTGTGGTCCAGGAGGCTTCAAGGAGATGGACGTGGGTTTGGGTCTTGAAGAATGATTGGGAATAAGGGGGTGAGAAGAGCAGAGAGAACATCCCAGCAGAGGGAAGTGGGGTGGAACCAGGATGCAAGGCACAAGGCAGGCTAATAGGGGCTGATGACATTTACAAAATATTGGGAGAGGTAGACTTCAACAAGATTGCAGAGACTTTAAACATTTTTGTTTTCAAATTAATTGTTCAGAAACTGCTAGAACTCACAGAGAGTTTGAATGTTCTTAATTAAACTTCACCTATTGATAAGAAATCGGGACACAGAGAAATTATGCAAGTAGTGCAATATGATACAGTTTGTTTGTGAAATACCCAAGACAGGAATCCAGATTTTCTGACATCTAATGTGGTGGTGGCTTTAAATAATCTTTTCTAACTTTAGTCATAGTTTATCAAGGGTAACCCTATTCAATCACATGCCTTTTGAGATTTTGGGTTCAAAATGTGGAGTACTCTGGGCTCATCAGAAATCTTTAATAAATTGCCACTGTTGTTCCAGGTCATACCTGTGTTCTTATGCACTTTCATTCAAAAAATATCTCTTAATCCCTGACTCTTGGTCAGGCACAATAGTAGGAGCAGGAGACACAAAGATGTATTGGAGCACATTTTCTGTACTTAAAAAGCTCAGAGTTTAGAGTTCTATATTTAGCATAGCCAAAAGGAAGTACTTCTCTGCAAAAAGACCACATTTGGTGGGATTTTCTTTAGATAAGGTATAAATGTTATTCTAGATTTTCCTCTTTTTTTTTTCTTTCTCAATTGTATCCTATAGTACAGATGAATTAGTTTAAAAGCTAGATATCAATCAAAGAGACAGATTTGGGTCATAATGGGGAGGCTTGATTCAGTTAGTCTCTGTGCCTCTTTTTTCTCATCTTTCAAATAGAGTGCCTAAGTAGTATGAATTTTATCCTCTGAATACAGTACTAATGATTTAAGTGTGGACAGCTGGCTGGGATATCACCTGTGGTCATTTCCATTTATTAATGGAAATGGAATACATATTGCTATTTCTACTTAGAAGTAAGAGCTTTAAGAATCAGCTTCTGATATTTGTATTAGAAGTAGTAAGTAGGCTGGACTCGGTGGCTCAACCTGTAATCCAGCACATTGGGAGGCCAAGGTGAGTGGATTGCCTGAGCCCATGGGTTCGAGACCAGCCTAGGCAACTTGGTGAGACCTCATCTCTTCAATAAATCAAAAAATTAGCCAGGCATGGTAGTGCGTGCCTGTAGTTCCGGTTACTTGGAAGGCTGAGGTGGAAGGATCGCCAGAGCCCAGCAGGTTGACGCTGGGGTGGCTGTGAGCGTGCCATGGCACTCCAGCCTGGGTGACAGAGTGAGACTTCAACTCAAAAAGAAAAAAAAAGAAAAAAAAATAGTAAGCACACAGATTCTTGTTGAATTCTGAGATCTTCCTCATTTCTGCTTGGTAATAGGTTGTAAAAAGTATCAAAATAGCTGAATCTTTAAAAAATTGTGCTTGCAGAAGGTGTTAAGGAATGGTTGTTTCTTAAGGCAACTCTCAAATGCATGAAATAATTGAATATCTATGAGTGAATATATCTTTAGCTAAAGTGTAATGTATAAAACCTATATAGGTTATAATATTTCTTGTCGTTTATACTGAAAAAGGTATTTTTGGTAATTTCTAATACCCCAAAACACTTTTCTCCATTTTTCTTAACCAAGCAATGGCCATTATGTAGATAGGTTTAAATATTCAAGAGAATACAGTAGAGAGGAAAGAAAAATTACTCAAGATAATGGAATATTTAGGGAGTTAGGGATGACTTCGTGTATCCAGAGCTTAAAAATGTCAATGCCTATCCAGTGCCTAACAATGTCACTTAGTCTTCATCTTTCTATTTCTTCTTTGGAATTTATAATGGTCTGAAATGGGTCCCTCCACAATTTATATGTTGAAGACCTAACCCCAATGTGACTGTATTTGGAGACAGCCTTTAAGAAGGTCATTTAAGGTTAAATGAGGTCATAAGGGTGGAGTCCTAATATAATCTCATAGAACACTAGTCCTATAAGAGAAGGAAGAGCCACCAGGAATCTATCCAGAGGAAAGGTGATGTGAGGGCACAGCAAGAAGGTGACCCTGACTACAAGCCAAAGAAAGTTGCCTCCTCAGAAACCAACCCTGCTGACTTGATCTTGGACTTCTAGCCTCCAGAACTGTGAGAAGTAAATGTCTGTTGTGTAAGTCACCCAGTCTGTGCTCTATTATGGCCAATTTCACGATCATACAGGATTTCTGTACATGTTGGTCTACCCTCTTATCAGCTGCTGGGATGAAAGAATACCTTCCCATATAGTACTGGCAAAAGTTTCGGGGAAGTCTCTGAGCCTGGTTAGGCTTAGAAATGGAGTCAGATCATCCTTACCACAGGGACCAACTCACATTATTTAGTAGGAGAGGGGTGATTCTCCAAAGGAAAGGAAAAAAATGATGCAAGTACCATACCCAACGAGTTGAAGCAGAACAATTCTGGTGGTTTGTAGGGGATGGACCAATTTTTGAAAGGCTCCAACCTTCTAGTTTAAAAGTTTGATTTGATTTGATAGGCCCTGAGAAGGACTTGAGAAGAGCAACGACTTCACTCAAACAAAACTGGGAGGACAAGACAGAAATTCTCCCAAAGCCTCTTGAACTCTAAGATCTATACTTTGAATTTCTTCTGGGATGGTGATATGTGTGACTGACCACATTTTTTTAATACTCTAGTATGGCCCAAGGACCCAGGAACCCAATGATTTCTATATGATCAGATTAGCCAGATTTTTAAAATAAAATAATGTCAGATTCATTTTATGGTTAACATGGTATAAATGCCATAAACATTTCCTGGTCGTTGATAGGGAGGGAAGAAACATTAAGCCTTTTAAGCCTAGAATGACAAAGTTGTCTAGGTTCACCTTAAGGTCTTCCAGGCTCATTATGCAAGGAATCTCTCCTCCAAGCAGGGTTTGGCTGTTGCTATGGCAACCAAACTCACATTAGGAAGACGGCACAAAGCTCCTGGGGAGGCTGCAAAAGTTACCTCTGGTCACTGGTGAGCTTGTTGCTAGAAGAGGTTCATTCACCAGCCCCATTCACCAACAAGGTTGACTAGAAGGATAAAGAACTTTGGTTCAACTACAGCTCTCTGAGTCCTTGTGGTTCTGGCTCCCCACCCCTCCCTGATAGAGGATGGAGGGGAAGAGGAGGTAAGTTAGCTAAGAGTTAAAAGGGGTGGCCTGCATTTCCTACAGCATCATTGTCAATTGATTTCTTTGCATTGTTTTCCTGTAGCTTCCATGGAAATCAGGTTGAGGAGGAGAGACAGAAAGCAAATAGACCCAGGAAAAGGCTGAAGTAAAGTTGAATTAAATGTGGCATTAATAGTAGATGAGAAGTAGACCCTGGAGTCAAGTACAAGCAAGGAACTGGGAGTTTAACACAGAAAGATGACTTGGAAGAACTTTAGAAATGCTACTGCATACTGGCAAAGTAAGCATCGTGTAAGATAGGATATTATAGAGCAGGCATCATGTAGGAAATGTAAAAGCAAACCTTCCCCAGGCAGAGTGGTACAATTTTTCCCAAGACTTCTTGGACTCTAGTATCTACCCTTGGGATTTCTTTTCCAGGGTCTACCGCCCAATGCTGGCTATCTGGGACATTCTCCCTATGGCTCCTCTCACATCAACACTTACCTGTCCTTTAATTGCATCTCTCAAAGACCAGACTGTGCTAATTAAGTTACCAGTTATCTAAAGCATATTCCCAAGGAAAGGCTAGAACAGATATCACTGCCAGATAACACACTCATAATTTAATGATAGTTTTCTGCATATAGCTTCTTATTAGACTAACCTGAAGGATTGATATTGCATGATCTTTGGGTTAAGAAGATTTCAGTTCAAATCCTAGGTCTGCCACTGATGAATTCAGTGTCTTTAATTATGTAACCTCTTCAGAAAAGAAGGACTAAGACAGTGTTCCCAGAGTTGTCATGAGAATGGAATGATATGAGCTTAAGACAGCACCTTGCCTAGCACAAGCCAAAGTATTCAACTAAGTTACTTTCTTTCCCTCCCCCTTTCCTTCTTTCTAGCATGGACTTTGAAGGCTGTGTTGGGAAGGCCTGGGGAGGGGGAGAGGTGTGCTGTAAAAGCCCCTTCAAATCACATTGTAATGGTGTCTCTATAGATCCTGAGGTTTCCTTGAGCCAAAGAATCAGAATAAGAGAAATGAAGGAATCGAATGTTCAATAGGAAGAACACAGTTAAAGGACACTTAAAAGGGAAAACAAAGGAAGGCAAAGAGAGGCACAAAGTTTTTTTTTGGAGATTTGGGAGCAAAATCATAAAGAGTTGTGATGGGGGCAGAAGGAGCAGCAGCTCTGTGTGTGTGTGTGTGTGTGTATGAGTGTGTATACGTGGGCATGAGTATGTGTGCTCTCAAACATAACCAGGTAAGAGCAATCAACAGGAAGCTGGGATGATGCTGGTGAAGAGGGTTTGATCTGTTTTTCTGTGATCTTCAACTCCCACCATCCCCTTCCCCACTTTTGAGCCACATTCAAGAGATCCTCTCTTCCTTTTGTATCTATGGAATCTGCATAAGTGAATACGTAGATTTATAATTGTCCAAGTAATATTGACATGAGAGAATTTGATCCCCCAGCCAAGCTAACTCCCCCTGCCAACTCCATCCATGTAGGAGCCGGTGCTTAGGGAGAAACACTGGCCCCATCCTTGTTCCCACTCAACTCTCTGACTTTGTGCGGCATGTCTGTCTCATGGGTTTTCTCTTATTTCCTTTAGGCATTTGGGTTCTATGTTCTTTGACCTCAGATTCTGATCAATGTTCTTATAGTCTCAAGGAACAGAACCCCCCTCAAACTAGCTCAAGTTAGGGAGGGATGCTAAAGAGATATAGAAGAACTCCTAAAATCTAAGGATATAAAGTAAAGCAGGACCTCACAGGAAATGGAAATTTATAATTGCAAAATATCAGGAACCACAGGCATTCTGCATTCTATATCCCTTTGGTGACTCTTATAATGAACTGTACCTATCTTTCTCTCACATATACTCACAGAATCCTTCCTGAAAGAATTGCCCTAGGCAGATAAGTTTGTTTCATGCATGGCCCCAGGACTAAGGGGAGCAGAGGGGGTATATCTGGCATGAGGACTTGTATATCTAGGGACCTGTAACCGATCAGACATTTTTTTCTCTCTCTAGTTTGAACAAAGAGGCACAGACCATGCTGTTCATCGTTTGTGGTCTCTGGAACTGACACACAGCAGATGGTGGCCAAGATGGGTTGAGAAGCAGAGAGCAAAAACCTGCCGAGCGAAATAAGCACCTGGAGTTGTTGCAGCACAGGGAACAAACACGACTGCTGAAACATATCGCTTGTGTAGGGTTGTGTGTATGTGGACAAGATAGTTTCTGTATTATGAGGGAAGTTGGGTGGAACAACACCCACATATGTTTTACATTTTGCCACAAATTAACTCAAAAAAGTATTAGGCTCAGCCTTCGTATGCGAATCTGCTGAGCTGGTGCGGCATGAATAAACGCTGTTTCCTGGCAAAGTAAAAAAAAAGAAAGTATTAGAAACATATTCAAGCTGGATGCAGTAGCTCATGTCTGTAATCCCAGCACTTTGGGAGGTCGAGGTGGATGGATTGCTTGATTATAGGAGTTCAAGACCAGCATAGACCACATAGCAAGACCTCTTCTCTACAAAAAAAATGTTTAAAAAAGAAACATATTCAAACTAAAGTTTGAAATGAAAGCCACCCATGCTATCATCCCTCCTGGAGGATTTACATAGAACTCTAAAGGAAAGAAATGACTATGGTGGAACTTCAGACATCTTTAAGCAAATGGGAAGGATTAGAGCACAGGGGTAAGGGTGCAGGCAGGATTTCTAGAATATTATTCTATTTCTCAGTAAGTCTGACTTAATATTTTAATTCTATTGCTTAAATCTTTTCTTCATTTTTGTCTTTCCAAACTAGCTTCTGGATCTCTGAAACTCAGACCCTGACTTGCCCAGATAATATACCTTTGGAAACATATCACCAGTCACAGAGAAAGCATGGATGTTCGTCTGTGTTCTCACAGCACCCATGTTTGACTCTGCTGAGTACTTACCACATTCAATTACAACAGTGGGTGCATGTGTGACTCCCCCGAGGCTGTGAGCTTTGTGAGTCTGTCTTATTTACACAAGGATCCAGTACTGTGTGCTCAGTGAGGGTTTGCTGGTGACAGACATTGAAGTCATCTTCATCACATGAAAGGTGTTCAAAGGTAAATATACATGTACATATTATTATGGGTTTCTCAGCTTTAAAAAAATGAAATGTTTTGTTTGTTCGTTTTAGCAAACCGCGAATTGAATTTGGCTCTGTTCCTTCATTCATGCCTTTGGGTAAGTAGGGAGTTCCTCCATTCTCAGAGCTTATTGAGAGGCTGGAAAGACAGGGTTAACATTTGCCCTTGGGGACAGCTGCAAATATAAAGTAAGTGGGGTCAGTTGTTTTCAATGTGATGACTTGATTGGAACATCTTTTGACCCTAGACCCTTGGGGAAATAATTACTTCTGGAGTGTCAGATACTTGGTACACTTTCTCCTTTGCTTCTCTACACCACATCTGACACTTTCACTTACTGGTTCCCACAAGTTGTCAGAACAGAGCTGGAGAGAATGAGAAGGGAAGCCACGTGAGAGTAGTAGCCCTTCCCCATTGCTCTGTTTATTCCCACCTCGCCACAATTCCTTTTATGTCCACCTCCTATGGCCGGTTGATATCCTCATGAGCAAGAGTAGCTGGTGGACAGGATATACTTACGTTTTGTTGAAGTAAATTGGGTACGAAATAAAATTCCCACGTGGAAGGAATCCTTACTGCTTCCTGGGTAGAGGGAGACATTGCTTCTTCTCTTAAGAGGTTCCTCTTGGATCTCTGTGCTTCTCTCATGAGCAATCTGACTTCATCAATAGGTTGGGTGCCTAAAATAACAATGCTTATGATACTATTATTTAACAATGATTATTTACCATGTACCTACTCTGCACTAAGCTCTTCAAATATATTATCTAATTAAGCTTCACAGCAAGACAATGAAGTAGGGTCTATCATCATTCCCATTTTATCGATGAAAACTGACACCTTAAGCGGCTACTTGCCTTAGGTTGTGCTGCTAGTAAATGGCAGAATCCAGTCAGCACGACTGAGGCTGTTCCACATTGTTGTCAGCAGCCCGGTGCATCTCAGCATTAGCAAAGGTAGCTAAAAACCAGAGGGCATGCTCTCAGCTTGAACTTAATCTGCCAGTGAGAAATTTCCAAGTCCTTGCTATATTCTCAGTATCCAGTTGCTTTAAGGAGAAACAAAAAGCAATGATCCTGTCCAAAAGTTTAAATCTAGTGGAAATTGATTGTTTGCTTAAATGACTGATTGATGCAGTCAATAATATACTTATTGAGCGCCTTCTACTGGATGCTGAAGACAAAACAAACATGGCCACTGCACTCATGTGGTTTACAGTCCAGTGGTCCAGTGCTTCACAGGTCTGAAGGGTCAGTCAACAGTCAAGTCAATAAATACACAGAACTTGATTTCAACCCTTGGTGGGCATAACAGGTGGCAGTAAAATATTCGAATACAAAGCCGGGCTCGGTGGCTCAGCCTGTAATCCCGCGCCTTTGGGAGGCTGAGGTGAGCGGATTGCCTGAGCCCGCGGGTTCGAACCCCGCCTGGGCAACGAGACCTCATCTCTACAATAAATCAAAAAATCAGCCGGGCGTGGTAGTGCGCGCCTGTAATTCCAGCTACTCGGAAGGCTGAGGCGGAAGGATCGCCGGAGCCCAGCAGGTCAAGGCTGCAGTGGCCGGGAGCGGCCACTGCACTCCAGTCTGGGCGACAGAGTGAGACTCCAACTCAAAAAAAAAAAATATTCGAATACAGAGAAGGGTTCTAGTTAGGCAAGATTGGCAGAAACATGCCTCTTTTGAAAAGGTAACATTAAATCTGGGAGCTGAAGAATGGGAAAAGCAGGCAGTAGAAACAGCACGGGCACAGACCTGGATGTCAGAGAGCTGCCATGTGCAAAGAAGTGAGAGAAAACCAAGTAGGAAGACATGGGAGTGAGCAGGGCAGACTGGGGAATGCTGGAGAGGTGGTCAGAAGACCCACCACATGGGGCCTTTTAGACCATGGTAAGGAGTTGGAGTTCTATTCCAAGTATAACAGAAAAATGCTAAAGGGTTTGAAACATGGGCATATAGGATATTTATTTTAAAACCTCATTCTAGATACCATGTGGAAACTGGATTGGAGAAGTCAAGTGTAGAGGCAAGTTAACCTCTGAGAGGCTACGACATTGCCACAGGTGGCGACACCATGACTTGCAGCTGAGAAAGCTGTGAGAATGGAGAGAATTGTGGACAGAGTTGAGACAGTGCTCATGAGCAGCAATGACAGGATGTGCCAATGGTGAGATCAAGAAAATTCAAATTGCAAGGTCATTTAAATGCAGCCCCAGTCTTGTATAAGAAAAAAGATGTCCCCCCCAAAGACAAGGATTGACCTGACTTTGAAAAGTGCTAAGGGTTTGCTGGGAGAAAGGGAGACTGAATAAGCAGAGACAGTGGTTTGGGGAATAGGAAAGGTGATGGGGAGACCTGAGCAGACAGGGGGTGTATGTTGGGATGTAGCCATCAGGTTAATAGGATGGACTGGGTTGGGTGCAAGAGCAGGGGTTTTGGAGATACAGATGAGCTGTGGTCTCGTTTCTAAAGCACAAATGACTACAGTTCCTGACCTTCACAGTTCAGTGAGGATTAAATGGGACAAAGTTGGGTAATATGCTCAGGCTTTGGCACATAGTAGGATCTTAATTATGCTCTATAATCATGGCTACTTTTTTTTTTTGAGTTGGAGTCTCACTCTGTCGCCCAGACTGGAGTGCAGTGGCCGCTCCCGGCCACCTCAGCCTCGCCTGCTGGGCTCTGGCGATCCTTCCGCCTCAGCCTTCCGAGTAGCCGGAATTACAGGCATGCGCTACCATGCCCGGTTGATTTTTTTATTTATTGTAGAGATGAGGTCTCGCGCCCAGGTGGGTCTCGAACCCGTGGGCTCAGGCAATCCACTCACCTCGGCCTCCAAAGGCGCCGGATTACAGGCTGAGACACCAAGCAATCATAGCTATTAATATTACTATGTTCACATATATTTTACAAGTGTGGACATTTGGATTTGATATAAGAGAATATGTGTCTTCTACTGATATATTTTCTGAGAAGTGATCCACTGAAATGACGTTTAAAGAAGGTGAATCCTGCTTCGCATTTGGGCCCAGAATGGTTTAGTGAGCAGAGATCCTTACTGAACAACTTAGTACAAGAGTAGCTAGATAATCTAAGGAGAACATATTCTAAAGGCCAAGAAGTAGGGCTAGGTTCTCCTCTACCTCCCAAGGGAAGACTGATCTAGATAGCTTCATGAAGCAAGGATAGTGTGACTACATGATGTAGAGTTCAATTAATAATTACCATGGTCTTATATTACAGGGCATTTTTTAAAAATCCAAACTGGCTTTCTAAATTCTCACTGTAGGAAATGCTTTTCACCCCACTTTGACTCTCTTCTCAAGTTGAAGAAACTTATTTTAAAACTGCTTAAATCTTACAGTAAAAGGTGGTCATATTCCCTTTTATATCCATTGCCCTGAAGTGTCTATTCCATTGTATTATAATAACTGGTTTGATTTTAATACATTAAAAGGAGCTCCATCACTGAAATATAGTACAAGGATTCCAGTTTTTAAAAAGAAAACTGTAGGTTGGTAGGGATGGGAAATCCAGTATGAAGAACTTGATGAATGTTCCAAATATAAATCTTAATAAAGAGAATATAAGAAATAAAATATAAATCCAAACTCAGAGAATAAAGCATGATACAATTATCAAAAATCCATTGCAGTAGTCACATGTTGAATTGAAACCTCCATCAGCCTGGGTCCACACAGGATTTAGAATGACCAGAGGCCCCTGTAGACATGAAGTATGGATGAGAAATAAGCTGTTGTTACATTAACCACTGAGATTGTGTTTGTTATCACTGGTAACCTAATCTATTTTTGTTGTTATCCTCAGCTTTGGATACTCACCTCCCCAAGATTTCACTATGTTGTAGGGCTCTGAGGTGATTTTTATGCCAGCTGAATCATAGATTTAAAATAATAAAAGTTTTCCAGAATTTTGGGGCAATTCCTTTGGGTCCCCCCTCCCACTGGGGAGCTTTTCTGTCCTCTCAATAAATTCTGCTTTCTCAACAACAACAAAAAAGTTTTCCAGAATGGTTATTTCAGTTGGGAGGGTTGTTCAGGGTATCCAAAGTGCCATGCTGTCAAAATTAGAAGTCTATTATTGAGCAATTTTATTCCATTCTTTGATGAGGAAGAGTCTTATTTTTCTTTGCCATATGAATGAAATAGAAAATACTCTAGTTATATTTTCATACGGTACAACAGATGAATATGATGCTAGGAAAGTCAAAATGAAGGGTTTTATCCAGTTTACTTTGCTTTAGTCCATAGCTAAAATCTGCATCCTAGCCTAGCTCATCATAGAATTACATTATCTTTAATTTTTTTTTAATTGAGATGTAAGGCCAAATGCAATGGCTCATGCCTGTAATCCTAGCACTTTGGGAGACCAAGAAGAGAGGATTGCCTGAACCCACAGGTTGGAGACCAACCTGGACAACTTGGCGAGACCTTATCTCTACAACAATTCAAAAAAATTAGCCGGACATGGTGGCATGTGCCTGTGGTTCCAGCTACTTGAAAGGCTGAGGTGGAAGGATTGCCTGAGCTTAGCAGGTCAAGGCTGTGGTGACCGTGGGTGTGCCACTGCACCCCAGCCTGGTTGACAGAGTGAGACTCCAATTCAAAAAAAAAAATTGAGATGTAATTGACACAGCCAACAATTCACTCACTTAGAGCATACAATTCAATTGTTTTTGGCATAGTCACAGATAATTGTAATTCCCCTGTGCCCCGCATCTAAAGGACTTTGGTGAGACGGTCTAGTTGTATATGCCTTTTCTCAGGGAAAAGTAAAATTATGACTTTTGTCTAATAAAAATTGTACCTTTTGCTCTCTACTGCATGAAAAATAAGGAAAATAATCAGAGCTTTTCCCTGTGTGATTTCTCACTGGTCCTCTTTCCTCCTGTCAAAAAACAAAATTTCAACAAGTTGAATTTTGTGATCAAATTGGCTTTTATGAGTGATTCATGAAGATGGCAGCATACTATCTGTGAAACAGTAGGGTGCTCTGATGAGTTGAGCAGAGGAAGTGAGCTTTATAGGTAGAAAAGTCTGAAGAGGGCAGAAACAAGGATAAAAAAGCATATCAGTCATTTCAAAATTATCTTCCTTATAGGTTAAAGCAAAGGAGATTTCCTTACCTTCCTGACTCAGGTTGACTGGGCCCTTTAGGACTGCCTGCTGTGAATTTGTTTTTGGGGTTTTTTTTGTTTTTTTTTTTTAAACTGACCCATTTCTCAGCTCAGTGATTATGTGGCACCTAGCACAAGTGACTCCATTCTGGTTTGGTCTGGTGTGTCCAGGCCAACTGCAGGAGTTCAGTCCGAAAAAAAGACCTCTAATAAACGTTATTTAACACTCTTCATTTATATAACACTTCTCATTTCTGTGCAAAGAATCTCATTTGCACAAAACAGCCTCCCCTCCCCTTTTTAAAGACAAGGTTTTTCTCTGTGCCCTGGCTGGAGTGCAGTGACACATAGCTCACTGCAGCGTTAACATTCTGGGCTCAAGAGATCCTCCTGTCTCAGCCCCTGGTGTAGTTGGAGGACTACAGGCATGTGCCACTATGCCCAGCTAATTTTTTATTTTTGTAGAGACAGGGGTCTCACTGTATGGCCCAAGTTTGTCTCAAACTCCTGACACCAAGTGATCCTCCTGCCTTGGTGTGTCAAAGCACAGGCAGGTGTGACCCACCATGCCTGGTCAAACAGCCTTCTTAAGATATCTCATCTAAGTTGAACTTATAATTCAACTCCACCCCTCCTGTGTTGTCTCGGTTTGCTTCCTTCATAGAATATATCATATTATTTTTGTCTTAACCTAACTTTATTGAGATATAATTTATATACAATAAAATGTTTCCAATTAAAATATATCACATACCATCATCCCCCAGATTTCCTCCTGTTACTTCAAAATCAGTCTTCTACAGTTCAACCTCAGACAACCCTCTGTCGCTATAGATTCGTCTTGTGTGTTCTGGATTTCATATTACTCATAATTTATTTGTTTGCTTATCTATTTTGTTTTTGTTTCTACTGCTAGATTTTTTTTAAAACCACAGTTTTTTAGCACAATGTCTAGCACAAAGACAGTGCCAAAGTTAATGAATTTTAAATCACTCTATTTACCAGCTTTGACTTAAAAAATGAAAGCATCTACATATTTGAAGGTCACTGTGAAAACTTTATTGTGAGGGTTGCCATACGGGAACCTCTTTTTTATATTCTTGCCCTCTTTGCCCTCACCTTTCATCACAACAGTGTCTAAGGCAGCCTTGAATGAGAAAGAAAATCATGATAGGAGATGCATTCTTTTGCCTTTGGGCACAATGTGATACCCTTTTCAACCAATGGGTTGGGACAGTCACACTTAAATTGCAGTGTTTTAAAACTTAAACTTCAGTTTTGTAGATGAAGACTTTTTTTTTTTTTTTTTTGAGTTGGAGTCTCACTGTGTTGCCCAGACTGGAGTGCAGTGGCGGCTCCCGGCCACCGCAGCCTCAACCTGCTGGGCTCCAGCCATCCTTCCGCCTCAGCCTTCCAAGTAGCTGGAACTGCAGGCATGCGATACCATGCCCGGCTGATTTTTTGATTTATTGTAGAGACGAGGTCTCGCTGCCCAGGCAGGTCTCGAACCCACGGGCTCAGGCAATCCACTCACCTCAGCCTCCCAAAGGCACGGGATTACAGGCTGAGCCACCAAGCCCGGCTGAGATGAAGACATTTTTAATGGCATCTTGCAAATCCATATCTTGATAACAGGACATGTGATTACCTTGAACCATATCCCCACTTCTGAAAACACTCTCAAGATGCATGTGTCCTACCAGCAATGTCATGGCAGCTCTGTTAATTTTTGATAAATGTTTCTCTTGCTATAATATAATAAAACCTCAAACCATGTATATAATGTTTTTCTCTAAAAATGCTTAAAGCCTGTGAACTGGCATCTCTCATTCATGCAAGGGGGAGGGATGGGGTCAGTTTGGCATCTCTGCTTCCTAGGTGGAGAAGCTGAGGTGAGGAGACCCCTCCATGGAGTGCTTTTCCTCGCTTCCTTTGCATGCATTCATTTTCGGTTTGGCAATGTGTGCATCCCCCTTCAGCTGAAGTTCTAAATCTCTTTCTCTCTCAACTATCTAGGACACATGAGAATTAACCTACTCATGTAGATTACAGGGCCCCAGCCCTCATTAACCTTAATATTGAAAGAAATACAGCTTTTACAGTTGGAGAAGCGGAAATACTCTCCCACTCAGCACAAATAGCAACATTTTCGTAAGCTGAGGAGAGAAGCTTTTTAGAAAGGAGTTCCTCCAAAGCAAACTTTTGTTTCTAGTCAGTGATTTCACATATAAAATACCTCTGGACTTGTGGACCCCTTTACAAAGTATTTTAAAATTATACCCCTGAGATTATTTTATGGTAGATTATGGTACTGGCTACTCTGTGTTTTCTTGATGTCCTTTGAATTAATGACTTGGTCCTGAAATTCTCACCTTCCTTCTCAGCAGGTACTCGATGGTATTTATTGAAGGACTGAATAGCTGACATGTCATTCATTTTTTTCTTTTTTTTGAGTTGGAGTCTCACTCTGTCACCCAGGCTGGAGAGCAGTGGCATGCTCATGGCCACTGCAGCCTCAACCTGTGGGCTCAGGCGATCCTTCCACCTCAACCTTCCAAGTAGCTGGAGCTACAGGTGTGCACTACCACACCTGGCTTATTTTTTGATTTATTGTAGAGACGAAATCTCACCAAGTTGCCCAGGCTGGTCTCGAGTCCATGGGCTTGGGCAATCCTCTCGCCTTGGCCTTCCAAAGTGCTGTGATTACAGGCTTGAGCCACCATGCCCAGCTGACACATCATTCTTTAGTACTGAAATCCATTGAACTCTAGACCTTCTGTTCCAGACATCAGCCTCTCTGCCTGTACTCTACTTCCTACTCTGACATTTGCTTTAATGGGATTTAAGTGCTGAGTGACTCAGTCATGTTCTCATTCCTCCTCTTTGGCAGGTGTTGCTTTTGTCAATGACACTGAGTTTGGTGAGACAGTCACCATATGGGGGGATGGGGAAGGATTAGAGGATGGGATATAAATTCATACCTGGGCAAGTTGGAGAAATGTCTGAGAATAGGCAATGGATCTGAGATGGCACAACAACAAGTGGTGTGAGGGAAGAAAAGCTGCTCAGAAGCAGGCCATGCTATACCTTCTAGCTGGCAGTATAGTTTCTAGAAGGACAAGCCTGTGTAAGAAAATTTGGGCAACTAGAACTCATACACAGAGCAGTGGCTTATAAAGCTCTCTCAGTTTACTAAGCCCTGATGACACTCGCCTCCTCTCCCCAAGATAAAGGTAAGATTCTTCCAAGAAGACTGATGAAAATTCCATGACTGTTTGCTCTCCTCTATCCCTCTCCAGATAGTTATTTCTTTTCTCTTGACCCAGGCTAAGAGGCAAATATTTAGATACTCAACTTGGTTGCCCAACAGAATGCCTTGACACTGTTTGATCTATATTTTTCAAATTGTAGGTCATATGAGTCTTGAAATAAGTTGAGTAGTTTCCAATAGCATTAAAAAAGTAATCAAGCAGGGCAAACAAAGAGTAGAAAATATCAGAGCATATTGTATATAGTGAGGGTAAAGGTTTTGTGGAACTCTGTTTTAGCCTATGTGTATAGTAAGAGGTCACACACAGAATGCGTTTTTGTGGATCATAGTGAAAAAAGTTTGAAAATCGCTGGTTTGCAACAATCATTTTCCAGACATTCCTTAAAAAACTATTTCTTAGGAGAACATTCAAACATATGTAAAAGTGGTGACAATATTAAAATGGACCCCGTTGTAGTCTCACCTAGTTTCCAAATTGTCTTTTGTAGATTATATAATCCTTTTCATTTTCTCCAGCAATTTGCTTTCATTATTTCTTTGCTCCATTCTGCCAAACGCAGGGGAGATTTTTGTCAGAATTGAAGTAATCTTTTCTGATGAAATGGTGAACATTTAAGGTCAACTGGGAGTCTTCCTGAAAGATCCAGGAAACCAATGCAAGTGAACCCCACATATGAGGTTTGGTTTCATGCAGGAAGGAATTCAAGCCTGGGCCATAAGTAGGAGATGGAAAGCAAATTTATTAAATACCATGAAGAAAAGGGAAAATGACTACACTACAGGCAGAGCAGCCTATGTGAATTATTGGAGTTTTGGTTGTAAAACAAAAGTAAGCTTATTGAGGTGTTAGAGAATAGGCTACTCCATAGGCAGAGCCACCTGGGCTGGTCTGTGGGAAGAACAGCAACCATAATCACTGGGGTTTTATTTTTATAGCTCTCTCTTGATTATATCCCAAGCAAGGGGTGAGTTATTCATGGGTTTTCTGAGAAAGGGGCAGAGAGTTCCCGGAGTTAAAGGTTCCTCCTCTTTTTAAACTATATAGGGTAACTTCTGGGAGTTGCCATGCTCATTGTAAACTGTTATGGCACCTGTAGGAGTGTCTTCTAGCATGCTAATGTTCTATAATTAACGTGTAATTAGCCAAAAGACAAGCGGAGATTGCTTTCAGCACCATCTTGGTCTCAGCTTGCCTCGATGGCTTGTGACCTTTGCTTTGAGAAACTAGTCCTGTCAGATTCCTAGCTCAAAAACACTAAGAAAAACATACATGGAAGGAAAACTGAAGCCAGCCTCATAGATGCTGTTTCCCCAGCTCTGTGCCTTTTGTGAAAGAGAGTCAGATATCCGGTTTAGTTAGAAAGTTCCCCTTCCTGGCCTGGCACAGTGGCTCACGCCTATAATCCCAGCACTTTGGGAGGCAGAGGCGAGAGGATTGCCTGAGCTCAGGAGTCCGAGACCAGCCTGAGCAACATGGTGAGACCTTGTCTCTACGATAAATCAAAAAATTAGCCGGGTGTGGTGGCACATGCTTGTGGTTCCAGCTTCTTGGAAGGCTAGGGTGGAAGGATCACCTGACCTCAGCAGGTCGAGGCTGCAATGGTCATGAACATGCCACTGCACTCCAGCCTGGGTGACAGAGTGAGACTCCGACTCCAAAAAAGAAAAGAAAAGTTCCGCTTCCGTATCCCTCATCACCTCATCCCATTTGGAAGCAATGGAATTAGACAATTGAGGAAAGGAAGAGCTGGGTGGGACCTGAGAACATTTGGTCTAGCTCTTGTTTTACAGATGGAGAAGTTGAACTCTAGAGAGGTGGGAACTGAGTTTTCCAGGAGAACTTCCCTTTTAATGCTATCTCTGACAGCTCCCTCATGGTGTCAGGAGAGTTGGCATTGGAGTCCCTGACAATATCATTAGTGAATTGGGAATAAACATGAAGGCACCTCCTTCCTTCTCAGAACTTTGCTTCTTAGGGTTGAACGAAGTGAGTCACATTTGGATTGTGGAGGGAGGAGGGTTGGAACAGAAAGATAGGAGGGGATAGTCGCCAACTTCCCTGTGGTCCTACCTTTTTCTCCAAGGCCACTTCAACCAGCAGTGGCCTAGCTGCATTATCAATATTGTCCCATCCACTTCTGCCCAGGTCTTTTTTTTTCCACCAGGCAACTCCAGCTCAACATGTTCCAAGAATGGCTCTATGTGCTTTTGGAAGTTATAGGAGCTAGCCATCATTTCCTAAACACTAGCTTCATGTACAGCGTGAAATTTGAACTAAGGAATGGACTCCTACAGACATAAGGCTAAATGGAATTAAACAAAGATCTCACAACATTGGAGAAATTGCTGGACTCCTGGGTAAGGAAACAATGCATGTAAGGCTATTGAGGAACACTAGTGTGTTGCTTATGTAGAGGGAAGAGTCAACAACTGGTAGTCATTTCGAACCTCTCAAGTTTTTGAACAACTACTTTGATTCATCTCCCTTCTTCTTTTTTGTCCTTCATGACTTACCCCTTCCAACTTTATTTTTTTTAATTATTTTTAGAGGCAAGATCTTGCTGTGTCATCCAGGTTGGAGTGCCGTGGTGTGATCATAGCTCACTGTAGCCTTGAACTCCTAGGCTCAAAGGATCCTCCTGCTTTAGCCTCCCAAAGTGCTGGGACTGCAGGTGCATGCCACATGCCCAGTTAATTACTTTATTTTTTGTGAAGATGAAGTCTTGCCATGTTGCTCAGGCTGGTCTTAAACTCCTGGCTTCAGGCAATTCTCCCACCTCAACCTTCCAAAGTGCTAGGATTACAGGTGTGAGCTACTGTGCCTGGCCCCCTTCCAACTTTAATATCTTTTTTTTTTTTTTTTTTGAGTTGAAGTCTCACTCTGTCACCTAGACTGGAGTGCAGTGGCCGCTCCCGGCCACCGCAGCCTCGACCTGCGGGGCTCCGGCGATCCTTCTGCCTCAACCTTCCAAGTAGCTGGAACTACAGGCGCACGCTACCACGCCCGGCTCATTTTTTGATTTATTGTAGAGATGAGGTCTCGCCAAGTTGCCCAGGTGGGTCTCGAACCCGCGGGCTCAGACAGTTCACTCACCTCGGCCTCCCAAAGTACGGGATTACAGGCTGAGCCACCGAGCCCGGCCCCTTCCAACTTTAAAATGAAAATAGAAACCATGGACTGAAACACTCTCAATTTCTCACTCCAACTATGTGGTTCAAGTCTTTGCATTAGAAAGCACTTGCCTAAACCCAACTACTGCTCTTTCTCTTTTTCATATCAACCCCCTCAAAGGTCTGCGTCTATTTTCTGATTGCCCAGGCATTTCTCAGCCCGTTCCGATTTGTCACTTTACTCCACCAACATAGCTCTTATGTTGACCTCCACATTGCTTAATCCAGAGTGTTTTTTTTCAGACGTCACCACAGTTCAATATTATCACTTGTAGAAACATTCTCTTTTCTGGCTGCACACTCCTGGTTTTTCTTCAGCCTGTAGCTTTTCTGTATCCTCTGTGGGTTCATCTTCTGACTACAAACCATGACGGAACGTCTCAGGCCCATGACATAGGCCCTATTCCTCTGCCACAGTCGCTCTGTAAATTAGTTCACCAGTATTCCTGGTTTTAAATACCATGCTTATGTTTCGAACTTTCATATTCAATTGCCTCCTTGAATCTTACATGTTTCAGAGGCACTTTAAATTCAACTTGTCCAAAATGAAATTTGTAATGTTTTCTCCAAACCTGGTCTTTTTACAGGGCTCCTCATCTCTCTGAAAAGGCATTCAGTTATGCAAGGGACTCATCTTTGTCCCCTCTTTCTCCCTCACTTCTTATAGCCAATCTCCTTGTCCTTTCAAATATACTTCTTTTGATTCTGTCACAGGAATTGAATCTCCTCTTCCTCCTTCACCTCCTCAAGTCCTAGTCTCACCCAGACTGCTGCAACATCTCCCACATACTTCCTCATGCTCCTCCAGTCCTCCGATCCTCTCTACACTGTATCAAGGCGCTCTAAAATTGCAGCTCTGATTAATCTCCCCCTACCATGAAAACTCTTCAGTGGCTCTCTGCTACTTTAAAGGTAAAGACCGAGCTCTTCATGTGGTCTCCAAATCCTGCATGGTCTGGTCCTGTTTCTTTCTCCAGCCCATCTCTCTCGCCCTTTCCCCAGCCCTCCGTCCATCTTGCCTATGACCACTCCCACCTCCAGGCTTTTGCACATGCTGATCTCTCCATCTGGACTGCTACCATTTTCCTCACTTCTGCACTCCCCTACCACCCTTCTTGAACTTATCACAGTTATAACTTATGTTTTTGTGAATGATTACTTGATTAATACCTGTCTTCCTTCCATAGACTGTTAGTTCTATGAAGACAGGAACTGTGGCTGTTTCTACTCATTGTGCCATCTTCAACACTAATGTTGTGCCTACCAATTGGTAGATGTAAAACAAAAATTCAGATACAATGGAAGTTTTTTGTACTCCCCCTCAACCTTCTACTTCTTATCCTGAAATTGGTGCCTGTTCTTCAAATCTTCAGATGAGTCTGCATTTCTTATATATTTACTGAATATCAATACATCTATTACTATATATCTGTGTGTAAAACAGTCTATTGTTCTTGTGTTTAACATTTATACCAATGGAATCATATTCTACTTATAATTTAGCATCTTACTTTTTTCATTCAACATTTAGTTTTAGAGATTTATCCTTACTGATGCATAGATCAACTTTGTTCATTTTGCCTTCTAAAGAGTGTCATTATATGAACAAATCACAATATATTGATACTTCTACCATTGAATTTTGTGTCTTTTATTTACTAAGCTTTTGTATTGTTTCCTTTCCTTCTTTATTGACCATTATGGACTGAATGTTAACGTTCTTCTACTCCAGTTTATGTGTTGGAGCCCTAATCCCAGTTGTGATGGTATTTGGAGATGGATTCTTTGAGAGGTAATTAGGGTTAGATAAGGTCATGAGGATGGGGCCCTCCTCCCTCCCTCCCTCCCTCCCTCCCTCCCTCCCTCTCTCTCTCTCTCTCTCTCTCTCCCTCTCCCCCTGTCATGCAAGGATGCAGCAAGAAGATGACTGTCTATAAGCCAGAAAGAGAACTCTCACTGGGAACCAAACTGGCTGGCACCTTGATCTTGACTTTCCAGTCTCCAGAACTGTGAGAAATAAATGTCTGTTGTTCACCAGTCTCTGGTATTATGTTATGGAAGCTCAAGCAAACTAAGACACTGGCTTTGATCTTCTCATCTCCCATTTTTTTCTGTACTAGAATAGACGTTATACATTCTATTTCTAATCATCTAGTGTTTACTCTTAAGCATTTAATACACATTTAGCTCAACACCATCAAAAGTTAATTTCTATTCTCCTTCTGTTATAGTTCCCTTGTTTTTATTCCCACATCACCCACATTAGATACTTACAGTAGATACTTACTTTTAAAAAAAAGGTTAACTTTTTTTCCTTCACATTTTTTTCTCACATTCCACTCTAGGTTTAATTTTTTTTCTCGACTGTTAGTTCTTTGTCATTTTTTCAGTGAAAGTGTATAAGTAGAAAATCCTTTCATTCTTTGTCTCAGAAAGGAATCTGTATATTCCCCATCCTCCTGAAGACAGTTGAGTTATAAGCATTAAAAAAAGGGCAAAGTAGAGAGACTATGGGAAGTTTTCCTGATTTACTTGCATATTCTGATTTTTCTATGCTGAGCATTTTTTATGTCATTTCTTAAAAGTTAAACAATGCACAACAAAACATGATGAGAAATGAAATACTTTGATCACTGGCTCATCAGTGAATGCCAAATCATATGTCATTCTGATCATGTTTCTGTGAGATTTTTCTTCAAGAGAACCATCGAAGGTGATGCCGTTGCCATGGCATCATGCAAGTAGTCCCCTTAGAAGTTAAAATGGAGGAGTCACATCATTCTAGGCTCAGGTTTGTCTGCTCTGGGCTGCATTTATTTGCACCTCTTCAATGTAAGTGCTTTTAATCCCACTTTCTACTTGACATTAAAAATTCTCCTTCCCAGTGGTGGAAAGTAGTGTCTGCCTTCATGGAAGACTTGAAGCTGGAGTGTAAAAGATTCACAGCTTTCACCCACTGTACCTGGGAGGGTGGGTAATGACTACATTCCCTTTCTGCTTTGAAAGCAGATTTAAAAACAAAAACATTGAGTGATGCTTTAGTTGGCATTGCAAGCAGCATCTGTTCATGGGATGACAATCCAGAGTGCAATCCAGGTCTCCTCCAGAATCACCAGCTTTCAAAGGACCATAGGGAAAATCAGGCTTCTAAGGAAAGATCACTGCCTGTGACATTGAGCTAAAGTCATTTTTCCAGCTGCTCAGGGAGCTGGTCAGCTGGAGAAATCTGTATTCTCTTCTCACAGAACATCAATGAGCCAATTTGTCCACCGCTGCTATTTTATTTTTAGCGGATTGTGTTGGGATTCTTATTTTCTCTTGGGTTTAGGTTAAGAAAAAACGTTTTCCCTGTTCTATCATACTAAATCTTGCAGATGATATGGGCTCCCTATCAGCCTCTCCTGATATTTGTGGTCAGTAGATTTTTAAAGAGAAAACAATAACCAAATCACTCCTGAAACTAGACTCCATTTGGCAACATGCACCTGCAAACTGACCATGAGAGAATCAACAGAATATAGACATTTTATCCTTTATGTTGCAGGCGTTCAGTATAGATGTGATTGTTTTCATTTGATAATGGGTTTATAGTAGTTAGAATTCTCTTATTGGAAAACACCAGTTTAAATGCTTCAATAGTAAAAATAAAATTGTAGGACCTCCACATAACAGATGGAGAAGAGAGCACACACATTTATCCTCCTCCTTTTTGGAAACTTCACTACTATGATCACAATTTTTTGTAGCGTGGTGGGGTACAAGTGAGGATTTACTACACAAGTAAGTTGCATGGAAGTGAAGTTTGGGCTTCTAGCTGGCTCTCTCTCCCTCAATAGTGGACAAGGTACCCAGTGTGTTGCCGTGTACCCTCCTCTCTCCTCCATCACTCTTTCCCCTAGCAGTGCACAAAGAAATTTTTAAGAAGACATAAATCTGTAAGAGCAAAGAGAATAGAAAGCTGGAAAGCAGGTAGATGGGTGTTAATGACTTAGCAGTCAGTTGTACAAAAAACAGAGGAACTATCTGTTTTATGCAGCGGAAACCTGCCAGCGCCAAAGGTTCAGGAACTGGAGATGAAGAAGATGTAAGGATATAACTAAAACCAGGAGGACTGTTTGAAAGTCTGTTTAAGAAACTATTTAGTTCTATACACCCTTTCACAGTCCATATAGACTAGCAACTGCCTTTCCTCCACCCCACCAGAAAACTAGATGTCCAGCCTCTGGAGAAAGTCTCTGGACTGGGAAACACTGACCATAGTTCACAGTGAGGAGATAGTATTGTCAACAAAATAATTAAGTGACCTTTGCATACTGACAGTGAAACCACCAGTTCACTTCTCCCTCCTGGCTTCTAGAATGTTGGAAGCCAAGGCTGTGCCCTCCAGGCAGAAAACTGGTGAATTCTTGTCTGTAGAATCTGACCAGACCAAGAGATGGATTTTTAAAAATACTCATATCTGGAAAAAATATTTGCCAAATGTATATCTGACAAAGGTCTAATATCTAGGACCTACAAGGAACTCAAACGTGCCGAAAGGAGAAAAACAAACATCTCCATTAAAAAGTGGGCAAAAGACATGAATAGACACTTCTCAAAAGAAGATACATGAGCAGCCAACAGACACATGAAAAAGTGCTCAGCCTCACTCATCATCAGAGAAATGCAAATCAAAACCACATTGAAATATCACCTAACCCCAGTAAGAATGGCCATCATTAATAAAACAAACAACAACAGATGCTGGCAAGGATGCAGAGAAAAAGGAATGCTTCTACACTGCTGGTGGGAATGCAAACTAGTGCAACTTCTCTGGAAGACAGTGTGGCGATTTCTGAAAGAACTAGAGAGTGACCTTCCATATTACCCAGCAATTCCCCTATTGGGAATATACCCGGAGGAACTCAAATCATTCTACAAAAAAGATACCTGCACACATATTTTTGTTGCAGTTCTATTAAAATAGCAAAAATATGGAACCAACCATGTTGCCCATCAAAGCTGGACTGGATTAAAGATATGTGACATATATACACAAAGGAATATTATGCAGCCATAAAGAAGGACAAACATATGGACTTCACAGCAACTTGGATGGATTTGGAGTCGATCATACTCAGTGATCTATCACAGAAACAAAGAACAGAGTACCTTATGTTCTCACTCATAAGTGGACCTCGAACTATTATAATACTATAAGAAAGGGATTGGCAGTAGTGGGAAACTGTCAAGGGATGGGCGTAGGATTGGCTGTTGAGGGAAACTGCTAGGGAAGGGAGGGACATACCTCATCAACAAGGGTACCTGCATAATCAGGGGTTGTATACCTAACCCTGAATTGTACCCTACATCTTTATAATAAAAAATAAACAGCCTGTAATCCCGCGCCTTTGGGATGCTGAGGTAAGTGGATTGCCTGAGCCCGCGGGTTTGAGACCCGCCTCGGCAACTTGGCAAGACCTCATCTCTACAATAAATAAATTTAAAAATCAGCCGGGCATGGTAGCGCGTTCCTGTAATTCCAGCTGCTCGGAAGGCTGAGGTGGAAGGATCGCCGGAGCCCAGCAGGTCTAGGCTGCGGTGGCCGGGAGCAGCCACTACACTCCAGTCTAGGCGACAGAGTGAGACTCCCACTCAAACAACAACAACAACAACAAATAAACAAATAAATAAAAAAAATTATCATATCTGAGGTTTCATAATTCAGTGGCCCAATTGAGATACTCTACACCAGGGTTTCTCAACTCAAACTGGCAACATTTTGGGCAGCATAATTCTTTGTTGTGGCAGGGTTTCCTGGCATTGTAGGATGCTTAGCAGCACGCCCGGTCCCTACCCACCAGATGCTGGTAGTATCTCCCGGAGTTATGACAATCACCAGTCTCAGGTCCCACTTGTGTACTTGGCATTTCCCATCAGTTTTTTTAGTTCCTCATTCATTCCTAAACATGAGTTAACAAACAACAGTCAGCAGACACCTAAGAAAGAGATCGAATAAACTTTAAAATCAGTTCAAAGGAAACACAGATCATGCAGAGAGGAGAACTTCAAAAATCATAATTATTATCTTGAGAAAGAGAAAGACTGTGCAAAATAACTCTTGAATATTTAAAATATGATTATAGAAATTTTAAAAATGCAAGAGAGAGTTGAGAAAATCTTGCAGAAAGCAGAGTAAAGAGATGAAGAATTAAAGAAGAAAGATACAAATTAGAGGATGAGACCAGAAGAACCAAGATCCAAGTCATAACTCCTAGGAGGAAAGAACATAGTAAATGGAGGTGATAGCTAGAAAGAAATCTGCAACAAATAATTCAAGAACTTCTCTAGAACTGAGGGGTGTGAGGTTTTTTTAAAAAATTGGAAAGGCCTCTTCAATATCTAGCATTGTAGATGAAGCAAAGATTCACACCAAGGCATACTACTGTAAAGTTTTAGAATACCAGGGTCAAAGAAAATACCTGAAAAGCTTTTAGAGGAAAAGCTGCATATTCTATTTCAAGAATCAGAATGACTTATTACTTCTCAGACTGAACAATGGAAGTTGGAAGACAATGAAGGAATGGCTTCAAAATTCCAAAGGAAATTATTATGTAACAGGAAATTGGAGTCACTTGCAGACGTGAGCAGTCCTTAACATTTTCCTTCTATCGACTCTTTGGCAGAAAGCTATTAAAGGATGTGCTTCACCAAAACAAGGGAAAACATCAAGAAAGAAGAAACTGTGGAATAAACTATTGCACACAGGAGAGAGGGAAAGAGAATTCCCAGGATGATGGGGAAGGATATCCTAGCATATCAGCTGTTCATTTCCCCAATCAGACCAGAATGGAGAAGTCAGAATGTTGTGAAAAATGCAATTGATAGAACATATAATGCTTTTGTATATTTTGAGAGGTGACTGCAACATCAAAGGAGAATTTGGGGTTGAAGTAGTGAAGTAGTAGAAAACCAAATATACAAACAAACTAAAATTTTCATACCAGGGTGAATAGGGTTTTGTTCAGGAAAGAAAAAAATTATACAGTACTACATGATTAAGTTGTAAATAGTGTTTTCACAGCCATCATAGTACAAACTCTATCCATTCAACAAAATTCTATTATACAGTAGTTATTTTAGGAAGATAGAAGAACAAACAGGGTGAGGTATGTGGCGGGGCATGGTGGTGCTGATGGAGATAAACAATGAATCCTCTTCTTCCATCAGGGGAAGTTAGATTGTACCTAATACTGGGCTATCCCTTGTGGGACCATACCTTGTGTACATGTGTGCAGATTGTATATCATAAATACCGGGGATGCCAAAAAATGTATTCACATTTAAGAGATGTTATCTGTGTATTACTTTTACTTCACCATAATCAGAAGTTTCTGAATGCTGATGGTAACCACTTTGAACACCTCCTGTAATTGCTGAAGTCAAATGTGACTTGTATTCATCTTTTGTTACTGGTATATATTATTATAATTTTAATACAGCTTTTTTCCTTTCTTAAAATGTGTATACATTTTTTGACATCCTCTGTACATGTGTACAGTCACTGCATGGTTTCATACAGTTGGACCAAACAGGTATTGGCTTAAGCATTAGATTTGCTATGTGGCACCAAGCCTAAACAAGAAGAGGTTAAGGTCAGAAATTACTCCTAGAGAAGGTGGTGCCAGAGGGGAGAGTTAATGAATGGAGTGTGCTGGCCATAGAAAAACCTGGACACAAAATCTCTCACTCCTGGACCACTATCCTATGGCTGCTCTATTCATGAAGCTTCACTTAGCAAATATTAAGGACATATTATATGCCAGGACTTGTGCTAAGTAATGAAGGACATAAAAGTAAAACCAAAACAGAACAACAGCAACAACAACAAACAGTTCCTGCTCTGGGTAAGTTTATCATATACTGGTAAGCACAATGATTATACAGCATAGAAAATCATATGCTAGGAGGAGCGTCTGACACTAATCTGCAGGGGATGTGGTGGGGTGGGAGCAGAGGAGTATCCCTAGGGGGCATACCTGGACTGAGTCTGGAGGACAAGTATGGGTTAGGAGAAGGCTGTAGGATAGGCTTTCCAGGCAGAAAACAATGACATGCTGTGCCCCAAGACATGGTGCCGTAGTGAATTTGGAAAACTGCCGTCAGTTCAGTTTAGCCTGGCTGGAGCTCAGGATTGAAAGAGGAACTGTAAAAGAGGAAACGGAAGAGATAAACAAGAGACAGTTTAAAAAGAAAAAAAGACTATATTCAATAGCTCATTGTAATTGAGGTAACTCCATCAATTATAGCCTCTATTTTTTTCACAGCATGAATTTATTAATAATGCCACTATCTGAAGAACTTTAGAAAGAATTTTGTTAAAGCTTATATCCAGTGAAAAGAGTATTTTCTGGATCACTAGTAAAAAAAAAATGGTCAGCCAACTTCTGTTTAATCGTTTCCTGGGGCAAGAATTTTATGACTTCCATACACTGTAAGTTCTGACTGTTGGGGAAAAAGAAAAAACTCTGTTACTGTGAGCTCAAGTTTGAATTCATATTTCCTCTTTATACAACTTTGAAATTATTTTGTGATTTAGAATAATTTAGTGATGATGTTGGTGAACTGTAAGTTAACTCTTAAAGCAAAAACAGGGTGACCCCCTAGGGTCCCCTCCATGATGGGAGATTTTCTTTCCTCTCAATAAATCCTGCTTTCTAAAAAAAAAAAAAAAAAAAGTTCCTAATTATAGTATAATATGATTATACTGAAATTTTTTTTAAAAGTAAGATGATGGTGATAAAATAACGTAAAAATGTTATTAAAATTTACTAAAAATGGCTAAACTGCTAAAGAGTTTGGGCTTTAAATTGTATATTAATGGTGAACCATAAATTGGAGAGAAAGGACTGAACTTGCAATGCATGAGGATCACTCTGCAGCATGAAGGGTGCACTGAGAAGAGCGAGACTGGAAGCAGGGAGGCCTGTGAGGAGGCTAATGAATTATTCAGGGAAGAAATGATAAGTGACCTGAACAAGGGCAGTGATAAGAGATGAAGAAAGGCAGTTGGATTTGAGAGCTACGCAGAGGTGCTTAGCTCCCAAGGATGCTCACTCTATTCCTGCTCCGATTTCTGCCCAAATTCCCCTCGCAAAGGGTGGTCTGGAACTTGTGAGGGCAGGGAGGACCTATCTGCTGCACCTTTTATTCCACAGCATGCCCTCACTCATGCCAGACCTCCCCTCTGAGGTTACAGCAGGAAAGGAGGCTTGGGACCCGTGAGTTGGGATCAGTCAGTGGGAAAGGTGAGGGAGGGACATTCTTACCAGAGAAAAATAGCTCTTGTAAAAGTATGAAAACACATAAAAATTAAACAGCTGGGTGTGACAGTGTGTGCCTGCATTCCCAGCTACTAGGGAGGCTGAGGTGGGAGATCACTTGAGCCCAGGAGTTTAAGGCTACATTGAGCCATGATCATGCCACCACACTCCAGCCTGGGCAACAGAGTGAGACTGCCTCAAAAAAAAAAAAAAAAAAAAAAAAAAAGTATGGAAATGTGAGAAAGGATAGAGCATTGGGGAACTGCATGAAGATCCATATAGCTAGAATGTAGGGAGTGTGTGAGAAGAGGACTAGTAACTAGACTAGAGAGGGAAGTGTGGGTGGACCAGATTCTAAGGAACTCTCCTTATGGGTCTGCTAACAAGTCTGTCCTCCCTAGAAGGTCGTAGGAACCACTGATGAACTGTAAAGAGCTTGGCCAGGCTTCATTATAGAAAGACTATTCCATCAGCAGTATAAAGGATGGTTTAGAAGATAAATAAACAAACTCTTTTAGAAGGTCTGGGCCGAATAAGTTATGAAGGGAAAAGAGCGATGGAGAATGCTTTTAGAGATACTTAGGGGATAAGCAGGTCATAAGGACTTTATGTATGGGTGAGAAAGGAGGAGTGGACTTCCAGATTTCGAGTTTGAGCAATTAGGTTATATTTTGTGCAATCAGGCTGACATAAAAATAAACTAAATAAGAACGGGTGTATATCAGTCAGAGTCCCGGCAGGGAGCACATGACTCTCTCAGCTGGGATTTGAAGAAACTTTTAAATGAAGGCACTTTCTATAGATGTGTAGGCAGGATTAAGGAAATTGATAAGGAATACTGGGATACCCAAGGTCTAGCAACAGTAGGACGTTTTACTACCCAAAGTCTTGAGAGGGACAAGAGAAAGAAATAGAATTACCAAGACGCTATGAGATTTGGTTGTCACAGAAAAAAATACTATTACAAAAAGATGCAGCCAGAACCTCACAAAGCAGGGAGGAGTAAAGGCCCCTTTCACCCTTCAATCTTCTGCCAGGGCTTCCCATTGGTCAAGACCAAATGCAAGCCCAAAGTTGCAGTCTGTAAAGGACAGCCTCCCAGGACTCAGGACAGGTTTGAGAATGGCAGGCAATAGATTTTGGGGCAAACAGAACAGAAGATAATGAGGCCTATTATCTACATTTGGACTTCCAGGTGTCTGTAGGGCAATCACGTGGAACTTAGTACAGAGCATTCCGGTAGACCTTTGGGCATCAGTGTCCACTTTAGTGATGACCTATCCTTTCTACTCACAGATTGTTAGGAGGATTAGATATGATATTGGTGCTTTTAAAAGTGCTCTGGATTAATATGCATTTGGTGATCCTCTGAGAGACTGCAAGAGTTCTTTCAGTTTATTCTTCTTTTTTTTTTCTTTTCTTTTTTTTTTTTTTTTTGAGTCAGGAGTCTTACTCTGTCACCCAGGCTGGAGTGTAATAGCACAATCATGGATCACCACAGCCTCAACCTGAGCTCAGGTGATGGTTCGGCCTCAACCTCCTAAGTAGGTGAAACTACAGGCACCCACCATCATGCCCAGCTAATTTTTTGTACAGACGAGTCCTCACTATGTTGCCCAGGCTGTTCATGGACTGTTGGGCTCAAGCAGTCCTCTTGCATCAGCCTCCCAAAGTGCTGGAATTACAGGCATGAGCCACTGCGCCCGGCCATTTTATGCTTTTAATTAGTAGTAGCTTAAGCATTTCTTCAGTAGTTGGCAAGATATATAAAATTATGTGACAGAGGGGGACAGAGAAACAAAACCTGTCTTCTGAACACAGATTAAACCTATTAAATCTTCGATCATCTCCAGCACACATGCATATAGACTTTTTACTTTAAGTAATTGATTTTTCTCATACATGCTTCTTGAATTTTCAAGACTGTGCTAAGCAATAAATATAAAGTATATATATGAATGTCTTAGACTTTAGTTCCAGGATCTTCTACATCAAATAATTTACATATTTTTATATAAATAGCATATCAAGAATTAAATAAGTTTCTACAAGGGATAAAATGTGCTCTGGAAATACCAAGGTATTAAGATCTAAAGCAAATATAAGATGGTGATACTATTGATGTTGTTGTAATAAAACTATTAGAAAACACACTTTGTTTTTTGTCTGTTTATTTATTTGAGACAGGGTCTCACCCTGTTGCCCAGGCTGGAGAGCAGTGGCACAATCGTGGCTCACTGCCACCTCTAACTCCTGGACTCAAGAGACCCTCCCACCTCAGCCTCCCAAGTAGCTGGGACTACAGGCTCGTGCCTTTATCCCTAATTTTTTGTGTGTGCATAGAGATGAGTTTTTTCAGTGTTGCTCAGGCTGGTCTTTAACTCCTAGGCTCAAGCGATTCTCTTGCCTTGGCTTCCCAAAGTGCTGGAATTACAGGGATGAGCCACTGCACCAGACAGGAAACACACTGTGAATGAAAAAGTGAATCTATCCAGTATGACCTGTCCTATGTAGGCTCCCACTCCATCACATTGATACACACACACACACACACACACACACACACACTTGACAGTGTGAATAAGGCACATACTCTAAAGTAGCTCCTCTTGCATGCACCACTTAGAAGGTTATGTGTGCATTACAGCACCCTGCCACTGGACAGAACACTTTAGGAACGCGTCCTCTGTTTGCTCTGATTAGCTCTGGAGCTGGTGAACATGTTTATAAATATCCTCAGCAAAGGCAAACCTATTTTTTGAAGGGGATTTTCTGAATAGTCAAAAGTCATTGGATAATAATGGTCACTAAGAACTGTTTGCCTGGACTGTAGAACTCAGGCAAAACCTGGGTTTCTAAGGCACACACACACACACACACAAGTGGGGGTGTGTGTGTGCAGGGCTCCCTAATTGAGAGGCCCACACTTACCATTTCTTTGAAATTGCTGCATGCCACAGGGCTGCCTTCCACAATTTCTTTACTGTTTCTCAACTTTTAAGTTAAAGAAGCAGAGGGAATTTGAAACCCAGCTCACAACTACCAAGAAATTCTACATGATACAGGTGTCAATAATTTTTTCATCCTTTTAAAAAATTCAGACTCATTAAAATATGTATTTTCAGAATTCACTAATGAAAATGAATTGGGTAATCAGGCTGGCTTTTATTTTTATAATAAAAAATCAGGTGTGATTTTTCAAGTAATGAGGATTTTTAAAATATACGAAGGGGCTTTGAAGATTCACAATTCCAAAAGAGCCTCAGAAATTATCTGGGTTATGACACCAAGTGTGGAGAAAATCTATATTTTCTAAAGGAGACAACTTTTATTTTGTTCTGTTCAGTATTTGTTTATTAACAGCAGTATTGACCTCCTTAGCCCTACTTGATAGTTGTGCCTTCTTTAAATAATGTTATTCAAAATGAATGACCAAAGTCTCAGGAAATTTCCAAACATTAATGTCTCAACATGCACTTCCTGCTTTCTCCTGCAAAGAAAACCAACCTCCACCTGGACTTGGCTCTGGCTCTGCTGAAGTGTAGAACTCAGGCAAAACTTGAGTTTCTAAGGCCAAAAAAAGGGAAGTGGGAGGCGTGGGGAGATGTGTACAGGAGCCCTGTCCTCCCTGATTGAGGGACCCACACTTAACCACTTCTTTGAAACTGCTACAGGCCAAGGGGCTGCCTTGACAATTTGTTTACTGTACCTAGAGACAAACATGTTTGAAAGAGGATCACAATTAGTAATCGTCACTTAAGATTTAACTATTCATGGAGGTATTTATGCAGACCATTATAATCAGGGCCTATTCATTTACCTGGCAGCAGACAGGGTTAAATACTAAAGGTGTTTCTAGTCCTCAAGAGAAGGAAGCCAAGTGTACATGGATGTTACAGGGATAAGGGATATCTTGTTTTATTGTGCTTCGCTTCACTACACGTCACCGTTTTTTTTGTTTTTGTTTTTAACAAACTGAAGTTTTGTGGCAACCTGAATGCATCAAGCAAGTCTGCCAACACCATTTTTCCTACAGTATGTGCTCACTTTGTGTCTGTGTCACATTTTGGTAATTCTTGCAATATTTCAAATGTTTTCATTATTATTATATCTGGTATAATGTGGTCTTCTGTAATCAATGATGTTTGATATTACTATTGCAATTGTTTTAGGGCACCATAAGCCATGTCCACATGTTGCATGTGTACTGACTGCTCCAGCAACCAGCCATTTCTCTCTCTCTCTCTCTCTCTCTCTCTCTCTCTCTCTCTCTCTCTCCTCCCTTCTCCTTGGGTCTCCCTATTCCCTGAGACACAAAAATATTGTAATTAGGCCAATTATTAACCCTATAATTATGAACCCTCACTTTAAATCAAAAGCTAGAAATAAAGAAGCTTATTGAACATGGCATGTTAAAAGCTGAGACAGGCCAACAGCTCTTGCACCAAACAGCCAAGTTGTGAAAGCAAAGAAAAGGAAGAGTTCTTGAAGGAAATTCAAAGTGCTACTCCAGTGACCATATGACTGACAAGAAAACAGAACAGCCTCGCTGCTGATATAGAGAAAGTTTCAGTGGTCCAAATAAAAGACCAAACCAGCCACAACATTCTTGTTGTTGTTGGAGTCTTACTCTGTCACCCAGACTGGAGTGCAATGGCATGCTCACGGCCACCCCAGCGTTGACCTGCTGGGCTTCTGCCATCCTTCCGCCTCAGCCTTCCAAGTAGCCGGAACTACAGGAGTGCACTACCACACCCAGAGAATTTTTTATTTTTTGTAGAGATGTGGTCTTGCCGAGTTACCCGGGCTGTTCTGGAACCTGCAGCCTCAGGCAATCCATTTGCCTCTGACTCCCAAAGTGTTGGGATTACAGACTGAGCCACCGAACACAACATTCTTTTCAGCCAAAGCTTAATCCAGAGCAAGGTCCTAACTCTCTTCAATTCTGTGGAGGCTGAGAGAGGTGAGGAGGCTGCAGAAGAAAAGCTTAAAGCTAGCAGAGGTTGGTGCATGAGGTTTAAGGAAAGAAGCTGTCTTTGAAACATGAAAGTACGGGTGGAGCAATAAGTTCTAATGGAGAAGCTGCAGCAAGTTCTCCAGCAGCTAAGATAATTGATGAAGGTGGCTACATTAAACAACAGATTTTCAAAGTAGACAAGACAGCCTTCTATTGGAAGAAAATGCCATCTAGGACTTTCATAGCTAGAGAGTGAGATGTCAATGACTGGCTTAAAAGCTACAAAAGATAGCTAACTCTCTTGTTAGGGGCTAATGCAGCTGATGATTTTAAGTTGACTCTAATGCTTGTTTACCATTCTAAAAATCCTAGGCCCCTTGAGAATTACGCTAAATCTACCCTGCCTGTGTTCTATAGATGGAACAACAAAGGTACATCTGTTTAAGCTATAGTTTACTAAATATTGTAAGCCCACTGTTGAGACCTACTGCTCAGAAAAAAAAGATTTCTTTCAAAATATTACTGCTTATTGACCAAGCATATGGTCATCTGAGAGCTCTGGTGAAGATGTGCAAGGAGCTGAATGTTGTTTTCATGTCAGCTAACATAGTATCCAGTCGGCAGCCCGTGAATCAAGAAATACTTTTGACTTTCAAGTCTTATATTTAATAAATTTACTTTGTAAGGCTATAGATGTCATAAACAGTGATTCCTCTGATGGACCTAGGCAAAGTAAATCGAAGAACTTCTGGAAAGGATTCACCACTTTTGATGCCATTAAGAACATCTGTGATTAATGGGAAGAGGTCAAAATATCAACATTAATAGGAGTTTGGAAGAAGTTGATCCCAACCTCCATAGATGACTTTGAGGGGTTTAAGATCTCAGTGGAGAAAGTAACTGCTAATGTGGTGGAATTAGCAGGAGAACTAGAAATAGAAGTGGAACCTGAAAAGGTAACTGAATTGAGACAATCTCATGACAATTTCAAGAGATAAGGAATTGCTTCTTATGGATAAACAATGAAAGGGGTTTCTTGAGAAACTACTGCTTGAGAAGCTACTATTGGTGAAGATGTTATGAACATTGTTGAAATAACAAGACTCAGAATATTACATAAAGTTAGTTATAAAGCAATGGGAGAGTTGGAGAGGGCTGACTCAAATTTTGAAAAAAAAATTTATCAAACAGCATCACATGCTATAGATAAATCTTTTGCGGAAAGATGATTCAATAGATGTGGCTAACTTCATTTTTGTCTTATTTTAATAAATTGTCACAGCCATTCCAGCCTTCAACAACCACTATCCAGATCAGTAGGTATCCATCAGCCTCGAAGCAAGACCATCAACCAGAAAAAAGATAGCATCTTGCTGAAGGCTCAGAGGATAGTTAGCAATTTTCAGCAATAAAGTATTTTTAAATTAAGCCATGTTCATTGTTTTCCTAGATATACTGCTATTGCACACTTAATAGACTACAGTATGGTGTAAACATAACTTTCATATGTACTGGGAAACCAAAACATTCATGTGACTCACTTTATGGTGATAATTGCTTTTTTGCAGTGGTCTGATCACACAATATCTCGGAGGTTTGCCTGTATTTGAGTATCACCAATCAGCAGTGGTAGTATTATCACTAGTTTCCTTGTATTCACTCTTGCCAACTCCCTCCAATCTATTCTTATTCTTAATGCAAAGAGATTAAGCTTTAAAAAGCAAACCTAATCATGTCACTCTCCTCTTACATGCCCCCAAACACCACACGTTAATCTTAGGAAACACGCCAGCGTCTTTACCCCAGAGTACAAAGCCCTGCTAGATCTAACCCTTGCCTGCCTCTCCAGCCTTGTCTCAAACCTCTGCCTGTTTTGCCATGAACCAGCCCTAGAGACCCAGCAATTCTTTGAATGTGCCACTCCCACCTACCCCAGGGCCTGTCTCCTGCTGTGCCTCCAGCTCGGAAGGCTCCTCTTTCACCTTGGCTTATTTGCCTCAGATCTTACCTGAAGGACACCTTTTATTCCCTGACCCTTCCCTACAAAGTAGGTCAGTCCCTCCCTGTCCCATTACCCACTCATGTCTCAGCTATCCACTAGTACTTACTTACAGCAGTTTTAAAATTACACTTTAGTATTTGAGATTATTTGATTAATTAATATTTGATTAAACAGTGTATGTCTATACTACCAGATTTTTAAATTCCATGAGGTCAGGGACCATATTGTTTTACTTACTGCTATATCTTCTTGGCACATGAGAAACAATAAATAACTCTTCGCTGAACAAGTGAACAAATGAGACAGCCAAGATTCTATATGTGTAAAGATCAAATGTCAATGAGTTGGGAGAATTTTATTGTAACAGTTCATATAGATACATACAGTAGAGATCAGACATATCTATCCATTTGTTTTTATTATTATTATTATTTAGAGACAAGGTCTTCCTCTGTCACCCAGGATAGAGTGCAGTAGTGTGATCATAGCCACTGCAACCTTGAACACCTGGGCTCCAAGCAATCCTCCCACATCAGCCTCCTGAATAGCTAAGACTACAGGAGAACAACATCATGCCCAACTAATTTTTTTTATTTTAATTTTTTTTGTAGAAACGAGGATCTCTCTATGTTGTCCAGGCTAGTCTTGAACTCTCGCCTCAATTGATCCTCCTGCCTCAGTCTCCAAAAGTATTGGGATTACAGGCACGAACCACCGTGCCCAGTTTTATAATTTACCTTAGAAAGAGAAGTGTCTTGGTTGCAACAACAACAAAAGACTGTGGTAAGTATTTGGGTTAAGAAGTGAGTACCCTTCCCCCACAACACCCCTTACCCCACCAAACAGTAAGAGTCATATAGTCTAGGCTTGTAGCTTTCTGATCATCTGAACTGTTGCAGAGACAAAGTTTAGAGAAATTAGAGAAAAAAGAGACTAGCTCAGTTCTTAGGTGATTCCTCTTGTATACCACCTGTCACGTCTTAGTCATTAATATTAACGATGAAAGACATCTTAAAATGGAAGCCACTAACAAGTGTCTGGCATGGGGAATTCTATGCTTTTCACTGAACTATCTATCCTGTAGATCCCAGGCAGCAACATTGAAATTTTATTGCAAGCAATAACATATTTGATTTATACTCTTACCTTAATGGAAGACCATCCCACCTCTGCATGCAACAGAAAAACATAATTCTTGACATCATGACAGAAACAGTGATGCTGGAGACCAAAATGCATGGACTGTCCTTCTTGTGTTCTGAATAAAAGATGTAATCGGATGCAATCATTTCATTAATACACACATGGCCCTGTAATGGGCATACAGAGGACCAGATGGCCAGGAGTAGACGGAGATGAAATGAGATGGGTGTTTGCAGTTTAGCAACTAACTACTTAGCCTGTGTGGATTATATTAAGTACTTACAGAACCACAGGAACACATTTTCAGAATGAAATTCTGGCTTTGTGTCCAGAAGCACCATTCCCCGCTTGAGGAGAAAGTCTGTTTGACTGGAGCCTCGCAGGGCTGTTGTTCCTAAGTAGTCGGTAGTATACATTATTGCACGAGTGTGCAAACTTGCCTGCATTTTGGAAACATCTGCAGAGTCATTAAACAAAGTACTAAAGCATAGTATTCTTGAGGTCTCACCTCAAGAAATGCTGAGATAATTGGTCTGGGGTACAGCTTAGGCACTGGGATATCTCAAAGCTCCTCCAGTGATTCTACAATGCAGTAAATTTTAAGAACCACAGCATTTGTGTAATTCCTGTATTTCCACAAGTAGGATCACTTTATAGAGCCATAAAAGAAGCAAGTGCTTGTGTGGTGTCATCTGGGAGAGCTCAGAACATCCCTTGTCCCCAAATAGATATTCTCTCCTCCCGTGCAGTGTTTGGAAAACTATCTCGAAAATTTCATTTCTTTGGATGAAGGCTTTGCAACTTAAATGAAGATAATTCCTCTGAGAAGGATAATACATTAAGTGGTTATCAGTTATTAACACCCTAGTGTGCGTTCGTTTATCGGATTACCCTCTTTCATGGTGGTGGAGTGAGGGGCAGGGAGTGGGCAAAGCACAATGGTGGGAGGCTCAAAGGTCAACAGCAGACGGAGTCAAGGAGAGCTCCATGTGTGGGAGATTTGACCAAGGGCAGCCTATAGTCAAGGTGAAATGATGAGTGTATATCAAAAAGAGAAATTTGGTGTGAGCATCTGAAGACTGACCAGATCAAATGGGCAAGTTGGAGACTATGCTCTTGATACAACCTTGGCTGAGCATGGGGTGAGTGACAGATGAGTGGGAGCTTCTTTCCAGTCCCGCCTCAGCTACAGAAACAAAAGGCTCTCCATTCCGGATTTGAATGTTGGTGTCCAGGAGTGATCAGAAGGAAAGTAGGTTGACAAGAACAACAGAGCGGGGCTCGGTGGCTCAGTCTGTAATCCCGTGCCTTTGGGAGGCGAGTGGATTGCCTGAGGTGAGTGGATTGCCTGAGCCCGTGGGTTCGAGACCCGCCTGGGCAACTTGGCGAGACCTCATCTCTACAATAAATAAAAAATTAGCCGGGCGTGGTAGCGTGCGCCTGTAGTTCCAGCTACTTGGAAGGTTGAGGCGTAAGGATCGCCGGCGCCCAGCAGGTCAAGGTTGCAGTGGCCAGGAGCGGCCACTGCACTCCAGTCTGGGCAACAAAGTGAGATTCCAATTCAAAAAAAAAAAAAAATAAATAGAACAACAATAACAAAAAAAGCACAAGAGCCTCTGGGCTAAGTACTGTGTGAGTTCCCAGAATCCTGGCGAAAACAAAAACTGGCTGAATCTTAGGAGGTCAAGCTACCTGGCAACCAGGGAAAAGAACTTGGGAAGCAAGCTCCAGATCTTAGAGAAGCTTTCTTTGGGACAAACACCAATTTCACATAGTCACCTTGGCTGTTGACATGAAGCACCAGGATGGATCCATCTTGTAGCTCTAACTTTCAGCAGCACACTCTGATGTGGAAGAGGAGCAGGAAGGGCACATGTAGAAACAAATATATTTTCCCAGCTCAACAGTTCTGTCAAGGGCAGGTCCTACCCATGTGCGATTCTCCTGCAATTTCCTCATCTCTTTCATACAGACTGGAAAGGCACTCAGCAGGAAGGCCAGCTTTATCCTGCCTGGCTGGAACTCTGGCGGGACAGCAACAATGACAACGTGAAGAGGAGGGTGCCCAGACCCCAGGCAGCTCTTCTGTGCTGTAGCTGAATGGCTTTTGAATAACGTTGACTTGAGAGAAATCACTTTGTGCAGGTTTAATGAGCCCCCCTGGGAAGCTCCCCATGTGAATGGGAATCACGACTCAACATAAATGTGAAAGATTATGTGTCAGCAGGGCTGATTTGATTCTTAATGGAGTGTTAATTTATTTGCTGTGATTTCACACATCTGCTTCGGCCACAATACCATATTACATTAATCCCTGAGATTTTACTACACAGGTATGTTCTCCACATACAAGGTGGGTGCAGAATGGGGAAATTTGTACACATGATTTTTTTTTTAAAGGATACATGCCTTTTTATTCAAAGGACTAGCAGGCAGAAAGATGCTATATTTCCTCACCATTTGGATACATAGTCTCTTGGGGCTTCCTCACCATTCGGATACAGACTCTCTTGAGGCTAAGACACAGCTTGGCATTTGGACCCATGAGATTGCAGAATAATTTTGAAGGTAACAGGCTCTGGAGAGTTCTAGACCACGAAGCAAGCCACTACATTTAGTAGGATTGGAACTACTAAGCCGCTACTTAGGATTGGTAGGTTGGACAGCTTTACTCCATTGGAAATATTACTTTATAAATTTAATCTGAAAAGCAAAAACAAAAGTGTTTCCCTAAACATTTTAGCTGAGGCTTAAACACAGCAAAGAAGACAAAAGAACACAAGAGAAAAAGCACTCTGTAGCAAAGAGGAATAGATTCCATCTGCCACTTAAGTTCTTTGAAGTTTCACAAGACAGGTTGGGTTTGCCCCTTAAGAAGACAATTTGATGGTTTCATTAGGAAACAGATGTATGTAGGCCACTGGGGGAGATAAAGCACAGTTAATCCTAGCTGTGAATGCAATGTAGAGGACTTTAACACAGAGACCAATCTCAAATCGAATGCAGTCCCTCCCAAGCCACACAAATCCCAGGAGGCTACAGATGCTGGCGTTTCCCAGGGCAGATGTATCTAGGGCTGCGATCAGTTTCCAAGGTGGCCTCTCTGATGCTGCAGCCCAAGTCTTGCGCCATCAGCAGCATTCCCAGAGTCAGTTCAGCCAGTGATGGGACCACAGTGGTGAGAGAAGAACAGATGTGAGAGAAGGGGCTGGTGGTTAGCAAGAAGGCTTTCTACTGAGGGGTCAGTTCACTGTGTAGGGACTTTCACTTAGCAAAGGGAGCCCCTTTCTCCTCTCTGGCTTGAATGTTACCTGGGATCGTGGAGGAGAGTCAGGACCACTTCTACTCAGGGAAAGTGCAGTTCTCCCAAGTTGAAGGGAATAGAGAGCCGGAGTGCTGTCCTTCTCCTTCAACCAATGTTTAAGTTTAAAGACGCTGTGGAAAGCACCATGACGTTTGAGGCATGCTCTCCGCTCTCCAGGAATTTACTGTCCAGTAGAATAGAGGTCAGTGATTACCTTTCATTGTTACAGCATGTACAAAGATTCTATGGGGTTTTATTTACCAAATATTGGAAACTGAAAAGCTAAAGCTCCACTTGGGAATCTGTGGTTGAGCAGAGAGTGACACTTTTGGCATATATAAGGATAAGAGTAAATCCAGACACGTCCATGTAGTATATAGGATTACTATTAGTAATGTTACATTCTCCCCTGTATTTATAATATTCAATCAAACCCTTTGCTATGTGCCTTTGCAGTTTCCCCCCACTAGATATAGAGAATATTTGTTTGTTCTGTTAATAGAAATTACTGTTTGGTAAGACACACATTTAACAGCCTGGTAATATTTTCCTCTTGATGCTTGCAGGTGACTATGTCTCCATGATTCAAACCACTTTCATTTCCCTTTCCTTCCTCAGAGATCACATTTTTCATCCTTTTGAATCATTTTGATCTTCTCTAGGACTCTTTTTTTTTTTTTTGAGTTGTAGTCTCACTCTTATTGCCCAGGCTGGAGTGCAGTGGCACGCTCACAGCCAACACAGCCTCGACCTGCTGGGCTCAGGTGATCCTTCTGCCTCAGCCTTCCAAGTAGCTGGAACTACAGATGCACACCACCACACCCAGCTAGTTTTTGAGATTTATTGTAGAGACAAGGTCTTACCAAGTTGCCCAGGTTGGTCTCGAACCCCTGGGCTCAGGTAATCCTCTTGGTCTTGGCCTCCCAAAGTGCTGGGATTCCAGGCTGAGCCACCGCGCCCGGCCTCAAGGACTCTTAATATCACTTTCTTCATAGCTTTTTCCTTCACTACCCAGATGGTGTTAGGCAAGTCACCTAAGCTTTGGGTCAGTTTTAACATCTATGGAACAAGAGGATGGGCTTTCCTAATCTCTAGGATTCATTCCTGCCCTACATGGAAGTAAAAGCTCTCAAATTTTTATTGTTATCAGAGCCATGGGTGAGAACTTAACAATATGAGTACCTAAACCTTGCTTCCATAGAGCTTAATTTAGAAGAGTTGGAATGGGTTGCCAGCATCTGCATTTTTTTTTTTTTTTGAGTCCAAGTTTCACTCTGTCACTTGGGCCAAGTGCAGTGGCATGACAGCTCACAACAGCTTTGATCTCCTGTCTTTGGCAATCCTTTAACCTAAGCCTCCTGAGTAACTGGGCCCAAAGGCACACCATCACACAGGACTAATTTTTTTGTTTTGTTTTGTTTTTTTAAGAAATGAGGACTCGCTATGTTGACCAGGCTGGTCTCAAACTCCTGTGCTCAAGCAATCCTCTCACTTCAGCTTCCCAAAGTGCTAGGATTACAGGTGTGAGCCACCATGCCCAGTCTAGCATCTATATTTTAATGAACATCGCAGATGGTCTGACGTACAGAAAAATTTATTCTATGAGTTCCACTGCTTTTCATCCAAAACTATTAATTTAATAGAGTAGAATAGCTTTTAAATAAGAGGTAATAAAAAGAATTTCCCTATTGTCTTAAATGGGAATCTTTAATCAGAGAGGAGTTGAAATATCAGACTCTAGCACAGTCAGATAATACCCTGAGGATGCCTATCTCCACACAGAACCATTTCATATTTAATGCAGCACGATCAGGACAAGTTACTAGCATAAAATGGAGTTGACTGGGCTCAAAAGAGGAAGCAAAATGTGGTGTGGAACAACTTATGAATGATTATTAAAAATAATTGTTTTCAAAGTCTGGTGGTGAGAATAAGGTTTTCATTTTTAAAATAGGTTACTTAGTGTAACAAGTGAGCCTTAGCCGGGCTCGGTGGCTCAGCCTGTAATCCCGTGCCTTTGGGAGGCTGAAGTGAGTGGATTGCCTGAGCCCGCGGGTTCGAGACCCGCCTGGGCAGCGAGACCTCATCTCTACAATAAATCAAAAAATCAGCCGGGCTTGGTAGTGCATGCCTGTAATTCCGGCTACTTGGAAGGCTGAGGTGGAAGGATCGCTGGAGCCCCGCAGGTCGAGGCTGCGGTGACCAGGAGCAGCCACTGCACCCCAGTCTGGGTGACAGAGTGAGACTCCAACTCAAAAAAAAAAAAAAAAGTGAGCCTTAAAATATAGATTCTGTGTATAGGTGTCTTTATGTGCTTGTACACCTATGTTGTATATACGTTTATTTTTATTTTATTTTTTATTTTTTGAGTTGGAGTCTCACTCTGTCACCCAGAATGGAGTGCAGTGGCCACTCTCAGCCACTGCAGCCTCGACCTGCTGGACTCCAGCAATCCTTCCGCCTCAGCCTTCCAGTAGCTGGAACTACAGGCGTGCACTACCACGCCCGGCTAATTTTTTTTATGTATTGTAGAGATGCGGTCTCACCAAGTTGCCCAGGTGGGTCTCAAACCCACGGGCTCAAGCAATCCACTCACCTCAGCCTCCCAAAGCGTGGGATTACAGGCTGAGCCACTGAGCCCGGCTATACATGTTTAAATGTTGAATCTATATGGCATATTAAAGTATGTTTCAAAATAATAAATTGATTGACACTTCAATCATAGTCCAGTGCTTGACAATTGCATCTTAAATGTGAGAACATTTAAAATGCATTTCCTTTCATCTATGTGCTTAGGATCACCACCTTTAAGGGTTTGGGAAAGCCAAAGTGTAGAACATAGTGATATAGAGTCATGCAGCCTATTCTGGGATATTTAAAGATGTTAAACAGATTTCCCTTGGGACTGTCTCCCTCCTTCACTCCTTGGCTAAGATCCTTTACTGTACAAGTGTCTGCTAGAGAAGGAGCGAAAGTAGGGACCCAGGGGCCAAGAGAACAGGAGGGAAGCCTGGGAAAACACTCACTTTGAGTTGGGGGATCACCATTCCATCTGGAAGCTAACTGGATGATAGGATAGCCATCTGTCCTCACCCTTGCACCTCCTCCCTGTTCAGAAGGACACCGAGAAATGCCTGCCTTAGCCCTAATATTTCATTTACTCTTTATCCCTTTCTCCATGATTAGTGGACTCTTACTCCTTTGCAGAGAAAAGCTACTTTCTTGGGGCAGAGGTGTCAGCCCTAAAAGAGGTGTTGAGGCTTAGGCCATGTCTTTAAACATCATTTTATGCAAAAGTGCACTATGAGTGGACTCATGCCCATGCCTGGCACCCTTCTTCCCAGCCCCTGGGCCACCAGTTACCCAGCCACCTCGGTTGTTCTAGAACTGAAGGCTCTTCATTGTGTGGCTTATGTAATACACATATGTGCTATTATCCCTGTGGATAATTAAGGCTACGTGAATATGCCTAAGACAAGTTAGCAACCCTTTCACAGTTGCATTTTTAAAAGGATGACAGCTATTTCCCATTGTACATTTTGGTACATTTATATGAAACACTCTCAACTGCAGTGTCTCCTAATTCTGACCCCTGAGCTAATTAGCAGCCTGGTGTGATTGTTTCAATTTTCCAGCAACCAATTAAGTAGTTGCTCTAGACAGAACTGACAACAAAATGTAAATCCAAAAACAGAAACCAGGATCTGCTGATTGAGGGGAGAAAGCCAAGGCCCAATAAGGAAAGCGGGGGTGGGGTGAGGTTGGGAGCTGTGTCTGCTAGGATAATAGTGGTTCTCAAATTCAGAGTGGACCACAGTTTGCCCCTTCCCAACGGTAAGAAATACACGAATAAAAAAACAGCAGAGCATCAGGGTTTGCGTCCTTTAACCATGCCACCCTCCACGCTCACTGCTAGGCACCTGCTCGGTGCACGTTGTCCCCAGACCCCCACCCCGAGAGGCAGCGCCACACCTGCATCTACGCTCTAGCCTCAGTGGACTCTCACGAAGCCTCGCTTAACCCCGGCGTCGGGGCCACACAGGCACTGAACCGCAGCCTCACTCTCAGCCTCGCCGAACTCTCCGAGGGAGATATAAAAGCGCCCTGTTGCAACCCCCACTCTCCCTCCCCCAGCCAGCATCCCGGTCTAGAGAAGGAAGTTCAGTTGCCTTCCCGAAGGCAACAAGCGAAAAGGTGAGGGATGTACCGAGAGCAGATCGGCGACCTACGCGCGCCCCTCCCCACTCACCCACGCGTCTGCTCCCGGCTCCCCCTCCTCCTCCTGCAGGGGTCTGGCGGTCAGGTGAGGTTACCTGGGAGCCCCGGGAAGCCCCCAAGGGGCGCTGCAGTCCTTCCTTTCGAAGTCGCCCCATGCCCCGCCGGGCCCCCCGGACTCTCGCCCCTCTCCCCCCGCGCGCGTCCCCGGCCCCTCGGGCTCCGACGCGCGGCGACAGCCGCACGCCGCGCTCGGCTCCCCTCCGCCGACCTGGCGTGACGCAGGCGGAGACTACTTAAGGGCGGATTAGAGGCGGCGGCCGCGGATTCCCGAGCCCGGCAGCCGGCTCCGCGCTCCGCCCCGGCCTCGCAGGCTGCAGCGCGGGAGCGCCAGGTGCCCGCCCAAGTAGCAGGCGCGGAGCCCGGCGCCCGGACCCTCCCGGCCCCCCACCGGCGGCGGAGAGCGGCGCCGAGACCTCTGTCGCGCGGGCGAGAGCTCGCAGACCTGCACGCTGCCTCCCCCGCCCCGCCCCTCGGCCCGGCCTCCGCGGGATCCAGTCCTGACCCCCGGACGGCACCGCAGGTTCGAGCCCGCTCTCCGGACCGCGCCAACTGCCCCACCAGTTGGGACGCGCTGGGCCTTCTCTCCCCCACCTCCCCCTTTTAAGTACAATAAAAGGGAGGGGGGTTCGTGGATTTCTTTAAAAATTTGCTTCTTTAATTGGGAGGCAATTCGTTCCCCTTCGGGAAGTGCGGCCCGAGGAGGGGCCAGGAGCGGGAACGTGCCCCGTGCTGCCCAGTCTTTGTCTGCTGCCTCCGGATGCACAGCGATGGGGGAATGGACCATCTTGGAGAGGCTGCTGGAAGCCGCGGTGCAGCAGCACTCCACTATGATTGGGAGGTAAGGGCGCCGAGCCGGCCGCCAGCGGGCCCCGTCGGGCGGCCCCCGGGAGTCCCTTCTCACGTCTGGCCTGAGCCCCCCTCGGTCCCTAGCCCGTCCTCTGCCTCCTCCCCGTCGCCCTCTGTCGGGGCGCCGGTGTTCCCGGCGTTGAGGGATTACCCGACGCCCAGCGGTGCCCCCTCCTCCAGTTACTCCTGGCCAGCTCCCCCATCCCATGCCAACGGAGCAGCCCCGGGGGGTTCACTCTTCCCACATCGGAAGAGGAGTTGTCGGCTCGATCTTAGTCCCCCACTCTCGAGTCAGAGCCAATCTCCATCCGGTTCCCTAAATAGAATCTACAAAGAAGGCAGGATTGCATTTGGACAGAGAAGGGCACATGGGGAGATGGATTTGCTCTTCAGAGCAGATGCATCTTTCCTCAACAAATATTTATTAAGCTAAACTGATCTGGCTGTTAAAACTTCCAGAGCCTACACACCCAATTAACATTTTGGTGTGTCTGTATCCATGTCTATGTCTATGTCTCTATCTATCTCTGTTCATGCTAGTGTGAGCATATATAGCTATCTGCTTATATAAAGCATTAGGTTTAATAGTCATACTGAGAATAAACTAAATGTACGCGTGGAGTTGTTATATGCACACGCTGTGTGTAGACCTTGAAACATGTATTGTCTGTAAAGGTGTTCTGTGTGCATTTGCCACATCCAGAGTGAAGGAGTGTTTTGTGTGTCTACACATTTCATATATAGAGATGAAATTGTGAGTAGACTATGTCCAGTGTACAGAGATGTGTATACCTGGGATCCCTGTAATGTGAAGTGTTCCCAGCCTGCCAGCACTCAGCACAAAAAGAAAAGACAAAAAGGTTCCCCAAATTCCTAGTTCAGTACCACGCAGGGATGGACAGCTCCCCAGGCAAAGGACTGGTCAGCACCAGAAGAGGGAAAGGAGGAGCAGGGGTTTCCTGTCAGTGACGCAGCCGGTGAGAACCTCTCTCCCTCCCTCTTCCTCTGCTCAGGATCCTGTTGACTGTGGTGGTGATCTTCCGGATCCTCATCGTGGCCATTGTGGGGGAGACGGTGTACGATGATGAGCAGACCATGTTTGTGTGCAACACCCTGCAGCCCGGCTGTAACCAGGCCTGCTATGACCGCGCCTTCCCCATCTCCCACATTCGTTACTGGGTCTTCCAGATCATCATGGTGTGTACCCCCAGTCTCTGCTTCATCACCTACTCTGTGCACCAGTCCGCCAAGCAGCGAGAACGCCGTTACTCTACTGTCTTCCTAGCCCTGGACAGAGACCCCCCTGAGTCCATGGGAGGTCCTGGAGGAACTGGGGGTGGGGGCAGTGGTGGTGGCAAACGAGAAGATAAGAAGTTGCAAAATGCCATTGTCAACGGGGTTTTGCAGAACACGGAGAGCACCAATAAGGAGACAGAGCCAGACTGTTTAGAGGTTAAGGAGCTGACTCCAAACCCATCCGGGCTGCGTACTGCATCAAAATCCAAGCTCCGAAGGCAGGAGGGCATCTCCCGCTTCTACATTATCCAAGTGGTGTTCCGAAATGCTCTGGAAATTGGGTTTCTGGTAGGCCAATACTTCCTCTATGGCTTTAGCGTCCCAGGGTTGTATGAGTGTAATCGTTACCCCTGCATCAAGGAGGTGGAGTGTTATGTGTCCCGGCCTACTGAGAAGACCGTCTTTCTAGTGTTCATGTTTGCTGTGAGTGGCATCTGTGTTGTGCTCAACCTGGCTGAACTCAACCACCTTGGATGGCGCAAGATCAAGCTGGCCGTGCGAGGGGCTCAGGCCAAGAGAAAGTCAGTCTATGAAATCCGTAACAAAGACCTGCCCAGGGTCAGTGTTCCCAATTTTGGCAGGACTCAGTCCAGTGACTCTGCTTATGTTTGAAAAGGCAGGTTTGGGGAAGACCTGGGGTATAAGTAGCCCCAAGGTAGATGACTGCTCAAGGGTGACTGTATCTGCCCTCACTTATGTGACTCTCACCAGTAAGACATAGAATAAGGCCAGTTAAGAGAAGATCTTGCATCAATGAGAGAGAAGAAAAAGTAGAACCATTTCCACATGTCACACCATTGATTCCACAAAGACAACTGGGTAGAGTGATGAAATGGATAAGTTGGACTTCCTTGGGCCTTTTCTGTTTACGGCCCAGCCTGATCCTGATAACAGTGGACTTGCACAGCTACCAAGTGGGACTTAGCTCTGTTGAGCACTGTATCCTGGTGAATGGCGTGAGTCAAATACTTCATTGATACAAAATTTGTGACCTATCTCAACACATCCCTTTATCCTGGGCTGCAGGACAAACATCCTTGAGGCATCCTTCTTGTATCTCCCCAACCAGCATGCCCCTTTTCCTCAACCCAGGATAGCATGCCAGCTTTTTTTTTTCTGAATCTGGCCTTACATTAGATCTAATATGGTTTATTTGCGAGCTAGAGGGAATTTTATGGGGTGCTTTTTGGAGAATGGCCATGGCAGAGGTTTTCATTAGAACCCCATCTGACTGATCCTTAGTCATTATGAAAACCTTAGGGATGTCTCAATATTTCCAATTTTCTAACTCAAACTGCACTGGTGCTGTTTATAAGGGATGGGGATGGGTGGGAGGGAGGGAACTGCAATATGCAACTATAACACTTCTGTGAGATGGTTGGTGCACTGTTGGCATGTGGTTATGAGCTTCAGGATATTCTGCCTTCCAGTTTGTGGACTTTGGATAGCATTAAAAGACTTTTGTTGTTGTTAATATCAAGGGTGTCTACCCAAGCCACAGAATTTTAAACTGGTGTATCTCACTAATTTTCTTACATAGTTTTGTTGTGCAACACAGATGCACGGTCATTTTGCCATGGTTTGAATTTACCTGTGTGCTTACACCAGAGACCTTAATCAGCCCATGTCAATCCCAATTTATTATTTTTTCAGTTATTTTTGAAATACACACACACACACACACACACACACACACAATCACTGGCTTAAAAGACCTGGAACTAAACACTATTGGCTAACATGTGTTTACGGATACTTATTTGAGACATATACCAAAGGTTCAAAAACCTATTGCTTTGGACTGTGAATATGTTTCCTTCTCTTTGCTCTTATTTATTTAAGTGCCATACTGTACCTTTCATCTCCACTGTGTATTTAGTTAAAGCATTGGCCAAGAATAATATCTGGATAATGTGCTTTTATGAAACCCTCTGTTTCCTTTGAATTATCATTAACACTTTTGGTTTAGATATGGACATGGTGTAACAAACAAGGATTTGTTTAAAATAAAGTTCTTGCCTTTTTTTGTAAAATAGGAAGAGTCTGCATTTTTCTATTTGATTGGGATTTTATTTATTTAAATGCATATTCAAAAATGTTACAATAGCAGAACATCGGGGGCAGGAAATGAGTGAGGGTTGAATGGCATTTGAGCAATGACCAATGAAATCCAATCAGTCACTAACAGATGATGAGGGGCTAGGGTGTTTTATGAATGTTTGGAAGGGAGTGGTGAGATATTCAAATAGTATTATTTAATTACTCTTTTCAATTTCAGGTCAACATTTCTCTTCTTGTTTAAGTATATTTCTTATAATACAAATATCAATACGATATCATATTATCCCATTCCAAGAGTGAATTGTTTCTCCCTTTCCACCACATTTCTCCTGCCATGGATTAATTGTTACATTTGTCAGGCATGCTGTTCTCTCCATGATCTCATCAGGGCCTCATGCTTTACACAATGCTAACCCAATAGTCAAACAGAACCCTCTAGACCAATACTGCCCAGTGGAACTTTCTGTAATGGTAGAGATTTCTTCTATCTATGCTGCACTACATGGCAACAACTAGCCACATGCAACTATTGAGCTCTCAAAACATGGCAAGTGCAACTGAAGAACTGAATTTCTAATTTAATTTAATCTCAATTAATTTGAATAGCCATATATGGTTAGTTGCTACTACACTACACAGCACAGTTCTAGACTTTTAATCAATCATTTCTTATGGGGTTTTTCAAATGGATTTGATCATTTGTTTATATGTTGTATGAGACTACTTTTTAGCCACAACATTTTACTATCATTTTGGGTGTTTTCTGTCTTCATGTGGTCCCATTAATTCAGTAAACGGATGTTCTTCCCCAGTTCTTTGCTGCTACTCATCTTCTAATTCCAGTGAGCACTTGGCTCGAATGTTGCAAAGCAACATGGGGTTTCCTGGATAATTGTTTTTTGAACATGATTGTTGCACTTTTTAACTATGGCAGCACAGATGCCAATTTTAGAATGAAAATATGTTCATTGCAATCTATAGGTTTCTATCTGCAGTATAAATAAGCAGTCCCAAAAAATAATTATCCTTGAGTAAAGAAACAGATCCTCCTCCGTTTTGTGTCTGGTAAGCTAAAAATGTTTCAAGTTGCCTCCCAGAGATGGAGGAAGAGTGTTGCTTGAGAGCTCTTAGCATATGCTTGGGTGTGAAAGAAATAGGAATCTGTGTGGAAAACAAGGTCTGCTGTATTTATGTCTTGATGTAGGATTAAAAGAATGGCCATGTCTTCTAGTAGAAATGTATCCCATTATCAGTGGTGTTGGTCTATTTCAGTTCTTTGATGTTTCCAAACACCCACAAAAGGCAGGATTATTAATTTACTTATCAGTGATAAAGAAGAAAATACACCTTCTCTCACTGTATAGAGTCAACCCTCAGAATGACTGATCTCTGACTGGTTTTTATACTTTGCTTTCTATCTAAAGAAAAAAATGTACTGATAATTTTACTGTTCACATAGCTATGTAATGGACGTGACCTTGACCTGTATTTTGTGAGAGGACAGCATCAATATAGTCTTTTAAGTTTAAGAACTCTTTGATGAACTGAAGGCTCTCGTGTCCAGTGGGTGCACGTGTGTACGTGTGTGTGTGTGTGTGTGTGTGTGTGTGTGTGTGTGTGTGTGTGTGTGTTTTACATTGGTGAGGTTGTGGGTAGCAGTATATCAACTTGGTTTAAAAGTTTGGCGAATAGCCTGGAGAGACTACAGTTACTTAACTTGAGGAAAGAAGAGTTGAAAGGACAGAATTTATAAGTGCTTAAGTATTTAAAGGATTAAAAATATGAAGAATAGCAGTTGAACTCTATGGCCTCTGTGAACAGAGGAAAATTACTGGACTTAAAATCAAGGGTGAGAGGTGGTTAGAAAAGCACTAGAAAGAACATTTTTTTTTCACTTCTGCTTTTGTTGTTGTTGCTTTTCTACGCTGTTTCTTCTTCAGGGAACACCAGTCCCTCCACCTCCTTTCATTGGGAATGTTCCTTTTAACCCATAAAAATCAGTTTCAGCTGTCACCTCTCACAGGAACCTATTCTAAACTTTCTTCCAGGCTGGCCCCTGCTCTGAGTCTCCATAAAATTCACTTTGTCTGTCACCTGCTGTGTGGAGATGAGGTGGCTGTAGATCAGGGTGTGGTTCCTTGAGAGAAGGTTCCTTATCCATTGTAACTATTTATGGCATTGCTGCTGGAGAGACGGGTGCCTTAGTCTTCTACCCAGGAATGGTCTTATAGATTCAGAATGTATGAAAGATAAACACACTTAAGACACTAAGGCAAGCCTTTTATGGTACAGTTGAGGAAACCAAAAGGTCTAAACTCAAAACAGCAAATTTCTAGGAAAATGGTGTGAGCATTCATTTTGGAGAGTTGGCATACATTGAAAACAAACAGATAGGTTAGTTTTACTTTATGTATTAGTTTGCTAGGGCTGACATAGCAAAATACTGTGGACTACATGGCTTAAACAAAAGAACTTAATTTCCTCACATTTCTGGAGGCTGGAGGTCTAAGATCAAAGTAATAACAAATTTTCTTTCTTCTGAGGCCTCTCTCATTGGCTTGCAGGTAGCCACCTTCTCAAGTGTGTCTTCAGGTGTTCATTCCTTTATGCCTGTGCAGCCATGGTGTCAGTTTTTATGTCCAAATTTCCTCTTCTTATGATAACACCCCCAAAATTGGTTTAGAGTCTTATTTGACATAGTCACCTCTTTAACTATCTCCAAATGCAATCACATTTTTAGGTACTAGAGGTTAGAACATCAACATTTGAATTCCAGGGGACACAATTAAGTCCATGACACAAAATTTGAAATCTTTAGATCCCCTTATGGCTAAGGGAACTATATAATTTATTGTGCAAAATGGAATGCTTTTGAGAATTAAAGAGGCAGGGTAAGTAATTGAATGGAACACCAGAACAATGGGAATACATTGGGTCTGTCCTGGGTAAACCAAAAAGTGTGGATATCTTACTTAAGACGATAAACTACTGAGTTCCTTCTCCAGGGTTGGAACCTTGGAAATATAAGGATAATAACATCTAAATCTCAGCTTTTGAGAAGGATTAGGAAGAACCAACTTCTCAGACAAAAAAAATCAAAATTTATGTCAATAATAACTGGAAAATAGTATTTTAAAAATAGGACTGGGTGCACAGTGGCTTGTGCCAGTAATCCCAGCACATTCAGAGGCCAAAACAGGAGGATTGCTTGAGCCCAGGAGTTTGAGACCAGCCTAGACAACATAGTGAGACCTCATCTCTACAAAAAAAATTTTTTTTAAATTGCTGGGCATGGAGGTGCACGACTGTAGTCCCAGTTACCTGGGAGACTGGTGGGAAGATTTCCTGAGCCTGGGAGGTCAAGGCTGCAGTGAGCCATGATTGTGCCAATGCACACCAGCCTGAGTGACAGACTGAGAACTCAACTCCAAAAGAAAAGAAAAGAAAAGAAAAATACTAATACCTTTGCTCCACTTCAGACTTCCTGCATTGGACTTTCTTTTTTTTTTTTTTTGAGTTGGAGTCTCACTCTGCTGCCCAGACTGGAGTGCAGTGGCCACTCCCGGCCACCGCAGCCTCGACCTGCTGGGCTCTGGTGATCCTTCCGCCTCAGCCTTTCAAGTTGCCAGAATTACAGGCATGTGCTGCCACGCCCGGCTGATTTTTTTTGATTTATTGTAGAGATGAGGTCTCGCTGCCCAGGTGGGTCTCGAACCCGCAGGCTCAGGCAATCCACTCACCTCAGCCTCCCAAAGGCGCGGGATTACAGGCTGAGCCACCGAGCCCGGGTGGACTCTCTTATACTATAGATTAGACATCAATATTTTTAGTTTTCCTATTCAAAAGGTTGAGAACAACTGAGTCAGAAACATTAGCACAAGATTTTGAGAACCAGGTTTTGGAGTATAACTTATGAAAGGAGGAAAAGAGAAGTGTGAGGTTCTGGAGCTGCCCTTGTTTAAATCATCTCCCAAGATTAGTAAGGAGAAGCTGTAGATGGACGACCAATAGCAATTTTCAGGGCTTTAGGAGTGGGAGCAGCAGTTATGGTTGAGTCCATGGTGGCAAGAGGGGTTGACCCCGGGGCGAGTCCGGGTGGGCTGAAGAGGAGCGGGTTGAAAAGAGCTAACTAACAAAGGGAAGTTAGAAAGTGGTGTCATAAAGTTAAGGGAGGTAGAAGCTCAGGGAGGAAGGTCTGGTATTAGTTTTCAATTTTACTAAGTCTTTAGTCAAATAAAAGAGCTAAATAGGAGCCAAGCCAAGGACTCAAAAAATCCACTAGATTTGGCTACTGAATCAACATGAAGAAGGAGAAACAGTGAGCACAGACTATCCTTTGCCTAAGATGCTTCCAGACCTCCTGCAGGTTGGACGGAAACAAAATAAAAGCAGGCAGAGGGTACATTATCAATCCCATCCCATGCAGTGCTCTGACAGTCCACAGGCATGGAGAGTCTGTGACTACTCAAAGGTTATGTTCACTTAGAAGATTGCTACACTCCAGATAGATGGTGTGTCCACTAACACAGACCTAGTTGAACTGGACCTGAATGAGTAGTTGTGGCTAAATTGTACACAGAGGCTTTCATCAGCATTGGAAAACGAGGCTGTAGGTAAGGACAGTGCACAGAGGCCTCTGAAAGGACACTGGCGCTGAATGTCAACACATGATGTACTGTTGTGAATCAGATCCACTGCTCACCCAGGCCGGTGTATAAGTCTCTGGCAGCTGTGCAAAATGGACTTGTAAGGAATAGTCCAGTTCTTCTCCCTAGCCCCAAAGACTAGGAATGTTCCCTAAAGCATGTTTTTCTGACTTACTACTTAAAGGATCTATCATCTATAAACATACCTCCACCTCTCCAACTTTCAACCCCTTTTCTTAAAAGGCTCAAATCTCCAAAAATATCAAGCAATAGAAAGTAATTCAATTTAATCCAGTGGTTTCTTGAGCACTGATGTTGCGCAAGGCACTTTAGTAGGTAGTAAATATAGTGAACATAGATATCAGGTAAGATGCCCTCCCTACTCTCACGGGGTCTATAGTCAACCTGAGGGGGAAAAGGCAAGCTCATAGGGCAGACTGTGATCTCTGCCATAGCCATTGCTCAGAGGATTCTGAGTTCCAAGGAGGGACACATCACGTCTTTTGTGTGTAATTGTGATTTGGAGAGGTGGGGGATAAAAAACTTTTTATCAACCAGGTATAGAAAGACTTCACTAGCTGAGTGCTGTGGCAAAAAGAGATGAAAAAGTAAAGAAAATTTTGATTAGTGAAGTCTTTTGTACAGGTGTGAGGTAGCTCATACCTGTAATCCCAGCACTTTGGGGGGGCCAAGGTGAGAGGTTCACTCGAGACCAGGAGTTGAAGACCAGCCTGGGATACATACAGAGACCTTGTCACCGCAAAAAAAAAAAAAGCTGGATGTGGTGGTGCATACCTGTAGTCTTAGCTACTCGGAAGACTGAGGTGGAAGGATTGTCTGAGCCCAGGAGGCTGTGGTGATCTGATTGTTTCACTGTACTCCAGCCTTGGCAACAGGGTAAGACCTTGACTTGAAAGAAAGGAGAAAGAGGGAGGAAGGAAGAGAGAAAGAGAGAAAGGGAGGGAAGGAGAGAGAGAGAGAGAGAGAGAGAGAAATAGAGAGAGAGAGAACTTCACTAATAAAGTTTTTCCTTATTTTTGAGCTCTTTTTGCCAAGAGGATGAAATAGTCCTAGGCTCATCGTTCAGCCTAGACCATTCCATGGGTGGCCAACATTGTCTGCCATTTGTGTGAACAGTATCTATGCCATTCCATTCCCATGCAGTGGACAGCTGTTGGTAGCCTGGACCTTCCCTTGTGGACAGACAACCCAGCCTTGCCTGGGAGCAGGTATTGGGGACCAATGTCAGCTCCCTGAACACATCAGCAGAAGCTGGTAGATTCCAGGAAGATATGACTCGGTTTTGATTTTGTGAGTATGACAAGACTGGGTATTGATTTGGATCTGCAGCAGGAGCCCCCTCATACTGAATGTAGCTGAAATGTGGAGTCCTAGGATAGATTCAGAGCAGACAGACAGAGGTGAAGCAGCTTAGAGGTGTTGCCCGGAAAATGGCAGAAGGGACGGGGAAGGAGGTACTCCTGGTCTATTAGAGAGACTAGAGAGATGGGAGCATATCCCACAGAGCTGGGAATCTGCTGTGTTTGGGAATAGCAATGATCCCAGTTCAGGCTGATGTAGAAAAACTTTACCAACAAGGTGGTATTGAGTGGGTCACCCTGAAATAAGAGACAAGTGGTTAGGGACTGACATAAACATTCACTTCTGACTGAGAACTGGGGAATTCTGTTTCGCCTGGAGTTCACAGAGAGAAGTTGTGGGAGGTGAATTTAGAAGGTGAGTGGTCTGTGTTTCACATTGGGCAAAGGAAGCCGTGCTGAATTGGGTTGACAGTGTGAAGGGACGCCTTTCAACAAAGCCTCTTCATGCCATTGCTTTGAGCATTGCCAGGTCCCCAGGCATCAGCCACACTGTATCTGTCTGACCATGCAGAGGCTCATTGGGCCCATCTCAGGATCAGCTTTGATTTGGAAAAGACATTTCAATCTCAACAGTTAGGGATTGGAGCAGATATCCAGGGTGATGGTTGGGGATTTGGGAGCATGGCCCCATTAACATTAGTGGGCGTTAGTCTGCTAAATCCCAGACACTGAGCAGAATCCTCGTGTTTATTCACAATGACCTTTCTGCTGTAAATTGATACAATATTTGAGAATCACTTAGAACCGATTAAGCTTTGTAGCATCTCCCTCTCCTAAAAGGGAAATCTTTCTGAAAATTCCCGCTGTGTGCACTGAAATGCTTGTATTTATGGGCAACTCTAGCAGTAGGAACATATGGGCACCTAAATATAGCATTGGTGAGTTCTGATACCTCTGAGACATTTGATCTGGGGAGCTCTGGCTGTCGTACCTGTCTCCAGGTGGGGGCCAAGCTTTTTGTAAATGATTGCTTTCTCCAAAGAACTTCTTTCTTGTACAATTTTATATTTTCTTCGTCTTTTATTTTCTGAAAGACAATTAAAGAAATCTCTAAAGATCTTTTACATGAAATCCGAGTGATCTAAACATTCTAGCCATGATCTCAATGATAGCAAATATGTGCTAGTATTTATCATGCTCCAGATCCCATGAACTCCTCACTCAATCCTCACACACAGCCCTGGGAAGAGAGGGCTAATTGTGATTACACTCCCATTCTTCAGATGAGGGAAACAAAATGTCTAGATGTTAAGCCAACTTACCAGGTTATACAGATAGCAGTGCAGTCCATGCAGTGCAGTCGAGAAGCCAAGTTTTAATACTTCATGACATTTTCTTCAGGAAGCTGCTGGATGAGGTCTCAGAAGACCTGGTATACTGGTCTGCTATCTTTCTCAGGACAGCCTTCGTTGGAATTTTCCTCCTTCCCCTTACCCCACCAAAGGTCCTTTTCTTGTGTGTCTTGGTACAGCATGAGACCATGAGGTTTTCCAATGCAGTGCCATGCCATTGTCATCTTTGTATCTGTAGTTCTTGGCACATAGCATGGCTTCACAAATGTTTATTGATCGAATACACAGCTAAAAATATAGAATCATAGAACCTTAAGGTGGATGGGAAAGGTTGTCCATTCACACCTTCATTTTGTAGATACAACACAGATCCAGAGAGTAAGCTGGATGAAGGAATTCCGGGTTAGATGGAAGTTGACACAGGGCAGGATTAAGAGTTGTTAGGAAGGTTGGCCTGGGCTGGACAAAGGTTATTAGCAGTGGCTGGCAGAGTCAGATGCCCTGACTTCTAGTCCAGATCTCTCCAAGCAGGAGGCATAAGAATCTCAAATTAGACAGTGTGCAAGATGGGATCTCATTTTGAATAGGTACATGGCCCATCAGCTCTGCAGTGCCATTTTTCTGGGTTTAGTCTAGGGCAGACTACGGCCTCAGTCCCAAGCTGTGTGGACATGTGAGTCTGTGTTTATCTCTGGAAACACATCAAGAAGTCATGTTCTTGAATGCTTCCTCTGGAACCTCTGGTCAGCACAGTGGTCCCAGATAGAGCCAAGGCTCTCCAGGGTCTTGAAGAGGACCCCTGAATCCCACCCATCCTGACTGTGGCTTCTCTGAGGGCTCTTCTCTCTCTCTCAGGAGCCTACAGGTGCCTTATTGCATGCCCGTTGGTCAGTGTTTCCTAGGGGTGTTTAGAAGTTTTTCCCTTCTCCCCTGTTTTTTTCCATCACTATGTTTTGCCCAAAAGGTTCTCAGCAAGTTTATTTATTTTCCAGCACATATCTACTGAATATGGTACTTGTACATATTCAGCTATGAGTGGGCACTAAGTGTACAGAAGACATGTAAGAGAAAACCAAAGGAAATAGCTTGGGGCTGGTCCTTTTATTATAAGGAAAAAGGACAGAGGTGAGGGGCAGTTAAGAATAGATGGGAAAGAACATGGCAAAAGAGTTGTAAAGTCTTCTTCCTGAGATATGAGCAGCTAAACACATTTGACATCATAAAGACAAGTATTTTCTTTTATAAAAATAGGACAGGATAGCGTGGTGATCTGGACTTCAAAAGTATTATTTCTCCCATTTCAAAAACTAAAGTCAAGTTGCAATAACATCTACTAGTTTCTTCAGTTATGAGAGCAGTAATAGTAGTAATAATGATGATACTAGCCATCATGATAGTGATAGTAAACATTTGAATAGCGTCTTTTCTCACCTCCTCCAACATATTTTCTTATTTGGTTTCCACAATTCTGCCTATGGAGTGGGCAAACTAGACAGAATGGGTGGTACTAGTTTTTCCTTAGAGGAACAGAAACTTGGGACCTCAATTTTAGAGATGTGTCCAAAATCACAGCTTGTTTTAATACAAAGGGGACAGAACCCAACACTCTGACATCTTATCTGGTACACTTTCCATTTGACATGGCTTCTTGGCTCATCACATGCTAAGCTTAGATTGCCAAGAAAGAAATCTAGATATATTAGGAGGGAAATGCATATATTCTCAAAAAATAGGGCTGCTAAAGAAGTTGCAAGGAAATTGCACATTCTAAAATTCTAAAGAGCTTGCAGGCCAGTCTTCAGGGGAGGATTTTCCTCTTAGTCTCATGGCTGCACTTTGTTCAGTACAGTTAGAACTGCAAACTTTCACCTAGACCACAAACCAAGTGATCATCTTGGAGGAGCAGTCGGGTCTGACCTGTGATCCTCTTCTTAGCTAATTTCCAGGATTCCAGAGACAAGAGAGAACGTAAAAAGTAGCTTTTTTGTTGTTGTTCAATAGCATTTATTTCCCCTTAATTAAAAAAGTAGTTCATATTCAGGGCATAGAAAATCACAGTGAACAAAATCCTGTCAACCATTGATAACTTGTATCTGTTCTTTGGTCTATGCCTGTGTAAGGACTTCAGTTAGTCAGAGAAATGGATACATCAAATTGTAAACAGGACCATGAATATAGCTTTTCCAGAGGTGGTGTCACAGTGTACATACTGTTTTATTGCTTTTCTTTTTCCATTTAGAAATACATGGTTACTATTTTCTATACCAACAAATATCTTCACAACATATTTTTTATTAGTGGATAAATGCTCTGTGATATGGTGGTACTACAATTTACTTGAGCAGTTTCCTGGTTTGGGGTATTTGGGCCATTACCAGTTGTCACTGTGACACTAATAGTGGAGTGAACATTTTTGCACACTTACCAGATTACTTCTTTAGAACAGCTGGATTACTGTGTAGGCACTTCTTAAAATTTGGTGATGCATTCTGCCAAATCTTCAGAAAGTCAATATGAGACTGTTAGTAGTTAATGAGAATGTGCAAGAAGAAGATAATTTCTGAGATTCTGGTAAAACTATCTTATGAGACAGGAAGGCATAGAAAGTTTCCTCAAATTTGCTTTTGGGGGTAGTGTGGAAGGAAAGTGTTTATTCTTTTTTTTTTTTTTTTGAGTTGGAGTCTCACTCTGTCGCCCAGACTGGAGTGCAGTGGCCGCTCCCGGCCACCGCAGCCTCAACCTGCTGGGCTCCGGCGATCCTTCCGCCTCAGCCTTCCCAGTAGCCAGAATTACAGGCATGCGCTACCATGCCCGGCTGATTTTTTGACTTATTGTAGAGATGAGGTCTCGCTGCCCAGGCGGGTCTCGAACCCGTGGGCTGAGGCAATCCACTCACCTCAGCCTCCCAAAGGCGTGGGATTACAGGCTGAGTCACCGAGTCCGACTGGAAAGTATTTTTTAGGTTCATTTTTGTCTCTTATTGAAAACAAGCAGTAATTATTGTGTGCATGCATATGTGCACGCACGTGTGTGCGTGCGTGTGTGTGTATGTGTGTATGTGTGTTTGTGTGTGTGTGTAATGGGAGCTCGCTCTCTAAGTGCAAACTGTCAGCACAGAGACTCTGGGTGGCTGTGACTCCTGAACTTGGGACAAAAATCTTGGTCCAAGACTCAAGGATGGGTGTGGTACACAACTGGGCCAGGGAATGATTCTGGAGTAGCCATAAAATGCTGACAATGTTGTGAGAAAATGCATGGGCATAATTAAATTATCATCTAATTAAATTAAATCCAGCTCACGCATTGGGTCATGAACTAGCCTCAGCTAAAGGAATCCTAGCATTGGAACCATACTGAGTGATCAAAACTCAGCTGGTAAGTCACAGGGGCAAGGTGAAGCCCTGGCTCCTGGTCCTGGAGGCAGGACTCTACCTGAGCAACAAGGCTTTTATACGCTTCCTCTCAGGCCTATGCCTGGGCTCAAAAAGCGAGGGGCAGAGATGGAGATTTCATAAGCGAACAAATGTAAAAACATACACAGGTGCCTTTCTAACCCCAAATGGTACATGTCTAAGGACCAGGCTGGGGAGGGTTCAAAAGATATCCCTTATTAGAAGGAACAAAAATTTCTAAAGGAACCCTTTTTCTGTCAAGTTGCTCTGAAATTTATTTAAGTGAAGGTACATTTGATAAAAATAGCAGTTTCCTTCTCTGTGCCTGGGTGCTAATGAGCTCGGCAGGCATTTATTCCTCACTTTGATATATTTGCTCTCCTTACCACACCTTTCTCTGGCACTCCTAGGGGTCCCAGGGTGTTGAAATGAGGGTGGCTGGTACTTACAAAGACTTTCCTAGGTGAGAAAACACAATGATGTAATGATGTCTTTTTTAAAAAATGAGGGGAGACGGGAGGCCAGCGGCGGGTAGAAAAAGTAATGTTTTAAGAAAAGTGAAAGCACACTTGAATTTCACTCATTTGCATACTTTGTGAAGATAGATTTCACATGCAACATGTGTTTGGGGGACCTCTGAGGTCAAAGGCTTTAAACAAAGAAAGTGGGAGAATGATAGGCAGACGGAGAGTGGTAATGGGCCCAGGTTTTTAGAGTCAAACTACCCTATAAAAATAGTAGCGATTCATAAACTGTAGGGTCCCATGATCATCTCTCTCTGAATTTTGAAGTATTCATTCAGATGGGCCAGACACTGAATTGGCTTCTTGACTCTTTCACTTTCTAACTATGTGATCGTGGCAGGTACTTGACCTTGTTAAACCTCAGTTTCCTGATTTGTAAAATGGGAACCATAAAACCTCAACCGGTTGTTGGCAGTTTTAAATTTGATTCTGTTTGTCAGGCTCTCCTCACAGTGCCTGGTACCTACTAAGTGCTCAATATATGTTATTTATTTTATTATTATAATAATTATCACTGTTAATGAGATTCTAGGTGATTGGACGTGGCCATTGGCACACCAAGTTCATCAAAGTCCTTTCTGCAAGAGGATACTGAAAGAGCAGAAAAGAACACAGAAAACGGGGTTTGGGCAAGGAAGTCAGCTTTTTCCCATCCTACAGTTTGTCTCAGACCAGTGTCATGGCTCCCAGGGTGAATGTGGTGGAAGAAGCATGTGATGTGCAGGGGCCCTTCATGAAAGCCAGCTTTGACATAAAAAAATATGGGCTGACCTGGCAGACCATCAGGCTCCTTGCTGAAGGAGGAGTAGTTAGGAAAGAGATATGAAGGAGCTGGGAATCCCTTTTTTGTGTGTCTGTTGAAAGATTTAAATAAACTACCTCCATTTGTGTTGACCTATATGTTGTCCAACGAGAAGCTATCATTCACATTCTCAAATAATCCTCACTCAATAACCTCGTGACATAGCATAGGAAATAGTTCTATCTCACAGAAGAACAAAATTGCATTTAGCAACAGTTATTCTTCAGTGTCAAATGGCAAGGTACAGAGATAGGGTTGAAACCAAAGCCTGTTCCAAACTCAAATGTCTGGCTACTAGAATGTTCTATCACTCTTAAGCTGATCTTTTTATGGTTTATGTGAATACTTGTGCTCTTCAGAGTGTTTTGCTGGGAAGAAGGAAATTTATTTTAACCTTGGCCAGACAAGAGCTTGATTAAATAAACAAAAATTTAAAAGACATTGCCGAGCACATAGCATAGAGAAATTTGAAAAAAAAAATATTATTGTTATTTATTATCCATGGTGCTGATATGGACTCTTGGTAAGGATAAGGAAAAGCTGGCAAGAGATTTCTTTTATCCATGGACTTTTGGAGCCCTACCAATATTCAATCTGCTGCATTAACAGATGTGAAACTCTTATGGACAATGTCTGGTACATAATATGTCCTCAATGAACAAATAAACTGCTGAGTGAAAAACAAAAAAGCTTATATTTATTAAGTACTTACTGAAAGTTTTACGTAGAATAGTGTATTTGGTAACCACAGCAACCTCATGAAGGACATTTTTGAGAAGAGGTGTAGTGTGGTGGCACGGGCCTGTAGTTCTGCCTACTTGAAAGGCTGAGGCGGAAGGATCCCCGGAACCTGACAGGTCAAGGCTGCGGTGAACTGTGATTGTACCACTGTACTCCTGCCTGGATGACAGAGTGAGACTCTGACATAAAAAGCAAACAAACAAAAACAAAACCTTTTTCACAAGAACTCTGAAATTAGCATGCCATATAAGATGCTTCTTTCAGTCAAGGCCTAGTCTGGAAATTAAGAGTACACTAATTTCCCAGGGAAGGCCCAGGGAAGTTACAGAGCACTGAGAGTGTTATCAACTCACCTTTGGCTATATGTATTTTTATGCACAGAAACATAGAAAGAATATACTTGTTTCTGGATGATAAGATTTAGGAAAACCTACATTTTGTTTTAATTAACATATTTTCTGCACCTTTAATATATTTAAATTATAATATTTAATAAATATATATATTTAATTTTAAAATCTTACAAGAATTTTAGCTTAATACATTTAGAGGGATGTATGGAGTTTGACACTGACTATGTTTCTGTGGTTTAATCCTGCTCACAGGTTTGGAAATTGTTCATTCATCAAAGTCTTTTCAAACATGCAAATTTAGTGTACTCTTAATTTCCAGTCTAGGCCCTGACTGAAAGAATCATCTTATATGCCATGCTAATTTCAGAGTTCTTGTGAAAAAGGTTTTGTTTTTGTTTGTTTGCTTTTTGAGTCAGAGTCTCACTCTGTCATCCAGGCAGGAGTACAGTGGTACAATCACAGTTCACCGCAGCCTTGACCTGCCAGGTTCCGGGGATCCCTCCGCCTCAGCCTTTCAAGTAGCCAGAACTACAGGCCCGTGCCACCACACCAAGCTAATTTTTAAAATTTATTGTAGAGATGAGGCCTAGTCATGTTGTCCAGGCTGGTCTCCAACTCCGGGGCTCAAGCGATCCTCTCATCTCAGCCTCCCAAAGTGCTGAGATTACAGGCATGAGCCACTGCACCTGCCGAAGAAGGTATTTTTATACCCAGTTTGCATGTGGAAAAACTGAGACTGAGTGGCTACCTTGCCCAAGGCCACAAGGAGAGTCGTGTGTATCTAATGACAAAGATTTCCTTTGGTTTGTCTTCCCCAGAGTCTTACAGGCTTAAGGGAACCGAGGAAGCAGAAGGCTAGAGATAAGAGGTCAATTCCTAGAGTTTATAGTACTGAGTGATCTTTCACAGAAACAAAGAACTGAGTATCACATGTTCTCCCTTGAACAATTATGGTAATACTATAAGAAGAGGATTGGCAGTAGTGGGAAACTGCCTGGAGGGGAGTGGGGAAGCGGGATTAACAGTAGTGGGAGTCTGCCTGCGGAAGGGGAGGGCACACCTCATCAACAAGTGTACCTGCATAATGAACATTTGTATACCTGACCCTGAATTGTACCCCACATCTTTAAAATAAAAAAAATTAGAAGTTAAAAAAAAGGAGGTCAAGTCACTGACATTTAAAGAGACAGAAGACTATTGAATTTCTCTCTCCACTGACAATCCTAGAATTTTATAACTGTGTGAGAAAGGGTGGATTGAGTGAAGGGTACAGCTTAGGGAGGCAGCGGGTAGCCATGAAGGTAGAATCTATACTGAGATTGGCCAGGTAAAATTGTGAGATGATTGGGATGCTGGGGAGGAAACCTTTGTAAGACATACTGAGAAACTTCAAAGATGTCTCAGCCCTTGCCAGACTTAGTCTCAAATAATTGTGACGTGGACAAAATTCCTCATAGTCCTCCCTCCCTCCCTTCCTTCTTCCTCTCTTTCTTTCTTTTTCCTTTTCTTTCCTTTTTTGCTTCCCAGTCAATGATTTTGTGGGGTCCCATCTTTTCTCTCTCAGGAGACAAGGAGAAAAGATCTTTGTAAATTATTATTATTATTGAGTTGGAGTCTCAACTGTTGCCCAGCCTGGAGTGCAGTGGCCGCTCCCGGCCACCACAGCCTCGACCTGCTGGGCTCCGGTGATCCTTCCGCCTCAGCCTTCCAAGTAGCTGGAACTACAAGCACACGCTACCACGCCCAGCTAATTTTTGATTCATTGTAGAGATGAGGTGTCTCCAAGTTGCCCAGGCGGGTCTCGAACCCGCGGGCTCAGGCAATCCACTCACCTCAGCCTCCCAAAGGCACAGGATTATAGGCTGAGCCATTGAGCCCAGCTTGTAAATTATTTTAGACCAAGGATGAAATTCTAAAATTATTACCCCTTGGGGAAAAAAAAAGACCTTAGGAAAAAAGAAATGCAGTCAGGCGCTGTGGCTCAGCCGTAATCCCAGCACTTTGGGAGGCCAAGGTGAAAGGATTGCCTGAGCCCGGGGATTCGAGACCAGCCTAGGCAATTTGGTGAGACCTCATCTCTACAATAAATCACACACAAAAAAACTAGCCAGGTGTGGTGGCGTGTACCTGTTGTTCCAACTTCTTGGAAGTCTAAGGTGGAAGGAGTGCCTGAACCCAGCAGGTCGAGGCTGCAGTGGCCATGAGCAGTGTGCCACTATGCTCCAGCCTGGGTGACACAGTAAGACTCCAACTCAAGGAAAAAAAAAATAAAAGAAAATAAAAAAAGAAATAATTGACTCAAAGGAAGAGATTACTAACGACAGAATTTCAGGAGTCAATGAAGGAGGTTTTTTTTTTTTACAAGTATCGTAGCCCTTTTTATTTTTTAAAAATTTTTATTATAAAGATGTGGGGTACAATTCAGGGCTAGGTATACAAACATTGCTCATGCAGGTACCCTTGTTGATGAGGTCTGCCCCTCTCTCCCCTAGCAGTTTCCCTCAACTGCCAATCCCACCCTTCTCCGACCGTTTCCCACTACTGCCAATTGCTTTCTTATAGCACTGTAATTGTTCAAGGTCAGCTTATGAGTGAGAGCATATGGAACTCATTTCTATGCTTCTGTGATAAATCACTGAGTATGATCGACTCCAAATTCACCCAAGTTGCTGCAAAATCCATATATTTGTCCTTCTTTATGGCTGCATAATATTCCATTGTGTATATGTACCACATTTTTAAAAATCCAGTCCAGCTTCGATGGGCAACACAGTTGGTTCCATGTTTTTGCTATTGTGAATAGAGCTGCAACAAACATACGTGTGCAAGTATCTTTTTTGTAGAATGATTTGAGCTCCTGCGGGTATATTCCCAATTGGGAAATTGCTGGGTCATATGGAAGGTCAGTTTCTAGTTCTTTCAGAAATCACCACACTGTCTTCCACATAGGTTGCACTAGTCTGCATTCCCACCAGCAGTGTAGAAGCGTTCTTTTTTCTCCACATCCTCTCCAGCACCTGTTGTTATTTGTTTTATTACTGATGGTCATTCTTACTGGGGTTAGGTGATATCTCACTGTGGTTTTGATTTGCATTTCTCTGATGATGAGTGAGGTTGAGCACTTTTTCATGTGTCTGTTGGCTGCCCATATGTCTTCTTTTGAGAAGTGTCTATTCATGTCTTTTGCCCACTTTTTAAAGGGGCTGTTTGTTTTGAAGAAGATATTTTTAAGCAGGATCTTTCCAGTTCATTCAAGTAATACCACAGAGGGAACTTACATTTTATTTTGAAACTGTTCAGCTCTCTTGTACACCCATAAGCTCCTAGGATTGGCAGAGGCATTTTGTACACCTAGTCCAGCCTCTTGTACTTTCGAATTTCCTGTAACAGAATCAACTCCAAGTGGCTGCCCACACTGGCTGGTGAGGCACTGGTTCTCTCTGAGAGAGGCCACTCTATCTTCTGTCTACACTGATTGCTTGAAAGTTCTTCCCTATGTAGAGCTCAAATCCACATACCCGGAGCTGACGCACTTTCTAGGCAAGAGCCCAAAATAAAAGATGCTGTTGTTCTGGCTTCTTTCTATTCAGATCTTCCCACAGGGTTCATTGCCTGATGTGAAGTTAATGGCCACATGCTTTCCTCTGAAGAAAATTGTTACTGCAGTTATACCTGATACAATGTGCCCAGTCAGGGAAGAAAGACTCTTGAAGTTCAAGGGTTTTGAATGGGAAAGAACAGAGCGTAGAGGAGCTCTCTGGAGTGTCAGAGGACATATGTACAAGGGGCGACCCCAAAAACCCTGGAATTTATTTATTAAAAATTGTGTATTTTACATGTTTAAATTTCAGTCGCCTCCATTTGATGCAATACACCTATTGAGACACATTTTCCACTGCTCAAAACAAATTTTGAACTTTTCAGGTTTTATTTTTATTTTTTGAGTTGGAGTCTCACTCTGTCATCCAGACTGGAGTGCAGTGGCCGCTCCTGACCACCGCAGCCTCGACCTGTTGGGCTCTGGCGATCCTTCTGCCCCAGCCTTCCAAGTAGCTGGAACTATAGGTGCGCGCTACCATGCCTGGCTAATTTTTTTGATTTATTGTAGAGATGAGGTCTCGCCAAGTTGCCCAGGCGGGTCTCGAACCCGCGAGCTCAGGCAATCCACTCACCTCAGCCTCCCAAAGGCGTGGGATTACAGGCTGAGCCACCGAGTCAGGCTTATTTTTATTTTTTTAATAGCTATGTGGGGTAAAAGTCAGGATTAGCAATACAAGCAGGTTGCATGCAGGTGAAATCTGGACCTCCAAATGACCCTCAATTCCCCTGGTTTAGCACCAGGTACCCTTTGTGAAGCTACTTGCCCCCTTCCTCTCTTCCCTGGTAGCATCCATCGCTTGCCAATTCCTCCCTTGTGCTATTGTGATCAATGTTCAGGTTCCATTTATGTGAAATCATCAATTTTGATGCCTTTTAGTGCTTCTGCCATTTTTTGTTTCACCTCTTCCCCATTGGTAAAACATTTCCCCTTGAGGACACTTTCACTTGGGGGAAACAAAAAATAGTTGCTTGGGGCGAGAGAGGGTAAATAAGGAGGGTGGGGCCCGGGGGTCATGCCATTTTTGGTCAAAAACTGCTGGACACTCAGTGTGGTATGGACAGGTGTGCTCATAAATCACCCATCATGAAATGGGCAAACTCATTAAAAGAATCTCAAAAAAAAAAAAAAAAAAAAAGTGGAACTCAGCATCTCACAACAATGCTAGCTGGTACGCTGATGTGAATAGTTTCCTAGGACACTTACCTAGCGGGGGACACCTGTACTACAAGGGCCCCAACCTCCAAATGATAATGCCAGGTTTTAGGATTCTCCTTTGTATTAGCTTCAATAGTTATTTTTCTTCACCTGAAATAAAGGTTTCATTCTGAAAGAATATAAATAACGACTAAAACACAAGAGCATTATTTACCCCCCATGCATAGACAATAATAATCGCACTAGGTTCACATTTGGGAAAAGGGACAAATTTGTTTATTCATTCAAATCAAATTGGTATTAAATAATCACAAATTCCATATGTTCCTTTTCTGTTTTTGGTTGCTAGGCACAAGGAATTCATGGAGAGCTTGCTAAATATGTATGACATATTTTTGCATGTGAATGATAAATATTGGTGGATTCAGAAATAGGTCCCGAGCGAAGCTTTCCTCCTCAGGAAAAAGACCTGGATTTCAGGCTGAAAGAGGGTTGTGGGGCACAGGTGTCGAGGTATGATGAGAAGAGGGTGGACATGACAGTTCTTTACCGTTGTGTGGCATTTTGCAGTTAGCAAGATGCCTCCCCATTCACAATCTCATTTGATCCTCACAACTCCCCTGTGAGATGGGTATTAGGACTGGCAGCCGCCTCCATCCCAGGAATAAAGGCATGGGCACCCAAGAGTGTGGTGGGAGGAGAAAGCCCCAGGATGGGGATCTCCCGAGATTGACTCTAGCTCATCTTGGCAGTTCTGGGGCTGTGCTCCCTCTGTGTGGGAAAATTCACTGTACCACCCTGCTGAGGCCAGCCATTTCATTTCTTAACTTGGTTTACTCAGTCCTGAGCCAGTGGTGCTTATATAAATGTCCTTCTGGCATGAGGGAGAGGAGAGGAGAGGAGAGGAGACGAGAGGAGGGAGAGAGAGAGAAAGAGAGAGAGAGAGAGAGAGAGAGAGGAGAGAGTGAGAGAGAGAGGAGAGAGAGGAAACAGCAGCTGTCAGCAAAGTGTCAGGCTGGGGACCTGCCATCTCACTGAACAAAGCTCCGGTCAGCTACAACTGTGTCCTGAGTGCAACCCTAATCAGGGGTGATGGGATTGTCTCCAGGCTCAGGATTACTTTCTGCCCTTAAAAAGAACAGGGAGGGGGGTCCCTTAGCTGTTACCAAGGTGTCACCTGTGAATCATTAACCAGAAGCAGAGAGGACCAGATCAAGTTCAAAACAAATGAACCCTGATACTGAAGCCTCTCAGAACCGTTTCTCAGATGGTGACATCTGAGCATTAATATTACCTGGTTATTGCAAAGCTTGCAAAGCGTGCAAATTCGTTTGGGTGGGAGCTGTCCTGCTTTGCATTTCTTTTAACTCTAAAGATTTTCCCAACATTTAGCATTTTCCACTGGAGCTGGAACACCCCCCACCCCGCTCCCCTTCCCTGTGGTCTAATTCACCTTCCTGCTCCTGAAGGCACTGTAGACTGCACGACTCTCAGTGACTGAGCCCCTTAAGTTCAAGTCTCTTCTTTTTTTGTAATTCTCCCTGGAGAATCATTGCACAATCATACTATATGCCTGAAATTCTAGTTTTGTTTTTTTTTTCTGAGAGTCCTCTGCTTAAAAGACCATCAAGAAACAAGAGTGCCAGGCATGGTAATTCACACCTGAAATCCCAGCACTTTGGGAGGCTGAGGCAAGAGGATTGCTTGAACCCAGGAGTTAGAGACCAGCCTGGGCAACATAGTGAGACCTGTCTCTACAAAAAATCAAAAAATTAGCTGGGCATAGTGGTGCATACCTATAGTTCCAGCTACTTGGGAGACTGAGGTGGAAGAATCACCTGAGTCCAGGAGGTTGAGGCTGCAGCAAGCCGTGATTGTGCCACTACACTCCAGTCTGGGTGACAGAGTGAGACTCTGACTAAAGAAAAGAAAAGAGACCACTGAGTGTGGATAATGGTTGAAGCTGGTTGATATATACATGGGGAGTTGTTGTATACTTCTCTCAACTTTATATGTATAAAAATCTCCATAATAAGTCATTTTTAAAAGACAAACCATCAGCCGGACTCGGTGGTTCAGCCTGTAATCCCGCGCCTTTGGGAGGCTGAGGTGAGTGGATTGCCTGAGCCTGCGGGTTCGATACCTGCCTGGGCAACTTGGCAAGACCTCATCTCTACAATAAATCAAAAATTAGCCAGGTGTGGTAGCACGCGCCTGTAGTTCCAGCTACTTGGAAGGCTGAGGCGGAAGAATCACCGGAGCCCAGCAGGTCGAGGCTGCGGAGGCCGGGAGCAGCCACTGCCCTCCAGTCTGGGCGACAGAGTGAGACTCCAACTCAAAAAAAAAAAAAAAAAGACAAACCACCAAGATGGTTGGACTTGACTGAATCACAGAATAGAAGTCTTGTTACATGCTCTGGAGGCCGGCTGGCCTGAGATCAAATCCCAGCTCTGCCATATTCCTCAGTCTTATTCCTGAGACGTCCTCAAATGTGAAATCAGAGAAAGATTAGTTACTTCATCAGGTTTCTGTCAGCATTAAATGAGACAATAATGTTTTCTTAACAAACAATGGAAAACCATATTTAATCAGTTTAAGAAAATGGAGAGAATGTAGTATAAGGTTGTTTAATAACTCAAGCATAGGAGTGCAGCTGATTCTCATGAATGAACTGAAATTAGAGACTCCAGGGGCCTCAAGATCATACCTGGTTTCATGTCTATGTGCCTCTCTACATAACTGTTCCCCTCTTCTTTTTGCCACAGACTTTCTGATTGCCAGTCTAGATGAATGAAAAACTTGGCTTGCCGATAGTGGTTTTCAAATCTACATTTTCTCCATTCAGTAGAATGACCAGGCTGAGTTTGAATCTCCTTGGTCTGGATTCCAAGTTTTCTGAAGCAGATCTTGTCTAGTTTGAGCAAGAGGTCTACTCTGGCACCCAAGAGCTGGATTCACACTGTGTTAACATGGAGGCTTCCATGGTGAGGTGGGGTTGACAGGAAGAAGTTCTCAGAAGAAGGAAGGGAAGTCTCTGGGTGGGATGGTGGTGGTACTGGACAAACAAAATGATAGGAATCAAAATATAAAATTCTTAGAACATACTTGTAATTGATAGATAAGTATTGGTTCCTACTCCTTTGAACTGACCCATCTTCATGTCTTCAGGGCAATGTCTTAGGTTAGCCCATCCATCAGAAAGGAAAGGAGAGCTGGAATTATAACAGTTAAGTGGCTCCTTCATTCCGGGGTGCCTAGTGCATGCAGGCAAAAAAGAAAGAGCAGTGAACAAAGAGAACTATAATTCCTGCTCTCATGGAACTTATAATAGGATAATGCAAGGTCACATATTAACATATACAAGATGAAGCATCTTGGAGGAAAATTAAGCAATCGAACAGGATAGGAAGCACTGGGGGGGGTGTTGTTTTAAGTAGGGTGGCCAAAAAGAAAGTGATTTACATTCTTCTCTTGTCTATATCACACTGAATGCTCCTAATATCCTGTTATCTCAGAAGCTAAGCAAGGTTGGGCCTGGTTAGTACTTGGATGGGAGAAAGTGATTTAAACAAGGATCTAGGAAAAGCAAAGGAGTGAGTCATGTGGCTCTTTGGGAGAAGAGTATTCCAAGCAGAGGTACAGCAGGTGCCAAAGCCCCAAGTTAGAAGGAAGAACAAGAAGTATAGTACAACTGGAGTGGATGGAGAGAAAGGAAACATAATAAGAGTATAAAGCCAATGACCTTCATCCTGGTTAACAGAAGTCTTCTACCTAGGGAAGAGGAGAGGCATGGTAAAATATGCTGGTGGCCAGAACATCAGTCTCCTCTATTCTTTAGTGATCTTTAAATAAACCATTCCTAATGGGAGACAGCTGTGGTGAGCCAGTTTCTCACACTGTAAGAATAACAGGAAACTCCAGACTGAATTGAGAACTGGAGCTGCAGCTGCCAGTACCACCCTCACTTCCAGGGCGCTGTTCTTTATCAAGTGGCTGAGAGAGTGTGCGGTGCTGGAAGGAGAGCCAAGGGTTTCATGAAGGGTGCAGGTCCTTTTGCATACCGAGAGGCCATGGAAGGAAGAAAAGGCAAGGCCAGTATTTCTTGTAAGAAAGAAATCAAATAGCCATCTCTAAAAAATGTCAGTGTAACAATTTTTCAGCATGGTAATCAAGAGATGGTGAATATGGTACCAAAGGAGAAAAACCCCTGTTCTGTGATTGTATTCTGCAGTCCTTTTTGTGATGATTACTGGTTAGTATATTGAATGTGGACATTAGCTAACAAAGACCAGGAGGAAATAGAGAGGGAGTGACAGAGCTCATGGAAGAGAAAAGCCCTTTCTCTGTTCCCAGGAGATTAGTAGCAACCCAAAGCCCATACTGACATGCTCTTCTCTTGAAACCCTGATTTGTGCTGTACAAAAGTAGGGTCTCGTGCAAGTGTAGTTTGCTTCTGAGCCTTGGACAACTACAAAGAATATGTGGCTATTGGTTGAAGGAGTTCAGAAGTCGAGCACCTGTCAAACATCTGGGTGAAATGAAAGAGGAAAATGTCATTTAGACAGAGGAAATGGATTACAAAGGAGAAGCACAGCAAATCCAATCCTCCTGTAGCAGGTGGTCCAGGAAAAGTGGAGGGGGCAGAATAAGCTTCTTAACTGATGTAGATTAGTAACAATATTCTTCCCCCGTAATAACTGATTCTGATGATCAGAAGGGGAAAGTTCTTTCTGTAGTTTGTAATAGGTGGTGTCTCAAAGGAGAACCATTTATAACAGATAATTTGCATCATCTCTAAATTTATGTGACAAAGTGTGCAAACATATACAAAAATATTGATTATATTGTGAAACGAGGCAGGACAGAGGAAGTAGGATATTTTTCTGTGTTTTTCTATGTGTATACTTCAGGATATTGACCTAATATGTAAATTTTTTGTCTCATTATGATATGAATTGTGATAACATTTCTTTCTCCTGAGCATCCTTGATGCCAGAAGGAGGGGATTTTGGAGGTAAAAATAAGCCAGATTGCACTGTATCACAGAACAGACCATTGTTAAAATGTGTCTACTTACTTCTATTATCTGTCTATCTTTCTACCTATCCAATAAGCAATACCTATATGGCAAAAAATTCAAAGATTATATATTCTTTCTCCCACCCTATCCCCAGTCACTTTTCCCAAGGGCAGGCTAAGTTATATATGCATCTATGCATCATCTGCATCCCTTTGCTTAATGGTAACATATGTTCTCACATTGCCTTTTTCACTTCACAAAATAACTTTGAGATGGTTGCGTGATCAGAAGTGGGCCTTATTTTTTTCAAAGACTGTATAGTATTCCATTGCATGTTTGTTCTATTGGTGGATCAATATTATTGATGAATATTTTGGTTGCTTTCAGGCTTTTATCACTGCAAACAATACTTTACTTTTGGATATTAGGCATTAGGTAAAGATAGCCGATTTAGAAACTGCTCAATTTGTTGATAGATAATGCTTTACAATTGAACTGAAAATGTGGGATGACAGTCTTGTGACTCAGCCTGATGTGATGAGGAGTAACAAAGTGTTATATTTTTCTACCATCAATTACCATGAAGTAAATGAACAGTGTCAGGAGGGAAAAAGTAAAATATTCCTGATTTTTAAAAATCAACTTTCAATCTTTTATTCACTTAAACAGGGCAAGAATAGGATGGATAAGAGCTTTCTTCATTCGTATTCAAGGAATATTTTTAATACTTTTATTTAAGCCTCAATCTAGACATTAATTAAAAGACACAGAAAGATGATACAATATACTACATCATTCACTTTCAACTTTGTTATGCTGGTAACTACATGGATCACAGTTAGAGTTGATCACAGGAGAAACTTGTGTGAGATTTGGAAGATGGAAACAAAACAGCAGCCATTACTTGTGGAGGATTGTGTGTTCATTGTGGTGATGGCCAGACGCTGAAGCGTCTGGCAGCTTCCAGCTGGTCTTTGCTCTCTTGCTGTGTTTCCAGGTTGTCTTATCTGTCTGTGGCCCTACTGACCAATGGTGACAGCAGGCTCTCCATGGTGCTTGGCCATGGCCAACATGGTGGCACAGAGGCACAGCCTCTCTTAGACTTCTTCGCGAGCTCCTCCTCTATGGTCCTACTCTACCAGCTGGGCATGCTTGGCTTCTCTGCAAAGACTGACATTTCCTTCCATGTCAGTGCTTCAACTGGACAGGTTGGTGACACTTTCTCCACTCTGACTCATGCTTCCAGACCTTGCCAAGATTCTTCTCATATTTGTGTATGGTCTCATTCCTATATGAAATGCCTTATCCTTGTAGTAATCATCTTGGCTCTGCTTTCCTGCTGGAACCCTGATTGCTACATACAACAAATGCAAAGCACTATGAGTTACACCCTTCCTGAAATACCTTGCCCATCTCTAGGGTCTGAGTTGTGAAAGACAGATGAGAAGCAGCCAGATGACTGGCTTCTTCTCTACTTCTGATTAATCAGAAAAAAAAGAGCAGTTTAAATTTCCAGTTAGGGGATGTGGATTAGACATCCAGGGGATCATTTGGAGGTCTTCAAAAAAAGCGTTCTCAGCTTGAGATGGCTCAATTGTGATCCTGCTTTAAGTTCGAAGAATGGAAAAATAGCCCCTGGAATCTGTTCTAGATCAAATATCATAGCACAGCCACATACCACTCAAGAAATGCCACATTCACTGGTTCCACCCCATCATTATTTTTCTGCCGATGGCTCCATGAGATGTTTGCGGGACGATACAGTTGTATTCCAGTATATCACCTAAAGGTGAAGGGGGCTTTCCAGCAACCTTTCTCAAACCCTATTAACATCCTTTCCTCCACCTCCAATTTATGCCATTGGTTATGATTTCATTGGAGTGGTTTGGAGGACAACCTTGTCTCCTTATAGGATGTTACTTGTCAAAATCAAAGTTCCGAAGTTAGATGTTTTTAATATGACTTTTCTGGGCTAAATACTTAGGGTTAAACTTGACTGTGGCCTCTCCTGATGTTATTTTTCTTTTTTTTCTTTTAGTTTTTTTTAATTTTAAAAATGTGGGGTACAATTCAGGGCTAGGTATATAAATGTTCATTATGTAGGTACTCGCTGATGAGGTGTGTGTTTTCTTTTATATGATATCTACTGTTACTGATTCCTTTTTAAAAATTAGGATAAATACATGTATTATAAATTTTGCCATTTTAACTATGCTGAGCAACTATCACCATTACCTATGTTCAAAACATTTTTATCGCCCCAAATAGAAATGCTTTATTCATTAAACAATAACTCCTCATTTTTCTCTCACCACATGCCCCTGGTAACCTCTAATCTGCTTTCTGTCTTTATGAATTTGCCTATTTTAGATATTTCATGTAAGTGGAATCACACAGTATTTGTCCTTTTAGGTCTGACTTACTTCACTTAGCAAAATATTGTGGGGTTACTCTGTGTTTAAAATCCCAGGCTCCTCTGTTCAAGTTGAATATAATGTTCCTCCTCCCCATGTTCTTGGCAATCTTCTTATGCCTTCGTTTTATTTATTTATTTATTTATTTGAGACAGAGTCTCACTGTCATCCAGGCTAGAGTGCAGTGGCACACTCATGGCCACTGCAGCCTCGACCTGCTGGGCTCAGGTGATCCTTCTGCTTCAGTGTTCCAAGTACTACAGGCGTGCGCCACCACACCCAGCTAATTTTTTGATTTATTGTAGAGATGAAGTCTTGTCATGTTGCCCAGGCTGGTCTTGAACCCATGGGCTCAGGCAGTCCTCTAGCCTCTGCCAACCAAGATGCTGAGGATACAGGCGTGAGCCACCCACCTGGCCTATTTATTTCTTTAACTGTTACATTAGCAAGAAGAAATAGATCCCAAAGAAGGTCTTGTTCATATGTGTGATGTCTTAAAAACAAAATTATGAAGAAATAAATTCCACAACATGATATATTTTTAAATAGGCTTAATATTCTTACAAACAACTGCCATTCAGATGAACTATCAATGAAATATTTCTGTCTTTGTACTGAGGCAGTTGAGGTCATAGAGCTACTGTTAATAAATGTTATTTCAAGGCTGCCAAGACCTTGATTATCTCCTGATGGTCTACAAGTATTTAAACCCATCCCAGTTCTTCTATATATGAGAGAGATAATATGTTCATGCATCCTTAATGCATGATTAATCTTTTTTGACATCTCTCTTCAGTGTTGAGGAAGATGGTTGAATTTGCTTGTGGCTGCATTGACAATAACTTATCTCTTCCTCTTTCATTCCTGAAGGGAAATGTCATAACGAGAACTCACCATTAAATAAAACATGTACATTACAGTTTTTTTTTTTATTTTTGAAAAACAAAAGAGGCTGACCTCAGAGTCAGAATGAATTTATACTGAGCAAAGAAAAAATGAGATCTAAATATAGAATCTTGCTTATTTGTTTTAGCATTTAGTAGTCTTTCCTGTGGCAAGAAAACAACTCCAGAGTACACAGCAACAGGAAAGTAGCTTCTGCCCACCTAGGTGAGTAGACTGTAAGACTATCTACTTATAAAAATATCAGCCCAGTATTATTTATAGTTTGCATCATTTACTCATTTATTCATCCACCCTGCCAATAAATGTTACTGAGTATCTACTTAGTGCAAGGTACTACGGTAGACATTGTCTGCTCTGTCCAATGTGATAGCCACTGGCCATATGGAACTTAGTAATGTAAATTAAATCAAATCAGTTTCATTTTTAAGAATCAGTTTCTGGCTTACACTAGCTATGTTTCAAGTACTCAGTAGCTACATGTAGCTGGTGGCCACCATAGTGGACAGCACAGAGGGCCGGACATTTATTTCCATTACTTCAGAAAATTCTATTGGTCAACACTGTTACAGAGGTTATTAAAAAAAGTAGAAGTAAGTTATTTCCTTAAAGGAGCTTTCAATCTAGTTGAACAGACTGTATATTCATAAAGAAAAGAAGTATAATTCTTAATTCGTTCTGCAGTACATGATAGCAATGAAATAGTAGTAACTGCTTTGGGGGAGGGGGTGTACAAGGTCTGACAATTAAGTTCATGAATTCAACCTAGAAAAAATTTTACATAACTCACTGCTGAATATCACTGTGGTCACCTTCAAAGTACTCCCCTCGGGAAGCTATGCACTGATGCCAGTGCCAGTCCAACCATTAAAGCAATGTTAGAACTCTTTTTCTGGAATGGCCATCAGAGCTGTTATTGTATTGTCATTGTATTGCCTGAAGGTCATCAAACTGTCTTCTTTTCAATATTTCGCTTATCTTTGGGTAAAGAAAAAAAAATCACTGGAGGTCAGATAAAGTGAGTAGGGAGGCTGTTCCAATACAGTTATTTGTTTATTGGCTAAAAACTCCCTCACAGACAGTGTTGTGTGAGCCGGTGCATTGTTGTGATACAAGAGCTCCTTTAGGACCACTTCTGCATGCACCTTTCTCATGCCAAGATTTTCAGTTTAGATTTCCCTAACTGTTTCTCTATCAATATTTATTTGATCTGCTATGCTTCTCACAGTCAGTAATAATTCTGACCCACAATTCAATGAATTTTTGCAATGTTTTAGTCACTTCTATTCGTTACTGGCCATCCTGACCTCTCTTTATCCATGACGCTTTCTCTTCCCCTCAGAAAATGTTTAATCCATTGTTGTTTTCTTCATGATATCATCCTTATAAACTTGGACTAACATGTCCTTGAGTTCCTTCCACCCTTGCCAAGTTTAACAAGAGATTTAATGTTTGTCCATTGCTCTAATTCAAGCTACAACATTCTTGCAACAGCACACAAAAACATGCAACAAAAATAATGCCACTCTGCAAGACACTGCCACACATCAACATGAACACAACTGTGAGACACTGATATACCAAGGTTATGAAACCTTACTGAGTTGTTTATACAGTGCTGCTAATGTAAATGCAATAGCCTCTTTTGGGGCATAGTACTAGTAGAACTGGGTCCTTATCCTCTTTCCATGAGATCCTATGGTGTGATGATTAATTTTATGTGTCGTCTTCACTGGGCTATGGGCTGTCTAGGTATTTGGTCAAACATTATTCTAGGTGTATCTATGAGACAGTCTATGAGATTAACATTTGAATTAGTGGACCAAGTAAAGCAGATTGCCCTCTGCAATGTCAGTGGGCCTCATCCAATCTGTTGGAGGCCTGAATAGAACAAAAAGGATGAGTAAGGATTGGAGCTCTCTCTGTCTGACTGTCTTTGAACTGAGACATTGGTCTCCTACCTTCAGACTCAGACTCACTGGAACATACCCATTGGCTTTCCTTGTTCTCAGGCCTTCAGACTTTTGACTTAAAATCAGACTTTGGGACTCAGCCTCAATAATGACACGAGCCAATTCTTTATAATAAATCATATCTTACTGATTTTATCTCTCTGGAGAATCTTTATACATATGGCTTTTGTGGATTGATCGTGATCAAACAGTGAATCAAGAAGTTCAACTCATTCCACACTACCTCCTCTTCATGGTTTGAATTTGAACCTCTTGTAGCTCTTCCTGGTTTGAATTCAGAGCATGGAGTAGGCACTTATGCCCCCCATCTCTTGATCTAGTTTAGAGCTGGAGGTTCATATACAAATCTGGATTAATAAGAAGTTCTGGAGGCTAGTGTGGGTCTGAGTGGTCTTCCTATGGCCAAAGACTTAGTATTCTCCCCAGACATCTAGAAGCTTGTCTTCTAGAAACAATTTTATCCAATCAGCATCGCTTTGAGTAACATAAAACAGGAAAGGGAAAAATAGAAAGATCATCCAAGAGAGGCAAGGAAAGTGCAATAGTTTGAATATTTATCTCCTCCAAATCTCATATTGAAATTTATTCCCCAGTGTTGAAAGTGGGGTCTAACAGGAGGTATTTAGGGCATAGGGGAAGACCCTTTAGGAATAGATTAATGACCATCCTTGGCATGGGAAGGGGGAGCAGATTTGTGAATGAGTTTTTGCTCTATTAGTTCCCACTAGAGCTGTTTATTAAAAAGATCCTGGCACCTCCCCCTTCTCTCTTGTTTCCTCTCTACACTCATTGGCTCCCCTTCACCTTCCAACCTGAGTAGAAGCAGAATGAGGTCCCCACCAGAAGCAGATGGGGTGCCAGACCTCTTGCACAGCCTGTAGAACTATGATCCAAATACACCTCTTTTCTTTATAAATTACCCAGCCTCAGGTATTACTTTATGGCAACATAAAACAGACTATGACAGAAGGTTAGTGACCAGACTTGGCCTGAGAATGTTCTATTCATGAGTCACTCTGAAAAGCATCTGTAAGTACAATACAGCAACCCCAAAATAAAAACGAAAAAAGTGCAAGCTTCAGTTCTTCAGCTAAGTAGGACAATTTGTTTCACTGAATTAGACACTGAATTAGCCCTGTCCCAGTCAGATTATGGATTAGCTATGGACTTCTTTAATTCAGACTTTTAAAAATGTAGAATATTCTCTGGCACATGAAACAGTTAGACCTAGAGATCTCCACCTGGAGACATTAAAATAAACAAGCTTGAAGTCAGAGCCCCACCTCCAGATATTAAGATTTAATTTTATGATAGAAACATAGCATGAGTACATTTTTAATGTACTCTAGTGATAAGGGTTGAGAAGCATTCATCTAGGCCATTCTGCGACAATAACCCACATACGTCTAGACATCCCTGGATTAGACTCAGATTCCTGCAATTATCTTAGACAGAGTTTTGCCCAAATAAGACAAAGCTCATATTCTCCCATCTCCTACTCTCCCTGTTTGTAGTGACTCAGGAATGTCTTTTAGAGGACTTTCTCCCTTCCCTGTGCCCTTGTTCCTATGATCCCTATATTATTCTCTTTATTTTATCTATCTATCTATCTATCTATCTATCTATCTATCTATCTATCTATCTATCTATCTATCTATCTATGTATCTATCATATCCATCCATCCATCTATTTTTGGAGTCACTCTGTTGCCTAGGCGGGAGTATAGTGGCATGCTCATGGCTACAACAGCCTCAACCTGTTGGGTTCAGGCAATCCTTCTGCCTTAGCCTTTCAAGTAGCAGGAACTGCAAGTGTATGCCAGGCAAATTTTTTTATTTATAGTAGAAATGAGGCGTCGCCAAGTTGCCCGGACTGGTCTCAAACCCCTGGGCTCAGACAATCCTCTCACCTCGGCCTCCCAAAGTGCAGGGATTACAGGCATGATCCTCCATGGCCAACACCTATTCTCTTTATTTTAGGTCTTTTCTACTCAAAGGATATTCTTCAGACCAGCCCCCATGGCATTACCTGAATGTGTGATAGAAATGCAGAATCCCGAGTCCTACCAAATGAGTAACACTCTACGTTGCACTAAAATCCCCAGGTGATTTTTTTTTTGCACTTTAAAATTTGTGATTTACTGATCTATATCACCTCTAAATGGATCCCACTGGGATAAATGCCCTGACACCGGCACACTTAGTATGCAGAGTGTGGTGGTGCGATCTGTTCCTTCTGTATCTCCTAGGAGATGAAGCCGTTATTTCTCTACCATAAAACCTACTCTACCATGTTAGTTGTTAGGTAAAATTATATATAATGCATACTCAGAGTCAAATATATATATATATATATATATATATATATCTGTGTGTGTCTGTATATGTGTATGTGTGTGTGTGTGTGTGTGTGTGTGTATGAGAGAGCACAAGAGAGAAAGAAGACAGACCAGCCAGTTGTCTCTGCAGTTGGCCAGACAACTGGTTGATGGGGAGGGATGGGTATGGGGAGGGGAAGGAGATACATCAAAATGCCAAAGCTCAGCCCTCAATTATGTACTCAATGCACAACAGCTGAATATATGAGCTATTTACATGCCATTCATATTTCTTGAGTCTCTTGCTTCTGCTTGATTTGGCTTGCATCCCTCCTAGCTCATGTTTGTTGGGATCTTGTGTGTGTGTGTGTGTGTGTGTGTGTGTGGTGGGTGTGTGTGTGTGTGGCGGGGGGTGCTTAGTGGCTCAACGGCAGGTACTGGCAGCCAGATCTGAGCAATGCCTTAGGGGGGACTATTTCAATAGGACATGCCAAGGAACTGATTGATCCAAAATAAATCTCTTGAGCTCTGCTGCACTTCATCTCCTCATTATTAGCTGAGAAAGGACTCTCTTGGCATTGGAAGTGGAAGCCAAGGGAAGCTTAACCACGATGAGGTTCTTGTCACCTCATACTCTCTCACCTTGATTACTACCATTTAGTGAGGTCTGTATTCCATATGTCAATTGGGGCAATATGACAGTATATAGCACTAAAAATTTTGGTTTAGGGCTGAGCATGGTAACTCACACCTGTAATCCCAGCACTTTGGGAGGCCAAAGCAAGAGGATTGCTTAAGCCCAGGAGTTCAAGACCAGCCTGGGCAACATAGGGAGACCTTGCCTCTACAAAAAGTCAAAAAAAAATTAGCTGAGTGTGGCGCCTGCAGTCCCAGTCACTCAGGATACTGAGGCAGAAGGATCTCCTGAGTCCAGGAGGTCAAAACTGTGGTGATCCTGGATGACAGAGTGAGACCCCGACTCAAATTTTTTTTTTTTGAGTTGGAGTCTCACACTGTCGCCCAGACTGGAGTGCAGTGGCACGCTCCTGGCCACTGCAGCATCGACCTGCTGCACTCCAGCGATCCTTCCGCCTCAGCCTTCCAAGTAGCTGGAACTACAGGTGCATGCTACCACGCCCGGCTAATTTTTTTATTTATTGTAGAGATGAGGTCTTGCCAATTTACCCAGGCGGGTCTCGAACCCGCGGGCTCAGGCAATCCACTCACCTCAGCCTCCCAAAGCGCGGGATTACAGGCTGAGCCACCGAGCCCAGCTCAAATTTTTTAAAATAAAAACTGTTTTGGAGTTAGATGAATTTTGCCTGAATTCTACTACTATATTTATGCTTTGACTTCAGATGTGTTCTTTTTTGAACTTTAATATCAGTGTTCTCTTCTGTAGAATAGGAATAGTGAGAGAATCTGTCTTATCTGAATATTGTGAAGATTAAATATACAGTGCATAGCACTGGCACATAGACATGTTCCATAAATACTATGCTCACTATTATTATCACGCATTATAGTCTGCATTAAACACATTAACGACTACTGTTGATACAGATTCAGTCTGGGATTCTCTTAGGGACTGCAATTTAATAACACTTAAGTTATACATAGTGTTCTGTGCAAGCTGCTTGGAGGCATATAGGTATGAAGAACATAGACACACTTCTCTTACATATGGCAATTATGCCCACTTATACACAGGCATCTAGATTCCTGAGGAAATATTCTTTCTAGAAAAAAAAATGCAAGCTGGAGCAGTATTGGGTGATTCTTTGTAATCCAAGAGTGTACAACAACAAAATTCAAGTCCTGATGCAAAGGGATATAACACTGTGTATATATTTGTTTAAAGAAAGTTGCCAGCAAGGTTTATTCATTGTGATCATTTTTGAGCCACGCTCTAGTTCCAGCCAAGCGCTAGACTGCATTTGCTGTTCCCGCCTGCTCAGTTTCCCTGTGACAGTTCCAACTCAGCTTTTACTGGAATGCCAGAGCTTGAAGGCAAAGAGTTTGAATCCACTGATGCCAGGTTATTCTTGGCAATAACCCACCTTGGCCCAGATAGAGTTTTGAGGCTCTGTCCTCTTTATTCGGGGCTGGAACCAGGAAAGATCTCTTCTGTGTAATTTAGGCATGGAAATCTCACCTGGGCACACTCAGGGGTCCCTCTGTGGGTAATGAAGGGGAAGGATGGCATCATTGTGATTTTCAAACTATTTTATTTAAATAATAGTACCATTTGTCAAATAATGAAGTACTCCAATGCATAAAACAAATAATGGTCTCTTTTCTAGTTGGTAAGTATATATTATGTATGTGTGCATAGGACATATTGGAGCCTCTGCTTTTCCAGATACTCATTCACACCTGACATGCACTCAATGGCTGTGTTGCTTGCCACCAAGGATTCTCAAGGCTACTTTGAACATTGTTGAGAAATCATTGCACTGAATGATTTCTGAGGCATGATTAGCTTCTGTTTTCCATGATGCCAGCCACCAATGACAGCTTTGGGTTGATAAGGGGTTTCATATCTTGGAATAAGAATTGAATAGACCCTGTAAGATAAGTAAAGGCTCAAAGAGAGTGACTAGGGTTGAAGCAGAGAAAAGCCAAGGGTCAAGGGAAGGGGCCGAGTGTTAGTGGTGGAGGTGGGAACCTCTTTAGGTGCAGATAAGGAGGGAGGGAAATGTTTCTGAGTTCTCAGTCATGAAACAAATGCCATTAGTCCACGTGGGGCAGTGTTTGACTGTCATGCATTTATGGTCTGGGTTGTTCATGTACCTTCAAAGGACCAGATATGCTTCCATACCAGATTGGGAAGCTATTTATCTTGTGCAGCTCATTTCCAGTATAGGCCTAGTCAGGAGGCCTAGGAGGATGGCAGAAGGCAAAGGTCAGCAGGATGAGTCTGAGTCTTCATCCACAGAACTCCAAATAGAACCCAAAAGCTCTCAGTCTCTTGAATTATCATTTACATCTTTGAAGTATGTGATTGAGAGCATGTTAGAAGCTTCTAGTACATACTCCCTCCCCTGGGATCTATGAGTCTGATGTTTGGTTAATCGAAGATCATTAATACAAATCTTTAGAAAGACTGAGTCTTAGAGAAATGAATGGTCAAGATAGAAATGGGAGAAAGCATTAAGTATAATAGAAACTGGGTTAAGCAGCCATGTTAGAAAGATTAGAAAATTTAGGGAGAAACAATTCCGACCACTTTTAAACCAAGCCACAGAAACAGAGACAATCCTTCACTCTTCTAAATGCCATCCAACATCCCTCTTCGTTAGATATTTAAAGTTTCAGTAGACATATATCAGAATATCATATTGTGTACTGTACATGCAAACAATTTTTATTTGTCATTTTTACTCTAACAAAGCTGGGGGAGTATATACTCTTAAAATCAATCAATCAAACAAGCAAGCAAGCTATAGATTTGCAAACTTATTTCATAGAATCTTTAATATGACCCACAAAATGCTCTTCTCCATGATCCAGGGACTGTTAACTTCAAAGGAGTGTTGTCATGACATTGAGTCTGGTTAATTTCATTTCAAAATTGGGCTTTCTAACCCACAGTCTCTGACTACTGTTTTTCCTTCTTTTTTCCTCTCCTCCCTGGCATATCTCGAGAGTGCAATCACAGAATGAGTCACTGGGCTGCTCCGTCCCAGTCCAGTGTAAACAGGAGATCAAATGGTCAAAAGGTTATGGGAGCGGGGATGCAGGCCAGGTCATAATCTCCATAGGGGCACAGAAGTGCTGCTTCACATAAAACAAAAACAAAACAACAAAAACTGGACCCTTCGGTCACTGAAACTACCAGATAAGAGACCATATTTGGGGACAGTAGCGGTGAGTTGATTTCCTTTTCCTACTAGAGAGGCTGAAATGGTCATTTACGCCCAGTCTCCAAGTCCATCATAAAGTCTGGGCAGTCTCTCTTCCACCGGTGGATTTAGCAGAACAATCCACAGCCCTTCAGATGGAGCGCCGGGGAGGTTGGAGAGTGGAGTGAGAGATAAGAAGTGGGTTGGATTTGTAAGGAAAGTGGGGTAATCGAAGAGACTTTTCCAGATTCTAAACATAGCCTAAGTAAGAAAATTGGATTTCTTTCCGAGGGCCCACCTAAGCAATTCCATCGGCTCCCCCAAGTCTAGCTTTGGTACTCCTAAGGCGTCAGGAGGAAATCGCCTGCCCCCGTTCAGTCCCTGTCTCCTCGTGGGGTGACAGAGAGGAGCAGTGGGTGCGAGCGGGCCTGTGCGGGCGCCCGCCCTGCGCGCTGCCTCGGCCTGTGCAGGCGCCCGGCATCTGCTCGCGCCGCCTGCCCAGAATAGAACGTCTCATTGTGATGGATTAATCCTTTGGCTCCGATCCTGCCCGGGTCACCAGCTCAGCCTGCGCCAAGTGCTGAGAGGAGGGAGGGGGACAAGGGACACTTAACTCGTTCTGCACATTCCCGCTTCTCTCCTGCAGAAGCGCCCTCTCCAGTTGCTCAGCCCTTGTGCAGAAACCGAGATGGAGTGGCAGGTGGCCGAGCGGGCGGGCCTCCAACAAGGCGATTGTTCGCTTCCTTTTAAGTTGGTTTCCTGGACTTCTGGGGGCAAAGAACTAAATTAAGGGAGATCCCTCCTTTTTCTGATCTCTGTGAATATTTAATGTCTACTTCTCATTTAACATGTGTTGCAATTTCCTCGTCTGTAAAATGGGGATATTAGTTTTACTTACCTCGGAGGACCATTGTTATGATTAAATGAGTTAATATAAAGTGCTTAAGACTTCACAAGAGGAAAAATATTGTACTATTCCACTCATATGAATTACCTAGAGTAGTCATTCATAGAGAAAGAAAGTAGAAGGGTGACTGCAAGGTGCTGGGGGGAGAGAAAATAGGGGTTATTGTTTAATGGGTGTGAAGTTTGAGTGTGGGAAGTTGGATGGTTAGAGTCATGAAGAGGGTTGGTGGTGATGGTCAAAGTGAATGTACTTAATGACACTGAACAGTACACTTAAAATCATTATGATGGTAACATTTCATGCTATTCATATTTTACACACACACACACACACACACACAACACACACACACACACTGTGCCAGGTATATAATAAGTGCTATATAAATGTTGGTGATTATTTATTGCTACTAATCACTTATGATACATATTATTTTTCACTTCATTTTATAAATATTGGTGTACATCTATTTTCCCCCCCAAATGCTGATTGTTCAAACAGGAGTGTGCCTGTCACTTCACTTAACATAGCACTCTGATCATAAGCCGCTCCAATTCGCCCACAGAAAATGAAATGAATGTGAGAATAAATGAATGAATGTGGTGGACCAGAAAATAGACTATCCATAGTAAATTCTGTGGCCCTTCGCCTTCTGATTGACAGAGGAGACAGTGTTCTCCACCGGTGGATAATCCCAAAGGTAGTTCAGATAGGACATACGAAAAGGCTCCAACAGAGTGATGATTCTGACTCGTTCTATGATTTTCTTCTTGGTAGGTTGGTTCTGAAACTTAGGAATGATCGAGATCAACCTGTGAGAGCTGCTCAGGGACCCACCTCTGGGTCATTTTGTGTTTGCAGGACTGTTTAGAGACCGAGTCAGAAAAGCAGGCACCCCTAAGGGTGGCCTTGAGGTTCCATCCAATGTTCATTGATGCCAGACTCCTAAGACTGGCCCTTACGATACCCAGCGTTGGAGGGAGAATCAGGGAGCTATGATCCTCTTGCCTGCCATAACGTTCATCCTTCTGGCAGGGAGCCCCCCGTCCTTCCCTTCCCATTCAGTGTCACCCCATTGACTGTGAGCAAGGAGGAGAGAGCTAGCAACTAGACTTTAGTCCATGTTCCAAACTTAACTGTTCTGAGTCTTAGAAGACATTATTAAAAACACCCTAGGAATCACCTGAAATAACTCTCTGGAGAGATGCAGAAATGAGTGAGCGCATCTTATAAGCAAGGAGAAAAACCAGAGGGAGCAGTCTGGGACTGAGCGCACCAAAATTCTTGTGTCTCTCACAGTGAGCATTAGGCTATTTTTGTGTGGAATGTTTTCACAAGCTCAACCAGGGTGTGTGGCTTCATCAGAAAGCAACAGTTCACCTTGCGGGAGACTAACGTTAATTTTCAGAGACCTTAAACAACCTTTGGATCTGACTCAGAAGGCTGAGGAAAGAAGAGGAGTTAAGTGACACTGGGCAGAAGGAATGAAAACCCACAAGCAGATGATCAAAATGGTGGCTGAAAAGGGCAGTGAATAAAGAGGAACCAAAGGCTTGCAGATGACGAGAGCGTATCCAGAACTGTTGGAAAAGATTGGGGGGGGACACAATGCAAGTTTAGGCTCTGACCCCAACCCTCCCACTCACCTGAATAGTTTCTGCCCCAGACTGACCTCCCATTTCACACACTTGGGTCTTCTAAAGTGGGTTTTGCTTAAGTGCCAGCTAGCTAGAGATAACAGATGAGTCACTCTGTATACAGGGTGTACCCTTTGCACTACCTTGGGAAAGTACATTCTGCTGCAAAGGCCCAAATGCAGTGGGTGACAAGTAGATTCCTTGTCAGCCAAATGTTTGCCTTTGAAGACAACCCCTGGGGCCTCTGCAGGGACAAGGGCAGGGCAGCATGTAAGGGCTTAGAATGTGATCCTGATCTGAGCTGCTGTGACTTTAGCGCCTATGAATAGGATTAGATGCAAAGGTGCTGCCTTTGCAGGGGTCCTGGACCCATTCAGATTCTCAAGATTATCTTTAGGCACACACACACAGAGACACACACACATACACACTCCACACAACACCTGGGACCAGCTTACCAAGCCTGGTGTAGGACCCAACAAGGCCCTGATCCAGAGGAGGATGGAATTGCCTGCTAGAAATAGTAAGCTGCTACTTTCAGCAATGGGGCTAAGGTACACAGTCCATGTACACTTTGCATCAGATGGAAACCTGAATTAAAAGCTAACTTAAATCAAGGTGTTTGACATTCAAGCTACAGTGAGGAGAGATAGATTGACTCAGTGCCCAGAGATTCAAGACAGTTATTTCTTTTGTTTTTTTTTTGTTTGTTTGCTTGTTTGTTTTTGAGTTGGAGTCTCACTCTGTTGCCCAGACTGTAGTGCAGTGACCACTCCCGGCCACCGCAGCCTCAACCTGCTGGGTTCCGGCGATCCTTCCGCCTCAGTCTTCCAAGTAGCTGGAATTACAGGTGCGCACCACCACACCTAGCTAATTTTTGATTTATTGTAGAGATGAGGTCTCACCAAGTTGCCCAGGCAGGTCTCAAACCCGCAGGCTCAGGCAGTCCACTCACCTCAGCCTCCCAAAGCATGGGATTACAGACTGAGCCACCGAGTCCGACTTGTAGGACAGTTATTTCCAGCTATGTTGTTTGTGATTTTGAACAAATCATTTAGCCTCTGTTTCTCCGTTTCCCTAAGTACAAATCAGGGCTATAATTCTGACCAACTAATCAGCTACACAAATTATAATGGAGGGGGGAGAGAGAGAAGAAAACGGGAGTAAAATTATTTGCCTATATATAAAGTACAAAATAATAGGGATTTGGATATGTACATTGCAATGTCTTGTCTCTATCCCATACTTTCGGGCCAAGTGTTCTCACTAATTCAAGCTGAGATACACCTACCCTCAGTACTCTGAAAGTTGTGTAATGAAACAGAGCACACAATCTCACATTCCTCAGCCCCAACAAATCAGGCAAGACTTTCGGGTGGTGCATCCTGTAGAGGAAGAGTTTTGGATTATCATTCATAGACAACTATGCTTCAGGCTTCTTGTTTTGTTCAGGTTTCCTAGGGATTTTGTTCTCCCTATACTCCCACAGCTATAGTATCTGCATAAAAACAAGTATTTCGCCATTTTATTAATTTACATTTAATTTACCAAAGGGCTGGCCATTTTGGAACTTGGATCTGGAATATTCAATTATACTGCACTTGACAGAGACAAAAGTAACAGTTTCTCCTAAGTTTCAAATTCTGTTCAAGGGGATTGTACATTACAAACCAGTTTTCATTCGTTCCAAAAAAATGCATATCTGCTAAAATCTCTTCTTAATGGCTTACGTATTTGATGTCAGAAGGAGACTGAAAGATAGACATAAGATCAATAAATTATCTCAAGGAGTGGGGTAAGGAGTGTCATTGATGTAAAATTTTCACCTATGTCCATTAGCCAATTTGTTTATACATGAGACTTAGCCTATTTTTGGTTTACTTGGGGTCCATGCTTTAAAATTTAACAGCTAGCTGCTTTGAACAGAAATGAACAAATTTATCTTTAGCCAATGCAATTATTCCCATTGACTTGAACATTCTGCATGTGTGTGTATTTTCCGCAGCATTTTAAATATAAATGTCTAACAAGGTGACCAGAAATAATAAGCTCTTGACATTTACCTCCCTCTCTTGAACAGAACCTAATTATTCTCTGACATCAACTTTCCTTGTCAGAAGAGTCCCACAGAGCCTAGAAGCAAGGACATTTTAGCCTTTACAGATTAGCAGTGCTAAGGAATTTGTACATGTATCTTTAAAATAGCTGAGGTGTCAAACCAGGGTCAATTTTCACCTAGGACATTTATGGTGAAGAGTCTCGTAAGTTACTCACATAGCTTAGAGTATTTATTTATAGTAAATTAACTATTGCAAAGCTTGATCTCAATTTATTTGGAGGCCGTAGGGAAGCTACACAAGCATGCAAGTGTTTATGCCAGTGTGCACACACATGAGATAGACATCATCTAAACACCTTCTTCGAGTGTATTCTGCCTTCTAATAATAATTTAGAGAAATTATCAGAGTTAAACACTGAAGACTTGATGTGGAAAAAGACTGTGTGTTTACACAGGGGTTTTCTTTAGCCATTTTTAAAAAAATAGAGACGAGGTCTTACTATGTTGCCTAGGCTGGTTTTGAACTCTTGGGCTCAAACAGTTCTCCTGTTTTGGCCTCCCAAAGTATTGGCATTATAGGTTTAAACCACTGTGACTGACCTCTTAGCCATTTCTGCAGATTTGTGCCTCACTTAGCATGGGGCTGCCTAGATAGAGTCAGAGAGGGTGTGTCTTTAAACCTCCTTGTCCCTCTTTACTTTCTTTTCCTCCAACGTCATTTTATCCATGCCCCGCTTCCAAATACCCAGACCTCCCTTGGGGAACTGGGCCTGAAAATGAGCTGAAGAGATCATGATCTGTGAGGTCTTGGGAGTGCAGGGGGGCCCCCTTTGAGAGGTATTTGAAAGAAGCCTGGAAGGGTGAAACTTAGAGGATCCATATCTTTAAGACTGGAGTTGTAGGGCCTTGGCAGCACAGAGGTGAAGGAAAAGGCTGTGATTGTTTGGAAGAAAGGGCATCTTCCTGGTGTCCTTATAAAAACACACCATATATGTCATCTTATATAAGGAAGGAAAAAAATCCAGAAATTTATTTCCAACAAAATATGTATTTATTCTTACATGTTTAAGCTTCAGTCACCTTCAAATTACTCTCTGTTTGATACCATACACCTATCGAGAAGCTTTCTTCCACTGCTCGAAACAATTTTTTAACTTGTTAGTTTTGATGCTTTTTAGTACTTCTACCGTTTTTTGTTTCACCTCTTCCACATTGGCAAGATGTTTTCCTTTGAGGACTTTGTTCATCCAGGGAAACATAAAAATGTCACCCAGGGAGAAATTAGGTGAATAGGAAGCATGGGGCATGGGGGTCATGCCCTTTTTGGTCCCAAACTGCTGAACATTCAGTGTGGTATAAGCAAGTGTGCTCATAAATCACTCATCAGGAAACTGGCAAATGGACTGAAAGAATCTCAAAAAACAAAAACACGGAAGCCTCTCACAGTCATTCACGACACTAGCTGGTACACCAATGCCAATGGGTTTCTAAAACACATACCTAGCAGGGAACCCTGTACTACAAGGGGCCTACCTTCCAAAAGATCATTCTGGTTTTTTTGCTTTTGTTTTCTTTTTTTGGTCCCCCTCATATTTTCACTTGCAAAGCCACTGCTTGGCCATTCAAATGAAAGACAATTTTTTATTTTAAAAAAGTTGATTTATATCTAACTCAGAAACAGAAAACCAGACACTGCATGTTCTCACTTAGATGCAGGAGCAAAATGACCATAGAGACAGAAATAATAGACACTGGGAACACTAAAAAGGGGAGAGGCGAGGAGGGAGCGTGTAGGGTTCATAAATTACCTACTGAATATAATGTTCACCTGAAGCCCAATTCCCACTACTATGCAATTTGTCCATGTAAAAACATGCACTTGTAACCTCTGATTCTAAAATAAAATAAAATAATATATTTTTTAAAACTAGATTTAGTTTTATATTGTTTGATTATTTCCTAGAAGCTGTTCCTAGACTTAAAAACATGTTTATGGACAAACATTGAACATGCTTTTAGCAACAAGCTGTCTGGTAAATCCTTCCAGGGTTTCTGGCAGATCTATGCTGTGGAACCCACTTCAGTTCTTTTTGTTGTTGTTGTTGTTGCTGTTGAAGTCTTTCCTAACACAACTGTTCTCCAGGAAACCCACCTGGTTCCTCCTAACACATCACTGCCTCTCCTGGTCATCTGGATCAAACGGTTAAACACTCCGCATTAGAGGTAAAATGCACATAAGTCCACTCAGCACAATTATCTGCAAGTGGGAACCTATCCAGAACTATGACATCCCTGCAGTCTTTCAGAGGGTCTTGTTCTGAAAGATGAGGACAGCATGGTCACCAGAAAGGGCTGAAGGGCAGAAAACACCATGTACTTTCCAGTGTCTGTCCAAGCGGTCCTGGCAGCTGGACAGGGCAGAGATGGCTGGAGGCAGCGAGGGCACGTCTGTGCACCAGCTCTGAGCCTTTTGAGCCATAGAAACAGCTCAGTCGCGAGGAAACATTGTCTGTTCTTACACACGTGACCTCCCTCACCCATTTACAAAAAGCACATTCCTCAGAAATGATTGTTACGCACATCTAACTTCTCAGGTTAAAGCTGGCTTTTATATTCAGTCAATTCAGAGGAAGAGTGGTAAGGTTCTTGACAACAGTTTAAGGTACAATTAATTTATGTTGCTGATAGTATTTTGATCCGAAAAACACACTGTTGGTCTGAAAAAATGAAGGCCAATCCTTGGTACACACCTTTTCCACCTTCCCTGTCGTTTAACTAACAGTCTTTTTACCCCCAAGTGCTTCTTTGAATAAGCTCAAACAATTTCTATAGATTATTTCTATTGGATTAACTCTGTCTGGTTAACCTGTTTGTCCTTCACTTTTCTTCCCACATAACTGATATTTCTCTAACACCGCTGAGATGGCAGAACTTAATTGGTTGAAAACCATTTTCATGGATCCCGTATAATGCAGCTCCTGGAACCTAGAATTCTGGGTTGGCCTCTGACCTTTTATGTGATATGAAAAAATGCCTTCTACATTTCTCTGTCTCAGGTCCACTGTGTCTGAGGGTGTCATTTATCTCCCTCGCTCAGGAATGCTGTCGTGTAAGGACAGAAGGAAGTGAGGAAGTGCCGAAACTGTGACAATTAGGTCCTCCAAGAAGTTGATGTGGTTGCCAAAGAAAAGTTACTTTGATTAAGTCATGGGCCTGGCTTCAATCCCATTCATAAAGACTTTTCTAAGCAAGAGGGATCAAGCCACCTGGACTTGAGTGTGGCATAAATATGTCCTTGTATTTCACAAGCTATACTACCAATAGATTCCTTGTGTGTATGTGTGTGTGTGTGTGTGTGTGTGTGTGTGTGTGTGTATGTGTGTGTGTGTGTGTGTGTGTGTGTGTGTTTATCACAGAGTCCCCAATGCCTGGCAGAGAGGAGGCGTCCAATAAACACTTGCTGGTCGACTGACAGATTGAAAGTACCTTTTTCTGGAATTTAAGTGCAATGTCCTATATGCAGTTGGAATTCAAGAAATGTTTGCTTAATGATGTGCCATTATATTCAACCCAATTTTGTACAGTATTTAGAACCTGCTGTCAGTTGCTTCGGTATTGCATTTTCCTTAAGAAGCATAAGGGGTGGTGCTCAGAGCCACCCACACCAGCAACCCTACTAGCAAAAAGGGTACAGATATCTATCAAATGCAGTGATGGGAAGTGGCATTCCATGGCTTTACTTTGAAAGCACAGGAGGTCCAGAAGTTTGCTAGGCAGACATCGTTGACTCCAAATGACTCTAATCTTTCAACTTATTGTGCAAATATGCCCAACACAACCATATCTAATCACAACAAGTCTAGGACCTCAGTGAGGTCCTACTCTTCAGTATTTATTCAGACAACCCAGAACCACGTTTACATCTGCTTCTAAGTCCTTCTCCAGGTTGCCCAGTGAGGGAGCATATCTTATTTGCTACTAACTCCAGGTCCCCACGGTACCTGCAGGGAACAGAGGCTGCTGGTTCACACACCACACACATATTTCCCCTGAGTTTTGCTATGATTTTGGTCTTCTCTCATCTGCAAGTCATTACATGTATTTGGCCAACATTGCATCAAGGAAGTCCTTATACCTTAACTATCTCATGTCCTGGTGGTGGCAAGAATAGCCATGTTGTCTCCTGTTTTCATTTGACAAAGCTTCATTTTGTGAAAATTCTGGTTGCCAACAAACTCACCAATCTTGGCATCTGTTAAGGTAAATGATAACCGATTGTAGAAATAGGGATTGGGGTAGACAGAAAAAACTCTGAGTATAAGGACTTTGTCAATAAATCAAGGAAGAAAAATAATATGGAGATTGTGACAGAAGGCAATGAGGAATTTGGACTAGGTTCACTCAAAGTGATGTACACCTGAATGTGATGATTTCTGAAAAGCTTAAGAATTTTAGTTTTAACCATCAGCCCGTTGGAATAAATATTTTATAAGGCTCTTTAGGAGGCTATAGGAAATCTGTGCCTCTTTCCAGCAAGGTGAGCATATCTTGCTTGAGTCTCTGAGATTTGGTGAGTGTAAAATCTAGCTTGTACATGCTTCATAGGAACAATTAATATCAAATTACTGGAATAATAGTGCATTTTCCAAAAGCCCCTCCTGCCCCCTCTGCTCCATCTGCTAAATGTGCTCAGGGCATTGCATGGCTCAGCATTTAGAACACTTCAGTCATTTGAGGGGAAAGTGACCTTCCCCCAGGTTAGAAAACCTTGTGCTGTGACCTAATGAGGACATTCCCTTGAGACCTGAGAGCCAGAGACCCTTTGTCCTCTGGGCTCTGATGTTCTCATGACGTCTGTGCGTGCTTTCACATACAATGGTCCATCAACAGTCAAATTATATCCACTTTTTCCATGTGCCTGTACAGTAAGGAGGGCAATTCTGTAAACTACATCTGAACATCAGTGTCATTACTATTATTAGACATCACATGTTGAAATTGTATTCACCCGTTCTCTCCTTTGAGTTTATAAGCAAGTGCCTTAGGGTAAAATGAGTTCTCTTCCTGGTGTCTAACACCTTCTTCTCCTTTCTTTCCATTTCTTCAAGCACCACAGAGTCCTAGCCTCCATCAACTCAGGCCTAGGTGCCAAGGGAGCCTCCACATCTGCCTCCCTGCCTCTAGTCCCTGTCCTTTCCAAAGGCAGTGTGAATACCTCCTATGTAAACCTTCCCAGTGCACCACTTGGATCATATGCTTCCCTTCTAGAGAAGCCCTCAATGACCACCCCCCACTGACTACTGACTCAAGTCCATACTCCAGAGCCTGCCATTTAAGAGTTTTTTCAGTGAGTTCCCAACTTTCTTTTCTAGGCTCATGTCCAATTACAGCCTGCTTCTACCCCAGAATGTCATCAAATAGATATGCTTACAACTTCCAATTACAAAGTATGCTTTCCCCGTCACATTCACCCAATTGCCTGTCTCCTTTTCCACCTCATGAAGTCCTCTGAAGCCAAGACTGAGTTCACAGGCCCCTTCTCCACAAAGTCTTCCTGGTTGCCCCAGTAATATGAAAGCATTCCTCCATCCAAATTCTTTGTTTTTTAGTTGAGCTTTGAAACATGACTTTACAACAATTACATATTCATTGTGAAAAACAGAACACGAAACATAAGGAAAATAAAACTTATGTATATCCCTCTCCCTCAAAGGTAACCTCATCTCATAGAACATCTTATCCCACTTCCAGACTTTTTTTCACATACATAGATCTACACACACATCTCACACATTCTAGATTTCCTGATTGGCAATGCTTGGGTATCATCTTGAATCACAGATGAAGTCTTGAAAAGTGCAATGCAGCCTGTACTAGACTGTAATCTCCCTATGGCTCACAATTCTTTTTATCCCCCATGGCACTGGGTACAGAACTTAACTGAATACAGTTATGCAAATGTCTGTTGAAAAACAGAATAAATAAATACCCTTCTCTGAACACCTGGGAAACTCTACACAAATGTTATCCAATGGCAATTAAGGGGTTGCCATTAAAAAATTACTTATTTTATTTGATGAACTACTTTTATTAGTTAATTGTGATGAATTATTCAAGATTTGACCCTTGTCAGGTCACAGGAGCCAATAAGCTAAGACAAGCAATAATCTGAGTTGATTGCTAGGTGCTTAGTAGATTCAAAGACTCCCACTCTTAGCTTCTTAACAGAAGCAGAGAAGACGTAGGTGATCCAGGGTAATGGGTAGGAGCTTGTTCTGGAAACTTCTCTTCCTAGCTCAGCTCTTGGTGTCCCAAATAAAGATGCAAGCTCCCATCTCCAGACCCCCCACAACTCCCCAAAGTGCAAAATATGGTATTTAGTTGAAAAACTAAGGATTGGGGATAACTCAATGCCCACATTTTGAAAGTACCTACCTAGCCTTGGGATGTTCTCTTATACTCTCAGAAGTTGGTCCTTTGTCTACCTCTAACGGAAATGTGGATGTCTTGTTTTTCAGTGGAAGTTAGTGTGGTTGCTGGATGCTTATTCAGAAAATATCTTCACAGGAGTGAAGTGGCTCTTCAAGGGCTGAGCTGCCCAGTTCAATTTTTCAGATGACTCATGTGGTGAGAGCTGAACTGACCTGAGGGAGCCAGCAGCCCCGGTGCAAGGCTGTTAGGTGAGGCGCTACCCTGACATCGGCTTGGATGAGTTGAGTCAATGCTGTCACTTTCCTTTTTAGGAGCCGCAAAAAAAGAGAAGGAAATGTGGCTCTCAGAGTCACTCTAAGCATTTCTTAGGACAGGGTGAAGACTTTAGAGTGCAACTGTTTGAAGCCTGGCCATGCAAATTGAAAAGGAAGGCCTGAGACTTAAGAACTATGATGATGCTGATAGTTGGATATTATCCTTGTTGTTGTTATTGCACTTGCTTGTTTGGTTTGAAAATAATATAAATATTTAAACCAATCCAAAGTAAAGTGTGTAGAAAAAAAAAATAACAATTTTGATTTATTTAACGTGTATACTCTCCCCCTTAACGAGAGTAAGAGGGATAATGTATTTCTCACAAAAAGAAGATTATTGTTGCTTGGAGGCTTAGAATGTTTTATGTTTCTTTCAATAAATTTTAGCTTTACTGCTACTTTTTGTTCCTAGAGACAGGGTCTTAATGTTGCCCAGGCTGGAGTGCAGTGGCTATCCACAGGTGTAATCATAGTGCATTACAGCCTTGAACTAACTTAAAAAAAGAGACTGCTTATGTTTGACAAGCTTAAAGAAATTATGCAGAGGTCTAGATAGGCAGCAAGAGGTGTTTAAGGTCTAGTTCATCTGTAGCTCTTTGTTATTGTAGATCACAGCTTTATGTCATTACTATTGATATAACTGGTTTTTATAGTTAACATGGACCTGCTCTTCAATTATGTAAATTTGTGGTGCCTAAAGCTAATGAGAAGATTAATTGAATAGGAAATTAACATGTTTCCGTTCTTTTCTTGGATTAATCTTTCTCCTTTCCATTGGATTCCCAGACAAACCATTGGGTATTATCTGGGTACGAGGTTACTACAAGATGCTACATAAGCTGATGTTAAGGTAGATAGACTTCATGTCAAGTTGTGGACACCATGTCTTTTCAGTAAGGACCAAAGAAACAAATATTCTGTGCTTATGTGAATTAAGTAAAAAAATTCTATTCTGATTCTTCTGAATGTTCTTCATGTACAGTCTAGACTATCTCCATGCACAAACTGGTCCTTCCTTCATACCTTGTGGGTAGTGGTGGTAAAGATAAGTTAGTGGAGACCACATTGTGCATTTTCATCTGTAAAATGGGAATATAAAGATTGATGTATCTCAGATAAATAAAATGTATTTTCTTGTGAGACTTAGGAAATTTGTCTCATTCTTTTATAGTCATATCTTATAGAGACATTATTATTATTATTATATTTAAATCCGTGAATGTTAAACAAAGTTCAAAATAACCAAATGGAACACATTCTCTTCCTAGAGGAGACACACTCTGATAATGGTAAATTTTTTTGGACAAATTAAAACAGATCTAAGTTAATCTTGGCTACAGGGACTAGGCCATCGTTTTGGCTGGAGTGATTCTATGAAGGTTGTGGGAAATCACAATGGATGCATTTGCCCAGGTGAGTCAGTGCCTGTTAAGAAAGTTCACATCTTTCTAATGGAAAGGAAGGCAAGAAGAAGATTCCAGGATAGGAATTTTCCTTCTCAGAGGCATTATAGACAAGATACTGTGTTTTATGGAAACTAGTGTACAAAATGAAGCTTTCTGTCCTCATTCGTAAGTATCCTAATACTTGTTAAGTAGCCATTCATTGTAAGACTCTCTGCTTAGTGTTATTCTCTGTGTCTTAGTTGAAAACCATTTTCATGGGGTCGCATATGATGCAGCTCATGAAATCCAAAATTCTGTTTTGGCCTCTGTTGTTCTACATGATTAAAAAAAAAAAAAACCCAGAAAGCACTCTTCTTTTCTCTGTCTCACTCCCCCATGTTTGTGATGTGTTGTTACCTTTTTCTCCCTCTCAAGGATGTTGTCAGGAGTGGGAGAGGAGAAACAGGAACCATGATGAGCTATGACTCTGAAAAGATGACATGAGCTTCCAGGAGAACATCACTTTGAGTGGGAGACATGGGTTATGGTTTTAATCTCATCTATACAGCCTCTTCTTAGGTGTGGTGTGACAGTGGTCTCGTATTGCACAAGCTATACTGCTAGTGTATTTACTCCTGTGTCATTTTCTTCATCACAGAATCCCCAACATCTGGCAGGTGTTCAATAAAATACTTGCTGAACAATTGACTAAATGAGTAAATGAAAATATACCCTTTCTGGAGTCCAAGTACAATGCCCCGTGTATGATGAACACTGAGCAAATGGTTTCAAGATGTGCTACTCTTTTTCAACCCACCTGACAGAGAGAATTCTTAGCCCGTTGTTGGCTACATTGGTATTGTATTGTCCTGATGATGAATGATGGATGGTGCTCAGAGCTGCTCCCTCCAGCACCATGTTAGTAATAAGGGTGCAGATATCTATGCATACACTGGCAGGGAGTGGTATTCTGTGGCTTCACTTGGGAATGGTGAAAGGTATGGTTATTAGTCTTTCTCCCACCTATGCCCACCTTGCTTTAAGGCTTAGGTTTTGCAATGCAGAGCTCTGTTGAAAGCTAGGAGCTAGGAGACAGCCAGACTTAATTGGTCCTGTTGAAATCTGCTAGGTCTATGCATCATAATGACCATGTTCATATGATGACAAAGAAGTCCCCTTAGATAAATTCTAATGACTCTAAGCGTATGAGTTGATTACCGAGTAAGCAACGCAGCTGGAGGAGAGATGGGAAAGTCTGACGCCTAGTGGTCATCAGGGAAGGCCTGCTACTAACCACACATGATTCTAACAAGGAAAATGTCGAAAGAGCCTTGTTGAATTTTAGGTCTGGAAGGGACTTAAAGAGAAACATTTTTAACTTAAAAATATATATTTGCTTTAAGACATCAGATCTGAGATTCTGTCTGCACCTTGACTGTGGTCTACATGGTGGGGTTGGATAAATTTGTGGTGGAAAGGACTGATTATCAGAAAAATGCAAACTCACTAAAAAAAGCCTGGAGCATATAGAATTGTACTGGCAGGATGGCTTCATGTCAAGTTGCATGCCCCATCCTCCAGTTCAAAGGATTGAAGAAAGAGAGCCAAGGGTTCAAGAATTACACACCTTTATATACACATTATTTATAAAAATAGTTGATTTGAATTAAGTGATTTCAGTAGTTCTCTTCAGCTCCAAAACATAACAGTCTTTAATAGATGGATCTGTAAGCACTTTGGTGGGTAATTGAATTACCTTCAGCAAGACATTGAATCTCTCTACCCTTGGTCCATACAAAAGTGGGAAGCAATTTTATTCCTTTAAAAGCTTTCTGGAAGGTAACTTAGTTACAGTTAACAAAGAAATTTAAAGGTAGAAAAATCCTTTGATCTCAAGTCTAGAAATACCTCCCAGAAAATAATTAAACAGCTAATCAAAGATGTGTAGAAGAATGTTCATTGCAAAACATTTTGAAAACAATCTAAATGGCCATTAATAGGAAATTGGCTAAAGTATCTCCATATAATGGAATACTATGAAAGAATGTTTTTGAAAAGGTTAAACTAAAGTAGGTCTACATGTTCTAACATTGTAGGATATTGAGACTATCTTGATTAAAAAGCAGATGACAAAGACAATATGGGGGCGATATGTGTTAAAAGATATATTGAAATGTTAAAAAATCTCAACACTGAATGGTGGGATTATATATGTGATCTTTTATTCTGTATGCCTTTTGGTATTGTCTGATTTATTTTTGACAATGAGTATAGATAAATTTACAACAGAAATATCAATGATAAAGTTCTCAAAATTTTGTGTCCTATCCTTATATCACCAAGAAGATGAAAAGATAGCAGAGATAATAGATGTAAAAACTGTTAAGTGTTACTCTAAGGCATACAGTCCCCAGTAAGGCAATTTTAATGACTTATGTTCCTTATTTTTACTAATAGAGTGCTTGTAAATTTTGAAAATAGTTCACCTAGGCTCTTGGGGTTGTCTTCAGGAGAGTTTTCATTCTGTCCACACTTGTGATCTACTGGAGCAGATGACCAGAAGCCAACTGTGAATCTCTGGAGGACAAAATAGGGAGTAGAAATATGTCATTTCTGAGAGCAAGTAGAATCCATTCCCCCTTTTCTGTAAATTTTCTAGTTAGACTCTACATCCTACAGATAAAGTGTTTCCTACAGTCCCCTTTTCTGCTCTGCCCAGTGAGACAATTGGTGCTATTTATTCACACTCTTACTGACAGGCAGAGCTTTGGTCCCTGAGTATCAGTCACCAGGAGATGTCCACGTGTCATATGCAGGGAACCAAGGTACTGCCCCTTGTGCTTCTGCTGTTGGGTGACGGCAGTAAGGAAACAAAGGGAAGAGGACACCAATCCCTCTGTGAGGGGAAAGCATCTGTGAACATATCACCCAGAAGAGGTTGGGTGAATGTGGTTATGATGTGGAGAGTGAAGCAGGAAGCTAGACTTGTAGCTGAAGCCCCGTATAGACCATTTCACTAAAATAAAAGCAAAAACCTAGAAATGACCACTTAAGCACATCTAGGGAGTTGTCATGACCCAGAAAGCGTTTTGTCCCGAAAGAAGTATATGAGGGAGCACAGTTGGTCTTTTTGTTGCTGTATAGCTCTTCTGCTCTGAAACGTTGCCCCCTTCCTATAAGATTTCTCAGAGCCCCATGTTATGCATCCACTCCAGGGCTGAAGAGCACCAAGTAGGAATGGATACTCATGCACAATTCTCCTCAGTCTTGGCTTTTGAAGCTCTTTCTGGGCTATTTTGCTTGCTGTTTGGAGGCAGCTAATAAACAGAATCTCTCAGGTTGCAGATTTTTAAATTTCCTTTTTATTTTCTTTATTTTTTTTTATTTAAATATGCAGGCAGAATTTGTCCACCAAAAAAAGATAGCTAAGGAAAACCAAATTATGTGAGTATTTTTGTCTTTTTTTTTTTTTTTTGAGTTGCAGTCTCACTCTGTCGCCCAGACTGGAGTGCAGTGGCTGCTCCCGGCCACCGCAGCCTCGACCTGCTGGGCTCTGGCGATCCTTCCGCCTCAGCCTTTCGAGTAGCCGGAGTTACAGGCATGCGCTACCACGCCCGGCTGATTTTTTGATTTATTGTAGAGATGAGCTCTCGCTGCCCAGGCGGGTCTCGAACCCGCGGGCTCAGGCAGTCCACTCACCTCAGCCTCCCAAAGGCGCAGGATTACAGGCTGAGCCACTGAGCCCGGCTATGTGAGTATTTTTAAGCTTTGAACCATGATATTCCTGTTATATAAGCATTGTTGGTGATGGTGACGATGACGATGATGATGATGATGATGATGATGGCGACGATACCCAGCAACTTGCTAAATGCTTTTAATATGATCCGAGCTTTAACTCTTACAAAAACCTGGAATAGAGATAAAACCATTTTATAGACGAGAGAGCTAAGACTCAGAGAGATTACCATAACATTCCCAAGATAACACTTGTTTCTTCTCACCCAACTCCATTCTTGACTCTCTGAACTCCTCTAGAGAAAGGTCTACATACTTCCTATTCATTCTTGAATGTTTGGGCCCATTTGCTTCAAAATCACTACTTCACCCAGCTACTCATGAGGCTGAGGCAATAGGGTCACTTGAGCTCAGGAGTCGGAGGCTGTAGTGTGCTATGACTGACTGTCTGTGACTACCCACTGCAATCTAGCCTGGGAAATGTAGCGAGATCCCACCTCTAAAAAAAAAAATTTATGACTTCAGAATCAAGGCCAACTTTTGAACTTGTGTGAGGAGCTAGTTATCAGTAGCAACAGCCTAAACAGTTAATTGATATTAGATAAGATGAGAGGCAATTTCACCGAGTAGTAATAACTTGGCTTCTCAAATAAGAGTTCTGGCTCCATCACTTACTAGCTGTTCAGATTTGTGCAAGCTACTTAACCTCTCAGCCTCTCAGTTTCTTCAATTGCAAAGTAAGGAATGGAACTCTTACCACATAGAGCTACTATGAGTAGAAAATGAGTTACTCATTTAACATGCTCAGCAGAATCTTGCACCCAGTAAACATCAATAAATGTCAGTCATTCTTTTCATTTTCATTACTGTCTTCTCAATGCTTAGTATTTTGCATGCATTATCTTATTGAACCCTTGCAATAAGTCTTTTCAGATAAAGTAATTAAGGCTTAGAGAGATTCAGTAGCCAGCCAAGAAGAAGAGAGCTCATGATGGGAAGGTTTGGGTTCCAACTCAGATCTGACTCCAGGCCCACCCTATACTGCCTTCTCAATATTGCTCACTTGACCAAGAAAATCTGAAAATGTCACAGAGTAAGGAGGACTCTAAAATTACTTTCATGTTGTAACAGGAAGATTTGGGTTTAGAGTACTTTTATACAAGGAAATACGAGAGCTGGTTCCTGAAGCAAGAACTATGAGGTGTATTTTTTAAATGCCATGTGAGTTATAAGTTTTCCAATGCAAGTGACAGCAGCCACTTTATGCTGTCATGATCACACTCATCCAACCTCTTCTGGGTGGTATGTTCACAGACTCTTTCCCCTCACGGAAGGATTGGTGTCCACTTCCCCTCTCTTTCTTACCACATTCACCCAACAGTAGAAGCGCAAGGAGAAGTACCTTGGTGCCCCGCTTGTGATAGGTGGACATCTCCTGGTGAGTGCTACTCAGGGATCAAAGCTCTGTCTGGTAGTAAGAGTGTGAATAAACAGCACCCTTGGTCCCACTGGGGGGAGCAGAAAAGGGGACTATAGGAACCACTTTATCTGAAAGGCATGGAGTCTAACCAGATTTATGGAAAAGGAGAATTGGATTCTATGCTCTCAGGGGATGATATTTTTCTATTCCCTACTTCATCCTCCAAAGATTTACAGTTGGCTTCTGGTCACCTGCACCACACTGGGACAGGATCACAACTCTCCTGAAGACAACACCAACAATTCGATCCTACATTTCTCAGGTGATGCCGTCAGGAATATTTCTCTCTCCATTTATAAACTATCTTTTCCTCTCTGTTGGCTTCTTTCTCACTCAGCAGTGGCTTCTTTCTCACTGCTTTCTTAGCAGCAAGATGGCTACTGGGGTCTTGGAGCTTACGTCTTAATAATCATATCGCTAGTGAACATTCTGCCCCACCCCAACCTCCCAACTTTAAACAGTTGGGATTTTAGCCATATCCCCATCCTCCAACCTCTGGGGAATGAGGAGGGGACTGAAGATCAAGGCAATCATCAACGGCCAATGGTTTTAATCAATCATGTCCATGTAATTAAGCTTTCATAAAAACTCAAAAGGACAGAGTTCAGAGAGCTTCCAGATAGCTGAATACATGGAGAGTGCCAAGGTAGGTGTGAAAGTTCCTCCCCTCCTTCCCATAACTCACCCAATGCATCTCTTCCATCTGGCAGTTCATTTGTATCCCTTGTAATATCTTTTATAATATACCAGTAAACGTAAAAAAAGTCATAACTCAAAGGAAAAAGGGCATCTCTTTCTCAATTGTTCCAGCAAACATCCTGGATGACTTCTCATTGATCTGCAGTTACATGCCCCTCCCCGAACCAAATCCTGTGGCCAGGTTAATGGAATTCTCTGATTGGCCAGACCTGAATTGGGTGACACTCCCAGACCTGAATTGGATGAGGGAGTATCCATCAATTTGACATATATGGACTAGGAGTAGGGTATCAAGTAGCTCTCCAAAGGAAACATTAGGTAACTATTATCAGAAGAAGGAGGAGTGTATACTGCTCAGGCAGAAAGGATCTATGTCCACTGCCATGCTGTTCTCTTATAGAGTATGAAGTCTTGGACAGGAGTGAGAAGACTTGAACTCCACTGCTGACTAGCAGACGAACCCTCACAAATCCCTTAACTCCTCACAGATTCTGCACTCCCATTTTTAATAACGTCTAGAAACTGCCTTTATAAAAAATCCACAAGGCTAGAATTGTAATGAAGGGGTGCTGAATCATAAGACGTTCATTATACTTATGTTCTTTTCTCTTTGACCCTTTCTCCCTTTATCATACCCTAGCCCTTGGGGCTGCCTGCAAGATTAATGACTCTTGCTTAATTCATTAATTCATTAACTAATGAACTAAGATAAATCCAAGATTTTCTCTTGAAGCACAATGAGTTATAAGTCATGCTGATCTCCTTGATGGTATTTAGAAGTTTAGTAAGCCAAAAGGTGTTAACAACTTTGATTCCCCCTTCCACATCTATTGTTCATAAGATTTATAACTTATAAACATTGGTAGCTTCCTCAATTGCTCCTGTAAATAACATAAGCCTCAGACTAATGCTTGAGGTATTTTTCACACTCTGCATTCAGGTAGACCATTTGGCACCAACCAGACCAGTGACCCCCACCCAGAAATTTGTGTGCACAAGACAATCTCAACACCTGTATGATTTTGTTCCCAACCAATCAGCAGTCCCAGTTCCTTAGTCCCATGCCCACCAAATTACTCTTAAAAACCCAAGTCCCTGAACCCTCAGTAGGGCAGATGTGAGAAATATCTCACATCCTCCTCACTCAGTCACTTTGCAATTATTAAACGCTCTACTGAAACAACTGCGGTCTCCGTCTTAGATTGAGTAGTAGGCATAAAAGTCCCTAAGGCTGTAACAATCTAATAATTATGTATGACCTCATTTATTATCATAAGAAGCCAATATTGAAAATACTTTCATTCACCAGCAACTTTGATTTTCTAGTTCAGATCACTAAAGTACAGACAGGTAAATCACCTACCCAGAGGTCACATGGGTGGAACTGATTTGGACTCAAGCAGACTGACTCCTGAGCCTCCATCCGTAACCACTAGGTTTTATTGCCATTTATCTGTAAAATGATGAGACTGGACAAGATGATCACTAAGGTCTATTCTTTTTTTTTTTAGCCTCAGTGTTCTGTATAAAGAAGAAAGCAAAGAAGAAGAAGGAGAAGACAGGAAGGAGGAATGAGGAGGGAAAGGGGAAGGAAGGAGAGGAGGAACTAATAATAGAGTGAAAGTCCCATTTTACGAACGCTAATTTGGAGGGATAACATGGACCTGGCCTCTTGGTTTTTAAGCATTTTTATCTTAAGTGGATATTTGCTAAGCTTATAACAAAAAAACTGTTGCTCTGTGATGTCTAAATGAATTTTGAGTTTGCTTTTTTTTTAATAGCCAGCACACTCATTGTCAGTTTAGTTGCAGAGATTACACTACTTAATAAAAACTTAATAGTTGGATATGACTGTGGAGAAGATATTTTTCTGCATAGCAGTAACTTCCTCTTCATTGTTTCTTTTTACCAAATTATTGAGTAAACATCAAAGTTGACTTAAATATTCACCTGCTTTAAGCTTCTTATCATCAAAATCTACTTGTGAAACTGCTTTGTCACCAGATGACTTAGGGTAAAAGCAGTCTATAAATTAATAACCTACATCAAAACGAGAAGCAGCTGCTTAATGTTGAATAATGGATAAGGCAAAGCTTTTTCAGGTTGGTAATTCGTGGTTAGATAAATAAAAATGGTCACACAATCTGAAAAGTTAACTTATTTAGGTAGTTCAGTAATATAAAAGGTTAAGCCTTAATATTTGGTATAAAAATGTCTACATTAAATATGTATTATATTTACTTTTTTTTTTTTTTTGAGTTGGAGTCTCACTCTGTCGCCCAGACTGGAGTGCAGTGGCCGCTCCCGGCCACTGCAGCCTCAACCTGCTGGGCTCCAGCGATTCTTCAGCCTCAGCCTTCCGAGTAGCCAGAATTACAGCCGCGCACTACCATGCCCAGTTAATTTTTTATTTATTGTAGAGATGAGGTCTCACCAAGTTGCCCAGGCGGGTCTCGAACCCGCGGGCTCAGGCAATCCACTCACCACAGCTTCCCAAGGTGCTGGATTACAGGCTGAGCCACTGAGCCCGGCTTATATTTACTTAAAAAAAAATTTTCCTGCAAAAGAATGCTTAACTTAAACTTCTTAGTATCTTGAAAAAATTTTAGAGACTACTATGGTGAAAGGGTGTATATTCCCAATTGTTCTCTTCTTGTTTGGGACTATTTGTTCAACCTCCTCACCAACATGACATATTAAGATTTTTTAAGAGATTACAACTGGTGTCATGATTCTAATTATCTGTTTAATAACCATGAAATTTGGTCAGTACTAAAAGGAATTTAGAAAGTATGTGTAATAATTTTTTTCCATAGAATTTCCTTCTTAAAAATGCGCATGGTATATATATTTTTAAATATATTTATTTATTCATTTTTTAATTTTAAAGATGTGGGGTAGCTATATATATTAATAATTATAAATATAGCAATAGCAACACCTTCTGCGTGTTTATGTGGCGTTTACCTTGGGCCAGTCTTTGCACTAAGTATTTTACTAATGCTTTAGTCATATAATTCTAATAAGCCAGTGCAATGAGTATTATATTTATATATTTTTTTTACAGTGAGGGTCAGAGACATTCATCAAAATTTCCAAAGTTACACAACTACTAAATAGTAAACTTAGGATTCAAATTTTTACAAAGTCCTATTCTAAGGCTAAACTTTTCCTCTCAAGTTCAGATAAATTTAAATTCTAGACTCACACAGTCCCCTTATAAAGTCTCCCCTTGCCACTCTGTTAAGAGCCAAAGGGTTCCTGAACAGAGATGGATGTTCTTTGTTCATGATTTCCCAAGGACTGGGTCAATGAATTGTTTTATAGAAATAATCTTGTGGGTGAAGAAAGGTGACCGTGAGTTGAGGCCCACACTGATCATGTGTTATATTGAAACTGTGCTCAGATCTCTGGGAAGATTTGCTCTTTCAGCCACTTTTTTAGTACAAAACACCACATGTATTATGCTGTCATCAGAGCCATCCTCGGTGATAATTGCAACATGCCAGCCATGAAACACCCAGCCCTGGCTCCCATGGCCTACTTCTGAAAGGAACTGCATGACTTTACAATTATCACTCAGACTGGCAGGGAGAAGGGGAGTGTGGGGAGCAGTAGGGGAAGAGATCTTTTCAATCTGGATGAACAGATCAGCTGCCTTGGATGCCATGCTGTGCTGGCCAAGACAGGTTCCTGTGACATCATGCCCCCACTCTCATACTGTCAGCAAAATTCCCTGAAGACAACAGCTGGTGCTTCTGCTCACTCCACGCTGGAATGTGTGCCAGTTCCTCCTTTCCTTGAGGCTAGTCTTCTCTCTACTCCTGAAGTCCCTCCCTCACCCAAGAGACTGGGTTCTATGAACACGAGGATGCTGGAAGAACTCGTTTTCATGCCAGTTAGAGGACCATGGATGAGGTGGCCCCAAACAGGCATTTCCAGAGCTTCTCTAGCAAGGTGCTCCCACAGGTCCTAGGTGGGCAGAGACATAGACAGGTCTCTTTCACCCTTGAGCCAGCAGGAAGGGGCACTATGAGACCTGAGCCCTAGAAGCCTCCTCCATTTTTCCCTGGTGCCATTTATATATTATCACTTCCCATGTGTGCTGAGATGTAAAAGACTTTGGGAAGTATAGATAAAATAGTTGGGAAAAACTTAAAGATTATTATAGTTATCAGTAAATAGCATATCATTACATAACAACAATATAAAAGTACAAAGAAGTTCAAGGATAGCTAAATCCTGATTTCCTAGAAAATAGAAAAAGCATTCCAGATATCTAAATGCTGCCTCTTAATTATTCATTTTGTGATAAGACTGTAATTATGTCCAAATAACCAGAAAGTTCAAATGTCCAGGGTTTCATGGTTCAAAATGCAGTTTCTTAAGCATAACCCTAGGGTACTTAGAGATTCTTTTTTTTTTTTTTTTTTACTATGAGATTCTTTTTGTTGTTGTTACAAATATTTTATTTTTTGTTTTTTTTTGTTTTTGTTTTAACTTTTAATTTTTTTAATTTTAAAGATGTGGGGTTAGGTATACAAATGTCCATTACGCAGGTGTCCTTGTTGATGAGGTGTGCCCCCTTTCCCCAGGCAGATTCCCACTATGGTCAATCCCACTACCCATCCCCCTCCTGGCAGTTTCCCGCTACTGCCAATCCTTTTCTTATAGTATTATGATAATTGTTCAAGGTCCGCCTATGAGTGAGAACGTGTGGTACTCAGTTCTTTGTTTCTGTGAAAAATCACTCTTTTTTATAGAGTGATTGGAGTTCTTCTGGGTATATTCCCAGTAGGGGGATTGTGGGGTCGTATGGAAGGTCAATTTTTAGATCTTTTAGGAATCACCACACTGTTTTCCACAGAGGCTGTACTAGTTTACACTCCCACCTACAGTGTAGAAGTGTTCCCTTTTTGCCACATCCTCTCCAGCATCTGTTATCTTTTGAGTTATTGATGATGGCCATTCTGACTAGAGTTAGGTGGTATCTCAGTGCAGTATCTGTTGGCTGCTTGTACGTTTTCTTTTGAGAACTGTCTCTTCATATCTTTTGCCCACTTTGTAATGGGGCTGTTTGTTTTTTTCTTTTTGGCACGTTTGAGTTCCTTGTAGATCCTAGATATTGAGCCTTTGTCAGACAGAGTTGGCAAATCTTTTCTCTCAGTCTGTGGGCTGTCTCTGTGCTCTTGGTGGTTTCTTTGGCTTTGCAGAAGCTTGTCAGTTTGATGAGGTCCCACTTGTGTATCTTATCTCTTATGGCATGGGCACTTGGGGTTTTGAACAGGAATTGGTTGCCTGTTCCAATTTCCATAAAGGGGTCTCCTGCATTTTCTAAGATTCTTATAGTTTGAGGTTTTATGTTTAGGTCTTTGATCCATTTAGAGTTGATTTTTGCGTGTGATGATAGGTAGAGGTCTCGTTTTAATCTTCTGCATGTGGTCAGTCAGTTTTCCCAGAACCATTTATTGAATAGGTTCTCCTCTCCCCAGTGTTGATGGTGGAGGCTTTGTCGAAGATGAGTTGTTTGAGAAATTGAGGCTTTGCTTCCAGACTCTCTATCCTGTTCCATTGGTCTATATGCTTGATCTTGAACCAATACCAGGAAGTTTTGATTATTGTAGCTTTATAATAGAGTTTAAAGTCTGGGAGTGTGATACCTCTTGCTTTTTTTTTTTTTTTTTCCTGAGGATTGTTTTGGAGATTCGTGGTCATTTATGTTTCCATATGAAATGTCCTTTTGTCGTTTCCAGGGAGCTGGGATTTCTTTCTTTTTTTTTTAATCAATATTTTTTATTATGGTTTTGTGGGGTACAATTAAGGGTTAGGTGTACAATTGCGTTTCATTCAGGCACCCTGTTGATAAGAGGTGTTTCCTCATCCCCATACAGATATTTGCTACTGTTAATCCCACCCACCCCCCCGTAGTTTCCCAGTACTGTCAGTCATTTTCTTACAATATTACATTGGATGTTCAAGGTCCATTATATGAGTGAGAACATGTGATACTCGGATGTTTGTTTCTGTGAGAGGTCACTCAGTATTATAGACTCTAGTTCCATCTAGGTTGCTGCGAAATTCATGATTTTGTTCTTTTTTATGGCTGTGTAGTATTCCATTGTGTATATGTACCACATTTTTTTAAATCCAGTCCTCTTTTGATGGGCACATGGTTGTTTCCAGGTTCTTGCTATTGTGAAAAGTGCTGCAATAAACATACGCGTGCAGGTATCTTTTTTATAGAGTGACTTAAGTTCTTCAGGGTATATTCCCAGTAGGGGATTGCGGGGTCATATGGGAGGTTGATATTTTGAGTTTTTAGGAATCGCCACACTGCTTTCCACAGAGGTTGCACTAGTTTACACTCCCACCAACAGTGTAGAAGTGTTCCCTTTTCGCCACACCCTCTCCAGCAGCTGTTATTTTTTGAGTTGTTGATAATTGCCATTCTGACTGGAGTTAGGTGGTATCTCAGTGTGGTTTTGATTTGCATCTCCCTGATGATTAGTGAGGTTGAACATTTCTTCATGTGTTTGCTGGCTGCTCGGATGTCCTCTTTTGGGAAGTGTCTATTCATATCTTTGGCCCATTTTATAATGGGGTTGTTTGTTTGTTTTCTTTTCAGCATGTTTGAGTTCCTTGTAGATCCAAGATGTTAAGCCTTTGTCAGATCTGGTGTTGGCAAATACTTTTTCCCAGTCTGTAGGCTGTCTCCCTGCTCTCTTGATGGTTTCTTTGGCCTTGCAGAAGCTTGTCAGTTTAATAAGGTCCCACTTGTCTATCTTCTCTCTTATGACCTGTGGGTTTCAGGTTTTGTTCAGGAATTGGATGCCAGTTCCAATTTCCATGAGGGTATTTCCTTCATTTTCTAAGGTTCTTATGGTTTGAGGTTTTACATTTAGGTCTCTGATCCATTTGGAGCTAATCTTTGTGCATGGGAATAGATAGGGGTCCTGTTTCAATCTTCTGCATGTGGTCAGCCAGTTTTCCCAGCACCGTTTACTGAATAGGTTCTCCTCTCCCCAGTGGTAGGTGGTGGAGGCCTTGTCGAAGATGAGTTGGTTGAGAAATTGAGGTTTTGCTTTTGGAATCTCAATTCTATTCCATTGATCTATATGCCTGTTCCTATACCAATACCAAGCTGTTTTGATGATTGTAGCTTTACAGTAAAGTTTGAAGTCTGGTAATGTGATACCACCTGCTTTGTTTTTTTGGCTGAGGATTTTTCTGGCTATTCTTGGACATTTGTGTTTCCATATGAATTCCTGTGTTGTCTTTTCTAGGTCTGAGAAGAATGTTGCTGGTAATTTGATGGGTATTGCATTGAATTTGTAGATTGCCTTAGGTAAGATGGACATCTTCACAATGTTGATTCTTCCAATCCATGAGCATGGGATATTTTTCCACTTGTTTGTGTCATCTTTGATTTCTTTGAGCAGTGTTTTGTAATTTTCATTGTAAAGGTCTTTCACGTCTCTGGTTAGGAAGATGCCAAGATATTCATTTTTTTGTGTGGCTATTGTGAATGAAATTGTGTTTTTTATTTGGGTTTCTGTTTGTTTATTATTGGTGTTGAGAAATGCGATTGTCTTTTGTACACTTATTTTGTATCCTGAGACTTTGCCAAAGGCCTTTATCAGTGTAAGGAGGTTTTTGACAGATTCTCTTGGGTTTTCAAGGTACACAATCATATCATCTGCAAAGAGGGATAACTTGACTTCCTCTTTTCCCATTTGGATACCCCTGATTGCCTCCTCTTCTCTGATTGCTCGAGCCAGGACTTCCAATACTATGTTGAACAGGAGGGGTGAGAGTGGGCATCCTTGTCTTGTTCCAGTTTTCAGGGGAAATGGTTCCAATTTTTGTCCATTTAGGAGTATGCTGGCTGTGGGTTTCTCGTAGATGGCTTTTACTATTTTGAGGTATGTTCCCTGTATGCCTAGATGTTTGAGGGTTTTTATCAAGAAGCGGTGCTGGATTTTATCAAAAGCTTTTTCTGCATCTAATGATATAATCATGTGATTTTTGTTTTGACATCTGTTGATGTATTTAATTACATTTATGGTTTTACGAATGTTAAACCAGCCTTGCATCCCAGGAATGAAGCCTACTTGGTCATGATGGATGATTTTTGAGATTGCTGAATTTGGTTTGCTAGGATCTTGTTGAGAATTTTAGCATCTATGTTCATCAAAGATATTGGCCTGTAGTTCTCTTTCTTTGTTGGATCTTTACCTGGCTTGGGTATCAATGTGATGTTGGCCTTGTAGAATGATTTAGGGACAGTTCCATCTTTTTCAATCACCTGGAATACCTTCAGTAGGATTGGTATCAGCTCCTCCTTAAATGTCTTGTAGAATTCTGCTGGAAAGCCATCTGGACCAGGGCTTTTTTGGTAGGAATTTTTCTTATTACAAAGTCAATTTCCTTGATTGTTATTGGTCTATTTAGGGTCTCAATTTCTTCTTGTTCCAATCTAGGTAGGTTGTGTGATGTCAGAAAGTCCTCCATTTCCTTAAGGTTTTCAAGTTTGTTTCCATACAAGTGTACGTAGTAGTCTCTAATGATCTTTTGTATTTCTTCAGGTCAGATGTGACTTCATCTTTTGTGTTTCTGATTGTGCTTATTTGATTTTTTTCTCGTTTTTTCTTGGTCAGTCTAGCTAGGGGACCATTGATCTTGTTTATCCTTTTGAAGAACCAGCTTTTCATTTCATTGATTTTTTTGTATTATCTTTTTGTCTTCTATGTCCTGGATTTGGGCTTTTATTTTGGTGATCTGGATTCTTCTGCTGAAATTAGGGTTTTTGTGGTCTTGCTTTTCCAGCTTTTTTAGGTGGCTTGTTAGGTTGTTAATTTGTGTTCCTTCCATTTTCTTCATGTGTGTTTGTAGGGATATAAATTCCCCTCTTACTACAGCTTTCAAGGCATCCCAGAGATTTTGGTAAGATGTGTCTTCATTTTCATTTGTTTCCAGGTATCTTTTGATCTCTGTTTTGATTTCATCATTGACCCAGGAGTTGTTTAGCATCATGCTGTTTAGTGTCCATGTCTTTGTGGGTTTTGGGGGGACTTTGTTGGTGTCAATGTTTATTTTTATTCCACTGTGGTCCAAGAAGGTGCATGGTAGAATTTCAGTCCTTTTAAATTTGCTTATGCTTGATTTATGGCCAATTACATGGTTGATCTTAGAACACGTTCCATGTGGTGATGAGTAGAATGTATATTCTGTGGTCTTTGGATAGAGTGTTCTGTAGGTATCAATTAAGTCCATTTGGTCCAAAGTCACATTGAGGTTCCGGATCTCCTTGCTGATTTTTTGTCCTGATGATCTGTCTAGGGTTGTGAATGGGGTATTAAAGTCCCCAGTTATGATGGTGTTAGAGTCAATATCTTTCTTTAGTTTTCCTAGAAGTTGCTTTATGAAAGTTGGCACATATATGCTTAGGATAGATATTTCTTGTTGATGGATTGAGCCTTTTATCATTAGGTGGTGGCCTTCTGTATCTTTTTTGATTTTTAATAGCTTGAAGGGTATTTTGTCTGAAATTAAAATCGCCACTCCTCCTTTCCTTTGTATTCCATTCACCTGAAGTTTGTTTCCCATCCTCTTACTTTGAGTCTGTGGGTGTCCTTTCTAGTGAGGTGAGTCTCTTGAAGGCAATAGATTGTTGCCTGATGACACTTTATCCATTTTGCCATTCTATGTCTTTTCAGTGGTGCATTTAGTCCATTCACATTTAGGCTAATAATTGAAATGCAAGAGTTGATCCCTGTCATAAGGTTCTTACAGAGTTGTTCCTGTTTGTTTGTTGTCTTTCTTTGGGTTCTGGGTTGCTTCATGTGTGTTTTTAATCTTTTGCCTGTACTCTTGTGAAGAATGTTGTTGTTCTTTTTTCTTTTTCTTCTGTGTTCAGTACTTTCTTAAGTGTTTCTTGTAGAGGTGGTCTTGGTGGCTGCGTAGGTTCTTAGGGATTGGATATCTGGAAAAGATTTCAATTCTCCCTCACTAATGAAGCTTAGTTTGGCTGGGTAGGTTATTCTTGGTTGAAATTGTTTATCTTTAAGAACTTTGAAGATAGGGCTCCAGGTTCTCCTAGTCTGAAGGGTTTCTGTGGATACATCTGCTGCTATTCTAATTGGTCTTCCCTGGTAGGTAGTCTGGTCTTTTTCTCTTGCTGCCTTTAGGATTTTTTCTTTTATAGCTACTTTGTTTAGGCGAATTATTATGTGTCTGGGAGTTGGTCTTCTCATTTGTTGTCTTGCAGGGGTTCTCTGAATCTCTTGTGTTTGAATTTTTTCATCCTTGATGAGATGAGGGAAGTTTTCTTGAATGATTTCATGAAATGTTTGTTCCAGTGTGGCTTCCTTTTCTCTCTCTGCCTCAGGAAGCCCAATTACTCTTAGGTTTGGTCTCTTGAAGTGATCATTCATCTCTTGCAGGTTTTGTTCTGTCTTTTTGAGCTTCTTTTCTATGCTTTTGACAGTTTGGGTTAGTTCTGTGTTTTGGTCTTCGAGCTCTGAGATTCTTTCTTCTGCTTGGCTAATTCTGCTTTCCATGCTTATTAGTCTGTTATTCATTTCCATCACAGTATTCTCTACTGCTGTTATTTCTGACATCAGCTCCTTCCTATTTTCCTCTTGTCTCTCCTCAATTTTTTTAATTCTCTTCATTAATGCCTTGATGTCTGGGTTTGTTGCATGTGACCAGTCATTCTGGGGGCTCATCATTGTTTGTGTTCCAGAATCTGTTTTCTCAGTGTCTGATCTCCCAGGGTCTGTGTGAGACTTATATTCTTCTTTTGGTTTTTCTTAATTTGTGTGGTTTTTCCCCCCTTCCTACTTTTTCCTTCCCTCCACATCACCATCTTCTTTAATTCTGTTATTCAGGGGTAAAGGGATTGGTTTTACTTCTGTTTGTTCAATCTCCTATTCTTTATGTATGCCCTCTTACCTTGTTCAATTCTGGAGTTGCACTGCAGGTTGGGGTGGTCCTTTTTGCAGTCTTGAGATTCACTTAAGGGGGGAGCTGTGATTCAAAATCTATCTGCAGGTCCTGGTATTCTCTGACAGGTGTGTGGATAATCTGAAACCCACTTCCCACTGCCTTGGGATCTGTCCATGCAGTGGGGCTGTAGGTTTACTCCCTGAAATAAAATGTGGTTAGCAGAGGGAAGAGAATGGAGCAGACAGTGGGTTGAAGAGGGGGTTGGAGAGATAGAGGAGTAAGGAGGGAAACAAACGTGTGCCAAAAATGGAGAGAGAGACCTATACTGAAACAGATAAAAACAATAGACCACAGCTACTGATGAACCAACTCCCATACAAAAAAAAATAAAACCTATAGTGATGCTAACATACAAGCTAACCAACCACCTTATTGGTGTGCTGTTCCTCTATACAAAGATATGGTTTACAGAGAGAAGAAAAGAGAAGAAGAGGAAGAGAAAAAAAAGGAACAATACAGTAGGAATAGAATTAAGTCATTAAACTAACAGAATCAATGAAGCACACTCTGAGACTTTTCGTTTAAGTCCAATGTCCTTTCAGTTCTGATTTCTAGCTTTCTTTTGAAGCAGGTAGATTAGTTTGCAGTTAGGGTCAGTTGCCCCGGTCCGCTGTGAAGGACAGTTCAGATCACCCTCTGTTCACCACTCTGGCCTATGTCTTTTTCAAGCTTGTTTCTCCCATTTCAGTGTTGTTGCCTTGAATCGCCAGCAGGTGGTGCTATCTCAGCTGCTCGCCCCAGAGGGGGCGGGGCTGGACAGGAACCCAGCAGAGACTGGAGATGGTGCCTGCCTCAGGGCACAGGCAGGAGACTCACAGCGGGCAGGACGTCTCGGTTGCTGGAGAGGTGGCAGCGATCCTAGCAGATCTTCCCTGAAGGGGCTTCAAGGACTGAAGTCATGGATCGCCTCCGGCCCGGGTGGTGCAATGTGCTACCGGCGGTGGCGGCGGTGGCTGCAGTGGCTGCGGCGGTGGTGGCGGCGTCTGCGCTGCAGTGGCTGTCCAGTCCGCTGCAATGCCCTAGCGGTGGCAACGACTGAGCTCCATATGGAGAGCAGGCTGTGATTTTGGGGTCCACAGCCCCTGGGGCGAGAGCCAGAGACGCACTGCAGTTCTCCTTTGCAGAGGGTTTCACAGACCAGGTTGCCCGTCGCCATCTTGCCGGAAGTCCTCTACTATGAGATTCTTAAGGGCCTCAGAATCACTGAAGATGAATATGTTTCCTGTCATTGTTGAGTATTTGATTGTCATCTAATTCATCATATAATTGTAATTCATTTATGATGTGACATTAGGATAATATTTTACAGTTTATCACTGTAAACTTAGCTCTTCTGAGGTATTTTGACTGCAATTAAGATAAGCTACCAAATCCTCACTAATAAAACAATGATTATGTCTTGTTTATGAAATCTTAACCTGGTCACCCAGATCTCCTAACTTTGTTGCTTCTTCAAACTGCCATGCTCTTCTATTTAATAGCCATAATTTTAAATTATTTTTTACTGTAAATAAGCATGGCAGGTTTAAAGATGCTATATTTCTGAAGAATGACATCTAAGGAAAAAGATTTTTTTTAAATCATCATTTATTCTTACTCATTAATTCTTAACTTCTCTCTGTCAGTGCTTAACTTAAGTTGGCCATTATCTCTGGTCTATGAAGGAAATCAAAATATTTTATCCTAAAATATATTTCTTCGACATATTTTCAAATAACTTATGCAGGGCCAGCAAACAGAAGTGACCTTGCAAAGCTGTCTTTCATGGGGAAATATCACATCTGTAGAAAAATCTCCATTAATGCAGCCGTAGGTCCACTTTCTATGCCTTTCCCAGATCTAGGAGAAATTGAAAGTCTGACACTTTAAAAAATCTGATAAGAACCACTATCTTTTCTCTCTAAGGCAGGCTTCATCTATATTATGAGGCCAACTCTGCTAGCCAATCTTCTTCCCATCTCTCTCTCTCTCCCCATCACAGCCTGTTTTGCAACTAAACTTGGTTTACTAACATAATCTATTTTTAGCCATGCTCTGAGTCTGTGTTCTTTCTGTAACCTCAGAATGGTATATAGGCTGCTCTGTCTTATTGCTGGGTTGGATCTTCATTCTGAAGATTCCTGTGTATACATATAAAAAAAAATGTAGCCAGGCTCGGTGGCTCAGCCTGTAATCCCGCACCTTGGGAGGGTGAGGTGAGTGGATCGCCTGAGCCCGTGGGTTTGAGATCCGCCTGGGCAGCAAGACCTCATCTCTATAATAAATCAAAAAACAGCCAGGTGTGGTAGCGCATGCCTGTAATTCCGGCTACTCGGAAGGCTGAGGCGGAAGGATCGCCGGAGCCCAGCAGGCGAGGCTGCAGTGGCCGGGCGGCCACTGCACTCCAGTCTGGGCGACCAAGTGAGACTCCAACTCAAAAAAAAAAAAATGTGTATGCCTTTTCTCCATTAATCTGTCTCATGTTAGTGGTTTCCCTGCCCAAACCTTTAGGGGGCAAATAGCCTGTTGCCTCCCTAACTACAATTAAACATTTATTTTCTTCATTCTAAAACATGATCATTCCTGGGAATTTGTACATAGGTTGCTACTTCTACATAACAATTTAGACAGAAAGGCAACCCACTATGACATTCATTTGACTGCTTGTCCAAAACCAATATTTCTATCATTCTATTGGGGTCACCAGTCTTCCTTTATTTACCCAACTACAAGTGTTGGGACAAACTCATATTAGTATGCACTGTATACACAATATTTTCTCCAACGTTCTTAAATCTTTCTCCAATCTTCTTAAATCAAGGTTTCTTATGCTCTACTTTCAAATAAAATTTTTTCTCTGACTCTTCCTTTCAGCATGCAGAAACCCACCTTCTAAATTATGTTTACAAGTCATTTGTATGGTATCATGTTCTAAGTAACCAACAACCTGCCTAGAGCAAACACTTGGTTAACAAAATCTCAATTTACATTAGAACTTTTCTCTGAAAGTGCTAGTGTTCAAGAGCATTGCTAAATAAAGATTTTAAAGTACCTCACACATTGATGCTCAACAAGTATTAAGTTACATATATTTGATATTTCTTTTGCTGTCAACCAATTAAAAATTATTAGAATGTGGCATCCTATACTAAGAACAACAGACAGATCATCAAGGCAGAAAGTCAACAAAGAAACATTGAACTTAAACTGGACTGTAGAAGAAATGAACCTAGCACACCTTTATAAAACATTCAACACTTAAACTGCAAAATATGCATTCTTCTCATCAACATATGGAATATTTTCCAACATAGACCACATGATAGACCACAAAACAAGTCTCAGTGAGTTCAAACAAAAAATCAAAATAATATTAAATACCTTCTCAGACCACAGTGTAATAAAACTAGAAATCAAACCCAGGGAGAACCCTCAAGAGCCACACAAATACATAGAAATTAAACAATCTGCGCCTGAATGATTTTTTGGTTCAACAGTAAAATGAAAATGAAAATTTAAAAATTTTTCAAAATGAGTGACAAGAACACAAGTTATCAAAATCTTTTAAGATACAGCCAAAACTGGTCCTCAAGGGAAAATTTATGGTGCTTAAAGCTTACATCAAAAATACCAAAAGATCACATATTGACAGTCAAATGTTCTCAGGGAACTAGAAAAACAAGAAAGAAAAAAAAACCCTCCAAAGCTAGCAGAAGAAAAGAAATAACAAAGATAAGAGCAGAACGAAAAAAAATTGCAACATAGTCCCAAAACAGAAGGACCAATGAAACAAAAAGCAAGTTCTTTGAAAAAATAAACAAAACTGATAGACCATTCCCTAGATTAAGAAGAGAGAAGATTCAAATTAGCTTAATCTGAAATTAAAATGCACACATTACAACTGATACCAGAGAAATATAAAAGATCATTCAAGATTATTACAAACATCTCTATGTAAATAAACTAGAAAATATAGAGGAAAAGAACAAATTTCTGGAAATGTACACTCCCTCAACCTTGAATCAGGAAGAAACAAAAACCCTGAACAGTCCACTAATGAGTAGCAAGATTGAATCAGTAAAACAAACAAAAAACAAACAAAAAACACCAAAAAACAGAAAACAACCAAAAAAAAAGCCTAGGATCAGAGAAATTCACCACTACATTTTATCAGACTTTCAAAGAAGAGCTGGCATCAATCCTACTGAAACTAGTCCATAAGACTGAGAAGTAGAGACTCCTCCCTAACTCATTCAATGAAGCCGGTATCACCCTTATACTAAAACCAGGAAGAGACACAACAAAAAAAGAAAACTACAGACCAATATCCCTGACGAATATAGATGCAAATTTCTACAGCAAAATACTAGCAAACTGAATCCAACAGCACATAAAAAGGCAATTTCCCACTGTCAAGTGGGTTTCATTCCAGAGATGCAAAGATGGTTCAATCTGTGCAAGTCAATAAATATGATTCACCACATAAATGGGATTAAAAACAAAAACTATAAAGCCATTTCAATAAATGCAAAAAAAAATTCAGTAAAATCCAGCATCCCTTCATAATAAAAATCCTCAACAATGTAGTCATAGAAGGAATTCACTCAAAATAGAAAAGCCATATATGACTAACCTACAGCCAACATCACACTGAATGGGGAAAAATTGAAAGCACTCCCCCTCAGAACTGGAACAAGACAAAGATGACTTCTTTTACTACTTCTATTCCACATATTTATGGAAGCCTTAGCCAGATTAATCAGGTAAGAGAAAGAAACAAAAGATACCCAAGTTGGAAAAGAGGAAGCCAAACTGTCTCTGTCTGCTGATAATATGATCTTATACCTAGAAAACCCCAAAGACTCCTCCAAAAAACTCCTGGACTTGATAAATGAATTCAGTAAAGTCTCAGGTTACAAAATCAACACACACAAATCAGTAACAGTGCTATATACTAATAATAACTAAGCTGAGAATTAAATCATGAATTTAATCTCATTTACGATAGTTACCACCCACTCCCAAAAAAACCTAGAGATATATTTAACCAAGGAGGCAAAAGACCTCTACAAGGAGAACTACAAAACACTGATGAAAGAAATCATAGAGAACACAAACAAATGGAAAAACATTCCATGCTTATGGATTGAAAGAATCAACATTGCTAAAATGACCATATTACCCAATATTACCTAAAGCAAACTACAGATTCAACATAATTTCTATCAAATTATCAACATCATTTTTCATAGAATTAGAATCAAAATTCATATGGAACCAAAAAAGAGTCCCAATAGCCACGGCAATTCTAAACAAAATGAACAAAGTTGGAGGCATCACATTATCTGACTTCAGATTATATTACAAAGCTATAGTAACCAAAACAGCATGGCACTTGTACAAAAGTAGACACAAAGAAAGCATACACTGGGCAAAGGACACCCTATTCAATAAATGGTGCTGAGAAAACTGTATAGCCACAGCAGAAGAATGAAACTGGATCCTTGTCTCTCACCCTGTCTCAACTCAAAATGGATTAAATGCTTAAAATGTAAGACCCAAAACCATAAAAATTCTGGAAGAAAACCTAGGAAAAACTTTTCTGTACATTAACCTAGATGAATAATTTATATATAAGTCCCCAAAAGCAAACACAACAAAGACAAAAACAAACAAGTGGGGCTTAATTAAGCTAATAAGTTTTTGAACAGTTAAAAAAAAATCAACAGAGTAAATAGGTAACCTACAGAATGAAAGAAAATATTTGCAAACTAGACATCTGACAAAGGACTATTAACCAGAATCTACAAGGAGCTCAAACAAATCAGCAAGAAAAAGAATAGCATCATTAAAAAGTGGACAATCAACATAAACAAACATCTCTCAAAAGAATATATACAAATGGCCAACAAATGTGAAAAAATGCTCAATATCACTAATCACCAGGGAAATGCAAATTAAAACACAGTGACACACACTACCTTACCCCAATCAGAATGGCCATTATTAAAAAGTAAAACAACAACAACAAAAACAAATCAATAGATTTTGGCATGGATAAGGTGAAAAGGGAACACTTGTACACTGTTGGTGAGAATGTAAATTAATATAGCCTCTATGGAAAACAGTATGGAGATTTTTCAAAGAACTAAAAATAGATCTACTATTTGATCCAGCAATCCCACAACTTGGTATCTACTCAAAGGAAAATAGATCATTATACAGAAAAGACACTAGCACTTTATTTTTTTTTTTTTTTTGAGTTGGAGTCTCACTCTGTCGCCCAGACTGGAGTGCAGTGGCCGCTCCCGCCACCACAGCCTCGACCTGCTGGGCTCTGGCGATCCTTTTGCCTCAGCCTTCCAAGTAGCTGGAATTACAGGCATGCGCAATCACGCCCGGCTGATTTTTTGATTTATTGTAGAGATGAGGTCTCGCTGCCCAGGCGGGTCTCGAACCCGCGGGCTCAGGCAATCCACACACCTCAGCCTCCCAAAGGCGCGGGATTACAGGCTGAGCCACCGAGCCCGGCTACACTTTATTTATTACAGTACAACTCACGGTTGCAAAGATGTAGAATCAACCTAAATGCCCACTGACTGATCAGTGGCTAAAGAAAACGTGGTATAACTATATCATGGAATACTATTCGGCCTTAAAAATAATGAAATAATGTATTTTTGCAGCAACATGAATGAAATTGGAAGTCATTATCCTAAGTAAAGTAACTCAGAAATGGAAAAGCAAATACCACATGCTCTCACTTAATTGTGAGAGCTAAGCTATGTGTCTACAAAGGCTTATAGAATGTTACAATGGACACTAGAGACAGAGGAAGGCAGGGAAATGAAGGAAAAAAAATTACCTATCAGGTACAATGTGTAATAGTGGAGTGATAGGTACACTTAAAGCTCATACTCCATCACTACTGTACAATTCATCCATGTAAACAAAAACCGCTTGTGCCCCTAAAGCTATTGGGAAACAAGCAAACAAAAACAAAACACTTAAAGAAGCCAGTTTCACTCTCAACCTCCTTAGATAACTTGATCTATTAACAGACCTTGGAAATATAGGGAGGAAATAGAATTTTCTCTGTACTTTTCATACTTCTTCATGGAGTCACAAAAGACAGATGAACAGAAGGTTACTAATATGTATACATGGGAGATAGGGAAAACTCTAAGAGTAAATCACTGAGAGTTAATATCAAAGAAGTGGCTTTGACTTCCAGCTAGTAAATGAATAAGAACTATCCTTTGCTGAAATAAAGAAAGAAGGATGTGAGGAAGAGTAGGTTATGGGGAGATGGCCAGAAAAAGGTAAACAAGGGTAAGATTTGTCCTGCAGGTTTAGGTCAGTGCCTTCTCCATTAAGAAGAGTCTAGTGATTTAGTCATCCTTCTCTTCCTAGTGAGAGCAGGAGACACCCTTACAAACATAGATTTCCCTTCTAGATGTAATTTTCTCATATAAAAGAGTAACTTTTGCTTTGTTTTCAGAGCTTCTCGGCAATTTCCCAAAATAATCAGTTCAAAACAATCCTTATGCCAAACAGGCAAGTTTTGAAGTGGCATGTTCTGGTCTGCTACAGTCATATTTTGGCATTATGAGTCCTGAATTCTATCGCTAAGAAGCAAGCTCCACAGAAACAAAGAACCGAGTATCACATGTTCTCACTCGTAAGCAGACCTTGAACAACTATGGTAATAGTATAAGAAAGGGATTGGCAGTAATGAGAAACTACCAGGGGAGAGCAGGGATGGGATTGGCAGTAGTGGGAAACTGCCGGGGAAAGGAGGGGCACACCTCTTCAACAAGGGTACCTGCATAATGAACCTTTGTATACCTAACCCTGAATTATACCCCACATATTTAAAATTAAAAATTTTTTTAAAAAGCAAGCTCGCCTGTGAAGATAATATTTTGGTCCTGCTGCCCTCTAAGCTTGCTTATTCATGTTCCGTCCTCTGTGATGTGGAAAAGAAATGCTGGTTACTCTTTTGGTCAAGTGCCCTTTTTGTAATTAAGTCTTTCCTTGGTTTTCTCTTCTTCGTTCCCGAACAATTTCTGTCTTCAAGCATTCCGGTCTTTTTTCCTGCGTGGCTTTTTTCTTATTCATTTGGCCAGTGAGAGATTTGGGTCTCCTCCATCCCCTGAAAGTCTATCGAGGAGTGTTGAGCTGCCCAAGTGAGGACTGCCCTCTCCCTGTGGCACTCTCAGACTACACCACGCAGCCCATGGGCAGGGAGGAAATGCAGCAAGAGAGGAGGGTAGTCTGGATCCTAGCAAAGGCTATAAGTGAATAGATTATAGCTGCATCTTATTAGCAGCTTTTGGAACATTTAGCAAACTACATCCTCACAGATCTGAGACATGAGGTTTACAGGGAAAATGAGAAATGTGAAAGGGGAGAGAATTGCCTCCTGTTTCCGTTTCTGAGCTGTGCATCTAGGCCACAGGAAGGTTACTTTTCTACTGTAATTGGAAATGTTCATTTTCATTAAATTGTATAATGAGTCATAAGGTTTACTTCCACTGGCAATGACCACTGATTTCTCATCCTAAAGAAACTATCTTCTACAGAGTGTTCCCAGCTCAGGATTATGACAATGGCTTTCTCTTATCTATGACACCAAGTTGGAACTCCCCTTCTTGCTTTTCAAGGCATCCAATAACTTGCCCCAGATACTTATTTGACCACCTTTCCTATAGTTTTTTGGAGAGTTCCCTTTGCTCAACTAGAGAGATCTATTCACCCATGCCAACATAAGCCACTACTGTTCCTACTGCTATCTTTCACTAATACAACATGGAAAGCTGGCCCTTCTTGTATCCACTCTACAAAATCTAATAACTTCTTCTAAGCCCATTTCAACTTTCTCCAGGAATTATGGATTCTCAGAAATAGAAGGTTTTATTCAATCCAGCACTTAGCTCATAGCAGGCACTTTATCTTTGTAAATGAATTAATGAACTATACTTCTCTGAAAAAGTCCAGCTGGGACCCTATTTTTTATTGTACCTATTCAAAACATTTTATTAGTCAAAACTAGGGACTAAATAGAATCTCCCGAAAAACTAGCCCTGAGAAACGTTAATTCCACTTTTGAAAGATGTGGGGAAAGTGATTTGATGGCTGGTGTTGATTATTGTAATTCACTGCAATTACAGACTTGCATAACAATTGTTTAAACTGTTTAGAATAGGCCATGGAGGATGCCCTGATTCAACCAGGCCTGCAGCAATAAAGTAAGAATTTTAGACTACGGAACTCTTGGTTAAAGGCATTTACTCCCGCCAATTCATTGTCTTAAATTGCAGAAAAAGAGGACAGATAAGTAGCAAGAGATATCCACTGAGGATGTGACTAAGTGGAAACCATCTCATCTTCTAGAGAAAAAAAAGTGGGCACTTACTTAAAAGTGGGTTTCTCATAGACTAAAAAGAGCAAGAGGTAAATTCTTATGTCCTGTAGAGTTTCATGACTAATAGTTTCCGAAGTGAGACTTCCTAGGTTTGAATCCTGCTTCTGCCTCTGTGACCATGAAGAAGTGACTGTGCCTCAGTTTTCTCTTGTATAAGAGGAAAATAACATTATGTGAGAAAAAAATTTTAGAGAATAGTAAATAAGTTGCTTTAAGCATTACTCCTGCTATATGGTAAATTTTCATTAAATGTGAGACCAAAAAAATTATTTATTTTATAGAAGGGAAACCACAGGCTATAAAAGAAGAATAGTATGAATTTCTCACTTTCTGAACTATATATCTTTTCCTGTTGGTAGGGACAGGAAGTAAGGTTTAAGAAGAAAAATGAGTATTTTTCCAGGGGGAGGTGGTAAGAATGAATTAATGATTTTTTGAATCACGAAACATGAGGTCATTCATATACAGTAAAAAGGTTTAATGCAACTTCCCACCAAGAGACGCAGAGTTGCACAGACAGTATAGAAGATCATGGGTATGGGGTTAATAAAAAGTGAGACTGGACCTATTGGAGGCTGGGCCTAGAGGTGCCAGCAAAACACTAGGGCTGGGAGTCCTATGAGTGGATTAGGAAAGGAGAATTATGTCAACTCCTGTGTGTGAGGATATGGAGGGGGAAAAGTCAAACATATCTGTATAGACTAGTGGCCAAAAATCTGAGATGGAATCTTCTCAGTGACTCTAATATTGGCCCAGAGTAAACCTTCCTGAAAGTAGTACCTAGAAAATATGGATCAAGAGAATGTGAGTTGAAGGAAGGTGAAGGAAGCATGTGGTTGGAATGTCAAGGCAATCATATGGGCTTAAGGGCCTGGGATTTCGTTTGGTCTTCTGTTTAATGTTTGATATTAAGAAAATGGTATAGGGAAGTGGCTGGAGTGGAAGGCCAGTATAGGCAGAAGTTGCCTGACTTGTTTTACAGAGTGTTTCTCCTGGGGCATGCCCCAGGCAGCTCTACGAGTTCTGAGCAAGACATACATGCCTAAATTCATCTTTAGTTACTCACATTCTGAAGTCACTGACACCTATTAGTCCATCTCTGCTCTTGAAAAAAGACTCGACATTGCAAGCTCTGCCTAGGCCTTTTCTTGGGAGTCATTGTTGGCTCCTTGAGAGAGGTCACTTTGCTTGGTGAAAGATTATAAGTAAAAATAGAAGTCCCTGTGTAACCTCCTGGGCAAATGACTTATTCATGGGTTCTAAATTATTGAGGTCATTGAGGAGAGTGCTATTTTTAACATTTGAGAAAGGAAAGAATGGGGTAAGATGTGCTTTAAGGAAGGCTGTGTCTTCATAGGGCAAAAGGCAAATGGTGTAAGCAGTGATGGAGAAGAAGGGGGCATTGTATGTACCCTGTGATAGCATATACTCAGTGGGTGACCCTCAGAAGCCTTCTGTGTGCAGATGAGTCTGCCTCATTTGCAGTCAGCCAGCCAAGAAGGGTCCTTTGGAGAGCTGGGTTGGCAATATAGGCAGGTGCCTTAGCTAGAGTCATTTTTCTGGAGTGCTGGGAAGAACTATTTGCCACAAAATGCTATTCTCATCTTTTGCTGTTTCTCCAGAGTTTGAGGATTTTATCTTGAAATGCAAATTTTCCCTTGGAGACTTCACACTTCGATGGTTTATCAGCTGCCACCTCAATTATTCGAGTACACCTTTGCAAGAAAACCAATTGCTAGTTGATTGAGAACAAAAATAGGATACAGAATAGTGCTTGGGGTGGGGGGGGGAGGAATGTTACAGTAGATGAAAAGTTTGAGATGTATAAATACAGGAATGAGGACTCTGAGAGAGGAGGAAGAAATTGACAAAGACAAATTTATGTTTGTGTTGGGCTCAGAACATGATACCCCAAAGCATGGCTCCTTAGTGTGCCTTGTGCTTTGAACTAAAGAACCTTGGAAAGGCTGCAGAATCAGAGTCTTTCTGGCCTTCTCCCATCCTCCTGTCTTCTATCCCCTCTTTCTTCCCCCAAAATGAGTTATATAACCCAGAATTTCTTTTGTCCAAGGTGGTTTGTAGAAACTAGAACCCCTCTCTCCCAAAGCAAACCATGAAATCTAGAAAGGTCACTATCTCCCTTCTCTCTTGAAGACCTACATTCCAGAGTGTTCCTGCCCAATACCTGGGTAAAAGGAATGCTACACGGAAAGCCCAAGAAGAATCTGAACAGAAACAACTTGCTGGCTTCTCCCCATAACCTATTACCATTAGATCACACCCTTTTTGTCCAGTCACATTTCTTCATCAAACCAAAGCATACAAATAGACAGTTTTTCCTGGGTTTTTGAATCTTGATTTCCGTGTTAGGTAAAACCTTTATTAAATAAATTTGTTAAGCTTTTCTGAAGTTAAGCTGTCTTTTATTATAAGAATGTTGTCTGAGACCTTATGGTGAATGAGAAAAGGTATCACAACTTTCTGCCCCTACATTTAAGAACACAATATTAGGCCAGGCTCCGTGGCTCAGCCTGTAATCCCGCGCTTTGGGAGGCTGAGGTGAGTGGATTGCCTGAGCCCGCGGGTTCGAGACATGCCAGAGCAACTTGGCGAGACCTCATCTCTACAATAAATCAAAAATTAGCCGGGCGTGGCAGCACGCGCCTGTAGTTCCAGCTACTTGGAAGGCTCAGGTGGGAGGATCACCGGAGCCCAGTAGATCGAGGCTGCGGTGGCCAGGAGCGGCCACTGCACTCCAGTCTGGGCAACAGAGTGAGACTCCAACTCAAAAAAAAAAAAAAAAAAAAAAGAACACAATATTTCCCCTGCACTATTTCTGAGCGCCTTGAAGAATTTCAGATGATTTTCTCTTCTATCCATTCTTCATTTCCTTATAACAACTTCATATCTAGATTTGACCAAAATTATTTTTAGATAGTCTATAATTTGTTTAGCCCTGTGTATGAATTTGCTGGTTTTTTCATTTAATATTCTTTAGTCTTCTTCCTTGGTACTCCCTGCCTATTTAGCATTCTTTTTGACTTCCCAGTGTCTGAATCTCATTTTCCAAAATAGGAAATCCTCAGACCTGGAGGCAGTGCTTACCTTCCATTATAGAAGCTCACTCGCAGCTATGATATGAACCCTATCCTACTCCACTCCAGATATGAGTCTTCAATAATCCAAGTTATGGAATCAGAGGCCAGTGGCCCAAGAAAACAGGAATGGTACAGAAACCTTGCTAGAGAGAACAAAAGCAGCTGCCTCTGGTTTCTACTGGCAACATCCTGAGTCCAACATCATGGCATCAGCAAACTGCAGCATCTGTGCTGTCTGTACCTTTTGTGCCTGTAATGTCTTCATGGGGTCAGCTCTGTGGTCTGTCCACCTCTTCTTTCTAGAAATTCTGTAAGCTAGCAAATAACCTCTTAACAAAGTCCAATTCTGCTTAAATTGACAAGAGTTTGTATCTGTTACGTGTAACTTAGAGTTCTAATTATTTATTTATTTGACACAAAAATTTTTCTATGTACAAGCACTTTACAAATATTAATCATTTCATTGAACTCAGATACAAGTCTCTGAGGTAGGAATTATTATTATCCCCATTTTAGACATAAAGAAACCAAAGTTCAGAGAGGATATTTAATTTATTAATCAAATAATTCAGTTGGTAAGTGCAGAACTGGGATTCAAATTCAGACTGTCCATGCTCTTGACCATTTTGTTCTCCCGCTCCCCAGAGAGATCTTTCCCCATTGTTTTTTCTTGCAACCCCTAACCCCCAACTACTTCTATTTACCTTCATGCCTGGGCATTTCCCATCGTGTAATAAACCATAAGGGCTTGGGTGTCTCAGTCCCGCCTGGGGTAAAAATTTGTAAATTTTCCCAGTTTACAAATCTAGGCCACTAAATTCTCATCTCTCCTATTCAACATAGTACTGGAAATTCTAGCCCAGGCAATCAGGCAGGAAAGAAAATCAGGGATATCCAAATAGGAAAAGAGAAAGTTAAGTTATCCCTTTTTGCAGATAATATAATTCTATACCTAGAAAACCCTAGAGTCTGTCAAAAACCTCTTGACACTGCTAAATGTCTTTGCTAAAGTCTCAGAATACAAAAATCAGTGCACCAAAGACCATTCATTTCTTTTCTTTTTTTTAGTGGATAATGATTTGATTAAATTTTTAAATGTTGTGGGTAAAGAGAGGTAAGATCCATTCAGAATAATTGTGGGGAATTATTATAAGACAGCCCATTTTCAAAACACAGACATGATCCTCCTTTGTGTTAGGAGGGCCAATGACATTTAAACACATTATAAAAAACAGTTCTCCTCAAAACATTTCCACTGATGCAGAAGTGTGAACGCTCGCTTTGGCCAAGTTACCAGGCTGAAGAGAGAACCCTAGACTAGCTATGGGGTTAATCCAGATGCTAAAGGAGTCTCTAATGGAAAGGAAAATCCCATGAAGGTGTATTTCGCCAAGAAAGTCAACTCTATGGTGTGTCATAAGCAGCAGACTGGAAATGAGAACTGGCGCAACAGAAAGTCAGAGTTGGGCTTACAAGTGCTCAAGCATTTGATCTAGGAAAACATGAAGGAGTTTAGACATGGCTAACGTTCAAACCAATGGCTTCAGCAGTCATTGAGAAGAGTTAGCCAGAACAAGACGATGTGAGACTCAGGGACTTGGAATTCCTTAAAGCTTTAAGAGGACTTCTGAGTTTTAACAACATAGACATGGACATATGCTGCTTTTGTTACTGCAAGAGTGATACATTTCAAAAAATAACCATAGGCAGGTGGAAAGGCATCCTCTCTTGGATCCAGTTTTTGGTGCCCTTTCCTTCAGGTCACATGCTGCTAGCTCAGGAATCACCAGGTATTGGTGGCACAGCTCTGAGCTGTACAAAGCCATCTCTTCCTGGGGACAACCAGGATGTCTTATGGGGGAGGTACAGGGTTCCTCAGGGAGTGGCCTGGGGTGCCTGAGACTCTCCCATGGACTGTGAGTCTAGTCCTCTTCAGCTGATCGAGGAATGAATGGGGCAGCAGTTAGGCAAGATCGGGTTTTGAGTAGAGCAGAATTTAAGTGAAATGGAAATGACGCTGTTTCATTCAGTTCTTCTGTGAAACTTTCTTTTCCTGTGCAAAGACTGGACCCCCAAGAGAACCCAAGTTAAAAGGAAATGCTGATTTGTGGGAGTCTTTTCATGAATGTTAGTATCTACTTAGGACCAGTTGGAGTTTTGTGGTGACTGGGTCAGGTGTGCCCTTCTGAATCTGTTCAAGGTATAAAAGACAACGTCATGATTAGATTTTCATCTAAATGGAGCAATGCCCTGGCTTTTTCAGAAACTACAGGCAGTGCAGTCCCATGGTGTGATGGAGTCCAACCTGGGATCACTGCAGGTTGAGATGCCTGGTGAGCCAGTCCAGCAAGAGTTTCTCACCTTGGGAGATGTGGTGGATGTTCAGATGGGTGGCTCCATGCCTTTCTTCCCAGAGCGAGCCAGGAACCATGTTATCTTCCAACAAGTTTTCTCATTTTGTTCTGTAAATTTAGAGAAGTGAAAGACATCAAACTTCTATATTTTCAGACCTTCTGTCAAAACACAGAAAGCACAGAATAGAGTTCTGAGGTGAGGCGGGTGATGTGTGCAATATCGGATTGGCCTAGGATCTTTTAAAAAATACACACAACAGCCGGGCTTGGTGGCTCAGCCTGTAATCCCGCGCCTTTGGGAGGCTGAGGTGAGTGGATTGCCTGAGCCCGTGGGTTCGAGACCCGCCTGGGCAGCGAGACCTCATCTCTACAGTAAATCAAAAAAATCAGCCGGGCATGGTAGCACATGCCTGTAATTCCGGCTACTCGGAAGGCTGAGGCGCAAGGATCACCGGAGCCCAGCAGGTGGAGGCTGCGGTGGCCGGGAGCAGCCACTGCACTCCAGTCTGGGCGACAGAGTGAGACTCCAACTCAAAAAAAAAAAAAATACACACAACTGTGTCTCTTATTTGACACCTTTGCCTCCACTTTGATTCTTTCCTACTTAAAAACAACTCTTGGTGTGACTCTTAGAGAATGTGACTATATCTGAAGGTGTTTGGGATGGCTCCAGTGTTGTGATGGTCAATGTTTAGAAAACATTTCTCTGAAACTAAAAAAGCTTTGACTGGTTTTATTGGTCAATTGCTGGGGTAAGACCATTCATTTCTAAACACCAAAAACAAGCAGGCAGAAAACCAAATAAAAAACACAATATCATTCACAAAACAAAAAATGAAATCCTTGTCAAACACTTAATCAGAGAAATAAAAGACCTTTACAATGAGAACTACGAAACACTGCTCAAAGAAGTCAAGGATGATACAAACAAATGGGAAAACATCCCATGATCGTGGATTGGAAGAATCAATATTGTCAAGATGTCCATCCTACTCAAGACAATCTACAGATTCAATGTAAGTTGCCAATATCATTTTCACAGACCTAGAAAATAGAGAATTTCATATGGAAGCAAAAAAGAGCACAAGTAGTCAAAGCAATCCTTGGCAAAAGGAACAAAGCTGGAGGTATCACACTTCCAGACTTTAAACTATATTACAAGGCCACATTAACAAGGATGTCAGGGTGTCAGTACAGGAATAGGCACACAGACCAATGGAACAGGACAGATAATCTGGAAATAAAAACTCAGTCCCTCAACTGACTCATCTTTGACAGAGCCATCAATAACAAACATTGGAGAAAGGAAACCATATTTAGCAAATTATGCTGGAAAACTGGCTAGCTACATGCAGAAGAATGAAACTGGACTCCTACCTATCGCCATATACAAAAATCAACTCAAAATGGATCAAGGACTTAAATGTAAAACCTCAAACTAAAAGAATCTTAGAAGAAAACCTAGGGAAGACCCTTCTGGATATCAGAGTAGACAATGAATTCATAATTAAGTCTCCAAAAGCAATTATAACAGAAGCTAAGATAGACAGGTGGGACCTTATCAAACTGGAAAGTTTTGCACAGCAAAATAAACCATCAAAAGAGTAAAGAGACAACCCACAGAATGGGAAAAAATATTCACAAGCTATGTATCAGACAAAGACCTAGCATCCAGAATCTACAAGGACTCCAAACAAATTGAAAAAGCAAACAAATAAGCAACCCCATTAAAAAGCGGGCAAAAGACATGAATAGCAGCCAATAGACATATGAAAAAATGTTCAGCCTGACTAATCATTAAATAAATGCAAATTAAACTACTGTGAGATACCACCTAACACTGGTCAGGGTGACTAAGGTTAATAAATCAAAAAACAACAGGTGCTGGCATGACTGTAGAGAAAAGGGGACACATCTACACTGTTGGTAGGAATGTAAGCTAGTTCAGCCTCTGTGGAAAGCAATGTGGCAATTTCTCAAATAACTAAAAGTCGAGCTTCCATATTATCTAACAATCTCTCTTCTGAGAATATATCCAGAGGCACATAAATCACTCTACAAAAAAGACACCAGCACACTCATGTTTATTGCAGAACTATTCACAATAGCAAAACAGTGGAACCAATCCAGATGCCCATTGAAAGAGGACTGGATAAAGAAAATGTGGTGCATATACGTGATGGAATATTATGCAACCATAAAGAAGAACACGATCATGGCCTTTGCAGAAACTTGGGTGCAGCTGGAGATCATCATACTAAGTGAAATATTATAAAAACAAAGAACTGAATACCATGTGTTCTCACTCACAAGTGAGCCCTGATCACTGGTCACATTAGCAAAAGGGTGAGGTTGACAGACACTGAACACTGCTTGGGGAGGGAGGAAGGGAGGTGGGAGGAGGGTGGGAGGATGTGACAACACAATGGGTACATGGTCCACTAACGGGGGAAGAGGAAGAAGCCCAAACTTCACCTGCATGCAGCCTACTTATGTAATAAATTCCCACTTGTACCCCACGATGTCAAAATTAAATTAAAAAATTTTTAAATGGGTAGGTGTTTTCCTCCTGAAATCTAAAAACAGTTCATTACAATTGTGAAACTGTTTCTCTTAAAAAATATATTCGTGTTTGCCTTAACTAAGTAGATGTGGGAATGTCTAATACTTTTTACATGCAAGGAGGAAATACTTCTGTCAGTTGGGGAACAACAAAACCAGAAAAAATATTGCTGATAATTCAAGCCAATTTATAAGCCCCTTCTCTGTGTGTAATAGCCTATGTTGAAATTTTAAGTAAAGTCAGTTACTTCTATGTAGGAAATTGAGGAGAATTTCTTTCTTTTTTTGAGATAAATCAAACATTTCTTCTCAATTTCCTATGCAGAAATAACTGACAATACATAAAATTTCAGCATACAACATAGTGCTGGTTCTGATAGTTTTTATGTTTTTCATTTCTGACTCTTTGCCTTTCTCCTTCTAAGTCCTCTGCCTTAGTATTACTCTTCTCATGATGCAGAGAAGAGCACTGACTGGCATCCAAGAGGCCATGCCTTTCCCTGGGTGAGGAATCAGGCAAGGAGAACTGTCATCCTAAAGACCTTTCAGTGGTCTCTTACCATTTATTCTTTCTGGATCTGTCAAAACTTACTAACAACTCAGTTCTTCTGACTGGCTATTGCGAAGTGTCCATTATTCCCTCTGAAAGGGATAAAAGCAACCCATTTATATTCCACTTACATTACAAAGACACTTGAGAGCTTTGTTGGAAGGTCCAGTCTGTGAAGAGAAGGGAATGGTCAAAGACTGAATAAGAGAAAAGTGGTCATACATATCAGCAGAGGGGATTTGAGTGAAAAATGGGAAGAAATTCTCAGATAGTGAGAGTAGAAAGGCATAAATATTGCACCAACAGAGGCTATGGATTCTCCTTGGCGCTTTAAAAAAATATATAGGCCGGGCTCGGTGCCTCAGCCTGTAATCTCAGCACTTTGGGAGGCCGAGGAGAGTGAATTCCCTGAGCCCGTGGGTTCGACACCTGCCTGGGCAACTTGGCAAGACCTTGTCTCTACAATATATCAAGAAATAGCCGGGTGTGGTAGCGCGCGCCTGTAGTTCCAGCTACTTGGAAGGCTATGGCGGAAGGCTCACTAGAGCCCTGCAGGTCGAGGCTGCGGTGGCTGGGAGCGTGCCACTGCGCTCCAATCTGGGCAACAGAGTGAGACTCCAACTCAATAAATAAATAAATAAATAAATAAATAAATAAATAAATAAATAAATAAATAATTACCAGTTAGAAATGAGAGAGTAAACTTGCTTCAGAGCAGGAGTGTAGAGATCCCATTTTGCCCCCAAATGGGCATTGGGAATTTTGAGATGAAGAGGACCAGAAAGGGAGAAGAGAAAAAGAAAAGAAAATGGAATTAGGTATATCTGCAATGTTATACTCTTCAAACTTCCTAAGGACTATAAGAAGTGTGTGTTTAGATTAACAAAATGCCCACAATGTGTAGACAATATACAAATGAACAAAAATGATAGATTCAGGCATTCTGCAAAAAGAGGAAATACATCTTTGACTCTAAGGATCTTGCAACCAACAGACATATCTAGGTAGCATTCTTAGGAGTTTCCCTGTTCATCTTCCCTACAGTCAGGGAATTCAGTCTGGTGGTGGTGATAAGAGAAGCGGAAAACCAGACTTTTTCTGATCTCCCTCACCCCCAGACTGACCTACATTTTCACAAACTGAGTCACCTTCTCCAGCCTTGGGATATTGGGTAATTCTCAGTAGACTATCACTAAAGGATGCATGGATCTCAGAAAATGTAGGCATGTAGGACTGGAAATAATGTCTATTCCCACCAGGCAGACTGGCAAAACCTCATAATTCACAGGCCATTAGCTAGAGTCCTCAGAAAGGTCTTGCCACAGTGGCAGAAAATAATGGACTCTTGACTAGGTGCTTCTCTTGTCCCACCTAACAAATCTGAAAAGGAAGATCTGAAAGGATCAAGTTGGTTTCAAGCAACTTAATTACAGCCTAGAAAATAGCTCAAGAGTGTGTATAAAAATACAAAAATATCTAAAACCCAGTAAGATAAAATATAAAATGTCTGGCATCAAATTAAAAATTACTAGTCATACATAGGAGAAAAAAGTATGAACCCAAATAAGGGAGGGTGGGAAAATCAACCAAAAAACTTAGAACTGACTCAAGTTTTAGAATTGGCAGGCAAGGACATTAAAACAATTATAACTGTAATCCATATGTCCAAAAGCTAGAGGAAAAATTTAGCATGTTAAGTGAAGACATGGAAGATATTTTTTAAAAAACCCAAACTGAACTTCTAAAAATAACATCTGTAATATATGAAATTTTAAAAATACACTAGGTGAAATTAAAGGCAGGTTAGACATCACAGAAGAAAGACTAGAACACATGAAAATATAGCAATCAAAACCATTCAAAATGAAAAACAGAGAAAAATAGTCTACATAAACAAAGTATTAGGGTTTGTGGGATACCTTCAATCAGCCTCATAAATGTGCAATTGGAATCTCAATAAGAGGAAAGAAAGAGGTGGAGAAAAAAATTTTTGAAAAAAATAATAGCAAAAAGTTTTCAGATTTGATAAAAACTATAAACCCAAAGATCCAAGAAACTCAAGAACTCCAAGCACAGGAAACATGACAAAAACTACATATATATAATCAAATTGCTCAAAGCCAGTGATAAAGAGAAAATTTTAAAAGCATCTAGAGAAAAAAAATCCCATTACATAAAAAGAAACAAAGATAAGAATGATGGCTGATTTCTTTTTAAAATGTGGTGCATATACATGATGGAATACTATGCAGCCATAAAGAACAAAATTATGTCATTTGCAGCAAGATGGATACAGCTGGAGGCCATCATTCTAAGTGAACTATTACAGAAACAAAAAACTGAATACAGAATGTTCTTACTTATAAGTGGATACTAAACACTGGGTTCACAGGCACAAGGATGAGAACAACAGACGTTGGACAATGGAAAAGGAGGAAGAGAGGGTGGAGGAATAAGGGGCACACAACCACACATTGGGTGCCATACCCACTGCTAGGTGGGGAAAGGGCTCTCTAGAAGTCTAAACCTGCCTTCATGCAAGGTTTATTTACTTACGTAGCAAATCCTCACATGTGCCCCACATCTCTTGAATAAATAAATAAAAGAATGGATAGCTGATTTCTTTTTGGTAAAAATACAAGTGAGAAAACAGTAACGTAACATCATTTAAGAAATGAAAGTAGAAAACTCTTAACCTAGACTTCTATATGCAGCAATAATATCCTTCAAAAGAATACAGAATGTGTATTGGAGGTACTTACATGTCTCTGTGAGTCATCCTTTTAAATCAGAAACATGCCATTGCCCTGTTTATATTCATCTGATTACAGAGGCTGGGACATACACACAGGATAACATACATTAACTCTCTGCTCTGAAGGTCAAGATTCTATCTATAGAATTGATCTATACACACACACACACACACACACACACACACACACACACACACACACACACATACCCATATTTCAATAAATTTCCTTGGCAGTGTTTCTTTAAAACTCCATTATAGGCTGGGCGTGGTGGTTCACGCCTATAATTCCAGCACTTTGGGAGGTTGAGGTGAGAGGATTGCCTGAGCCCATGGGTTCAAGACCAGCCTGGGCAACTTGGTGAGACCTCATCTCTACGATAAATAAAAAAAATAGCTGGGCGTGGAGACACATGCCTGTGGTTCCAGCTACTTGGAAGGCTGAGGGGGAAGAATCACCTGATCCCAGTATGCTGAGACTGCAGTGGCTGTGAGTGTGCCACTGCACTCCAACCTGGGCAACAGAGTGAGAGTGCAACTCAAAAACAATAACAACAACAACAACAACAAAAACTCCACTATATAACCTCCATGTGGGCATCTTCAGACAGCCCTGCATGGACAGTCATGGAGATGCAATGAAACCCTTCCAGCACTGATGTTTGGAAACAGGAATGGCATTCACATAACAAGCTGATAACTTCTTATTTCACCTTCACTAACTGGCATTTCATTTAGAGACCCAAATCTTGGCCCAAAACTGGGGATATTAAAGCTATTTATAATCTGGCCCCATCCTACTTCTCAACGTATTTCTGACTACTCCCCAACATGTTACTTTTCCCATATCTAATTAAGTTGCCCTCTTCCCGATCTCATGAGTACAGTAAACTCTTAGTAATAGTTTACTAGGAGTAAAATCATAATACGTTTTAATACTCATAATGGCAATCACTTATTGAACATTTATTGCATACCAGCCTCTGTTCTTCGCATTTTACCTTGTTCGTTCTTTAAAACAATGCTATGGCAAAGTACTAATATTATTCCCCCACTTCCAAATGAGGAAACTGAGTCTTCGCTGAGTTGAATAAACTGCTCTGGGTGACATAATTAGTGGTAGACCAGAGATTCTAACTCAGATTTATCTGTCTCCGGAAACCAAACTCTTAACTATTATGTGGCAGTCATTCCCATCATACCTTTCCTCATATTTTTTTTTCTCATATTAAATATCATTTCCTCTTTTCTCAGACCTCACTCATCCTTTATGATCTGACCCAAAATTCACTTCTTTCATGAAGTCTTTTCTGGTTACTCTAGGCTTGCTGATCAAACTTTCCTCTGAAATTCTATTAAATCCAGAGTCTATATCACTCAGTGTAAAAGATAGACATGTATAACCTATATTGTGTTGTCTGTCCTTTTTTTTTTTTTGAGACAGTCTCAGTCTCATCTCCCATCCATCAGCTGAGCTTCTAAAGAGGCCAATGTATCTCATGCATTTGAGTTTTGAGCTCACTGGAGGAGCTATTCCCCAAACTCCCAGCAAAGTAGGAAGAAACTTAACTTTCAGCTGCAGGTAACTGAAAACTCAAGCTAGCTTAAACAATAAAGACTTATATTATCCCTTGTAACAAAAGCATTGGCCATAGAGCAGGCTACAGGCTTGGCATGTTGGGTCCCAGCACCACATCTCTGTGATGCCGATAGCTCTATTGTTTATGAGTCGATTTCACCCTCAAGCTGGAAGACTGTGTCCATTCTTTGAACCCATCAAGTCATGTCAATATCTGGAGAGAGGAAGGACGCCATCTTTCCTGTGCTTCTTTTCTAGGAATGAAGAAATCTCTTTCATAGCTCCTCCAGCGTGCTCAAAACATATTAGCTAGAATCAAGTTACATGGCCTTTCTTGAGCCATACAAGGGAGCTGGGATAGCCATGTCAGGCTGCAAACTACTCCCAAAATTGGGGACAAGGTCATCTTCCTCTAAGTCATCAATGGTGACGGTGAAAGTGGTAAGATCTTTGAACACAAAAGAAGGAAGAAGGGAGATCAAATAGTGCATAAACAGCCAGTGTTGTACTGGAGCTTCTTGTGCAGGTTAATAAAAGCCAACTGTTAAGTTTGGGAATTTTTAATGTTGGTGGTTATATGCAGCCTTTATCAAAACTTAAATTATACAAACTTAAAGTTAATCAAAGTATATTAAAGCAAAGATAATACTCAAAAGTCATCGCTCCCTAATTATTTTTTACTACAATATACTATTATCTCTGCTGTTGGTGTTATTGACAATTGTTGTATCTGTGTGCTGGAAATACCACATAATAGTGAGCTATCGTGTATCTCTTCCCAGCTCTGTGTTTAATGACATCACACTGACTCTTCGGAAAAGGCTGTAGAGCAAGTATTTACACCGTGAAAAAGGTAAGATGATATAAATCAGGGCTTGATTTTTTTGTTTTGTCGATTGTCTAGATTTAAGATAGTGATGAGGAAAATATTACTAATGCAGATTAAAAGTGTGTTGTGTCTGTAGCCATTAGATTGTGAATAGCCACAAACACTGAAGGAATATTTTTCTAGTATTCAAAAGCTATTATCTGAACCAGCAGTAGCTCATACTGTTGACAAATGAGTGAAGGTCTGACATACACCTTCCTTGCTTCATTTTCATGTTACTCATTGACATAAACAAAAATATTGGCTAATCCAGACCAGATCTAGACGCTCATTTGTTAACTGCAACCATAGTTTGTGGATACAAGAGTTTAGGCCAAAAAAATCAACAAAAGCATTTTGTGAGAATCAATTGGCTTTATAAAGTTTACAATAAAAAAAATTGCTGACTTTATTATCATTCATACATTTTATGTTGTACATCCTTCCTTTATATCAGTAAAAATTTGATACCATATATAAGTACTAACATATATATATATATACTATATATAGCATATACTGTAGAATGGCATATATATGTGTATATATACCTTCTCCCTCAGTGAGTCAGTTATCAGATATTTACCACCACAACACTGAGATTACCAATATATTTACTACAAGCAACTTAACCAAATGAAATTTATCATCTGACCCAGTGGTAGGAGGAGAGAAGAGTTTTTGGCCCCTGGGAAAGCATGTCAAAATTTTACGTCTTCCCAGGCCAGACTTGATTTGGACATGAGCTCTCTTTGTGTTGGTGGCCCTCTGGGCTTTATTCCTTAAATTAAGCAACTTAATTTTGTTTGGGCGCCATTTAGAAAATATATTGACCTGATTTTAGATTTCCTTAAAAAGTTAAGAGATAGATTCAGAATGGTTCATCAAGTTTGTTTATATGAGGTGGGAATTGAATGGACAACTTTGCTTGGGTTCAGTTCTCTGGAGCTTTCAGCCAATCGGTGAGATTTATTTCCCCATTGAATCTGTAGTTTGAATCAATTAAAGTTCCTTGTAATAATAAGCTACACTGATAAAGAGATTCACCACAGCCACGTTATTCTCTCTGATCATGATGTATCCTCCTGGGCATAGCATACTGGAACATTTTCACCCCTGCTGAGAGATGGCTGTCCAATCAGGAGGGTGCTTAGCTCTGAGCTCAACGCAAAGGCAACAAGAAATTTCATTCATAAACTGTTTCTGCTTCCTTTCTGACCTGCTTTTCCCTAGAGAACAGATAAGCACTCACCTGCTGTTCTATACTTTTATCATCTCACCCAGTGGTAGGAGGAGAGAAGAGTTTTTGGCCCCTGGGAAAGCATGTCAAAATTTTACATCTTCCCAGGCCAGACTTGATTTAGACATGAGCTCTCGTTGTGTTGGTGGCCCTCTGGGCTTTATTCCTTAGTGATGGCTTCTCTTTTCAGTAAATGTCATATATCTTGAAATGGGGAATGAAGGGAATAAAATGGGGGGAAAATCAGTATTTTTTTTACATAACCTTATTTCTCTTTATTACCAATCGTGGTAGTGCTTCAAAATCTTGACATCTCATCTTTGGTTTTGTTTTTTTTTTAATCAATATTTTTTATTATGATATTGTGGGGTTATTATTGTTATTGTTACAATGGTGATTATTAATATAAGGATAATGGCAATTATTTATTGATCCTCTGCTATCAATCAGGTACTAGACCAAATACTTCTCTCTCTCTTCTCTAATCCCCAGAATGATAAAAGATGATCACTTTCTTTTACAAACAAGGAAAATGAGGTTCAAAGAGATTTAGCAGTCAAGGTTTTAACCAGAAGCTGTCTGACTCCCCAACTCCCATTTTTTTCCACTATTGCAGGACTTTTCTCTTCCATCAATAACTCATTAGGCCTGAATCCTGTGGAGGAATATGCTGTATGATAAGAAATTGCAGAAGTTTCATTTGGGTAATGTAAGCCAATCCACATCAGGACCATCTTACTTTACACTTCACTGTTTGCTAAGGAGTCTCTTAATGGTGTTGATAATGAATGTATTTTTGGTGTTCTCACAAAGTTCAAGTGGAACCAAGGCAGTAAGTGTTCAGCAACACTTCCTGAAAACCTAGTGACGACCTGGGCACACTAGGGTACAGAGTCTTTTGTTTCGTTCATCTCTGGTATTTGAAATTCAGAAAGTATGCTGGCTTCAAGGCTTCAATGTGTAAGTGGCATACTGTAGAAGACCAGCAGTATGAGACGCAGTATGGCCCCATGTGATGTGAATCTATCTTGTTTTCCTGCTTGAAATCCCAACTTCAGGGTCAGAAAATGGATGCATTAGGTATAAGGCCAACCAGGCAAGGAGCAAGCAGCCCTTCACTAAACAATGTCTTACTGTTAAAAATATCTTTATTCTAAATCTTTGCTTCATGCTATCAGAAGTAATGAAAAGAACCAGCACATAAGCACTCCTGGCATACACAACTAAGTGGCATTATGCCTAGAGAGAGATACACTAGCATTCTTTTACCTCCACAGATTGCTTCTAAATATCAGAATCAAAAGCAGATGAAGAGATTCTTTATAGCACAACAATTGAAGTGCTCCTCAGAGAGGCAACTAGATTCATCCTCATCCAAGATGGTTCTCTTCAGCCACTTCACTAGCTGTTAGAATGAGCAATGGGGATAGCCTTGAAAGAAAAGCATCCCTAAAGGCAACAGAGCCTAAGGCGGTGTATTCAAAAGGTTTCCTTTGTGGACCTGCCAAGAGAATTATGAAAAACTATACACTTCTGGCCCCTGTAAATTCAAAATTTACCAGTTGATTATACCTTTAGATTTGCAAAGGATGTTGTTTCCACTATACTGCATGTTGTGTGTGTGCTTTCAAGATCTTTTCAACAAAACCTCGAAGCTACAGATTAAGTGCATTCAACTTACTGGAAATATCCATCATAGAATCTAATTGACAAAACAAGTCCCTCTTGACATCTTTCTCTCTTCCAAATCCTAATTGTGAGAAAGAAAAAGAGCTTGAGAGAGAATAGGGTGTGCCGCTACCAAGATGGCACAAAGCCACTGCCCTATTCAACATTTCTCATCCATCCTTTCTTGGCTTTTTTTCAAGGGGCTCTCCCTCTGGAGTGATGTGCTTTTTCATTGGACCATTTGTTTTTGCCCCCCAGAGCAATAGACCCTGGTAGATATGGGGCTGGTGAGCCGTGTGTCTTTCTTTTTAAAGTGACAGAGGGTCTGTGGCAGAAGTAGAGATGGGAAAGGAGACCCTGCAACAGCAGAGAAGTTCTCAAACAGGTCATTTTTCCTCCTTCTATCCTTCCTTCCTGCTCTTCTTTCTTCCCTCCCTTCACCAACTGATAGAAACAGGAAGCACCTCCTTCTCCTCCATTGCTTGATGCTCCTACTGCCATTAAAAATCCTACCGCCACAAAGGGAAGAGAGATATCTCCTTATTTGCCATACCCAGGCTGCCATTCAGATTTCCTTCTTACACTGAGACATGACACAGAGGTGAATTTGCCGTGAAGCTCATGAAGCTGGATGTCAGCACCATTCACTTCCACAGCCTCATCCAAGGTCTTGGGAGGATCCATAGCATATGTTTACAATGCCATACATTTTTAAAATCTTTTCAAAGAAAGACATTTTGTTATTCTTTTACTTCAAAAGGACTCCCTCCCCCCAATTGTGTAAACATTCTACCCCAGTAGGATTTCCAGGTTTAGCAAATAAAAATTCAGGACACCTAGTTAAATTTTAATTTCACTTAAACAATCATTTTTTTTATTATTCCAAATATTGCACAGGACATACTTGACTTTTAAATATTATTATTTAAACAAGTAATTATTTATTGCTCCAAATATTGCATGGAACATGCTCATACTAAAATAAATTATTTGCTGTTAATCTGAAATTTCAGTTTACCTGGGCAGCCTGTAGTTTGTCTAGCTACAGCCCTATACCCATCAGAACCTCAATCATTCTCTGTTTAGACACTAACTAGCAAGGTAAGTCTTGCTGCTCCTGAGCCAGATAAAGATCTTTGGATTTCATATTGTAAACTCTTCCCAGACTATCATTCGAGACTTTGAAAGATCCAAGCTGACTGATTTTATGCATCCTTATTTTTGCCACATTTTAGCTATAGAAATGCAGATCAAAATAATTTCCCAACTCTATGGGAAAATGAGAAATTCTGCTTGTCTGCTAGTGAGAGACAAGTGAACTGTGAAATGTCGCTCTTGCACTTTGTGTTGGGATCCAGCATGGAACTTGTGTATTTGGAGAGTAGGGATGGAAGCAACTGCAGAGACAAAATAGCTAGTGCGGGAGGAGAGAAGGGTGGCTCAGGAGAATCTGGGTGGAGACATGAAATACTAGCACAGTGTTTCTCAAATGTTTTGCACTCTGGACGTGAGAAATAATTTTCCATGGTGACCCAATATACACATCCATTTATACAGGACGGAAAGAAAAATTTCATGAAGCATTTACCATTACAATTGCTATGTGTAATGCATTTTGATTTTTCTATTCTAGTCTATTTTATTGTAAAAAAATGAATTGTTGCATTCATTTGATTTCATAGCTAACTAACGGGCAAGAGCTGCAGTTTAAAAAACATTGCACGAGAGTAGCGTTACTCAAAGTAACTCCTCAAGGAACAGGTAAAGTTGTCTGCAACAGAAAAGGAGTTTGCATCATGGTGAAAAGCAGAGAGCTGCTTCCTTCCATGAGAAAATTTTGCTCTGAAAATGATCTTAGCTAAACAGCATGCTTAGTGACATTATTGACTTATGTTCTGATGTCAGTTCCTTATCCTGACATGATGTGTAACAGTTGCAGGTGGGCACTAGTCCTCAGATGACACTTTGAGAAGCCATGTGCACTGTGGTGTGTCACAGAAGAGGTGAAATCAACCCACGGAGTGAGGGTCAGCCAGGGTTCCCATATTACTTGAGAAGGAAGTCTCTTTCAGACACCTAACCTGACAACCGAAATTTAATTCTTGCATACAGACAGAAAGGTCGGAGAAAATGTAAAGATTTACTGTAAAAGAATTAGATTGTTTTCCTTTACCCTGAAAAAAGTAAACTCTGCTTTTACTCACTGTAATATCTATATTAAACTCTCTCCTTTCTCCCTCAAATTACCAACTTTTTTATTTGGTCTCCTTATTCTAAGCTAATGACCTTCTGTTTTCGTAGAGAAACAAAAGCCAGCAGAGGGAATGTCTTAACCTTTTCTCTATGAACCTATTAGTCTATCAGCACCACCCTCATCCTCCCTTCCCAAAGAATATGCTATGTGCATATGTCCCCAAAGAATATGCTATGTCCCTTTCCAAAGAATATGCTATGACAATAGAAATTATGGGAACCTCCATTAGCCCCCCAATTTGGTGGGTCTAATGCTCTCTCAAACTCAGTATGCAAACTCTAGATTATATCACTGTGTTCATAATAAGGGACAAGATAGGCAAGCAACATTTATTCTAATTGCACTCTCAATCTCTGTATGTGAGAAAAAAATAATATGAAATCACAAGGCCCCTTCTCTCTTTAAGTAAATGGAGATTTTAGCTACTCCTTTGGAAAATGGTCTCCATCTCACATTGGTTGGTGGAAAACTATTGAATGCTAATCCTTCCATCTGTGATTGAACCCTGTCCCACCTGATGTTTCAGACACTCCAGTCATGGGCAACCTTCCCTCTCCTCCATTGTCAATCATTCCCTCTCTACCAGAGGCTTTCCCAAGCATTCAGTTGTGCTGAAATATGTTCCATCTTTAAAAAAAAATGCTTCATTCTTTTAACCCACCACTGCACCTGAAACACACTTGTTACAAGTCACCAGTGATTTCCACACTACTAAATCTAATGGAGGCTTTCAAATTCTCACTTTCCTCCGTGTTTTAGCTGCTTTAGACGCAGTTGCCAACACACCTACTCTCCTGGCTATTCCTCCTACCTTTCTGCCATTTCTCCCCCTTCTCCTTTACTGGCTTACCCACCTTGAACTGATCTTACCTGTTGGGTGATCTCCTCTCTCCCATAAAGAAAACCATACTCCCTTGGTATTCCCCATACAAGTAAATAGCAACTCCATCCATATGGTAACTCCCTATGCAAGTTCACTTTACTCTGTCTGCATTGCTACCACTTCAGGTCAAGCCACCACCCTATTTTACCTCTACTCTGCAATAGTTTCTTTATAGGTATCCCTGTTTCCACTTTTGCCCCCATCCCACCCACTAATCTATTTCTCATATAGCAACCATAGTTGTATTTCTAAAACAAAAGTCAAATGTCCTGTTTAAAAGCAATAAATTATTTTCCATAGAGCTTAAAATGGAACCCAAGCTACTGATCATGGTCTCCAAGGCCCTGTGTGACTGACCCTTACCTACCTCTCCAACCTCCTCTCCTTCCATTCTCCCCCTCACTCACCACTCTTCTGTCACACTGCCTTTCTATTAATTTCCTTTGGGTCCAGATCTTTCCTGCCTCAGGCTCTTTGTAAACACCATCTTCACTTCTGAGATTGGCCCCTCTTCTACTTCACCTGGATAACTTTTGCTCATCCATCCCTCAGGTGGTAGTTGAAACGTTAGTTAGGAAAATCTCCCCTGAATCATTCAGTCCTATTTTATCAATCTACATTCAATTATTTTGGTTATAGATCTCTTCCTCTGTTTTTCAGATTTAAGTTTTTCTTGAATAACTTCTCCTTGAAGCCGCGCACATCTCTACTACCTCCTCCCAGTAATATTTCTAACCTGCTGGATGCTCTGCCAAGTTAAGGACTTCCCTTATCTCTGACCCTCTGTTTCCTTATCTCTGGAAGAAAGTGGTCCAGCTTGACCATCTCTAAGGTTCTTTATAGCTCAGAAAAATTGAATGGTTCTAAATGGTTAGATATATGAACCATATTTCTAAGTGAGTCTAAGAAGGCCAGGAAAAGACAATTCCAAAACATCTTTTCCTGTGATAAAGGACTCTCAGAAACACTATTTGGCAATAAAAGAGAGAAGTAAAATGACCCCCTTACTGCAAAGTTAGGTCAGTTTTCTTTTAGCCAAAGAAGAGATTCAGCCTCTGAGGACGGCAGATCTTGGGGGTTTTCCTCTTGAGCACCGTTAGGTAAATCCAGTGACCATTTGACAGGGAAATAAGGTCACTATTTTTACATCAACAGGAAAAGAGCAGAGCAGCAAGATAGAAAGATGATTTATCCCGTGGCCAGAATGCATAAAATTGACTGGAGAAACTAATCGAATCAGACTTGATAAAGCTGATGCTGCCTTATATCCTCTGTGCCTAGAAGCCTTGTCAGAGTTGGTCTACCATCCATCCTGATTTAGGATACAGGCTGACTCTTGTGTCTAATCTGAATAGCAAACCAGTTGCATGCAGTTCAAGTATTAGTGGTGGTTGTTGATTTTTTTCACATTATTAAATATGGCACAAGGCTTTTGATGGTGCTAAGTGTGGCAAAAGGCAGGCATCTATTGAAGGATCTGCTCCCAAGTGCCCATGCAATCCCCAGGTAAAGCTGGTTTGGGACTCTCAAGTCCTTCTTTTCCCTCTCCCTCCCTGCCTCCCCCACATCGGTCAAGGCTGAAACAGCTGCCGCCAGGTTGTCTCCTTCAGCCCACTCATCCCAAACTGCCCTGAAGCTGCAGGGCCACAGGAAGCCTGCCTGACATCCTCTTTTTCATTCAGCACAGTTCAGCTGTGGCTCTGCACTGCTGCACGTGGCTATGGTAGCATCTGGCTCAGAGAGAGGCAAGACTCAAAAGTTTTTGAGTCTGAAGTTACCCAGCCCAGCGGGCTATGGCCATGGCAGGAAGTGAGGGTCGGGCCTGGGCTGCCTCAGAGGATAACTAGGCATTTGTTTTGGCCTGAAATTTGAAGTTGGAGAATGAAGACAGTAAAGATCTGGTACTCAGAATGGCTTAGTTCATCACATGTTTAGTGAGTGTCTGTCCTGAGGTCTAAAGGTGAGTGAGGTGGGCCATGGGGAATAAGGACACAGTTTCTGCATTTGAAGAGTTCACAGTCAAATGTGTGAGATTTTACATAATGAAATACTTTCAATGAAGCAGAATAAGTGACAATATAAAAATATGCACAGGTTGCTGTGGGAGCCTAGAGGTGTGATCTTAGACCACAACAAGATGTTACTTGAGCTGTGTTGAGAAGGATGAGGAAGAGACAAATGCCAGATGAAACAAGTTAGAGAGAGAGTTCAAGGCTGAGGGAACTGCTCAAAACGTAAACAGCAGGGCATGGTTGGGAAATCACAGGCAGTTTGGTGTAAGAAGGGTGTAAAGTGGAAGACAGGGCCTGGAAGATACATGGCTGGAGAGGGAGGCAGCAGCTAGGTCATAAAGGGACTCAAGTACCTTGGAAGAAAACTAGGATTTTTCTCTGTAGGGAATTGGGAGCTGTTGGAGGACTCTGAGTAAGGAAGTTATATGACCTATTTGCTTAGACAGACCCCTATGGTGCAGGGAGGGGGTGGGTTTAAAGAGAGTAAGACTAAAGGAAGGAAGAGCCACAAAATCTATGCATGAGTCTTTGGCATGCACTTTGGAGGAAAAGAAATACAAAATAACAACAACAATAATAATAACAACAATAAATTAGGGACTTAAAATAAAGGAAATGTAAAAGAAAATAAATGTGAAATAATTTAAATAATAGAAAACAAGAAAATCTAGGCCGGCTGCAGTGGCTCATACCTATAATCTCAGCACTGAGGGAGGGTGAGGCAAGAGGATTGCTTGAGTCCAGGTGTCCAAGACCAGCCTGGGCAATATAGCAAGACCCTACTTCTACAAAAGATAGCTGGGTATAATCCCAGCTACTCAGGAGACTGAGGTGGGAGGATCCTTGAGTCAAGGAGTTCGATGCTACAGTGAGCTATGATCGCACAACTTCACTCAACCCGGGCAACAGAGTGAGACCCTGTATCGAAAAAAAAAAAAAAACAGCTGACTAAAAGAACATCTTTAGCGTCAACTCAAGAGAACATCTCTAGTGTCAACTTTTACATAGATAATTTCTACTTTTCAGTTGTATCCAAGATGTGGTAGAGCTGATAGGTTCTCATTTTTTTATGCAATAATGACAATGTAATGGAGTAACAGGGCAAAAACAGTAGAAGGCATCTCACCAGTAGCCTTTGGAAGAGCGCTATAGCCTAGTAGTTTGGAGTCTCGAGTTTTAAGGCAGAAGACAACAGTCAAGTGTACTCAGTTCAGATTTCATCTGCCAGTGTTAAAAAACTGGTGAGAAAGGAGCGCTATGTTGAGGAAGCAAAGTTCAAACACAGAACAGCTCAACCTACCAACTGATGTCAGAAAGCAGTTTCAGAGGGGCATGAGAAAGCCAAGGACCTAAAAGGGAAAAGCAGGCATGGGGGCATGGGGCTGGAGAGGCAACAAACATTTATGGGGCAGGCAGCTGCTCAGCTAAGTGCTTTCACATGTCAAATCATTTAATTGCGAAGGTATAATTTCAAAGCCATATCAAGTAGTGTTTAGACTTATAAAGCAAAATTTATGTTTCAGGCTAAAATCAATATCAAGTTCAGGAGGAAGCAACACAACGTCTGCCTGAGAAACAGATGTGCAAAGAAGAACCATAGCAACAGTGTGTCTCACATAGTCCATAATAACTGATTCTTGGCCCAGGTTATCAAGAAATGCTAGTGGATATGTTGTAATCACAAAGAAAGAGTTTCTTGTGTCTTATTAAGAAGCATGTGTAGGGTGAGGAGGATTTCTTCTCCTTATCTTCATGTTACAAGGGGAGGGGTCTACAAAATTCTTCCTCCACCAACTCTTCCCTCTCTTCTCAAAGAAAGAGTAGCAGCTTATATGGTGAAAAGCTTGGGAGAAGCTGAAGGTGCCTGCCTCAGCCCTCTCCTCCTTCCTCTTTGGGGATCTGCCACCCACAGAGAGCACATGTCTCACCCTGCTTCTTCATGGCACACAGAAGGGAGACCTGCATACCTAGTGATTCCATGACTGATTCGGACTAAGTCACACTCAGGAAGCCGTGATGGAATCCATTACTGCTGCTTATGTAAGCCAGGTCCGAACAAACCTGTAGCAGAAAAACAGGTGGTATTTTTATTACTCCTCTCTGACTCCTGCATCTATATCGCAATTGTTTCTGTCTCCCTCAAATTCTTATATCAGGGAATAAGAAAGAAGAATCAAAACTTTTAAAAATAATAGTATTTTAAACATGTAGTAGGCTTAAACTTACTTAAATAAAGTTTAGATTCTATTGCCTGGCGTTCAAGGCCCTTTATGATCTCAAACCAATAAATCCTTATGTTATCTGACACCACTTTCCTGTAAACACACGACCCTCTAGAAATATCAAACAGAAACACACTAGCACTTTCTTGTCCTTGTGGCTTTACTTGTAGTGTTCCTTCTCAGTGAAAAGTTCCCTTCTTCATCTTTTCATGTCCATATCTGACTTCTTAAAAAAAAAAATTGTTCCAAATTTTACCAAATCCATAGCTACTTTGTTGGCAAATTCTTTTAGTTCTCTATTCAACAATTACCCAATTTTCTTCTTTTTTCCTCAGAGCCTCATTTTTCTTTAGCTCTTAGGTGGCCAGACACTTTGAGTGAGGCAGTCTTGTGTGAACCTTTATTATTTTAGGCAAATATGGTAGTGCCATTCCCCATGTTGATGGCTGCTTTAAGAATGACCATGTGACTCACTTTTGATCCAGAAGACTATTACCCTGACTCCTGATACTCTGAAAATACTCCACAAAAACTCCTTCAACACCAGGAGTTTCTCTTTTAGCAACGTTTTAAACGTATTCTTTTTCTCTCTTTAAACCTGCTACTCCCTTTTCTTCTGTCCTTTTTAAAAATATATATTCTAAGGATGTTTCATGTCATTCTTTTTTGCCCTTCTTGTTTATTTTCTCATAACTTTGACTTGTAACTTTGTACCCGTTTTCTTTTTGTTTTGCTTTTTTCCCCCATCAGTGTATTTCAGTAAATTATTTCCCAGCCAGGAATATCTATTTTGGTTTGTAAATCCTTTGGCCTACTCTGTTTCTTGAGAGATTTCCATATTGTTGCATCAAAAGTGTCCACCTGTTGGATACCTTTTATTTTTCTTCTTATTCTAGAATAAATGTGCTTATCCTCAGCTGTGACAAAACAACTTCAGCTATTCTTGGGCTGTATCTTTCACTTTACATTTGACAATCTGTAATCTTTATGGCATGCAAATCAGATCTTGCATATCAATTCTCCTAGCTCATTGCCTTTTTAATGTAATGTGCAAATGGCCAAGCTATAATAATTAAGCAACCTTTAATCCTGTTATTTTACATTATTATTCTAAAGATTTGGTTTCATGGGTTAATTCACTGTTTCTAGCCCATTCTTTAGCTTTTGTCCAAGTTGTGGTTAAAATTCTGTCCTAAAACCAACTCTTTCTAAGTAGGAATGGCTCCTAAACCTTAAAGAATTGATGTCACTTTCTCTTTCTTTGTGGGTTGTTGGTAGAGATTTTTCTTGCTAATTCACATTGCAGTCCAATAGTCAGGGATGGGAAAAGGACAGATTTATTAACATATGTATGCTTCCGGTTTTTCCTTCTCCATTTCTCTCCTACTAGAACTAGGTAAAGGAGAATATACAAGCTTTCTTTTTCTAAGACAGAGAATATTCAGAGATGGGAAGAGGCTCCTAGTAGAGGAGAAGAAAAGGGCTAGGACGTAGCAGAGAGGCCAAGGTGATTCACAGGGTAAAGAGCTGGGTGAGAAGAAAAAAGAACCTGAAGAAAAGCCATAGAGGGGATTGGTATGCAGAACATCCTTTCTCATGAGAGAAATCGAGAGGGAAAGAATGACTTTTGAGAAGTTCCTGTGAAGGGAATCGCCAGTACTGCAGGCACAATTGAGCAATTAGAAGCCAACAGGTCTACTTCTAGTAGGATGCTTTCATCAACCTCACTTAAAAGTAAAACGCAATGCAGATATAATCAGAGAAGAAAGCAATTGGCTCCCAAATCCTAAATTGTTATGAATTGTGATACTTATGTTCATTATTTTAAACAATAAACCTTGTCCCAAATGCATAGTGTTGTTTTCAGGTATTTGCTAATGGTAATATAAAGTCATCATGGCTAACTAGATATTATTCTAGATATTAACTAGATATAATTCTTTCATCTTTAAATCATCCTGTTTTTGTTTTATTTAAAATGAGTGGAATATATTAACTTTGAAAAACATGTTTATGATTTATAAGGAAAATATAAGCATACTTTGATAGCAGGTGCTCACAATTTTTATTGATAGGATTCATGATCAAGATTGTTTAAATACCACCCATTTTCATTATACCACTTTTTTTTTTTTTTTGAGTTGAAGTCTCACTCTGTCACTCAGACTGTAGTGCAGTGGCCGCTCCCGGCCCCTGCAGCCTCGACCTGCTGGACTCCGGCGATCCTTCCGCCTCAGCCCTCCAAGTAGCTGGAACTACAGGCGCGCACTACCACGCCTGGCTAATTTTTGATTTATTGTAGAGATGAGGTCTCACCAAGTTGCCCAGGCGGGTCTCGAACCCGCGGGCTCAGGCAATCCACTCACCTCAGCCTCCCAAAGCACGGGATTACAGGCTGAGCCACTGAGCCCGGCTTTATACCACTTTTTGTAGGTTCAGTCTTTACCATGTGTCCAGGACTTCCTAGGTCCTTTGCACTCTGAAAAAGAAATGGAACGAGGATATTAAGTAACTAAGAGGCAATTAAAACTCAAGCAAAGCTTCTCTGGCCCTCCTATTTAATATAGCAGTGAACACAATTCTCTATGCCTATCCAAACTTAATTTCTCTCCCTAGCACTTATCACCTTATTATACCCTTATTCATTCTATTTGTTATTCACAAAATAAATACATTTTACTTATTCATTCTCCATTTCCTTATTCATTCTATTTATCATCTCTCTTCCTCCCACTAGGCTGTAAGGTACATGAAGATAAAGATATAATATAAGCATATTATATTTATTATTATATATAGTATGTATATGTTATATATAATATATATTATTATATTATATAAATGTTATATTATATTTTGATATATATATGCCAAAACAAAATTCAATTTCTGGAGGGCGAACCCCCTGTAATACACTCGGAATTTGTTCGTCTGAATCAAACAGTCAACCAAAGTTTTTATCTGGAAGTTTTGAGAAGGTTGCCTCACAATTTGCAGAAGAAACGTCCCTAGTTGTGGCAATCAGGTGACTGGTTCTTCCACCATGACAACACACCTGCCTGCACTGAGCTGGGTGTTCAGCAGTTTTTGACCAAAAACAGCATGACCCTCATGCCCCACCCTCCCTACTCACCCGATCTCACCCCAAGCAACTTTTTTTTTTGTTTCGCCAAATTAAAAAAAAGTCCTCAAAGGGAAACATTTTGCCAATGTGGAAAAGGTGAAACAAAAAATGACAGAAGCACTAGAAAGTATCAAAATTGACAAGTTCAAAAAGTGTTTTGAGCAGTGGAAAAAAGGTCTTGATAGGTGAATTGCATCAAACAGAGAGTATTTTGAAACTCACTGAAATTTAAACATGTAAGAATAAATACACATTTTTAAATAAATAAAATCTGGGCTTTTTGGTGTCCCCTTTTTATATATATATATGGGGGGGGAGGGGATTACCAAAAACATATACACATTTTAAGAAAGGAAAAAAATTCTTTAAAATTATAATATTCAATATATGCTAGCCGGGCTCGGTGGCTCAGCCTGTAATCCTGCGCCTTTGGGAGGCTGAGGTGAGTGGATTACCTGAGCCCGCGGGTTCAAGACACACCTGGGCAATTTGGTGAGACTTCATCTCTACAATAAATCAAAAAATTAGCCGTGCGTGGTAGCGCGCGCCTGTAGTTCCAGCTACTTGGAAGGCTGAGGCAGAAGGATCACCAGAGCCCAGCAGGTTGAGGCTGCGGTGGCCGGGAGTGTGCCACTGCCCTCCAGCCTGGGCGACAGAGTGAGACTCCAACTCAAAAAATATATATATATACATATATATATATATATATGCTGATAACAAAAGATGAATACAAATCATGTTTGACTTCTGCAATTACCAGAGGTGCTCAAAGTGGATTCCATCAGCATCCAGAAACTTCTGATTACAGTGAACTAAAAGTAATATATAGATAACAACACTTAAAATGTGTATATATTTTTTGGCACCTTTGGAATATTTTATATACATGTAAATTTTTTCAGTTTTGTTCATCATTATATCCCTGCTGCCTGAAACAATTCCTGGCACATAGTAGACCCCTAATAAATGTTGGTTAAATGAATAAATAAAATATGCATTTCTCTTTAAGAAGAAATTCCAAGAACACCCAGGCTTGTAAATTTGATAGCAATTCTAAGCCCAAGTCTTCAGCAAGGTCGGCCTTGGATAAAGTGGCCTAGGTGGGAAGTTTTCTCTGGTATCTTTCCAGCTCCATTCTCCACACTCTCATACTGCTCTCCAGCTCTCCAGAAGGGATGTGATGCTTCCTTCCTCGCCACTTGGGTACTCAGTGGGCTATACTTCCACTTTTCCTTGTCCCCTGATTCACACACACCCCAGGTTTTTGTTTTGACTGTAATTTCAAGAAACATGGATGTGCTGCACCGGGCCCAACGACTGACTGTGACCAGATACACATTTATTATAATCGATGAAGCAATACCTCAGCAGGAGAGTTGCCAGTCAAATGCAAGCCATTTCAAGCTCCGTGGCAAGTGAGTATAGAATCCAGAGTGGACAGATCGTTGGATGGGAGACTTTAGGCCCTCCTCAGATCACCCTGTCTGGGCAGCTGACCATACCCTGAACCATCAGAGGTATGCAGATCACCCTCTTCTGACTACTCCTGAGTCTCCAGGAATCGCTGGGTTGAGAAAAGGGCTAGTGGTGGTAATCATCAGGCACTGGATGGAGACTGCTTTTCCTCCCTGAGTCTTTGGATGAAGGGCTCGTGGCTGAGATGCAGACCTTTTGTGCTCTGGGTAGTTGGTGTCAACAGAAGCAGAGAAAGAAGCTCTTGCTGCATTTCCTTCTGCTCTAGTTGGTACTGAGTGTTGCAGACACTAACCAGGGCTGAACATGGTATTCCCTGACTTGAATCTTATGGGGTAAGGCGTTTGAAATCTCCACGTGCCTTAAAACTGGTGACTTTTTTTTTTTTTTTGGCAAGAGCTTGGTTTCTAAATAAAGCAACAGATGTTTTGCTTTTGCCTCTTTCCTTTCTGTCCATGGCTCTTAACATGGGTGATATTAACCAAGTGTGACAGGTTTCAGGTTTTTATTTATAGCAGTGGAAAACTGTTTTCATGTATTTGCAGAGTTCCGGGCCTCTGAGACTGAGTTTTTCTACAGCCTCAACTTAAAATCTGGAAGGATAGAAGTATAAGAAGCTTGAAGATTCTAAAAGTTGGGAGCCACATTCAAAGGGGAAAAGAGAATTTGAGGAGTCTGATGAAACTTCTTCATCTCTTTCATACATAATGGCTTAGCTGGAAATATGGGGCTTATACTTATAAAAATCTTAAAAAGACTTCCAGTAGAAATCCTCTTGTCTGATACCACCAAAACTACTAATAAGACTGAAAAACTTTATAAAGTTGAGGAATCAAAGTGATGCCTACCTTAAACATTTATTTTAATGCGCGCGCGCACACACACACACACACACACACACACACACTCATTACCAATCATTTGATGTAGAGCCATAGGCTTTTACTTTGAGATGAGTCTGCTGCTTACAGTTCTATATTACCCTTCTTAAATAAGCTACATCTATAATGTTTTTTCTTTAATTTACAGTCATGATTTCTCAAGTGGAAAAATAACTTTAAAACACTTGCAAAGCACTTTAATTCCTTCTGGATTTTTATAAATTCCACCCACTTTCCACCATTACCACACACAATGCCCAATCTTTAATATTTATTTCTCCTGCACCTGCATTAATGACAGTTTCAAAAATACAAATATATTCTTATTGCGTTATTTCAAAGCATGTCAACTACATTTTTATGGAATCAGTAACTCCACTTCCGTTAAAGTTTTTTTTTAAAACACTGAGGCGGCCAGGTGTGGTGTCTCAAGCCTGTAAATCCCAGCACTTTGGGAGGCCAAGGTGAGGGCATTGCCTGAGCCCACAGATTCGAGAGCAGCCTCAGAAACTTGGTGAGACCTCATCTCTACAATAAAATTAAAAAATTAGCTGGGTATGGTGGTGCGTGCCTGTAGTTCCAGCTACTTGGAAGGCTGAGGTGGAAGGATCGCTGGAGCCCAGCAGGACGAGGCTGCAGTGGCTGTGAGCATGTCACTGCACTCAGCTGGGTGACAGAGTGAGACTCCAACTAAAAAAAAATTGAGGCATATATTAAATACTGCATACATTTAAATTGTACAGGGTGCTAAATTTTGATATATGTATATACCTATGAGACCATCACCATAACCAAGATAATGAGTACATCTATCACCCTAAATGTTCCTCATTCCTTTTGTAATTTCTCTGTTCTGTTTCTCCCAGACTGTGATCCTCTTCCCTTCCCAGGCAACCACTGATAAGCTTTCTGTCACTATAGATTAGTTTGCACTCCTTACAGTTTTATATAAATCAAATTATATATACTCCTTTCTGACTGGCTTATTCTACTTGGCATAATTATTTTGAGATTTACAATGTATCAACAATTTGTTCATTTTTTATTGCTGAGTATCATTCCACTGTGTACATATATCTCACAATTTGTTTACCCATTCACCTTATGAACATTTGAGTTGTTTTCACTTTTTGGCTATCACAAATAAAGCTGCTATAATGATTCATGTTCAATTATTTATATAAGATCTGTTTTCATTTATCTTGGGTAAATACCTAGAATAGATGGCTGAATCATATAGTAATAATATAATTAACTTAAAAAAAATTGCCAAATTGGTATCCAAAGTGTGTGGACCTCTTTACATTTTCAGCAGCAGCGTATGAGAGGTGTTCAAGTCCCTCCATAATTTTGTCAACACTTGGTATGGTTAGTCTGTTAAATTTGGGTCATTTTAATACGCATGTAGTAGTATATTGCTGGGTTTTAATTTGCATTTCCCTAATGACTGATGACATTAAGAATCTTCTCATGGTGTTATTTGCCATCTGTATATGTTCTTGATAAAGTGTCAGTTAACAACTCTTACCCATTTTAGTTGAGTCATTTATTTTCTTAGTACTGAGGAGTCTTTTGTTTTTGTTTTTTGTTTTGTTTTGTTTTAAAGTGAGAGTCTCACCGTGTTACCCAGCCTGAAGTGCAGTCTATTCACAGTCACAGTCATAGTACACTGTAGCCTCAAACTCCTGGCCTCAAGTGATCCTCCCACCTCAACCTCCCAAGTAGCTGGAACTACAAGTGTGTGCCATTATCCCAGCAGTATTGCGTTTTGAGAGCTCTTTGTATATTCTGGATACAAGTTCTTTTTCAGATATATACAAATCTTTTCTCTTGGTCTGTGACTTGTTCTTTTTTTATTTTAATTGGAATTTTTGTGATGATGTTGCACACATACATGCAGTCACAAAAAGTAATACAAAAAGATTCCTAGTATACTTTACCTATTTTCACCAATGATAACATTTTACAAAACTGTAATAGAATATCACACCCAGGATAAAAACCTTGTGTCATTCACTCATTTTATTCAGATTTTCCAGTTTTACTTATACTCATTTTGTGTGTGTGTGTGTAAAATTCTATACAATTTTAATGTGTGTGGATTCACACATCCACCACAGACAACATAGTGAATAGTTCAAACCCAACTGTGAAGCCTCCGTTGCCCTTTCATTTATTACCACACCCACCTCCCTCTCACAATCCCACCTCACCCCTAGTTACCGGCAATCATTAATCTGGTCTTCATTTTTAAAATTTTGTCATTTCAAAAATGTTCTGTAAATGGAGTCGGACAGCATTTAACCTTTCAGAATTTTTTTCATTCAGTATAATTCAGGAAATTCATCCAGTTGTGTATATTCATTATTTGTTCCTTTTTATTGCTTTGTAATATTCCGTGGTATGGGTGTACCACAATTTTTTTACTCATTCACTGGTTGAAAGACATTCGAGCTGATCCTAGTTTTTAGCTACCACAGATAAAACTGTTATGAACATCCATGTACAGGTTTTAATGTGGTCATAAATTTCCATTTCTCTAGGATAAAAGCCCAAGAGTGCAATTGCTTGGTCATATGACAGTTGCATGTTCAGTTTTATAAGGAAATTTCAAACTATCTTTCAGAATAGCTGTACCATTTTACATTCTCACCAGCAATTATGAGTGATCCAGTTACTCTGCATCCTCATAAGACTTAACATCATTTAAACAAAAATTTTTGGCCATTTTGATACATATGATATCTTGTTATGGTTTCAATTTGCATTTCCTTGATGGCTAATAATGTTGAACATCTTTTTCATGTGTTTATTTGCTGTCAATGAATCTTAATGAAATGTCCACTTACGTCTTTTGCCTATCGGATTGTTTTCTTTATCTTTGCTGAGTTTTGAGAGTTATTTATATATTTTGTTTTATTTTATTTTATTTTAGTTGGAATCTCACTCTGTCACCCAGGCTGGAGTGCAGTGGCACACTTACGGCCACCTCAGCCTTCACCTGCTGGGCTCAGGTGCTCTTTCCGCCTCAGTCTTCCACATATCTGGAACCATAGGTACACGCCACCATGCCTAGCTTATTTTTTGATTTGTTGTAGAGATGAGGTCTCACCAAGTTGTCCAGGCTGGTCTCAAACCCATGGGCTCAGGCAATACACTCACTTCAGCCTCCCATAGTGCTGGGATTATAGGACTGAGCCACTGCGTCCAGCCTCTTTATATATTTTAGATTCTAGCCCTTTGTTACATATATGGATTACAAATATTTTCTCCTAGACTGTCATTTCACTAGCTCATCATTTCACTCTCTTCACATGGGCTTTCAGAAAGCAACAGTTTTAATTTTGATGTGATCCTATTTATTTATTTTTCCCTTTATAGATTGTGCTTTTGGTGTCAGATCTAATAACTCCGCCTAAACCTAGATCCTGAAGATTTCCTCCTATGTTTTATTCTAAAATGTTTATATTTTTTACATTTAAATCTATGATTCATTTGAAGTAAATTTTTTATGTAAGGTGTAGAGTTTAAGTAGACTTTTTTGGCATATGAATATTCAATTACTCCAGTATTATGTACTGAAAAGGCTATCCTTTCTTCATTGACTTGCTTTAGTATCTTTATCAGAAGTCAATTGAGCATATTTGTGAAGGTTTTTTAAAGTTTTTCTATTCTTCTCCATGGATTTATGTATCTATCTTTACACCAGTCTCACACTTTCTTGATTACTACAGCTATAAGTAAGCCTCAATATTGTTAAAGTGATTCCTCTCGCATGGTTCTATTTTGTTAAGATTGTTTTAACTGTTTTTGGACCTGTGCTTTTCCATATAAACTTTTAAAATAAGCTTGTCTATGTCTACACAAAATCTTGCTGAGATTTGATAGGAATTTTATTATACTTATAGATCAATATGGGGAGAATTGACATCTTTGTTATGTTGAGCCTTCCAAACCATGAATATGCTATGTCACTCTGCTTATTTTGGTCTTCTCTGATTTATTTAATCAGCATTTTGTCATCTTCAAATCCTGCACTTGTTTTATTAAGTATATATCTAAATATTTATTTTTGCCTAGAGAGACTGAAAGGATATTGTGTTTTTAAATTTGGTTCCATTATGATTGTTAGTATATAGGAATGCAATTAATTTTTATAACTTGATCCTGTGATCTTGATGAGCTCATTAGTTGAACTTTTTTGTAGATTCTTTGTGACTTTCTACTTAGACAAATCATCTTCAAATAAAGATAGATTTATTTCTTTCTTTCTGATTTCTTTGCCTTTCTTTTCCCTGCCTTTTGCATGGCTACCACTTCCAGTGATATGTTAAATAAGATTGATGAGAACAGACATTCTTGTCCTGTCCCTAATCTTAATAGGAAAACATTCATTCTTTCACCATTAAATATAATGCTTAGCTGTAGGTATTTTGTAGATGTGCTTTGTCAAATTGAGGATTTTCCCCTCTATTTCTATTTTTCTGAAAGTTTTTTATCATGAATGGTGTTGAATTTTGTCAAATAATTTTTCTAATTCAATCATGCGATCATATGGTTTTTCTTCTAAGTGTACAATTAACATCAATTGACTGATTTTTGAATATTGAACCAGCCTTGCATACCTAAAATAAATCCCATTTGGTTCACAGTATATAATTGATTTGGTCTGCATTTATTTTGTTGAGGATTTTGTGTCTAAGTTCATGAAAGATGTTGCTCTGCAGGGTTTTTTTTTTTTGTTTTGCTTTGGAGTAAAAGTCTCATTTTGTCATCCAAGTTGGAGTGCAGTAACTCAGTCACAGTTCACCACAGCCTTAACCTCCTGGATTTAGGTGATCCTTCTGCCTCAGCCTCCCAAGTCACTAGGACTACATGCATGCACCACCACACCGAGTTAAATTTTTTTTTCTTATTTTTTGTAGAGATGAAGTCTCTCTATGTTGCCCAGGCTGGTCTCGAACTCCTAGGCTCAGGTAATCCTTCCTCCTCAGTCTCCCAAAGTGCTGGGATTACAGGTGTGAGCCACCATGCCTGGCCTGTAGTTTTCCTTTTTTAATGTGTTCATCTGGTTTTGATATGAGTAATACTGCCCTTATAAAATGAGATGAGAATTGTTCTCTTATTCTATTTTCTGTGAGAAATGGTGTAAATTTTATGTTAATTAGTGAAGTTGCATGTTGGGCAGAAATGACCAGATTCTAAAAACTTCCTCTGTGCCCAGTCTTTGACTGGGGGCTGCTTCGGAAGAGTAAGACCTCAACGCAAAAGCTAATGCAGATTCTAGAGGAACAGGATCTGGAGGCTGTCACCTAACTGAACTTGATTGATAGAAAGTTATTTCTTGAAGGGAGATCAGAATGACATTCTTCCTTGGTTGTCACATCAAGATCCATTGTTCCCAGAGTCTCTAGATTTTTTGTTTGTTTGTTTGCTTACTTGCTTGTCCTATCCTCTCTGTTTTGCCTTTATTTCTTGATGATAGCCCAATGGTTATCTTCCTGATAGGTGTGTAAATGAATTTTTTCACCCAACTAACTAAATGTTTCTGCATTATTCCTTGATGCAACTATATAATATTAAGCAGGCAAGTTTAATCCAAAAAAGCTAGCTATCTTACCCATAATTATTTATTTTCTTTCTGTGAGTTGGAACACAACTACCACTACCATGCTTTTTTTTAACATGCTGTCAAATCACCTATTTAATGTGCACAGTTGAGTGGTTTCTAGTATATTTACAGAATCATGCAACCATTACCATCACCCCATTTCTGAACATTTCCATTATACTAGAAAGAAGCCTTGTATTCATTAGCTGCCATCCCCTATACCTCCACCCCAGCCCCTGCCAGGCACTAATCTTATTTCTGTCTCTGTAGGGTTGCCTATTCTGAACATTGCATATAAATGATATTATACAATATATGCTCTCTTGTGATTGTTTCTTTTACTTAGCATAGTGTTTTCAGGGTTCATTCCAGTTATAGCATGAATCAGTACTTTATTCCCCTTTATTGCCAATGTGGCAGGTACTATAGATTGAACGTTTACTACCTTATAGGCACTGTACTATGAACTTAACATGCTTTATCTCATATAATCTTCACAGTGAAGGAGGTATCATTATTCCTATTTTCCAGCTAAGGAAAAGGAGACCGACATAACCAGAATCTGAACCCAGATCTCTCTGGCTGCAATACCTGGCACTTAATAAGTCACAATATAGAAGAAATCAAGTTGGTTTTGCTACTGTGCTCAGTCTATCAGCTTCCTAATAGTCAGCCTGCAGGTGTTGCATTTTAGAAGTGAGCAGGAATTCATTCAGTTCAGCTTTCAGTGAACTCATATCTTCTTGCTGCCAGTCTATACCCCTCTTCAGAGAATCCACAGGTCTCAATCTCTTTTCCACCAGGTTCATCTTCCACTGGAAACACCCACATTACTACCACCTTCTCCACAGTCACCAGAGTGGAGGGGGCCCACTGGAGGGAGGCTCCCAGTGCCTTTTTAGTTCTTCACGTTTGTGCCTTACTTTTCCTCTGTCTCATGCTTTTTACTTAGTCATTTCAGAAGTTCTTCTGTATTACTTTTCCTGTCTTTTTCTCTATTGCCATTGGATCTCCAGTGGTCTCTCTGCTCACTTGTCACTCCAATCCACTCATATTAATTCCTTTCAGAATCATTCATCTAAATCCTTTCTATCATTGATCTTAGCCATCATACTTTTGTACATCTTTGGCAATACTATAGAGATTCTTGAATGACCAAAATGGGTTTCCAGAGTTACCAAACAATTTTGATAATGGACTTTTTAAACTGTGTACCGTTTCTCTGACTCCAAAATACATATGTAGCTTAAGTCTTTTCTCTGAGTATTAGAAGTGTGCAGAACTGACAAGTAGGAATAATTGACTGAGTAACTGGGAAGCTCTCAAACTCTAAAGGTTATCGATTGACTAATAGTCTTTTCTCATAAATATATTCTCACTTGCGTATTTTCCATTTCTGTTACTGATATGTACCTGGTCTCTTAAGACAGAGTTATCCTATACTACTCTTTCCCTTCTTTCCATTGCTCATTAAAACTCATCAACTCTATACCTACTGACACCCTTTACTCCATCTCCACTGCTTCTGCTATGTTCAGACTCACATATTTATCAAATTATTGTAACACTATCTTAAATGATTCCATTGTTTCCACTATTATATTTTTTCCCCTAATACATACTCCATTCTTTGAATAAAGTACAAATCTTGAAATGAAATGCAAATCTGAACCTAAAGTTCACACAATAACTCTTCCGTGGCTCCCCAATACCTAAGGAGAAAAAGCCTAGCTCCTAGCATGGCCCACGGGACTCTCTCAGATTTTGCCTCTGTCTTCTTCTCAACCCAGTCCTCCAAATGTTTCCTGTGCCTTTACCATGCAGAATCACTCGCAGCTGCCCAACAGATGATGCTCTCCCATACTTCTTCCTTTGGACCTGGGCTCATGCCTCCTTCTCCTTTCTCCTCACTAAGCTGGTTCTTTGTTCATTAAGACTCGACTCTACCTGTACTCAGGATCCCACTTTTCTTGTCCCATCAAGAACTTGGCTTTTTTACTTGGTCCCATCTCTTTTGCAGTATCAACCTTTCTTTCTCTTTCCTGGACCATTCCCATCACTATACAAATATGCTTTTATATTACCCATTAAAATAATAATAATAATTGCTTGACCCCATATCCCCCTCAGTTACTGCCCTTCTTAACTGCATCTTTCACAGTCAAATTTACTGAAAAGAGTTATCTGTACCCTCACTATTCAAAGTGCAATCTCTGGACCAGCAGCACTGGTGTTACTGGGAGCCCCCAGCTATTAGAAATGCAGGATCTCCAGAACCTCTCCAGAACTACTAAGAAAAATATATGCACTTTAAGTTTTAGAATCACTGATCTACATCATTGGTTCTCACACTGAGCTCATCACACTGGAATGACCTGAGGCATTTTATAAAACACTCATGCTTTGGACTCACCTATGGAGATTCTGCTGAAATTGATGTGGGGTGCTGCCTGAACATTGAGATTTTTAGAGATTTCCTAGATGTTCTTAAATTCAGCCAAGTTTGGGAAACATGGGTCCACAAGTGACTTACTTCTTTACTTGCCTTAGCTTTTCAATTTGTTTTAATCTGGCTCTTGCTTCCACCATCAACAGAAAGGTCCCTTGTTGAGCTTATCAGTTGTGATGGTTAACTTTGTATGTCAACTTGGCTAGACCATAGTACCCTGATATTTGGTAAAATATTATTTTAAATGTTTCTGTGAAGGCATTGTTTAGCTAAAACTAACATTTGAATTAGTAAATAGACTTTGAGTTCAGCAGATGGCTCTCCATTATGTGGGTGGGCCTCATCCAATTATTGGAAGGTCTTAATAGAAAGAGACTGACCTCCTTGGAAGAAGAAGAAATTCTGCTTGTAGACTGCCTTTGGACTCAAACTGAAACTCTTTCCTGGATCTCCAGCCTGTCAGCCTGCCTTGCAGATTTTGGACTTGCCAACCTCTACAAATGCATGAGCCAGTTTCTTAAAATAAACCTCTCTCTCTCTCTCTCTCTCTCTCTCTCTCTCTCTCTCTCTCTCTCTCTCTCTCTCTCTCTCCCTCTCTCCCCCTCCCTCAGAGAGAGTATATATTTTAAGAACAAAAAAAGCTATATTAAAATTGTAATACTTAATATATACCAATAACAAAAGGTGAACACAAGTCACGTTTGACTCTTGCATTTACAAGAGGTGCTCAAAGTGGTTACCATCAGCGTCCAGACACTTCTGATTATGGTGAACTACTGTAGGACTTGCTGCTGTGCGAGACCTCCTGGATTTTCCCTTGTGCACATCACACACAGTACCATGCGTCTCAAACTTATCACAAATGTGTGCAATTGTTAGGTGTGTTGGAGGTTCTGTTGCATTCTCATGCCTCCATTATTGCTGTACTTCCACAACGTTCCACGATTTCAAATACCACTTCAAAATGGTCTTGCACTCCTCAAACAACAACCGTGCTTTCACCATTTTCTTTGACTATCTTGCCTGTCGTATGGTGATGCTAGCATTCAGTCATAAAAGATTAACGCCATCTTTTGAGCAAACATCATACTACACATTTCTACTCAATTCAACTCAACTTCAAAAAGTAATACACAGATAACATCTCTTAAAATGTGTATACATTTCAGCACCCCTGATATATATATTTGATTCTATTTCTCTGGGGAACCCTGACTAATACAACAACAAACTTAAATGTTGCCAAAACCAGTGATTAAATATCTACTTCCCATCTTACCTAAACTCTTGGCATCTTTCTTCTTGAATGTTTGTCTTAGGTTCCATGAACGTATACTCTCATGGATTTCCACTGGCCACTCTTTCTGTTTACTTTATAGACTTTGACATGTGATACTGACATTCCCCATGACTAGGTTAGTCCTAGGGGCTTTGCTCTTATCTCTCTTCACTCTTTCCTTGGGTGATCTCATCCAAAGCCTCTGGGACTGAAGACACCCAATTTTCATCTCAACCTAAACCTTTACTCTAAACTAATATGTGCACATCCAAATTGCCTATTTACTTTCTCCAACTAGCTGTCTCATTAGCACCTCAAACTCAGCACATTCAAAACTAAATTCCTGATTTCTACCCTCCACCCCCTACAAACTTATCCTCCCTCAGCCTTCTTCATCTTGCTAGCTGATGTGACCAATTCATGCAGCTGCTCAAGGTAGAATCTCGGGAGTTATCCTGCACATGGTCTTCTTCCTCAACCACCCATCCAGTTGGATAGTGCTTCTGATCCAGTCTACCTCTATAGTATATCTTAATTCTGTCCACTTAGAAAAAACATCTTTCAAGTCTCTCAGTTTAAACCCCATTTATGTCTCCAGCATGATCCAGTGCCTTTCAATGTGTAGTCAAGATATGTCACCTCCTCTGGGAAGTGTCTATTCCCTGACTCTTTCCTCCTGTGTCCTATATATTTTCACAGCATAGGTATTTTGTGAACGTTTGTTGAAAGTTGAGTAAAGAAATTAATGTTCTAATGTAAAGATAGCAATATTGGAAAAACCATATTTGAAGTTAGTTGCCACTTCACAGCATAGATAATGTTTGTAGTAAAAAAAAAAATTACCTAGTTCCAAAGACTTCTATTTTCCATGCCTTATGGTAGAACCATAAAAAAGAAATTCTTTTAGCACTCTTTCCCCAACACAAATTAACAAAAACTATGATTAATCCCATATGCAAGACATTTTATTTTTTGAGACTTAACTTTTATATCTTACCCTTTTATTTTGTTTTGTTTTGTCTTCATATTATTCTTTAATGAAGCAAAGAATGTGGTTACATGGCTGAATTAATGAAATCACTTTTGAAGAAAGGATATGGCATAAACATTTTTTGGTAAATTTTAAATTCAGGGGATACATGCAGGTTTGTTACATGGGTATATTGTGTGATGGTGAGGTTTGGACTTCTTTTGAACATGTCACCCAGATAGTGAACATGGTATCTAATTGTAGTTTTCTTTTTTTATTTTTATTTTTATTGGAGTACAATTCAGGATTAGGTATACAAATGCTCATTATACAGGTAAAGCTTGGGCCTCCCTTTGGTCCCCACTTCACTTGCTTTGAGATCAGGTACCCTTATTAATGTTGTGTCCCCCTCTTCCCCTCCCCTAGCAGTATCCCACTACTGTCAATCCCTTTCTTATAACATTATGGTAAATGTTCAGGGTCTGCTTATGAGTGAGAACATGTGGTACTCAGTTCTTTGTTTCTGTGATAGATCACTGAGTATGATCGACTCTAAATTCATTCAAGATGCTGCAAAGTCCATATGTTTGTACTCATTTATGGCTGTGTAATATTCCATCATGTGTATGTACCACATTTTTTTACTCAGTCCAGTTTCGATGGGCAGCACTGTTGGTTCCTTGTTTTTGCTATTGTGACTAATGCTGCAATAAACATGCATGTGTAGGTATCTTTTTTGTAGAATGATTTGAGCTACTCTAGGTGTATTCCCAGTAGGGGGATTGCTGGGTCGTATGGAAAGTCGATTTGTAATTCTTTGAGAACTTGCCACACTGTTTTCCATAAAGGTGGAACCAGTTTGCATTCCCACCAGCAGTGTAGAAGTGGTCCCTTTTCTTCGCATCCTTGCCAGCATCTGTTGTTATTTGTGCATTTTACTCTTATTTAAAGTTCAACCATAGGAATGTCCTCTCTGCTGCTTCCATGCAGTTAGTTCAGTGTCCCTTCTGTCTTGATAAAACAGACACAGTAATGTGGCTTAGAATACAGGAGAAAAGTGTGGACACTTTTTATTTGTTTGTTTCATAGGCTACCACCCATGCCCATGAAATTTGCTGCCTCAGAGTCATCATTCTGGTCAATTTAATCTGTTCTGTTGCTTGAGAAGAAAGAAAGGAGCCTATACTCTACTTCGCCAGCTATACTAGAGAATATAGAGTAGTGAGTACCTTTTCTGCCAGAGCCTCAGAATCTGTTTACATAATTCTTGCCAATCTATCATCTTCACATATTCTATTTCAAGTGTCAGGGCAGGACAATTAAGCTTTTCAAGGATTCAAACAAAAGTCCATTGAATTTTCTGCTTTTAGTCTCAGTTGTATTTCAGAACTCTGTTACCAGTGATTCTAAACTGCATTGGACTGGCTTTATCAAGTCCCACAAAATTGATAGCAGCTACTAGGATGGTGCCAGTGGCTGTATGTGGAGACTGGGATGGAATGGTTGAGTGAGTGGGAAACTGCAGGACCTAGAGCAGCCATGGTAGTAAGGAAAGTAGAAGATGGGCATCAGGAAGTGTGAAAGGATACTTAAAAAAAATAAGTGTGGTACAATTCAGGGTTAGGTATACAAATGTTCATTAGAAAGGATGCTTTTTAAAAGAGGATGTAATTATGACTCATACAGTTATAAAATGAACATGCATCAAAGATTTTATTTAACTTACCTTAATATGGGAATGGGTAAGATATTACAATGGACTCAAATGAAGATTTACATTCCAGAAATATATATGTATGTGTATGTGTGTGTGTGTATATATATATATTTGTATTTGGAGTCTCACTCTGTCGCCCAGGCTGGAGTGCAGTAACTCACGGCTATTCAGCGTTGACCTGCAGGGACTCCAGGGATCTTTCCACCTCAGCCTTCCAAGTAGCCAGAACTGTAGGCGTGTGCTACCATGTCTGACATTTTTTATTTATTGTAGAGACGAGGTCTCACCAAGTTACCCAGGCTAGTCTCGAACCCATGGGCTTAGGCAATCCACTCTCCTCAGCCTCTCAAAGTTCTGGGATTACAGGCTGAGCCACCAAGCCCGGTCAAGATTTATAATCTTTACCAGACAAAATTTATTTGCCCTGAGAAATACTGGAATCATATAGAACATTTGCACTTACTGGTTTTCTACAAGTTAACTTCCTTCTCTATTTAGCTGTAAAATAAGCTTTGTCAAAACCAGTGAAAGGCTGGAGTAACCCAGTTGACTGAGCTAGACAGGACACCCATCTCTATTGTTGCTTAAAGTCTCATAATTTTTCTTAAAAAGAATATAAGCTTAATGAAAAGATATGCTCCTAAAGAGAGACTAGAGAGTGTTGGAATAACATTAATCCTAATGGACACTTACTGAGAATTTACTATATGCCAGAAAATATACTAAGCTCTTTACATACACTGTTTCATTTTCTTTTAAACTAGCTAGTAGGGAAGGTACAACAGATACAAAAATGGAGGCTCATTGATATTAAGTACCATGACCAAGAACACATAGCCGACTTAGAACAGAAATAAAATTATTTAACTGGATTATAGCAACCTAGCATCCCTATCCTCAGTTATAGTTTTTGTATTTGTAACAATAGGAAAGTTGCTATTTTCAAGGTCACAAATCTCCAAGCCTAGAACTCTTTGCACTCACTATTTTGCTGTTAAACATGATGGGTCCTCAAACAGGAGAGATGGTTCTACCCTCATATTATCTAGCTGAGTGATCTTGGGCAAGTCAGTTAACCATTCAGATGTTACTTGACTTTTGAGTAGGGAGAAAATATCAGATCTACTTAGGATATAAAACTCTTTGAAAAATCTATTTTAAAATATATGCGAAACACTTAGAAAATATTACAATCAGTATGGTTGTTAGCTTTCTCGACTATTGAGTTTTGAAAGTGAAGGCAAATGCTCAAAATGGGATATCTAATTGCCGTAGAAAACATTCAAAAAAGGTACGTGCGGAGAGAGGCATTTAAAAAGGTATGTATGGAGAGAGGCAAGATGGTGACAGAACCAATGGGAGCGTGGGAGTCCCTGCAAGAGTGTGTCCATAAAGACAGTCTGCATGAATGGGTGAGTGCAACTGAGTGAGTGAAAGTCCATCTCTGGGGAGACTCGGATCAAGCACCCGGGGCTCCCCTCCGGCTGCAGCCCACCGGTGCTCTGAGATCGGACCCCAGAGCCTGCTGCGTGCAGGATTGTCAGTCATTCTCAGGGGTCTTCCAGAAGGAGGGAGCAGAGGTCAGCTGCTCCACAGCTCCTGGCACCTGGCCCACGCCACCACCTGTGGCAGCCAGCCAGGCACTAGCAGTGGGAACCATGGAGAGGGCACAGCGAGGAAATCTGCAACAGACCCTCACCAGCTGTGAGGAGATACCAATTGCCACCATCTTCTCTGTCCCGGGACCAGGCAGAGAACTGTGTTGCCCCCGCCCCCGTTAGCCTCCAACCTGGGAACCAGAGGCAATCTTTACATCACTCTGGGATCGACCACTTGCTAACCCAGAGAGGAAACTTGAGGAACAGATGTAGAGAGACGACTGTCCCATCCCCTACACTGAACCAGGCACAGGTACATCTAAGTGGGCGATTTGGTGGTGGCAGCAGCAACAGCAGCAGATAAGTTGGGTGAGTCTGGATCCCATTCTCCCTCCTCCCACTGCAACCAGTGGGGCCTCTGACCCAAGTTAAAAGCAACCCCATTGGCCTGTGCTGAGAGCGGAGGGGAGGGGCTGGAGACTGGAGCCCACTCCCTGCTACAGCTGCAGCCAAAAGCAGCCCTGGTGCTTGGGAAAGGAATTTGAAGTTTCAGAAATGGCCACAGAGGGAGCTCGTTTTTTGTTTGTTTGTTTTCTCTCTGTTTTTGTTTTAGTACTTGTTTTGTTTTTTGGTGTTTTCTAGTCTCTCTGTTTGCATATGGACATTTTTGAGGTCAAGTGCTTCATCAGGGTGTGTGTGTGTGTGTGTGTGTGTGTGTGTGTGTGTGTGTGTGTGTGTGCTTGTTTGTATTTTGTTTTTTTTTTTTTTTTTGGTTTTTGGTTTTTGTTTTTTTGTTTATTCATTTGTTTGAATGTTTCTCTGTTTTCCTGCTCCTCTCTCTTGATACATATGTCCCCACCATATGGGCAGACTGTAAAGTGGTGGGAAGTGGATTCCAGGGGGCCCACACACCTGTCAGTAGATACTATGCTCTGCAGATAGCTTCTGAACCACATCTCTCCCATCACTCCTTAATCAAACCTCAAGACTGCAAAAAGCACAGCACCTCCATCCCCAGTCCAGCTTCAAAATTGAACAAATCCAGAGGGTCTACATAATGAAGAATAGGGGATTGAACAAATGGAAGTGAAAGCAATCCTCCCGTCACTGAGCAACAAAATTAAAGAAGGGGAGGAAAACCAGTACAAATGAAGAAGAATCAAAGGAAGAACACAGGCTCCACACAGACTCCTAGGAAGACAGCACCTGAGAATACAGACTTTGGAACTCAAACAATGAAGAGCCCCCAAAATGACTGGTCTCAAACCACAAACCCAGACATCAAGATATTAATAAAATGAACAGAAATGAGGAGAGATCATAGGAAATAAAGAAGGAGTTGATAACTGAGATGACGACAACAAAGAATACAGTAAGCAAAATAAATAACAAACTGGCAATCGTGGAAAGCAGAATTAACCAAGTAAAAGAAAGAATCTCAGAGCTTGAGGATCAAAATATGGAAGTAACTCAAACTGTTAAAAATATAGAAAAGAAGCTTAAAAAGACAGAGCAAAACCTCCAAGAGATGAGTGATTATATTAAGAGGTCATCTATGGCGAATTGGCATTCCTGAGGCAGATAGAGAAATAGAGACCATCCCAGAACAAACATTCCTTGAAATTATCCAAGAAAACTTCCCTCATCTCATCAAAGATATGATCATTCAAACACAAGAGATTCAGAGAACTCCTGCAAGATAGCAAATGAAAAGACCAATTCCTAAACACATGGTAATTCAATTGCACAAAGTAGGTATAAAAGAAAAAATCCTAAGGGCAGTAAGAGAAAATGGTCAGACTACTTACCAGGGCAGACCAATTAGAATAGCAGCAGACTTATCGACAGAAACACTGCAGGCTAGAAGAGACTGGAGTCCAATCTCACAGTTCTTAAAGATAAACAATTCCAACCAAGAGTTTCCTACCCAGCTAAGCTAAGCTTCATCAGCAATGGAGAATTCAAATCCTTCCTAGACATTCAATTCCTAAGAGTTTCTGCTGCCTCCAGACCAACTCAACAAGAAACATTTAAGAAAGTATTAAACACAGAAGAAAGAAAACCAAGAATGACCACACTCTCCCCAAGAATGCAGGGAAAATAATAAAGTCACAAACATATATCAACCCAAACGTCAAAAGAAAAACAACAAACAAATAAACAAACAAACAACAACAAACTTATAAGAACTTCATGACAGGGATACACCCTCCCATTTCAATAATTAGCCTGAACAGATGGATTAAATGCACCATGGAAAAGAAACAGAATGGCAAACTGGATTAAAAAAACATGATGCAACAATAAACTGTCTCCAAGAGATTCATCTCACCAGAATGGACACACACAGACTCAAAGTAAAAGGATGGAAAACAAATTTTCAGGCAAATAGAACACAAAAGAAAGCAGCAGTTGCAATCCTACTATCATACAAAATATCCTGTAAGCTATCAAAAATTTAAAAATATAAGGAAGGTCACTACATAATGATAAAATATTCAGCCCATCAAAAAGAAATACCCATTCTAAATATATATGCACCCAAAATAGGAGCACCAATAGCTGCTTTATAAAGCAACTTCTAGATAAACTAAAAAAGAAATTGGCTCTAACATTATCATAGCTGGGGAATTAAATACCCCATATCAACCCTAGATAGATCATTGAGTCAGAATTCAACAAGGAGATCCAGAACCTCAACTTGACCAAATGAACTTAATAGATACTTGCAGAACACTCTATCCAACAATCACAGATTATACATTCTACTCATCACCACATGGAATGTACTCCAAGTTTGACCACATCCTTGGCTATAAATCAACAAAAAAAATTTCATGAGATCAAAATAATGCCATGTACCTTCTCAGACCACCTTGAAATAAAAATAAATATTGACACCAACATAGTTACCCCCAAACCCACAAAGACATGGACACTAACCAGCATGATGCTGAACAACTCCTGGGTCAACACAGAAATCAAAGCAGAATTTAAAAGATTTCCAAAAACAATGAAAATAAAGACACAGCTTACTAAAACCTCTGGGATACCATGAAAACAGTACTGAGGGGAATTCATTTCTTTACAAACACAAATCAAGAAAATGGAAAGTTCACAAGTTAACAGTCTAACAAATCACCTAAAGGAGCTGGAAAGACAAGACCACCAAAACCCTAACTTCAGCAGAAGACTCCAGATCACCAAAGTAAAAGCCCAAATACAGGACATAGAAGACAAAAATATCATAGAAAAAATCAACAAAACAAAAGTCTGGTTCTTAGAAAGGATAAACAAGATTGATGGATCCCTAGCCAGAATGACCAAGAAAAAGAGAGAAAAAGCCCAAATAAGCACAATCAGTAATGCAAAAGATCAAATCACAATGGATCCTGAAGAAATACAAAAAATTATCAGAGATTACTATGCACAACTGTATGGAAACAAACTCGAAGACCTAAATGAAGTGGAGGACTTTCTGACATCACACAACCTCCCAATGTTGAAACAAGAAGAAATTGAGACATTAAATAGACCAATAGCAACCCAGCAAATCAACTCTGACATACGAAAACTACCCACACAAAAAAGTCCTGGACCAGAGACTTTCCAGCAGAGTTCTACAAAAATACATAAAGGAGCCGATACCAATCCTATTGAAAGTATTCCAAGCAATCCAGAAAGATGGAACTCTTCCCAAATCATTTTATGACGCTAACACTACAGTGACACCCAAACCAGGTAAAGATCCAACAAAGAAAGAGAACTACAGGCCAATATCCCTGATGAACATAGATACAAAAATATTCAACAAGATTCTAGCAAATCAGATCTAACAATACATCTCAAAAATCATCCACCATGACCAAGTAGGCTTCATCCCCAGGATGCAGGACTGGTTCAACATCTGCAAGACCATAAATGTAATTAAATACATCAACAGATATAAAAATAGGAATCACATGATTATATATGTGTGTGTGTGTATATATATATATATATATATTTTTTTTTTTTTTTTTTTTTTTTTTTTGAGATGGAGTCTCACTCGGTCACCCAGACTGGAGTACAGTGGTCGCTCCCAGCCACCACAGCCTTGACCTGCTGGGCTCCAGCGATCCTTCCGCCTCAGCCTTCCAAGTAGCTGGAACTACAGGCGCGCACTACCACGCCCGGCTAATTTTTGATTTATTGTAGAGGTGAGGTCTCGCCAAGTTGCCCAGGCGGGTCTTGAACCCATGGGCTCAGGCAATCCACTCACCTCAGCCTCCCAAGGCGCGGGATTACAGGCTGAGCCACCGAGACCGGCTACAAGATTGTATTATTAGATGCAGAAAAAAATTTTTTGATAAAATCCAACATCCCTTCTTGATAAAAACCCTTGAACAGCTAGGATAGAGGGAACATATCTCAAAGTAGTAAGATCCATCTATGATAAATCCACAGCAAACATATTGCTAAATGGACAAAAATTGAAAGCATTTCCTCTGAAAACCAGAACAAGACAAGGCTGCCCACTTTCACCCCTTCTGTTCAACACAGTGTTGGAAGTCCAAACTAGAGCAATCAGACAAGAGAAGAAAATCAGGGGTATTCAAATAGAAAAAGAGGAAGTCAAGTTATTCCTCTTTGCTGATGATATGGTTCTATACCTCAAAAATCCAAGAGAATCTGTCAAAAACCTTCTTGCGCTGATAGGACTTTGGCAAAGTCTCAGGGTACGTAATTAATATGCAAAAGACAGTCACTTTTTTTTTTTTAAGTCAGAGTCTCACTCTGTCACCCAGGGTGGAGTGCAGTGGCATGCTCACAGCCGCTGCAGCCTCAACCTGCTGGGCTCAGCCGATCCTTCCACCTCAGCCTTCCAAGTAGCTGGAACTGCAGGCACACGCCACCACGCCCAGCTAATTTTTTGATTTATTGTAGAGATGAGGACTCACCAAGTTGTTCGGGCTGGTCTCAAACCCATGGGTTTAGGCAATCCTTGCACCTTGGCCTCCCAAAGTGCTGGGATTATAGGCATGAGCCACCACACCCAGCCAATAGTCACATTTTTATACACGCAGAGCAAACAAGCAGAGAACCAAATAAAAAGCACAATTTCATTCACAATAGCAACAAAAAAGATGAAATATCTCAGCATCTTCCTAATCAGAGAAGTGAAACACCTGTACAATGAAGACTACAAAACACTGCTCAAAGAAATCAAAGATGGCACAGATAAATAGGAAAAGATTCCATTTTCATGGTTTGGAAGAATCAAGATTGTCAAGATGCCCCTCCTACCCAAGGCAATCTACATATGTAATGCAATACCCATTAAATTACCAGCATCATTCTTCTCAGACCTGGAAACAGAAATTCATATGAAACATAAATGACCACAAATAGCCAAAACAATCCTCAGCAAAAGAAACAGAGCAGAAGGTATCACACTTCCAGACTTTAAACTTTATTCTAGAGCTACAATAATCAAATCAGCCTGGTATTAGTACAAGAACAGGCATATAGACCAATGGAACAGTATACAGTTTTCAGAAGCAAAACCTCAACTTCTCAACCAACTCATATTTGACAAAGTCTCCACCATCATCCACTGGGAAGAGGATAACTTATTCAATAAGTGGTTTTGGGAAAACTGGCTGACCACATGCATAAGATTAAAACAAGACCCCACCTATCCCCATACACAAAAATCAACTCTAAATAGATCAAAGACCTAAATGTAAAACCTCAAACTATAAGAACCTTAGAAAATGCAGGAGACAACCCTTATGGAAATTGGAACAGGCAACCGATTCCTGATCAAAACCCCAAGTGCCCATTCCATAAGAGATAAGATAGATCAGTGGGACCGCAACAAACTGAAAAGCTTCTGCAAAGTCAAAGAAACCATCATGAGAACAGGGAGATAGCTCACAGAATGGGAAAAAATATTTGTCAACTGTATGTCTGACAAAGGCCTAACATCTAGGATCTACAAGGAACTCAAACATGCCAAAAAGAAAAAAACAAACAGCCCTATTAAAAAGTGGGCAAAAGACATAAATAGATACTTCTCAAAAGAAGACATATGAGCAGCCAACAGATACATAAAAAATGCTGTCTCACTAATCATCAAGGAAATGCAAATTAAAACCACACTGAGATATCACCTCACTCCAGTCAAGATGACCAACATCAATAACTCAAAAAACAACAGATGCTGAAGAGGATGTGGGGAAAAGGAAACACTTCTATACTGTTGATGGGAGTGTAAACCATACTGGTAATAAAAGATCTAAAAATTGGTAATAAAAGATCTAAAAATTGACCTTCCATACTACCCAGCAATCCCTTTTCTGGGGATATACCTGGAGAAACTCAAATCACTCTATGAAAAAGACATATGCACACACATGTTTATTGCAGCATTAATCACTATAGCAAAAACATGGAACCAACCATGCTGCCCATAGAAAGTGTACTGGATTTTAAAATGTGGTATATATACACAATGGAATATCACACAGACATAAAGGACACAATTATGAACTTCTCAGCAACTTGGATGGATTTGGAGTCTACAACACTCAGTGATCTATCACAGAAACAAAGAATTGAGTATCACATGTCCTCACTCATAAATGGACCCTGAACAACTATGATAATACTTTAAGAAAGGGATTGGCATTAGTGGGAAACTGCCAAGGGAGGGAGGAGCACACTTCATCAATGAGGATACCTGATCTCAAACCAGGTGAAGTGGGAACCAAAGTGAGGCCCAAACTTTACCTGTACGATGGCCATTTGTATACCTAACCCTGAATTGTACCCATCTTTAAAATTTAAAAAATTTTAAATTATGTATATTTTGTTAATTGATTGATTGATTGATTGCAGTAGACAGTCAGTAACTTCTGAGAAAAGAGAGTATTTGAAACCTGAAAGGCCCCATAGAAAGGCTCAGAAATCTTCAACTCAAATTAAAGATGAAAAAAGTGAAGTGGATGATTAGCAGAAGTAGCTTCTGTACCTGGGGTCTCTAGTGTTTGATTCACAGAGCTCTCTGGGGCAGCTTCTGAGTCTGATCTGTCTAATTACCTCCCTATGGAACTCACTGGCTCAGCAACAAGCTGAGCCAGCAGCTGCAGTGTAGCCCTCAGCCCTCAAATCAGATGTGGTTGTTCCTGTGGTTCACAAGCGCATTCCGCAAGTTATCTGCAAGATGTCTCTCCTAACATGGGAAGAACTTCAGTAAACATCTTATCAGACTAAGCATGGAAGTGACTGGCTTAACCCTTGCAGTGAGTTCCATAGGGAGATAATGAGACATTCAGCACTTTCAATCCCTCTGAGTGGGAAAATTTCAACAGCCTGTACTTCTTGGCCTGGTGGGAGTGCTGATTCTATTTTAGTTCCTATATATTATAAACGATAATTATTAAAGGAATTAATTTTCTTCCAATAGAAAAGAGGCTTTTATTTCCAAATATGAGAATCATAACTTAAGTTGTTATAAAAAAGAAACATAAATTCAACTTGTTTTCATTAAATGCTTTTGGATTTGTTTCAAGTGAAAGAGGCCACGAATCAGAAAAGGTGAGAACAATTCTATTGCTAGCACCTAGCAGTAATTCAACTTTGTGAGTTTTTAAAATCACCTTCTTCAGACAAATTGCAAAATGGTGTCCCCACTAAACATGGTAATGGACACAGGCAACCCCCAGATCAACTAGAAAAAAGTGCCCCTTCCTGCGGGCTTCCAGGGCTTATGGCCCGACCTCAAGAGCAGAAATGGAATTGGGCCCACTCCTTCCTTCTACCCTTCCCTCCTTATCTGCTAGCAGAGACCCAAACTATAATTTTATCCCTCTGTGCAAAATAAAGTCTATTTCTTAAAACTTAACCTTCTTAGAAGGTCAAGAATGGGAGATGGAGGGCTTTGTAAATACATTATATTTTTTCTTCCTACCATAACACCATGACTAGTACAACTACCAAAAAAATAGGTATGATAAATATGAATAACAAGAATAATGCAAATAATTTACTCTAAAGAAGAGGGGCAGGCAGAGAGGGACAGTGTCAGAAGGCTTGAGGCAGAGTAAATTCTTAAGGAAAAGTTCTTGGCTGGTGGCCACTCTGCCTCAATATCCCGTCAGAATGCTACCTGCACAATCTGGGGAAACTGCCTTTCTTCCCTCATCTCCAATGTCACTTCCCTCATATTTGTAATAACAGATTATAATTCAAGGTAGCTCATATCTAGGCAGACCTTTTATTTGCCAAGTAATATACATATATGCTCACATCAACTCTATGAAGTTGCTATCTCCACTTTACAGATGAGAAAAGTGAGGCATAGAGAGGTTAAATAAATAGCCCAAGATTGCAACCGATGGTTAATAGAGTCAGGATTTTTAACCACTACACAATACCATTCCCTTCTGTGTGTAGCTGATCTGTGTTAATCCACAGCTAAATGGCCCTCTTTAAAGATCTGGAAAACTGCTGACAAAATGCAGTCAGATGTGAGGTATAAAAGGAAACTCATTTTCAGTGATCCAGTAAAGGCATGGAATCCTGGGATCTGTCATTAATTTTTTTACTTCAAACAAACTACTCCACTTCTCTTGGCACTACTTTCTTCATCAATTAATGGAAGACATTGGATAGCATGGTGACTTCTAGTTCTAAGATTTTGTGATTCTAATTTACATGCAAGTTGTGTACAGACAGTCTCTAATGCTATCTTAATGTAAACACTGCATCTACCTCTTTTTAGCCATGAGACCTCTCTAATTCTCAATTTACTCATCTATAATATGGGAATGACAATAATAATAATGCCTCCCTCTTAGGGTTACTGAGAAGATTAAATGAGAGAATAAATATAAAGCCTTGAGCTTGTGATTTGGCTTTGGCTATGAGATTGGCTCACAGTGAGTGTTCAAAAAATGTTCCTTTATCATCATCATCACCACCGTGTATATAGGTGCTACCTGTAAGGTGCTCCAATTTTTTTTTATTGACATGTATATTTCATATATACATAGGGGATACCCAGGGGATGAGTCATTTTCAGATAAGTGGCTTGGAATTTCATCTTACAGCTTCTTCACAAAGAACAATACAATTTTAGAAATGAGATAAGAATGAAAAAGGACCTTGAATCTCCAGTAAAGGCAAATTGTGAGAAGGAAAATAAGTGGGAAACTAATGGTAGATAAAGGCTTGGAAGGTTTGTTATGTAGACTCCTCTGGTACTGCCTCCAGGCTGATAATGATATAAGATTGTCCTAGGTGGTTAAAGTTTGCTCTCTCTGAGAGAGAGGGTAAGAAGGACTCTTTGGTAAATTATGTAGTGTTTTTAAGCAAATAGGGAGAGGGCAGAGAGTTTTTTCTGTATTTGATTATTCTCAGTTGTCTTCTGCTCAAAATAATCTTTACATAAAATGTGCATATCTGGGGATGGCATATTTTCATCTCCTACACTAGCAATTGAAAATATAGATATGGTCATTACGCTCATGAAGTATATACTCTAGTGGAAGAGACAGGGTTTTTTTGTTTGTTTGTTTTTGTTTTTGAGAAGTATAAGGTGCTCCAATTTTTAAAGTTCTAATCCCAGGTTTGCCATTAAGTATCTCTGTGACCTTTGGCAACTCATTTGCCCTTTCTGTGTCCACTTTCCACCAGAAAAATGTGGAGCCTGAGCTAAATAGACTTTATGATCCCTTCCAAATCCAAGATTTTGTGGTTGATTTCTAATCAAGTGATTTAATTGTTCCTATGTCAGAATAGTCTCTCTTTGCCAGTTTCCTCCAGCTCAGGGTATACCCAAAATACCAGAATTCATACCTAGAATTAAGGACTACAGTCCAGCTCCCAGGTCCTGCTCATAGAGCAACCGTAGGTCCTCAACACAAGGGACTGTAATGGGAGGACAATGTCAGGGCCACTACGGGGTCAAAACCCCCAGTCTGAAGAGTCTGTAAGGATGGACAGAATTTTAACACTAAATATCTCAAGACATAAAACTGCTAGAGACATTAAAAAATATTTTTATACCAGAGAATGTGGCTCTAATATTTTGAAATTGCCATGGCAACTCACACCAGGGTCATGATACCAGTGGAAAGCAAGTCTCTGAGCATTGCATTATTATGTCCTCTGATTCTCCAGCAGCTGACTGGGTGACTGCTTCAGAAGAATGAAAGGGCAGCAGTCAATACAGTCTGAGCAAATGTCTCCTTCTTTTCAGTGTCCACCCACACACCACCTCTCCATGTGTTGAAAATACCTTGTGGCTTGGCCACCCGTGACTGGACATAACTCTCCTTGGAGGAAGGAGGATGTGTTTTTCACTCTTGCCTTGCTTCATGCCTAGTGGGTAGTTGTCCAGAAAGCTGGGAGCCCCCTTGGGTTTGGAAACACATTGACTGTGGTCCTAGGGATGACATGAACCCCGTAGAAGAAGAAGACTGGGAAATGTCTTCATGTGCACCCAGGAAGAAGTGGCATGGATGAACATAAAGCAATGACGGTCCTTTAATTTAAGCAAAGATTTCAGCGTGTAGTGAGCACCTACCATGGACCGAATATTTCCACATATTGTTTTCTTTAGTTCTTGAAGTTTGCTTCCATTTGAATTTGTCTATAAAAAAGCAACTGAGTTTTATTTGGGGGGTAGGGAAAGGGTGCTCTTGCAGCACTACTTTTATAAATTAGTTAATTTTACAGATTTCATGTCATAAGTATGTAAAGAGAAACCTTCTTTGTGTGCAACACTGTGATAAATACTACGTTGTGGCACGAAGCAGGAAAGGCTATAGATAAAAAATCAGTCCTTTGAAAAAGTTTGCAACTAACACAGAGAATCAAAATGTGTCTTAATAGTAAGAAGAGGCTGGTCTCGGTGGCTTAGCCTGTAATCCCAGCACTTTGGGGGACCGAGGCTAGTGGATTGCCAGAGCCCGTGGGTTCGAGACACACCCGGGCAACTTGGCAAGATCTCGTCTCTACAATTAAAAAAAAAAAAAAATTGGCCAGGCGTGGTAGCGTGCACCTGTAGTTCCAGTAACTTGGAAGCCTGCAGCGGAGGGATCGCCAGAGCCCAGTGTGGTGGCCGGAAGCGTGCCACTGCACTCCAGTCTGGGCAACAGAGTGAGACTCCAACTCAAAAAAAAAAAAAATGATAAGGAAAAGCCAGGCAGAAGAGTGCTGGCTATATAGATAGCCCACCTTGATACTACGAGTTAGGATTCTGCTAATATGAACCCATAAAAGTTTGTTTCTTTTAAATAAGTAATGCATGCACATGATACAAATTCCAGTAGGAATAAAATGCTATTCAGTGAAAAGCCTCTCTAGCTCCCTTTTCTCTCAGCCTTCTAGTTCCCATCCTCAGATGCAAACACATTGACAGTTTCTTGTATAGCCTTCTAGAGTGTTCTATGCATTTACATACACTTTTGTATCGTTTTTTTCCCTTGGTTTGCTTAACTTAAAAATAGATCTTGGAAATATTTTCATAGTTCATTCTTTTAAATCAGGGTGGGCAAATTATAGCCTACAGGTTTATTCAGGTCTCTGTATCAGTAAATAAAATCTTATTAGATCATAGTCTCTTTTTTAGGCCTCCTCTATGACTGCTTTTGTGCTACAAGAGCAGAATCTCTGTGTGACTGAGACTGCATGGTCTGCAAAGACTAAAATATTAATTATCTGGCCCTTTACAGAAAAAATCTGCTGACTCTTGCTTTAAATGGCTGCCTAGCCAGCATGGCAGTGCTCACCTGCAGTCCCAGTTACTCGGGAGGTTGAGGGTCTCTTGAGGCCAGGAATTGGAGATCAGCCTATGCAACACAGAGAGGATCTGTCTCAAAAAAAAAGAGACTGCTTAATAGTCTATATATAAATATATTATACTTTATTTTAATTGTCCCTTATTAAAGAACACATAGGTTATTTCTGGTTTTATGTTATTACATATACTGCCGCAATTGATATACTAATGTATGTGTCATTCTCACATGTATGGTTATATCTATGTCTCTAGGAGCAAGATTGCTGAGCAAAACTTTCATGAGCTTTGCAGGGATATGTTTGTTACCTTGGTCTTCTCAGCATGAACAATGTGAAGGAAACCAGAAGACAGAGCAACTCTAAGAATCAACTGAGGACAGTGTTGCTAGAAGATGAAGTGAAGAACACCATTTCAAAGAGGAGTGAACTGTGGTTCCTTTAATACCCCAGAATGGGAAGACTATAGTTGGAAAATGCCTACAGTTCTCCATTCTAGTAAATCTACTGATGTACAACGATTGAGAAACAAATGCAATAGTATTTGCTCCCGTTAAGGTCACTCTTTGTCCTAATTGCAAACTCCTCATTGCCTCCCTCCCTATTCATATTTCCTAAAAAGAGCTGCGACAAAGCCTTGGAGGCAAACATGTGTGGCTGTTGGAGTTGCTGCTTTCAGAGGCAGCTGCATAGATCACCAGGGGCACCAGAGAGTTTGACTTTGTGTGGACAGACTTGCTGGACTCTGACTTTGCTAACCTGAAAAGGTTGTAGCGGTAGGACTTTGGGTTCCCTGGCCATTGGAACCAGTTTGACCTCATCGGTTGGAAGGGGAGGACATCTGGAATCAACAAGCTTTGGAGAAAAGGTCACCTAAGAGACTTGGAAGAGTTCAGATCTTCCTATAGAGAGTGAAAGCTGGGACCAAGAATCGGGAACAACTCAAATCTCTATTTTCATACTGACTTCCTGAGTCAGGCACTGTGTTAGGGATGAATATGTAAGGACGAACAAGAGAATTTGTTGCCTATCAAAGGATTCACAGCCTCATGAAGGAAGCAGATAGACCTGAAGTCTCCAAACTGTGTGTATCTTTTAAATTTTCAAGAAAAACACAATAATTGACATCTGTCAGTCAAAGTGTGAGCAACTAACTCAAGGTAGTTCACAGCTTCAACATTCGATCACACAGCATTCCTTTCAACAATGCTTTATCTTTACAAAGCTAAGTTTTTAGCAGTTGCTGTGCTGAAAAGTAGGTACTGGGCAAAACTCAACACGGAACAGGAAGTGAAGGTGGTAATGTCCAATTTGATTCCAAGTCTGAGAAGCTCTGCATGCCTAGTGGATTCATCCATCCCATTAGTAAATAATAGTGGTTATTCAAGAATGAAATAAAGCATATAGTTTTTCTTTCAATGTATACATATTATTTTTTTCAAACTACTAAATTGTTGAGGTAGATATTTATGAAGTTGTTGGACCTAAACTATCTCATAGATGAAATTGTTAGATATTTCTTTTGGCACTGTGAAAAAATTACTGAAACACTAAGGGCACGTGAACTGAAAGAACTTGGGAACTTCTGAGGTGGAGACTTAACCCTACTTACCAGATTTGTTACCTTGGATAAGTTAATACTTTAAGCTCAACCTCTGATCCCACAACTATAAATCAGGGGAATAAAACTAATGACCTTGGGGCTATGGTGAAGGTTAAGTGAAATAACGCAAGTGAAGAATGTAGCATGGTGCTTGGCACATAGTAAGTGACCATTAAACACTGGCCGGTATAAATCCACAGAACTCCGGGCACCATACAATAATTAGCATTTAATCCTAAATATCACAAACAACCTCAGCTTCTGATTTATTTTTAAGTCTACAGCTTCTTAAATCAAGTGCTGTTGCCATAGTGCCTGCTGAAATAATATTTGGGGTCAACCAAATCACTCTGAAGTCAGGGGAAATTAACAATCCCCCTAAAGTTTGTTGCAATACTGTTCAAATGACTTCACTGTCTGTCTTTTGTTATGGCTTTCCTTCTTATATTCAGAGATAAGTTCAGAGATTGCTTATTCTATTTGGTTAAAAAAGGGGGGGGATGGTAACTATAGTGATACTTTAGAAGAAGTGAATTTAATACAAATTGCATCAAAATTATTATCTGAAGTCTCTAAATATTTCTATGCTTCAAAAAGATTTTGTACCTTGACTATAAAATAATTTTATTGTGGTTTGCATTTTTAAAAGCTAATCTTGGATCTAATATCTTTTTTCCCTGAGAAAGATACATTTATGGTAAGATGCATAACTCCTTGTTAAAAATAAAATCCAAAAAGCTTTCACATCGGGTACTATCCTAATTCCAAAACATTCACAAAGATGGCTGTTTTCATCATGAGAGCCTTCCTTGACTTTCAGCAAAACTAGTAACTTTTCTGTCACTTCCAAATGGGTTTTGAGAATTTACTAAGCTTGTTAATTTTAAGAAAGTTAGATCAGAATTCGATAGAGGGGAGAAAGCCAACAGTTCAATTGTTTAGATCAGTGGCTCTCAAATGGGGAGGAGGAAGAATTTTATAACACAGGGAACATTTGGCAATGCCTGGATATGTCTTTTGTTTGTCACAACCTGGGACACAACATGAGGACAGGGGGCTAATACTGGTATTTAGGGAGTAGAAGCAAAATATGTTACTAAGGATGTTACAATGCATAGCAAAGAATTACCTTGCCCAAAATGTCAAGAGTACTGAGGTCAAGAAACTCAGGCTAGTCTAGATATTATTTCTTTTCTTCATTGTATCACATTAAAAAAAATTTTTTTTTCTTCTAATATCTTATCTGCTGACCTAAGGATTTCTTTTCACGTCTGAGATTAGATGTAATCAGCAGCTGCAGAAAAATATCAGGTTTCTCTCCAAATCGGTGGTCCTCAACATTTCTTCATGTTAGAATGAACTGGTAGAACTTTCAAACTATGCCAGTGTCAGGACTCCACTCTCAAACCAATTAAATCCAAATCTCAAGGGCTGAGACCTGAACACAATACGTTTCAAAAGTTTCCCAAATTATCCTCATGTGCAGCCAGGAATGAGGACCATGAATCCAAATAAATAGAATGGTTATTTGCTATACTAATCATGTACCAAAAAGAGCGAACTCAGTTTTGAGGGGGGAGACAGTGATGTCTCTCTCAATGTAAAAATGCCCCCCCCGGGTTGTGTTGACTATTTGAATCAAGTTATTTGAGAGTTTTCACTTATGTGACTTGATCATTCAGGATATTTCACTTTTTGTGACTGATCGATACATGACCAAAATTTCATGTCTCTACAAGTTCTCAAGGGTTTTCCCAATCTTTTTCATGAAATTACAAAGAAGAGAGAATTATGTGGCTCTGCTTCAGTATCCCACAGCTCAATCTTCACCCATATTCGAATCTAAAGAGGATAGGAATGTTTCTGTGATTAATCTCATGCAGCTATTGAACCTGGATGCTTCTGAACATCCTGAAAGGCCAAAGGAAGGTTTTCTACTTTACCCTCCCTGTCCCTCTCACTCCCACTCCCAATGCCCATAGCAAACACTGGTCAAGCAGATGGTTTGGGTGTGATGCCCCGGAGGTTAACAGATGTGAATTCTGATGGAACAAGAGGACAGACCTTATCCATTGCTGCACTTAAACCAAACACATGGTCTGCCCACCCCCAACAAGCAAATGGTACTTCAATATGGCTAATTTTTAAATATTCCAAGTCAGGTCAAAATACTTCTTAGAGTAAGGGGAAAAGTAGAAGTCAATGAGAAATAACTGATTTCAGTATCACAAAAAATTCATTATTTTTGTAGACAATCTACTTTTATATTTGTTAGGTATTAACATGATAAGATTGGAATTTCAAAAAAAATGGAAGGCTCAGAGCTGAACTCTGAAGACTATGAAGCGCTTATTGCCACTCGATGCCCAGTGCCCCTCTTGAATAACCCTAGATGTTTAGGAAAATAGATCTCAAGGGTCCAAGAGTTATCTTTAAATAAACATATTTAATATTATGCTGTCACTTTATTCTAAACAGTAGGTTTAACTCTGTTCTGGTCATCTGAGTAACTGCCTTATAGTTAAGTTGCCACTTGTCAATACTGGAGGTTGTTTCTGTGTATAGTCAAACCCTGCAAAAGACAAGTGATATTACAGAAAGTTGTTCTAAAGCTTTGATGCTAGTTTGATTAGAGGAAAACATGGGAGAATAGAGTCATCACCTGGCACGAGTCTACAGTATTTTGTGGATGGATATACTGCAAGAATACCAGTTTTGTACATCCCACTTTGAGACAACAGGTTTATTATTATTACTACTATTATTATTATTGAGATGTGGGATATAGGTAAGGATTAACTACACAAGTAGGCTGCATGAGGTGAAGTTTGGGCCACATTTCCCCTGGTTTGGGACCAGGTACCCTTTGTATTATTATGTACCCCGCTTCCTCCAACTCCATCTCCATCCAATTTGCTGCGAAGTCCATGATTTTCTTCTTCTTTATGGCTTCATAATATTCCTTTGTGTATATGTACCACATTTTCTTTATCCAGTCCACTTTTGATGAGCAGTAGGATTGGTTCCATATTTTTGCCATTGTGAATAGTGCGGCAATAAACATGTATGCAAGTGTCTTTTTTGTAGAACAGTTTAGTTTCCTCTGGGTATATTCCCAGACGAGGGATTGCTGGATCATATGGAAGGCCAATTTTTAGTTCTTTTAGGCATCACCACACCATTTTCCATAAAGGTTGAGCTAGTGACAACAGGTTATTAACAGACAAATAGACAATAAAGCATTCATTTTTTTCTTCTTTTCTTTTTTTAGAAATCAGGTTTTATTGAGAGGACAGAAAAGCTTCACAGTGAGAAAGGATCTGAGGGGGTTGCCCCATTTCTTTCTGATTCAATAAAAATATTTGATTATTAGAATTGATATCATTTTGCAATCTCTACTTATAAAATCATACATTCTCTGTTTTAGCATTTTTATTTATTTTAAAATATAAAACTAAACTAAATGTAGAATTACATCAGAGTCTCACTAAAAAGTCAGTAGTTTTGCTTATGTAAATCATTACTTATTATATCTAATTATATTTATACATTTAATTTTCATTAGTCTTGTATTTTGTTTACACTTACTGTACAAATTAGTTTTAGTTTTGTATTTACATAAGAACCATAAGTATATTGATTTTTATACTCAGATACCATTAAAAATGTTAGTTATTACTGGAATTCTGTAAAAAGCACTTGTTTTCCCTTTATTAGAAAAAGATTCGCATACTGGTCAATTTTGAGAAATACAAACCTAGAATTTTTTTTTTAACTCAGACAGGTTGAAACCTCAGATTTAGACTAGATCTTGCTTGGAGTCTGACTGAGACAACTTGAACTTATAGTTTCCACCCTACTGAGAAGCTGGGAAGGTGTATTTTATCCAATTTCCCCTGCTTTGACCAGAAGCCTAACAAGCCTAGCTAGGATTGCTGAATACTTGTTCAGTAATAAAGACAAGGAAGAAAGCAATTAAATAAATTTAAAAATCTGAAAAAAGCATTGGAAATAGGAAGAACATAGACATTAATCTTTATTTAAAACTATTGGTATAACTTTAAATCTGATACCCATAATCCTTTTATCTAAAATCTGCGGTAACCGGTTTCACTTCATGATCTCAGCCCCCAGCAAAGTCCTCCTAATTAAATATTTGGGGGATTCTCAGTCTCACAGATGCTCACAAAGATGTCTGATCAGGTATCACGTGTTGTTCGTGCCTTCTTCTCCCCCCCTCCAGTAGCTCTGTAGTAACCAGTCCTCCTGACACAGTTACCACTGTCCTAGACACTGCTCCCAACGCTCTGGGCTGTTGAGTTTAGAGCAGTGAAGTAGAAATGAATCCCCCTCCCCCAATTTATGTAACATTCTGTTAGCAGGCTACCAAAGTACAGTGCCCTTGTGCTTTAGTATCTTACAGAATTTAAATTCAAAGGAAAAGGAAAAGCAAACTCAGTTTTTATCTACGACTATCTGTCTGTATCTCTATTGTATGCGAGCCTGGGATCAAGAAGCAGAGTACTAGATCAATGGTAGAAAAATCTATATAGTTCCAAGGCTTTGCGATAATTTCACTCCCAGTATATAGAAAAACTTATTTCACCATATCAAAACTTGAGTGAAGCAGTTTCCAACAGCCTTGCTGATACTTAACTTTTTAAAAATCATTTTACTTTATCCTATTTTTGCTGTCATAATTTATCTTCTTATCTATTCATATTTACTAGAAAGTTACTAGTAAGGCCACAGTCATAGAAAACCGATAGTAACGCGAATGATTCTTGTCACAAAAATGTAATTTGTGTTTGGCAAAATGCAAGTGATTATTTCTCGGTGGAAATTAACTCATTTGGCATTTATTAAGCAAATTCACTTCAGCATTCCTGGGGGACTTACATATTTGACTGCTCTTTGAATTCTCCTTTGAGCCAACTTCAATCTTCATATTTCTTTGTTAATTAATAAGTTCAACAAAATCCTTGATATATGTTCGTTTTATACGAGAGCCATCATTTACCTTCTTAAAAAAATATTCTTTAACAGAGGTTTCCCTTGGTTATTCTACTAAAGACTGAACTGGGTTATTTTGCTTTCCTTAGAGAGGGTACAGCAAAGGGGACGAAAGGCACAAGGAGGAAGTGGGGAGCACCCTGATTTTCCCAGATTTAAAACCAGTGATGGTGCAGCATGAGAACTGATCTAAGAGGATGGGGAAGGGTGGCAGCAACTGTAGGCTTCTGTGAAGGAGTCTTCAGGATTAAGCAGAGCTCAGGGTGAGAGGAAGTTAGGTGAAGAGGGGTCCAGAGTGGTGGCAGAAAGAGGAAGAACAGTGTTTACATAACCCCCTAATTTATATATTGAAGTCCTAAACCCCCAGTATCTCAGAACGTGACTGTATTTGGAGACAGGGTCTTTCAAGAGGTAATTAAGTTGAAATGAGGTAATTGGGTGAGCCTTAATTCAATAAGAAGAGGAAATTCTTATACGAAGAGGAAATTTGGACAAAGGCAGGCACAAAGGGAAGACCATGACGTGACACAGGAAGAAGACAGCCATCTACAAGCCCAGGAGAGAGGCTTTGAAAGAAACTAACCCCTGCTGACACTCTGATTTCAGACTTGCAGCCTCCAGAACTGTAAGAAAATACATTTCTGTTGTTTAAACTATTCAGTCTGTAGTACTCTGCTAAGGCAATCCTAGCAAACTAATACAAGGAGAATGAACTTGGGACTTTTAGAACACCAGAAGTAGTACTGAGAGTGCCATTGTACAGTGCCAATCTTACTTTTCTCTAAAATTTTAGGTGTGTTTAAGTGATTCATCAATACATTTACTTAGTACATAGTGAAACATTACTTCCCATGATTTCTACCCCAAGTTCTATGTAGTCTCTGAACCTGACAGTCGTCTTTACTGGTACCTTTATTATAAAACGTTTGCCCTATGTTGGAACTATGTCTTTCAACTACTGTTTTTCCATAACTAAATTATGAGCCTCGCAAAAAGCAGAGGCCATGGTTGTATCTCAGTCTTTTTCTTGTATGTCTGGCACCTAGTAGGTAGGAGGTGCTCAAAAAAAATTGAACAAACGATTTAGTAGACTGTTAAATAATTGGAAAAAAGTTACTTTACACCAAAAGATAGCTTGAAGGAGGCTTTTTATTTTTCCCCTTGGGTGTTTAGGCATAGCTAGTTAGGACTATATAATCACCCTTTAAGTCAATGTTGTGGTGACAGCTAGGCAACAAAGTGGAACTACTCGAAAGTCATCATGCCTGCTAGAAGCCCAAACCTCACCTTCACACAATACACTTATGTGGCAAATCCTCACATCCATGACCCTAAAGTAAAAAAAAAAAAAAGCCATCGCACATTCACCCAGCCCTGGATGAGATCATCTGCACCCTGCCCTAGAAGGTTTTTGGAGGGAAGATGCCCTAAGATCCACTGCTCTAGGGAATCTTAAAGGACCTCATGTCCCTGGGATTAACCTACTGTTTAATGGTGGCAAGGGAGATGCTAACTGAAGTTAAAGCTTTGCTTATTCAAACACATTTTTTGTTAAAAAGGGTATGCCATTCCCTTATGAACCACTCTCTCCTTGGGATCTATCCACTTGCTGTATAAACATTTTACTCTAAAAGGGAGGGGAGTGCAAATATTTCCTGTAAAGATCCAAGTGGAAATTTCTGAGCTTTGGGGGCCATACAGCCCCTGTCGCAAATATTTAACTTTGCTGTTGAAGTTCACAAACAGCCATAAACTATAGGTGAAAGAAAGAGCATGGTCACATTCCAATAAAACTTTGGACATTGGAATTGGAATTTCCTAGTTTTCATATCCCAAAATATCACTCTTCTTTTCATTTTTTTCAACCATTTGAAAATGTAAACACCATTCCTATCTTGAGGGCCAAAAACAGGTGGTAGACCATATTTGGGCTGTAGTTTGCCTCCCCTAGCTGCAAACCAATATCTTCTCCTCAACCTTGTATGCTTCTTTCCATGCCTATTCTTTTTTGCTCCAAACTATGATATTCAGATGTGAATATTTTATAGGAAGCAATGGACTCATTCATTAATCCTTTGCAGCCCAGCGGAATGAGAGGCCCGGGAGATAATGAAAATTGAGGATGCACAAAAGGAAATAAAGAAGAAAAAGCCAAGTGTAACCCAACAAAGCCTGGCCTGCAACCTGCAAAATAGTTTTGTACTTTGTTTGCTGTTCAGCTCAAGGTGATTTTTCTTTGAAAAAGAATAAACTTGTTTCTCTCATCAGAGTAAATGTTATTATTTCAGATAAACCTGAGAAGCTGTTAATGTTGCCTTGGGCCACACACTTCTATGTATGGAACTTCCCAACCTTAAATTCAACCCCAGGATTGTTCTGAGCCTCGGTGTGAAGGAGAGAGGACTCAACTGATATGATCTGGTGTTGTGCCAGTCTGCACAGAATTAGAAGATGGATTATTGTGGATTTGTTTTCCTTTAGGAATTAAGGCTGGCACTGGCTTAGCTTCAGTGCAGCGAGGTATTAACGGAAATGCATTTCTATCTTAACAGCGGCATCCCATTTAGCCTTGGTGACTTTGAAGTGACTTCCAAAGCAATCTCATCAGAATGAGTCGGCAGGGCAGATTAAGGCTAACTTCATGTCAGAACTCTAGGCACCAAGAAATGAGGTATACCACACTGGTGCTCCCATTGCAAAAAATAAAGTCAGACTGTGTGAGATGGGCTCACAAACGGTGAGTGAACTTTCAGATAGATCCCCTTTAAGTAACTAGCAGCAGGAAGATTCAAACTAAGACAAGGTAGAAATGCTGCCACCTGTGACTGGCTGTGTACCAGGCTTGAGCGCTCTTTAGGTTCGCTATCAAGCCTACTTTGCAGTTTTCTCCCCTTTGTCCTTACCTGTTTGATAAATTCACTAAGTTTAACAAATCTGAGCATATGCACTGAGGAGGGCTCCCCTTCTGGGAGCCTTGGCTTCCTCATCTACAAGATGGGGCTTAAAGTCTACATCCCAGGATTACTGTGATAATATATGTAAGGATGATGTATAAATTCTACAAAAATTAGTTTTTGTTCTATCCTCTCCATGCCAACTGACCCAAAAAGAAATACGTTCTGTTCCCAATTGGAAGCTGGGGAATGGACAGTTGAATTCATGATCCAGGGAAGAATTGCTCTCTGATTGTCTTTTTTACCTCTTGCCCCCATCAATAAACACTTATTAAATGATGTATGCACTGGAGCATCTGATTTTTAAAAGCATGAATTTCTTAAAGGGCCAGAAATGAAAATATTTTTATCTGATACATTTCAATTTACCAGTAGACTAATTTTACCTTCTTCATCCATGTCAGGCCAATTCTGGGCAGATCACCTGTCCTATACCTCAAACACACAAAGAGAATCTCCAACACACTGCCATGCAAATAGGCACTACATACATACAGAATCATCCTTACATAGACAGCTAGGTAGTAACTCATATTCTGTAGTACAGGATTGCCACCAAGGCTTTTCTGTTGTAAAATACCTCTACTAACTTGTGATGTTATCCCAAATCCCACCATTGTGGGAGTCATTCATTTAAACCATAGAATTGACCCTTTTCAAAAGCAAATAATTTTTGCCAGACATGATAGCTCATGCTTGTAATCCCATAACTTTGGGAGGCCAAGGCAGAAGGATTGCTATAACCCAGGAGTTTGAGACCAGTCGAAGCAACATAACAAGACCACATCTCTACAGAAAGTTTGCCCGACATGGTGGTATGTGCCAGCTACTCAGGAGGATGAGGTGGGAGAATCTCAAGCCCAGGAGTTGGAGACTGTGGTGAACTGTGATCGTGCCATTGCACTCCATCCTGGGCTGTAGATTGAAACCTTGATTCCAAAAAAAAAAGCAAATAGTTTTTCAGAAAGATGATATTTTACTATCCCCAACTATTCAAAACATTGTATAAATTTCTTTATTATAGTTTTTCTAAAGTAGGCAGCCAGGAGCTTCTTTGAGGCTAGGAGAATGAGGGGAGACACAGAAATAGGGATATCAAAAGAAGGGAGACGAATACAATAAGAACCCACCATTTTCATCACAGTTATATTTTGGACTATCTCTGTCTATCCACATACTCTTAACAAGCACTGAGTACCAAGAATAAATCAGGAGTCTTGGCTGTAAGCAACATATCAGAATCTTGGTTGTAAGCAACATATCAAGCAGATATAAGGAGAAGAATTCACTGAAGAGATGACATTGAATGGCTCACAGAATCACCTAGAAGAAGCCTAGAGAATAAGGCTCAGAAACAAGAAAGAGTAAGGAAGACTAAGGCGCATGCAGGACCACACGCAAAGCCATGTTCAGAAGGACACTGCTGTTGCCTCTGTTGCACCTTAGAATTCATCCCTTGATGTGCCTCTCACTCTCCTAGAAGCTCCTCTCTCATGCACTCTTAGCTGTCCCTACGGCTTTGTGTCAAGTGCACCCTGGGGCATGCTCACCTGATCAGGCAAGGCCAGGTCACATGTCTATGCCCTACAGGTATAGCTGGGGATGTAAAACCGGGAGGTTTTCATCTTGAGTGGGAGGCATGCTCTGTCTTACACAAAGACTCATAAAGTAAATAATTTCCCCAACTATAGAAAAGGAGTGAAATGGTGGACAGTCTGCAAAAATGACAAATTATCTCTATTCATCTATTCTGTGTTTGGCACTGTGCTCAACTTCAGGCATACGATATAGTCATGGTCCTGAAGGAACTGAGATTTTATTGAAAGAGACAGACACGGAAATGGAAAAACACACTGTCATGTTTATTATGACAGAGTTTAATACAGATGCCGTTCAATCCCACAGGAGAGAGTGGCTGAGTCCCTAGGAATAGGAAAAGGCCACAGGGGAAATAACCATTTGAATGAGTCTTGAAAGATAAGTGGGATTTGCCTTCTGGAGAAAGGAGGGAGATAAAGGCTCCTGTGTAGGGCAAGTGGGGAGGGAAACTTGTACAAAGATTTGCAATCATGAAAAGTGAACTCGGCCAGGCTCGGTGGCTCAGCCTGTAATCCCGCGCCTTTGGGAGGCTGAGGTGAGTGGATTGCCTGAGCCCGCGGGTTCGAGACCCGCCTGGGCAGCGAGACCTCATCTCTACAATAAATCAAAAAATCAGCTGGGCTATGGTAGCGCCTGCCTGTAATTCCGGCTACTTGGAAGGCTGAGGCGGAAGGATCGCTGGAGCCTAGCAGGTCGAGGCTGCGGTGGCCCGGAGCGGCCACTGCACTCTAGTCTGGGCGACAGAGTGAGACTCCAACTCAAAAAAAAAAAAAAAAAAGTGAACTCATCGAATTCCTGACTCTAAACAGTTTACTCTGATTCTAGTAAACTTAATCCAAAGGTAATTAATGATATGGATGAATGGTAGCTCATATCAACAGAAAATCTGGCAACCAAGGGTAGAAAACTGACTGGAATCAGAGGAAGCCAAAGGACTGGAACCAGAACCAGGGTCTCACCCCAAGAGCAGCCTGTCAAAACCTGTGTCACTGCACACAGGTCTCACTGCTGCCAAAAAAAAAAAAATGTTGTTGCCTTTGCCACCAGCAGAATGAATTCTCAGGGACCTCTGAATCTGTCAAAATATTGAGTCAGAGCACCCAGTGATCAAACCATAAGATGCACCCAACACTCTCACTGATGGGGACAAGGAATGTCCTTGTCATCTAACCTAAACTCACACCCTAGGAATCCTCCCAAAAAAGAAAGGGGTTTCTAAGATGAGCAGTCAAAAAAAAAAAAAAAAAGACATTCCTTCAAAGGGTGTGGCCTAATCTGGAATCACTGAGAAATTTCACTTGTTAGATCCTAGGGTATATGGAGCAACATGGTGCAAGAGTAGATTAGAGAGGGAAGAAACTAAATTTTGAAGGCTTGTATGACCACCTCACTTATTTGAACATTTTCCTGTAGCTAGTGAGATTCAGTAAAGATAGTAATAGCCAAATTACTGTTTAGTTTTCCAGAAACATAATTTTGGTAGCCATGTGGACAAGAGGATAATAAGAGTGGAGAGAGATGAGTAGCTGGCTGGTTGGTGAGTTAGCTAGGAGCTTGTTGCTATATTATAAATGAGAGATGAGAAAAGCTTGGGCTAAGGCAGTGGTTGGGCTGACAGAGAGAAGAAGCTAAATTCATAGTTATTACTGGAATTAAAATCAATGGTACTTGATCAACTTGAGGTTGTACAGATTCTGTCGGTTTCATTTACCTGCTCAGTGTTGGCGTAGAGAATACTCTGGAGTGGCCAGGAAGTTACTGGGGATAAAGTCTTATCTTCTCTACTTATCTATGCCTACTTGAGGAACTGGAAGAAATACACTTGTGACTTAGTGTTTCTCTCTTCAAGGATAAGAACTCCGTGTATGCAGTCTTCCTAAACACTCTCAACTGCTGAGCTGCACATACCTAGGAAAAGGATCAACTGAAGGCCTGTCACTGCCCTGGTACACTGCAGAGAACTCCATGCTTGTTCCACAGTCATCTCATTTTAGACAAGCAAGCAACCTTTGATTCTCACCAGTCTTGTTCTGTCCTCCAGCTTCCCATCAGGAAGGAAACTAAAAACATGAGGCAGATGGGTCAGATAAGCCTTGGGGAGAAGAGAGACTCTAGGACCTCTGAGTCCTGCTATTTCCCCATATCATTCATGCATTCATTTTAAATGTTAATTAAGTTCCTACTGCTGAGAGAGTCCTGCACTAGATTCTATGGGGTTATCAGAAGTAATATAAGTCATAAGCATCACCTTAGAGGGAATTACAGTTGAATGGAAGAGACAAGGCATAAAGTCATGTCAACAAGTGTCTATTAACCATGTATTGTGTCCCGGCACACTAGAGAATATTTACAATGCTCTGTATGTCATTGCATGATAGCACTCAAGGCTGAGTGCTAAAGGTGTGAAAAATGAAGGAAAGAAAAGTATTAGGCAAGAAAAATCAGAGACGGCTTCTTGGAAAAATGATCCTTAAGCTGAGCCTTGAAAAAAATGCAGGATATGGATTCCTCAGTAGAGAAGAAAAGAAGCATTCCATAATAGGGGAAGCTCAGGAGCAAAGGCACTGAGGCAGATACAAGCAGGTGAGGGACAAGGGACAGTCCGGAGATTGGCTTCATTCAGCAGGGAGGCTCCATGATAGGGTGGCGAGGGATGAAGGCCGAGAGTGCATTGGGTCTGGTTGATGAGGAACTAAACTTGGTTTACTACATAATCTGTTTTTAGCCATGCTCTGAGTCTGTGTTCTTTCTGTAACCTCAGAGTGGTATATAGGCTGCTCTGTCTTATTGCTGGGTTGGATCTTCATTCTGAAGATTCCTGTGTATACATATAAAAAAAAAATGTAGCCGGGCTCGGTGGCTCAGCCTGTAATCCCGCGCCTTTGGGAGGCTGAGGCGAATGGATTGCCTGAGCCGTGGGTTCGAGACCCGCCTGGGCAGCAAGATCTCATCTCTACAATAAATCAAAAAAGCAGCCGGGTGTGGTAGTGCATGCCTGTAATTCCAGCTACTTGGAAGACTGAGGCGGAAGGATCGCCGAAGCCCAGCAGGCGAGGCTGCGGTGGCCGGGAGCGGCCACTGCACTCCAGTCTGGGCGACCAAGTGAGACTCCAACTCAAAAAAAAAATAAATGTGTATGCCTTTTCTCCCATTAATCTGTCTCATGTTAGTGGTTTCCCTGCCCAAACCTTTAGGGGGCAAATAGCCTATTGCCTCCCTAACTACAATTAAACATTTATTTTCTTCATTCTAAAACATGATCATTCCTGGGAATTTGTACATAGGTTCCTACTTCTACATAACAATTTAGAAAATAAGGCAGCCCACTATGGCATTCATTGGACTGCTTGTCCAAAACCACTATTTCTGTTGTTCTGTTGGAGACTGAGGTACAGAAAAGTAAAGTGACTGGTCCAAAATTACATAACTAATAGCACTGGCCTACTGAATTCTGGTTGTGTATTTTTGCCATTAACCCAGCTTGCCTTCCTTATATCGTATGGTAATACTACTCATTATCTTGCTGTAGCATTACTGATGGCCTAATATGGGCTGGCTGCTATGCTAAGCCCTTTATATCCACTGCCTCCTTTAATTCTCCCACCAACCATGCAGGGTAGGTGTTATTTTTACTTATTTTACAGATCAGAAAACTGAAGTTCCAAGAGTTATGGTAATATACTCAGTGTCACAAGCCTGCAAGTGGCAGAAGTAGGATTTAAGCCTGGCCTGACTCCAGACCCTAAATCCTCTATCCCACCCCATACTGCAAAGCACCACTGCTAATAGAGTGACATTGTGCTTGTCTGAACTAAGTTGTCCCTTTAGCAGTCTTGCTTTGACTAATTAAATCAAATGACTAGTTTTTCTTATAAGTTCTACAACATTATCCTTTAGTAATCCTTTTCACTGTCCTCTGAATCTTAAGATCAAGAACTCAGAACTAATTGAGCTAGGCTGCTGGTGAATAAATAAATATATTTATGTATAAACACACACATATATACTCACACACACACTATATATATATATATTATATATATGCACACACAGAGATATGTATATAGATACATAAGAAAATATACATATTTCTGGAAACTTAAGATTTCAAAATAAGCAGCAGATAAATTTAGGCATTTTTCTTTTCTTTTGGGGGGCTCACATCCTTTTTTTGTTCTTTACCATATGGAAGTTAAATTTTACTGATATACTTTATATAATGTGAGCCTAGAAACATGCTTAAAGAAAGAGAAGAATGGTGTTAGTGATGGGTTAGCAGCACTGTGTGAAGTGTTTAAGATATATTATCCCATTTAATCATTATAGCAACCATATGAGATAGATATTATCTTTCCCATTTTACAAATGAGGAAACCAAGGCTTGGATAAATAAAATTACTTGTACAGTTTCAAGAAACTAAAAAGAGGAAGAGACAGGATTTGAATTTTGGCCAGTCTGTTTTCTAAGCTCGTGGTCTTTCATTATTTGATACCACCTCCAAATCAGTATCAAAGAGACAATTTTTAAAAATAGTCAGCATAACATAGCATTGCACTCTGAAATGGAGCTAGATTCTGGAGGCTATTTTTGGTATAGTATAACCAAGGTGCTTATGACTCTGGAGATTTTTTTTATGATGAGAAATGCTATGGTCTAAATGTCTTCTAAAAGGCATGTGTTGGAAACTTAATCCCTGATGCAACAGTGTTGGGAGGTAGAACCTAATGAGAGGTGATTAGGCCTTAAAGACTCTGCCCTCATTAATGAATTAATACTATTATTACAGAAGTAGGTTCCTTGTAAAAGGACATTCAACCTCCTGTTTGCTCCCTCACCCTCTCTTTACCCTTATGTTACAGCAAGAAAGTCTTCATCAGATGCCAGCCGCTCAATCTTGGAATTCACAACCTCCATAATCGTGAGCCAATAAATTTCTGTTCATTATAAATTACTCAGTCTTTGGTATTCTGTTACAGCAACACAAAATGGACTAAGACAAGAAGAGTAATTTTAATTTTCCTCTTTCATTGTTGAGGGCTACAGATCATTTCTCTATTTCTATTTTCCTTTGCCCTTCTTTGATTTTTTTCCTTTCATTCTTTCTTTCTCCACTTCCTCAAACTAAAGCAAAAATTCTTACCTGCAATGATTCTATTCTCTAAATTTTAAAAATAAAAATAAAAAGATTATAGATACCTTCCTTAGCCATGTGTATCTGGCATCCAAAATTCACATTTTAATAGATCATTCTGAAAGGAAACAAGGAGTACTCATAAACCCGGGGAGGGAGCTTTTTTCTAATATCATAGGTCTTGTTGCTGCAATAATTATACCCCTTCAAAATCTTCCTTTCAAGAATTCAGGCCATCACTCTGACATTCTGTCTTTTGAGCAAGTACCCTCACAGTGCCCACGTCCCTTTGCTTTCTCACTATGAAACCATAACTAGCATATAGAACTGGCTCTATGAGCCTTACAATCATAGTATGGTGGTATCTCTGGCTCTCTAAGTGTCCACACAGGTATCATAACAGAACCTAATTCATAAGGAAATTGCGTGAGTTAAAGGAATATTTGGCACAGGGCCTACCACTAGAAAGCATTCAGTAAATGATTATTATCTAAAGAAAGCATCTGAAAATAGTTTTTGGGACTATGGAACAATGACTTCGGGGAGTCATCTGCCCTAATGCAGAGCCCTGTTGTATTAACAACTAGGGTTTTAGGAGTAGGTACTACAATACCCAGATCTGCGGTGAGCAGAGTCCATTTAGGTCCTGGTAAAGCTAACATCCCAGGGGCTGAGCTCACATACATGCCCTACACTCACTCCTTTTTCTTGGACCACAGCATATTAGGCCCCTTCTGAGGCAAATTCAATGCCAGCAAAGAGCCCAAGGGCAGAACGGCTCTGCCCCTCGAGCACACTCAGCCTTTCTCAAATTGCACCAAGGCTAACACCAAGCCTGCACCTCCATCCTGACATCTGCTGAAATGAATGTATTGATACTTAATAGTGGAGGCAACAGAGAAGCATTCTGTTTTCCAGTCAGGTTTAGAAAAACCCGAGTATAAGTTTATTTAAAAGAATTTCACATTATCTCCCAGCAAAATCGTGAACGGAATCAGCAGGGCCTCCAACCCTGCTCGGGGGATGTCAGTTTCTCTGTTGACAAGAAAACTCTATGAGGAGCTTGGTGCCTCTACCATGAGACCTGACCCAACCTTGGGAAGCAATCCCAGCACTTCCCTAGGGCCTGTGAGGAGACACTATCCACTAAGGGTGTGACAGCTGTCTTCCAACATGTAGAAGTCTGTCATGTGGGAGTCACAGCAGACTGTCTGACTCCAAAGGGTAGAACAAAGACCCATGTACCAGAGCAACCTCACGATTTTCAGCAATGCTTCCTGCACCAGCAACTGCTTAGCCCTCCTGCCAAGGTAGGAGGCAACTTTGGCATTGTGGAAGGACCCATGTCCACTGTCCATGCCATCACTGCCACCTAGAAGACTGTGGATGGCCCCTCCAAAGAAGCTGTGGTGCAACGGCCATGGGGCCTTCCAGAACATCATCCCTGCGTCCACTGGTGCTGCCAAGGCTGTGGGCAAGGTCATCCTTGATTGAACATGAAGTGCAAGGGCATGACCTTCCATGCCCTTGCCACCAATGTTGTGGACCTGACCTGCTGTCTGGAGAAATCCACCAAATAGAATGACATCAAGAAAGTGGTAATACAGATATCAGAGGTCCCCCTCAAGGGCATCCTGGGCTACACCAAGCACCAGGTTATGTCCTCCGACTTTAACAGTGACATCCACTCTTCTGCCTTTGATGCTGGGGCTGGCATTGCCCTCAACTACCACTTTGTCGAGCTCATCTCTTGGTATGACAATGAATTTGGCTACAGCAACAGGGTAGTGGACCTCATGGCCCATGTGGCCTCTGAGGAATAAGAATTCCTGGCCCATCTGCCCCAGTGAGAGCCCTAGAGGAAGAGAGAAGCACTCAGCTGCTGGCGAGTCCCTGCCACACTCAGTCTTCAACCACCCTAAGAATCTCCCCTCTTCACAGTGTCCAAGCCAGATCCCCTGAAAAACTTAGGGAGGAACCTAGGGAGCCCCCACCTCATCATGTACCATCAATAAAGTCTCCTATACTCAAAAAAAAAAAGAAAAAAGAAACTAGGACCAAAAAAGAACCTTCTCCTTAAAATGTGACTGCAAACAGTTGCTTTCTCTTGAATGTTGCCCTGGTCCTGCTTGGCCTCCCAAGAGGCAGAACAGGACTCTCCCCTAAGGGCGCAGTCAAACCTCTGTAAGAGTTTACACTAACTGAACATTTGCTGTATGCCAGGTACCATCAATCATTGAACTCCCACACCCACCCTATGAGACCGTACTATTATGATCATGTTTTTCACACTGGTAAACTGGAGCACAAAATTAAGTAACTTGTGCAAATTCAAAACACTGCTTAATGGGAAAATTGGGATTTAAACCCTGGAGTCTGATTTCAGAGGCCATACTCAACTGCGACTCAAGAAAGAAAAGAGGATAAGAAGAGAGTGATCCAGAAAGGCTTTGCAAAAAGTGATGAGAACTGGGTTAAAGAGTACAAACATGCAGTCAGATAAAAGAAATAAATTCAATGTTTTATAGCAAAGTAGGGGAGTATACTTTTAAAAAATGTATTGTGCTAAGGTGATGGATATGCCAAACATCCTGAATTGACCACTACACATTATACACATGTAACAAATTTCTCATGCACCCCATACAAATAAAATGAAAAAAAAAAAAAAAAAGCTTTGCTCCTTAGCCCCACAGCCCAAATGGGTGATGGGAGTGAGGTTTACATTTCGTCCTGGAGGCAAGTGCCAAGTGCCTTCTCTCAGGATTGGTCAGTGTCTCCACACTGGGGGACACATGGGCCTAGGTCTATGCAGAGGGTTTTGAAGGCATGTGTAATTTCCTAAAATGGGCCTTCATAAGAACCAGTGACTACTGCAGGCTCTTCCTCCCACCTTCCTTCCAGCAGCCTTATAGGAAAGCACATACCACACTTCTCACCCACACCGAACATAGAAAACGTGGCTTGCACCAGGTTGTAAACTTCTAGGCACCAAAGAAACAACTGGAAATTTTGGAGTCGAGAAAATTGATCTGAAAACATGGTTTTGGAAAACAAATGGTTTCCAGTTCTTTACTTTCAACAAAATTGGAACTACCTAATGGAGCTGATGGAGCCTTGATAGTAACTTTTGGTGCTACAGCACTACATGACCTTTGGCAGATAATTCAGGAGTCCAAGAATGGTGTGACACTGTTATGACACACCTCTTCAGATATTTATGTGAACAAGATTATTCAGTGCTTATACCTACTAAAATGAAAATAATAATGTAATTTGCCATGCACTAGTAATATTTGTGGGTACAGAATAATAGTCACCCACAAATATATGACTATTTGAGAAGAGAGGACTATCCGCTTGAGATGTATTTCCAAAATGTTTTCCTTTTTATCTTTAATAACCATCAACATTCATAACATAATAGTATTATTTTGATTTCTTAACATACTAATAGCTATTGCAATAATTTCTCAATCCAGAAAACAGTTTTTAACACTTACGGCAGAGATTCTGAAACTTTTTTGTCTCACAGCACCCTTAGTGAATGAGTAATATTTCTACAGTTCCCCTAAACCAGAAGAAAGGACAGTCAGTTGCATCTAAGTGCTTAGGTCCAGACAGCTTAAATATGTATGTCCTAACTACATAATCACCATTTAAACAAAAACATATACTGTGAAAAAAAAAGTATTTTTACTTCATTCTTTAATAACCACAATTACTTATTAATTGGATGTGTGACCCTGTCGTGCACTGCACAACTTTTCAAACCTGGGAATCAGATTGGTCACATCCACCCTCATTCTCTCTTCCATGCTGATGTTTGTGCAGGACCCACTTTTTAGTCACAACAACTGCTGGAAATAAGCTTTGCAAAAATATACCATCATCAAAGGAACGTAGTGTGATCTCATGTTGAATCGGTGAACTGCTTCCAAGTGGTATTCTTGCTGTGTTTTCTCCACACAGGAAATTTTAAATATCCTGCAGTACGCCTGTGAATTCACTGAAAAGTTCCTGGCATACCTAGGTAAATAGTTTGGGAGCCAAAGATTGAGAGCCTTAGGTTCACAGGAAATGCTTTCTAAAATTTCAGCTTGTGGACCTCTTTTGTTACAGAGAAAATGGTTGTATACTTAATAAAACTTATGAGCATAAAACGCTTTATATTGGAATAATATTTGGAGGAAGTAGAATGGAAACATACTTTGCTCATGTATCTTTTAAAAACGATGTTAGATATCAATTTGCTATAGTGTTTCGATATTGTTTAATACACTTAAAAGAATGATGTGACTGATTTTGAAGTTATTTTACTTTAAAATAGTGATATTAGTGCTATAATAAAAATTATAGCCTTTGCCACTGTTTAAGCATATGCTGTAACATTTATATGTCAACCTAAAGTTGTGTGTAGGGGTCATAATGTTTCAAAATTCTTTTCAGGCAGACCTCAACTTTGCCACTATTAACGTTTGGGGCTGGATAATCCTTTGCGGCGGAAGGCTGCCCTGTCATTGTAAGATGTTCAGCAACACCCTGGCTTCTACTGTCTAATGCTTGTAGCACCCCTTCCCTCCGCTGCCCAACTTGTGACAATCAAAAGTGTCTTAGACATTGCCAAATGACCATGGGGACAAAACCACCCTCAGTAGAAAACCATTGTTTTGGAGGTACTTAGGCAAAAAGCTATACTAAAACCCACAGGCTAGGCTTATATAGAAAGCAATAAAACATCATCTTTAGGAACTCAGGTATTAGACTTCTGATCCCATTCTTACTTGCCTTGGGCAAGGCATCTAATTTCTCTAAATTGTCTTTTCATCTTTAAACGGGAATAAATGTTCTTACCATACAGGAAAGTTGTTGTGAACTTAGATGAGAATATATAAGTGAGATGCCTAGCAGAGCCTAACTCATAGCTATCTGTTAATAAATCCTAGGCATTATTAAAATAGTTATTCCCAACACTTCCTCAGTAAAGTACATCACTACAGAGGTTCCTTGTTAATTGCATCATCTGCCTGAACTCATCAGTCTGATATTCAGACATTTTGTCATGTGCCCAACTCTCTAACTTACCTTGTTGACCCTAACAAGAAAGGCAGTGCACACCAGACTTATTTATGCAATCTTATTTGTCCAAGTCTGGTCCCACCTTCTGTTATCAAAGACCCATGTGAACCCCTCAGCCTATCTCCTGACTTGTGCGTGTGTATCTGTATGTTGGAAGGTGTGTTGTGGGACTTGGGAATCTCTGTCTCTTTAAACTCCAGAAGAGTAAGGAGGATGAGGGGGACAAAGGGTAAAGAAAAAAAAAGAGAAAGAAGAAGAAGGGGAAGGATGGATAATTCTATAGACCCCGGTGTGAAATTCTTATCTAGGAATTAAGGGCTTATACTCTTGCCTTTATTGGTGCAGCTACCTGCTTCCTTCTGCTTGATCAGAGGCCTTCAGGGCCCAGCTTAGAGTCCACCTCCTCTCTTAAACCTGATTAGGTCATGCAGCCCTCACAGCTCTCTCACTTCTCTAAATTTCTTTAGCACTTGCAGTCTGTACCACATAGATTAGCATACAATTATTTACCATCGGTTACATTGGTCTCCACTTGTGTTTTGTGTCCATCATGTGGCTCCATAGCGATTACAACTCCTTAAGGGCAGCAAATACCCCACATCCTTTTTTAGAATGTGTGTGAGACACTCAAACTACAGAACACAGTGGTGAATGAACTCTAGTCTTTAATTGTCTGGATCATCTTATTTTGGTATGTGCTACATATTAGGTGTATGTCCTAGAAATGTTTCAAAATTTCTCTAAAAATTATCATGGAGTTTGAAAAGAAATAGCTACTCAGAGTTATACAAGCATAATCAGGCAAGGCTGTAAAGAAATTCCCCAGTTGCTCCACACTTAATGTGCCCTTCAGTAGCTGAACCGTGATGGGCAGGACAAGGAACATTAGTGCCCAAGCGACTCTTGTTCTTGTGTTTTATAGGCTCTAAGAGTGCTCTCCTAAGTAATTCCCTCAATTGTGGTTCATTAACAGCCGTTAACAATCCCCTTCTGGCCCTAATTAATTACCTTGCCTTGGAGTTAAAGGGGTAAATGGTTGTCAAGGGCATTATTTGCTCAATTACCCAAAAGCCGTAGATAATATGTGGTAATGAATTGGAAGATGGAACACCAACCTTTCTCCAGTCCCACAATTGTAAAACCTTGTTCTGCTCTTTAAGGTGTGCTCTATCAGCCCTTAGGAGGAGCTTGCATTCCAGGCAACCCTAAATGGAATGAGAGAATGTAGTCTCTTCATTTTCCTCCCAGCTGAAACATCGAAATTCCACAATAGTGATAAGACTCAGTTTTTTAGATAATTCAAGAGCCAATTACTGAGGCCTCCTCCTTTTCTTTCATTGTCTACCTCTACTCCTAGTCTGCTTTTTGGTCATTTCATGGCTGTTTCACAGCTGACTTCATCCATAGGCTTGCTCTCCCCTGTATGCTAAAATTAGCTTTCTGTTTAGGGGCCTCCTGCTACAAAATTACATTTTTATATGTTTGCTTTTAAAAATCATGTTTTACTACAATTGGGTTTAAAATTATGAAAGGAATTATTTCTTCTTTTTTCAGGAAAGAAGTAAAATAATCTTCATTAAAGAGAAGGCAAGTGTAATTTTATTTGAGATAGTTGCTAGGAGATAATTGGTGTCATGTTGGAAATAACAAAGCTTCAGGGGATAAAGAGCTAAGATTAAGGGAAGTACAGTCAGAGACCAAGAAATCCTTCTATAATGGGGAAAAGAAATCATGACATTCTCTGTTGGTATATTTGTATATGTGACTGAGATCTTTCTCTTTTTACTTGAACCCAGAGAATGGAAGGCAAATCTTTCTGATTAAATCAGAAGTCATCAGTGGTTTGTGGCTTCCCTCTACTCACCTATAACAGATTTTGAACTGACTCTGGCTCCCAGTCCAGAATTATGACATTTCTAGTGTCTATAGTGTGGAGGGAAGGGAGACAAGGATAGGAGGGAAGGGAGACAAGGATAGGGTTAGGTTAAGCAGTGGATGCAAACCACATTAAAATTCGCACCACTTGAAATGTTCTAATTAGGTGCAATTTCTTCATACAGTTATAAAAAATACTTTTTAGAATTGTGTGATATATATAACAGTAGAGGCATGTCAACTTGCATTCTTAGCACTGAGGAAGGGGTCCTTAACTTTATAGTATATATTTGAATGTGTGAGTCTATGGGTGTTTGTGTGGTGTGTGAGTATATGTGTGATTGGTGCATGAATACGTTGTGTGTCTGTGTGTATTTGTGTGGTTTGTGTATGCTGGTGATGATGGTGGTGTGTGGGAGTGGCTGTATGTGTGTATATGGCTGTGATTGCTGTGGGGAAAGTGAGGGACGTGTGAGTGTGTGTTGTTGAGTTCATGGAGGCTTCACTCAGAAAGAAACTCCTAGGTTCAGTCGTGAAGGATAAGCACTCCAGGAAGATAAGAAGGGTTAGGACCTTCAGGAAGAATAAATAGCACTTCAACAATGCACTGAGGAAACAGAAGCTAGTTTCCACTAAAGCATAGCATGCAAGCTGGGAGATAAGACTGCACTGTTGGATGCAGGCCAGGTCACAATGGCCTGTGTGCCCACAGACAGGCAAAATATATTAGACATGAAAAATAAAGTAGGTAGTTTTGTCTTTGAACAGTGATCGACTATTAACCTGGCAGTGTGGAACTTGTCCTTCTGTACTGAGGCTTGGGAAATAATAGTCCTCTGGCCTACCTATCTGCTCCCTGCCCATCTTCTTGATTTCCCTGATCTCAGATGCTAACCTTCACCAATTTGTTTAGACTCACTGGAGTCAAACACTGGTCCATTTACTTGGACTGCCTGTTTCTTCCTGGTTTGGCAGACATGTTAGTCTTGGACTCCAGCTTGCTGACTGAATCTCCTTCTTTGCAGCTGAAAGGCACATGGGGATCCCTCCTTAAAATAACTAATTTTGGAATCATTCCCTTTGTGGATACCTCACTTCCGTATTTTTCATACAGGCCTCTTCAACCAAGAGTGTATTCTGGACATTCTTTTTCAGGCTATGGCACAAACTTTATATGCCTCTGCTTACCTGAGGCTTTTGTTTTGGTTTGGTAAAACAAACAACAACAACAAAAAAATACAGCAAAAAACTATGTGCCCCACTGCCACCAATCACATTTGGCCATTTAGACCAAATTTCATTGTTACAGCTTGATGAGGTTCCTATGCCCACTGCTCAGAGAAAAGCAAAACTGATACAGCCGTTACAATGGAGAAAGAGCGAAATATCACAAAGCAACTGAGTGAGGAGAAAACGCTCAAATCCACTTCCTCAAAAATTCAAAGGGTAGAGTTTTTTAAAGGGAACTTAGCAGGCAGAGCAATAGGGACTGTTGATTGGTTGATGATGTCATGGGGGGATGCTGTCGAGATTGTCCTCCCGGCAGTCATAGGACTGGTAGTTCCTGGTGTTCTGGGTCTGGGTAGGAGTGTAGGTCTTTTAGCATACAAAGTCTGAAAAGATCTCAAATATCTTTCCTAGGTTTTACAATAGATGCTACCTATAAAGCAAGTAAGCAAGACCCATGACCATCAGGTCTGGCTTCCCCACACTCAGCCATTGTGGAGGTAGTTTAGGAGAAAGGTATAGGGGAAGCTGGGGTACCTAGAGAGTGAAGCCGCTTAGTTTTTCAACCAGGCTTTTGTCCTCAAACAGTTTTAGGTCCATTATTTAAGAAAAAATATGTTGATCAGCCTTGCCCCTCCTCCAGGGGTCAGGACATGAGGGTAACTTTATATAGTTGGTTTCATTATCATCATTCACTATCATCGTTTCCCCATTCTTCATCACGGCTTGGTAATGTCCTTCTTAAATACAGAAACATACATTTGGAACCTATAAAAGTTCCTTTAGCTCCATGACTTAATGATTTTTATCCCTAGTTTGAATTATAAGCAACCTATAAATGCTACTCACAATAAAAAATAAATCATCATTTTTCTATTCTTTTCAAATTTTTGATCCCTGGAGCTTACTTTTCTGTGTCAAAGGAAACTGTTGACATCCTCTCTCACAGAAAAAACAAAATGTCACCAGGAGCTCCCCTGCTGCCACCCCTGGAGGATAATGAGTGTTGCTACACTGACTGCCCATCAAGGTACCAACAGCCTGGAATACTTGCTTGAGGCGCCCTCATTCTGGTCTGTAATGAAAACAAACAGACGTTCTGACTTCGTAAGCATTTGATATCCAAGGACTTTGACTACTGTGTTGTAAGGTGATTTTTACTCCCAGTTCACATTTCATTGTGTTCCAACACCTGGTCAGTTTTGATGGCATCGTCCCTATCACTGGAGGCATGGCATGGTACCATGGCACCCTATTTCTTAGATAAATCTATGCACTTGCAATTTGCAAAATGATCAGTTTCTTAATATGATGAGTGTGAGCGGCTTGTCTTTCAGGGGTAATTCACACAAAATAGCTCACTTGTTTTCAACTATGTAGGTATGGGATAGAGGGACTTGAAGAGAAACCCCTATCTTTTCCTAACCACATTTTGTAATAATGGCTCCATCTTTAGTTCACTCTCTCTCTCTCTCTCCTATCTACCTACTTAATTTGTCTCTGTAAACTGCCAAATAGTGGAGCAGATGGGTATTAACTAATAGTTACACATAAAATGGGGACCCAAGAGAAAGCTAAAACTAAAACTCACCTGCCAAGAAGGGAAGGCCAAAGTCTAAAGAAGATAAGTGAGAAGGTGTCAGTGAAAGTTGGAGAGGACAGGACTGGGGGAGAGGATCTGACATTGGATACTCAAATTTTGGGATCTTTGTTATGAGGTTAGACGTTATATACTCAGTTGAGAGGATAACAGCCTTGAGCAATGCCTACACAAAAGAAGTAGCCTTGCAGACTGATTCTAATTCATCATTTCATGAGGGGAATGCTTCTTGTCTATTCCTTTTCCTGTAAGCCCCAGAAGATAGCTTCTACTTATTTTATCATGGAGATGGGAAAGAGAGAGCGTCTACAAACCCACTACAAAAGACATTTTGCCCTCTCTGGCTCATTTGCTATGTTGTTATTTTTGTTATCCTGATGATTAGAGATGTGGGAGGACAGCAAGGTCACCTTTAAAAGAAGCCCCAACTTTAAAGCAGTTTAGTTAGAGCTTATAGTAGTCGGTCTCCAGGATGACTCACAACAATCCCTGCTTCATAGCATCACATGCCTTCCTACACTGAATAAGGCTGACCTGTAACAATAGGATTATTATGGACTGAATGCTTATGTCCATCTAAAATGTATACATTGAAGCCTCAACCCTCAATGTAATGGTATTAGAAGGTGGGTTCTTTGTGAGGTAATTCAACTTAATCCCAGCCCACATGCTGGGATTAGTACCAATATAAGAAAAGGAAGAGACACGAGAACATTTTCTCTCTACCATGTGAGGATACAGCCAGGAATAGGGCTTGCATCAATAACTATATCTGCCAGCACTTTGATCTTGGACTTTCCAGCTTCTAGAATTATGAGAAATAAACATCTACTGCTTAAGCCATCCAGTCTGTGGTGTTTGGTTATAGCAGCCTAAGCTGCAGAAATGATAGGGTAAGACTTCCTAGGCTAGGTCATAAAAGACATTGCAGCACCTTCCTTGCCCTCTCTCTATAATCATTCACTCTGAGGGTAAGCCAGCCACAGTGCTGTGAGAATACTAACACAGTCTCTGGAGACGTCCATCAGAGAATGAGTTAAGCACTCCCCCCCCACCAACAGCCCTCACCATGTGTATGAACCATCAAAGAAGGGGATCCTTTAGTCCCAGTCAACTTCAGATGTCTGAAATCCAGCTGACATCTTGCACTCTTAACCACAACTTCATGAGAAACCTCAATCCAGAATCACTCAGCTCAGTTGCTCTTGTATTATTCCTGTCCTACAGGATTTATATGAGACAATAAATGTTTATTGTTTTAAGCCACTAAGTTTTGTGGTAACTTATGGAGCATAGATAACATACAGGGTTCTTGAAATTCAAATACAACTCAGCAATTTATATGCATCATAAACTTCCTAAAGGGAAAGATGAACCAATCTGCATATTCTAAAGCACCTATTACTGTCCTCAGAGCTCTTATCAAAACATACCATAATTATTTGTAGGGCATTACCCACTAGACAAAAGTCACAAGACGTAGCTCTTGGGTCGAATTCAACTTGCAGTCTGCAGGTCTGAATGATTCTCACATCACATTATTTTTCAAATGCATTTAGTTGCCAACATTTAAAAAAATGAAGTATGCCATTACACATAGATTCAGAGTTTCTATTCTTCTAATAATGGAATATAGTAGCACTGGGTCTGCCTTCCACAATGACAGCAGTCAGCTGGAGCTGAGTGGCTGTTGGCCCTGTCGGTGGACCATATGTTCTCTAGTTTGCACAGACTCCACTGGCCCATTTAATTTATTTCCATTTTTCTAATCACCCCAGGTGCTGAAGTTTGGACCACTGTACTGGGCTGTGAGTTCCTCCAGATAAAGTGTCATCCTTATTACTCTTGGTGTTCCCAATTTATTTTCTGGCATGCAGTAGATCTTAAATAGATGATCATTGATTAGTAGATGTGTACTACTGACAATTTTGTACTGGGAACTTTTACTAATTTTACACCTATTTACTTACATAAAATGTACTGAAAGTCTAATTGCTTAGCCTCATGTGTGGTTGCTATTGTGACAGTTTACCCTAAAACCTAAATGTCTCCTTAAGTCTTTTTTGAATTTGTGTGTACTCTTTTAGCCTTTATGGTTAATTTTTATTTTTTTTATTTTTTTTTATTTATTTATTTATTTTGAGTTGGAGTCTCACTCTGTTGCCCAGACTGGAGTGCAGTGGCTGCTCCCGGCCACCGCAGCCTCAACCTGCTGGGCTCCAGCGATCCTTCTGCCTCAGCCTTTCGAGTAGCCGGAATTACAGGCATGCACTACCATGCCTGGCTGATTTTTTGATTTATTGTAGAGATGAGGTCTCGCTGCCCAGGCGGGTCTCGAACCCGCGGGCTCAGGCAATCCACTCACCTCAGCCTCCCAAAGGCGCGGGATTATAGGCTGAGCCACCGAGCCCGGTTTATGGTTAATTATTAAGTATTCTGTTTCTGGAGTCAGTATAAATTCACACTATCTTAAAAAACAAAACATATTTCTTTCTTTTGTGTGTGTATGTTTTTTGTTAGTTTGTTTTTAGAAACACAGTCTCGCTCTGTCACCCAGGCTGGAGTTTGCAGTGGTGTAACATCACAGCTCACTGCAGTCTCAACCTACAGGCACATGCCACAGTGCCCAGAAAAAAAATAATTTTTAAGTAGAGACAAGGTCTCAAAATGTTGCCCAGCATGGTCTCAAACACCTGGCCTCAAGCAAGCCTTTTGCAATTTCCCAAAGGTGCTGGGATTATAGACCTGAGCCACTGTGCCAAGCCAAAAATACATAGTTTCTACATCTATCCACTGAAAAGTCCTAGAAATAATAGGCCTCAATTGTGGGTATTAAGTGCTGTTGCCCAGTAGAAAGAAATAATGCCTTTTGGAAAAATGTCTGATATTAGATTTGGGGAAAGAAATGTACAAAGCAAGCCTGGAACATGTCAGAAAGCAAGGAAGTTATTCGAGACTATTTTTAGAGGCTGCATGTTTGTGCAACCCAAAATTCATATTTTGAAGCACTAACTCCCAATGTGATGATATTTGGAGGTGGGGCTTTTGGAGGTAATTAGGTCACAAGGGCAAAGCTCTCATGAACGGTATGAGTTTCCTTACATCTCCCTGCTCCCAGGAAAGAAGCCCTCACCAGGAATTGAATCATCCAGCACCTTGATCTTGGACTTCCCAGGCTCCAGAACTGTGAGACATACATTACTATTCTTTAAGATAAGCTACCAATCTATATTATTTTATTATAGAAGCCTAAACTGACTAACAAAACTATTGCAATTGTATCTAAAAAATTCAGTTGTCTCCCACTGACCAAAAATGGGACAATTTGAGCATTGATAAGAAAATAAACAGCAACAGATTGAAGCACTTTAAACACATGCTAAATCCTTGAGTTTATAATGATACTAAGAACAACAATAAAAAACAAAATAAATAATTCGTTTGAAAACTGATAAACAGAAAGAAGAACATAATCTTTTATGAACCAAGGAAGAGTTTTTATGATGGAGTCTTCCTGATAGTATATAAAGAAGTAATAATAGAAAAATCCTTATTTTGCAATTCCAAATGAAATAATGGATTAGGGCAAAGATTTATCAGTTACTACTAACTTCACAAAAAAAAGAAAGGCAATGAGGTATTACGTGCCTTCTAATGGAACTATACAATACTGCCTATGAAGCTTTATTGCTAAAAGCATGAATTTGAACCTGATTGAGACTCTGCATCTAAATACCAATTTATAAAAATAGTGCAAACAAGAGAGATATAATAAACAGCTCTATGGGGATGCAATCAACAAGATCAGACTGAAGGACACTTAATAATATAAAGATAGTTTATATTATTTGGACACTGTTTTAGGATAAGACAACCACCCCAAGACTTAGTAACTTCAAACAACAGTGGGTTGGGCATGGCGGCTCACACCTGTAATCCCAACATTTTGGGAGGCCGAGGTGAGAGGATTGCCTGAGCCCACGGGTTTGAGAACAGCCTGGGCAACTTGGCGAAATCTCATCTCTACAATAAATCAAAAATTAACAGGGCATGGTAGCACATACCTGTAGTTCCCACTACTTGGAAAGCTGAGGTGGAAGGATCGCCCAGAGCCCAGCAGGTCGACGCTGGGATGGCCGTGAGCGTGCCACTGCACATCAGCCTGGGCGGCAGAGTGAGACTCTAACTCAAAACAAAACAATGGATTATTATTTCTCACAGTTCTGTGGGCTGGATGGGCTCAAATATATGGTTCTCTGCTTCTCTTTCCTTGGGTCACTCATGGGGCTGCATTGAATTGGGATGAGGGCTGAGTCTGGAATGCCCATGATGGCTTCACTCATATGTCTGATAATTGGTGCTGGCTGTTGACTAGATCTTCTTTATTTATTCTTCTCTAAGCTTCATGAATAAGAAATGGAAACTGCAAAGTCTCTTCAAGCCCTGCTTTGAAAATCATACATCATTACTTCCATTGAGTTTATTGATCAAAGCAAGTCATAGGGTCAGCCCAGATTCAACGAGAGGAAAAACAAAGTCCACCTCTTTATGAGAGGAGTGGCAAAGTCACACCTCAAAAAGTGAAACAGAATGGGAGATAGTATTGCAACCATCTGTGGAAATAATCTATGCCTATACTTGGATTCTTTTGGGGATGCATGTGAAATCGATCAAGCCTCTGGATCTCACTAGCTTATAAATTAGTTCTTTCCCTTGTTGATAGCTTTAGATGTTAGAGATGTTTTTATTATGTTGAGTTAAAAATCTATCTGTCTTAAACTCATATTCATTTTCCCCTCACATATCCCCTAACACAGTACAGCATAAGTCTACACTTACATTTTTCTATATCAAAAGGTTGAAATGGCAGTGTGTCTTCTCGTCTAGTGTTCAGGCCTATACCTCCAAGAGTTAATTCTTATTTTTAAAAATAATCATCATATTTTTCAAATGTGGTATATATACACAATGGCATATTATGCAACCATAAAGAAGGACAAACATATGGACTTTGCAGCAACTTGGATGGATTTGGAGTCGATCATACTCAGTGATCTATCACAGAAACAAAAAGCAGAGTACCATATGTTCTCACTTATAAGCAGAACTTGAACAATTATAATGCTATAAGAAAGGGATTGGCAAGCCGGGCTCGGTGGCTCAGCCCGTAATTCCGCGCCTTGGGAGGCTGAGGTAAGTGGATTGCCTGAGCCCGCGGGTTCGAGACCCGCCTGGGCAACTTAGCAAGACTTCATCTCTACAATAAAATTTTAAAAATTAGCTGGGCGTGGTAGCGCGTGCCTGTAGTTCCAGCTTCTTGGAAGGCTGAGGCAGAAGGCTCGCCGGAGCCCAGCAGGTCAAGGCTGCGGTGGCCCGGAGCGGCCACTGCACTCCAGACTGGGCGACAGAGTGAGACTCCAACTCAAAAAAAAAAAAAAAAAAGAAAGGGATTGGCAACAGTGGGAAACTATCAGGGGAGGGGAGTGGGGTTGGCAGTTAAGGGAAACTGCTAGAGGACGGAGGGGCACACCTCATCAACAAGGGTACCTGCATAATCAGCATTGGTATACCTAACCCTGAATTGTACCCCACATCTTTAAAATAAATAAATAATACAAACAAATAAATAAATAAAAATAATTACCGTAAAGGTTTCCAAGAGACCCTGCACCACTTTAGTAGTACTTTTTCCCCTCAAAGTGAGCTCAAGGTGTCAATATGTTTCCCATAAATGTGGACTCCAGAATTAAATAAAAAAATCCCACATACTGCCTGATGAGCACAGAAAAGAGTGGGATTATTACTTCCTATCATTTGGAAATGTCCATCAAGTAAAATGGTCTAAGGCTGTGTGTTCAGTTTTTGGCAGCTGCATTATGCTGTTGGTTCAATATTTAGTGAGTGATAAAGAAGCCAAGTTTTGCTTTATAATAGCATGATATAAATATATATTTGTGCTAAGCAATTTACCATAAATATTTCTTCTTTGTAGAACATTCTACAGGAAGATTTATTTTTAAAGTACACTTTTTTACCCTTTGCTCAGGACTTCAAACATGCAAGATGACATAGATAAATAGTCTTTCCATGCTTTTAATTAAACAGAAATTTAACAGAAATGGAGCTCTACAGCCAAATGAGTATTTCCTGAAGTTGTGAAATAAGAAACTTAAGACCAAGATCATCAAATCTCATACCATCATTTGACAGATGAAACTGAGGCTCAGAGAGATTAAGTGACTACCCCAGTGTCACACAGTCAACTGGAACTGGCCTGAAGCTAGAAGTGGGCCTGAAGACCTGTGGCAAGCATGTTGCACAGGACTCCATGCTGACTGACTGCATTACCATCCTCCACCTGTGTGCCTCCACATTTCTCCCAGTATCCCAAGTTCTCTATAGTCTTCCAAGACTGGAAAGGTAAAGGGTCTCTCCACACTGACGCTAGCAAAACTCCCACACCAAAAGCATATCTCACCTTTTCATCTCTCCTTCTCAATTTCCCCTTTTATATGTGACTAATTATTTTTTTATTTTTATTTTTAAATTTATAAAGCAGAGAAGGCTTCCATAGTATAAAGTCACCCCTAAATTTTGCAAGAAGAATAAATGGAAGAAAACTGAAAAGAGGTTTAAGTCTTTTGAAGTACCATATTTGAGAGGAGAAGCTAGACATTTCATGAAATGGTCAGACTGGTGGAGATCCAGTGAGATATAGACATATCAGAGTAAAACAATATGCCCTTTCTGGGGGAATATAGTGATGAACTAGAGAAGATATGTGCCTGTAATGAGATATTTAAAGAAATATGTCAGAAAGAGGCATCCGATATACATGTAAATGGACAAAGACAGAGGCACAGTATTAAAACTTCAAAGAAATTGTCTGTCTTATTATAACCAGATTACTTAAACCAACCACATGCCAGTGGCTCCACTTCAAACCTTTTCACTGCCAGGTTTTTATTTCCATGGTACTGCATTACCTGGTCATTCTCCTGCTCAAAGGCTGGCAATGACTGCACAGCAAAGTCTCTTCAAAGCCCCATCTGTTGTTAAAGGGTTTCTATAGCCTGACCTGACTCTACTGCTTCAACCATATTTCCCCTGTGATGCTGTATTTCCTATCAGAGGGTTGCTAACTTTCTCCTATATGCCATTCTTTATCTTCCTTCTGGATTATTTGTTTATTGACTCTCCTTATCTTAGTACATGTTTCATGCTTTCCACAAAGTCTCCAACCAATCTAGCCCAAGCCACTCTCATGTTTGTTATCACAAACTCATATTTCATCCCACTGTTAAATTAAGGTTAGTCTAAAGCTGACTCCTTATACATTTCAAATTATACATTTCAAATTCAGCTCAAAGTTTTCTGTGTACATACATAGTGAGCTGTAACCTAACTGGATGTATACACAGACTAATGTACTCTTGTGTCAATCACAAAGTTTCAGCCAATCAAAGAAGGCCAACTGAACAGGATAGAGATTCCGGAAGCAAAGCCTCAATTTCTCAACCAACTCATCTTTGACGAAACCTCCAACAACAATCACTGGGGAGAGGAAAACCTCTTCAGTAGATGGTGCTGGGAAAACTGGATAATCACATGCAAAATATTGAAACAGGACCCCTACCTATCACCATACACAAAAATTAACTATAAATGGATCAAAGACCTAAACATAAAACCTCAAAGAATCTTAGAAAATGAAGGAGACAACCTTATGGCAATTGGAACTAGCAACCAATTCCTATTCAGAACCCTAAATGTCCATACCTTAAGAAATAAGATAGACAAGTGGAACTTCATCAAACTAACGAGCTTCTGTAAAGCAAAAGAAACCATCAAGAGAGGAGGGAGACAGACCACAGAATGGGAAAAAATATTTGCCAGTTGTATATCTGACAAAGGCCTAACATCTAGGCTTTTGGAACAAGGAACCCAAACATGCCGAAAAGAAAAAAACAAATAGCCCCATTAAAAAGTGGGCAAGCCGACCGGGCTCGGTGGCTTAGCCTGTAATCCCACACTTTGGAAAGCGAGTGAATTGCCTGAGCCCGCGGGTTTGAGACCTGCCTGGGCAACTTGGTGAGACCTCATCTCTACAATAAATCAAAAACATTAGCCGGGCGTGGTAGCACGTGCCTGTAGTTCTGGCTACTTGGAAGGCCGAGGTGGAAGGATCGCTGGAGCCCAGCAAGTCAAGGCTGCAGTGGCCGGAGTGGCCACTGCACTCCAGTCTGGGTGACAGAGTGAGACTCCAACTCAAAAAAAAAAAAAAAGTGGGCAAAAGGAATGAATAGACACTTCTCAAAAGAAGATATACAGGCAGCCAACAGACATGAACAAGTACTCAGCCTCACTCATCATCAGAGAAATGCAAATTAAAACCACATTGAGATACCACCTAACCCCAGTAAGAATGGCCATCATTAATAAAGCAAACAACTACAGATGCTGGCAAGGATGCGGAGAAAAAGGAACGCTTCTACACTGCTGGTGGGAATGCAAACTAGTGCAACCTCTTTGGAAGACAGTGTGGCGGTTTCTGAATGAACTAAAAATTGACCTTCCATATGACCCAGCAATTCCCCTATCGGGAATATACCCAGAGAAACTCAAATCATTCTACAAAAAAGATACCTGCACACGTATGTTTGTTGCAGCTCTATTCACAGTAGCAAAAACATGGAACCAACCATGTTGTTCATCGAAGCTGTATTGGATTTAAAAAATATGGTACATATACACAATGGAACATTATGCAGACATAAAGAAGGACAAACACATGGACTTCACAGCAACTTGGATGGATTTAGAGTTGATCATACTAAGTGATCTATCACAGAAACAAAGAACAGAATGCCATATTTTCTCACTCATAAGTGGACCTTGAACAAAGATAATACTATAAGAAAGAGACTGGCAGTAGTGGGAAACTGTCAGGGGAGGGGGAGTGGGATTGGCAGTTGAGGGGGAGTGGGATTGGCAGTTGAGGGAAACTGCTAGGGAAGGGAGGGGGACACCTCATCAACAAGGACACCTGCATAATTAACATTTGTATACCTAACCCTGAATTGTACCCCACATCTTTATAATAAAAAAAAAGATGGCCAACTGTTCAAATTGGGTTCAAATAAAGCAGACTGAACTATAGTCAATCAGGCTATTTCTGTTCCTCGCTTCTGTTTTCTGCTTGTCACTTTCCCTTCTCTGTCCACAAATCTTCTTCCACCACATGGCTGCACGGGAGTATCTCTGAGCCTCCTCTGATTTGTGAGGCAGGCTGCCCGATTTGGGAATTGTTTTTTGCTCAGTTAATCTCTTAAATTTAATTTGTCTAAGATTTTTTTCTTTTATCATCACCCAGAGAAAACAGTTTATTGTTCTTTAATTCATGCATGCATGCTGCATTGATCGTCCCACCTCAATTGTACACATTATATATAACTGTGACTACCTGCACTATCGTAATGCCCAAAGTAAGCACTGGTAGGGTTCTAAATGGAGTGCTGACAGGCCAAAGGGGGATATTCTGTGGGCTGGGATATAGCAAAGATGCAGTAAGGTAATCAAATGAGGACTAGACTGAGAAGAGACTGCAATAAGTCATTGTTGATAAGCCAAGCATTTGGACAAACAAAACAAGAGACTTCTTTTTGAGACTACAATATAAAGCAGAAATAGAATGCCCCAATAAGATTATAGTTTCATGCTTTTTTCCAGGGGTTTTGGGGAAAGAGCATTCCCCATGAGTCTTCTGAGAAACTGAACTGGGCCCATTCTAGACTGGGATAACTATCTCTACCTGAATTAACTGTTGACCAATATGACCTCCTGTTTTTACTTGTTATAGATCAATCTATGTCTATTCATTCATTTTAGCACCCACCTTGTCTGACATGTGTCCTATTTATACAATAAAGTATATGGTTATCTTTGTGGGTGAGTTGGGGTAATGTGTTTCTCTACAGGAAATATCCTTCAGCTGGGAAGAGAAAACCAAGCAACGGTTTCTCAGATTGATATGCTGAAGAAGCCAAGTCTCAGTGATTCTGAAGTAAGTATATGCCAAAAACAAATAAACAAATAAAAATCAAGTTTCAGTACATTATTATAGGCACTTGCACTACACACAAACACACATACAATCAATCAGCCCAGAAACCCTCTACCATTCTGAAGTTTAAGTGCATGGAATTGCCTCTGTGCCAGGCCTCTTCCTACAGATTCCTTTAAAGGGGTTTCAAAGATTTTTAGCCGACATTGATTTCTCCCATTAAGACAGTCTTTTCAAGGAATTTGCTTTTACTTGATGCCATCTACATAAACACTTGTGGGTCCATGTGGGTCCAGAGTGCAGTGGACCCACTGCCCTCATTTCTTGCCCCTGCACAAAGAGGAAAAGGACATTTCCCCTTCTCCCCAGTCAACCTGCTGACAGAACTGGATGCAAAATGAAACTCTGAAAGAGCAGCTGCAATGAGAAATATGGTCAGAAAGCAACAGTAGCTCAAGGAAAAATAAAATCTTTATTTGAAATAGCAGGAATCTAGGGAAGTGGCCTCCTGGATGCTATTTTTATTTCCAGTATTTCAGGGTAACACAGATTGAGTTAATGATGTTTTTCTATAGCCCCAAGGCAACTCAGAAATGGCAGGACTCAGACTAGCAGAGATGCACTTCCTGCAGATTTGGGAGGGATAAGGGGCTGGGGCTGGGGGCTGTGCTATGTCCCCAAGCTGCAGATATATAGAGGAAAGCAGTATCATAGCAGGAATTTTCTATTCCACCTTAGGTACCTGGCAATTTGCATGGATCCTCTCTTGTCAGTTTCACCACTCGGGATCAACTGCTCCATTTCCGTGGCTAAGAGGCTTTTATATTGGAGTAACCCCAAAGGTTCAATGTTGGAAAATGAGCCGTATTAGAGTAGGGAATCACTTAAGAATCCTGAATTCCATTTCAGCCCTGGTGTTTATGTTTTCCATGGGATAGATAAAAGTGTGTAGGTTCAGAAAAAGGAAATTTCTGAAACCCTACTGGGACCATTTGAGACGTTTTCCACTGCTTAAGGACTTTTAAAGATCAAAAAATCACTCAAACTGAGGGTCCATTTTTTGGATGACTGGTAATTGTTATCTAGAGGTCTTATGTTAACATTTTTAAGTCAATGGAGATTGGTAGAGACAATTTGAAGTTCTAGCTCTGCTTTCTTCTTAGAAACAGTTTCTCAATATACACCTTTTATGGGATTATTTACTTTTCTCAGTTTTACTTAAGTATTCAAGAACCTGCCTCATGAATGCTTCACAAGCCTCAGCATGTGCATGAATGTGTGCTTGCACATGCCCATGTGGATACCTTCATGGGCAGCCTTAGAACAACTCTCGAGCTACACATTTACAAGTTTTATATGACACTATGAGATGGAGAAAGGTAGAGCACCGTTCCGGAAAAAAGGAATAGAAATTCTTGGTTATTCGTATCATATTAAAATTTATATTGCCATGTTTCATTATCATATTTGTATGTTATTTATATTATAGTCTTTTTACAAAGGAAAGCATTCAAGACAGATTATGTAAAAGCATCAGCCTGATACGGCCTATAAAAGCATAAGTCATGACTGTTTAGCCTTCTCATCCAGCCCTTAGCCTCCAGACAGCATCTATTCTGTGTCAAATGCATTGCCTGTTGTGCTTTTATTGTTTTTTTGTATTGTGGTAAAAAAAAATACATAACATATCATTTACTATCTTAACCAGTTTTCTAAGTGCACACTTCCGTCTAAGTGCACACTTCCGTAGTATTAAGTACATTCCTGTTGTTCAACCAATCGCCAGAACTTTTTCATCTCGCGAAACTAAAAGTCTGTACCGATTAAATAACAACTCCCCATTTTCCTCTACCCACCCCACCCCCACCCCAGACTATGGCAACTATCATTCTAATCTCAGGGTTCTAAAAATGATGCTCCATAAATGAAGGTCTCAGAAGCAAAAGTTTTTCTGTGACCTTCTTCTACTCTCCTTCCTGTCTCTGACCTTCACTCTTCTTCAAGGTTAGTCATAGAAACTAGAATTCCTCTTCACCAAGGCAGGTCATAGAAATCAGAACCCCTTTTCTCCAAAACTAGCAATAAAATCTAAAAATTATTACTTTAACTTTTAACTTTCTGTGTTAAAACTGACCATAAAGAAATTATCTGACCAGGTGTGGTGGCTCATGCCAGTAATCCCAGCATTTTGGGAGGTCAAGGCAAGAGAATCACTTGAGCTCAGGAGCTCAAGACCAGCCTGGGCAACATAGCAAGACTCTGTTTCTACAAAAATAAAAATAAAAATTAGCCAGGCATGGTGGCCTGCACCTGTAGTCCCAGTTACTTGGAAGATTGAGGTGGAAAGATCACCTGAGACCAAAAGATCAAGGCTGTGGTGAGCCACGATTGTGCCACTGTCACTGGGTGACAGAGTGAGACCTCAACTCAAAAATAAATAAATAAATGAGAAATTGTCTGACCTAACTTGAAGTATAGGTCATAAGACCCCCATTCCAGAGAGGATCTTGCCCCATACCCAAAAGAAAGGAATGCTGCACAGAGAAGCCAGGAAGAATCAAGACAGACAGGCTTTGTTGGGTTTCCCCAGTCAGTCTACGAGCATTAGATTATACCCTTCTTGTCCAATCATATTTCTACAAGGCTATTCATACTTTGTTGAAGCTAAACACAAACATGGACAGTTTCCCCTGTATCTTCAGGTCTTTATTCTGAAGTTTCCCCTGTCATGTAAAATTATAATTGAGGAATGTGTATGCTGCTTCTCCTATTAACCTGCCTCTTATCAGTAGTTTTCAGTGAGCCTTGAGAGGGCGAAGGGAAAGTTTTCCCTGGGCCCCTACCCTACTTTCTGTTTCTATTAAGTTGATTATTTTAGATACCTCATGTAAGTGGAACCATACAATATTTGTCTTTTTGAGACTAACTTATTACATTTAGCATAATATTCTCAAGGTTCATCCATGTTATAGCAACAAGATTGTGCTATATGACAGGATTTTTTTCCTTTTTAAGACTGAACAATAGTCCATTGTATATATAAACCACATTTTGGTTATCCATGTATCTGTCAATGGCATTTTGGTTGCTTCAACATTTTAGCTATTGCAAATAAAGTTGCCATGACTGAATTGTACCCCCACATCTTTTGAATTAAATTAAAAAAAAAAAACCCCTGCCATGAACATGGGTGTGCAGATATCCCTTTGAGGCCCTGCTTTCAATTCTTTTGAATATGTACCCAAAGGTAGGGTTGCTGGATCACATGGTAGGTCTGTTTTAAATTTTTTGAAGAACTGCCATACTGTTTTCTATAGCAGTTGTACCATTTTACAATCCCATCAACAGTACACAAATGTTTCAATTTTCTACATCCTTGCCAATACTTTTTATTTTGTGTTTTTGTTACAGCAGCCAACTTAATGAGTATAAGTCATTAATTTTTGACTACCAGTTTCCACAAGTTCTATTAGGATCTGTTTCAATGTCCTATAATTGTCACTACTGAAATATTTTATGCTTGTTCATTCATTTATTCAACCTTTGTTTACCACCTACTTTGTGCTAGGGATAAGGGTATATAAAGTCTTTTTAGAAAGACATCTTGCCTATCACTAGACAGCCAACTGTCTCATTCAGGTACAGATCTGTAAATGCATAGTCAAGTATTGGCATGTGATATAAAACATTATATTTACATCACTAAAGTGATGTAATAAGTGTCAAAATACACTCAGGTACAATGTAACAGGGTGGTACTAAGATAGGATTGTTTAATTGCCTGGGAAGGAATGCCAAGAGGATGATGGTTAAACTGATTCTTGGAGCATAAGGTTCCTAAGACAGAAGGAGAAAGCAGGGGTCCAAGGGACTTGCATGTGCAAAAGTACAAAGGGGTGGAAAATCATTCAAGTTTAGAAAGTCACCTGTTGTTTCTTATAGTCAAAGGACTCCCCAGGGTTGTGTCCTCTGTTTTCTTCTCCCATTCTACATGGTCTGCCTGAGTAATGTCATTCCCATACATGGCTTCACTTATTAATCAGTGGTGACTCCAAATCCATGTAGCATAGGATGTGTGGTGGAGTGTGACAAAGGAACAAAGGAATGTGACAAAGAAAATGGCAGAGTTGATGTTAAAACCTAGTCAAGAGTCAGACATTAAGAGCATTGTGTAGTACGCTCTAGAAGAAGATGTCACTTCTACTACAAGGGAAGTGACAAGAATATAATGGAGTTGTAGAGGGGGAGACAAGACTGAAAATCAGAAGGACAACTCAGAAATGTCCATTGTCCTTATGAGGATTGAATTAAACAGGGATGTTCATGAAGGACTAGCTTCAAAAGATGCTTAGGGATTGAATATATGGACTCTAATGGGCCAGCTGCTGTGACATAATGGAAGGTGAGGAATCTAGGATGACGCTCATAGTTCTGATTTGGGAACCTGAGTAGATGGGGATGGCATTAACTGAGATGAGAAAATAGAAAGAAGAACAAGCTGGCTGTTGGTTCTTGTTGTGGCCTGGTCATCAGGAAGAGGAAAAGGAAATAGAAGAAATTGTGGAGTACCTATAAGAAAAACAAAAAGAGATGTTTGGGGGAGTGGTCTAGAGTGATAGGCTATGCCCCAGAATTAATCTGAGCCAGAGCAGCGTAGATTTGGAAGTCACCGCAGATATACTAAATAAGCGAAGCCATGGGAGAGGATGAGATCACTCGGGCCAAACATGCAGAGTGGGAGGAGAAGACTGAGGACAAAACCCTGAGGAAGCCCAGCATTGACAGGATGAGAAACACAGGAAGGGATAAGAGAGCCAAAATAAAACAGTCTCCAGTTGGCCAGGGAAGTGAGATAATGACTGAAAACTGCCCGATGAACTTGGCAACCAGGTTAATCATGTCAGCAAGAGCATTTTCAGTGGATTGATGCCCTTCACACCCAGACTAAAGTGACCTAAGGGAGGTAAGGAACTGGAACCCCTAAGTGTGGAATACTCTTTTAAGGTGTTTTTAAAAGAGGAGAGGGTAGGAGAAGTAGTTTGAGAACTGAAAATTTTTCTTTTTTAATTTTTTCTGAGTTGAGTATTTTTTAGGTCAAGAGAAGGAAAAGTTGCCATAAAACACAAAAGATACTTATTTTCTTAACACGAAAATTTGTTAAGTAATTTAGCCCACGATATAAAATTAGAAGTTATGTCCATTCCAGAACAGTAACCCAGGAAATTCTTAAGAGTTGTTAGAATGATTTCATTTTGAAACACTTGCATCTATTATGCAATTACATCATGTATTATTGCTATAGAAAAATAGAAAATATTTGCCATAGAGAACAGAGGAAAAGAAGAAAAATGATAAAACAAGACCCTGAAGTAAAAACAAGATGTGCTCATAAGTGTAAGTGAAGATATTAACATTGGGCAAGAAAAGGCCTCTTTCTTTCTCAAAGGCAAGAGGTAAGAACAGATACTCTAGTGTATACATCTCTTTTATATAAGCGGAATCATCTCTTGTTGCACTCATGGCAAGTCTTTTAATTCTTAGCAAAAATGGAAAATGGATCAACATCTTTCTCCACTATTAAAATAACAATAAAAATACAAATCCTATTGTCTATTTTTCTGTGCTTCTCTTATCATGTGAATGCCAACAGATCATCTGTAAAACTCACCTTTAGTTTGAATGATTCAAAAATAATAGGACTCTCCTAGACATTGCTCCTTAGGATTTCCCAGCAAAATAGGAATTCTGACTTCTTTGATTGCAGGGTTGCTAAGCAACCATGTCACTATCTACTATGATCTACCAAACGGGTCTAACACAGGAAATAACCTTACTTTAAGTGAAAATGGAGTCCCATACCTCACTTTGCTCTCTCCTCTCCTCTGATAAATGTGGTGGCCTTTCCAAAAGAGGAAAGTTGTCATAAAACACAAAAGACACTTATTTTCTTAACAAGAAAATTTGTTAAGTAATTTAGCCCACGATATAAAGTTAGAAGTTATGTCCATTCCAGAACAGAAACCCAGGAAATTCTTAAGAGTTGTTAGGATGATTTCATTTTGAAACACTTGCATCTATTATGCAATTGCATCATGTATTATTGCTATAGAAAAATAGAAAATATTTGCCATAGAGAATTATAGTCAGGGCTTAATTAAGTGAGCTTTAGGGACTATTTTTTCTTCATCATAGAGCACAAGAAGGTGATAGAGAAGTACAAGATTTATTACTGATGCTGATACTTATTATTTGTAATACTGAGAGTTACATTTAATGTTTACTGACTGCTATTTTTTCTAGAGAACAGTATCTCTAAGGTGGATCGTGGATGGTCGAAAGGATGGAAAGTTTGCTTATATTGATTGGGCATCCGCTCATTGTAGTTTGAAAAATTTGCATGCATTTATCTCCCAAATGTGTGAGATATTTATTATCCTTAGCTATTGGATACATCTACATTTATTAATTTAGGGAGAGAGAAGCCTACTGGAGTTGCTTTCCAATGTTATATGTTAGATCCAGGATAATCTCTTTTCTTTTTTTCTTTTCCCTCATGTTTTCTAGTAGGACATCCTTCAACTCTCAAAGAACTAAGTGACCTCTGCTACGTAAACCCTCACATTATCCATCACTCCTTATAACTCATCAGGTACTTTCCAGTATTATATATGCTTGCTTTCTTGCTAAGCACGTTCTCCTACCTGTAATTCTTTTCTATCCACATCCCTCCTTTAATGATCTAATTCTTCCTTTCTTTTCTTTTCTTTCTTTCTTTCTTTCTTTTTTTTTTTTTTTTTTAAGTTAGTCTCTGTCGCCCAGACTGGAGTGCAGTGGCAGGCTCCCAGCCACCGCAACCTCCACTTGCTGGGCTCCAGCGATCCTTCCGTCTCAGCCTTCCAAGTAGCCAGAACTAAAGGCACGGGCTACCACGCCCAGCTAATTTTTTTACTTATTGTAGAGATGAGGTCTCGCCAAGTTGCCCAGGCGGGTCTTGAACCCACGGTCTCAGGCAATCCACTCACCTCAGCCTCCCGAAGCGTGGGATTACAGGCTGAGCCACCGAGCCCGGCTTCTTCCTTTCTTTTCAAAGTCCAGCTAAAATTCCATTTTCACCATCAGTCTCTCCCCAACAGTCCTGGAGTCCCCCTATTGCTTGGTGTGCTGACCTAAATCCCTCATTTAAACCAGTAACAACCAAGGCTAGGTTTCCTATTAACCACAACACATTCTGGATCCATGGTTTGCCAATGGATAAGATATCAAATCTTTCTATCAAGACTTGATTTTCTGAAACTGGAAAACATCAATATGAATAAAAGACCTCCAAAGCTATTAAGTCAAGTAAGTAAAAGTGCATACAATATGTATATTCACTAAAGCAATGAGGATAGTATTGACCCTGTTTGAAAAGCCAATGAAAATGAAATTGATGAATGGACATTTCCTTCTCTGACATAACAGAGTAGTGCTATCTAGTAAGAACATAAAACTGGTTCCCACTCTATGAGAACTATGAATTGGATAAATGTGAGGGAGAAGTTGCAATAATAAATTGGTTAGATATTAGAATTCTGGTCCATTGGTGATAGGTCTTCATCTTTCCTTCAAGAGGTATCTCATTGCAAAATGTACTCTTATTTATCTTCTCAACTGGATTGTTCCTCTCAAGGTAATGACCTCTTCTGCATCTTTGTGTCTCTAATGTCTAGCATGGGAATCACTCAATAAATATTTCAGGTTGTTGACAATGATTATTGCTGTTTATTCCTTCCAGGTAGGGGTTTATGTATTCAAAAATCACCTTCCTTCAAGATCTAAAAAGGTTTTAGAACATTAACTAGCACCCATCTAGAGGTAAATAAATGGATTCTCAAAGGAGTGTGTGTATGTGTGTTTGTGTGTGTGCATACACACATGTGCATTTCTGGCACATTTTGAACAGGCATCAGATAATGTTCCCACATTCCCTCAGACTGTGTATGTCTGAGATACAGTTTGTGTAAGTCAAATTTTCACCCACAATGACATAGAGCAGCACTTTAAAGTGATTTCACTGGAATTTGGTTCTAAATGAATATTTTTAAATAGACATGCAAAAATAGGAAATTTATTTCAGTATAATAAAACTGGTTTCACTATTGTTTCCAGAAACTTGGAACTAAAACTTCAAATTGGGAAAACTTGGTCATAAAAATGCACTGAGGTAGTTCATTCTATTCATCTCCTATAACTTTGGATAAAATGTCAAGGCCATTGTGACCTACAGATCTGTTTGTTTCCCTTCCATTGCAGATTGAGCTGTTAATAAAATTTAATGTGCTCACTGGGCGCCACTGGCTACTCAAAAGCATAGATTTGAGAACTTTGCTGCCCTGTTTATGCACAAAAATGACCCTAAACTGAAAGTTGTTCTGTGTTCCTTCACTCCCCTCTGCTGGTAAATTTTAATATAGTTCTTAATTTTTTTTTAAGTCAAATTGATGGAAACATCAACTGTGTTTTAAAACTATGAGAAAATAATGTTAAACATTATGAAAAATGTGTTCAAATATTTCCCTAAAACACATCTCTTTCCATTTGAAATTTTAAACAATTATTTTTTAGAACAAGCCATTGATCTATATAATTTTTTTCTAGTGCCCAGACATATTTCTGTTACTCACCCCCTTTTCTCCTGCCACTTACACTAGGTAAATGATCAAGAGAATAGAGCCAGGTGGAAAGGGAAGTATATTTGACCATAAAAAATGGAATTAATTTATAAATCAAAATGGTACCTCACCATATTTTGTTTATATTAAACCATTTATATTACAAAACATACTCAAATGTCTCATTTATTTCACACAACAGTACCACAAGAGAAGTATGCACATTCTAAAATCTAGAGTTTATTCTTCTAAAAAGCAGAAAGATCACTGGATCCAGCCTCAAATAAAATTCTGAAATAGACTCATGTATTTGTTATCTCCTATTGTTCCCTTTTTTGCCATTTCCCCCTGTGAACCCCTCTCTCTCTTCCCCAGGTAACAGTGTCGTCTAATGCTAGTAAAGTCACCCTTTAGAAAATAAAGTGCCTGAAACACTTATTCATAATAAGTGTCTCATCTCTCAGGATAATTTGTATTTTAAAAGAAAGTAAGAACTGAAGTCAAGCAACCAGCCCCTAACAGGAAATTACAGAGATCAGTGAGGGAGATATTTTAAAATAAGAATTTTTCAGTTGTCATTAAAATCAAAATGGCTTTTGAATCAAGGTTGCTTCGAAGGTCACTGGTGTCCCCCACAGGAAGGGTACGGCAATCAGTATATGTATTAGACTGTATGTGTTAGACTGAGCATAGATTTTGGAGGCAGGCAGATTTAGATTGGAATCTTTACTCTGCCATTTAATCACTTGGGAATCTTATACAATTTCCTTAACCTGAAATCTCAGCCTTCTGTAAAACGTGGATAATACATACTCCATAGGTAGGCTGTGAGCCATATTACTGGCATATTATATCTAACCAATGTTAGTTTCCTCACTCCTTTTCCCCTTGATGGAGCTTCTCAGATGACAGAATCATTAAGGTTTTGCAAAAGATTAGACAGTAGTACCACTAATAAATTCAATTATGAGATTATACAAGTGAATAAGCTCTTTCCTCAGTAATTTTTCCTAGAGAATATTTCCTAGAAATGTTTCCAAAATAGGTCTCATAACCACGTCACATCAGAATTCCTATAGCATAGAGAACTCTATTGTGGATGTGAGATGTCACGTAGCTTCATGTTTCTCTGTCCACTCTTTTCCTGGGCTATGAAGCCACTATCTTTAATTAACAACCACTTATACTTGGTATGTGGGAAAGTGGAACAGAATCTGTGCAGAGCTGGCTATTACTTTAGTGAAGTTTCCAAAGCAATAATGGCTCTCCATCACTTCAAGCTTCACAGAGATAGAATTCTGGAAACGCAGAAGTCAGTTCAGTAAATTTAAGACTGCTGAAGAGAAGTGGTGAATAAATCCACACTTATTTTAATTTGACCATAGCAGTGCTTTGAGGTAGTTCGTTCTTCTTGTCAACTATAAATTCTGATAAAAAGTTAAGACATTAGAATGTTAATGTTTCATATATTCTGTGGATTATAAGGATGGGATGACCTTTTCTTTTTAAAAAAAATTTTTATTTTAAAGATGCAGGGTAGCCGGGCTCGGTGGCTTAGCCTGTAATCCTGCACCTTTGGGAGGCTGAGGTGAGTGGATTGCCTGAGCCCGCGGGTTCGAGACCCGCCTGGGCAGCGAGACCTCATCTCTACAATAAATCAAAAAATCAGCCGGGCATGGTAGCGCATGCCTGTAATTCCGGCTACTTGGAAGGCTGAGGCGGAAGGATCGCCGGAGCCCAGCAGGTCGAGGCTGCGGTGGCTGGGAGCGGCCACTGCACTCCAGTCTGGGCGACAGAGTGAGAGTCCAACTCAAAAAAAAAAAAAAAAAGATGCAGGGTACAATTCAGGGTTAAGTATACAAATGTTCATTATGCAGTTACCCTTGTTGATGAAGTTTGCCCCCACTCCCCCAGCAGAATCCCACTACTGCCAATCCTGCCCCACCCCCAGCAATTTCCCTACTTATGACAATACTTTTCTTATAGTATTACAATAATTATTCAAGGTCCACTTATGAGCAAGAACATGTGATACTAAGTTCTTTGCTTTTGTGATAAATCACTCAGTATTATAAACTCTAAGTCCATCCAAGTTGCTGTGAAGTTCATAATTTTGTCCTTCTTTATGGCTGTGTTATATTTTTTTCAATGTTCTGTAATTTGCCTGACTGATCTTGATCTTTTCAATATTCTGTAATTTGCTTGACCAATCCTGGAACTCTCTTCTGTGAACAGCACTATTGACCTCTGCAGAAGGCACACAGAATAAATAACACACTAGACTCTACTAACAGAAATTACTCATTCACTCAAAAAGAATATACTGAGAACTTTATCGCAAATGAGGGTCCTCAAACCAACCATGCCAATCTCGCGGGAAAATGGGGCTGTTGTCCTTTTCCCTGATGTGAAGCATTTGGAGGTGAAGTTCAGCAAAGAAGGCCTTTGCCATCTGAGTAGCAGAGAGAAATAATCACATTCAAAAGACCCTGGAGAAGAGTTTCACCTGCACTGTGTGTCACATGCAGGGAAGGCTTTCTCCCACCTTCCAGCGTTTCACCAGCAGTTAAAATTCCCTGAGAGCTAAGACTTCTGACTCTGGACCAGCTAAAAGTATCTGTAGTAAAAATTGCTAATACTGGGGAGAGGCAGCCGCCATGATGGACGTGTTCCTCATGATCTGGCACCACAAGACCACCACCTTCATGGGAGCCAAAGAGTTGAGCACTGTGATTGAGCTGAAGTGCATCGTCGAGGACATCCTCAAGCGGCCGCCTGATGAGCAGTGGCTGTACAAGGACGACCAGATCTTGGATGATAGCCAGACGCTGGGCGAGTGTGACTTCACCAGCCAAGCAGCACAACCACAGGCCCCAGTCACAGTGTGGCTGGCCTTCCAGGTATATGACACCTTTGAGGCTCTGCGCATCAAGCCCGTCTCCGGCCTGCCTGAGCTGCCTGATGTGATCAAGTCCCAGGACTCAGGAAGCAGCACCAATGAACGAGCTGTGCAGTGAAGATTGTGGCCCCCCTGAGAGGCCCATTCCCCCCAATAAAAGAGATTTGGGTGTCAAAAAATAGTTAATATTTATTGAGGTGTTTGATATGCCAGGCAATGTGGTAAAAATATCATATGTCTCATGCTATTCTCATAACAATTCTTTGAGGTGGATATCTTAATAATTTCCATTTTACAGTTGAGGAATTTGGGACTCAGACAAATCAGATAACTTCTAACGTGGTGGAACTAGATTTCAAACCCAGTCATCTGACTTTATGGCCATAAAGTTGCCCCAGTCAGATTTCCTGAGGTAAGAGGCAGAGTTGACTGATAGCCCCAGCTGATGACCTCTCGATCCATCACTGCCTTTGCACTCTGGGCTGCCCCCAGCCCATGACCGAGGGTTACTAGTGCCGACCTGCTCCTGTGGGATGCAGAACTCCTGTAATTTGTGACTTTGGGTGAGAAATTTCCCATCAACCTGTCTGGAGTTTCTTAGCAGTGTGCTGTTGTTTGAGGTTCAATCCTCCTTCCTTCCTCCTCCTCTCACAGGTGTGTGAACTACATCATGATCTAGACTCCCCCTGTCTACTCTGTTCCTTTCTGTTTATCCTTTACAGAACTTCCCTCCAATACCTCTCTTGCACATCTAATCATGTTTTGGCATCTGTTTATTGGGGGACCCACATAACACACTAACTCTAAACAACACACATAACCCAAACAACACACATAAAACTCTTTATCCTTGTTTGCTTAACTCCAAGTGTAGAGCAAGAATTTCCAGTGACATTTTGGATTGGGGGAATCCATTCTTTGGAAGGTAGATGATAGTTTCAAACTATTATTTCCTTCATATCTATTATACCTTTTCTTTTAATGAAAAAAAGTGTTATCTACAAGTAAATATAAATTTCTCAGATCTAAGGGACCACAAAAATCTGTTTGACTAAAGCTTGGAGAGACAGTGTGAATGCAGAGATAAGAAAGCTCACTAAGTATCAGAAGAGCAGCCCTGAAGAGTGTTCTCAGTACGTTTATATGAACACAGTGCAGAGTGTACCAAAGCTCATTGTCCAAACACCAAACAAAAGTGCTCTGAAATACTTACAGAAAAAAAATACATACAGTCCCTGACTTATAATTGTTTGACAAGATTTTAAGGTTCAAAACCATTCTTTTACTTTCTGTATTCAATAAATTACATATTCAACACTTTATTATGAATGGACTTTGTGTTAGATGATTTTTCCCAACTGTAGGCCAATGTAAGCATTTTAAGTACATTTAAGGTACTCTAGGCTAAACTATGATGCTCGGTAGCTTAGGTGTATTAAATGCACTTTTGACTTAGGATATTTTCAACTGATCGTGGGCTTATCAGGATGTAATCCCCCATCATAAGTTAAGAAGCATCAGAAATTCAGGAGTCAAATACTAGAAAGTACAGCCTAATTACATCTTCTTATTGAGAAATTCCAATGCACATTGGTGTTTTAAAGACCTCTAGAGATTCTATGGCAAGAAAACTGTTTAAATCCTCATATTTATTTGACAAGGAACCTGCTTTTCAACATCCCACAGAACTAGGGATCTGAAGTCAGTAAATAAAGACATACTGGTCTATAGGTTCCTCTGCCCCTGCTTTTCTCTGATCTCAAATCTAGAATCTTTTAATTTTCATCCTCAACGTGTTTTCTTGCTTTTTTTTCTTTTTGGTTTGTTTACCCTATTCTGTAATAGTGGTTGCTGAAAGTTTTTCTTGCTAATAGAAATGACTCGTTCACTCAAAAAGAATATACAGAGAGCTTTATTCAAAGTGCTGGGCTACACTCTGTGAGAGGTGAACATGAATCTGGCCTTCAGGACCTAGAGGTGGAAAGGTAAAGCATCCAGTAGATCACTAAACAGGAGTAGTTCTAACAAGGGCTATGGTGTTGTGCCTTGGAACCACCTTGGAAGACATTAGTGGGAGAAGCTACGTTTGTGCTGGCGTTGGAGTGTCATCATTCTTCCTATAGTTCCCTTCACTTTCAAAATTTAAAAAAGGCTTCACTTTTGAATAAATATAAAATAACATGTGTATTAGTTTCCTAGGGCTATCATTAAAAAGCACTACCCACTGGATGGCTTACAATAAAAAATTATTCTCTCACAGTTTTGGAAGCTAGAACCAAGGTGTTAGCAGGACCATGATGTACCTGGAACCTGTAGGGGAGAATCCTTCTTCACCTCCTCCTAGCTTCTGATGGCGACTGCCAATCCTCAGCATTCCTTGGCATACCAATGCAGCACTTTAAGCTCTTCCTCCATTATCACATGGCATTACCCCCTTGTGTGGCTGTATCTCTTCTCTTTTTTTATTTTTCTTGAGTTGGAGTCTCACTGTATCACCCAGACTGGAATGCAGTGGCATGCCCACAGTCACCTCAGTGTCAACCTCCTGGGCTCCAACAATCCTTCCACCTCAGTCTTCCAAGTAGCTGGAACTATAGGTGTGCACTACCACACCCAGTTAATTTTTGATTTATTGTAAAGATGAGGTCTCACCAATTTGCCCAGGCTGGTCTCAAACCCGCGGGCTCAGGCAATCCACTCTCCTCGGCCACCCAAAGTGCTGGGATTACAGGTTGAGCCACTGAGCCCAGCCTCTCTTCTTGTCTTATAAGGATAGCAGTCATTGAATTAAGGGCCCACCCTGTTTTAGTATAATCTCATTTTAACTGAATTAATTACATTTGCAAAGACTTTATTTCCAAATAAGATCGCAATCTGAGATACTAGGGGTTAGAACTTCAACATATCTTTTTAGGGAACACAATTCAATCCATAACAATATGTTCATTATAAAAAAAAATCAGATGGTAAGAGCAGAAAAGCACAAAGAAGAATGTAACAATCACTTGCAATGTTACTGCTCAGAGATAACCAATGTTAATATCCCTTCATTTCTTTTGCATATACACATATAAAGGATAACAATTATATATACAATTTTGTGACTGCTTTTTCTCAAATTATATCTTACAAGCTAATAAATAGATATCACACATGTAACTCATACACATAATTTATCTAACCAAGCCTCTATTGTGGCTGAAGACAATATTACACTGTCGATTTCTTAGCTTTTTAAAAGAAAGAAAAATCTTCAAGGTTTTATATACTTATAGTTTGTATTTAATCATTTTTTGATTTATCTATCATTTTTTATCACATTTTTTTCAGTTGCCAAAATAAAATAGCAGCTTGAATTTCCTTTAGAATAGAAATTGCTTCTTGTGTGTGCGCATGCATGCACACACACACACACACACACACACACACACACACACACACACACCTCTTTCACCCACAAGTCCCAGAAGGTTATTACTCTAAGTTTGGCATTATATTATCAGTTGTTTCGGAGTTGGCACAAGTCCTGGACTATAGTTTTTCTTTCTTTTTATTTTTATTTTGAGCCAAGGTCTCATACTCTCACTCTGTTGCTCAGGCTGGAGTGTGGTGGCATGACCACAGCTCACCACAGCCTCAGCATCCTGGGCTCAGGTAATCCTTCCACCTCAGCCTTGCAAGTAGCTGGGACTACAGGCATGCCACCATGTCTGGTTAATTTTTTTTTTCTTCATTTTTTGTAGAAACAAGGTCTTGCTATGTTGCCTAGGCTGGTCTCGAACTCCTGGGCTCAAGCAATTCTCCTGCTTGGCCTCCCAAAGTGCTGGCATTACAGTCATGAGACACTGTGCTCAGCTTGGCACTATTCTTTTGAATATCAGAATACCCTACAAGGCAACCTCAAGAGCAAGAGAAAGTCTCAGGACCTGAGAAACTAGAATATCTAAAACTGTCTAGTCAGATGATCAAGTTTCTCCTCTGGACTTTTTTGTTTAATTTACATATTACAAAGCACGATAAAACATTGTTTGATTTTTCTACCTAGTAAGAGTAAAAAGCATTTTTGAGCCTAGGCCACTATCTTTTGGGCCTCAATCAGGGCTCCTTAAATTTTTTTTATTGGAAAACAAATATGCAACTTGGAATGCATTTGAGGCAAATTGTGCCATAAGCAGATTTTCTTTAAGTGGCTAAACAAAGTTTAAAAAGCAAGTAACAATAAAAGAAAATGTTTCTGGTACAGGACCAGCAGTACAAAAAAATAGTGTACGAGTACCTGGATAATACACCCATTTTGCAATAGTGCAACTTTTAAGTACATATTGTTTACTGTCCATAGTTCACACAGAGTTACACCTCCACACTTCAACAACATGCTGACAGTTCCTAAAGAAAACTACTTTAAAAAAGGCATAACCCAGATATTCCCTCATTTGACCAACTCCATCTAAGTTTAGATATATCCAGAGTAAGCCACATGCAACATGCTACTTGATCAATTTTCTAAAATAAGGTTTCAGGACAATGACAGTAAGATAAGGGAGAAAACATGGAGGAATGAAATCCTAATTACGATACATGCATTTTTTTTGACAGTAGGGAGAAAACTTTTACAGATAAGTTACAAACAAAGAAAAGGCAAATAAACAATTTTGTACAAGAAATTTAACATTCTGTACAATGTCTTCACTTTGCTGTCATCATTTGTACAAACTCTTCATAGTTTACCTGACCATCACCATTGATATCTGCTTCCTGATCATTTCATCAACCTCTTCATCTGTAACTTCTCTCCAAGGTTTGTCATCACATGGGGAAGCTCTGCTGCACTAATATAGCCATTGCCATCCTTATCAAACACACGGAATGCTTCTCTAATTTCTTCTTCACTGTCTATATCTTTCATTTTTCTTGCCATCATTGTCAGAAATTCAGGGAAGTCAATTGTGCCATTACCATCAGCATCTACTTCATTAATCATGTCCTGTAACTCTGCTTCTGTGGGATTCTGCCCAGGAGACCTCATTACAGTTCCCAATTCCTTTGTTGTTATAGTTCCATCACCATCCTTGTCAAATAGTGAAAAAGCTTCTTTGAATTCTGCAATCTGTTCTTCAGTCAGTTGGTCAGCCATGCTGCAAGCGCTACCGATTTCCGAGACCGCTTCTTAAATTTTAATGTACAAATTGCCTGGGAACCACAGAAATGCAGATTCTGATTCAGTCAGTAAGAGACGGGACCTGAGTTACTTCTTTTCTCACTACAAATCAAGAACCACATAACGATGTTTTGGTCAACAATGGATCACATGTACTATGACAGTTCCATAATATTATAATGAGCTGAAAAATTCCTATCGCCTAATGACATTGTTGCCTTTATTGTAACATTTCCCTGGTAAGGCGTTGGTGGTGGTCCTTCAGGAGGTATTCCAGAAAAAGGCTTTGTTACCATAGGCGATGACAGCTCCATGCGTGTTATTTCCCCTGAAGACACTCCAGTAGAAGATGTGGCCGTGGAAGGTAATGATATTGATAATCGTAATTCTGTGTAGGGCTAGGCTAATGTGTTTGTTTGTGTCTTATTTTTGACCAAAAGAAGTCTAAAAGGAAAAGAAATAAAAAATTTTAAAATAGAAAACAGGTTATAGAATAAAGATATAAAGAAAATATTTTTGTACAGTTGTACAATGTGTTTGTGTTTTCAGCTAAATGCTATTACAAAAGAGTCAAAAGGTTTAAAAATGTTAAAGTGAAAAAGTTACAGTGAGTTAATTTATTATTGAAGAAAGAGAACATCTTAAATAAACTTATGTAGCCTAAGTGCACAGTGTTTATAAAGTCTACAGTGGTGTATGATCATGTCCTAGGCCTTCAATTCCTTCACTGACTTATCCAGAGCAACTTCTCATCCTGCAGGCTCCATTCACTATAAGTACCTTACACAGATGTACTTTTAAAAAACGCTTTATATTGTATTTTTACTGTACCTTTTTATGTTTAGACACACAAATACTTCCATTGTGCTACAACTGCCCACAGTATTCAGTACAGTAACACGCTGTACAGGTTTGTAGCCTATGAGCAGCCGGCTATACCATATAGCCTAGGTGTGTAGTAGGCTATGCTATCTGGGTTTGTGTAAGCACACGTTGTGATATTTGCACAACAAAATAATCTAGCAAGCCGGGCTCGGTGGCTCAGCCTGTAATCCCGCGCCTTTGGGAGGCTGAGGTGAGTGGATTGCCTGAGCCCACGGGTTCGAGACCCGCCTGGGCAGCGAGACCTCATCTCTACAATAAATCAAAAAAAATCAGCTGGGCTATGGTAGCGCCTGCCTCTAATTCCGGCTACTTGGAAGGCTGAGGCGGAAGGATCGCCGGAGCCCAGCAGGTCGAGGCTGCGGTGGCCGGGAGCGGCCACTGCACTCCAGTCTGGGCGACAGAGTGAGACTCCAACTAAAAAATAATAATAATAATAATAATCTAACAATGCATTTCTCAGAATGTTTCCCCATCATTAAGTGATGCATGACTGTAGTTTCCAGTTGATGATGCCAATGCTGCTGGTCTGCACACCATATATTAATAGCAAGGCTCTAGCTTAGAGCCCTGTTGAGGGAAAACCATTGACCCTGTATCTTAAGTTCGGTTGCCTGAAAAACAGATACTGAGACAGAGATTTACCTTCAAGAGCTTACTGGGGAGAGCGCTTGGGACAACACAAGTAAAGAAGTGGAAGAAATAGGATCGGGCAGACTGATACAGTTGCCTCAAAGGCCTCAGCTGATCCTACAGGAAGCTCTAGAGCTGGGAGGTCCTTCAGACATCTTGAGTTGAGGTAAGGGAACTAGGCTTATATACTTCCACGTTAACCAGTTATGGAATGCAGCCTGCCCAGGGAAAGCAGCTCCTTTCCATACAGGGTTCTCAGAAGGAGACTTGGCTGTGAGCCATCAGTAGCCAACACTCCTGCAAACAAGGAAAGTGAGTAGTTCCTCAGCCCTGGAGGGGGAGCTAGGTGAAGCACCGCAGTGTCCACGACTCTGGTGATAGCCCCCGTGGCCTGAGGAAATCGCTTTATTGTTTTCTTAGTCAAGTTCAAATTTAGGACAGAATAGGCATTTCCCCAAACTTTTGTTTTATTAATAAACAGAGCAATGTAACTGTGGAGTGTGTCAGGCCCTGGAGGCAGTGATTCCAGGAACAATCATTTTGGCTTTACAAATAAAACCTCTGGACCTAATTTTAAAACTGCACAAATCATCTTATTTCAAGCAGGGTTGCAGGAAAAAGGCTCAGGGAGGCCCTTTGGCAGATTCTCGATTGATGGATTTCACAGAAAAGAAAGGGAAGTAAGATAACGTCGAAAGAAACTGATGTGTGCCATCTAGTGGTACTAAATAAAACCAAAGCCTTAAAAAAGATGATTTCCCATTTCCTATTCCAGGAACTCAGCGAGGTTTCAGTAGTAGTGTTTTGCTACTTTTAGAAGTAGATGTGGCAATCACGAAGTGAGGTAAAATAAAAATGTCTAGAGCTATATAGTCATGTACGAAAAAAGATAAAATTGAATTCATTCTTTACTCTCTATCTTGGATAAGTTCCAAACAGCGACAGGTCTAACATTTTAAAAAATGAAAACATAACAGTGCTAGAAAAACTAGTACTAGAATTCACATGAGTGAATTCCTTTATAACTTGGGAGTGGGGAAAACATTCTTACCTATTATCAGAATCTAGAAGCATTAAAAGAGGAGATGAACTACAGTTTAAACAAACAATATATATATTGAATATATCTTGCTTTATATTTGACCTTGGAACTCTGTAAATATTAAAACGTTTAAAATACAAAATAAAATTTAAAGCAACTCCCAAAATGGAAAACAAACTGCAATAAATGAACCAACCTTTTCACCTATTCAAAGTTTATTTGCATTTCTTTTTATTTGAATTGGTCATCTTTTGCTTACATTCTATCAGTATGGCCTTTTAAAAAAATCTAGAAATTTATTTATATTAGCCCTTTGTGATGTAAGAGTTCGAGCTTCCACTCCTGTGTTTTCTCTCACCTATTCTTGCTCTCCTCCTATTGTTTCCTATTTTTATTAGACAGTGGTTTACCTTTCTATTGTTTATTTTTGAAAATATAAGCAAGTATTTACTTGCATGTGTATTTCTTTTTTTTTTTTTTTTTTGAGTTGGAGTCTCACTCGGTCGCCTAGACTGGAGTGCAGTGGCCGCTCCCGGCCATCGCAGCCTCGACCTGCTGGGCTCCGGCGATCCTTCCGCCTCAGCCTTTCGAGTAGCTGGAATTACAGGCGCACGCTACCATGCCCGGCTAATTTTTTTTTTTTTTTAATTTATTGTAGAGATGAGGTCTCGCCTGCCCAGGCAGGTCTCGAACCCGTTGGCTCAGGCAATCCACTCACCTCAGCCTCCCAAAGGCGTGGGATTACAGGCTGAACCACCGAGCCCGGCTTGCATGTGTATTTCTAACCCCTCTTACATCAGAGGTGGCATACTCTATACATTCTTTTGTGCCTTGCCTTTTTTACTCCACTACTGACCATGATACAGCTTCATAATGCTTCATCTTATGTATACCCCATCTGAAAAGAAGCTCCACCTCACTCACCAAAAAATAAACACAAAACTTTATCAAGATACCATTTCCCACCTATCAATTTACCAAAAATCCAGGCGTTTGACAATTCCTTCTGCTGGAGAGGTTACAGAAAATCAGGAAATATTGCTGGTGTGAATACAAACTTTCACAACCCCTAGGAAGGCGAATTCGGTAGTATCAAACAAAATTACATGTCCTTTTACCGTTTGACCTAGCAACCCCATTTACAGAAATCTATACTAAAGATACATTGGCAAAAATATGCTATATATGTACAATAAATTTTTGTAATAGCAAAAGAGTGGGAATAGTCCACATAGCCACCAGTAAGGGCCTGGTTGAATAAACTACAATACAACTATATGTAATCAATGAGAAGAATTATGTCCAGTTCATCTAATACATAGTATCTTGACTGTACATTCCTACTAGGATATAATTGAAGAAAAAAAGAAGCACAAAGTTAAACTTTGTGCTAGCAATACCACTATTATTCTGTTTTTAGTCATTCTTTATCCTGTTATTAGTTGTTATTCTGTTTTTTATGTAAGTATATACCAGTGGTGCCAAAAGGTGTATACACATTTTAAGAGAGGTATTATTTTTAGTTCCTCATAATCAGAAGTGTCTGGATGCTGATGGTAACCACTTTGAGCACCTCTTGTAAATGCAAAAGTCAAACGTGACTTGCATGCACCTTTTGTTATCGGTATATATTGAGTATTACAATTTTAATACAGTTTTTTTCCTTTCTTAAAATGTGTATACTTTTTTGGCACCCTCTGTATATATGTATATAAATAAAGCAAGTAAGTAATTATGTTAAATATAATTAGGAACCAATATTTTTCTTAAGGGAAAGGAGAAAACAAAATAAAAAAACACAGCTTTCAAAAAGGATTAGGACATATATAGAAAAAGGCACTTAAAGGACTTTAAGAAGATTTGAGACATCTAAAATCCAGAATAGTGTGAAGTTTGGGGAAGAAATGAGGTGACATAAGTAATTTTTAAAAGTTATATCTGAACCAAGAAGAAAAGACAAGGAATAGGTTCAGTTTCATGTCTGATGCACGATTTCTTGTTAAAAATAGATGACTTTTTCTGCAGGCACTTGTCTCCTGAATGTTGGTCCCACTCAGCCATCCCACCTACACTTTTTTATCAAGTTGATTTCTACTGATTCTTCAGATCAGCTAATTATTGAGATATTGTCCCACTCTCCCATCAAGGAACTTTTATTACACCCTATCAGAATCATATCCTTTTCCTTAGTGCACTTACCTCATCTGATAAATATCCTCATTAATGTAATACTTGACTAATATCTATCTCCCTTTCCCTTTCCAGGGTCTCAATTGTGTTTGGTTTTACTTATCATCCTATAGCACACAGCAGGAGTTCAAAAACAATTGTTCAAGTAAAGCAATGTTTAACTTCCATTTTGCTCCCATCTCTTCACGCAAAGACTTTTCTTTAGATTAGAAAAGGCAGAATACCTAAGGACTTGAACTTCAAAAAAGGCAAAATGATTCTGAGGAAGCGTTTCCTACTTAAATCCATTTATTGGGCAAATATTCATGTACCCCCGGCACTATCAGTCAGCGGGCATATAACAGTGCATAAAGCAGATCAAGTCCTGTTGCTGCTGGGACCGATTTACATGGGACTGAGGTGGGAGGTAGTAAATGTATAACGTATTGCCTGTATTTAAACCGAGTCCGAGTCTCCTACCCTAAAGGAATTACACCCCAAGAAGTGAGACTTCTACTCAAAAAAAAAAAAAAAAAAGAATCACATCCCGGGAAAAAAGAGAACACCTTAATGGGATCGCGTTGCTTCGGAATGGAAAAGCGGCTCAGGCCGTGGACAGCTGCGCAGGTCAACAAGACAATCAAGGTTTCAGCAATCTCTGGGCCGGGAACCCGGCTCCTCCGGGTCTCCCAACTTCAAATCCCATCCATGAAGGGTGTGCAGACTTGGCGTTTCTTCCTATCTCATGTCGGGTCTTCTGTGTTGTACTTAACTTCCTTTGCAATGAGATTTGAGTATCACTTTCTGTCCCCTAAATATGGACCAATTCCCATAGCCCAAGTTCCCACTATGGGCAGACCGCGAAGGGGTACCAAGAATCAGCGTTTGTGACTCTCGACTCAACTTGTCTCACCTCGGGATCCGTATAACGGTTTCCCCGTAGGAGGGCCTTCAGTTTCAACCGAGTTCGGAGAAAATGAGAGTGAGATGTCTATTTTACTTGCCCAAATAGTGTATATTGTCTGAGGTACAGATAGGATGTATTCGAACGCGCTTTAAACAGTATTTCCTCCAAAAAATATGGTCACGAAGAAGCCAGCGGAACGCATCTTTCTTTTCATAGTTCTTAGGTTTGCCCGCGACACCCTTCACGGTCTCCCGTTCGCCGCACCTTTCGGGACAGGCAGTTCCTGGCCACCCACCGGAAGGGGCCTGATTTTGAAAAGAGGAGCGGGCCAATCAAATGCGGAGGGCTGTTTGGCGCTGCCATTTGAGCCTGAGCTGGAACTGTGGCTAGATCGCCGAGGTGGCTTCGTGTGTCGGCAGAGGAGTTGGGGGCGGAGGCATGAAGCGAGTGGCTTGGCTTCAGTGAGCGCACCGGGATGTGCAGGCGGGGAGCCGCAGGCGGGATGGAGGAGGGAACGAGCCGCCTGTGAAACGGGGTGACGGCGGCGGCCAGCCCGGGCGGGGACCGGGACTGGAAGAGTTGCCTGAGCAGCCGGCTGGCCCGGCGGCCAGGCTAGGGCGGGGGGGCGCGGGTACCCAGAGACGAACTCCCAGCGGAGGCTGCTGGGGCTGGAGGAGCGAGAAGAAGGGTCGTCTTTACGCTTGACAGAGAGCTAGAGCGGGCAAAGTGAGGTCTGGGGGGCAGGGGGGTCGTCGGAAACGGTGAGAAGCGGGTAACGCGTTGGGGAGGGGAGCCGAACGAATCGGGGAGAGCGAAGGAAAGTCTGTGTAAGTGGCTGAAAGAAGGTCAGCGGAAGTGAAAGGAAGCGTGAGGTGTGGCCGGATCAAAGGGCCAAGAGAAGGGAGTCTGTGCGAGTGACTAGAGGATCAAAGAAAAGCTGTGGAAGTGGCCGGAGGTCGGGGCCCGAGGAGTGCCAGACGTGACCGGAAGGCCGCTGAGAGGAGCTCAAACCTGAGAGTGCTTGGAAATTGGAAGACTTGGTGGCGAACGAGGATCAGGACCCGGATCCCGCCTCGGAGAGTGGGCGACGTGTCCGGGATGTGGGATCAGAGGCTGGTGAGATTGGCCCTGTTGCAGCAGCTTCGGGCCGTCTATGGCATTAAGGTCAAGGGGGGCCGTGGGCGGTGCGATCGCCGGAGACATGAAACGGCAGCCACGGAAATAGGGGTAAGTTCTGGGAAAGGGAATTTAGGTTAAAAATGTTTTAAAAGGCACACCCTGTTCTATCACTTATTATTAGGTTATGCCACAATATTTTCTCTGTTGAAAAGAGAATGTGGTTAGATGTGTCTAATTCAATCCAGATGGTCATTGCTGATATTTAAAGAATGACATTCTTGATTCTTTTCAGGAATTTGAGAGAGCGTTGCGTGATTTTCCAGCCTCAGCACTGTTGACATTTTAGACTAGATAATTCTTTGTTAGGAGAAGAGAGAGTGCTGTCCTGTGATTTATAGGATATTTAGCAGTTACCATCTCTCAGTTGTGACAGCTAAAAATGTCTCCAGCTAGGTGCATTTGTTAATCTTAAAAAAAAAAAAATCTTCAGCCATCGCCAGTTTATTGTATTTTGGACAGATAGTAAGTGGGAAGAGAGACAAACTACCTCTCCACCACTATTTCAGAGTAAAGTTTGTAGAGGGACAAGGAGGACCAGTGCATTTTCTAAACAGATCAAAAGGCGAGGAGGTGTGACAGAACATTAGAAATAGGCTTCAGATGATACCTTTATATTCACCAGTTTGAGAAAACAAGCTTGCTGCTTGGCCATATCATATTTTTGAGACATAGAGCTATTTTTTTTTAATTAGTAAATTGAAAAGCCAGAGTCGAATGATGGAAAAGCTGTTGTTATGAAGGTCGAGTTAAAGCAATTTTGAATGAGATTTTAATAGTTCTGTATAATCAAGAATTTCACTGTGCAAAATAAATTTAATATCAAGCATTTTGTTTTAAATGTATACACCTAATTTATATGATGCTTTGTAATACTTGGAGACAAAAACTAGTACAATTAATTTACATAGCTCCTAATAGCTTACACTTTCGTAGAAAATAAGTACTCAGAGAAGAAAACTACTAACAAAAATAGTGTATATACTTCTTAATAGCTTGTAAATTCTACAGAAATTGTTTTCATTGTTTGCAAATTAATGACAACACATGTATTTATTTTTTAAACAGCAGTGGTTTCTTCTGATTGTAGAACTGGCTTTTCAAGAGCTAAAGTATAGCTGGCTTTGTAGTATGGAAGAATCTGTACATGGATTTTTTTGTTTTGTCTTCCCAACCCCTTAACAAAAATTGACACCTGTCTTTATGTCATAATACAGACTTGAGTTTGAGTCCAGCTCTACCCCATGAGGTCTGTGAACTAGGGCTGCTTGTGTGATTACCCTATGCTCCAGTTTCCTAATCTGTAATGTGGAACTAGATGGTATCTCTCCTTGGATTATTTAGGAGATTTTTTAAAAGTTAAGGTTCTGTATATAGGCCTAGCACAGTGCCTATCACGTGCCATTTATTCAACTAATACTAATTGTTATGATAATCAGTGATCAACCTCCATTGATAGTCATACTATATAAATTCAACTAGAAACCACTAATAAAAATATTCAAATAAAGAAATGATTAAGCCTTTTGTGTAAGTTAGTGTTTATAAAGTGACCAAAAGAAAGCATATGGTCAGTATATATAAGGTCACTGAAGGAACCTGTGGTATTTTTTGGGAAATGTTAGTGTCTGGGACCAAATCATTGTGTTGTAAGAATGAGATCTAACAAGATAGGTGATTTGTTTGAAAACAATTTCTTTTGCTTTTTGGTGTTTGTTAGCTAATGGTATATTTGAAATTTTTAGGAAGAGCCCTGGGAAATATTTTTAAAGATGATATTGTAAGTGGTGGTCTAATACATATAATTTAAAAAGCATTTTATTTTATGAGATTAAATTATAGTGACTACTTAAGAAACCAGTTATTAAAAATAATGACATTTAAAAGGGAAAAACCCTCTGAATTCTAGTTATATATATATGTGTGTATATATATATATATATATATATAGTTATATATATATAAAGTTGATAGTTTATCAACTTTAGCATCCGATCTAATTTCACATTTTGTTTTGTTATTCAATAACAAAAACATTCTAATTTACCTAAAGAAAGGGGTTGCCTATACTAACTTTTTTTTAAAATAGCTCGCCTTGAAATGATTTTCATAACACAACAAATATTCTTTTAATGCTTACTCTGTGTCAGACACTGATATAAGTGTATTACATGTTTGAATTCATTTAATTCTTTTTACAGCTCTATGACTTAAGATCTTTATGAGGATACCAAGGGGAAGACTGTTAATTTGGTCAAGCTCACTCAGCTAATAAGAGGAGCCAAGATTTAAAACCTAACAGTCTTGTCTCTAGGAGCCTGTTCTCAGACACTATACTGTACTGTTTCTTCACTTGGAATATTCATAAATTACATGGAGTCAGGTGCTTGCAAGAGCACTAGTAAAGTTTTGTTACTGTTTTGAGTCATTAATAATGCCGAGTGCTTTTTTTTATTGCAAATGTAAAGTTAAGTAAAATGCTCTTAAGACATAAATCTTTCAAGAGAATTTACAGAGAGCAGATATATCTAAACTAGATTATCATGCATGAGATTAGGTTGTAGCCACTTAAATTTATATACACATTTGAATTTATTTTTCAGTCCAGAAAGCTACAACCTTCTTAATCAGTGACACATTTTTAAGCAGGTCAATTGCATGCACAATTATGGTGGCAGATTCTTTACATTTGAGTGTGCAAAAGTACTCAAGTTAACCTACACACCAGTTTACTCTTGAGATCTTCAATGTATTAACATTTAAATGTGAGATTTTAAAGTGAGTTTCCAAATAGCTAAATGAAATTTAACTTAAATATTTGTAGAATCTCTGCCTTGTGTACCTCAGGACATAGTTTAGAAGAAGTACTCTTCTTTTTTTTTTTTTTGAGTTGGAGTCTCACTCTGTCGCCCAGACTGGAGTGCAGTGGCCGCTCCCGGCCACCACAGCCTCGACCTGCTGGGCTCCGGCGATCCTTCCGCCTCAGCCTTCCGAGTAGCCAGAATTACAGGCATGCACTACCACGCCCAGCTGATTTTTTGATTTATTGTAGAGATGAGGTCTCGCTGCCCAGACAGGTCTCGAACCCGCGGGCTCAGGCAATCCACTCACCTCAGCCTCCCAAAGGCGTGGGATTACAGGCTGAGCCACCGAGCCCGGCTTGAAAGCACTCTTCTATAGAATGTGGAAAAGATAATCAGGTCTAAAAATAATGTCTTCTGATATAATTTTAGGAAGTACTTAATGAGTGACAGGAATTCTGTTTTGCTTGTCAATTGATTAAGCCTTTTGTGTAAGTTAGTGTTTATAAAGTGACCAAAAGAAAGCATATGGTCAGTATATATAAGGTCACTGAAGGAACCTGTGGTATTTTTTGGGAAATGTTAGTGTCTGGGACCAAATTTTGCTTAAGAATCTCTTGATAAACACTAATCAGATTGATTTTCCATGATCAGATTTCAGACTGACTGAGCTCACTATATTGCTTGAGGGCAGTGACTTTGGCCATTTTTGTACACCGAGCACATAGCATAATGTCTAACATAGTAGTTATATGTTACCAAATGCACTTGAGATAATTACTTTGTATTAATTGATAGTTTATCATTTATTTCTCCTGTCTTTTATTTCCTGAGGTTTTAAATTTTCCTAAGATGCTTTATATTATGCCTAATATTTGTGTTAGAATGACTGAATTTTTCATTTTAGGGTAAAATATTTGGAGTACCTTTTAATACATTGCCCCACTGTGTTGTGCCAGAATATGGACACATTCCAAGGTAAGCAGTGTTTGAAATGAAGCCAGAGTAAATATTTCAAACTGGTTTTATAGAGTTTAAAAAGAGTTGATTGACACACATATGTTTCAACCCAGCAAATGGTTTTATCTCTCAACTTTGGCTAATGTTAAAAAAAAATTTAACTTTTACGTATTTTAAACTTGTAATTTTAACTTATTCCTACGATTAAATTTTGAGGTCCAGTAATGAATAGATTTTAGAAATCAAATTTTTTTTCTATTAACTTTCTTTTCAGTTTTATGCCAATGCAACTCAGATTAAGTATTATACTGAATTATCAATTTAGTAATACTTTTGGTATGGTTTAAGAAATGTTGAATAAAAAATATTTAACCTAAAATATTGGAGTATTTGTGAGTACATACTATGTAACACTTTTTGTACATAGTCTTTGAACTAATTTCATCAGAATTTGCTAGGAAAGTTTGTTTTAATAGCAGTTTTAAAATGCATATAAAGAAGGTATCTTATCTCTTAATTCATTACTTCTCTATCCAAAGTAGGGTTGAGTTTTACTACTTAGTCTAGTAATCTTTATTTTTAAATGATGCATCATCTAATAGCATTTGTTGAACACCTTGTTGCCTTGGGACAATTTTCTCCCGTTCATTTTATAGGTGTAGAGTCACAGTCTTCATAAGGTAACCACTTAATAGTTTGCTTTTTATTTATTTGTTTGTTTGTTTTTCAGTCAGAATCTTATTCTGTCACCCAGGCTGGAGTGTAGTGGCACAATCATGGCTCACTGCAGCCTCAACCTTCTGGGCTCAGGCAATTTTTCCGCCTCAGCCTCCAGAGTAGTGGGACTACAGGTACATGCCACCATGCCCGGCTAATTTTTTACTTTTTGTGGAGATGAGGTCTCGCTGTGTTGCCAAGGCTGGTCTCAAACTCCTGGGCTCAAGCAATCCTTGTGTCTCAACCTCCCAAAGTGTTAGAATTACAAGCGTAAGCCACCATGCCTGGCTTCTATTTTGCTTTTTAAGTGGTCTATGAAAGACTTGATTTTCTATAATGAAAACCTAAAATGATTTTCAACATTCGGAATTACAAAGTCATATCTAGGAATAATGACTAAGTCTTTGTAATAATTTCTTGGCCTACTTTAAAAGCAGAACAAAACTGTTCTCTCTGTTACCCTTGGTAAGCAGAGCTGACATTCATCCACTGTGCACCAATAAAACTGTATCAGTTGCTTGTAGCTGGTATTTTAATTTGTTGGTCCCAACTGTTGAATAACTAATTACCTAAAGCCAACACTTAGGTAAGTGGTAATTAAAAGTCTTGGGAAATAATAGTTGAGTATTTCAACTAACTAAAGATTTGCAAATAATAAATTAAATTAAATTTGGAATAGAAATTTTTCTTTAAAATATTACATATTTCTTTAGTATAAGAAGTGTACCCTACATTCATTCAAAATAAAGAAATTGAGCACACACTTAATATGAGAAGTATTATAAGGACTGAGATATGTTCTTTTCTGAAGGACAATGTTGTAGTGAGAAAAAAACCCCACCTTATTTTTGGGCACATGATGATATTTAAAGCTATGTAGTCTCTGTAAGATCACCCATCTAGAGACGTAGATAAAAGAAGGGTTTGTACAGAGCTTAGGTTTTTCCAACATGTAGAGGTCTGGCAGAAGAAGAGGAGTCAGAAAAGGGGTTTGAGAAGGAGCAGTCAGGGAGATAGCAGGAAAACCAGAAAAGTATTTTTGAGATGAACGGGAATGGTCAGGTGTGTCCAATGCTGATAGGTCAAGCAAGATGAGGACAACGAATTGACCTCGGATGGATTTGGCAAGGCAGAGGCTTTTGGTGACCTTGATGAGAGCTATTTCATTGGAGTTAAGGGGATGAGAATGATTGGAGAGAGTTGAGTAAAGACTGAGATATGAACAAATGGAGGCAGTGAAAAAGACAACTCCTGTGCTGTGAAGGGAAGCAGAGAAATGAAGTAGGATTGGCATGAATAAAAAGATGGACATTAGAGAAAATATTTTGCTTAATGATTGTATAGTTTAAAGTGGAACGTTTCTACATGTACACATACAAGAAGGGACCACTCCCCAACAAAACAAAACAAAAGCTGGACCTTAGAGAAGAATTTAGGAAGCAGAAAGGACAACTAAAAATAACTTTATCACAAAGACTAAAGGGATTTGTGCCATTAGAGATCCTGAAATGGGCATAATCATAGTGCTTGGCCTGCTCATGAATGAGTACTTTAGCAGAATAGGATTTGTTAAGATGTGTACCTGGCCACCTGAAAAAATGGCTCTCTTTCAGCTTTCTTGTTGATGCTTGCGCATCTTTAGAAGAACATATTCATACAGAAGGGCTTTTTCGAAAATCAGGATCTGTTATTCGTCTAAAGGCACTAAAGGTAAGCTATAATCGAACTGAACTGTAATTTTTCACTTGTACCATTTTTCTGGTTTGGTTTTTTGCAACTGAAATATTTAGAACTTTGACCAGGTGTGGTGGCTTATACCTGTAATCCCAGCTCTTTGGGAGACCGAGGCAGAAGGATTGCTTGAACCTAGGAGTTTGAGACCAGCCTAGGCAGCATACCAAGACCTTGCCTCTACAAAAAAATCAAAAAATTAGCTAAACATGGTGGCGCACAGCTGTAGTCCCAGCTACTTAGGAGGCTGAGGTGGGAGGATCACCTAAGCCCAGGAGGTTGAGGCTGTAACGAGCTGTGATCGTGCCATTGCACTCCAGCTTGGGCAACAGTAAAACCCCAACTCAAAAGAAAAGAAAAAAATTTAGAACTATTGCATGAATAATTAGCTGAAGTTGAATTGGCAAGTAGCTTTTTTTCATGGCAGAAGATTTTTTTTTCCCGAAGAAATTGTGTATTATTAATATTGTGGTTTAAAAGTTTGCAATGTACAAAATATATTTTTAAAATATGCTTTAAACTTTTAATGGGAAATTGTGTTCTGAATACTAAGGTAAATTCAATTCATCAGCATCTTATAGACTGAATTTTCATATATCAGAACTTAATTTTCACTTGCTTATACTGACATGTAGATTGACTATACATATGAATAGAACTGCAAGGGAGTCCATTTTCAGAAATATTTAGTACGTTATTTGCAGTCAGAATATATTTACTAATACTCTGGTTTAACTCGTGTAGAACTCAGTAATGTTTAAAATTACCTTGTTAAGACTTTATAAAACATATAAATAAAATAAATATTTAAAAAAAGTTTAGAGTACTTTGAAATTCATATCCTCATTCATATACACTTTATTAAATGAAAGAATTTGTTAAATTGTATTGTTTTTAATGAGTTAAGAGAAATTTATTAAGGAAACCTCTTTAATTAGAATATAATAAATGATAAGTTATTGTAATAAACTCTTAAGTCTCTAAAATACTCAAGATTATTATATTTATTTCAGAATAAACTGGATCATGGTGAAGGTTGCCTGTCTTCTGCACTGCCTTGTGATATTGCAGGACTTCTTAAGCAGTTTTTTAGGGAATTGCCAGAGCCTATTCTTCCAGCTGATTTGCATGAAGCACTTTTCAAAGCTCAACAGTTAGGGACAGAGGAGAAAAATAAAGCTACATTGTTGCTCTCCTGTCTTATGACTGACCACACCATTGACATATTAAGATACTTCTTTAACTTTCTCAGGAACGTTTCTCTTAGGTAAGTGGTAATTAAAAGTCTTGGGAAATAATAGTTGAGTATTTCAACTAACTAAAGATTTGCAAATAATAAATTAAATTAAATTTGGAATAGAAATTTTTCTTTAAAATATTACATATTTCTTTAGTATAAGAAGTGTACCCTATATAATTTAAGAAACAGTTTACCAAATGATTTAATATTTTCTTGCTGTCTTAAAGTCATCATTATAAATGCCTTAATGGCTTATTGGTTTATGGGATTCATTGTCTACTGAATGACTTCCGATTATGGTGTTTTTAAAACATCTGTGTTTTGCTTTTAACATTTTTCCCCTTTCCCTGCTCTCAGTGAACCTGCATGTTCTAAACATATTTACCACCTTCTAATACTTCCAGTTTTTTGTGTGGGGGGTTGAAAATCAGACAAACATGTGTTCAATGTGTGCAGAAAAGCAATATGTGAGCTCTACAATTAGCATGGTTTTTATGATACATATTTAAATATATAGAAGCTATACCTGTTTTTTTCTTAAGTTCATTACAGTCATGTAGGTAATTAGATAAGGGGTAACTTTTTCCTTGCATGTGACTGATTAAGTAAGAGGCCTTCAAAAGGTGCTAAATACATTATTTTACCTCTCTGTATTTTTATCTTTGGGTCCATCTAATTAGACCTTTTTTCACTTAAGGTCCAGTGAGAATAAGATGGATAGCAGCAATCTTGCAGTAATATTTGCACCAAATCTTCTTCAGACAAGTGAAGGACATGAAAAGATGTCTGCTAATACAGAAAAAAAGCTACGATTACAGGCTGCAGTAGTTCAGACTCTTATTGATTATGCATCAGATATTGGTAAGATGTTGCATTAAGTAACAGGATTTGTTTAAATGAGGGAGATCCCAGGTTCTTCCAAGTGAACTATGAAGACAGCTGTTAGAAAGTAGATGTATTACAGCCGGGCTCTGTGGCTCAGCCTGTAATCCCAGTACTTTGGGAGGCTGAGGTGAGTGGATTGCCTGAGCCCGTGGGTTCGAGACCCGCCCGGGCAACTTGGTGTAGACCTCATCTCTACAATAAATCAAAAATTAGCCGGGCGTGGTAGCACATGCCTGTAATTCTGGCTACTTGGAAGGCTTAGGTGGAAGGATCGCCAGAGCCCAGCAGGTCAAGGCTGTGGTGGCCAGGAGCATGCCACTGCACTCCAGTCTGGGTGACGGAGTGAGACTCCAACTCAAAAGAAAGAAAGAAAGAAAGAAAGTAGATGTATTGCTATCTAAACATTTTGTGGGGAGTTTGGAGGAAGGATAGTAATTGTCTTACTTGTGAACATTTACATTTAGGGCGTGTACCAGATTTTATCCTGGAGAAGATACCAGCTATGTTGGGTATTGATGGTCTCTGTGCTACTCCATCAATGGAAGGCTTTGAAGAAGGTGAATATGAAACTCCTAGTGAATGTAAGAGAAAGCGAAGGCAAAGTGTAGGAGGTGAGTGGCAGTCCCATTTTATGGAGGTACCGTGATCTGCTTTAATCTAAAGTGTGTTTGAAAATAAAGAAGCATGAATTGTGGTATCTGCCTTTTTATGCTTACAGCACACTTGGAAAGATAGGACATAAGCATGTGAAAAGTTAAACTGACAATACAGGCTAATATTAAGTACAGATCTTTAGCACAAATTTAAAATGTGTCCAAAAGAGAAAAGTTCCCTGGGTTGTAATGATTAGGAACTCATCCAAAAAAAGTAAGTCAAGCTGAGTCTTCTTGAAGAATGGGTGGAATCTAGGATAATTGGGTTGAGGATCAGAATATTTGTTTCCCTTTCTAACTGAGAAGAATGCTATGAAGAAAGATTTGTGTAGGGAAGTAGCCTGTTTCTGTTTGTTAACTAGACCAGTATGAATTGAGTGAAGAGTTCATGTCAGGATTAGTGTGATATTGTGATGAACTTGATGCCAGGCTAAAGAATTAGAACATTAACCTGGGTATTGGTGAATCATTGAAGGTGTATGACTTGAGGCATGACGTGATTAAAATATTTTACAGAATTATCTGATTTGAAGAACTGAGACTTGGAAGTAGAATGGTCTCTCTCTACCCAGGAAATTTTTCTCTTTTTAACACATTTTATATTTGTGCTAAAGATTTGTACTTAATATTAGACTGTACTGTCAGGAAGATGTGGCGGTAATTCAGGTACAAGATCATTGTTTGAACTAGTTAAACTGTTAGTGATCTGAACTAGGAGTGTAAACTAAATGAAGGAAATATTACCAAGGAAGAATAAAAAAGACCAAATGTTCTACCACAGTGGAGTTGGTAATAAGACTTTTTATCTCTTTAGTTAAGAAGACCAGCCATACTTCTTCCAATTACTTTAGGAAATTTCTCATCTTTTAAATATCAGAACTAATTGTTATTAACTATCTCATCTACTCCTTTTTTAATCTTTCGGCTTATATGTTATTGCATTGTGTTTCTTCTTTGCCCCCTTTGTGGGTTCCCTTTATACCTTCTCTACCATTCTCCCAGGATACTGTAATAAAGTATACAAGCTGGATGGTTTAAAGCAACAGAAATTTATTTCACAGTTCTGGACTTCTGAAATCAAGGTGTCAGCTGAGTGCCTGAAACTGTAGGGGAGCATTCTTCCTTGCCTCTTCCTAGTTTCTAGTTGTGGGTGTCAATCTTTGGCGTTCCTTGGCTTGCAGCTGTATCACTCCCTTCTCTACCTGTGTCATCCCATGCTGTTCTCCCTGAGTGTTGTGTCCAAATTTCCCTTATAGGGACACATTGGATTAGGGCTGACCCTAATGACCTCATCTTAATTTGAGTAGGTCTGTGAAGACACTAATTCTAAGTATGGATATATTCATAGATACTTGGGCGTAGGACGTAAACATATTTTTGGAGGACACAATTCAACCCATAAAACTTCCTATCTCAAATGTAGATACTTCTCGTACACAGATCATCACTTATCTTCTTTACCTTTGTGATCTCATTCACTCCTATAGTTTTAATTATCATGTCTAAATAGATGACCACCAGATGTCTATCACTGTCAAACTTGAGAATGTTAGTTCCACTTTACTAACGACCGTCTAGACAGACATTGTCGCATCTGCTTTTCCTTGGTGCATTAAGTTTAACATTATGAAGTGACTATCTTCACTCTTTACTCTGCTTAAGCTGATTCTGCATGGATTCCATTTTCTTCTAACTGCACCATCATTCCCTAGATACTTAAGCTTTAAATCATGGGTCCCTAACTCTTCCTTTATCATCTGTATCCACAGCTTTCAGATACTGTGAGAATCTAGCTCTGCAGTGTTTACTGCATCTTTAATACAAGAATCTCCTTGATCTTTGTGCCTCCTCCTTGTATCTCCCCTCCTTACTGGTGTTGAGGCTAACATTTTAAATGTATAACTCTACTCAAGCATCTCATGCACATACCCTTCAGAAATTTCCATTGATAGTACTGCTATGTATATGTGTATATGTATTATATATTTATATGTTGTACATTTATATACATATACTTATGGCTTAGCATTAAAGGTCTTTCATAAAATGTTTGTTTTCTCTTCTTTAAGCAACTTTAGTCAAATTGTGTTATTTGTTGTTTTCCAGACACTCTTATTCTTTTGCTTATACTGTTTATTAATATAATGATTTTACTTCTATCTACCCCTGCTGTTCATTGTATCCAGTTGTCAAAATTCAGGTTAAATGTATTGTTAAGCCAGCTCCTATTCCCATTTTTTCTTTTCTTCCCAGTGGGGTAATAATCTCTTTTCTGCTTAACATTCTATATTTTATTTAGGCTTTCAAGGTTTTTATACATATTTCTTGTGCATGATTCTCTTACCTATTATATTTAATGCTTTTTGAAGTTAGAAACTATGTTTTGTACATCATTGTATCCATCTCAGGGAATTTTGTTAACTGTATTCATAAGCTATTGAATGAATACATTAAGTAGAGTTATTAATATTTGGCATATACTAAGAAGCTTTATTTATTTGAACATGTTAGGCTAGCATTTGTTAAGCATCACTAAAATACATCAATTTTATTAGCAATTTGAAACTTTTCATAAGCTCTGACCATCAGTGTTTATATTATAGCTAGTCTTCTGTTTTTCAGCTTCTCCCTTTGAAATACCACAAACATCTATGTGGTTCGAGTACATTGCTTTAAAGAATCTTGACTTTTTGAAATATTATGGTGAAATATATATAACAAAATTTACCATTTTAACCATTTTCAAGTGTATCTACATTAAAAGTGTCAACTACATTCACATTGTTATGCAGTCCTTCAGAATATGTACTTTTGTTTTGATAATTATTTAGTATGAGTTATTGTTATTAGTTTTATGCTAGATATGACAGTTTGCAATGATTGTGTTGCCTCAGAATCTACACAGGATTTCATGGGAAAATTCTTGTAATATTAGTTTAACAAAGTTTTGCTGTTCTTGCCAGTGTGTGTGAATATATGTGTGTGTTCTTCTGTGTTGTCATTGTGCATATGAATGTCTTTCATAGATAGGGGAGTGCTGAGCTAATTAATAAGATGCCCTCATTAGTGTGGTACTTCCTGAAATACACACACTAAGTTCATGAGACTATTAAAGGAATTGAGACACGATTTTTCCTTTTTCCTAAATGCTCTAGGCTGTATTTTCGTGGGCTGTGATGCAATTAGGATGGTTTCAGAATATAGAAGGAACCATTTTTCTTTCAATACTCCTGATTTTGCTGTGCTGAACTAATTGTGTATTGCTGCTGTGGTTAAACCTTTTTGTCGCTCAGTTATTTCTTCTTCTCTGACTCTCTTCTCTTGTACTTTTTTCTTTCCCACATTGACCTCAGTTTATCTGTATAGGTGTCCTAAAGGTTTGCTTTATTAACTATTGCCTGCCAGTTTGAGCAATGACCATCTCAGGCTCTTCAAAGAGTTTTTCAGTATTCTTCTATGGTTTGTACCACTTGAGTTTGTAAGATTCTGCATTTATACATAAGTGACTATTTCTGAATTTAAATTTATATAACTATTGAATGATATTTGGCGATTAATCAGTAAACATTGTGACTGAAAATTAGGGGAATATTTTTGCATGAAGTTATTCCTGTTGAAGTCACAATCATTTCTTGATAGCTAAATCCAGTGTATACTTTTTAGGTCGTATTATTCAGAATCTGGCCACTTAAATATTTCAGTCCTTCTTTGCCTCAACAAGTAATGATCCCCTTCTCTATCCTTTCTGTGCCCTATATGTATTTGTATTATATCTCATTCTGTATCATGTCTTTTTTCTTTAGAAACATGGGAGTATAAGTGGGAAATGAAATAAAAATCCTCAAGTACTTTTTCTATTATGAAATAATTCCTTTTAAATAACTTTAAAATACGTAAGCTGACACAAAGTTGTTAAAAGACTACAAACATCCATATGAATTACTGGTGAAAGATAGGTAAATGTTATCATTGATTACATGATTATATATGCCTTACGTTTCAGATTTTGTTAGTGGAGCACTAAGCAAATTTAAATCTAACAGAACACCCTCTGTTACCCCTCAACAGGAAAAAATTGGTAAGTTCTTATATGCATTTATCTAAATGAAAATTTCTGTAGCAGTCTATAAGAAATAATTACAGTAATAACTACCTAGCTTATTTAGTTAATCAAATTTAATTTAATCAAGTTCAAATACAATTTTCAATGGAGATGTTGTACTACACATACTATGTTGTGACATTGCTAATTAGGTTGGATATAATGAACCCAAAATTGTAGGTAAGTTTTTTTAGTCTATTGTTTTAACTTTAGTCTTCTTAATCATGCTTTTCTGTTGGTTATAATTTGGATGCTATTTAACACATGAAAATAGCTCAACCTTATTTTTGTTTTAGAACAAGGAATTTATTGCTATATTTTCCAATTATTATTATTATTTTTTTTTAGTCAGAGTCTCACTCTGTCACCCAGACTGGGGTACAGTGGCTGCTCCTGGCCACCGTAGCCTCGACCTACTGGGCTCCAGCGATCCTTCCACCTCAGCCTTCCAAGTAGCCGGAACTACAGGTGCACGCTACCGCACCTGGCTAGTTTTTTTGATTTATTGTAGAGATGAAGTCTTGCCAAGTTGCCCAGGTGGGTCTCGAACCTGCGGGCTCAGGCAATTCACTCACCTCGGCCTCCCAAAGCACGGGATTACAGGCTGAGCCACCGAGCCCGGCCTATTTTCCAATTATTTATTCTAATTGACTTGTGGCAGACATTATTCAGTCAATAAGAGACAACATGATCTTTTGTTTTCCAGAGTAAAGAAATCAACTGGTTAATACTCATTTATGATGAAAAGCAAAAATAATATTTAGATCAGCTTTTATTTCAACTTCTTGATTATAACTTTCTTCCCTATATAAATATCCTTTAATGTGTATCATACATCTTTTAGTGTGTTTGATTTAAGTTACGGCTATTTCTTAAAAGAGTCTTCTTGCCTCTTTGTGACTTATTTTCATTTTAAGTAATTATAGTGTTATTTACTTATATAACATATATTTGATAATGTAAATGTAACCCCTTGTTTTTTAGTTAGTGCTGAGTAGTAGCTTTCTAAGAAGAAATTATATAAAGCTTTTGTATTTTTTATGAAATCTGTAGGAGAAACAACTAATGGTTTTGTTTTTATATTTTATCAGCCCAGCTATCTGTATCACCAGTGATTCTTACACCAAATGCTAAGCGTAAACTGCCAGTAGATTCTTCTCTTGGTTTCTCAAGTAAGAAAAGGAAGTCCATCAAGCACAATTTTAACTTTGAGCTGTTGCCAAGCAATCTCTTCAGTAGCAGTTCTACACCAGTATCAGGTAGCACATAAATTTTAAATAAGTGTGTTGTAAACATTAACAAGTGCCTATTCTGGGCAAAGTACTATTTCATATTAATACCAATTTTAGGAGCTAGAACTTTATTCTGTGTTTTATCAAATCCCAGAGTTTTTATAAAGTTTTCTGCCTTTTAAAATGGAGATTCATTCAATACAATTAATTTATGTGTATGTGTTTTATGGCCATGCCTACTGAACATTATAAATAACTCAGAGAGGTAGTTTGAGCTTCTGTGGATAGCGTTGAGGCTCAGGTTTTATGTGATTGGACATCCTGAATCCTCCTTTAGTTCCTTCTAGGTCTATAGCTATGCCTTCATTGCTGTCTTCTTCTAAGTTGAGGTTGCCAGAAGTTGGATTGTCTCTGATTCCAGAGTAGGAGGTTACCAGTATAGGTTAACAATTTTGATAAGGGGGGTTATTGTTAAAATTTTAGACTCAACTGCCTTTTAGAAGCTTTAAAATTTTGTTTATACTGTTCCTTGTGGCATGGTTTCCAGATCCCTTATCAGCCCAGCCATTTTCTTCCAAATTAACTGCAAGTTCCTAATGTGGCTAACCACAGCCTTCTAAGGATAATAGAGTATGATGATGCTAATTTGAAGACTAGAGTTTTGTTACTGTGGCATTTGACTGAGTTGGCTCTTTTAGCAGAATACATGTTGGCTCATATTAACTTTTATGATCAATTAAAAATGAAATAAAATCTTAACTAAACCCAGTGTCCTCCATCTCATATTTGTCTTCCATTTAGTTAAAATTTGAGTGACCTCTGATTTTTTTAGATTTTCATTTTGTTGGTTTCAGACAATGTGAAAGGTATCCTTTTGAATTAATGAGCTGAGTTATAAGCTCTTCTTCCCAAAAGCTCTCTTTTGTTTCTGTTATCCAAAAGGTTTTAACTTTCCTTGTTTTATCAAAAAGCTGACTAGAATAGCAACCTTTTTCCAGAAGAAAACCACTTCTTCACAGGTTCTCTGTGGTTCATTAAAGTGTAGTGATCATAACTCTGAAACTTATTTCTGTAACTTTTTTGGTGCATAGAGGTTGGAGACTTAAACGCCTTTAAAGTAACATAGTGTTTTTGTTTTTAATATGTAAAATGCTTTCTAGTTTTGAGGACTTCCCAAATGGCAATTGGGAATTGTAGTTCTACCTGTCTTTGCTTATTAGCATTACAGCATCTTCCCTAGGGAATTAACCTGTTAATTCCTTCTCCAAGCTCCCAAAGAAAGAGATTGAACATTCTTGTGTTATTTTAACTTTAGTTTGAGCCTGCTTAGTTGGTAAATTTTCTTTCTAAAAAGCTTAAAAAGTTAAAGACAGTAATCCATCATTTTTAGCCCATCATTTTTCTTTAACCCTACTTTCTCAGACACAACTTAGTAAATTCCACTTGCAAAATTAAAGATACGTAGGTTGATTTCTAAGTTTAGATGATAACAGACATGATTTTTTAAAAATATATAAAAGCAACAATATTAGTCTATAGTCCATAGTCAGTTTTTTTCTTATATGTGTAATAAATTTGCATTGTTTATATATTTTAATTGTGCCTCCTTTAACCATTGACAGACTTTTTAAATGATTAGACTACAGTCCTGGAATAAAACTACCTATGTTCACATTATGTGTATTACATTGGCCTCCAAAATTTACTTTAATCAGATGTACCCAAAGTCATTATAATAATTATATTTTTTGTTTTCATAAGTGAAAAAACATGAGTGTCTCTGTTTGGGAAACTTTGTGAATTATTTATTAATAACTATAATGAGTTGAGAGGGTTCATATTTGTTGAGTGTATACTGGATATGATTCAAGCATAAGTCAAGCATATATAGAACATTTGTTTGTAACTATTTTACTTTTTTCTTACTTTTTTACTATAGTTGATTTTATGATATAAATGGTGTTAAATACTTAAATTGAGCTTCTGTTGTAACCAGCAGTTATCCTCATGAAACACAGCAGCAGCCAAGTGATTAGACATGTGTTATAGATATCATTTTTTGTTTTTTTACTAAAAATATTGGACAAATAACATTCCAGAGTCGGGTAGATAACAGGTACATCCTGGGTACTTGGATTCCAAATTGTTTTCCAATCATTTTTTTTTATTATAACATTAATATTATGTATAAGATACTGTACTAGATATTTTATATAGATGACAGTAATATTTACGTTTATCATAGAATCTATTTTTAGAGCCTAAAGCCATTTAGCAAATGGTTGGACAAACTCAAGTCTTTCTTCAAATCTTGCTCTTTCTCCAATCTGCAACAGTGCCTACCCCTCCCTTGTATTATTAAAATAGTTTAAAGCAAAACTCTCATATGAAAGTCATGCTTGATCTGAATTAAAGAATTGGCAACTAAAAGTAAGAAATAGATACTTTTTTAGTTGGGTTACTTGACATCTGAAGTTTTTAATCAGAAATTAACTGAATTCTGTTGTTGCTTGGGAATAGAAAGTATGGGTTTGGGTTTAATTGCTGCTGTTAATTTACACTTTAAAAAGAAAATAAGTGTATATGGCATATTACATGTGGTTATTTTTATAGTTCACATTGATACAAGCTCAGAAGGGTCATCTCAGAGTTCACTCTCTCCTGTAGCCATCAGTGGAAACCATTTGATCAGCACAGGTGTGCTAAGGCGAAGTAAAAGGATTGCAGGCAAAAAAATTGGCAGGTAATTTATCCAGGACATTTTATCTTCATTGAATCAATATTTGGTATCTACATTCTTAGCAAAAATGTGAACCACATTTGAATTATAACTTTTAAAAATCCCTTTTGCATTTATTGTCTTATTAATCAGTCACCCTTTAAATACCCACCAGAGGCTGGGTGCAGTGGTTCACACCAATAATCCCAGCACTTTGGGAGGCTGAGGTAAGAGGATTGCCTGAGCTCACGGGTTCGAGACCAGCCTGGACAACTTGACGAGACCTCACCTCTACAATAAATCAAAAAATTAGCCGGGCATGGTGGTGCATGCCTGTAGTTCTTGGAAGGCTGAGGCAGAAGGATCATCTGAGCCCAGCAGGTCGAGCTACGGTGGCTGTGAGCATGCCACTGCACTCCTGCTTGGGTGACAGAGTGAGAGACTCCAACTCAAAAAAAAAAAACAAAAACCCACCAGAGAAAGATTCCTAATTTGAGTCCACTTTGCTTGCTTAAAATTCTATTTTATGTTGATGGTATAATTTCAAATTTTTCTATTTAGTTTATTCTAATAATCCTGATTTATAAGTGACTAACTTTTATAACGTTATTTTTATATTCAAACTCAATGTGTTCCTATATGGTATCTTAAAACGTAACTGGCTTTTAAAAATTATTACTCTGCTCAATTATTAGCAGTATGATTTGCTGTGGACTTTCTCTCAAATTATATTTTGTAAGAATTTTCTGGTATGCTATACACTGACATTTTTGGTTGTACTCTTTAGGGTGGAATCAGGAAAAGCAGGCTGCTTCTCTCCTAAAATCAGTCGTAAAGAAAAGGTTCGAAGATCTCTTCGTTTGAAATTTAGTCTGGGAAAAAATGGTAGAGATGTAGTAAGTGTCTTACTATTTCATTGATCTGTTTATATTAGCATAAAGCTGTAAACTTGATACTAAAAGACCTTTCTGACTCTGTCTTTCTTCCAGCTGCTATCTCCTCATTATACTAAACGTGAGTTGATATCTCTACTTCCTCTTTTTCTGCTCTGCTTAAATCTATTCCAATCAGGCTTTCCTCTCAACAAGCCACTGAAACTGTTCTCATCTAGGTCACGCATGAATTCAACATTGTTCAAACCAGTGGTCAAATATCAACTGATCACTTGCTTCCCTTTGGTATACTTTTGTCTTGCGTCTTCAAATTCCCTCACATTGGGGTGCCCAAAGCTTAGTTCTTGTACTTCTCTTTTCTCTGTCCACTCACTCAAGGTGATCATCAGCCTTAAACATTGTATACAGGTTGAGTGTCCCTTACCCAAAATGCTTAAGACCAGAAGTGTCTTAAATTTTGTTTGCTTGTTTTTTTAAATTTGGGAATATTTGCATTATGCTTACCAGTTCAGCATCCCCAATCTGAAAATCTGATAACACAGAATGTTTCTGATTTTGGCTTTTCAGATTTGGATTGCTTAACCTTTTTTTACTTAAAACTTCCAAGTATAAGTTCTGCAGCCCAAAATACTCTCCTGAACAACTTGGCTGTTTCTCAATATCTGTCTTTTGACTTCTCTACTTGGGTATCTAATTCAGTAGGCATTTCAAGTGTAACCTGCTCCAAATAGAATGCCTGAGATGCATTTCTTTGCTGTCACTATCCCTCTCCCCGCCAACAAAACAACACTTACTTTGCTGTCATCTCCATCTCAGTTCCAACAATTCATTCATCCCATCACTTAGGCCAAAAACCATAGCAACACTCTTCATTTCTCACCTTCTCTCCCCACCATGTTTGATCCATTAAGGAATCCCATCTAACTTCTGCTTCCAGTGTGTCTCCAAACTGACCGGTTCTCACCAGTACCACTTTTCCCACTTTCTCCAAATTCTGTCATCTCTCAGTTAGATTACTGGAGTACGCTCCTACCAACAGGTCTACCTTCTACCCTTGCAGAACTGTAGCCAAAATTAGACTTTAAAACCCAAGCTAGCCAGGCTCGGTGGCTCAGCCTGTAATCCCAGCACTTTGGGAGGCTGAGATGAGTGGATTGCCTGAGCCCGCGGGTTTGAGACCTGCCTGGGCAACTTGGTGAGACCTCATCTCTACAATAAATTAAAAAAAAAAAAATCAGCCGGGCGTGGTAGCGCGCGCCTGTGGTTCCAGCTACTCGGAAGGCTGAAGCGGAAGGATCGCCAGAGCCCAGCAGGTCAAGGCTGCAGTGGCCAGGAGCAGCCACTGCACTCCAGTCTGGGTGACAGAGTGAGACTCCAACTTAAAAAAAAACACAAAAATCCAAGCTAGGTTATATCATTCCTCAGCTCAGAATCCTCCAATAACTCCTCATTTCACTCTGAATAAAAGCCAAAGTTCCCTCACTGATATGCCACGTACTCCGTGCTGTGTTCTCAGGCGGCATTGCTGATCTCTGCTTCTGTCCCTCTTGCTTACTCTGCTTCGTTCACTGGCCTCGCTGGTTGCTGATCAAGCAAGACTGTGCTCCAGATTGCACCAGTGTTTTTCTCTCCCTATAATGTTCTTCCCCCTTAAATCTTCATGGCTTTCTCTCTTATTTTTGTTTACTCACAAATCATTTTCTGATTACCCTATTTAAATTACACTTACACCTTTCAGCACCCTGTATCCTTACATTTTACTTTTTTCTATAGCACTTTTCATTGTATGTATACAATATAATTTATTGTTTATCTTGTTTTGGTCTAAAACTTCCTATCTACATAGTATGTAAAGTCCATGAGGGTTAAGATTTTGGTCTGCGTTTTTTGTTTATTCCACTGTTTGTGAACAGGCCGTGGCACAGGTCAGCACACAGAAATAATTTTTTCTTTTTCTTTTTTTTGAGTCAGAGTCTCACTCTGTCACCCAGCCTGCCAGGCTGGAGTGCAGTGTTATGCTCACGGCCACCGCTGCCTCAACCTGCTGGGCTCAGGCGATCCTTCTGCCTCAGCCTTCCAAGTAGCTGGAACTATAGGCATGCACCACCACATCAGCTAGTTTTTTTGATTTATTGTAGAGACGAGGTCTCACCAAGTTGCCCAGGCTGGTCTCAAACCCGTGGGCTCAGGCGATCCTCTCAGTTCTACTTCCCATAGTACTGGGATTTCAAGCATCAGCCACCACACCCAACAATAATTTTTTCAATGAATGAACATGCAAGGCTGTCTTAATTTTATGTCATAAAATATCAACTAGTAACCATGTCAAGTGATTATAGTTTTCATTAGCAGGCAAAAATGTTTGTGTTTGTTATAAAAATTTTTTCCTGATTATATATGCCCTTTTTAATCAACTGAAGATTTTGATAACTTAAAAAATTTACTTTGTCCTAATATTTTGAGTTAACTGAATTTATTTCTTAACCACACTTTTTCAATTTCTTTTTCTGTATAGAATGGAAGTTCTGGTGTCAATAGATGTGAAAATGTTGGTCGGCGACTTGCAAATCAACAAAGTTTAATAAATAGGATTGAATCTGTAAAAACAGGTCTGCTTTTTAGCCCAGATATTGATGAAAGGTTATCAAAGAAAGGTACATTTACATGCTATTGCTAAGAGTTTTCACAAAAATCCTTCCTTAGTTGCCTTTTTAATGGTAAAATATAATAACTTAATGTTCTAGAAATTAAAACTTCATGTTTGAATAGTGAAAATATTTGAATTGGCAGTGTATTTTCCTATCAACAATTAGAGAGAGTTTATACATGTAAATATGAAGTGTTTGACATTCTTATGTTAAAAATTATTTCTTTTAACACAAATCTTTAACATATTGGAATTAAGTGCTTAATGCCATTATTTGCCATGTGTTTGGATAATATTTCAAAACAACGTCAAATACAAAGGATTAAAAGCACTGAACTGCTTTGTTTTAGGTTCAAAAAAGATCAGTAAGTCTGAGGAAAACTTATTAACTCCAGAGCGACTAGATGGAACAAATTACCGGATGTCATGGACAGGACCTAGTAATTCAAGTTTTCAAGAAATACATGCAAATGAAACCTCTTCAATAGTCGAAAATCTTGAGGCAGAAAACTGTTCTTCAGAGCCTGATGTTACAGTTGAAAATTCACCTGCTGCTTCATGTGAACTCTCCCCTTCCAATTTACACAATAAAGATAACAGCAACTTAATGGGAAGCTCCCTTAGTGGGGATGAAAATAATTTGACCAAAGAGACTTTGGTGAAAATTCAGAAAGCATTTTCTGAATCTGGAAGTAATCTTCATACCTTGATAAATCACAGGCAGTCATCAATAACTAATGTGGGGAAAGCCAAATTAACTGAAACATCTTATGTAGAATATAGCCCAGAGAGAAAACTATTTGAAACTAATGATTTGACTGTAATAGAATCAAAGGAAGTATCTGAGCACCACAGTGGTAATGATGAAAATCACTTTTCAGGAAGAGACTTTTCACCACATCAAACTCAAAAATGTGATAGAGAATCAACTATAAAATGGTATTCAACTCAGATTAAGGTGGAACATGAAAAAAGCATTCATTCAAGTATATCAAAAGATTATTTAAGCAAGCAAGAATTCCCCAGTGATGAACAAATAAAGAGACAGCAGTCCCTGAGGCATAAACTAAGTACTAAATTAAAGGAGGATGAAGATATGATTGAAGAGAACTTACTGAAATGCGCAGCTTCTAGAGAGGAAGAGGCTAGATCCTCTTCACAACAGAGTACGTGTATTGTAACAAACTTGTCAAAGCCTAGGCCTACGAGAATTGTTAAACAGCCATCGCTGGTGGAAGCATGTGATAAAACAGTTTCTGAAAGTTTGCGAATGACAGAACATGGAAAAGTTTCAGATCATATACAGTGGTTTAATAAGCTTTCTTTAAATGAACCAAGTAGAACAAAGGTTAAGTCACCTCTTAAGTTTCAGCGTACTCCTGTCCGTCAGTCTGTCAGAAGAATTAATTCTTTGTTGGAGTATAACAGACAACCTGTAAGGCATACATTGGCAAGTGGTAGTGATGCTCCTTCCCCTTTGGTTAAATCAGTGAGCTGTGACAGTGCTCTCTCCTCTTGTATAGAAAGTAAGTCAAAGCATTCCTCTATTTCACATATGAAATCAGATCCTAAAGAACAGAAGTTTACATCACGTGAACAGTCAAACCTTGATGCAGTTCCAAAATCAAGCATGGAGTTAACTTCTAAATCTTTATTAAAAATGAAGAGATACCCAGATTCAGTGAATCCTTTTTTGGGGCCTACTAGAGTTTGTGAACAGGATGTGATATCTGATGGCCAAATTAAGGTTCCCTTGGATGACCTGACTAATCATGATATAGTAAAACCTATTGTAAATAACAGTCGGGGCTTTTCTCCTGGGATAAATAACAGGGTCCTTAGGAAATCACCAGAAAGAGAAAGGGTCTGGTACAAAGGTTCTCCAAAAAATCCTATTGGAAAAGCTCAACTACTACCAACAAGTAAACCTGTAGACTTGTAATTGGTAAATGTTATACTTGTCATTAGTGTAAATAAAATGAGCAATTGGTGATATAACTTGCAGGATAATCTACATGTTAGTTTGTAGCTCAGGGTGATCGTTAAACAGATTTTTGCTGAAACATTTCATTTTCATTGTACAAGCAACTTGAGTTTTTATACTTGTACAAATAACTACTTTGTTTTTTGTAATTATGGTCATATTTAATCTTTAATTTTATTGTGATTTCTTAAAGCAGAGGTTATAGTTTACCTTTTTAATGAAATTGTTGATTGGATTTGTAAGAAATTAAGTTTTGAAGATTCATTACTTTTATGTGTGATAGAATGGATCAAGTTATGCCTATTTTCTGTTATTTCCCCAAGTCAGAAAAGGTGTTTGCTGTAAATTTCTAGCATGTAAAGGGAAGAGATCATCTCTGCAGATTTTATGTTTTGAATTATATTAATGTTTATTGTCTTTGCCAAAAATTCCCCAAAATTAATTTGCTTTAATAGCATCCTAATCCTTTTTTCTTACTTGGAACAGAGTAATTTGGTTTATATTACCTGAAGATATACCAGGTGTTCATTCACTAAACAATGGATAAAACGGAGTAATGACAAAAGTGTGTTCATGTATTCTGATCCAGAAGAAATTGATAACTTTTAAGCCATACTGTGTTTTTAAAGATAATTTGCACAAATACATTTATAACTGTTTTATCCAATATGGAAATGGCAATTATTTAAAGAGGAATAATTGAACTTGAAACAATTTAATCAAGGTGATTTCTTACCTGTAGAATTTATAATAGTCGATGCACTTCTGTACATTTTACTTGGATAAAAACCATGACTTTGTCTTGTGTATAAATGTTATTTATTTAGCATAGACATTAAAGATAACATTTTGGAAAATGACTTGTCTGAGGCTCTGATGAAATTCAAAGTACCATTTAGAATTTTCACCAAATTGTCAAACAATTCTGTCTAAATTTATATTTTAAAGTATTTATTGCAAATTACAGATCTTTAAGGAAAGAGTATTATGAACAATAGAATATATTCTCTACGTTTTAGAGAAAGGACTAAGCAGAAAGAGTCAACCACTGAAGATAGTTTTTCAGGTCAGTTGTTAGAATGCCACATTTCGATATTAGAATAGATTAGAGCAATTTTGCACACACTGGGAGCAACCACACTTTCAGTATATATATGTGTGAGGAATTTCAAGTAATCAAATGTTTGCTTCTCCAAGTTCTACTTGATACAGTATATATCAGTATATATACAGTACATCTGTCTTCTTTCAAAGTGATTTTCTGTTTCTGTATCTATTACCCAAGAATCAATCCCTTTTCAAAACTAGTAAGTATCTGAATTACATAAAGACTGTAAATATCTGTAGATATAAATATGTTTATCTGATGTCATAGGTTTGTGATATAAATTAGATATGCATTTCAGGTGTTTATGGTATTTCTAACTGTAAGTAGAGACAAAATATTCATATTCTCTGAGATATACAGGGGCTGCCAAAAAATTTATATACATTTTAAGTATGCTGTTCACTCAAAAGACGGGATTAACCAAATGAATGCTAGTGTCACTATGTGACAGGCTGGACAGTCAAAGAAAATGGCAGAAGCATAGTTGAGTGAATGTCATACTACGCATTGCTACCATAATTCAATTCAACTTCAAAAAGTAATATATAGATAACATCTCTTAAGATGTACATACTTTTTTTTGGCACCCCTGTACACTGTCTGATTCAAATAATTTTTTTGAGTTGGAGTCTCAACTCTGTCGCCTTGGCTGGAGTGCAGTGGCACATTCATGGCCACCCCAGCGTTGATGGTCCTTCCGCCTCAGCCTTCCAGGTAATCGGAACTACAGGCACACACTACTACTCCCGGCTAATTTTTCATTTATTATAGAGATGAGATCTCGCCAAGTTGCCCGAGCTGGTCTCGAACACACAGGCTCAGGCAATATACTCGCCTCGGCTTCCCAAAGTGCTGGGATTCCAGGCTTAGCCACAGTCAAATAATTTTTTAACTTTGTTTTTGAATTTTATCCGAGCAAAGGATGAAATGTTGAGTTGAAAGACTAATTTAGTAAGAAGGCATAGTAGGTTAACTGTACAAATCACCTGAATTGGTGGCTTTTCTGAGAGTTGAATCAATAATGAAAAATGTTCATTAAAAAAAAAAAAAACCCACATGTCACTCCCATTTGTAATAGGTGGAAACTGCAATACAAAGTATAGGAATATGAAAGTAAATAGCTGGAAGGCATGGTATTTGTAATTGGAGCAAGCATCAGGAAAGTTGAGATTTAGACGACTTAATCTGTTTTCAATTTTTCTTATGCATAATGCAGATGATGTTACTAACTTCATAGGACATTTGATCAAATGATATACAGATATACTTTACAAAGTTAAACGTGTCTGGATATGTGCAGTAACCAAAGGTTTTTTTACTTTATCTTATAAGTATAAATAAAGATCTATTATTATTTGGTTATTACAAGCAACAAACAACATAACAATACATAGAACTTAGACTGCTTGGCCATAGTTCTTACTATAATCAATAAGAGTTGTTTTTCTTAATTACGGCAATATTTAAACATTTATTGGGATCACAAGTATATGTGGTAGATGTTTTATTTTTAAAATAAATTTTTCCCCCTGAGGAAGTTTCTGTTTTTTGTTTTGTTTTTATTAATTTCCATAACTTTGGAGATATAGATGATTTTTGGTCTGGGCGTTAGGAGTACCCACCACCCCCACCTGTGAACACTGTACCCAATAGGTGTAAAATGTCAAATTTCATAAGAAGCATGGCATTTTGGTGTCTTTCAGTCAAATTTCTATTTCACACAAAAGCAATAAGTTAAAGAGACTTCATTTTTTCCAAGCACAAAATGAAGATAATAGTGAACAATGCTAAAGTAAAATTCAGAATCTTAAAAAAGTTTCTATGCATCAATAAATACTAAGTTACGGCATCATCTGTGAGCCTAGAGCCAATAGATGGTATCTGTCCTGTTGATTTAGCATGCGTTGAAACAAAATCAGGGAACAGAGGAGCATCCATGGAAGCAAAAGCACTGGGAAGGAGGTTTGGCTTTAACACAAAAGGCTGTGTATCTTGTGAGTGAACTGCTGCAGATGGTAACAGATATGCTGTGTAGAGCTAAGATAAAGAGATCTGGATTCTAACTTCATCAAGTTATTCTCAGAGCCGCAGGTACTTATCCTTGATTAAAGAAATTTGCAAAACTATATTGTATGGCTTTACGTTTCAATTTTTGTATTTGAACAAATTTCGGCTGTCTAACATTGCACACAGTCGATGCTTCATAAACACTTAACAAAAATTCTGGGTCTACTGGGACACATTTCTACAATATGCTGAGTGTATGGTTCCTCTTCAGGCCAAAGTGGGATTTTACTTGATAGTTGGTGTGGAAGTTTAGAAATAACACCCTGAGCTAATATTTCTACAGGACATCAAGATATCACTTTAGCAGATGTTTTTAGCTTCTTGTATTAAGTCCCTTATAGTTTTCCTGCGCAAAAAAGGCCCCTGAAAGCAGTATTTACATTATCATAACCAAGAATAAAAGTTCTTAGGACTTCTCTTGTCATTCCACTCTTCGTTGCATCTTCCCTCTTGAAGCTAAAAGACTTTTTTTTTTAACTGTTCTATTCTAGAAGGTGACAAAATTAAAGAAAGGTGTGCTAACGTGGCGACCTGGCACACTGTCATGGTGATTGAGTGAGGAGGTGAGTGACTTTCAGAGGCGGATGGAGGAAGAGGGTCTGTAGGTTTCATATCCAAGAGGTTTGTGGGCAGAATGCGTGGCTGAAGCGCTGGGCGGCTCTTGGTGAGAGAGGCGCAGGCATCCGGGATGCGTCCTGGGGAGCCCTGGCGAGGCGCCTTCCACCTGCTGGAGGAGGGGCCGGGGCGGAGCTAAGATGCGGAGGGAGGTGACGCACAAGCTACCCAGCTCGCCCGGCTCGTGGCCCCGACCCCCACCAAGGCCCAGATCGCAGTAGGCTCCTCGGGCTACCCCTCGGTGAGTACTGGCAGGCTGGGCCTGCTGCCGTCCACCCGAGATCTGCTCCTTCTCTGAGGTCGGGAGTGGGGGAGGGCGCCCTGCTGAAATCCTTGAGCTCTGGGGTCTGGGGTCAGACAAAGGATGAGTAGGTTAGGAGGTTTGGCTATAAAGGGAAAGAAGTATGGAGGGAGGAGATTAGATACTTCATCAAATCATTACGGTGTTGGCTGGGGTGGAAATGAAACAGACATCCTGCATTCAGAACAGGGAAGGGAAAGATGGAGAGGCTGGTGTCTGCCAATGGCTTTCTGCAACAGATTTGCAGACTTTGCTGTTGCAACAAAGAGCTGTTCTCTTGATTGCTCTTTGGGAAACAAGGATTTATTTCCCAAATAATGATGGGAAGCAAAAGCCTTTTCTTTGCAGGAAAATAAATGTCTCAGCGTCATTAAAGAAAATGCACCGTTTGCTTCCTTTCCACTTCTCCATCCCCCAGCCCGGGTAGAAGAATAATCAAAAGCAGGATTTGCATGGCTGCTGCCTGAAGCATCCGTGCAAAACGAGTTAAGCAGCTGCAAGGGAAGCTACATGGATACGGTTCCCTTGTTCTGCAAGCATATCCACAGAAGGCAACATGTAGAAAGGTTAACTCCCCAGACTAATTTTCTCCCACTCCTTCACCTGCTTTGTCTTCCCTCTCCTCTGTACTGCCTCCTCGAATTCTCATCTCTGGAACTGCACAGCAATATTACTAACATGATGACAGCAATATGGGGGTACACTCTGTGCCTGGCACCATTCTAAACCCTCTTAGGTGTATTTGCACACTTCCCTTCACAGGCACCCTATAAGGTAGATGCTTTTATTATCCCCAGTTTACAGAGGAGGCAGCTGAGGTACTTGCCCATGATCACTCATGCTGAGCAAGCACACCCCTCTACCCTACCAGACTACGGGCCAGGGCCTGAGCTGCACCTGTTTCCATTCTCCTCAGGGTCTCAAACGCATGAGATATTTGCTAAGCTAAAAATGTTCTCTGCTGCCACTCCTAACCTTTCTGTGCTTGTTTGTCATTTGTGTCTTCCTAACTCCCTCCTGTTAGCCTTTCCTTCCCTGAGACTGGGAAAACTCAAGATGTCACTATCCCTGTCTTTCTCAGAATTGAAGCAAGTTGTGGTTTGTGTGTTTTAGTAAGAGAAAAAGAGAAGGTGAAGAGAATGGTAGTGCAGAACTTTTGGGGAGCTGCAAGGAGGATACAAAGTACAAGTGAGAACTGCCTTTCCAGCCTAGCTTTTCCAAAAGTGTAGACAGAGGGAATTGGATACCTCCAGCTGTTTTGTGTCTCTAATACCTTCTCACAATGGTGTCCTGTCTAGCATGGACACTTAAGACAAAAGCAGACCCCTAAGGATTTTTCGTTGCTGTACCTTTCCGGGTGGTACTTGAACCACAGCCTGGAGTGGTTACATGATTGTGTCATCACAATAGTCAGTTGTGGCCAACTGATCAATTTAAGTTTTGTTTTTTTGGCTTTTTTTTTGAGGTTTTTGGGTTTTTTTCCTGCAGGTTAAAAATGGTTTCCAGGATGGTCTTTACCATGCTTTCTGGCCTACTGTTTTGGCTGGCAGTTGGATGGACTCCAGCATTTGCTTATAACAGCCAGGCCCCTGACCGGCTCTCAGAAACAGATATCCAGAGGCTGCTCCATGGTGTCATGGAGCAGTTGGGCATTGCCAGGCCACGGGTGGAGTATCCAGCTCACCAGGCCATGAATCTTGTGGGTCCACAGAGCATCGAAGGTATGTACTGTGTTCTGAAAGTCTGAAGTTTTCATTAGCATTTAAAATAATTCTTTTGTTTTTTTTTGAGTTGGGGGTCTCGCTCTGTCACCCACGCTGGAGTGCAGTGGCAATAATTCATACATTTTTAAGAGACTCTACTCCCTCTTTGTTTTCTCTTTATTCTTATTCTACACAGTAGGTACATTCTTACATACACACACCCACATGAGAATATGTCCTGTGACAGCAGGGACCTTACCCATCTCATTCACAGCTGTTAGCCCTAGCACCTAGCACAAAATCTGTACACAATAAACACTCAATTAATATTTGTTGAATAAATGAAGGAGCATCTAGTGTTACCCCTAAAAGATTAAGAACCCAGACCAAACATTTTTCCCCACTGCTGATCTTACGGAAATTATGTCCCCCGATAGCTAACTCTTTGAGCCAATGCCAGCCAGTACTTGTAAAAGATTTTCAAAATCTTCATTTTTAGGAATGACTACAAGAGGTATTGACATTAAGAGTTTATGTTAAAAACTTTTAAAAATACTAAAAAATGTAACAATTGTATTGAATAATAAATTAGGAATAATTAAATTATTTCAGTGTGACAAAACCATTTCCTACCTGAATTTTTCCAAGTTTCTAAGTTTCTGGCAGTATGGTTGTAATCCTTTTACTAGAAAGCAGTACTTTGTTGTTTAATAGTTTACTTGTAATGAGAATCCAGCTCCCATGAGCTGGTTATGCATCATTAGATAGGTGCCTTATTTCCATGTCTTGCTTTGTATCCTCTCTGATTCTGAATGATCACCTTCTCCACTGACGTGGAGTCCTAAAGAAGTAGCATGGTTAATTTAGGTTAAACACAAGGGAGCATATCCTTACCCATGAGAGTGTGTTCTAAGAAAAAATGTAAATTCTCTCAATCCACACACCCAACAAGTGCTATTTATTCCCTACAAATTGATGATGCATAATTTTGCCTGAGTCTGTGATTTCCCGAAAGTGCTATCAAGGCTCTGTGAATGCCATGAATATTGTCAAGATACGGTTCTCATTTATCTTGTTTCTCACAGTTTTAAGCAGTTGAGTAAAACTAACTTTGTGAGATTGCTGCCTATTTAGGTTGACATTTGGTTTCAAAAGTGGATTGACACAAATGTTTTGAATTAGCAAGCATACAAACCTAGCATAGGGCTTGAATCAGAACAAATCAGACAGGGCTTCCTGTCATCCCTTTTGGGGAGAATCTAAATCCTCCTCAGCACTTGCTACCTTTTGCTTTGAGCACACCTATCCATTTTGGATCAGCTCTTTTGAGATAGGGAATATCTGCCCTTTTCAGGCAGGAAGTGCTTATCTATTCACCGAAGCTGTTGTCATGGAGAAGGCGCTGGAAGTTTCCATTACTACCTGCTGACTGATCAGCTGTGCTGGAAAAGAAACAACCACTCTGTGGGCATCAAAAACCTCGTTTTAGTTGGAGCACTCAGTATCCAACTATTTATCACCCACTATACACACCAGGCACTATGCAAGAGACTAGGGCAGCTCTGCCCTGAAGGATTCTAGACTGGGGTTGGGGGCAGGGGTGGGGGGTGAGGGCAGTAGACATATATAAATTTATTACAATGCATTCTGACAAGTGTTTTGGTAGATGCACAAACAAGCTGCCTCTATGGAAGCAAAGAGCAGGAGTAATTTCTTCTGTTCAGGAGTGGATGGCGGTCACTCTAAGGAAATGCTTCTCTGAATTAGCAGTATTTGACCTAGGTTTTGAAAGTTGAATAGGAATTCATCAGGGAACCACAAGTGAAAAGGCATGTAGACATGAAAGAGTATGGATCAGGACAATTCAGAATTTAAAACTCTGTTTTCATTATTTCCCTTGGGGGTAATGTGCTAACTGTAGAAATTACCTCTCCTCATCAGTGTCTGTGTAAGGGATGAATACTGACTTGTTTTCTGTTTCTTGTTTTAGTTTTCAATTGCTATGTAGCAAGTTGCCCACATTTAGCAATTGAGCACACACCCATTTATTATTTCAATTTCCACTGGTCAGGAGTTTTTATGGGTTAACCACACCCTGTATTCACAGTTGGCCAGGCTGAAGTCGGTATTGACCAGAGATGCAATCCCGGTTGCAACTTGGGGTCCTCTTCCAAGCTCATTAAGGTTGTTGGCAGAATTCAGTTTCTTGCAGTTGTAGGACTGAATTCCCTTTTTCTTAATGGCTGCCTTTTCTTGCTGGCTGGGGCCCCTCTCAGCTCTTTGAGGCCACCATCAGGTTGTAAGCCACATGTCCTCTGCATGGCAGCTTACTTCCTTAAAGCCAGAGGGAAAATATCCCTTTGGTCTGCAAATTATAATGTAATAATAGATAAAATAGTCACATGAGAGTGACTATTTTATCACCTTTATCATATAACAAGGAAAGTGATATCCCTTTATATTCTCGGTACCTCCCCCCCCCATTCTCCCATTCTGAAAGGCAGAGGATTATGTTCAGGTGAGAATCTTAGGAGTCATCTCAAAATTCTGCCTATTACAGCTTGGATAAAAACTAACAAAGAGAAAATCGTCTAAAGAAGTTCAGGGGAAAAGAAACAAAATATGAAGCCTAGATTTTTCCCAGTCCTAGACCTTGGCATTTAATTTGTTGGGTGGTCTGATACTCATTCATGTGAGAAAATATGTCATTTTTTCTCATCCCTTTATTTGCTCTGTCTCTGCCAGACACTCACTCATGCTAATTCCCCTGACAGACATATGGAATATCTTCCACAGCCCTTCCAATGTTTATTTTAGGGTTTTATTATGAAAGACCAATTTGGAAAAGTTTTGTTTTTAATTGTTATAGAAAGAATATATATAATATAGTATTCTGTATTATATAATAATACCATATTCTGGTATGAACTTCAACACACATTTAGCATGGTAGTTATGAGCATAAACTATTCCCAAAGATACCTGAATTCAAATGCCAACTTCATCATTTATTAGTGGTGTGTCCTTGAGCAATTACGTAAATTCTCTAAGCTCCTTCTCTATACTTCAGAGAAGCATAAATTAAGATGACTGCACTACCTTGAAGCCACTTCTAAATGAATCATCATCATCATCACTTTAGATAATTACTGTATGCTAAGTTTCTTACAGGCAGAGCTGTTCACTGCCCAACACATAGCTCATAGAATACAGTTTTCTGTCTTATTTTGTCTACTTTAATTAATTATGTGACCCTTGGATTTTATCACAGCTGTATATTAGCTCTCAAATATAGGATTATAAGTGTGCATTTTAGTATGGGATATAATGCCAATATAAATTACTGTTAGGTCAGTAAAGTCATATATATCAGGTTTTTGTTGTTGTTGTTGTTGTTGTTGTTGTTTTTGAGTTGGAGTCTCACTCTGTCGCCCAGACTGGAGTGCAGTGGCCGCTCCCGGCCACCGCAGCCTCGACCTGCTGGGCTCCGGCAGTCCTTCCGCCTCAGCCTTCCAAGTAGCCGGAACTACAAGCATGCACTACCACGCCCGGCTGATTTCTGATTTATTGTAGAGATGAGGTCTCGCTGCCCAGGCGGGTCCCGAACCCGCGGGCTCAGGCAATCCACTCACCTCAGCCTCCCAAAGGCGTGGGATTACAGGCTGAGCCACCGAGCCTTGCTTATATCAGTTTTTTAAGAGATTCACTTCTTCGATGCCATAGGCTTTCTAGTTACTGTGCCAATTTTCTGTTCCTTCTCGTAGCAACTTTTTCTCACGTGTTGACTGTGCTTCTTCGCCTCTTGTTCTCTCCAGGTCCACTGTAGTTCACTGATCCACCACTTAGTCATCAAATCAACTAGTATATATTGCATGCCAGGCATTATTTTAGGCACTGAGGAAATAAACATGAACCTCAAAGTGGCAGGGATGGGAAATATAGTATTTAAGTAAACAAATCATTAAAATACATAATATGGGCTGGGCTTGGTGGCTCAGCCTGTAATCCCAGCACTTTGGGAGGCCAAGGCGAATGGACTGCCTGAGCCCGTGGGTTCGAGACCAGCCCGGGCAACTGGGCGAGACCTCATCTCTATAATAAATAAATAAAAATTAGTCAAGCATGGTGGCATGCACCTGTAACTCCAGCTACTTGGAAGGCTGAGGCAGAAGGATAGCCAGAGCCCAGCAGGTCGATGCTGGGGTGGCCGTGAGTGTACCACTGCACTCCAGCCTGGGTGACAGAGTGAGACTCCAACTCAAAAAAATAATAATAATAACATAAATACATAATATGTAAAGTGGTTATAAGTGCTATAAAAATATGAAGCAGAGGAAGGGGATGGAAGAAATAACTTAAAATAGGGTTGAGAACACCTCACTGGAAAGGTAAGCAAAATCTGAAAGAGTTGAGAGAGTTAACCATGTGATCTATGGAGGCACTGCAGGCAGAGAGAGCAGCAAGGCGGAAACCCTAGGAGAGAACAAGAAAGTTAGCGTATCTGAAACCCAAAGACCCGAGGAATGGAGGAGGAGATGAGATTGGGGTAATGGTAGGAAAGGGAGGTGAAAGGTTGGGTGTGTGTGGACAGATCACATGGGTCTGGTAGTCCTTTTCCTCTGAATATGTATCTGAAGTCATTGGAGGCTTTGGACAAAGTTCTGTGGCCAGCCTACTTTTGAAAAGGGTCACTCTGCCTGCTGTGTTGAAAATATACCTGGCCGGGCTTGGTGGCTCTACCTGTAATCCCAGCACTTTGGGAAGCCAAGGCACTCAAGTAGATTGCCTGAGCCAGCAGGTTCGAGACCAGCCCAGGCAACTTGGCGAGACTTCGTCTCTACAATAAATAAAAAAAATAGCCAGGCGTGGCAGCGCACGCCTGTAGTTCTGGGTACTTGGAAGGCTGAGGTGGAAGGATTACCAGAGCCCAGCTGGTCGACACTGGGGTGGCCTTGAGTGTGCCACTGCACTCAAACCTGGGTGACAGAGTGAGACGCCAACTCAAAAAAAAAGAAAAAGTAAAAGAAAATATACCTGTAGGAATAAGCTGGGCATGGTGGCACACACCTGTATTCCCAGCTACTCAGGAGGCTGAGGCAGAAGGATCGCTTGAGCCCAGGAGGTCGAAGCCATGGTGAGCCATGAGCATGCCACTGTACTCCAGCCTCAGTGACAGAAAGACCCCGATGTAAAAAACAAAATACTCCTGTAGAGAGCGAGGAATAGAGTCAGAATGATTAGCTGGGAGACTATTGTAATAATCCAGGTGAATGTACTAGCATATAGTAGCTTCAGAAGTGATGAGACATGGGCAGATTGTGGATATATCTCAGAGCCCACAGGATTTGCTGGTGTGTTGGAAGTAGGAACTGAAAGGCAGAGAAAAGTCAAGGGTGACACCAAGATTTTTGGCCTGAGGAACTGCAAGAGGAGCAGTTTTCTGCAAGAAGAGAAAGTTTTCATAGGAAGATCAGAAGTTCAGCTTTGCAAAAGTCAATTTTGAGATAACTTTTAGACTGTTTTTGCCCATGCAAAATTCACCAATACTCTCTTCCTCCATTCTACTCAATCTGTTAGCAGCATTCAGCACACTTCACCATTCCCTTTTTTAAAATTAGAAAATAGTTTATTTAAAAACTAAATTAGAAAGAGAAAGAGCAGATTTAAAGCTAATTAGAAAGAGAGAGAAAAAAAGAGGAGATTCACCTCCCCAAGGTAGAGGAGGGGAGGGGGCCAAAGCCAGGAAACATGGCCTGTCCATAACTCAAAGTACACATGGCCACACCATAGTTTAGCACAATGGCTGCAGTGGCCTGGCAAAGGCCCATTCCCTTCTTAAGATACTTTTTTTCCTTGGTTTTTGTGCCAAGATGTCAATATATACCAAGATGACACGCTTTTGGCTTCACTCTTTTCTTTTTTCCCCTTAACCATTTCTTAGTTTAATTTGAAAATTTCTCTGGCTCCTCTACTGCAGCCTTTAAATGCAGAGCTCAATGCTGGGCCCCTTTCTCTTATTCTTCTCAATTCTCTGTCTAGATGATCTTATTCCTTCTGTTGACTCTGAATTCATGTCTTTGATGATAATGCCAATATTAGTGTTTTCAGCCCAAACTCTTTCTTGTATATTTATAGTCTTCCATGACCTGCTCAATTGCCATGTCTCAATCCTGATTTACCTATCCACCATCTTCCCCTGCTTACATCATTCTTTTCTGTCCAAATGAATAGTGCCACCACTCAGCCACATATGCAAGCTAAAAACCCGGAGTAATCCTGTTTTTTACCCATCATACGTCATGCCCAAATTATAAGCAATTTCTTTCTTTTTTTTTTGAGTTGGAGTCTCACCCCCCATATCCAGGCTGGAGTGCAGCTCATGGCCACCCCAGTGATCCTTCCGCCTTCGCCTTCCAAGTAGCTGGAACTACAGGCTGCATGCTACCATGCCTGGCTAATTTTTGATTTATTGTAAAGATGAGGTGTCACCAAGTTGCTGAGGCTGGTCTCAAACCCGTAGGCTCAGGCAATCCTCTTGCCTCGGCCTCCCAAAATGCTAGAATTACAGGCTGAGCCACCGAGCCCGGCGGATTTATTTCATTTTTGTATCTAAAATACATATGCAATTTGCCTGTCCTCTTCTCTCTAGCTCTACTCTAAAGACTCTGGTCCAAGATACTGTTGTGTCTGGCATGGATTTCTGAAATTGTCTCCTAACCCGTCTTCCTGTTTGTACTCTTGGTCTTTCTCCAGTTGTTCTCCACAAGAAAGGCAGAGTTAAACTTTAAACATTTAATCAAGATCAGCGTTATCCCCATGGCTAAAATTTCACCAGTAGCTTCTCTTTGCACCCAGATTAAAAATAACCCATCTTGACATGACCTAAAGGATACGTGGCTCCTGTCTGCCCTTCTGAGTCACACTGGTCTCCCCACCTCTAAGCTTTCACGTAGCAGTTCCTCCTACTTTTTGCATAGCTGTATCCTCCTATCTCAATTTCAAGGTCACCTGCCCAGAGAGTCCTGCCTGACTGCTCTGAGTAGCCCCCTATTCTCTGTTGCGGTGTCCTTTCATTTGTTTTGTTTTTTTAAAGTTCCGTAGCATTTTTGTCGTTTATAGTCAATGTTTGTTTACTTGCATGTTGTCTATTTCCCCACTGGAATGTAAGTTCCATGAGATATCTGTTTTATTCACTGTTTTATTTATTTATTTTTATTTTTTATTTTTGAGTTGAAGTCTCACTCTATCGCCCAGACTTGAGTGCAGTGGCTGCTCCCGGCCACTGCAGCCTCCACGTGCTGGGCTCCGGCGATCCTTCCACCTCATCCTTCCAAGTAGCCGGAACTACAGGCACGCGCTACTATACCCAGTTAATTTTTTGATTTATTGTAGAGATGAGTTGCCCAGATGGGTCTCGAACCCACAGGCTCAGGCAATCCACTCACCTCAGCCTCCCAAAGTGCGGGATTACAGGCTGAGCCACCGATCCCGACCTATTCACTGTTTTATATCCAGACACATAGTAAGCATTCAGTATTTATTTGAGGAATGAATATATAATATCAGAGGAAAATAAATATTCTCTAGTGGTGATAAGTATGTAAATACCATTTGACGCCTGGAGCTGTCGAGACTTTTCTCCTTTCATTTCAAGGAAATATTCCATTTCTATTCTGTTTTTAAAAATCTAGCTAGAAGTTCTTGTCATGAGTTCAGTGATAAGTGCTCAACAAAAATGTGTTGACCTAGACTTGACTGTGACTGTGATCACCATGGTGCAAGGTCTGTGCCCTTTGTATAGCGCCTACTGAGAAATAGGAGGGAATTTTTGCAGCTCTGGTACTAAACCTGCAGAGCACCAACTAGACTAGCAGTTTATTCTAGAAGACTTCTGAAACTTGGTAGCCAGGCACCTGGTTGTTAATAGCTCTAGGTGGTTGCTGGAGAGGATTGGGGATTATTTTTTACTTCCTCATGGGCACCATAGAAACATCTTGGTAAGGAGTGTTTTTTTTGTTTTTTTAATCAATATTTTTATTATGATATTGTGGGGTACAGTTAAGGGTTAGGTATACAAATATGCTTTGTTCAGGCACCCTTGTTGATAAGAGGTGTCTCCCCGTCCCCAGACAGATATTACTACCATTAATCCCATCTCCCTTCCCCTCCCCCCCACAGTTTCCCACTACTGTCAGTCATTTTCTTATAGTATTACGTTGGATGTTCAAGGCCCACTATATGAGTGAGAATATGTGATACTCAGATCTTTGTTTCTGTGAGAGGTCACTCAGTATTATAGAGTCTAGTTCCATCCAGGTTGCTGCGAAATTCATGATTTTGTTCTTTTTTATGGCTGCATAGTATTCCATCATGTATATGTACCACATTTTTAAAAATCCAGTCCTCTTTTGATGGGTAGCATGGTTGCTTCCAGGTTCTTGCTATTGTGACCAATGCTGCGATAAACATACGTGTGCAGGTATCTTCTCTGTAGAGTGATTTGAGTTCTTCAGGGTATATTCCCAGTAGGGGGATTGCAGCATCATATGGGAAGGAGCATTTTTTAAATGTGTGAATTCTTAGTCCAAAAATAGAGACAATTAAACAGGAATCTACTTGATATTATGTGAAGAAAAGAGCATGTACTTTGACGGCAAAAGAACTGGTGTTGAGTCATGGTTATTCTATGTATTAACTGCGTGTGATCTTGGCAATTTTTCTGAGCCTTAGTTTTCTCACATATAAAATGGGACTTCCAGCCAGCCTCGGTGCCTCAGCCTGTAATCCCAGCACTTTGGGGGGCCGAGGCGAGCGGATTGCCTGAGCCCGTGGGTTCGAGACCAGCCCGGGCAACTTGGTGGGCATGGTAGAGCGTGGCAGTAGTTCCAGCTACTTGGAATGCTGAGGTGGAAGGACTACTTGATCCCAGCAGGTCGAGGCTGTGGTGACCGTGAGTGTGCTACTAGACTCCAGCCTGGGTGACAGTGAGGCTCTGACTCAAAAATAAATAAAAAATAAAATAAAATAAAATGGGACTTCCGATCCACTCTCATATGCAATTAGTAGGTGTCATTAGCAACTGAAATGCAAGCCTTTCTCCTCTCATTTGTGGATTATGGACAGTGTGTTTTAAATCTTTAGTGGCTTGCCCCTGATGTTATTTTTGATTACTCATCTATTAGCAATACAATTCAAATATTCTTCAGTGCACCTTGTATTTCAGCAGTGACCATCTTCCCCTAATCCCAAAGTTGCTCACTGGTCCTTAGGACATAGCTAAATGGCTACTGTTGTTGTATATCCACAGAAATAAATAAAGCCACCAGCTATCCAAGGAACCAATTCAAAGATTCATTTGCTATGAGATGAGGACTCAGGAGTCAGAACTGGCTCTGCCAACTGACACTGATGTTGGCCTTGGATGCATCCAGCTGGAAAATGTGCTTTAGTTTCAGAATGTTGACAGCCTCAGGTAAAAGATGTTCAGTGCCAGCTGTTCATTTTCCCCACAGTTCTGGGCCACGAGATGTCTCACATCAGATGCTAACATTTATAAATTTCTACCTTTATGATTCAATACAAACCATGTATTGAATCATAAAGGTAAAAATTTATAAATGTTAGCATTTTATGGTTCCAATTAATTTTAAAACTACATTGCCAAACATAAAAATAACCCCAAATTCTTTTTCATAACGCTGACTTTTAGACCTCGGATCTTGCATTTCAAAATAAGGAGAACCAATATTATTTTCTTAATAAGCTTCAGGTGGAGAAAGAGCCCTTTGTGAAATAGCCTACTTGAAGCAGATACTAAGAAGATGCTACTTGGCCAACCCTTGGCCTTGGTAAAGGAGCTGCAGTGCCTCCACCTTGCCGCAGGGTGGTAACAGTTGCTTCCCATTTGAAGGTTGGAGGGCTGAGCATAGTAAACGCTGAAGATCAGTAGGGGAGCCTGGCTTTCTGGCTAGTCTCCCTCTGCAGCTGGAGAAAGTGGTGGGACTGACTCTTGACCCCACGTGTCCTGAATAAAATCTGTTTCTAGGTTATCCCCATCCTGGGGTAACAACCAATGAGAACAATGAGTTTATGGGCTATCATTGAGCAGACGGGGACCTCTAGTTTTGAACTTAAATCCTTGAAGTCCCTGAATGATTTTCAGCTTTCTGTGTTGAGCAATTACATGGATAGTAATAAGAAATTCAAAGGAAATAAGGGGAGTTTTATGGGGGGAGTGGGACAAGATAGGGAAGATGAAACTTATGACTTATTTGTGTATGTAAGATGCCCTGGGGCATCTAGGCACAGCTGTTCAGAAGGTGTCTAGTTGTATGTAACAAAGGAGAGAGGTCTGGATGAAGAGAAAGATTTTCGGAGTCATCCCCAGTGGCGGCTGATGCCGTAGGAATGGATGAGGTTAGCCTGGATGAGTATCAAGAAAGAAGTACAGAGCACCTAAGACTAAAGTCAGGTAAGCGAAGAAGGATCTACAAAGGAAACAGAAACATTGGCCAGAAAGGGGAAGAAACAGAGAGATTAAGTGCAAAAAACCCCCAAGGAAATCGTGTTCCATGAAGGAGCAGTGGTCACCATTGTCAGGATGAGCAGAGGGGCCACATGAAATAAGAACCACTAGGCAAAAGGGCTCACTGGGTGTAGCCACACAGAAGCTACGGGGGCTTTGGGCAGAGGTGGTTCTGGAGAGTCGGGGGTAACCCACCCTCTAGTGTACTGAGACAAGAACGAGAAACAAGGAAGAAGGCGCAGTGTGTAAAGGTGTGCCCAGAATGTCAGGCAAGGGGGAGATGAGTGAGTGATAGTTGTGGAAGGACAAGTGGTAGCCAGTTTAGAGCTGAGGAAGGTTTTCATCAAGGTTGTTGTTTTAGGATGTGAGAGATTTGAACTTGTTCAGTGGAGAGGGAGAGTGGGAGACATGGGACAGGGAGCAGGCAACTGGAAAGTGGGCAGGCATGAGAATCCCAGCACAGGTGGAGGCCTGGGTCTTAGGTCTTTCCTCCACTGAGAGAAAAAGGAAAGATACAGAAGTGTGCCAGGATACAGGAAAGTTTGGGGTTTTGGCCTCAGGTATTTGCAGGCAGCCAGTACGATTTCTAGCCACCTGCTCAATTTAAATAAGAATATAAGAATGACATATGATCCAGTCCTCCAAATTATTTTTCTTTGCCAGCTTGTTTGTTTCATAGACCTCACTGATATGTCACTTGATATTTTAAAATTTCAGACAATACTAGTTTTAACTTTTTATGAATACAATCTAACTACTAGTTATTTACTAATTATATTATAAACTTTTTATATATACTTTTTATTACTCCTGAATATCTTGGAGATCAAAAGATCTGGAGTATCATCTTTGTCTGTTTAGCTTAATAGTAATAAACATTTTAGTGAGACAAAAACCTCGAGTAAAAATGGAAAATAATCTTAATGGACTGTTGAGGAATTTGTGTAAGAATTATATATATCTTTGAAATATTACAATATAAAAAATTACTGCAGTCTTACTATGTGTACAAAAGGTGAAGTAATGTGAATGCCCCCAAAATAATTTGTCAAGAATCACAATTTCAAAGTAGTAGGTTTAGTTATTGCAGACAATGCACATTGCACTTTAGCTAATAAGTAGAAATTATCATCATCCTTGATTAGGATTGCTCTTGAATTGTGAATTTTGAATCATACGAGATTTTCAATTTATTCCTGAAACAAAGTGCCTTAGAATGACAAAGAGGGAAAAAGAAAACCAGCACAACTACTGAGATTAAGTTTACTGCATAGCAACTGCTGATGGCTGTGAAATGTTCACTTCCATATGGATCAGAGTGTGGGAAGGTCTGAACCTCAGTGTATTTTCATGAAAGTTACTAGAACCCACATGTATTAGTCAGAGTTCTCTTGAGAAACAGAACCACTAGCACATATATTAAAAAAAAGAGAGAGTTACTTAAAGGAATTGGCTCACATTATTGTGGGGGCTGGCAAGTCGGAAATTTACAGGTCAGGCTGGCATCCTGGAGACCCAGGGAAGGGTTGATGATCTTGAGTTTGAAGATAGTCTGGAGGCAGGATTTCTTCCGCTTCAAAAGACTGCAGTTTTTTTTTTTTCTCTGAAGCTCTTCAACTGATTGGATGAGGCCACCCACATTATGGAGGGCGATCTGCTTTTCTCCAAGTCTACTGGTTCAAATGTTAATCACATCTAAGAAATATCCTTACAGAAACATCTAAATAGGTGCTTGGCCAAGCAACTGGGCCTTACTTATAACCTAGACAGGCTGACACATAAAATTAAGTAACCCGGGCTCGGTGGCTCAGCCTGTAATCCCACACCTTTGGGAGGCTGAGGTGAGTGGATTGCCTGAGCCCATGTATGATCCTGAGCATAATGAATTGATCCACTACCAAGGGGCAATTACCCACTTTTCCCTTTCCCTCCTCTTGTCCCCTTGAGCTGGGCACCACCACGTCCTCCAGCTATGACTGTCTCCTACCACATCTGGTAGATGCCCCTCAGCTGTACAGCTTCAGGATATTCAGTTATAATGAGTGTTGAGTTGGGAAGGTGGAGGAGATCTCCTCAGCATGTGCTATGGTCTGAATGTTTGTGTTCCCTCAAAATTCATACCTAATTCTCAATGCCATAGTATTCAGAGGTGGGACCTCTGGAAGGTGATTAGGTCATGAGGGCTTCACCCTCATGAATGGGATCAGTGCCGTTATAAAAGAGGCCAGAGGGAGGGAGCTTGTGTGCCCCCTTCCACCATATGAGAACACAGTGAGAAGACACTGTCTCTAAGAAACAAGCCCTCCTCGCCAGACACAGAAACTGCTGGCAACTTGATCTTGAACTTCCTAGCTTCCAGAACTGTGAGCAACAAATTTCTGCTGTTTATGAATGATCAGCCTGAGGTATTTTGTTGTAGTAGCCTGAATGAGCTGAGATAGTGTGGTTTGACAGCCCCAATCCCAGTAAGATTTTAGGGAAAGAGAGCTTTACTTTTTTTCCTCACCTCCCTCCTCTACCTTTCTGTAGGATTCACCTGGGAGGTCAGACATGGAATCAAATCTAAGCAGTGGGATCCATAAGGACTAAAAGTCCCTTCTTTCCCGTAGACCGCTAAGGCATTATTTATTACTGCCTCAGGGTTAGCAAGCCAGACTTCTCTTTCCTTCTAATTCTTTCCTTCAGTGTGAGGTTTCCCAGATTTCTTAGTGCTTCACGCAAACAGGCTTCTGGCAGGTCTCCTCCCACTCATATCTGCTCAAAACCCAGATTGTTCAAGCTGGAACCCTGTTTCGTGTTACCTGAGACATGCCATCTAGAAAAAGGGTGAGGCAACAAGAAGCATGCCGAATCACCAGGACAGCCACAATGGACACAGATGATTGACAAAGTGGATTGTGCACATGTAGGAAACAGAAGAGTGGTAGCAATTTTATATCATATTTTATGGTTGGCAAAAAATACTTTTCTATATTCTGTCTCATTTGACAAAACCTTTAGAAAGGTTAACAAAATTTAAAGTCACCCACATTCACACAGCTTGAGCTTTATGAGTTAGTTGGCAAGTCAGCTGTGTTAGGTTTGAATGCATCTCTCCATCCAGCTGTCTCCCCCCCCATAGACTTATATAATCCTGTGATATTTAGCTGAGAAACTGTAATGATGCTGGAAGTCGCGGTAAACCACATGTGGATTTGGGTGGTTGGTGCTTCAGGGACGAGAAGTTTCAGGAAGCAAATTTTCTGACAAAAATGCCCTTTTGGAACAAATTGGTGCAAATATCTCAGACACCACAGTCTATAAAGAAAGCTATTGAAGCACCCTGGAAGGGTTTAGCAGACCACAGCTTGGCACCACACATAGAAATGAGTGTGCACTTTTGACAATGGTGTGCCACGTGATGTTAGTAGAGGAAGGGGCGTGAGGGATGGGAGTGAGAGGACGGGTCTTATAGAGCATAGCAGGAAGAGCACTAAGGCACGGCACCTGGGAAGTTCTAGTCCTAACTCAGATCAGCTGTGCAGCACTGGCAAGTTTCTTAAATCCTACTAAGTTGAGCTTCCCAATTCAAGAATGGAGAGAAGCTATTCAGCCCATCTCACAGGGTTGATAGACTAGTCAAGTTAAAGGCATTTTGGAAAATATGAAATGTTATATAAGTGTGAAGCATCGTTCTCAAGGTCATTACTCCTTTCATCCTATGATGTATATTTCCAAGTGTGAATGGCTTCAAGGCTGGAAGATAGGCATGTTTTTCTATCTTATGTTCCCTGTTCCTTATGTCCTTCTCCTAAACTTGGCCTGGGAAAACTGCCCTCAGTAGTTGCATGTTAAACTCTCAAGGAATCAGTTTCTTTTCTGGCCTTGTGACATGCTCTGCTGCTACTGGTGTTGACCTCAGGAGTTGGGCTGTAGTGAGGACAGACACTTCCTGAAAACTCTCACAAATAGCGACTTTTCCATACTCAGACTTGTTCTGTTCCATTTCTTGCCCTTGAGACTTGATAAACATTGTGTTTTGCCATGAAATAGGTGATAGAAGCAGGCTTAAAGTCAAGAAGTCAAAGTACTCCGCACCAAGCCAAGAGTGAAGGATATCCATGTGGCCATAAGAGATGTCAGTGGAAGAAAGGTATGCAAATAAGTTGAAAAGCTCATACTCAGCAATTTGAGAGCAGACTGGCCCCATGTGGGCATCTCTGGTGGCCTGCAATCAATATTCTTCCCCGAACCAAGCCTCCTATCAAAATATCATCTGATGTATTTCTACTTTCATTTCGTCAATGAGCAATTACCGAGTGCCTGCTACATGCTAGGAGCTGTGACCTTGATACGTTTCAGAACCAATAAACTTACTTACATAGGATCTCTATGAAAGAGCTAAGAGTCAGATATTATCTTCTTTTAACCTTTTAGTGAAGGTTAAACTCTGACCGGAGGAATTAAGCGGTTTTACAGAAAATCAGGGACGAGGCAGGATTAGCCTGCTTTCTCTCTTACCGTCCCATTCTCTGGCAGTGTTTTCCATTGGCTCACCAGTCTAGAGGCATCTGGAGGTGTACAAATGACAGAACACAAGAAGGATCAGTATTACCGAACTGTTTACTGTACGCTACCTCTCCCCGGTGAGATGGGCCGGCTCTAAGGTTGTGATACAAACCGATACCCAGGGAACAGCAGAGTAGCAAGGCCTGTTCGTCATCTCTTCCTGTGACTTGCAGCCCTTGCTTAAGGAACTTGAAGTCGGCGGGGGAAAAGCACATAAAACTTAAAATGCATGCCTGCAGCATACTAGATAGAAGCCCTAGAAGCTGAGAACCCCGTACACAAATCAGACAGTCACCAGTAGAGTTATGGGGGGGGCATTGACCCCGAGAGAGATGTCACAGATCAGTGGAACTTGACCTGGACGTCCTTGAGGAGGGTTAGGACGCTGACCACAAGGATTCAGGTTCAGGCAGGAAGTGAGAAGAAATGTGCTTTCCACCCCATTTGTGTTGAGGGCAAGGTGATTTGGGGATGGTGATGGGATGGGGAAGACTGTACACTTTTAAGGCTTCACCAAGTTTCTCTGCTTAAAGAATATCTGGGGACAGGGGTCGGGGGCACACGGTTAGCCCTCGCCTCCCACAGCATCTCTGCGCCTTGCCTGCAGTGTCCCTTAATGCCTCTCTTTTCTCGCAGATAAAAAAGGAGATACACTTGACGGGGGCAGCAGTGGTGGTAGTGGTATTGGGTGGGCTGGTGGGTTGGATATTTCTTTTTTTTCTTCTTTTGAGTTGGAGTCTCACTCTGTCGCCCAGACTGGAGTGCAGTGGCCGCTCCCGGCCACTGCGGCCTCGACCTGCTGGGCTCCGGCGATCCTTCCGCCTCAGCCTTCCCAGTAGCCGGAATTACAGGCATGCGCTACCACGCCCGGCTGACTTTTTTCATTTATTGTAGAGATGAGGTCTCGCTGCCCAGGCGGTCTCGAACCCGGGGGCTCAGGCAATCCACTCACCTCAGTCTCCCAAAGGCGCGGGATCACAGGCTGAGCCACTGAGCCCAGCTATGCCTCTCTTTTCTTGCAGATGAATAAGGAGATACACTTGACGGTGGCAGCAGTGGTGGTAGTGGTATTGGGTGGGCTGGTGGGTTGGATATTTCTTTGTTTTTGAGTTGGAGTCTCACTCTGTTGCCCAGACTGGAGTGCAGTGGCCGCTCCTGGCCACCGCAGCCTCGACCTGCTGGGCTCCAGCGATCTTTCCGCCCCAGCCTTCCAAGTAGCCGGAACTACAGGCACGCGCTACCACATGCGACTCATTTTTGTTTTATTGTAGAGATGAGGTCTCGTCTAGTTGCCCAGGCGGGTCTCGAACCCGTGGGCTCAGGCAATCCACTCACCTCAGCCTCCCAAAGGCGCAGGATTACAGGCTGAGCCACCGAGCCCGGCTGGGTTGGATATTTCTTTGTGTTGATCAAATGCATGCACAGATGGCACCAACACCATTGAGGTCTCAGGGGATGTAAGTATTTACAGTCACTGCTCCCCCCATCAGGACAGTGCTGGTATCACATGGGCAGTTCAGCTCCTTTGGCTAGACTGGAGAGAGGTTGATGGTCATTCACATACACTTCTCAGTGCACAACCGAGACCGAGGGAGGTGATATGACCTTCCCTGGAGCATGGACGTATTGAGGCAGGGTCAGGAGAAGACCTGGGTGGGTAGGCAGGCTGTGGGAGGTATCTCTTTAGTCACTCAGCATTATGTCTGCCAGATAATAAAGGGAAAGTGCCTCCTGTGATGCTCAGGATGTGCCGGATAATCTGTGAAATGAGCCTTTCCCAGGTGGTTCTTCACTTGGACATGGGATTATAAACTCTCAGAGGGTCAGACACGGACCTCTCATTAGCAAGTCACACTATCTTCAGTGCCCAGTGAGTGCACAGGGGTTGGCAGAGCAGTGAGCGCCAGGCAGGGAGGTTTCCTATTGGCTTTTGGCCTGACCAAGACAGAGTAGAGTGATATTTATTCAGGGTCTGAAATGACCATGGTGATGGGCCCTGACAGCGGGAATCTTTAGCGCATTCACGGCACTACTGGTCATTTCCCCCATAGCTTGTTCAAGTGTCTGTCTGCGCGAGACAGAGATTGTGGCGGAGGAGACAGCCAGTCCAGGCAGTGGCCTGCCCTGCAGAGGCCCAGGGGACCTTCCTGATGCCATCTTTCTGGTACGACAGCTCAGCAAGCCTGTGTCAACAAGCCCTGCATGGTCTGGACAAGATGTGAGTGACTAACATTTTCCTCTGGAGCAGCAGGAGTGGATGGGCCTGCTGGGGAGAATTCCTTTGCCATAAACTATCAAAGATGCCTGTCTCCTGAACTGAACCAGCGAATGTCTTCTCCTATATTTTTCTTTCTTTTTTTCTTTCTTTTTTTTTTCTGAATCTTTCAGCAGTTGATGGGTGGGAGCATTTCCTGAGTTTGTCCAGACTCTGAATAGTCCTTGGTCACTGAAGTGTGCAAAAACATGGCAACAATGCAGGTGCAATTGTCTAAAAATGTTTCCAAAGGAAGGGAGGAAAGAGCAGTTATTCTGACAGTAAATTATGCATTATACTAATATTGGAAGGATTTTTTTTCTTTTGCATGTGTGGTCAGTGAATAAAATTTTTGGCAGTTGTCTCTCATTTGACTAGGTCTGTATACAACACACTAGAGCCCGGTAAGCACCTCTGGCTCTTTTTATGGCAGAGTTTTGGTGCCTAGGGGTCTGGGCTGTGGACAGGCAAGACGTGCCTGCAGGCAGGGAGTGTTCACCTCAGCAGGCCAGATCCATGGCTCTGACAAGAGCGAGTTATGGGTACCTGCAAGGCTTCCTCCCACAGTCTTGCCTACCCCCAGGCCTTCTCCTGACCCTGCCTCAATGTGTCCGTGGTCTGGGACAGGTCAGATTACCTCCCTCGCCATTGGTCTGGGCATTGAGGAGAGTGTGCAGATGACCATTTCTAGTCTGGCCGGAAGAGCTGAGAGGCAACTGGCAGAGTGGCCCGCGGCTCTATCAGATAGTACCTGCACAGTTCTGAAGGAGAAGCAGTTCAAATGGGGCTATCTTGGGTTTAGAGTTCTGCTCTCTCTAGACCGTTTTTTATGTTTATGAGCAGATTTAGAAATAGAGTTCATTCCACAGAGGGGAAAAAAATGCACATAGCCCAGATGGCCAGAGGAGCCCCACGTCATTCACACGGAGCTTTGGTGGATACTGAGAGATGCACACACAGCACCCACACCCGTGTCCTTTGGTACCCTCTGCCCCCTCAGGTGCACTCCAGACTCAGCCTCCGGACTGCAGGGCAGACCCTGTTGGACAGTGTTGGAACAGGTGATCCGCTTTTCGTCTACATTGCCCCAGCAATATAGGACATTTAACTCCATGAGTTTTTGGTGGATAATGTTGTACAGCCCAGAATTCTTTTTTTTTTTTCTTGTGTGTGTGTTGGAGTCTCACTCTGTCATCCAGGCTGGAGTGGAGTGGCATGCTCATGACCACCCCAGCATCGACTTGCTGGGCTTCAGTGATCCTTCCGCCTCAGCCTTCCAAGTAGCTGAAACTATAGGCGCATGTTACCGTGCCTGGCTAATTTTTGATTTATTGTAGAAATGAGGTCTTGCCAAGTTGCCTGGGCTGGTCCCGAACCCTCAGGCTCAGGCAATCCACTTGCCTCAGCCTCCCAAAGTGCTGGGATTACAGGCTGAGCCACCAAGCCTGGCCCAGAATTTATTTTTAATCCTATCAACCTAATAGTACAGCTCTAGAATGTGGGGTGAGCATAGCAAAGCTTACCTGACTCCAAAATTTTATCTGAAATGGATAACTGACATGCCACTGAGAGGGTAGAACATACTCTTTTTATGATAACTAGCAAAAGGAAATAAAAAATTGAATAATTGCATTCTACGAGAAGGGAACGGTATTTATTTTGTATCTACTATGGACCAGATACTTTATATGTTGTTATTTTGTCCTCAGAAATCATACACAGATGATTCAGTTTTACAAGGGAAAGTTGAGTTTAGAGTGGATGAGCAGCATGCCAGGACTGAACAGCTAAGGGGCACAGGATCAGGATTCAAATCAGAGCAGGGTTTATACCCTCAGCACTTTTGACATTTGGACCAGATCATTCTCTGTAGTGGGACCTGCAACCCTGGCCTCTATTCCCTGGATTCAGTAGAATTTTTCTACTTACAACAACCAAAAATGTCTCCAGATACTATCAAATGTCCCTTGAGGGTCAAAATCAGCCCCCCTGTTGAGACTCGTTCTAGAAGCTTTATTTACTTTTTCTGCTCTTTCACATTTGGACAGAAATTTGGGGGTCTCTTTAAGGACACTATATGTTTCAGTATATTTTCTAATTATGGCAATAAAAGCCATTGCGGATTATTTGGAAAATAAGTAGATTATTTACAATCTTACCAGCTGTAGATATTCACTTTCCACATTTGGTTGCATTTTCTTCCAGTGTCTTATGAATATACCAGGAGTGCAAAAAACTGTATATGCATTTTAAGAGATGTTATCTATGTATTACTTTCAGTTTGCTGTAATCAGAAGTGTCTGGACTCTGATGGCAATCACTTTGAGCACCTCTTGTAATTGCCGAAGTCAAACATGAGTTGTATTCATCTTATGTTATCGATGTATACTGAATATTGCAATTTTAATACAGTTTTTTCCTTTCTTAAAATGTGTATACTTTTGGGGCACCCTCTGTAGTTTTAAAAAATCATACAGTGAATATTTCTCTCCAGATTTTATTCTTAATATTATATCAAGAGCTTGTTTCTATATCATAACAAATTATTTTGAGTGACTGCATTATGTCCTATTATATGTTTATGCCACTGTTTACTTGAGCATTTCCCAAATGTTAGACATTTAGAGATTTTCCAATTTATCCCCAATATAAACACTGCTTCAGTTAGCATATATGCACATCATAAACCTTTCTATAGACTCCTGATAAATTCTCCAGGGTATATATTTCTATGAAAAGAATAACTGGGTCAAGCTCTGTGCCTATTTTTCAGGCTCTGCTTCCTCCATACTGTCAGGTTGCTTTCTATAATGTTGAACCAGCATGGCTGCCTCTCTCACTTGGCTCGTGGGTGCCTTGTCTCACTTATTATATTAGCTAACTATGAATATTCCTTTTTCTAAATCTTTCAATTTGCTAGGCAAAAATGACATCTCGTTTTAAATTGTTTGTTTTTAATTACAGCAAAACCGAATATCTGTCCCTATGATACTGTATTATATTGCATGTGCTGTTCTTATTTTCAGAAATATTTGTTAATAAGATGCAGTTTCTTTATTAGATCTAATTGTATCTAGCCACTTTAAGATTTGCTGCTTTCCATTTTCACATGGAGACTGAAAGCTGAAGGGTTTTTTGGTTGCTGCTATTGTTGTTTGTTGGTTTTTGAGTCGGAGTCTCACTCTGTTGCCGAGGCTAGAATGCAGTGGCATGCATGATCACAGCCACCGCAGCCTCGACCTGCTGGCCTCAGGCAATCCTTCCACCTCAGCCTTCCAAGTAACTTGGAACCACAGGCGAGTGCGACTATACCTGGCTAATTTTTTTGATTTGTTATAGAGACAGGGGCTCGCCATGTTGCCCAGGCCTGTTTCAAACTCCTGGGCTCAGGCAATCCTCTCGCCTCTGCCTCCCAAAGTGCTGGGATTACAGGCATGAGCCACCGCACCTGGCAAAAATTCTTTCAGCTGTTTGGCAGAAATAGAGGAAAACTTGAGGCAAGAATTGGGAAGAGATGGAAGGGGATGCCTTGTATAAATTGGAGATTACCTAAAGGAGAATGACCTGAGCTCTGAAGTTGGAAGAAGAGGGAAGAGTGGCAGGGGGGATAGAAGATAGTCGGAAGAGGTATCTGGGCAGCGATTTCCTGTGATGGCCACCAGGTGGTGCGATCACCCAGGACGAGTTGATGTCTCTGGCGCAGGAGCCTATTAACAAGTGGTCTTAAGAAAAGTGGTGTGGGACATTCACTCATTGGATGTTTGTAATTAACCTGCCAATGATCATAAGCTTGCATGGAGCACCTCTGTGTGTATGTGTGTGTGGAAAGAGGAAGAAAAGGCTAGAGCTTTTAAAAATGTATGTATGACAGCTTTATTGAGATATAATTCACATATTATGTGATTCACCCATTTAAAGTATACAATGTAATGGTTTTAGTATATTCACGTTACGACAATCTTAAAACATTTTTATCATCTCACAGAGAAACCCATTCCCCTCGGCCACCTCTGCATCCTTTCTCCTCCCCTCACCCTCGCAACCACTAATCTACTTTCTGTGTTCGTGAGTGTGTCTGTTCTGGGAACTTCCTATAAATGGAACCATACGATAGGTGGTCTTTTGTGTTAGGGTTGTTTCCTGTCTGCTTTTAGTTGCCCTAGCCACCAGCTTGACTTTTTGGCAGAAGCCATCAGGGTAGCTAGACAGACTGACTAGCTTTCAAATGAGACCGCATTTCCAGGCCTGCTGGGACAGAGGAAACTACCTAGAACGCTGTTTTTCCTACCTGGTGGATCATCAGATTCACCTGGGAAGCTTAACATGAAAGATTGCCAGCCCCCAATCTCTCCAGTAATTAAAAGTTGGTTGTTCTGGGGAGTCTGGGACCCTGAGGATTTTTTTCAGCGCCCTCAGTGATTCTAATGATTACCTAGCTGTCAGGTATCGGACTCAAGTTGTGGAAAAAAGGGAACCTGGTTTTGAATGGAGGCAGGAGAAGAAAATGGCTTTTCCCTGCAGACTGGCTGTCCCAGCTGCCGCATAAATCCAGTGCTTCTTGTGGGAAAGGAGCCGACCCCTCATCTTTCGCCACGTCTACAGGCCACAGCACTGCTTCATGTCAGACTGTCATCCCTGACTCGGTGTGACAACAGTGCATATTTAAAGGCCATCAAAACCAATGACATCAGCCTTATTTACTGTTCAGCGGGCAGATACTAGCAATGTGGCATGGTGGAGAGAACACTGAATTTGAAGTCTGAAGCTCACCAGAACAGTCTACTGACAGATCCCTAGGGCTATTGTGAGCATCCTGTGAGAGTGGCTGTGAGATGGGACACACCACATGTTAGGGTTTTGGAATCACAGGACAAGATGGGACTTTAAAGAACGTCTTGGCTGGGCTCGGTGGCTCAACCTGTAATCCCAGCACTTTGGGAGGCCGAGGTGAGTGGACTGCCTGAGCCCACAGGTTAGTGACCCGCCTGGGCAACTTGGCGAGACTTCGTCTCTACAATAAATCAAAAAAATTAGCTGGACGTGGTAGCGTGCGCCTGTGTTCCGGCTACTTGGAAGGCTAGGGCAGAAGCATCTCCGGATCCCAGCAGGTCGAGACAGCGGTGGCCGGGAACGTGCCACTGCACTCCAGTCTGGGTGACAGAGTGAGACTCCAACTCAAAAAAAAAGAGAATGTCTTGTCTACCGGTCTCACTTCACAGTGGAGAAAATGAGGCCCAGGAGGTAGAGTTCTTTGCTGCTGTTAGCATAGCCCTTGCTTTCCTTCCTCACATCACTCTCTTTTGGGATCTGAGGAGTCATATTTAATCACCTTTCGTTTCAGAAACGAGGAAACCCAGGCCTCACGTGTCCGTGGTGACAGAACTAATTGATGTGTATATGCTTTGGATGAGTAGAAGTTAAAACAATGACAGGAAAAAAAATCCAAGATGGCATTTGTAGATGGCTCTTAAGAGCAACCCAGAGCAGATTCAAATTTTGTGAAGTCTGAAGTGCATGCAATTTGGAAACACTTTTTAAGAAAAATAGCTCAAACTGAACTAGATTTTTTTTTAAATGTGGTATAGAAACACAATGGAATATTACGCAGCCATAAAGGACAATCATATGGACTTCACAGAAACGTGGATGGATTTAGAGTCTCTCATACTCAGTGATCAATCACAGAAACAAAGAACTGAGTACCACATGTTTTCACTCATAAGCGGACCCTGAGCATTTATCCTAATCCTATAAGAAAGGGATTGGCAGTAGTGGAATACAGTCAAGGTGGGAGGAAAGGTCCAAACATCAATAAGGGTACCTGATCTCAAATCAGGCAAGGTGGGGACCCAAACTTTACCTGTACGATGACCACTTGTATACCTAATCCTGAATTGTACCCCACATCTTTAAAATAAAATGTTTTTTTAAAAGTTCGAAATTACAAATACAGAATTAGGTTCAGGGCCTTGGAAGCAGTCTGTGCAAGCGAGGGGGCCTTATTCACTTCACTGTAAATCCGCCTCTAGGAACAATAATAACGAGATCCTTAGTCATGTGAGTTCTGCTACATTCTTTTGTTGGCAAGGAATCACATGCATCCTGCTGAAAACCATTTAGTCACCTCCACTCTCGCAGAAGGGAGGCTGTTCTGTCAACAAATATGTATTGAACTCCTGTTATACGTAAGGAATACTGGAGGGAACCAAGAGAGAAAGGGAACTACAGTGTCTAATTCAGAAGGTGAGGCAGAAGGAAGCTGCTGATACCACCCTTCTATGGCCTAACCTGCCTAAGGGAGCCCAGCCTCGGTTGTATCTCCAGTTTGGTTTCAGAGAATCTTCTTCCTTTCTTTCTTTTTTTTTTTTCTTTTTTGAGTTGGAGTCTCACTCTGTCGCCCAGACTGGAGTGCAGTGGCCGCTCCCGGCCACCGCAGCCTCGACCTGCTGGGCTCCAGCAATCCTTCCGCCTCAGCCTTCCGAGTAGCCAGAATTACAAGCATGCGCTACCACACCCGGCTGATTTTTTTATTTATTGCAGAGATGCGGTCTCGCTGCCCAGGCGGGTCTCGAACCCGCGGGCTCAGGCAATCCACTCACCTCAGCCTCCCAAAGGCGCGGGATTACAGGCTGAGCCACCGAGCCCGGCTTCTTCTTCCTTTCATAGTCATTCTTTTGCTTCTGCCTATCAAACGGGGAGGTAGATGCAGGTATAAGTTAAGTCCTTTGGGAGTCTTAGGTGAAAAACTTTCCAAGATTGACATGACATTTGTGTGGTTGTGCCTACCAAAAAAAGTCTCTTAAATCTCAAATCATTGTCTTGAAATGAATGAAAAGTACTTTTTTCCATCAGGGCCACTTTTTGTATATTATGTACATAATGCCACTGAAGCAATGAGAATAACATGAATATCCTGAATAATCTATGCCTATTCTCAGGAAATTTATTTTATTTCCATTTTGGTAAGACAGCATCTTTATCCAGTTCTGTTTATTTAAATGATCACATCAGTATTAGGTCATGTGTGTGTGTGTGTGTGTGTGTGTGTGTGTGTGTGTGTGTTAAGCCTGGTTTCTGCCCCCTTTCTGAAAGATACAACATGGAGATAGAGCCTGTGATCAAGCAGAAAACTACTTTAGTTGAAGGTGTTTTTGTTGTATTTGTTTTATTTTATTTTTTATTGTTACAGTTAGTTTTATTGAATTCCTGTGGAGAAGGAGGGGAAGTCAGAGCTGTGAAGCCGTAAGTCCCTTTAGAAAAAACCAAGTCCTAGTCATCTCTAATCAAATTTCCTTTTCCATTGGTGGGAGAAATGGCTACACCCTCGGTATCATCTGAAGCTCATTTTGTTTTTCATGGCAACTTTACGGTCTTTGAGAAGAAGCGAGCCTTCTAAAACATTAAAGCACAAGGGATATGAAAGTCTTGGTAGGGTTTACGGTATCTCCTTCAAGCGCAGGATGGAGGGCCCCAGAGCCAGCGATCTGAGGAGTGGCCGCTTGCTTCTTATGTCACTACGGATCCTGCCACTCACGTGTCCCTCCCTGTTTTGAATCACGGGTTTCAAACCTTCTCAAAAGCCCTTCCCCGGTCATTACAAAACTCTTAACAAATCAATCCTAAGAAAAAATAAACAAATGCACAGAGGTGCAAAAGGATATTTGGGATATGATTTTAACTGAAATTTGTAGGTTTTCCTTCTCAGGATCCTTTATGAGCCATTAAATATGAAAAAAAACAATCTTCTGAGTAGGAAAGCAATAAAGACATCACCATCAGAGATCTTTGATTATTATATTAAACAAAAAGATCTTCTCTTTCCCAAGTTTTTCTTATCAGCACAAGGGGTTGAGTTGCGGCCATAGCTCTAAATACTGGACATGGCTGCCTACTGAATTAGGCATACATAGGATTATATAAGGTATTATATAAATACACACTCTGTGGCAACCTGTGAAACAGTGAACCTGCTTGCAGTGATGGAACTACTAAAGAAACACATCTACTGGGCACCCTTAAACTGGCCCAGGTAGGTTGGAACCAGCTGGACGCTTGCCTAAGGCATAGTTACCTCATGACTATCTAGTTTGCCAATTATCTGGGCCCATTTACCTCCATTCCTGATTCACAGGCCCTCTGGCTATTTCTCTGTTCATTGACAACTGAATTCAAGGGGAAAGAAGGCAACATTTATTAAGTATTTTTTTTATAGAAATTAATCTCCTCGATGAAATATTGTTATCACTCTTGTTTTACAGAGAAAAAAACTATATTCAAAGAGATAAGACAGCTTGTTGAGGATCGCATACGTTTTTAAGTATAGAGCTTAAGCATTATAAAGTGACAACCACGGCTAACATTTTAATTTATTTTTAATTTTTTTTGTAGAGACAGGGTCTCCCTATGTTGTCCAGGATGGTCTCGAACTCCTGGCTTCAAGGGAACCTCCCGCCTCAGCCTTCCAAAGTGCTGGGATTACAGGCATGAACCACCAGCTAACATTTATTAAATGCAATATTTGCCAGAATTTATACCAAAAGCCTCATGACTATTTTGTTTATTTTATCCTTATACCAGACCCTTAAGGTTAGTATTATCTGTATCCTCATTGTACAGATAAGGTCAGACAGCTAGTGTGATGTAGCCAAGATTCAAAATCAAGTAATTGGATTACAGCCTGTACCTTTGACCATCATGCCTAACTCACCTTGTGTATCTGCTACGACCAATACAGTAGTCACCAGCCCCACAAAGCTACTAAACACCTGGCGTGGCTGGTTTTTATTGTGATGTGCTCTAAGAATAAACTGCATACCATCTTTTGAAGACAATATGGGGGAAAAAATGTAAAATATCTCATTGGTAATTTATCATATTTATATATTTTGAGGATAGTAATTTGGATATATTGGGATAAATAAAATGAATTTTTACATTCAATTTCACCTGTTTTTTCTTACATTTTGAAATGAAGCTAGTAGACAATTTAAACTTACATATGTGGTTTGCGTTTTATTTCTACCAGACAGCACTGCTATAATTATTCCAAAATAACTTATAAAGAAAGACTGGGACTTACTCAGGCCAACATAATTTGTCATCAGAAGTTCTGGTTAAAAATGTGGTTTGGGAGCCGGGCTTGGTGGCTCAGCCTGTAATCCCGCGCCTTTGGGAGGCTGAAGTGAGTGAATTGCCTGAGCCCGAGGGTTAGAGACCTGCCTGGGCAGCGAGACCTCATCTCTACAATAAATCAAAAAATCAGCCGGGCATGGTAGTGCATGCCTGTAATTCCGGCTACTCGGAAGGCTGAGGCGGAAGGATCGCCGGAGTCCAGCAGGCGAGGCTGCAGTGGCCGAGAGCGGCCACTGCACTCCAGTCTGGGCGACACAGTGAGACTCCAGCTAAAAAAAAAATGTGGTTTGGGGGTTGAGTGTGAAGGTCGAAGCCATTTTCAAATGTTAGGTGTGGCATTACTTATGAGTTTGAGTTACGTGTGCTTTCTTCTCCCCTTTTACCATGCATAGGTAAGAGAGATGGCCATTTTTAAGGTTCAAAAGAATTCTATAAGTTATTTTTCCATCGTCTATGTGGAGTTCGTTGCCTGTCTGAGCATGTATCATCAGAGGCCCCTTTTCTGAATTTTGCGGCATGAATTGCTCATGCCCTCCCTATTTTTTTGAACCATGAATTGCTCCACACAGCTTTTTGACCACCTTTGAGTCTGTCTCCTCCAACATTCATTGTGTCCTGGCTTTGGGTAGGGTGCCTGGTGCATAGTTGATACTTAATAAGTAGCTCGGCCTTTTTTGTTGGTTGAGTTGTAGTTCTAGTCTTTTTTTGGGGGGGGGAGTGGTCCAGGTCTCACTCTATTATCTAGGCTGGAGTACAGGGGCAAGATCACAGCTCCCCTCAGCCTCAACCTCCTGGTCTCAGACAATCCTTCCACCTCAGCTTCCCGAGTAGCTGGTACTACCGGCATATGCCACCATGCCTGGCTAATTTTTTGTAGACACGAGGTCTCCCTGTGTTGCCTGGGCTCAAGTGATCTTCCTGCCTCGGCCTCCCAAAGTGCTGGTATTACAGGCATGAGCCGCTACTCCCAACCTGTAGGTCTAGTCTTAGTAACTGTTGGCAGGCAGAGATTGCATGGATACAAAGGGAGAAACTGGGAATATTTGTGTGAGATGGGAGAACCACAGGTCAGGAAAATATTACTAAAAGTTTATAGAGGATTTCGTGTGTGCATCCTTCCCCTGCAACATACACACACCATATGCCCTCCCCTTCTGAGGTTGAAATTTATTTATTTTATTTTTCATTTTTTTGAGTTGGAGTCTCACTCCATCACCCAGGTTGGAATGCAGTGGCACACTCATGGCCACCCCAGCATTGACCTGCTGGCTCAGGCAGTCCTTCCACCTCAGCCTTCCAAGTAGCCGGAACTACAGGTGCACGCTACCACAACTGGCTAATTTTTTTATTTATTGTAGAGACGAGATCTTGCCAAGTTGCCCGGGCTGGTGTCAAACCCATGGGCTCAGGCAGTCCTCTCGCCTTGGCCTCCCAAAGTGCTGGGATTACAGACTTGAGACTTTTTTTTTTTAAAGGAGATAATAACTGCTAGAAAGTCAGAAACAGAAAAGAAAGAATATCCTGCAAGGAGATCACTGTTTGTCCAAAACAAATGTTTATTCCAGCCATTTATAAAGAACACTTACTGATTTACAGCAGCTTTAGACATAGAAAAAAAAGTAGGGGATAGGTAGTGAATGCAGGTACCAATTTGTAAGGTCCAGTGAGAATGTTCTTTGTCATGGCCCAGAAGGCCGTGCCTGACCCAAATCAAGTCTTCTTGTCCTAGTCTACAGACAGTTGGTGGGAACCATGCTAGGATGTTGCTCCCCTGGCCAATGCAGAGCCTCAGAAAGAGGATGTCATTACCAGGCCAGCTGATGGAGGGGTGCTCAGGGCTGGCACAGCACTGCCAGGCCTTGCTGCCTCCCATCTCCATCCCATCCAGAATGGACCCATCCCTGCGACCCCTTAGTCCCACCTTCTCCTCAACCATATGTTCCCAGTGACCTGCTACCCCTGTGAAGCCCATGCTGGCTAGAAAGTTGAGCCTTAACAGAAACCATCAGAGAGCTTTGGGTCTGGGGCAGAGGGTCACCTCCACTGTCATGGTGTCTTGGTGCTGATGTCTTCTATCGGTTCACCCATTCATTGCTTCTCTCCTCCCTAAGCTTCTGCAGACTTCCTTTACTCATTTCTTTTGTGTTGGAAGTTATCTCCTTGGATGCTTGATCACTAATTGTGAACTTCCCATGCATTTACTTGACTCTAGTTTGGCCTCTGATGTCCCATGTGTCGTAATTTCTGCCTGCAAAATCATCTCTGCCATTGCCCTTTTTCTTACCTGAGAATATGATATACCCCACATGTCTTGAGGGGTACGGGGAAGCGGGTAGTCAGTGAAGTTATTACCTTAAGTTAAAAGAATTGTCCCCGAAGTCCTCCAAGTTGCAAATATACAGGAGCAGAGTACCACATGTTGATTAGTACCTATGATCATGTTAGTTGAGAGGCCTATCCAAAGGGATGACACAACAGGACCTGCCATGTCACTGAGAAGAGAAGTGGGGCTCAGGTTCTAAACAAAGTATGTCATCAGTAAGTGAAGTTTCAGAAAGGAAGATGCAGTTGGTGGCTTTACGTAGGGCTTTGGGTGGAGCCGGATGCTGGAGGGAGGGCCCAAGCTCATATTTTGACTTTTTCACAGTTTTGTCTGAATCCTCACCTGATCCTGACCACCCCAATTTTACTCCCGTTCCTTTTTCAATAATAACTGATGCCTCAACTTAAGCCCCATCTTGACCCTTGGCTAAGTCATATAATTTCAGCAAGAATTATAGAATACATTTTTAAGACAAAAGTGGCATCTAACCTCAGTATAAAGACATGCTTAACCTTCATACAAATTGCCATGTTGAGATTTCATTTCAGGCAGCAAACAAAAGTTATAGGAGGGAGCTGAAAGTGCTATTGCAGATTACCTATTCAAAATACTGTTTTCAAAACTGACTAAATCCATAGCTATCTTAAAAATGTCTCATTTCCAATTGTTTGGGGTTTTTTTGGACTGGGAGTCTCATACGTTGCCCAGGCTGGAGTGCAGTGGCACACTGCCCACAGCCATTGGAGCCTCAACCTGCTGTACTCCAGCAAGCCTTCCGCCTCAGCCTTCCAAGTAGCTAGAACTATAGGTGTGTACCACCACGGCCGGCTAATTTTTTATTTATTTATTTATTTTATTGTAGAGATGAGGTCTCTCCATGTTGCCCAGGCTGGTCTCGAACCCACAGGCCCAGGCAATCCTCTCACCTCCACCTCCCAAATTGCTGAGATTACAGGCGTGAGCCACTGCACCTGGCTATTTTTTTTTTTTAACTTTAATTTGGGGTTTGTGTGTATGTGTTGGGGAGGGTTGGGGCTTATGGTAGCTACAGAAAAATTAGTTGCATTCACAGAATAAAATTTGAACTTTTGCAAATAAGTAAACAGTCAAAACAAACACCACTTTGGGGGAAAAATACACATTTCTCCCTTTGAAAAGCAAGCAATGCTTAAGCAAAATACCTTAAAAGTGAACTAAAAAGCCTTTCTAAAATAAACAATTCTGCTTGTGATCCTAAATTGGGACCACATGGAGATGTGAAGGCTGCAATGTTGTACACCCAGAGTCCGCCTTTCTGCCTTCACTGTTTGCGTGCCTTGAATAGATGATGATAAAGTTGCCTTTGGTCCCCAAGGAGCCTGAGTTTTTTAGATGAGCGGGAAGGCTAGGGGGAAAAAAAAAGGAATGAAAACAAATGCCTTTCAAGACAAAATATCTGAACAATGGGTTTCCTTTTATTTACCTGCCAACTGTCTCAATTCAGTTCTCTCCTGCAGGGACAAGATAATGCCAGCTGGAGTGCTGGGAACGTTTGCCCTTGAGACTATGTGGGGCAGTCCCTGTGAGGGACCAGCCTCGAACTCAGAGCAGGAAAATAACTCTAGCTAACTGCCTGGGCCAGCCCCCTGCCCTGAGGCAGATCAGTGAATAAGCCAATTCAGCAGAGATAGAATCATTTCTTTGTTCTTCTCAATTACCAAGTGCTGTGTGCTTTGGGGTCACTTGTCATGAGTTTAGAGGATGTGGATATTGCAACATAAGCCCTCACCATTCTAAACAGCTTAAACTAAATTCTGTTCCTAGGGAGAGGAGAGTTGAGGGCATAATATCCAGGAGACAAATTTCTCTTCTCATGGTCTTTTCCACCAACCGATGCTGACATCAGATATGTGTGACATGGACATGTTTTGTCCCCTATTACTGAAGGCAAGCTCCTTGAGAGAAGGGATTATGCTGCCTGGGTGGAGATGGGGAGCCAGCCCAGAAAAAAATGTGTAGAATGAGCACAAGTATTACTTTAATTACAGCCACGTACCACATAATGACATTTTGGTCAATATGGGACTGCATATATGAGGGTGAAGCCATAAGATTATAATACCATATTTTCACTATACTTTTTCCATGTTGAGATATGTCTAGATATACAAGTACTTATCATTATGCTACCATTGCCTGCAATCCTCAGTACAGTAGTATGCTGTATAGGTTTGTAGCCTAGGAATAGTGGGCTACACCTTATAGCCTAAGTGTCCAGTGGGCTACACCATCTAGGTTTGTGTAAATTTACTCTATGATGTTCACACAATAATCAAATTGCCTAAGGACACATTTCTGAGACTGGATACCAGTTGTTAAGCAAAGCATAACTGTGTTTAGTTTTAAATCTATAAGGAGGCACTGATGTTAATAAAAGCTAAACTGTTTTGAGCTCCTGTTTTTCTTTTTTTCTTTTTCTTTTTTTTTTTTTTTTGAGTTGGAGTCTCACTCTGTCGCCCGGACTGGAGTGCAGTGGCCACTCCCGGCCACTATAGCCTCGACCTGCTGGGCTCGGCGATCCTTCCGCCTCAGCCTTCCAAGTAGCTGGAATTACAGGTGTGCGCTACCACGCCCGGCTAATTTTTTTTTTTTTTTAGTTCTCACTGTTGCCCAGACTGGAGTGCAGTGGCCGCTCCCGGCCACCGCAGCCTTGACCTGCTGGGCTCCGGCGATCCTTCCGCCTCAACCTTCCAAGTAGCTGGAACTGAAGGTGCGTGCTACCACGCCTGGCTAATTTTTGATTTATTGTAGAGATGAGGTCTCACCAAGTTGCCCAGGCGGGTCTCGAACCCGCGGGCTCAGGCAATCCACTCACCTCAGCCTCCCAAAGGCGCGGGATTACAGGCTGAGCCACTGAGCCCGGTTTAATTTTTGATTTATTGTAGAGATGAGGTCTCGCCAAGTTGCCCAGGCGGGTCTCAAACCCATGGGCTCAGGCAATTCACACACCTCAGCCTCTCAAACGCGGGATTACCATTTTCTTGGCTGAGCCACCAAGCCTGGCTGGAGCTCCTGTTTTTCAATACTCCAAATACAAGACTGTAATCATCAGAATGAAAAATAATGTAGGATCATTAATTTAGGCTCTGTTAATTGTGCTGTTAGGAAATTTTGGTTAGATAATAAAAGCAGTTAACATTTATTGTGTGCTTATTACATACCAGGCACTGAGATAAGCATTTTGCATACAACATCTGATGTGATCCTCCCACAAGTATGTTATCCCCAGGTTAAAAAGGAGGAAATTCTACTTGAAAGGCTGAGGGTGAAGGATGCCTGAGCCCAGCACATTGAGCCTGCAGTGACTGTGAGTGTGCCACTGCACTCCAGCCTGGATGACAGAGTGCGCCACCAACTCAAAAAAAAAGAAGGAAAACGAGATCTTGTGAGACTGAGAGGTTATGAGTATCTCATAATGTGTGACAGAATGTGGACTTGAACTCAGGGCCCTAACAACAGGAAGCTATAAAAGATTCTTTTTACAAAAGGTGCTATCTTTTCTGTAGGTCCTCAGTATATAAAGTCAGTTGCCTTTCATAAATATGTTTGAATTTTAGGACTCCCATTTCTCACCAGGAATCAAAGCAAAAAAAAAAAAAAGTTTTAATACACAGAGTTAATTTTGAGGAGAGCCATGTACAGAAATGACTCGGTTCTTTTTGTTTCTTCTTTTATGCCCACTTGAATTACGTGGGTTGCAGTCAGAAACACGGGTACCAGATACCTAAAATTTTAAATCCTACCCTTCCATTAGCCATTTCTTTCAGGCATCTTTTTTCAGTCTTAAGGGCTAATTTCCTTGTCTTTCTCTGGCCCTTTTTCCTTGCCTCTGTCTTCTTCATTCCAGTGGGAGCACTAACGTGATGGAACTGCCTGAATGTGTACTAAGAAGGAAAAACCCAAGGCATGAATTGTACAGAAGCTAACCGATTTGTCCTCTAACTGTGGACAAGTAATAGCGCATTTTGTAAAAGTTGTGGGGGAAAAAAACCCCACAGTATTTCCAGGACAAGTCGGATCTTCCTCAGTGGGTCTCGGCCATCGGGTTTCTCTTAGCGCCCAGCAGCCACCTCAGTGCGGGATGCGGCACAGTCCTGCCTCAGCACCTCCTCTGGAAGGAGCCAGCCTATACCTCTTCTGCCCACTCCACTTTGCCTCCTCTTGGCTCTGGCCTGGGAGCCTTTGGGACTCTCCACCTTCTCTCCTCCTCTCCTCAAGTGCTCTCTCCCTCACACCTTCCACTATCAGCGTCTGAGGATAAAACCCAAGAACGGGACTTTTCTCGACTACTCTGTCTGCTTCAGTCACCCAGACGGTTGACAAAAGGAGAACTGGTCCTCGCTTTATAAATGAAGTATCAAGACCACAGTGTATTTTTAGCGTCTGCTGTTTGTGGTAACATAAGTGAAAACTGCTGGATCCTTTCCCTTTAGCTGAATGGCTGGTATTCAGAAGAGTGTGCCCACTCCCTGCCAGACACTCCTCACGGAACTCCCTTTTTATGAGGTGGGTGACTGGCTCTTTGGCACCAGGCTGCCCCACCACAGTTCTCCTTTATTGCCCAGCACCGATGCCCAGTTGCATGACTCCCTGGGGCTGCAGTCAGGGTGAGGGGTACTGATGAGACTCTGCTGGCTGTGAGCTTGTCAGGGTGTTACCAAATTGTGAGGAAAAGTCTGCAGGGCCTGTCTGGATGCTCCAGAGGTTCTGGAATGAGGCGGGCACCCAGACGCAAAGAAACCTCAGTGGCGAGGACAGCAGCTGGCATCCACCTGAGTGATTCTGTGGTGCCCAGCTCTGTGATGGTCATTGACACTTGGGACCCCCTGAATGAGCCGAAATCTATAGGGGGCCCTTGTCACCCCCAGCTTATGTTACCAACTGTCACTCTGGAGCTCGGGCTTATCCTCAAAAGATGGAAACCCTCTGTAAAGGGTATGAGTGGGCTGCAGAAGGCCCTGTACGGGCTCTCCTGTGCCCTTGGGAGTGGAAACAGTGCTGGAACCCAGGATTGCCCCAACTTGCTGAGTGGCTTTAGGCAAGTGATGTTCTCTCACGACTCACTTTCTCACTTATGAGCAGTAATTCTTGTCCTACTGATTTCACTAGCACTTTTTTTTTAATTGGAGTCTCATTCCGTTGCCCAGGCTGGAGTGCAGTGGCACACTCACAGCCACCGCAGCCTCGACCTGCTGGGCTCCGGCGATCCTCCCGCCTCAGCCTTCCAAGTAGCTGAAACTACAGGCGTGTGCTACCAGGCCTGGCTATTTTTTTATTTATTGTAGAGACGAGGTCTCTCCAAGTTGCCCAGCCTGGTCTCAAACCCGCGGGCTCAGGCAATCCACTTGCCTCGGCCTCCCAAAGTGCTGGGATTACAGGCCAAGCCACTGAGCCTGGCCACTAGAACAATTTTAATAACAATACAAAAGCACTTTAAAACTATTGAAACTACCAAGAAAAAAGAAGGAGTGAGGAAGGGGTATAGGCCCCATTTATATTCTTCGTTTCTGACCAGCCTCGATTTCTGTCAGAACTGCCTCCACAAGCCCCAACCAGGAGAACTCTTGCATCATGGTGGGCACCATCAGCTCTGTGGAGGTCAACACTTGTACCCTGAAAACTGGCCTTCCAGGAAGGTATTACCCTCTAATTCCCATGGACTATATGAATGAGATATGGTGCAGCAGGATTCTTATCTTGTGAAATGTGACGGAGTGCCTCTTTAGAGTAAAACCTTAAGTAGAAGGACTTCAACTGCAGTGACAGCTCCCTTATCTGAAACTGTAAGGGACTTGTAAGAATGTTCTTAGCAACCAACCTGGATGTCACAAATTCTAGAAAGCAAGATCGACACCCTAAGGGCTCTCTCAGAACTGATTTAACATCATTTTATACATAATTCTAATAAACTTGGCTCTCTCATTTTTCCAGTCCCTTGCTACTGAAAGTGTGGTTCATGGACCAATGGCATCAACATCATCTGGTAGCTTGTTAGAAATGCAGAATCTCAGGCTGGTCACAGTGGCTCATGTCTATAATCCAAGCACTTTAGGAGGCTGAGGTGAGAGGATTACCTGGGCCCACGGGTTCGAGATCAGCCTGAGCAACTTGGCGAGACCTCATCTCCACAATAAAGTTTTAAAAATTAGCTGGGCATGGTGGCATGTGCCTGTAGTTCCAGCTACTTGGAAGGCTGAGGCAGAAGGATCACCTGAGCCCAGCAGGTCAAGACTGTGGTGGCCATGAGTGTGCCACGGCACTCCAGCCTGGACAACAAAACGAGACTCCAACTCCAAAAAAAAAGTTCTGACTACTTGAAAGGCTGAGGCAGAAGGATCACCGGAACCCATCAGGTCAACACTGGGGTGACCGTGAGTGTGCCGTGGCACTCCAGCCTGGGTGACAAAGTGAGATTCCTACTTAAAAAAAAAAAAAAAATTGCAGAATCTCAGGCCTCACCCTTCACCTTGAATCAGAATCTGCATTTGGACAAGATCTGCACTTGTGTGTGTAGTAAAGCAAATTAGAAGAGACTTTCAGGGCCCAAGACTACTCCCAATGTATCATATTCACTATGAAAAGATTTGGGATGACTAGGATTGATAGCTTATAAGGAGTGAGGAGACAAAGAACTTTAAAAACCATAACAGCTGGGACCACTTTTATAGATGAATGCCCTTTAATACTTTGGTAACACACTGCTACAACACTGTTTAGTTATTAATATTCCCAATAATACTCCCAAATAATCAACAAGAGACAAAGTCATAGTCCCAAGCACTGTTTATTTACCTGAAATCCAGTGAATATTTTCCTTTAAAATGATTTCATAAGTAAATATTGATCTTAAAGGAAATGCTTCAATAATCCACATAAAATACAGAAAACCATGTTCTTTGGTAAAGCGATCAGTGAAATGTTGTTTTAATCGGAAACTTCGGTTAACTCAGATTTTGTTTTTTATGTATAAGATTTTGGAGTCAAATGATATAAAAATAAGGTATTATACCAGAGATTTACTCTATAATGAAACAACTAAAAGGCCCAACCAGTACAACAAAAAGGCCATGACTGCTCAAAGCCAGATAAAATCTGGGGGGGGGGTCATTGGGTATTTTATTGAGTCATAAAATCTGGAGGCCATTGTCATTAACTAAATACTAACAACTGATCTTCAAAATCACTAAGGCAGGAAAATGGATTTGAAATCCCAGGGAATTTTTTAAGCAACCAGGAAAGTTAGTACCCTATTCAAGTGAGCACTGAAGTTGCTAGGCCCCAGCTGGTGGTCCATGGGAGTGTTACTGGGAGCTGTGTTGAACCCAGTCAGATTTACAGGTGGCAAAGCAGGAAGATTATCTAGATGAGAGACTGAAACCACCAAAGTAAACTGCCTTCCTGAATTGCCAGCCTCATGAAACTGAGGTTGACCAGATGAGAGATTGAAACCAACAATGTCAACTGCCCAGCTGAATTGCCAGCCTCATGGAACTGAGGTTGACCGGATGAAAAACTAACACCAACAAGGTCAACTGCACAGCTGAATTGCCAGCCTCATGGAGCTGAGGTTGACCAGATGAGAGATTGAAACCAACAAGGTCAACTGCCCAGCTGGATTGCTAGCCTCATGGAGCTGAGGTTGATTAGATGAAGGACTGAAACCAACAAGCTCAACTGCCCATCTGAATTGCCAACCTCAAAGGGGTACACAGAGGAAGGAGAATGAAAGCAAATAGTAGAGGATGGGAATGCAGAAGAGAGCCAGGGTGTGGTCCAAAGCTTGGCAGATTTTTATGGAGACTTCCAGCACAGGCCAAGAAGGAGATTTAAGGGCTCTGACCCAGATAAGACCAGCTCGGGTTCCTTCCCCTTCTTTCTCACTCTCTGCCTCCCATCACCTCCAAGCATTACAATGGAGTGAAAACTTATTGCCACAACAATACAAAGAAATTGACCAATGATTTGCTATCTAGAGCTTGGAAATAAACAGCTGCATGGTACCAATTTTATTATATAAAGAAAAGTTTATATAAACAAAACTGGGCTTAAAATTCATTTGGCAAGAATTAAATATTTTCCATTTATTCTGGAGACATTTGTAGAGTGCCGTGGCTGTGGTGGAAACTAAATAAAGCATCATCACAGGATAGAATTAATTAATTGCCTGAAATAATTTCAAAGCTGTAAGTGAAAAATCCTGTTTTTACTAATGTTGTTCTTTTCTCATATTAGCATACTTTGGAAACCTTATGAGCGTTCAACTCATCTTTCTCCTGTGCACTGCTAGAAATCTTATTTCTGTTCATGTTGCAGCCACCCTAATCACTTCACTCCTGAGTTTCAACAACAGGCCTTCTTTTTTTTGAGTTAGAGTCTCACTCTGTCACCCAGACTGGAATGCAGTGGCATGATCATGACAAACTTAGCTCACAGCAGCCTCGATCTCCTGGGCTCAGGCAGTTCTTCCACCTCAGCATCCCAAGTAACTGGGACTATAGGCACATGCCACCATACCTATCTAATTTTTTTTTTTAATAGAGATGAAATTTCACGATGCTGGTCTCAAACTCCTGCGTTCAAGCAGTCCACCCACCTTGGCCTCCCAAAGTACTGGGATTATAGGCATGACCCACCGTGCCCAGCCAGAGTAGAGCTTCTTAACTGCTTTGTAGGCTAGCTTTATACAGTGGTCTGTTGTCTGTTCCACATAGATTATATTGGGAACCTATCTTACTACATGCAACTGGCTTATTGTGTTAGTCTTGAAGAACCAACTAAAATGAACCAGCTAGAGAACAGGAACCATGTCTTTCACATTTATATCTTCTATAGCACCTAACATCATCAGCAGTATTCAGTATGTTGTTATAAGAAGTCTCCATGACCTAGATCTGGGCTAAATACTTCTCTATACAGTGTGGCATCCTGCTGTATCTCAGTTATAAGTGCATTATAACTGGCTACGTTATGGTCTTGTTTTTTGGGTTTTTTTGAGTTGGAGTCTCATTCTGTGGCCCAGGCTGGAGTGCAGTGGCACGCTCATGGCCACCCCAGCTTCGACCTGCTGGACTCTGGCAATCCTTCCGCCTCAGCCTTCCAAGGAGCCAGAACTACAGGTGCGCACTACCACGCCCGGCTAATTTTTTTGATTTTTGTAGAAACTAGGTCTCACCAAGTTGCCCAGGCTGGTCTCAAACCCATGGGCTGAGGCAATCCACTCGCCTCGGCCTCCCAAAGTGCTGGGATCAAAGTGGTAGGATTACAGGCTGAGCCACCAAGCTTGGCCATGCTTGTTTCTTTTTATATCCCTGTAGACCGTATACTCTATGAGAGCAAGGCCTGTATCTGGTTCATCACTGACCCTCTACTACCTAGTCCAGGTTTTGATTTATATATTATGTGCTCAATATATACATATATATATATATTTTTTTTTAATTGCTGGGCTTAGGTGAGCCTTCCACCTCAGCCTTCCAAGTAGCTGGAACTACAGATGCTTGCCATGGCGCCCAGCTCATTTTCTTTGGGATTTATTGTAGAGACGAGATCCCACCAAGTTGCCCAGGCTGGTCTTGAGCCCCTGGGCTCAGGCAGTCCTCTCGCCTCGGCCTCCCAAAGTGCTGGGATTACAGGCTGAGCCAACTCACCTGGCCTGTTTTAAAAATTGATTGAATAATTAGTAATTTTAAAATATGTTTCTGGTTGTTAGTGCAATGGATATAAAATAGTTGAGGAGACTGGGATGAACAGACCAAATAGCATTCATAGCATCGTAATATTTTGCTTGATTTGGCTTCAGATACAATAGTTAAACATAATCTAAACATTAGAATGAGCCAGACAACTAGCATTTGATTATATATGCAACTATATAATGTTCAACTATTGTATTTTCTATACATGTTTAATTGCCTATAAAATTCCAGCTCCTGGAGAGCAAAGGACAGCATGTTTTACTTCTGCATATCTCTCACAGTTCCTACCTCAGTGAGTGTTTCTTGATTTGACGTCATTAAATGTAGTTTAAAAAGAGCCTGTGTTCTAATATATCTGCCTAGTACTAAACATCTGTTGCTTCCTAACAAGTGCTGCATTCATTTTAATGGCACTGGTGCACAGAGGTAAACAGAGCCTTGGCAGGCCTTCCATAAGAGAAACTGTGTTTGCTTCCTTCATTAATTACTAATGGAGCATTAAGACACGCATTCCCCCTTGAGCCAAGTTGGATAATTCCTGGCACTTACTGCTAAGATGCTTTCAAAAGTTGAGACATGTATTGACACACCAGAGAGCATGCCCTATAGCAAGCACAGTGGTGGCGATAGTGCCAAGATTGTACAGGCCTTCAAATATATCAGTACCAAGTGTAATTGATATGTCTGTTTAACTTTTGCAGCTGTTGGGCTAATGTGGGGTAATAAATGTCTCTGAAAGTAGCTACCACGGTGTGAATTGGACAAACTATCAGAAAGATACAGAAAGGCTAAAAATAAAAGAATGATCAAAGATTCACCAATTAAACACAAATCAGCAGAGAATGACAAACTAATAGAAGAAATATGAATCAAAGTATGACTTGTTAATTAATTTTTATTTACTAACACAATTAAAATGAAGAATTTATGTCCTTGGAAACACCAACCAGCATAGCATCAAAATGATCGAGTGAAAACAGTAAGAAATGAGACTGACAGTCACTTATTATTAGTAGGTTTTTTAAAATGTTTTCAAACAAAATTTATGAGAGAAAGAAGGGAGAAAAGAAAAAGTGACATGCCAGAGCCTGCATGGACAAAAGAAAACTGCCCCAGTAGTAGATTTTAACATATAGCCATCAGATTATAACAGATTAAACAGATAAAATATGAATAAGTACATAAAATAATTAGCAATGTTGAACAATTGGCTACATTTAGATGTTTATGGGTGACATAAAATATCTTACTTTAAATATTCACATGGAATATTTTTTTAAAATAATGATGTGGTAGTCTACAAAGATAATACCATTTCATAATATAGGAATTTTATAAACTACCCACTCTTATCACAAAGCAATAAAATATAAAAATATAAAATATAAACCAGACAAACAATCTAGTCATTTGGTGGTGTCATAATTTGGAACTATGGGCATTAAAGGCAGTTTGAGATTGTCCTTTTAAGGCTAACTTTAGTCAAAACAGTAAAGGAACACAGAGTGACTCAAAGTCACTTCAAAGAGACAATATAATTCCCAGGATACTGAGATCTAGCCATGATTCTACTGAATCTATTAACATTTCCAAAATTAAAAAAAAAAATGCATCAATGCACACAAGAGCTAGTTCAACCAAAAAAAAAAAACCCCAAAAGACAAATGCAAGTGCCTGTCCTCTTCCAATTGGACTTAAATAATCCAGCCTATTGGCAAGACCATCCATTTTAAGATGGAAGCATGGAGTTATTGTAGCCTGAATATTGGCTACAATATTCACTGCTGCATCTTGGTGCTCAGAGCAGGTTTTGATATGTATGAGACTCTTAATATTTAATATTTGTTAAAGGCCTGAAATTAGTAGGGAAGAATAGAACTATTTACCAAATACTTGTGGAAAAGTAGGTTAGCTATTTAATGTACATAAATAGCATGGATTAAAGAGCTAGTTTAAGCCGGGCTCGGTGGCTCAGCCTGTAATCCCGCGCCTTTGGGAGGCTGAGGTGAGTGGATTGCCTGAGCCCGCGAGTTCGAGACCCACCTGGGCAGCGAGACCTCATCTCTAGAATAAATCAAAAATCAGCCAGGCGTGGTAGCGCGCCTGTAATTCCGGCTACTCGGAAGGCTGAGGCGGAAGGATCGCCGGAGCCCAGCATATCGAGGCTGCGGGGGCCGGGAGCAGCCACTGCACTCCAGTCTGGGCGACAGAGTGAGACTCCAACTCAAACAACAACAAAAAAAGAGCTAGTTTAAAAATAGAAAAACTAGAAGAAATATTCAGACGTTGGTAGAACTTCTTTAGGGACAAAACTGTGTACATTTCGAAGAACAAGAAGGAATCACAAAGAACAAAAATGACAAATTAGCCGGGTTCGGTGGCTCAGCCTGTAATCCCGCGCCTTTCGGAGGCTGAGGTGAGTGGATTGCCTGAGCCCGCGGGTTCGAGACCCGCCTGGGCAGCAAGACCTCATCTCTACAGTAAGTCAAAAAAAATCAGCCGGGCGTGGTAGCGCATGCCTGTAATTCCGGCTACTTGGAAGGCTGAGGTGGAAGGATCGCCGGAGCCCAGCAGGTCGAGGCTGCGGTGGCCGGGAGCGGCCACTGCACTCCAGTCTGGGCGACAGAGTGAGACCCAACTCAAAAAAAAAAAAAAAAAAAGACAAATCTGTTTCAATAAAAATAATAAAAATGCATGTTAGCAAAATACTATAATAATAACCAGAATTGAAAGTCAGACAACATGGGAAAATATTTGCAGAAAATTTGACAGCCAAAGACCGGATACCTTTACTACGTAAAATGTTCATAAAAATTGATAAGACAAACAATAAAATTCCAAGAGCATAAAACAGACAACTCACACACAAAAATTAAAACTAGTAAACACATGGGAAAATATTTGACTAAGCTGGTAATCAAAGAAATTCAAAATAAAACAATAATTTAAAAAATTTTAACTAGTAAAGAAATATAAACATGTATTTTTATAAAACTCAATGCTGCTGAAGATATTAAAATGAGATTCTCATATTTTGTTGCTGATATTCTATAAATTGGTACCCCCTTTTTGGAAAACAGTTTAGCAGTACAATATCAAGAGTCATAAAAATATTTATAACCTTTGACCCAGTAATTTTACTTCTGGGAATCTATCCTAAAGAAAATTAATCCAAAATATGGAAAAAATTAAATGTCTAAAATAAACTGGGAAAAACTAAATGTCTCACAATAGGGGAGTGATTAATACATCATGGTACAACCACAGGATAGAAAACAACATAGCCTGGCCAAGGTGAGAGGTTTGCCTGAGCCACGGATTCGAGACCAGCCTGGGCAACTTGGCGAGACCTCATCTCTACAATTAAAAAATAAAAAGTAAAAAAAATCAGCTGGGCACGGTGGTGCACACCTTTAGTTCCAGCTACTTGGAACACTGAGGTGGAAGGATCGCCGGAACCCAGCAATTCGACGCTGGGGTGGTGGTGAGTGTGCCACTGCACTCTAGCCTGGGCCGTGGAGTGAGACTCCAACTCAAAAAAAAAAAAAAAAATAGCCCTATAATTACTGGAATAGAGACCATGTAGACAAATGGAGAGATGCTTGTACTTTAATATTAAATAAAAGCTAATAAACATTTATGTATAAAAAGATGTAGAGGAGAAAAGAATGAAGTAAATACACCTAATTTTAAGTGGTTGAGATAAAATAGCAGGCCTAACAGTGAATTTGTTTCCCTTTATATGCCTGTTTTTCATTACATGGTTTCAGCCTATATACCTGAATTCATTTGCCTCCCTTTCTCAGCACCCAGTCCCAAGCTCCCCACCCAGCTTCCAGAGCCCTTCCCACGTGTGTCAGTGCCACTCAAATTCCAGCTCATCCAAGAAACCCGCCCGTCCCGCCAGCCAAATGAAACTCTCCCTTTTCCACGCTCCCATTGTGCTTTATTAACATTTCTATTATAGCATGCACACCATTTGCTTTGTGTGGAAATGATATACGCACAGTATGTGTTTCTGCAACTAAATTTCTAAACCCCTAGAGGGCAATAACTGGTTCATGTGTTTTTTCCTCCCTACAGCATAGAGCACAGTGCTTTGCCTGTATGATACGCCTGAATAAATATTAGTTGAAATGAATCTCATAGCACTGCAGTGAACAGTGAACTCCTTCTGATTCCCTGGCAGGTGGAGCTCACGAAGGACTGCAGCACTTGGGTCCTTTTGGCAACATCCCCAACATCGTGGCAGAGTTGACTGGCGACAACATTCCCAAGGACTTCAGTGAGGATCAGGGCTACCCAGACCCTCCAAATCCCTGTCCTGTTGGAAAAACAGGTAATGGGCATGCCCTTGGGTTCCCATGGAAAGTAGAGGCTTTGGGAGGAAATAAGAAATTCTAACACCAGCTACAAATATTCCCAGGAACTGTATTACAAATACATATGAGCCCATATGTATTTGTAAATGGATGGAAAAGGGAAATTTATCCTAGAGTTCCCCTGTTCATGCACACCTGCATAGGACTCCCCTTTCTGTCCCTCCGCTTCTTTGGAAATTGATGCTCTTTTCTATACTTGCTATTCTTTTAATTAAAAGGAAGAACAATTTTTTCCCCTTCTTCTAGGATACAACGCCTGCTCATTTCTGGTGTCTTTAGAACTGTTAATTTGTGGATTATCCGTGTCTGTTTGTTTTTCTTACTCTCCTTGACAGCCACCATTTTAACCATGTCACATGTCAGCACCCAGTTAGTATTTATCCTGACATCCCATTTATTTGAGAGCCGGGCGGTGGCATGAGAGAGAAGGGTTTTGGGAAGGTAAAAGTTGTTTAAGGAAGAAGGTTGAAATTTTCCATGCTGCTCATTATACCTCCCACTTTCCTACCCTCTCATGACAAAGAGAATGGTGAGTGGGCTACACTTATGCTGGGCTTTGAGCAGCTTACCTTGGTGGTTCTAAGTAGTGGTTCTGGACTCAGACGATCTGAGTTCAAATTCAAGATCAACCTATGTGACCTCAAACAAGTTGATTAACAACACTTTCCTCATTTGTCAAATGGAGGTCGTGTGGGAATTTAATAAAATTATCCATGTAAGGCATTTAGCACAGCACCTAGCACAAAGTAAAGACTTATTAAATATCATCTTGTTAATAATTAACTTCACCACTCATAAATATCACACTTCTTACCTTGGGCTTATGCTGACTTCTAGCACCAGAGTAGTCTTTTTCCCCAAGTCTAATAATAATAATAATTGGTATTTTTTAGCCCTACTTTACATTAAGACAAATAAAGCATCAGGAGTAATTTGCCTAGTTAGTCAAGTAGCAAGTAATTGAGTCAAGACTCAAATCCAGGTCTACCTGATTAGGAACTGTGTACTCAACCATCATGACATATTGCCTTTCTCTGAAACTTGAGACAGTTTTGACCCCTCAGCTCTTTTTTGCTTTCTTTCTTATTTTTCTTATAATACCTAGAAATGGTCTGACCTCAGCTTTTCTTAAACACAGTGCAGACTGTCTCTGAAAGAAGATAATCCTCCTTTCACTTAGGGTGAGGCCTCTGAACTTCCATCTTGAGATGGAATGACCAAGATAATTGGATGTGACCAAAGCCAATGTGAAGCTGCTGGCCCAGGAAGGCAGGAAAAACTGAATCACTACCTGGCTTCAATTACTTCAAATACCTTTTACTTGCATGTAGGGTTTTGGATGGGTAGGAAAAAAGACCAGCTCAGAATTTGGAGAGCACCAATTTCCACAGGAGTCTGGTCAAATTGATTTGATGCAGTATACTGTAGTGGTTCTTTTTTAAAAAAAATTGATAAAAAGATTCATTTTATTTTAATAAAAAATCCAGTATACACAAAAAATATAATATTCATAAAGCAGTATGTTCTAAATAACATAGTTCTACATATAGAAGAAAAAGTGACTACAAATTTGAGGAGAAATGGGCAAAACTGTATTTCTCTAAATCTTAGAAATATCAAAAGACAAAAATACTAAGTATACCAAAAATTAATATTTGAATGACTTGAATGATATGATCAATAAGACAGATATAATGTGTACATGCTAAACTTTATGTGTTACAGAATACAGCAATGGGAACTATAAATATTAACACATTTGAGGCCACATTTAAAAACCCTCAACAAATACCCCAAAACAAAAATTGCACAGTTGACATTTTGTGACCGTGTTACAAAGGGGGACCCCCCCAAAAACCAGAATTATCTTTTTGTGGGTGGGCCTCTTGTATTATAAACTTCTTCTGCTGGTAAGTGTTCTAGGAACTCATAAACATCAGTGAACCGGCTAGTGTTGTTGTGAGAGGCTGCGTTTGGCTTCAGTGAATTTTTTTTTTTTTGGAGATTCTATAATGTGTTTGCCCATTTCATGATAAGGGATTTAGGAGCACACCTGCCCACACTGCAGTGGTTCTTAAAGTGTAATCCCAGGAATAGCAGCAGCAGTAACAGCATCACCTGGAAACTTGCTAGAAGATAACAATTCTCGGGTCTTATCCCATTCTCTTGAATGAGAAACTCTTGGGGTGGGACCCAGCAATCTTGTTGTAGCCAGCCCTTCATATGAACCTGGTGCACAGCAAAGTTGGAGACCCACTGTTATAGGAGAACGAGACCCAGAGATTGAGCCGTTCTAGTCTTGACTATAGTATGTTATTTTGCTTCCTTGGGCCTCAGTCTCTTCATCTGAATAAGGAAGACATAGTCAATGCCTTAAAGAAGCATGTGTAGTTCGAGGTTACCCTGAAAATAAAGTACAGACCTCTGCAATCCAGCACTTGATTGTGCCTTTAGAAGCTCTGAAGGGAGAACAGTCGAGCTGGGCTGACAGAGTTGGCTAAAACCCCAACTCTAAATACTATCTTGTTATCTATTGGGTTATCTCCCATTTCCTTTGCTATCCTTCCGTTAAACTAACATATTTCTCATTATGTGTTCTACCACAATTTGCGCTCCAAGAAGGAAATCACTTACTAAATTTAGCCATTGTTTGTAAGAAATTGCTTGTGTTCTGCCTCGCAGAATCATGAGAAGCATAACACACTTGAGCAATCCAAGAATGAAACCTTGACTTCCCCTTCCCTTGCCATGCTCTTCTCTGAGTTGTGATCCTCTTACCCTGGATGGAGGAGCTCCAGACCAAAGATTCCATCTCAGCTTCAAGGATAGGTTGTGATGTCTAGGGCACATCTGCAGGCCCTGAAATACCTTTGGTTCCCAGAGCAGGTTTATTCTCTGCGTCTCAGTCTGGGCCCACTCATAGATACTCGAGAAACAAGTATGAAAAGCTGGAAAGATGCATATGCAGATTGCCTAAACTCTCTTGATTTGGTATCTTTTCCCTACATGTCAATTGCTGTAGACACAGAAGTTAGATAACTAGCAACTGTGAAAAGTAGGCAGCTTGGCCGGGCTCGGTGGCTCAGCCTATAATCCCAGCACTTTGGGAGGCCGAGGCGAGTGGATTGCCTGAGACTGCGTGTTCAAGACCAGTCCGGGCAACCTGGCAAGACCTCGTCTCTACAATAAAATAAAAAATAAAAAATAAATAGCCAGGTGTGGTAGTGCACATCTGTAGTTCTGGCTACTCAGAAGGCTGAGGCGGAAGGATCGCTGGAGCCCAGAAGGTCGATGCTGGGGTGACCGTGAGCATGCGTGCCACTGCACTCCAGCCTAGGCAAAGGAGTGAGACTCCAAATCAAAAAAAAAGAAAGAAAGAAAGAAAAGAAAAGTAGGCAACCACATGAGCAGCCTCAAGAGTGAGACAACCTGGCTCATTGTAAACAGACTCCCTTTCAGAATTGACTTTTTTTTTTTTGAGTCAGGGTCTCTGTCACTCAGGATGGACCTCCTGGACTCAGGCGATCCTTCTGCCTCAGCATCCCAAGTAGCTGGGACTGAGATGGTAGTATAGTGGTGAGCATAGCTGCCTTCCAAGCAGCTGGAACTACAGGTACACACCACCGCACCTAGCTGATTATTATTATTATTATTAAATTTTTTTTGTAGAGATGAGGTTTCATTATGTTGCCCAGGCTGGTCTTGAACTCCTGGGCTCAAGCAATCTGGCCTCTCAGCCTCCCAAAGTGCTGGGTTTACAGGCTTGAGCCAATACACCTGACCTCAGCATTGACTCTGATGCCTTATTATTCCTTGGAAGTGAAACACTCTTTTTTTTTTTTTTTTTTTTTTTTTGAGTTGGAGTCTCACTCTGTCGCCCAGACTGGAGTGCAGTGGCCGCTCCCGGCCACCACAGCCTTGACCTGATGGGCTCCGGCGATCCTTCTGCCTCAGCCTTCCGAGTAGCCAGAATTATAGGCATGCGCTACCATGCCCGGCTGATTTTGTGATTTTATTGTAGAGATGAGGTCTCGCTGCCCAGGCAGGTCTCGAACCCGCAGGCTCAGGCAATCCACTCACCTCAGCCTCCCAAAGGCGCGGGATTACAGGCTGAGCCACCGAGCCCGGCGAAACACTCTTACTACCTCGCCCAGCCCTGCTCAAAATTCGCAGTCCCTCCCTGTCCCCCTTTTTTATAGCTGTTGTTTAAATGTTGTCTAAAAATGGGAAAAAATGATTCCTTTTGCAGAGCATCATACCTAGTAAGGATGGGGCTTAGGGAAAAGCAGCACCAAGAGGGATAGACTTCTTTCTTTGGTTTTAATGGAAAACATGCTATATTTCAAAGAGCAGTGAATATAAATTCTCATTTAAAGGGAGATGGTAGGAAGGGAACTGAAACATGTTGTAAACCTATTATGCACCAGATGTTCTATTTGTAATCACCTCTACTCCTCACAGCAACACTGTAAGGTGAGTATTTGGTTATTCGCATCTCGCGTCTCACATCTCGCAATTCAATAAAAGGACTCAGAGAAATAAACTGCCTTTCCAGAGGAGTTAGACCCACCCATCACTTATGAGTTGGGTTTTTTGTTCTTAAACTCTGGTCTGTCTGACTCCAAAGCTGAAGCCATTATCACAGTAACACACAACCTCAAGTACTATCTGGAGATTGTTGTTATTGGGTAATGAATCTTCTCCAAGAAGCTGAAGTCGTTTTTAAGGAGCTCACTCAAGAGAAAACAGAGTGAGTCATGTGCAATGGAGGTATATTAGTTAAGGAAACACTTGCTGCTATAATAGCTTAAAAAAATTAGTGGTGCAACACAAAAGAAGTTTATTTCTCACTCGTGTGAAGTCCTGCCAGAGGTGGGTGAGGGTGTTGTGGGAGGTGGGTGGTTCAGCATCTCAGACTGCCATCCTTACACTTGACATCCACAGTTGCCCTGGCAACATGGAGCAAGCAGTCCAGCAGATGGGGGTGGGAGGTGGGGCGAAGGAGTGGAGCATTACATGGAAGGTTTTTGTGGGCCGGGCCTGGAAGTGGAATCCATCTTTTCTGCCCACATTCTGTTGGCCCACACACAGGTGCATGACTCCACCCGAATGCAAAGCAAGCCTGAGAAATTAGTCTAACTGTGTGTTGAGAAAGAAGGGGAAGTGGGCTTGGTGAACGAACAGCCAATGAGTCTCTGACAGGAGTTGGAGTTCAGGATAAGCAGTCCCTTCCAACAGGGGAGACTGGATCCCAGAGGGAAAGCGATTCAGAGTGGCTGAGGGGAACAGATTCTGACCTTTGAACATCTAGTTGTTTTTGATCTTTTAGAATAATGATAAATGCCTTGGCCATTCCTCAAAAACCTTTGACTGTTTGCAGTAGATGATGGATGTCTAGAAAACACCCCTGACACAGCAGAGTTCAGTCGAGAGTTCCAGTTGCATCAACATCTTTTTGATCCGGAGCATGACTACCCAGGCTTGGGCAAGTGGGTAAGTCCAATCTCAACTGTTCCTAGATTTTGCACTCTGGTACTCTGAAGGTAATGGTGGCAGAGATGAGCAATATTGTTGGGGGGAGAGAGGAAAAATTGGTTAGAGGCTGATTTTTCAGAAACCTCTGGTTGAGAGGGACTCTACATGATTGCCATCCCAAACCACATTCATGGGTCAAGACAACAATATACCAAATCCTTCCCAAGAAACAGCAACCTAACATCAGCTACAGTCTCCAGATGCTACTATTCTGGCCTACTCCACAGCCTGTGACACATCCTAAAGTCACACAGTATTTCTTGAAGCTCTTATAGAATTTTATCAAAAGGATATGATTTTTTTTTTTTACAAAGACACTGAGAAAATGTGCACATTTGATCTCTAGACTAAGGAAGATAATCTCTGCAGGATCAAGGGAAAAAAGATCCATAGCTTAGAAACAACATATGTAGTTCTGCTTTATGGAAAGAGAAATATATCCAAAATGAGCTTGCTGTCAGTTCCAGGCAAGTATGTACTGCTGTCAATAAAGGAAGTTGTTTTCAAGCACTTGGAAAGAGAAACCATGCCCATTTGGCTTCAGTGTGCTAAAAGTAAGTCTTGCCAATCTAATTGTATTGTTCCATTTGCCAACATTATTCATTTACTCACCCACTTGGTGAGGGAAATGAAGTAGGCTTGGTGCACTTGGACTTCTGCAAAGTGTCTGACAGGATCGTTTATAATCTCCTATTTTTTTAAAATAGTGGCTTATGCATTCTTTTTTTTTTTTTGAGTTGGAATCTCACTCTGTCGCCCAGACTGGAGTGCAGTGGCCGCTTCCGGCCACCGCAGCCTCGACCTGCTGCGCTCCGGCGATCCTTCTGCTTCAGCCTTCCAAGTAGCCGGAATTACAGGCATGCGCTACCACGCCCAGCTGATTTTTTGATTTATTGTAGAGATGAGGTCTTGCTACCCAGGCGGGTCTCGAACCTGCGGGCTTAGGCAATCCACTCACCTCAGCATCCCAAAGGCGTGGGATTACAGGCTGAGCCACTGAGCCCAGCTGCATTCTATTTTATTTTATTTTTTATTTTAAAGATGTGAAGTACAATTCAGGATTAGTTATACAAGTGGTCATCAAACAGGTAAAGTTTGGGCTTCCCTTTGGTCCCCACTTAGCCTGGTTTGGGATCAGGTACCCTTATTGATGTTATGTACCCCCTCCCTCAGCTGTGTCCCGTTACTACCAATCCCTTTGTTACAGAATTATGATAAATGTTCAGGGCCCTCTTATGAATGAGAACATGTGGTACTCAGTTCTTTGTTTCTGTGATAGATATGATCTTATATTGGATGAGATGGACAGACACAGCCAAGGCAATAGACTATCACCAAAAGGGAACTTATTAAAGAGTCCATGTCAATAGGAGGGAGATTTCACATGGTGTCCTGCATGTTTTAGCACTAGCTCACTCCACGTTTTTATCAGTGTTTGTAATAAAAAGAAAGAACTTGTACTTATCAGAGTCTCAGAGGATGACATGAAGTTGGAAGAGATAGCACTGGATGACAGAATTGGGATTCAAGAAGATCCCAACAGGCAGGGACAATAAGTCAAACAAGATCCAAGATCGAAACTGAATGAGGCTATATCTAGGTTCCTGTGTTGGGCCTGTATAGTATAATCAAAGGTGAGAAAAGTGGGGAAATACTCAGGAATGTTCATTCACATAAGCAGTAGGTGGCCAATGCGTCTGTTGAATGAGCAAATGAATGAATGTATGAGTGAGTAGATACTCCAAACAACGTAAGCCCTTTTAAAGTCCTCACCTCAGCACATTACTAACAGATGACTTTGCTTCCTATTTCACTGAGAGTACTGAAATCTCAGAACTAAGCTCCCTCCCTTCATTCTACACTGTTTTACAGCGAGATGTGCCTCCTCAATAATGGCCACTTTCATTATTTTCAGCATCTTACTTCAACATTGCATTGAGTCCGTTCCCTCTTCCTTCAACATTACATACACTTCCTGTCTTAAAACAACAAAGCAACCGCACCTCTGAGTTAATTTTGCTTCCTCTGATTTTTGCATTATTCTGCTCCTCTTCTTTTTCATATGGAGTTCTGTCTGGGAGAATTGGTTTATGGAGCCACTTTCAAGCCTACTAGTAGAGTTTAAACATACTGAATTAAATAGAAAAACATCTATAGTTTCTTGACTAGGAGACTGAAATCATGAAAGCTTTCTATAAAAATGAGACTGGAATCATTAAAGCCTTCTTTAATATGGTGGCATATTAAAGGATGAAATAATAAATGGAGAGGAAACTAAAGACAGGAAGAAAATATGGCAAATAATTCCAGTTGTGATGACTGTGAACATAGTGAAGAAAGGGGAGAATCCAAGACATTTCAAAGGGGATTAAACGAACTAGACTTGGTATATGGAATAAATATAGCATGAGGAGAAAAGAAGGGAAATTTCAGGTTTGATGAAGTGAACATTGTGAACTTTTTCTCTGAGGGCACTTGTAAAAGAAAGAAGAGATGAAAGCAGAAGGAAGAAGGGGGGACAAAGGAGAAGAGAGAGAAAGGGGCGGCATAGACAATCACAGAGGAGCCCCGGGAAGGGACCCGCAAGAGGGGAGCACAGCTTTGCCAAACAGAAGCAAAGCACAGATAGAAGATATTGTGTCTGCTTTGTTCCAGGCACCATGCTAGGTGCTCAGTATACAGTAGTCATTAGGACATGGCACTAGTCTTCAAAGAGCTTATAGTCTTATGTTGAGATGAATTGCACAAAAATAGAATGAACCCAATTTAGCACTGTTCAGCTTTGTATTCTAGCTGTACTCTGAGGACTGGAATCATTAAAGCCTTCTTTAATATGGTGGCATATTAAGGGGCAATTACTGAGAAAGATGGAAGACAAGGGTAGAAGGAGATCCAGGCGTGAGGACAGGGGTGGCGGATTAGTACAGCAGCCCCTGAGGAAGTCAAAGGCACTGAGGAGGGCAGCACTGAAGTCTTAGCTGGGAGGGTATCCAGCTTAACTGTAGACTGGAAATGAGAGAAAGGAGGAGGGGGGTGAAAAAAAGGTTTGAGAGAAGAGGGGGAGCCCTACTGGTGGTGTGATAGGGTGGGAGGGATAGAAACATCTCTCTTTCCAGATTTTTCTCACCTCTTCTTGGAAGCCTTTACAAATTTCTCTCACCAAGTTCCACTCACTCTCAGCACTTCCATAAGAGACCAACCACCATCCTTAATTCTCTTTACATTCTTCTCGAAGCACTGATTTGTGTTTCTCTCAGTTATTCCCATTCTACATTGCAGCTTAACTAGAATTTAGGACCATGCGTGAAAGTACTATTACAGATCAATGGCCAGGAACAATGTTTACACACCTTTTATCACCTGTACTTATGCGTTTGTTTAAACTTCATTTCCTTGTTTATTTTCTTATTACCACCTATCAGCAAAACATGATTTCCTTGATCTTCTCATGGAAGTGTGAATTGAGTTTATCTTGCTTTTCTAAGACTTTTCTTCTATGTTTATATAGAATGATAGTCTCAGACTTGTCTTCAGCACAGCTATCCTTTAAGTTAACAAAGCAATCGTGTTTCACGATAGAACTGCACACAGAACCCTGCTTCTTTTTTGCTAATACTGCTTCCCTATACTTGACAATAGCTGGAGTGAAGCTGTATCTTTAGCAGTGATCCACATCTTATACGTATCGGTGTCTGTCTTGTTTCCTGCATTTCTTTCTCTTTGTTAATGTATCAAGACACATTTAGTAAATGCAAATCATATGGCTTCTAGGCCCTGTGTCAGGTGATGAGAATACAAAGATGAATAATAATAATTGTATTACATAATACAAAAGTGAATCGTAATGTTTATTGAGCACATACTATGTGCCAGATACCATGCTAAGTGCTTTACCTCAATTATCTCCTTTAATCTGCCCATCCTTATCAGTCTCATTTTACAGATGAGAAAGCACAGGCTTGGGGAGCTGAGAACCCCGCTTAGCAACATGGAGCTGATGATTGGCAGAGATTATTTGAACCTGATGGCAGAGCTGGGCTCTGAACCAGATCATCCGACTCCAGAGTGCTTTAAAAACGGAACACATTCTCTATCTTTTCATGGCTCATTGCTCATACTGTGTCCAGTGCAGCATTTCTATTGAGGACTGGCTGCCTTTCAGACAACATATCCAACCACAGCAGTAGGGGCTACACCCAACGCTGCCTACTTAGATGCTAGCACTCTCTTCTTTATGCGGTAACTGCTGAGTGACATTTACGCAGGAAAAAGTTGTCTCTAAAGGCAAATGTTGCTCCCTTCAAATGCTTTTCCCGCCTTTTCATCAGCAGCTGCTCACAGCCAGAGCCTGTGCCATGGGAGAAATAAGGGACTAGGACCCTCTCTCTGACTTTCTTTGTCTTTCCTGACTTCAACCTGTTTGTTGAGTCTAGTGCTCTTCAGTTGGGGATCGACTCAGGTTTCCGTGTGCTTAGATTTGAGTTATGTCTTTTTGTCATATGCTGCTTAGTACTTTTTTTTTTTTTTTTGAGTTGGAGTCTCACTCTGTCACCCAGACTGGAGTGCAGTGGCCGCTCCCGGCCACCACAGCCTCGACCTGCTGGGCGCCGGCAATCCTTCCACCTCAGCCTTCCAAGTAGCTGGAACTACAGGCATGCGCTACCACACCCGGCTGATTTTTGATTTATTGTAGAGATGAGGTCTCGCCAAGTTGCCCGGGCGGGTCTCGAACCCGCGGGCTCAGGCAATCCACTCACCTCAGCCTCCCAAGGCGCGGGATTACAGGCTGAGCCACCAAGCCCGGCTGCTGCTTATTACTTTAGGTCGGGAAGCATATTGTCAGTCTGTCTCATGCCTGGTAGTGTTAACTTTGTTCACCTCGTAAAAGTGGCATCTGTCAGATTTCTCCATTGTAGAATTATCCGTTTTACCTTTGAAATTAATAAGTAATCTGCAGAAGATATTTTGAGACCATGTAAATATTCTGTTCCCCATTAAAATTTTAACCAACAAATTTAGCATCTATTGATGATGCTTATCAGAATCAACTATGACAGTTGAAAATAGTAGTATTCTTTCTGCATTTACTAATTGACACTCTACTCTGAACAAGCTTTCCCTGTTTTCCTATGTATTTGTGTATAAATGTGTTTATTTCTTTAGTATCAGTATGGATTCATGGATTCCTGTTATTTATTTTGGTGTTCAACTGTCCTGAATTTGACCAGTGGGAGTCTCCTCAAGCTGGCTTCTCTTTCCTTATTTATTTATTTATTTAAGTTGAGGTCTCACTCTGTTGCCTAGACTGGAGTGCAGTGGCATGATCATGGCTCACTGCAGCCTCAACCTCCTGGGCTCAAGCAATCCTTCTGCCTCAGCTTCCCAAGTAGCTGGGACTACAGGTGTGTGTCACCATGCCTGGTTTATGTTTTTTATTTTTATAGAGACGAGGTCTTATTATGTTATCCAGGTTGGTCTCAAACTCCTAGGCTCAAGTAATCCTCCGGCCTCTGCCTCCCAAAGTGCTGGGATGACAGGCATAAGCCCTGACTAGACTTCCCTTTCCTTTTGACTGACCCTATCACTTCCTTACCTTGGGACCTCACTACATGTTTCAACTTCACTTATCCTTATGCTTCCCTTACCCTAACCCTGGAAACAGACATTTCTGCAAGAAGCCCCCTGGTTTCATTTAGAGGTGTAATTTGAAATGAGGATCCAGGCACTTGTCCAAAATCTTGATGGCCGAATGGAACACCCTTTTAATGAACTCCAACCTGCTACTCACATGGAAAACAGGCTTGCCATGCCCCAAGAAATCAACAAGGAATGGGTGTCAGGAGACGCAGCCAGTTTCTTCTCATCATTTTATATATTTATTTTACTCACACTGTACCTGCTAATCCCTATCTTTAAATACACACAATAACAGGACTATTCCAGGCAGCCACTTATGCAGGGGTGAGAAAGCATTATCCTGCTAACCTCAACCCAACTCTTAGGGCAACACAGGGACCACCTTTGAAAGGAAGACTAGCCAGACATTTGGCTTTTTTTTTTTTTTTAATAAAGACCCTTATGGACATAATCTGCCCCAAGGTCTTATAGTGGAGATTTAAGCCATGCTGCCTTTACCCAGCTGGTAACACAGTGGAACTCTGCCAGGGCTGGTGATAGTCCCACCCATGGTACCAGCTCTCAGGCCCCTCAGCACGCCCTCCAGCTCAAGCAGCTGAACACACTGGTGCACATGAGAAAGCCACGTCCTCATCTGCTCCCCCTTTCCTTCCCAGTTCTGGCACAAACTCCCAGGATATCCTCTGCATCAAGAGTTGTCACATTCACAGAAAGCCAACCACAGACTAAAGGGAATGAACCTCACAGCAATATCCTCATTCTTCAAGGGGAGGATCTGCAAGGCTGCCTTTTCTCTCTTTCGTTATTAAATTGCTCCATTCTGCGTTGGCGCGGTGGCTCACCCTTATAATCCCACCACTTTGGGAGGCCGAGGTGAGAGGATTGCCTGAGTCCACGGGTTCAAGACTAGCCTGGGCAACTTGGCAAGACCTCATCTCTACAATAAATCAAGAAAAATTAGCCGGGCGTAGTGGTACATGCCTGTAGTTCCAGCTAATTGGAAAGCTGAGGTGGAAGGATCACCTGAGCCCAGTAGGCCGAGGCTGCAGTGACCATGAGCATGCCATTGCCCTCCAGTGTGGGCGACAGAGAGAGACTCCGACTCAAAAAACAAAAAAAGAAATTGCTCCATTCCCTAAGTGAGCAGGAGATAGAGGCGGTGGCCAGTACTGGTGTTTTTGGCAGTAGAAGCTCCTTCACTCCTGGCATGATCTCCTTGCATAGTTGAGGTTGGGCAAAAGATATGCATTGTCAATTGCAGGTGGGGTCGATTTTAATGAACATGAAAATGTTGAGGCTCATTCTTGGCATTTGTCATTTTCACTTCCAAATCTACCACTTAAAACAAAAGCCAAAAACCCAAAAAAACCTTATAACCAGCTCAGAGGCTACAAGTGTTGCATAAACTTGTTCCTTACCAGAACTCTGTCATCTTCTTCTTTTTTTTAAATGAACATCAGGGGATTTTATTTAGAGCAAAATGAATCGCCTCTTTCATACATTATTTTCCTCCTGATTAAGAAATCAAGTAAATAAAATAACACAAGTAAAGCCCCCTCAAATCCCTTTCTCCCTTCTGCCTTCAGGTTAAGTGTTCTGTCTTTTATAATCTCAATACAAGGGAAATCTGCTAAGCATGTGTCTGATATTCTAGAGCTCATTTAAGTCCACTACGTGTTTGAAATACAGCAATATGTGGAAACACTTATACAAACTGTGGTCACAGAGCCCTTGTTCCCCACCCCCCCTCCCCAACATAACTTTCCTTTCTGCCAAGAAGTTTTTTGGCAGTTTTTAAAAGGTTCACTCTATTAAAAATGTTATAGACCAAATGGTTTTCCAATTGTCTTGACTGGGGGCACTGACTTAAGCCACAGAAGGAATGGTTGCAGAAGTTAGAGTGTCTCGTTTATTTACATAGAGGATCGCTGTTAATAGTCAGACACTACTCCAGAGAAGAGTTTATGTGTACAGTTCATAAAAAGGGAGTTAGCGGCAAAAATAAATGAGATAAAATTATTTATTTTAAACAAAGTCTCTTCAAAGTGAGGAGATGGGTTTCCAGCACCCCTTGTGTTTTAGAATGCCATATTTCCCTGTTTATGTGATTGTTGATGGCACTGGTGTGCCTCAGGGCGTTGCAGAGTACTTTATTAAAAGCTGCACAACCACCAGCTTTTCTTTTGTGGTCTTTCTGACACGACATTCCTTTCATCTAGTTTTGTTTCCAAAATATGTGTATGCAAATATCTAGGGAACACACCAAGTATTGCTTTTAAAATAGACATTTACCAAATTTGATCCATACTTCTGCCTTTGTGTTTTCTTTTCTCCCCACTCTAGAATAAGAAACTCCTTTACGAGAAGATGAAGGGAGGACAGAGACGCAAGCGGAGGGTAATACGTAGCTGGCCGGATTGTTGCTGGGATGCTTGGAGCTTTCTGAGCGGGGCAGTGGGCAAGCTGGAACTCTCGGTTGTTGAAAAGTCACAAAATCCTTTCTCATGCAATCCAGACAGTGTAGAACAGTGGCCCTATGTGATGAGGGCACCACCCAGAAAGGCTACCCTTGGTTTCTGCAACGGCTTCCCCGGGCTTTAGCACGTGATATTTTTAGTGGAATGCCCAGTTTGTGAAGATTCCATCACCTCCATTTCATTAAGGAAATGTGTATTTCATCCCTCCCATCTGTGTGGGTATGTGGGGAGTACACGAGGATGTGTTTGTCCTCAAAGGCAGTACATGAGGATGAGGGTCTGTCAGTCAGCGAGGGAAACTGACCACACATTTGTACCAGTTTTATAAAAACACAGCACAAGCCTGGGTGTGGTGGCTCATGCCTATAATCCCAGCATTTTGAGAGGCTGAGGTGAGAGGATTGCTTGAGCCCAGGAGTTTAAGACCAGCCTAGGCTACGTACCAAGACCTCTTCCCTAGAAAAAAAAGTTTAAAACTTAGCCAGGCATGGTGGCACTCATCTGTAGTCAGAGCTACTTGGGAGGCTAAAGCAAGAGGATCACCTGAACCCAGAAGGTTGAGGCTGCAGTGAGCCATGATCATGCCACTGTACTTCGAACCTGGGTGACAAGAGTGAGACCCCAGCTCAAAAAACAAACACACAAAAAACACAGCACAGGAACAGGGAAATGCTGAACTTCAAGCTCCAGGCAATAATTCTGAAGAAACGTGGGAGCAAAAGGTGAGACGAATAAATCTCATTTCCCCTGCATATCTTTTTTCTTGGCCATCCAGGTTGAGGCAAAATCCGCTAAGTCTATAATATTTGACGATTGAACTTACTGCAGACTGAGTTTTTAACCATCCCAAGGCTGCCCAAGGTGGGAACCTGCTCTGGGTGCTTCACATTTAGTTACTCCATATACAGTGTCACCTCACGTGAAGCTCAATGTCAAATTTGCTTTGGGTTTCCAATGCATTTTATGACATCAAGACTTAATAAATGATCAAGGTCCATTCTCTAATCCACTAGTACCCCACTAGACAGAAGAGCTTGGCTGTCTGCCTCTTTTTTCAATCAGATGTAAGGAAAACAAAAATTAAAAAACAGCTACTATTGAGTAGTATGAGAGAGGACCCATAAAAAAATTAGAATTATCTTTTGGAGGGTAGCCTCTGTAGCACTGGCTTCCCTACTAGGTAAGTGTTCTAGGAATCCATTGGCATCAGCATCAGTGTACCAGTTAGTGTAGTTATGAAAGGCTGTATTTGGCTTCAGTGATTTTTTTTTTTTTTCTTTTTTAGATTCTTTCGGCCGGGCTCAGTTGCTCAGCCTGTAATCCCAGCACTTTGGGAGGCCGAGACGAGTGGATTGCCTGAGCCCATGGGTTCGAGACCAGCCCGGGCAACTTGGTGAGACCTCGTCTCTACAATAAATCAAAAATTAGCTTGGAACTACAGGCCTGTAGTTCCAGCTGCTTGGAAGGCTGAGGCAGAAGGATCACCGGCACCCAGCAGGTCGATGCTGGGATGGCCATGAGCGTGCCACTGCACTCCAGCCTGGGTGACAGAGTGGGACTAGAACTCAAAAATAAATTAATTAATTTAATTAAATAGATTTTTTTCAATGCATTCGCCCATTTCATGATGGATGATTTATGAGCACACCTGCCCACACCATGCTGAGCATTCAGCAGTTTTTGATGAAAAACAGCATGACCCACATGCCCCCACCCTTCCTGTTCACCCGATCTCACCCTAAGCAACATTTTTTTTTGTTTCCCCAAAGAAAAAAGTCCACAAGGACAAACATTTTGCCAATGTGGAAGAGGTGAAACAACAAACAAACAAAACAGAAGTACTAAAAAGCAGAAGCACTAAAAATCATCAAAATTGAGTTCTAAAACTTTTGAGCCAGGCGCGGTGGCTCAAGCTTATAATCCCAGCACTTTGGGAGGCCGAGGTTAGAGGATTGCCTGAGTTCAGGGGTTCGAGACCAACCTGGGCAATTTGATGAGACTGCATCTCTACGCATCTAAATCAAAAAATTAGCCAGACATGGTGGCATGTACCTATAGTTCCAGCTACTTGAAAGGCTGAGGCAGAAGGATTGCCTGAGCCCAGCAGGTTGAGGCTGCAGTGGCCGTGAGCATGCAACTGCACTCCAGGTTGGGTGAGATTCTGACTCAAAAAAACAAACAAAAAAACCAAACAAACAAGTTTGAGCAGTAGAAAAGACGTCTCAATAGCTGTATTGCACCAAATGGAGAGCACTTTGAAGGTAACTGAAGTTTGAATATGTAAGAGTAAATACACAATTTTTTAATAAATAAATTCCGGGTTTTGGGGGGTTCCCCCTCCTAAAGTACTACAAGATAGTAATGTTTATAGTTAAGATATACAAACCTCACCATATGCCCAAGGCCACTGACTATTTATTCAGGAGCATGTGCCTGACTCCTCACAAAATCTAGGAATCTGGACAGTGGTAATTGTGGCCATTCTGAATAGTTTTGCCAAATCCAGTCAGGGAGTGTTTTCAGAGGTGTGGATTTTCTGGCCTTAGCATCAGTCTTCAGGCCCCCACAACAGAGGGTTCCAAACCTCTGTGCTTCCTGACAAAACACAGATGACCCACAGAAATTTTCTATGTGAGAAATAGAAAATTTTTACCTCTGGAAATAGAGGTTTTTGGGAGCGTTAGCAACATTATTAGGGGTTTTTCTTGGTGATTACAGCTTCCAACAGCAGATGGTGACAGAAAGAGTCCAAAGGGTATAATGTGGTCTTGAGAGAACATCAAGAAATTCTATTCTAGGAGCTTAGAATACACATAATTTACCAGTAAGATGACTTGAATATCTCCCCACGGCACAACAAGAACATTTCCAAATAAGACCAATGACTGACCCAAAATGAATAATTTCACATGAAGCTTTAATCGTCTCTACTTCTGGGTCACCATTCCTTTTGCCCTGACTCAGTAGATGCCCATGGGTCATGATTTGGGTTTTTCCATGAGACTAGTGATTACCAAAACTCAGAATTCTGGCTAAGACACATGCTATAAAGGATTTCACTTTAGCCTCAACTTCCTCCTCATAGGAAAGGCTTAGAATTTATGAAAAGAAGGGTCACTTTGACCCAGAGATATCAAATCTGTTCTATTCTCAGGCATCTAGAAAGACCCATTCTCATACCATAAGCCATGGGCCTCTCTGGACCCATGGGGAAAAAGAAGTTGTCTCCCCCATTGTCGGGCCTCAGATGGTGTTCCCAATCTTGACTGAAGACCTTAACCATGCCCTCAAGTACATGAATAAATATAAAGAGGCTGAGGCGAGAGGATTGCCTGAGCTCAGGGGTTCGAGACCAGCCTGGGCAACTTGTCAAGACCTCATCTCTAAGATAAATCAAAAAATTAGCTGGATGTGGTGGTTCACACCTATAGTTCCAGCTACTTGGAAGACTGAGGCAGAAGGATCACTTGATCCCAGCAGGTTGAGGCTGTGGTGGCTATGAGCATATCACTGTACTTCAACCTGGGTGACAGAGTGAGACTCCAACTCAAAAAAAAAAAAAAGAAAGAAAGAAATTATGGACTGGCTTTTTTTAAAAAATCAAGTCTTTCTCCAATGAAGTTCATCATCTGTTGTAGGTTTCCAGAGCACATCAAAAATAAGGATCCAATCCCAATGGTTCTTCCAGTTCTGAGATGGGAATGCATTCTGTGTAACTAACCAGTCTCTTGCCCAAGTGAGAAAGCAAATATGTAGGTGCCTTGAGTTCTTCAGAGCATAATTAAAACCAAGACTTACTATTATTATTACTCCTAAGTGTTGGGTTTAATAATAATAGTTAAACATTTATTTTAAAACTTCATATGATTGCTCCTTTTTCTTTCTCATTAATTTTCCTTTCCTCCATTCTAACCTTTGGTATTTTCTTGGTCTGGGCAGAAGAACTTTCTCCTATGAAAATCTCTTACCTATAGGGATTCTCTCCAAAGTTACAAGTGAGCACCAAATAGTTTTAAGCAACTTTCTACACTTGCTCAAATCTAACTGAATTCCTAGTTGCTTCACAAATAAAAGGTCAATTTAACTTTAAATGACTGCAAACTTTTTTTTTTTTTTTTTTTTTTTTTTTTTGAGTTGGAGTCTCACTCTGTCGTCCAGACTGGAGTGCAGTGGCCGCTTCCGGCCACCGCAGCCTCGACCTGCTGGGCTCCGGCAATGCTTCCGCCTCAGCCTTCCGAGTAGCCAGAATTACAGGCATGCGCTACCATGCCCGGCTGATTTTTTGATTTATTGTAGAGATGAGGTCTTGCAGCCCAGGCGGGTCTCGAACCCGCGGGCTCAGGCAATCCACTCACCTCAGCCTCCCAAAGGCGCGGGATTAGAGGCTGAGCCACCGAGCCCAGCTGACTGCAAACTTTTTAACTCTCAAACTATATGTAGCTAATATTTGAAATCTACTATTTATCTCAATGAACAATTTATTAACCTTTTAATCTCATATTTGATAAACAAAAACATCTCATATCCTTTTAACACATTTGAATTTTCAAATAGATGTTATTACTAAAAAAAAAAGTTTGTGATATTGAATATACTTTTTCAGCCCAACTTGCTCCACTTACCCAAAGATTCTGATATGATCCCCCGGGATAGACCAAACCACTGTCAATGACAAAAAGAATTTTCAGTATTTTAAATATTTTAAGGAAGACTGCCCAGCAAGGTGCTATCTTGTAACATGGCACTCTTCAAATATATGAGGACATTGTTCACTTTGTAATTCTTACCTTGTTTATGATGAATTTTTGCAGAGTTGAACCTTTCATGATTCATGCTTTTACCAGTCAGAATGTGAAGGGACATTTACAAACACTAAACTCGAGTTTCATTTCTTCTCTTTTGGAGAATTTCTGCTCATCTTTCAAAAGAGTCATGGCAGGCCATGTCCCATGGTCAATAGAGATCTCCCTCCACCCCCGAACTACCTTCATTTGTTCTCAGGGACTCAGCATGCAACAGGATGGCTGACCATTTGTAACTACAGCTTCTTTCTTATATTTTTGTTCCAATATTGGAAGACAACTGCAATAAACATCGTCCAAAACTTTTGAATTTTTTTCTGCTTACTAAAGACTATTTCATAAAACTTCAATTACTCATTCAAATCCAAATCTCAAAAAATAGATATGTATTAGAGAAGGAATGAAAAAACCTTTACTCATTCAGAATATCAAGAAATGAAGGAGATTTCAGAGTATGGAGTTTTGAATTAAAAAAAAAAAGTTCCAGATACTTTCTTCTTTCCTTCAGTTTTTGAATTTGACTGAGGGAAGGTAAAAATAATTGCTAGAGCCCCTAATGCATTCCCTTTAGTAGAATACTATCATAGAGGAATCATTAAAGCTGGGCACGGTAGCTCAAGCCTGTAATCCCAGAACTTTGGGAGACCAAGGCCTGAACACAGGGGTTCGAGACCAGCCTGGGCAACTTGGTGAGACCTCATCTCTACAATATATCAAAAAATTAGCTGGGCATGGTGGTGCACGCCTGGGGTCCCAGCTGCTTGGAAGGCTGAGGTGGAAGGATCACCTGAGCCCAACAGGTTAAGGCTGCGGTGGCCGTGAGCATGCCACTGCACTCCAGCCTGGGCAACAGAGTGAGATGCTAACTCAAAAATAAAAAAAAGAAGAAGAAGATGAGGAAGAATCAGTTATAGCAACAGCATGAGCAGTGACCAGTCTTCTTCAGATGCAAATTCCCACCTGACCCTATTCTGTCTTCTTCTTTAGAACATTCTTCTTGTAAAATAGTTTAAGGCATTTCAGATTTTCCCACCTAAATAGGGCCATAGAATCATTATTCTTTTTCATGTGGAACTTGATATCCAAGTTAGTAGTGAGAGCTTATGAGCTGGTTCACTCCAAATCTTTGTGCCAAAAATAATAACTTTTTTAAAAGATCACATTGCATCTAATAAAGAACTCTAGTTGTGTGAGAGACACAGAGACATCTCCAAGTCAGACAGTGTTTAATAGGCCACTGAGTTATTAATCAGTGCACTGCAGTAGTCATTTGGTAGGTACCACTCTTAGTTGGTTGTTAACCCAAAAGGCCAACAATAATTCTTGCTCACTTCTTTTCTGAGATATCTGTATCTGATGTTCCCATATTTTTTTCAGAGTGTCAATCCATATCTACAAGGCCAGAGACTGGACAATGTTGTTGCAAAGAAGTCCGTTCCCCATTTTTCAGACGAGGATAAGGACCCAGAGTAAAGAGAAGATGCTGGGTGGAAGCCATGCTGCCTGTTAGGCCTCAGTATCGCTTCTGTGCACGTGTTCTTAGAGCCCCCCCCACCTCCCCACCGTGAATGGCTGCATGTTTCTTACATAGATAATTATGGATGAAAAGCAAGCTGTGTTATGATATTGCATTGTCTTCACACTGATGGCTCTGCTTTCTGCTAAATTAGAATAAGAGCTTTTATTGTTTTTTCATTTTAATGTGAATTTGCAATGATCACTACAATTAACATGTAAATGTCAACAACAGTAAAAGCAAGGGTATGAAATGTCCAGATTTCTTGGAGTTTAAAATGGTGTTTGGGGTTGTACTGTTTTCTGTTTTGGTCAAGTCTAAAAAGCTGGCATTTGATTGCTACACCAGTAAAAGAGTCTGCACTCAAAAGGAGGAGCTGACACTTCTCACTTGGCTTCATCTTAATAAATATGTATGCAAGCATTGGTGTGTGGAGTTTTTTTACTTGGGGCATTATAAAGAACAGTCTCATCTACATAGATGATTTTATCTGACCCTAACAACAATGCTGTGAACTAAATGGGTCTGGCGTTATCCCCATTTTACAGACCGTAGAAAGGAAATAGTTCAACTCACCATAGGGAGCAACCAGCAAAATCCAGAATGGGGAGACAAGTAGTCTAGCTTTTTTCAACCAAATAACAAGGGGAAAAACGGTGAAGGACCATAAAGATGTCAAAAAGGGCTGGGCTCAGTGGCTCAGCCTGTAATCCCAGCACTTTGGGAAGCTAAGGCGAGTGGATTGCCTGCGCCCACGGGTTTGTGACCCACCCGGGCAACTTGGTGATACCTTGTCTCTACAATAAATCAAAAATTAGGCTGGTGTGGTAGCACGTGCCTGGCTACATAGAAGGCTGAGACAGAAGGATCACCAAAGCCCAGCGGGTTGACGCTGGGGTGGCCGTGAGCGTGCATGCCACTGCACTCCAACCAGGCTGGGCGACGGAGTGAGACTCCAACCCAAAACAAAAAAATGTCAAAAACAAGCCAGGCACGGTGGCTCACAACTGTAATCCCAGCACCTGCCTAGGCAAAAAGACCTTGTCTCTACAATAAATTAAAAAATTAGCTGAGCATGGTGGCGCATGCCTATAGTTCCAGCTACTTGGAAAACTGAGGTGGAAGGATTGAGTGAGCCCAGGAAGTCGAGGCTGCGGTGGCTGTGAGCATGCCACTACACTCCAGCCTGGGTGACAGAGTGAGACTCTGACTCAAACATTTAAAAAAAAGACAAAAGTTGTATGAAACAAATATAATGTGTGTGGGTCTCATTTGTATCCTAACTCGAACAAATCAAAATAAGAAAAACGTTAATCATTCACCTGGGGAAGTTTGAGTAGGTATTTGATGCACTATTAGTTTTGTTTTTGTTTTTTAAATTGAAGTCTCATTCTGTCGCCCAGGCTGGAGTGCAGTGGCATGTTCATGGCCACTACAGCCTCCACCTGCTGGGCTTAGGCGATCCTTCTGCCTTAGCCTTCCAAGTAGCTGGAACTACAGTTGCACACCACCACATCCGGCTACTTTTTTTATTGTATAGATGAGGTCTCACCAAATTGCCCAGATTGGTCAATCCTCTTGCCTTGGCCTCCCAAAGTGCTGGGATTACAGGCTGAGCCACTGCACCCAGCTAGGGTGCACTATCAAAGTGCTACCTAGTATCAGAATTACGACTATGTTTTTTTAAAAGTACCCTTATTTCTTAAGGTTAAATATTGAATTACTTACAGATTAAATGATACGATGTCTTGGATTTGCTTTAAAATAATCCAGTGGTAGCGATGTGGCAAGGAGCAGGAGGGATATCCATTAATCAAGATTGACCATCCATTGATAACTGTTGAAACTGGTTCAAGGGTACCTCAGGGTTCATTGTACTTCTATTTCTATGTTTGTGTATACTTGAAATTTTCCAGCAAAGGTTAAAAAGTAAGAGTAGTTCATGGAAAGCATTAACTTTCATGAAGTTCAAATAAATTTCATGCCTGATGAAGGCAGTAACTGCTGGAAGTAGCAATGTAGGACAAGGTAGAAAGTTCTACTGGATAAGGCTGTGCAAAATGTGAGGAAGCACAAATAAAGATTAATAAGGAGTTTACCCAGGGCGCTGTTGAAGGAAGTAGCAGAGAGGCTCATGGGAGAGAAAATCTGGTTGGGGTTAGCAGTAGTGAACTAGATCGTGAGTGGTCAAAGTGACTGGGAGGAGAAGGGATATTAATGGATAAAGAAAGGAAACTTGGCAGTTTCCTGCCAAGGAAGGAGGGCCTCTACCAGACTGATAGACTCAGAAAGGCCATTTCTTTCTGAGTGGAGTCTGGGCAGCAAGCAACTACGCAGAGACACACTGCTTTGCCTGGGGGCTGTGAAGAGTCATTCCCTCCTGTCTCTGTCTATCAGTTTTTCCACAGTGCTCCAGCCAAGGGCTTTTGATGGTTGGAGTCATCCTGGGGAACATGTGGAGAACAAAAGAAAAGCATGAGCAGTAGCCTGAATATAAGGCACAGGGTGCTAGCACCACAGCCATTCTTTCTGACTGAACTTCTGCTGTGAGCACAGCCAGCTGGAGGTCCCCAGAGCAGTTATGCAGTAGGAGAGAAGTTTCTTCAGATGAGAATTTCCTCTGTTCTTGCCACTGGAGGGGAGGAGGGCTGGGAGGGAGAGAGAAAGAGAGGAAAAGGAGAAAAAGGAGAAAGAGAGAAATAGATTGTTAAGTGTTTTCCACAGCTTTTGTGCAAAGCCATCTTCCCCTCCTCACCGCTTTCAAAGTGAGTCACATGCTGGGTCATCAGGCTGAGTATTCTAAGGATGGTTTTTCAAAATGTATTTGCACCTAGCAATGCAAAATGTTGCAGGACACACCTGGGATTCCTGATAGGACCAATTCTGAGTTTGGAGTGTGTCAAGATTCACAGAGACATGTCACAGATATCAGCCACAGGCTTAAGGCCAGGGGAACAGAAGTCTCCAGATTCACTACCAGGCACAGAATCACATGGTGATCACTAAGCGGCCACCGCCTAGGCCCAAGGGGACGGGGGACAGGAAAATGGGAACACATTTAAAATAGATTGTCTGCTACTTGGTTCCAGTTCCTGCTACTTGGAAGGTTGAGGCAGAAGGATCATCAGAGTCCAGCAGGTTGTCACTGGGGTGGCCATGAGTGTGCCACTGCAATTCAACCTGGGCGACAAAGTGAGACTCCAACTCAAAAAAATAAAAATAAAAATAGGCCAGACGGTGGTCCAAGCCTACAATCCCAGCACTTTGGGAGACTGAGGCGAGAGGATTGCCTGAGCCTGCGGGTTCAAGACCAGCCTGGGCAACATGGTGAGACCTCGTCTCTACAATAAATCAAAAAATCAACCAGGCGTGATGGCGAATGCCTGTAGTTCCGGCTACTTGGAATACTGAGATGGAAGGATCACCTGAGCCCAGAAGGTTGAGGCTGCGGTGGCCGGGAGCGTGCTACCGCACTCCAGCCTGGGCAACAGAGTGAGACTCCAACTCAAAAAAAAAAGAATGAATAAAAAATAAAATAGATTGTCAGCTAAAAGAACTCAATCTTTTTGGGAAGATTGTAAGGGAGAGCGTGGTTGAGGGGAGGGCATGGTTGATGACCTCTCATATCATACTTTTTTGTGTTTTGGACCTCACACATACTTCCATACAGTCCCTGTAGGGACATAATAATAGGAATTACTATATATACACACAGAATATTCTCTATAACGTGGTTCATTTAATCTTCCCTCTTGACACTTTATAGATAAGCCTTTGAGGCTGAAGGGTTGCATGGCTTAAGACTCTACAACTACCAAGGGGCAGAGCTGAAATGTGAACTTAGATCTCTTGAACGCCATAGTTCGTTCTCTCCCCTGTACCACACTGCTACATGTTAAAAGAAAATTAAATGTAACAGGCAAATTAAATGTAACAGAGTTGGCTGGGCTTGGTGGCTCAGCCTGTAATCCCAGCACTTTGGGAGGCGGAGGTGAGTGGATTGCCTGAGCCCATGGGTTTGAGAGCAGCCCAGGAAACTTGGCGAGACCTCATCTCTACAATAAATCACAAAACTTAGCTGGGCATGGTAGCACGCGTCTGCGTTTCGGCTACTTGGAAGGCTGAGGCGGAAGGATAGCTGCAGCCCAGCAGGTTGACGCTGGAGTGGCTGTGAGCATGCCACTGCATTCCAGCCTGAGCAACGGAGTGAGACTCCAACTCAAAAAAACAAAAACCAAAACAAAAAACCTAACAGAGTTTAACTAAACTGAGAATCAGGTAACCCTCAGAATCCTAGAAGATCCAGAGAAAACTCCAAGTTGAGGCTGCGATGAGTCATGATCATGCCACTGCACTCCAGCCTGAGTGACAGAGGGAGACCTGACTCAAAGCAACAACAAAACAAAAAATAGACTCCAGGGCTACCATGTGGTCAAAGAAGGTTTGTGGACAGAAAAAGGAAAGTGACAAACAGAAAACAGGAGTGAGGTACAGAAACAGACAGACTGGTGATGCTGGCAGTTACCTTACTTGAACAGTTTGAACAGTTGGCTACCTTTGGTCAAAACTCAGTGATTGGCACAGAGTAGGTTACAGTCTCTTTACACTTCCAATTAGGTGATAGTGCACTGTGGACAGAGAAACCTCTAGGTTGAATTTAAAATATGTAAGGTAGCAGCTTTAGGCTAGACTTAATTTAACATTCCCAATATTTTTCTGCATAAATATGCCTGTCTCATTCTATTGGGTTATAAACTCCTTGAGTCCATAGACTGTCTTTCATTTTTCTTTTTATGCCAATATCTTGCATAGGGCCTGACAAGGGCAATAACTGTTTGCCAGATGAATAAACATCATGGAATGTTTTAAAGAAGCCATAAAAAGTCATTAGGACATTGTGGCTCACGCCTATAATCCCAGCACTTTGGGAGGCCGAGGCAGGAGGATCATTTGAAGCCAGGAGTTCAAAACCAGACTGGGCAACCAAGTGAGATCCCCATCTCTACAAAAAAAATTAAAAATTAGCCAGGCGCTATGGTGCATGCCTGTAAGTCCCAACTACTTGGGAGGTTGAAGTGGGAGGATCATTTTCCCAGAGGTTGGGGAGTTGAGGAAAGTTTAAGCATCTTAGACTATGTGTAAAGAGGAAAGGGTGTTTTTATCTCTCACTCTAGTTGGGTTTACAGATTGACTTTTAAGTTGTATATGTGATTCTCTGGTCTTTTTTAGAATCTGCCATTAGAACTACCCACTACTTTCCTAAGTCAATGCCCAAATGTTGGCATTTTGGGAAGTGTCAAGGCACAGAGTTTCTACCAAACATCTCAATTTTCTGCCCACCATTGATTACCATGCATACCTCACTTATTAGGGAGATAAACCAGATCAGTGCAAGGGTTCTGTTCACCATGAGGATAGATCTGTGGGCAGCCACAGCATTGGTCCCAATGTGGGTTTTTATGGGCCATTGTTCCTCTGACCATGGGATAGTGAATGCCATCCCTTAACTAGTAACAAATGCTAAGGCAACATCCATGGGAATTAGAACAGAGAGATCTTGAGAAACATTGGCCAATCAATGGGGAACTTGCTTAGAGGATAGGGGTCAGGGGAGTACCTGGGTTATCCCTGCTCAAAAGCAACTCTGAGACATTCTTCACAAATCTATTGACCTACCTAGCCAGGAGTATATCTTGAAAAAGCAACATTCCCTGAAGTCTCCCAAGACCTGGGTTTTACACAACGACCTAGGCCTGGCAGGATTTGGGGGTGCTTGCTCTCCACGTACCTGATTTCTTGTTTCTAAAGGAAAAAAGAGACTTTACCAAGACTTTTTGGCTGCCAGGCTGCTCTTCCAAAACAGTTTGGTGGCCGGGTGTGGTGGCTCAAGCCTGTAATCTCAGCACTTTGGGAGGCCGAGGTGAGAGGATTGCCTGAGCCCACAGGTTCGGGAACAGCCTGGGCAACTTGATGAGACCTCATCTCTATGATAAATCAAAAAATGATCCGGGCATGGTAGCGCACGCCTGTGGTTTCAGCTACTTGGAAGGCTGAGGTGGAAGGATTGCCTGAGCCCAGAAGGTTGACGCTGGGGTGGCCATGAGCGTCCCACTGCATTCTAGCTTGTGTGATAGGGTAAGACTCCAACTCAAAAAAAAAAAAAAAAATATGGATCAGAAACATATGGATCACATTTCCTTCTAAATACACATGGATTTGGCAATTAAAAGAAAATGTGTAGAATATAGTAGATTTGGTGGCTAGAAAGCTCTATGAGAGGCAAGAGTCAATGAAAATAATCATAACTAGTGAAAGAAAGCTGGATTGCTAATAGGCACAGAGAAACCCATGGGGAAAGTCTGTAAGAGATTTGTGGATGTCAGCTCTTGACTTCCGAAGATCATAAGCAAAGGCAGGGTGTTTGCAAAGATTCTAGTAGAAACATACCCTTGAACTTGGGTTTGAAACATATTTACTTATAAGTTGTAAAGAAAGAACCTTTTAGAAAAGAGTTGCTACAAGATGGGCTGAGATAGACTTAATAAATAACTCATCCTAATAAACTGAATGGCTGGGCATGGTGGCTCCTGCCTGTAATTCTAGCACTTTGGGAGGTGGAGGCGAGAGGATTGCCTGAGTCCAGCGGTTCTAGACTAGCCTGGGCAATATGACGAGAACTTGCCTCTACAATACTTTTTTTTTTTAAAGAGAGAAAGCAGGGTTTATTAAGAGAACAGAAAACCACCCACAGTCGGAGGGGACACAAGAGTGGTGCCCCAATTTTTTTTTTAATTAGCCGGGCGTGGTGGCACACGCCTGTAGTTCTAGCTACTAGCTACTTGGAAAGTTGAGGAGAAAGGATCGCCTGAGCCCAGCAGATCAAGGTTGCGGTAGCCATGATCGTGCCACTGCACTCAAGCCTGAGTGGCAGAGTGAGATTCTGATTAAAAAAACAACAACAAAAAGCAACAAATTGACTGTTCTATTGCTTGATGAATTTATGTGACGGTAGAACTTGTGAATAAGCTATTCCCTCCAACAGAAACCAAAAATATATGCACAGAAAAAAAAGTTCGTAATAACTCTTAGCAACAGCAACTTTTTATTAAGGAGTAAGAAACTTCTTTTTTTTTTGAGTTGGAGTCTCACACTGTCGCCCAGACTGGAGTGCAGTGGCCGCTCCCGGCCACCGCAGCCTCGGCCTGCTGGGCTCCGGCGATCCTTCTGCCTCAGCCTTCCAAGTAGCTGGAACTACAGGCGCACACTACCATGCCCGGCTAATTTTTTTTAAGTTTGTATTGTAGAGATGAGGTCTCGCCAAGTTGCCCAGACAGGACTTGAACCCGCGGGCTCAGGCAATCCACTCACCTCAGCCTCCCAAAGGCGTGGGATTACAGGCTGAGCCACCGAGCCCAGCTAGAAACTTCTTAATAAAAAGCCCATTTGGCAATAGTAGCAATTTCCCCACAAGCAGGCCATCATATGACTTTTCCATCTTTTGGTGTCACTTTCCTTGGCAAGATTCATCACAATTCCATTCATTTATTCATTCAGCAGTAGCTTATCAAGGACCTATTCCAGGTGCTAAATATGGAGCTATACTCTGAGTTTGGAGAGTTTTATACAAAGGTGTATATGTAGTTTAAAGCATGTTTGAAAAACTAAATCTTCAGTTTGTGCTTGATAGCATACCATCACAGTTTAACAGAGTAGTTAGGTGCAAAAACTTTGTAATTAGATGCCCATTTGACCCTGGGTTCTGGGACTTACAAGTTGTGTGTGACCTTGTCAAGTAATCCCATCTCACTGAACCTTAGTTGTTTTATCTAACCAGTGGGAAAGGTAATAATGCTTGCTCCAGCAAATTGATGTCACGATAAATTCTTTGCAATGCAGCACCTGTATTAAACCTCCATTTGGATGCCAAATTCAGAGTTTGTCAGATTTCGGTGCAAGAAACAAATTCTTTACTATGGATATTTCCAGATGAAAGGGGCTTATTAAAAGGAATTACATGCTTACAAAATTATTTAAAGATGTGGAGCAGGAGGCAGAGATCCATAGGTGAGTTTACCAGCATAGCTAGAACCCCGAGGTCCAGAAGTGACAGCTGGTATCGCTGCCACACCATACTACTACCACTGATACATGACACTCTTAAAGTCATTGTCTTTTTTTTTGGAGTTGGAGCCTCACTCTATCATCCATGCTGGAGTGCAGTGGCATGCTCATGGCTACCGCAGCCTTGACCTGCTGAGCTCAGGTGATCCTTCTGTCTCAGCCTTCCAAGTAGCTGGAGTTACAGGCATGTACGACCATACCAGTCTAATTTTTTGATTTATTGTAGAGACAAAGTCTCGCCATGTTGCCCAGGTTGGTCTTGAACCCCTTGGCTCTGTCAATCCTCTCATCTCCACCTCCCAAAGTGCTGGAATTACAAGCATGAGCCAATGTGCCTGGCCAAAGTCATTCTCGAGACTGACGAAGTTGCCAGCAGTTACTATCTCTCATAGCAAAAATAGCAGCAGAAAAATAGTTGTGTTTTTTTTTTCTTTCTTTCTTCCAACTTCAAAATCTTGTGGGCATGCATTTACTTTTTATTTCGGTTAACTTCCAGGATCCTACCTGCCAGGGAGTCAGTTATCATGTATATTTTCCAAATAGAGGTGATCCAACCACAGGTAAGTTGAATGCTCTGTCAAAAGTCAAAGTAGAGCCCAATTGTCCAGTTCTCAGTTTCGCATCCATTCACTGTCTTATAATAGCTCCAAGGGGAAAAAAGTAATTGCAGTATTTTAGAGACTACTTTTTTCAGCTTTCTTGTTTGATCAAATAAGAAAGCATGTTCTAAATAAGAAAAGCAACTACAGCAAAGATATAAACCCTCAAATTTTATCATTAGTATTGACATAGGAACTACCACCCTGATCCCAGGTGTACAATGGTATGAATGAGAAAGGTAAAGCTAGAGGCTTATCTCCATTTTTTCACAATGCTTCAATTTTGTTGTTGATTTTCATGTTGGGCTGTTAGCTTATTTATCTTTCTCAGATTTGGGGAGATTTCAGGTTGGGTGATGCTATTTTAGAATTTTAGGTAGTTAGTGGTGTTGAGCTTCGGTGCAAATAGAATAAAGCATCATATGTAGATAGCACCAGTTATCCAAAAAGGTCAAATTACTTTGCAACTCTTTCATCATACTCCTGATGCTAACTCTGAGAGATGTTAGCATAGGAGAAAGGTGGTCATTTTCACTGTAACAGCAGATGAATTTAGGGAGTGACCAGGACCAATGAGAAAGTCAGAAAGAGACTTGAGAGCTGTCTCAACACACTATTCCCTCTCCCCCGACCAACAACTCATGAAAAAAACTTTCAAATCACTTTTTACATATGCTTTGACTGTTGATTCATCAAAGATGTCTTCAATAGATTCACAACTCAAACCACATTGCAGCATTTTTTTAAGTAGAGTATTGAAAATATGAAGACAGTATTTCTTCTATTTTTGAAAACGGGTGTGTTTGATACCAAACACTGTCAGCAGTTAATACCATTGCTGTTTGCTGATATACTCAGATCAGCTGGGCATACAACCAAAGCCTGTAACTTTCCTGACAGAAGTATTATCAGATGCTCTCAAATGTAGTTTTGCTTTCTTCCTTCACATCATAAGGAAAAGAGCTTATTTTGGATATGTTTTACGAACACTGAACAGTGTAAACAGCTTTTCCAAGAGGCCAAAGTGTTTTCCTCTTGATTCACTGCGGATGCCCACAAGAGTATCTATCTCCTTTTAAATTAAAGCAAATTCTTCCTGCTAAGTCAATTTACATATTTTTATCACCGCTATTTTCAATAAGTAACTTTTCTTTCTGAAAATTCATTTCCCTTTGCCCTAACCTTTTTGTGATCTTGAGAGAAAAAAAGCAGAGTTCATTTAAAACACTCTTGTTTATGATGGAAAAACCACAAGCTTTTTGTGATGCTAAGCCACTCACAGAAAGAGAAGCTGAACTTCAGAGTATTTTGTGTTTGGAGAGAAGTTTCACCAAGGAGAATGGGCTCATTTTAATTCAATATATTATAGGAAGGAAAAGATCAAGGAAGAGTTGGTCTTAAAACTGTCAAAATATAAGAATCTGATGGGAAGAAAGAAGGAAAACAGAGCAGTTGAAAATGCAAAGATAAAAGAGCTGGATCCAGACATGTCTATGTAATTTCCCAGAAATGGAAATTGTACTGGCAATTTGGAAAGAGATATCGAAAAACAATATGCATTAAATGTTGAGCGTTTCTTGCAACAATGAACTTGGAAGACTCTTAGAACACATGGCATAATGGTTTCATGATTCATCTATCCTTGGTGACTGATTAAGGGAGAAATCAAGCTTCATGAGGAATTAAACACATAAACACACAAGCAGAAGTGAAACACTTTTTCAGAAAAATACTCTGGTAAGCTACTAGGTCATCGGCAAGTAGTAACTAATTCAGTCTATGAAATTCACATTGGGCTATATCGCACATGTAATCTCCTTTAATTCTTCAATAACTCTATGACGTAGGTCATTTTCCCTGGTTCCTGACAGCACAAGAGTGGACTTCTCGAAAGTTGTTTAGCTAGTTAATGGTGTTGAGCTTAGGTGCAAATAGAATTCTTTGCACTACACCAGTGATTCCTACACGTGGCTGCTTATCAAAATCATCTGGAGAGCTTTGTAAAAATACAGATTATTGGGCCCAGCCCAGGAAATTATGATTCAGTAGTCTAGACCATGCTCTGGGAATCTTTTTTTTTTTTTTTTTTTAAGTTTCTCCAGTGACTCTGATACTCAATTTGGGGAAACTGCACACAATTGCAACCAGAGCTGGTGTGAGAGTGGGTGATGATAAGAGTCCTGGAGAGATGCGAGTAGAATACAAAAACTCCAGTGCTTTAAAAGCAGAGTGCTAAGCTACATCCAGTCATAATTACTGTCACAAAATTCTACCAGATCTGAAAAACATGCTTTAGCTTCACCTGAATATATTTCTAAGACCCCAGACCTTTCCTAATCAGCCCGTCTCTTCCCAGTTGGCTCTTCCAAAACCTCTGCTGTGGTTTAGAATGATGCTTCCAGAAGCCTCACAACCATGATAAAAGGCTGTTGCTACTCCCTGTTTCCTCAAGATGAATTGTAATGAGATCATTAGTCCTCCATCAATAAATAGCAAAGGGAGAGGCATTTGGAACTGTGGATGCTCTTCAAATGTATTTAGCTGGGCTGGGCTCAGCGGAATACTAAATACTCGTTTTGGGAGGCCAAGGTGAGTAGATTGCCTGAGCCCGCAGGTTCGATACCAGTCCGGGCAACTTGGCGAGAGCTCGTCTTTACAATAAATCAAAAACTAACCAAGCATTGTAGTTCCAGCTACTTGGAAGGCTGAGGTAGAAGGATTGCTGGAGCCCAGCAGATGCTGGGGTAGCTGTGAGTGTGTCACTGCACTCCTGCCTGTGCAACAGATTAAGACACCAACACTAAAAAAGGAAAAAAAAGAAAGAAAAAGAAACATACTTAGCTAGTTACTTGACTCTGTTTCAAAAAGGATTAAAAAATAAAATCAGTGGCAAAATGTGCATAAGTCCTTGCCACATACCCAAATTACTATTTCTCTTATCCAATATTGCTTTCTTCCTTTGTGTCTTATTTCACCAAGCTAGGAAAACTAAACCATCTTCCTAAAACAAATCTTTAAAGCTTCCCAGAAACACGAGGCAATAATACATTATTTATTTCTCATGAAACTCTACTGTGATATTTTTAGTAGGGAGAATGCTATCCTACTTGATCAACCATAAAACTTAACTTACTTCTTTGGGTTCTGAGGGATGTTATCTCCTGACAGGTTTTACAAGGTGAACTTATTGGGGTGCAGCTGAAGTTTCCAGCTTGAGACTGCACCATCCTTGCCTTGGCTGTTTCTCCATGGACTGCTCACCCAGAGCACAGGAATGTGTTCTCTGATTCCATAACAAAATTAAGGACCAGGGCTCCTGGAGGGTGCAGATCCAGAGGCCCTCGAGGCTCAGTTCTCCAACTAATTTCCCTTAAAATGCAGAAACCAGAAAAGGAGGCAAGGAGAAAAGGGGGCTAGAGTAAGGTTATAGCATGAAGGAGAATGCGAACAACTGTGCTTTTTGTCTATTCATTCAACTAATGTCTGTGAGCATCTAGTATACTCCAAGCACCATGTAGAGACTGGGGAGACAGGGGGTCACCCAGAGATGGTTCTTGCCCTCATAGAGCTCACTGGGGGGAAGAGACAGATGAAAACCAAATCAATTCACAAATTGTATGATTTAAAAATTTGTTTGAGACCAGCCTGGGCAACTCTACAATAAATTAAAAAATTAGCTGGGCATGGCGGCATGTGCCTGTAGCTCCAGCTACTTGGAAGGCTGAGGCAGAAGGATCGCCAGAGCCCAGCAGGTCGCAGCTGTGATGGCTATGAGCATGCCACTGCACTCCAGCCTGGGCAACAGAGTGAGAAACCAACTAAAAAAAAAAAAAAGAAAGAAAGAAAGAAAGAAAAAGAAAATGTGATAAGAGCTAGGAAGAAAGGGTGTAGGCAAAGGAAGCGTATGGCCTGGATGCTCACTCCAGTTGCTGTGTGTCAGCATCAGTGGAAGTGGGGAGGGCAGGAAAAAAGCAACTGCAACTGTCCAGGTGAGAAATGACCGTGACCTGGACTTGGGTGGGGACATTGACGGGACGAGATGGACTCCGTAGTAAACTGCCACAACCACATTTGGATAAGCTCAATTTGGCCCTTTGTTCTTCTGACACAGTTCCCACAGGTAATGGGATGAAATAGAAGACTGAGGTGGAAATGATGAGCAGACAGGGAGCACTTTAGTTACGATTCACCTCAGCCTGCACCACAGGGACCCATAGATGAGGCAGGAAATACTTCCTACACCCACGGAGTCCACGTTGCATTGAAGGAGATGCACCCAGTATACGTATAACGACAATAGAGCAAAAATACAATCATGGAAAATGCGAAAGAATCTGAGGAGGCTTGAAGTCTTGAGTAGAAATTCAACCCAAAGAGTCAAGGATGGGAATTCTTAGGAAAAGGAGAAGTGGAGTAAAGGCATAGAAGTGTAATCTCAAGCCGGGCTCGGTGGCTCAGCCTGTAATCCTGCGCCTTTGGGAGGCTGAGGTGAGTGGATTGCCTGAGCCTGCGGGTTCAAGACCCGCCTGGGCAGCGAAATCTCATCTCTACAGTTAAAAAAAAAAAGAAAAACCAGCTGGGCGTGGTAGCGCATGCCTGTAATTCTGGCTACTTGGAAGGCTGAGGTGGAAGGATCGCCGGAGCCCAGCAGGTCGAGGCTGCGGTGGCCGGGAGCGGCCACTGCACTCCAGTCTGGGCTACTGAGTGAGACTCCAACTCAAAAGAAAAAAAAAAAGAAGTGTAATCTGTGGAAAGTGCTCAGTCCTAGTGGGCTCATGAGTTGAATTTACAGAGAGAACGGAAGGCAGAGACCATCAGGTAAGCACTGAATGCCAGGGCCAGGAGTGGAGTCTTATTGCTTGGCCACTGGCTCCTCTCACTTTCTTTGCTGTGTTTGTGCAGCTGAATGTATCAAATGTGTGTATCAAAAGCAAACTCTCACTTGAAAATTCTTTCCAGTGGCAAGATTCTTTCTCCTAGATTGATAACACAGAGCTCATGTATTAATAATTGAAATAGCCGGGCTTGGTGGCTCAGCCTGTAATCCTGAGCCTTTGGGAGGCTGAGGTGAGTGGATTGCCTGAGCCCGCGGGTTCGAGATCCGCCTGGGCAGCGAGACCTCATCTCTACAATAAATCAAAAAATCAGCCGTGTGTGGTAGCTCATGCCTGTAATTCTGGCTACTCGGAAGGCTGAGGCGGAAGGATCGCCGGAGCCCAGCAGGTCGAGGCTGCGGTGGCCGGGAGCGGCCACTGCACTCCAGTCTGGACGACAGAGTGAGACTCCAACTCAAAAATAATAATAATAATAATAATAATAATTGAAATAGACACTTAGAACTATACAGCTAAAGGAAAGCTTAAGAAACCTCAGGGTTGTAAGATTTCCCTTTCACTTAAAGGGAAGTTTCTGTTTTCTGAAATAATGTGTCATTCTTATGTAAAAAGGACCAAATCCCTCCCTCTCTCCCTTTCCCGGGCCTTCTTTTTTTTGAAGGGCTGGAAGCATAACTAGGGGCTCAGGCTAGAGTCCCTCTTGGCTAGGCAGACTTGAGGTTGCTAGTGCCAAGAGACAGCCACATAGATTTCTCTAGGAGAAGAACATTCTAATCAGTCCACGGACATCCATGGATGGATCTGGCTAGCAGAGGAGCTGCTGCATAAATCATTACGATTTATTTTCAGAAAGTTTTTCTTCTCTGATTTAAAATCCTTGTGACCAAGAATCACACTTTAAGAGCCTGTCTTGAACTCCGTCACTTTTCTACAACATGGTGGGGACGTGAACAGGCAGACATGTGCCCTAGGAGATTCTGAGATCCCCTTAGGCTTAGGCTGATGCAGTGATCAGAGTCACCAGAAAACCCCTGCTGCATCTGGGAAACCATGGGAGATCATTTGGAAGTTGGTATCTGGGGACACAGTGCTACAGTGTCCAGTCCAAAGTACGTCAGCTTAATTTTCTTTCTCTATTTTACAGACAAGTAACTCAGAAACAAACACTGCAGGGAAGGTTACCTAGTCTCTTTGGAAATGTTTCCCTCCTACTGGCTATTTTTCAACAAGAGAAAATGTTGCTTGATGCTCATCTTGAAGATTTTCTTTCACATTCTGGATGTGAGCAGAAAGGAATTTCTCTTGCTATTGATTCTCTCTCCAAAGGCACCACATTTCTCCAGGGAATGTGTCCCAAATGCCTTATGTCTATGAGGCTCTTTGCAAACATTAATAGACAAATGGTTAGTTTATATAAAGCACACATGTATTGCTCTGACATAAGCAGTAAGGAGCCCACAGTTTACATTTTTTGTCTTTCTTTTCAAAAGGAATGAGAAATCATATTCCAGATGATCCAACCTTTTAAGCTAGGAGGAGGAAGGAGTGGAGAAGGAACCAAGATTTAAAAGATATTTAAATTTGGACACTTAGTGAGCCAAGTGTAAACTGGCGTGCAAGTTCACATTGATCTGTAGAAGGAAAAGCAACTCTTGAATGTGCTTCTCTGCTTTGAGCAGCTCCTGAAATGCTGATCTTATTTTTAAGCTCCTAATTTTTTTTCAGATCAGAAAGTATCATTTATTTAAAAAGTAAATTAGAGAGAGAAAGAGGAGATTCACCTCCCAAGGTAGGGGAGGGGGCCAAAGCCAGGAAACAAGGACTGGCCATAGCTCAAAGAGCACATGGCCACACCATAGCTTAACAAGGCAATGGCTGCAATGGCCTGACAATGGCGGTGGCAATGGCCTAGCAATGGCCTAAGCTCCTAGTTTTAAAAATAAACTGATAAAGACATTAATAACAGTTATAATGGCATTGAGGCAGGCTGGAGTTTTTATATAAAACCCTCATATAGCTGTGTGCTCTTGAGAAAGTTACTCAAACTCTCTGGACATCAACTTCCTCATCTTTAAAAAAGAACAAGTAGTAGTAGCAACTTCATAAGATTGCTATGATAATTAAACTAGATAATGTATTTAAAGCCTAGTGTTTGGTACACATTAAGCAGTTAATAAAGATAACTTTAAGAAATGTATACACACACATGCTCTTAGTTTTAAAAAACAAAATTGTTAAAAATGTTATAATTCATTATTCATATAAGGTAAAATGGTATTTTTGAAGATTTTTAATAATGTCCTGAAAAAAATTAAACTATTAGGTTAAATTAAAAAGTTTAATATATCATTGTATTATATGTAGAATCTTATCTGTCTCACTCTCACATACACACTTTATATAACTGGAAGGAAATCCATTTATTTATATATAAGTGTGTGTGTGTTGTGCATGTGTATATAAACAGTAGTAACTGGGGATTGTGAGAATATGGGAGATTTTAAATTTTCTTTATATTTTCCTCTATTTCCAAGTTTTCTATGACACATTTGTAATATTTTTACAACAACTTAATGCTATAAAATCTTTTATAATATGTAATGAACCAGTATAAGTGACTTATTATGACAGCTACAGCAAGAGCAAAATCTCATATATGCGTCTATTCTCTAAAAAAAAGGACAAAAATGTGAAAACAAATCCTAAAAAATGACTTCTAGTAAATAGCAGAAATGTCAAAGGAACAAAGACTGGGAAGAAACTAAATAAGACAAAAGAAAAAAAAAAGAGTGAGATAGCCAAAGACAATGCAGCAAAACCCAGAGAACTTCAGTTTAATAAGCACTTTCAACAGATCTTCTCAAAAGGCACTAGCATTTTTAAATTGCAGTAGAACAAGCTTTTCTTGGAAAGGACACCTGAGAAAAGATTTAGAAAATGAAGAACCACAGCAGTTCAAGCTATAAGGGAAAGCAGAACATGGATGACTGAATAAAGTCCCATCAAATTTTTTCCTAGAGTGAGGTCATGTCAAAGAGCTCAAAACAAATGCATTCAATGGAAACCTTTCAGCCTTAACAAGAGTCACTCTATCTGAGACAAACATGGGGACCTCATTTCACGTGGATTCTGCAATATTCAGACACTGGGCATACGGATTTTTGCTGAAAAACACATTTCTGCCACTGCCTTTCTGTCTCACTTCACTCCCCAGTCTCTGTTTGCAGTCTTGGCATGGGAGTTTTAGCCTGTCTTACTTCACATTCAGGCATCTTCTGGTCTCTTTTTCTCAGCTTCCGTCACAGCAGTGGAAACATCCTGAGACCTGTAACTTTCTGTTAAAATGGTTCTTATGGTGCAGACAAAAAAATATCAGATATGTTTGGTAAAATCATTTCCTGATTTCACCAAAAAAAAAAAAGAAGTTTCTGTGCCGTTTACAGGAATGATATCACTCTTCTTCCCTTCCTTCCTCTCACCCTTTCTCCCTTCTTTCCTTTCTTTCTCTTTCCTCCCTCCCTCCGTTTCTCTCTCTCTCCTTTTCCTTATCTCTTTCTTTCTCCCTTACTCTTTCCTTCCTTCTCCCTATGCAAGCACTCATTTAGTAGCCTTATCAAGCACCTACTGCTTGCCATCCTACACAGATACAAAAACCTTCCCAGATACAGAAGACCGGGCACATGCTTATACTAGATGCTCATTGTTTTTGTTTTAGCTCCCAATTGAACTCTAGTATTCATGCAGACACTAATGTTTATTAGATGCTGGCACTTTCTCAGAGCTTACTTAATTTTATTGTCCACCCAGACGTAGGTATTATTACCATTCCTATAACACAGATGATTGAACTCAGACCCAGAGGGCTCAAATAACTCAGAGGCATTAGATTCCCATAAGATGTCAAGAATTTATTCGTATTTTTCTGATTTCAACTTCAATGATTTTTCCACAGTGCCTGCACATTGACTGTGCAGCATCATGTCCATACTTTGATGCGGTCACCTTTTGCATACTACACTGCACACGGAGTGTACACAATAAATATTTGTATGAAAATGAGGTACAAATTATATTTAAATAGTCTGATTAACACATTTTTATGTACTTGTATTTGTCAGCTTTGTTCAGAATTTTCACATGCACATGCATTTTTTATACACAGGAAATTGGAAAATATCCTGCTGATCATATGTAGAGAGTAAGAGGATAGCCAGGAGTCTACCATCAGATGGGTCAGCAGACTAAATACATAAATAAGGGCTTGTCTCTGTTCTGAAAACATGCCTACTCTGATTGGAGCTGGTTACAGAAGACACACAGAAAGCAAAAATCTTCATATTCCAAACGATGATCAATATCACTCTTGAAATCATGAAACATCAGATTTTATTTTTACGATAAAAAAAATTTTTTTGCCAAATTGTAGAGAATAATTTTTTAAATTACTTATCACTCAGAAATGAAGATTGCCCACATTTTGTCATATTTATTTCAAAAAGTAAAATTTAAAAGAGCATCATTAAGTTGAACTCTCTTTTGTCTTCCATGCCTGATACACCTCCTCCTCTCCGGTGAGCATCATCAACTATCCAGATTCTATTCCATTATTTGTATATGTACATGAACACATACGTTTTCATAAACAATTTATACTATTGTTTTATGTGCTAACTATAAAATATGCATAATAGTGTCACACTGCTTGGATCATTCTGTAGTTTCCTTTTTAAGAAAGCATTGCTATGTTCTTGAGCTCTATGTTAAAATATAAGAAATCTAGTCACTTTATTTAAGTAGCTATATAGCATTTTGTCATAGAATAATTTCTTGTGCTCTCACTGATACCTGCTGATGGACGTTAAGATTGCTACAGACAGGTACCTGATCTGAAACTAGGTGAAGTGAGGACCAAAAGGAGGTCCAAGCATTACCTGTAAGATGACCACTTGTGTACCTAATCCTGAACTGTATATGTTACACCCTGTTGTAACGTATACAACAACAGCATCACGGTGTATATGCTAATCATATATAATAATATTAAAAATAAAAGATTGCTACAAATGACACCACAATAGATGATGTGCTCACACAAATCCCTAGATCTCATACACATATTTGAGCTTTTCCAAGGTGTCTTCCTAGAAGTGGAATGGCTGGGTAGTATACTAGGTGCATGGTAGTACTAATCTACACTCCCACTAGCAATGCACTGAATCATCTGCTTCTCCCTACCTTTTTCAACACTAGAATATACTGTTAGATTTAAGTCTTTGCTTACCTAATACTTGGGCAAAAACTGTCTTCTTATTTCAGTTCGCATTTCAGTTTGGCTTACTGATACAATCTAGCATCATTTATATTTATTGGTGGTTCAAGTTTCTTGTTTTGTAAATTATCTGGTCACCGTGCTTTATCATCTTTTTTTCTATTGGTTTATTTGTGGGGTTGTTTTCTTATTAGTTTATTAGAGAAATCCATTCTGAAGATGAAACATTTAACTATTATTTGACTGTTGTAGATATGTTTTTATTTAACCATTGTCAAGTTTATAGTTTACTGCCTTTTTTTCCTTAGAGAAGGGCATACAAAGTCAGTTCCAAATGCGTAAAGGGCTTTATTCTTTTTTAATCCAACGCAAGATAGTATACATTGTCTCTACAGTTGGATGTCCAGCTATAAATAGCTTCTGCAGATCTAAGTAAAAAGTGCCCTAAAGATCTCCAAAATATAAAGACCTTCAAAATCATCCAAATGTGGAGAGTAGCCCCTCTTAGCATCTTGGGATTAGCGAGAGACTAACACTTTCCATAAACAGGAGGGTGAAACAAGAAGAAACGGACTTGACTTTCACAAATGGGTCGCTCAGCAGGATCTACTCTTTTTACAGCCTCAGAGTGATCTGAAAATAGTTTCATTCAGTGAAACATCATTCAGTGATGATCCCTGTTGATGCATCTCAGATTGAAAAGGTTAACTTTGACTACATAGAGTTATTCTGCTAAGAGCAGGTTTTAATTATGTAATTATGCTTACAGAGTCCTAAGAGCGGGGCTCGGTGGCTCAGCCTGTAATCCCGCGCCTTTGGGAGGCTGAGGTGAGTGGATTGCCTGAGCCCGCGGGTTCGAGACCTGCCTGGGCAGCGAGACCTCATCTCTACAATAAATTAAAAAAAAAAAATCAGCCGGGTGTGGTAGTGCATGCCTGTAATTCCGGCTACTCGGAAGGCTGAGGCGGAAGGATCGCCGAAGCCCAGCAGGCCGAGGCTGCCAGTAGCCGGGAGCGGCCACTGCACTCCAGTCTGGGCGACAGAGTGAGACTCCAACTAAAAAAAAAAAAAGAGTTCTAAGGAGTTTTTTACTCTTATGCCTTCATCCTGATTGGATGTTTTGCAATGACTGGTTAAGAGTTGTGGAAACATACATGTGAGGCCAAAAAAACGTTTGCATCTTTTTATGCATATTTACAAACATACTAGACTATGAACTCTGAGAAGGCCTATGCTCATCCCATTCACAGTGGCTACATCTCAGCATTTGGCTCAGCTGATAATCCTAGCTGGTGGGAATTGCTGAACATTCTCATTGCACAGCTATTTATTAAATCCCAGTCCTGTGTTAGACAATCTACAGTCTGTGTGCTTCATGCAATCAAAGTGACCAAGACAAAGTCCCTGCCTTCTGAACCTTACATTCTAGTGGCAGGCGATAACTCCAGTGCCAGGGAAAGAAAAGTAAAAATGAAGAAAAGTGATGCAGTCAGATGGGATAGACAGTTGCTGGGTGTGTGTGTGTGTGTGTGTGTGTGTGTGTGGTGTGTGTGTGTGGTGGGAGGGGATTCTATTGTAGAATATATGGTCTGAGGAGCTTCCAGCCAAGGAGTCAGTGATTAGATAGAGACAGAAACAGATAAAAAAGCACAGCTCCCGAAACAATTACTTCCATTTCAAGAAGTAGGTTCCATCTCTTTGTATTTTGATTTTGGGTAGTATATTTGATCCTTGGGGTGGGGTGTGGGGAAACTAAAGAGTAGAAGGAGCCAGTGAGCTTGTAAAACATGCTCTCTTTTTTTCTGGTAGAGTAAATATAGTAGTTTACACACTGGAAGAACAGCCAGCCCTTATACAGCTTAGTGGTGGGCTTTGGTTGAACTGATCTTGTGCTAAGAGTTTTGTGAATTTCTGACTACCTACCTTCAGAAGCCCACCTGACCAGGATAATCTTTAAACCAATTCAATGTTCCCGTCCTGCAGGCAACTATGAACAGTGTGGTTCCTCGGATGATTTAACAACAATAACAACAACAAAATTATTAAGCATGTGAAGTGCAGTATGGAGTTTATGGGTGGAAACCATCCTTTGCACAAACAAAACGTTCAGACGACTAAGATTTTCTAGTTACTTAATGCAGACTTCTTTCTTGCTTTATTTGTTTTAAAAAATCTGTTTCAAGTTCCTAACGGTGCCTAGTAGGTGCTCTTTATGTTTCTTGCTCCTTCTTGCTAATGCCTGACCAAAGAGAAAAAATTACCACGCTTTCTGGTTTTGTTTTTCTAGCCAAGTACTTAAATTGCGAATGTTGCATGAGTATCTTTAGACGGGTTTCATTGTTTTGTTTGTTTTGCTCTAGGCGATACAGACACCGCCACATTTCCTTGTATAACACATCTTTTTCCAAGTCTTCCTTGGCGTGGTGGAGGGAGCGAGTCTGGGAACCTTGCAGAAGGGTGGGTTTTTGCACGGGCTTTAACTTCACACAGGAAACGTTCGGCCTCTTTGAGGAACCAAGTTTTCAAGCTCAGAGAACAAACGAAAGCGTTCGCTCATCTTTCGGAAAATATTCACACACTCGGTACGCTCTCCACTTTCCACCGGCTTCTTTGTAATGAAGACGGAGTGAGACGTCGGTTTTACACGTTCGTAAGCTTTTGCCTCGAATATCTGGCAAGTCATTTCCTCATCTAACGTTTTATTTCTCAGATCTGCCCATCTTTAACGTGCTGCAGAAGACCTTCTCGCCTAGCGATCCTTTCCGAGACGATTTAGGAGTGGAAACCTTGACTTTTGCCGGTCCCCTTAGACCTACTCTCCCCCAGCTGCTCCCCCCGCCCCGCCAGCGCACTCACAGCCGCGGCCGCCGGCATCGCAGGAGAGGAGAGTGTCATGCTGGCGACAGGCTCCCGCTGGCGGCGGCGAGCCCGCCGGGCTCACGGAGGCGCCAGGGTCAGCGCCCTCGAAGTTGGGGGCCTCGCGCGGAGCCCGCGCCGATCGCTGGACCAGAGCGTCACGCAGTCCCGTCCCGTCCAGGGAAAAGAGCCGCCTCTTCTGTCGCGATCCCACAGGGATCCCGCGCTTCCCCGCTCGGCGTCCGCGACGGAGCGCGGGGCCGACGCAGGCGGAGCGGCGCGGCCGGGAGGGAAAGCCCAGACCCGGGGCCGAGGAGGAATGAGGGGCCGGGAGCCGGGGGGATTTCCTCCCGCGCTTCCCACTCCAACGGGAGCGGAAAATGTGATTTGTTGTGCATTCCAGGCGCGGTTCCCCGGGGTGACCTCTCCCACCCGGCCGGGCGGGGGGAGCAGACAAAGAGGCGAGGCGGGCGGAGAGGGGACCCCGCGGGGAAGCGGGAGGGGTGCGGGGGGCGGGGGCAGCCTCGGAGAAGGGGGCGGATGGCGGGTCCGGCGGCGGTGGAGGCGTCTGGCCAATGGAGAGGCGCGGCCCCGGGCGCCGCGTTTGGCCGCCGGCATTTAAACCGGAGACGCCGCGATGCCTGGCACTTGGTGCGCCCTCCGCGGACCGGGCGACCCAGTGCACGGCGGCCGCGTCCCCCTCAGTCTCGCTGACCCCGCGCAGAGCCCGGGCGGCCCCGGCCGCTGCCGCACGCAGCGCCAGGCGTCGACAGCGCAGGTCCTGAGGAGCCGCCGCGCTGACAGGTGAGCGCGGGCGCACCAGGCAATGGGTGTGTGTTTGTGCGCGCGCGCGGGCGTGTGTGTGTGTGTGTGTGTGTGTGTGTGTGTGTGTGTGTGTGTCCGCCCGAAAACGAACCCCAAGTCCCGCTCGGTTCAGATGCGCCGCAGCCCTCCAAGCGCACAGGCCGGGCCCCGCGGTTCGCTGGGATGAATCCTCAAAAACCATCGCGGGGTCCTTCCTGCTGAGGTCGTGGATGCCGTGACCTCGCTGCTTTGGGTCTGCAGGAAACGTAGGAAGAGAGGTTGTCAAAAGCTGGCGGGATACCCCGCATTTCATGTCCACCTCCCGGAGCTCCGCGAACACCCTCCTGGTGTTCGTGGCTGCAGCGCGCCGGCACGGCGAGGGCGCGGAGTCGGGACGGCCCAAGCGCGAGAGCCGCGGGTTAGAAGCAGGAGCGGCTGGACCTGTGGCTCGGCCGCTGCACGGAGAGGGTCTCGTGTGGTTGAGGCACCACGCTGGGGCTGGGGGCGTCTTGGGGTCCCATCCGTAAATGACCCTGCGGGGGGCTGGAGCATCCGGAGAGTCGGCGAGATGCGCATTCGCGCATCCCCGAGGTGAGACGGAGACCAGCAAGAGCGGAGCCGCCGGATTCAGCCACAGCGGAAACCCGAGGCGGGGGAGAGAGGGACCCGACGGCTGGAGCGCAGTGCGCGGCCCTAGACACCGGGCCCCGGAACTCGCGGGCCCACACGGCGCACAGCACACTCGCGCACTGGCCGGCGTTCGCGGGCCCTGGATTCCCCATTCCCAGCCTCTCCCTGCCCCGCGCGCGCCTGGGCTGAACTGCAGACGTTCAGGCGCCGGACTGCGACCACCGGCTGGTTCCCACTTCCGCGGGCACCCCTTAATCTGTGTGCTAGAGGCCCCAGCCTCGCCTCGCTGCGCCTCGCTGGCTACCGACAACGAGGGACCGGCGGCGGCGGCTGGTTGTCGACTCGAGCGCGCCGCGGGTCTTCTTAGTCCTCCCTCGCCACCCGGCTCACTCCTCCGACTCCTCTTCAGCGTGCGGGGCAGGGCCAGAGGGGCAGAGGGGAGGTGCATCGGGCTGTCACCTACTCGCTGGCCGTTGTTACTGCTAGACTTCAGACTTGGGAAGAACAGACGCGCCACCGCCCTCGCTTGCATGGCCTTCGGATCCCAGTTCCGCGTTGGGGGCGCCCCAGCTTGGCATTTCCCTGCGCCGGGCTCTGGCGACAGCCCCCGGGTGAGGCGGGGAGAGACGGACGAGAGGTGACCGGTCTCTGCCGTGAAGAATTCCTGCGCGCCCAGATCTGTCCCTAAGCGCTCCCCGGGCGAACCTGTCTGCTGCTTTCCCTTCCTCGACCGACTCCGAGCCCCAGCTCTTTTAGACAGAAACATAGCCTCAACCTTAGGGGTTAAAATCTCTCCTTAAGTGGTCGGAGGGCAGAGAGGCGACCATCGGTAGGTAATCGGATCTCCTGCTGGAAAAAGCAAATCTGAGCGGTGTGTGCGTCTGTTTATGTTCCCCTTCGAGTTGGTGCCGGGACATGAACTGATTAAAACACTCTATTGTGTTAAGTGGGTCACTAGGGTTTTAAGCTGTCCCAGGGACCCAGCGTAGTGGTCTCCTTCGGGTTGTACACACAAGTTAAATAAATAGTGTAGAAGAGGTTAAGATAACCCCATCCCGGGGTGAGGAGTCTTCTTTCACCCCTAGGGCTTCCCCCTTTCCTTTTTTCTTTTTTCTTTTTTTTTTGGGGGGGGGAAGGGGGAGGAGGGGAGTCTTTCTCAAAGCAAGGAGGGAAAAATTTTAAGAAAACTATAGCTTGTTATCCCATCCCAGTCAGGACTACAACAGTAGGTGACTTGATTACTATTACTGGATAAATTGCACTGTTGAATTGTTAATAACTATTTAAGGGTTCTTTAGCATGGCAGTGGCAGTGGTGTGTGTGTGTGTGTGTGTGTGTGTGTGTGTGTGTGTGTGTGTGTGTGTGTGTGTTTAACCCCAAGGTCATTGTAGGAATTAGAGTCTTTTGTAAACTTTGTAATTTCACAGATTTCCTATTTTCTTAAAAGTTCTTTTTCAGTGGAATGTTTTGGTAACCCACGATCTGTAGGAAATCCAGGTTGGCTAATGTGATCTTTATGTGAGTGGTTACACAGGCAAGAACAGAAACCTGTCATATTAATATTCCCACAGATCTGAATCAAGGTCGCCTGCCCGGTCTTTTAAACTAATGCCCATGATGCCTTTAGTCCTCATGGTCAAGTATTAAAAGGGATAAAACTTGAAAAAATGTAATACCGCAGACCCCCTGCCCAAGAAATGCTTGCTGACAGCAAAACCGTGAAGCATGCTCTAGAACAGAGTAAAGGAAAGATGGGAAACCTAAACCTTTTATGGAAAGGGAAGGGGGTTGGGCAGTGGTTAGGGAAGGCGACTGAGGCCTCTAACTGAGAGGATCCCATCAGGCAAGTGCTACCAGCCCGTGTCTTACATCTGCAAGGAATTTTCTTTAGTTTTAACATATGCTCTCAGAAATGCAAGTACAACAGGAATTGTTAGAACAAGAGAAGTTTTTTTCCTTACATGTGAACATGAAGATACAAAATAGATAGTTCTTTCATTTGCAATAACAAATCCACGTGTCTCTTGCTCTAAGTACTCTGCTAAGGGTCAATAGGGCAATGGTGTGTTTGGACTAGATAGAATTGGGCTTAAACCCTGGCTCTCCCATTTAGGAACTGTGTAACCTTAGATTGATTCCCAACTTTTCTGAGTCTGGACTCGCTGATTGGTAAAAGGAAGACAATTATTTCGTTGTGAAAAGTAAATGATAAAATCTGGTCAGAATTTAGTATGACACCTAGCATAGTAAGGACTCCAAAATAAAAGGTAACTTATTAGTAATGATGTTAGGAGAAGTAGTCACATTACACAGCACCAGGATATAGCACAGGGTGGTTCTGAAACTAAATCCTGGATCTTGTGTTCAATGACTAACACACATCTTTTGTTGCAGAACCTATAACTTGGCTGTCTCTCAATAGGGCTGCTCAGTAAACATTTAACATTTGTTACTTTCTAACTCATTATCTGTTGACCTCAAGAATTGCATATAGTCATTAATGTCATTAAAAAAAATCTTGAACAAACATAGAGCTCTGATATTTAGATACCAGGTGGTCTCCTTCCTACCCTATGCAATGTTTGGACCCCAGCCTGATTTAGCCTAAGTGATCTTCAGAATAGGGAGGCTTTTAGTGTACTTGCCACGTGGAGGGGATGAGACATTGTCCTCGACTAGTGTACCAACCAAAATCTATCTCCTTAGTATAACTTGTCTGAAAAAAAAAAAAATCAACACAGCATATTCTATTGATACGCCATTTCTAAACATTATGGTTTTAAAAAGTAAAGATCAAATTTAAAATAACCTATAATCTTCCCAACGACTTTATCCTGAGAAAAAGGAATAGATTGTTCTAAAACCTAGGCTGTACCTGGAGCATTTGCAGTCACTTCCATTATTACTTATGCTGGGAGAATAATTTGATGTCATGCCTGTTGAATGTCATTCTAAAACTTGGTTCATCCAGAGGAATAGACCAGAAGGCCAGGCACAGATGTCTGGCTTTCACCATAATTCCTACTTGAAACTACATTTCACTGATTATGAGTGGGTTGCTTAGCTAAAATGAGAAATAGAGTGAGAAGAGTGCCAAAAGGAGCTGACCTAAACTTTTCCAAAGATATCAAGAACACTGGAAGCAGGTTACATGTACCAGTTTTATATCTGAGTCTCCAGATTCGAAGATTATGTTAGTAGAAACTTTGTAAAAATTGTAATAAATTTCCATGACCCACACAAGATAGAGGTGGTTAATTTTGGCCTCTCTTGCTTGATCGCTAAGGGAAACTGGAAGGAGAGCATGCAGTAGAGAAGACCTGCTCTGAGAGCATCTGCGTCCTCAGGGACAAGTGGATTGGAGGGGAGGACAGAGACAAGGGGGAAAAAATAGAGGTGGAGACAGATGAGGGTTGCTGGTGAACAGTTGCAAAAAAGCTTACCATGAAAATATGATTACATTGCTTGGGGGAAAAGAACTGCATTAAGGGGAAGTTGAGGCAGAATTTGAAAAGAAAATACTATCTGCAGGGGAGATATTTGTCAGGGGTCATGTTGCACCCTGGGTCTAGGAGATTCAGCTTTATTTAATGATGTGAATAGGTCATTTCATAAATAGAAACTACCGTATTATATTTGCAGGTAATGATGGGACATGGGTGATAATTCATTGGAACCTAAGTTTTGATCAGCATTTAGATGGATTTTAGAGTGTTGATGTAGAAAAGAATTGGACCCAAGGAATTTACATCTTCTGCATGTCATACACATCATTTGATATTTACAAAGTGCAAATTATTTGGTGGGAATACAATGGGTATTTCAAGTGCAAATCATTCCTGTTTCCTTCTCTGATTTGGGGGTGGGGAGAACTTGAGTGATTGTGGCATAGCCCTGGTTCCAGTACTAGAAATATCTAGTTCTCACCCACCTCACTGTTAGTCATATAGAGTAGCCAGTGAGCATGAGAGTACTGCTTTTCTCTAAGAAACTGAGAACTTTGTGGATTGATGTTGATTTTTGTTTCTCTCTGAATTCAGAAGCTTCACAATAAGCACTAAATATCTTTAAAGTATAGACTTAAAAAAAAAACATTTTATTGTCCACAACTAATACATTTTATTTTGAGAAAATTTACTTTAAAAAAAAAAAAAAAAAAAACCAAGGCCTGTCACTCTAGATCCTTTTGACTAAGGGGGTAGGCATGCTCCCATAGGAGCAGGAAGTCTGTCCAAATGAAAACTGAAAACCATAGTTGACTAATTTTTTAACTTACTGCTTTGCTTGCAGTTGGTTTCTGCCATAGTGTATTCAGTGGCTTCAGCTAGAAAGTAAAACCCACAACATTCCACATGGGACCAAGTGAAAAGTTGAAGGCATTTGGAATTTTCCTAGAAAAAGAAAAGACAAGTGTTAGGAAGCTCTCTAAGCTGGAAGGAGTTTGCCATACTGAAGACAGAAACCAAAAGAACAGCAATTGGGCTCTTCTGCTCATTGGCACTGGTGGAGGCATTTTAGGATGTAAAGAGCAGAAACTGGAAATCAATATGGTCTGGAACAATCATGCATTTACCACATTTTAACGAGTACCCACTTTGTGCCAGACACTGAGGGTACGGTGATGAATAAGCCCTCTGAGACTGGATATTCACCCAATAATAGATGTGAAAATGCCCAGAAGGAAAAGTTAAGCATAAAGAAGGCTAAGTGGATTCAGGGAAAAAAATGGCATTTTTGGATAGATGTTTGTGGAAGGTTCATGACGTGAACCTGTCACACACAGCCAACATACAGTCCCACTTGGTCTCACACTGACCTCTGATGTGGACTCTGAAGGTCTTGGTCTGGAAGGATCGGTCTGGAGGCCATCTGCAATAGGTATAGAGGAAGATGTGGGCACAGGCCTAGGGCCATCTCACATACTCCTTTGAAATGGGCAGTGACTGAATTACATTGCATTTGATTTTAGATCTTGGCCCTGAATTGAATAAGTAGCAGAAACTTGTGAAAGCATCTCAAATTCACAATAAATTTGCCCAAGAGACGACTGAATGGTCATGGCTCAAGTTATCATAATTAGTCTTTGGAGAAAATAACTTTTCTCATAAGTTATTTTTTCAAAGACAAAACCATTTTTTTACTGGCCAAAAAAAAAAAAAAGAGGCTCTTTAAAGAACAGGGACGTTGTAACATAAACTGACATAAGCCAGGAAACCTACAGTGGGAGCGGGTGCTGAATGTCACATTATCAACTCCAAACTTGAACTTGCCCCAAGGCATTAGGTTAATAACGTTGGAAAGACGGTGCTGTTTGAAATTTTTAAATTTAACCTTTAGTTATCTTTTTTTTCTTTTCTTTTTTGAGTCAGAGTCTCACTCTGTTACCCAGACTGGAGTGCAGTGGCACAATCATAGACTCACTGCAGTCTTGAACTCCTGAACTCAAACAGTCCTCCTGTGTCAGCTCCTGAGTAGCTTGGACTGCAGGGGTACGTTACCACACCTGGCTAATTTTTTACTTTCTTTTGTAGAGACGAGGTCTTGCCATGTTGCCCGGGTTGCTTTTGAACTCCTGGGCTCAATAGATTCTCCTGTCTCCACTCCCAAAGTGCTGGGAATACAGGCATGAGCTACCATGCCCTGCCTAATCTTTAATTATTATAACACATTATCCTTAGGGTTGAGTGGTCTTTACTTACAATGGACTGTCCATTAGGGAATGTAGATTCTATACTGCCTTTGTGCAAGACAATTGCTCTAGCTAATAATACCAACTTGTCCAGTTTTGGGGGGGGCGCTGATAATGTTACTATTAAATTGCACTTAGTGGCTATCATGTGTAGCACTGGTGTTCTGAAGAGAGCAGAGATATGGGTACTTCACAGCTCTGTTCTTAGGTTCAGCAAACCATAGGGATGGGGCAGGAGAAGCCCCAGGGTTGATCAGATTGTTGTCATGCCTCACGAAGGAGGCTGTGGATTTGAAACTGCATTCACTGAGAAGAAGACCCACATTTTAATAATCCCTTCTGTGCCTGATGGCCCCAGTGCTACAGGCCTTGCTACCCAAAGCTTAGTAGGAAAGCAGACCTTTGAAATCAGAATCTGTATTTTAACAGTATTCCCCAGATGATTGTAGGCACTTTCAGATCTAAGAAGTACTTCCCCTGGGATATTCTTAAGTCTGAGGCTGCTCTCTTGTACTCTCCTTTTAAAAAAAATACACTCCTCCACCTCCTTCTTTCTCAGTCTGCCCTACCTTTCCTGAACACCCTAAGTAAGTTCTCATTACTCTAATTTGCATTTTTACTGCATTCTTTTTTCTCTCCCCATCTATGCTTTTAAAAATACTATTTATTGTAAGTTGTCCCTCTGCCTTACTCCCTTGTTTTTATTTTTTGTCATTGTTCACATGTCATTGCCCTTTCTGACTCATATCCAGAGCCATCCATAATAATTTATTGTCATGCCAACATGCCTAGGGCATTTACAGTTAAATGTAAATATTTGCATATACTCCTACTATTGTGTTCCTTTTTCTACCCTTTAAATTGTATACTCACAGACACATGTGAGTAACATTTCACTATCTAAAAGGTAGAAAGGATGATACAATGAATAACTGTGCTCAGAATAGGTGAGAGGTTAAAGACTCTTTTGAGTCATGTGATCTGTCCTGTACAGTCATTCTTTCCGTCTGCGTAGCCATACATTTGGTTATGTTCTCAAAATAGTTTATATGTTGACATGGAATTTGATCTGAACAACCTACCTAGGGAGACAAGGATTTTGTATCTTTGCTTAAGTGGAATCATTGAGAAGTAAAGTGACTTCCTCAAGGTCAGATAGCAAGCTGTTGCCGAGGACTGGGACTAGAAACTCAGTCTTGACTTTTCATCCAGTGCTTTTCCTGTTAAGTAGTTTTCCCTCTGTCAGATGCTTAGTGGTCTCCAGGAGTCTCTCCCTCCTTGCCTGATAACAACGCAAAGTCCATGAAGCATGCCCGGCCCAGGGAGTCTCAGGCTAGTTGGGGAGAAAAGACTAGGAGCCTTTTCTGGTGGAAGAGGCCCTCTGGGCAGGGGGATGAATTCATCTGGATGTAAAACAAAATAGAAAATAAGTTCCACCAAACAACAGCAAAGGTAATACAATGTCAGAGGCCAGGAAGAATTCTTGTAGGAGCATATGCACAGGAGAGAGAGACCCTGGCAGCCTTTAAATCTTGACGAATTTGTGACCCTAGGCAAATATCCTAGCCATGGATTGATGACTGGGAGGGTAATGGAAATAATACCATTTAATTCACGGAGATATGAGAAGTAGCTGTCCCCTAAAATGTTAGGTGCTATGATGCTTTTTTAATTAATTAACTTTTCCATTTTTTTGTCTCTCCCTTTCTGTGTGTTTCTCTTTAGCATGAGCCGCACCGCCTACACTGTGGGAGCCTTGCTTCTTCTCTTGGGGACCCTGCTGCCTGCTGCTGAAGGGAAAAAGAAAGGGTCCCAAGGTGCCATCCCCCCACCAGACAAGGCCCAGCACAATGACTCTGAGCAGACTCAGTCGCCCCAGCAGCCTGGCTCCAGGAACCGGGGGCGGGGCCAAGGGCGGGGCACAGCCATGCCCGGGGAGGAGGTGCTGGAGTCCAGCCAAGAGGCCCTGCATGTGACGGAGCGCAAATACCTGAAGCGAGACTGGTGCAAAACCCAGCCGCTCAAGCAGACCATCCACGAGGAGGGCTGCAACAGCCGCACCATCATCAACCGCTTCTGCTACGGCCAGTGTAACTCCTTCTACATCCCCAGGCACATCCGGAAGGAGGAAGGCTCCTTTCAGTCCTGCTCCTTCTGCAAGCCCAAGAAATTCACCACCATGATGGTCACACTCAACTGTCCCGAACTACAGCCACCTACCAAGAAGAAGAGGGTCACACGAGTGAAGCAGTGTCGTTGCATATCCATCGATTTGGATTAAGCCAAATCTGGGCACACCCCGCCTGTCCCAGGGATGCAGCCCCAGGCAGGCCCAGAGCCAGACCTAAAACAACCCCATTCTTACTTGGCTTATCCCTAGAGGCCGGAAGAACCACCAGTTGCCTCCTGCAGGAGCCTGCTTGTGCGTAGTTTGTGTGCGTGAGTGTGCATGGGTGCCTGTAGGTGTTTTCAGACACCAGAGGAAACACAGCCTCTGCTAGAGGGCACTTCCAATTATGTAAACCGTAACTGCTTTGACTGGGAAGGTACAGGAAGCCCACACCACCCTATCCACATCCAAAAGGGCGAGCCATGGACTGGTTTTACCTTTGTCATCCATGTGCCCTTCTTGGGGATCAGGATCTCCCATCAGAATGAATGTTAATGGAAGAAGCTACTCTGAGGGCCAGAGACCTGTTTTAGTGCTGCATTAAACTTGGAAAAGTTCTTTTAACTTGTGCTTGCCTCCTCCCTTCCTCCCTCCTGTCACAGTCTCGCCCTTCTGAGGCTCTCAGTGACTATGGCAGTCTAATCCCACATCTGCCAAGGTTAATTCACTTAATCACAGTGTAAACGTTTTTCACTTTGTGAAGACTCTCCAGACTCTGGGGGAGGCTGGTGTGGGCAAGGGCAAGCAGAAGATCAGAGTGAGAAAGGGAGGGATGTCGAGGAGGTGAGGCCAGGTGCTGCCAGCAGGAGTCAGTAGAGAGATGTGCAGAGGCTACCGATTCCAAAACACAGTGAAACCCATGTGCTTCTGAGAAAGTTTATTCCTAGTATTTAACAGACTCCGAATGAGCAGGAGAAATGAGATTGCCAAAAAGTCCTTAACTTTGGCTGTCACTGTGATCTGCTGAAACTAGCTGTAACCCAACACCAAACTAAAACAAAAACACTGACCACTTCTGTTTTTAGAAACAAGTACGGGAGCTGAACCAAACCAGCCCCGATTTTTTGTCCTCAGGTGGTCAGTAGATGTCATTCAGAACCCTCTGCATAGGGTTAAGAAATAGACAAAAAACAGGCCGGGCGTGGTGGCTCAAGCCTATAATCCCAGCACTTTGGGAGGCCGAGGCGAGAGGATTGCCAGATATCACAGGTTCGCACCCAGCCTGGGCAACTTGGTGAACCCTCGTCTCTATAATGCGTTTTTTTTTTTTTTTTTTAAAGCCTGGTGTGGTAGTCTGCACCTGTGGTTTCTGCTACTTGGAAGACTGAGGTGGAAGGGTCGTCTGAGCCCAGCAGGTTGAGGCTGCAGTGGCCATGAGCATGCCACTGCACTACAACCTGGGTGACAGAGTGAGACTCCGACTCCAAAAAAAGAAAGAAAGAAAGAAAGAAATAGATGATAACCTCATAGGCTGAAGGTCCTAATAACGTTTTTCCATGGTAAGGATCAGTTCTTTTTGAACTCATTTTTTCTGCATAATGCTTTTGAGAGCCACAGACCTTTGTTGGAAAGAATTTGCCTCTGCTGAGTGTGCCCAGTGTTCTAAAATGAAAGAGTTTAGGGCTTGATCTGTTTTAGCTAGAAGTGTATTTTGGACCTTTTTGTTGTAGCCACTGTTAGGAGATTGCTAGAGAAAAGAGATGCATAAGGAAATAAAGGGGATTGCCTCTGGCTAAGGAACTCCTAATACCTGGAAGAGATGGAAGGGTGTGACCTTGCCTTCTTCATTTGATCTCAGAGAATGTTTCACTTAAAAAAGCAGAGCACTGGGGTGTGTTAGCTGCTCATCTTCTACTGGGGGGACCTACATGATTTTGCAGTTGGATTCAGTACCTACCTGTAGGTGCCATTCTCTGATTAAACTTGGCCTTCTGGCAGTGTTTATTTGGGGTCAATCTCATGGCCAAAGTGCAGGGTTGGGTGAATTTTGGATTTGGCTAACTTGGCAAGCCTGAGACTTTATATGTAAACCCCCATATGCTTTGTGTCTTCTCGGCCTCACTAGGCAAGGCATATTGCCCATCAAGGCTCCAGCATTCAAAGAAGCATTGCAACTAAGGAAGCTTTTTAAAAATTTTTGTTTTGGTCCAGTACTCTCATATAACAACTAAACAGGAACCATTTTAAAGCAGAAATTATCTTGAACACCCACAATGTTAGGCTTAATTGTAAACCTTTAAACTCACTACTGATGATTCTACACTAGGCAAATTTGTGCAAACACATAGTCTGTGTGCTGTATACACTGTATACCCGTGCCCTTAATCTTTGTATCATTCATATCCTCCAACAATGTAGCACAGAGTGGATTTAATTAAGCCCACAAATCCTAAGGCAGAATTTTGAGGGTGGAAGAGAGGAAGAGAAAGGGGAAGCTGAAACTGTAAAACCACACCAGAGAGGAAAAATGACATTCAGAACCAGCAAACACTGAATTTCTCTTGTTGTTTTAACTCTGCCACAAGCATGCAATTTTGTTAAAAAGAGATGACTTAAGTTGGCAGCAGTGATCTTCTTTTAGGAGCTTGTACCACAGTCTTGCATGTAAGTCAGATTTGGCTCAAGTAAAGAGAATTTCCTCAAAATTAACTTTGCTGGGATAATCAGCAGCATAACTATCCTAAAAGCACATCACTAGCCAAAGAGGGAAATGCCTGCTTTTCTTAGTGTGCCTATATTAAGACTAGCACAAGTATGATGTGTCTTCCAACATTTATTGAAAATGCCATATCAGTTACATATTTTATTGGAGTCACAGATGATGTAATGATATAGTTTTCATTAATATAGCAGAATTTTTTAATGGCAAGAGATTTGCAATCTTGATCTTACCTATTAAAATAATGCCAAGCATCAAATATGAATTTTATGATGAACACTCTGTGCTTGGCATTAAAAGAAAAAAAAGTCCTGTAAGTTGTTTTTTGTTATTGTAGTTCTTCAAAGTTAAAAGTGTAAGTGAAGGCCAGGCGCTGTGGCTCGGCCTGTAATCCCAACACTTTGGGAAGCCGAGGCGAGAGGATTGCCTGAGCCCAGGAGTTCGATACCAGCTTGGGCAACTTGGCAAGACTTCATCTCTACAATAAATCACAAAAAATAGGTGGGCGTGGTGGCATGCATCTGTAGTTCCAGCTACTTGGAAGGCTGAGGTGGAAGGATCGCCTGAGCCCAGCAGGTCGAGGCTGCGGTGGCCGTGAGCGTGCCACTGCACCCCAGCCTGGGTGACAAAGAGTGAGACTCCAACTCAAAAAAGAAAAAAAAAGTGTAAGTGAAAAATCTAGAGGAAAGGATAATTTCCACTGTGTGGAATGTGAATAGTTGAACAAAAAGTTATGGTTATTTAATGTAATTATTAATTCAAATCCTTTGGTCACTGTGATTTCACGCATGTTTTCTTTTTCTCCTTTATATGACTTCCTCTGAGTTGGGCAAAGAAGAATTTGGCATACTGTACGTTGTTGGAGACTTTTATGAGGTTAGGGGGAAACAGACACATCTGAACATGCGTTACAGAGTCAAGACCTGAGCTTTTATTTTCTTAGTTGAATGTTCCTTAAAGGAACATTTCTGAAGCAATATTAAGAAAGACTTTAAATGTTATTTGGAAGACTTATGATGTGTGTATACAAACAGCAGATAATGATGAATAGTTCACAAGGTCCTTTTAAGGAGAAAATCTAAAATGAAGGGTGTATGTACAGAACATTTATAAGTGAGGCTTATAAATAAGTTCGTGCTTAAGAGTGAAAGTAGTTCTATTAATTTGTCATTCCTCAAGTTATTTAATATCAACTGCGTTATGTATTCTGTCTGCTTGAATCATTTAAAAACAACAAAGGATAGCATAGACTATGAGGTACCTCGCTGTGTATGAAGATAAGCGGGGACTTGATAGTCTCATAAAAGCAAATTTAGCTTATGAATCTGTAACTAGAACTTATACTTTTCACTCCAATAATGTTCTATATATCCTTTGCCAAAGAGCAACCAATAAATTAAGCCTCTCCCCTTTGTGTGTGTGTGTATGTGTGTGTGTGTTTTAATTATTTGGGGGCAGAATGGGGTAAGAATTTGCTTGTCATGGAAAGGGAGGTGGAAAAAGAGGTGATTAGATCTCTTATGATCTTATTTTCTTTATTTTTTTTGAGTTGGAGTCTCACTTTGTCACCCAGGCTACAGTGCAGTAGCACTCTCATGGCCACTGCAGCCTTGACCTAGGCTTAGGCAATCCTTCTGCCTCAGCCTTCCAAGTAGCTGGAACTACCAGCACATGCCACCACCCTCGGCTAATATTTTTTAATTGTAGAGACAAGGTCTCACCAAATTGGTCAAGCTGGTCTCAAACCCCTGGGCTCAGGAAATTCACCTCTACCTCCCAGAGTGCTGGGATTATAGGCATGAGCCACCGTGCCTGGCCTCTTATAATCTTAAGGTTTGGTGTTTTTTTTCACCTGTCCTGGTCCTTTCAGATTCCACTTGATTTCAGTAGGACACCACAGCCATCACAGCTATAGGCAAGGGAAAGCTGACTTGCAATTGAAAGTACTAGTCTCTTATCCAGAGCTTAACTAGAAAGACCTAGAGAGTGTTATGATAGAGGCCTTCAAACAGTGGAAGGCTCATAACATAGAAATGATAATAACTTTGTTTCAGGGTGTTCCCAGAGAAAGACTGGGGCTCACTAGATGGAAAAGCTTCCTAAGGAGAGTGAACTGCCTTTGAGATAGTGAACTCCTATCCTTGGAAGTCTTGAAACATAGTCTAAGTATCATTTGATAGAGATGTGAGGTAAAGTAAGTTATTGCCCTGGGTATGCAATTGACCAAGTGCACTTCTAGGGTCCTTTTCCACTTAGACATATGATACAAGATTTCTATTAGGTATGGGTGCTCTGACAATAATAAAAATCCCAATAGCTGTAGGGAATGCTTATGCTAGACACTGTGCTGAGGATTTTATTTGAGTTGTTCCTCACTTAATTCTCGGTAGCTCAGTGAAATAGGTACCATTATCACTGCTAGGAAGTCGTGAACTCACAGTGTTTCTGCATTACCTAGGTTCTTAAACTACAAAATTGTGAACAACTTTTATTGGTTCTTTTAAGAACAGATTACAGTACTTTAAAAATACAGCTAACTTGACTGTTCACATCAAATGATTAAGGCTACCTTAAGGCTGTAGTAAGCACGTCAGGAGCCCAAGCTCTGAAGCATTAAGTCAAAGCCTCTTTGCCACCTCTCTTTTTATGGTCTCCTTGGACTTGAAGGGGGAAAATGGAAGCAAGAACTAAGGAGACAGTGTTCTCAGGAAAGCCATATCCAGGAGGTAACTTCTGAACAAGGCTTGAAAGGTGAGTAGGACTTGACACAGAAGGGCATTTCAGGCTCACAAGAGTATGTGGGAAGATGTCAGAGGCAATACTGAGTCAGAACTGCTGAAAAAGAACCTGGCAAAAATAGATGCAAACTTTTTATTTTTTATCCAAATTTTTAAATTCTGAAAATTAACAGAAGACCTGCAGCAATTTAGGGAGCATAACTCAAGAAAAAGACTAGGTCTCTGTAAGAAAAGTGAGCGTTGTTATATCATAATTTGCCCTGTTCTCAAGTCCCCTCTCCATTTCTGTAATAGCCTGAAATCCAGCAGTCTAGTAGTTGCTGAGGGGAGCAGAATGGAGTTGGAGCTATTTTGAAGCCCCATTCGCAGAATTGTCATTATTTAACCTGTTTGACAGACCCTGGAGGCCCACTTGCAAGGCCATCTTTATTTGACCTGATTGAAAGCTCCCAGTGTGAAAAACCTTGTTGAAACAATCAGAGGCAATTCATTATCTTTGTGACTGCCTGAGGCAATGTATAACAGTGGGGAAAGCAATTGGCTAAACAACTTATAAGAAAATACTGGAGTTAAAAGATTTTCATAGGGGCTTTGCAAAGCTCCAATATGTTACTGGGAATATAGAAGGTCAAATGCATGTATAGGGATCTGTGTATGCCCACAACTATGCACATGCTCAGGAAAGACCTAAGACAGGCTTAAGCTTTTACTTCAGGCTGATGTTTAGACTTTGCAAGGCAGAAAGTAAAGGGTAAGGTAGAATTGTCAGTTACCTTGCTGAGTGTTGAGTGTGCCCGACATTCACACAGAGCCCCTGGGCAAAGACTGGTAAAATTTTTGGTTCCATGTATTTGAGGAAATCACTGTACAACTTAGATGGCCACTAAACTAACCAGAGACATTCGTGCTCATACACAACAAAAAATATGGAATTGACAGAATTAGTTCAGAAATGTTGCTAAACAAACAAGGAAGAAACAACAAACAGCAACAACAACAAACTCTAAGGAAGGGAGAGAGATTGATTTTTGCTTGAAATGCCCAGCTTTCAACAAAATTATAAGACTTGCAAAGAAAAAATAAACTATGGCACATATACAGGGAAAAGGCAAACATAATTTCCAAGGAAGCCCAGACACCGGACTTTCAAGACAAAAACTTAATTTTTAAAAATTAAATTAAATTTTTTGAGTCAGAGTCTCACTCTCACCCAGGCTGCAGGGCAGTGGGACGCTCACAGCCACTGCAGCCTTGACCTGCCAGGCTCAGGCGATCCTGCCTCAAGATCCTTCCAAGTAGCTGGAACTACAGGTGCATGCCACCACGTCTGGCTAATTTTTCTTGATTTATTGTAAAGAAAAGGTCTTGCCAACTTGCCCAGGCTGGTCTTGAACTCCTGGGTTCAGGCAATCCTCTAGCCTCTGCCACCCAGTGTGCTGGGACTACAGGCATGAGCCACTGCGCCCGGCCTAAGACAAAAACTTTAAGTCAGCTGTTTTTTTTTTCCTTTTCTTTTCTTTTCTCTCTTTTTTTTTTAAGTCAGAGTCTCACTCTGTCACCCAGGCTGAAGAGCAGTGGCATGCTTATGGCCACTGCAGCCTCAACCTGCTGGGCTGAGGCTATCCTGCCTCAGCCTTCCAAGTAGTTGGAACTATAGCCACATGCCACCACACCCAGTTAATTTTTTTGATTTTTTGCAGAAAGGAGGTCTTGCCAAGTTGCCCAGTCTGGTCTTGATCCCCTAGGCTCAGGCAATCCTCTTGTCTCTGGCTCCCAACGTACTAGGGTTACAGGTGTGAGCCACTGCACCTGGCCTAATTCAACTGTTTAAATATGTTAAAAAAAACTAAAATAGGCCCAGCAAGGTGGGCCAAGCCTGTAATCCCAACACTTTAGGAGGCCGAGGCAAGAGGATTGCCTGAGCCCAGGGGTTGGATTGCCTGAGCCCAGCCTGGACAACTTGGTGAGACTTCATCTCCACAATAAATAAAAATATTATCTGGGCATTGTAGTGCACACCTGTAGTTTCAGCTACTTGAAAGGCTGAGGTGGAAGGATAACCAGGTTATGGTGACTGTGAGTGTGCCACTGCACTCCAGCCTGGGCGACAGAGTAAGACTCTGACTCAAAAAAGAAAAAAAAACCCTAAGGTAAACCATTTCTAAATAACTAAAGGAAAATAGGAGAATGATAATGCACCAAGTCATAAGTACCAAATCTCTAAGTCTTAAAGAAATAGAAATTATAAAAATTACAAAGTTGGCCGGGCTCGGTGGCTCAGCCTGTAATCCCGTGTCTTTGGGAGGCTGAGGTGACTGGATTGCCTGAGCCCGCGGGTTCAAGACCCACCTGGGCAACTTGGCGAGACCTCATCTCTACAATAAAAATAAAAAAAAATATTAGCTGGGCGTGGTAGTGTGCACCTGTAGTTCCAGCTACTTGGAAGGCCGAGGTGGAAGGATCGCCGGAGCCCAGCAGGTCGAGGCTGCAGTGGCCGGGAGCGGCCACTACACTCCAGTCTGGGCGACAGAGTGAGACTCCAATTAAAAAAAAAACAATTACAAAGTTGAAGACTATAGTAACTAAAATGAAAAAATTACTAGAAGAGTTTAGCAGAAGATTTGACCAGCCAGAAGAAAACTGATTGACAAAGACTCATAAAGGAAGGGTGGGGGGAGAGAGCCAGAGAGAGTCAGAGAGAGATAAAGAGAGAGAGAGAGAGAGAGACTACTAAAATCAGAAATTAAAGAAAGGACATCACTACTGATTTTACAGAAATGAAAAAGAATTTTAGGGGAATACTGTGAGCACATATGTCACAACCCATTAGATGACTTAGATGAAATTCCTAGTGTAACAAAGAACATGGCTCCATTTTTTGATGTTTGACTATTGATATCTTTCTAGTTTTAACTCTTTTTTTAACTTTATAATTTTTAGACATAATTCCTATTTCTTTGTTATTTGGTGAGATTTGGTACTTATGACCTGGTGACATATTATTCTCCTGTTTTCTTTTAGTTCTTTAGAAATGGTTTCTCTTAGTTTTTGAATATATTTAAACAGTTGATTTGAAGTCTTTGTCTTATAAGTCCAATGTCTAAGCTTCTTTGGGAACAATTTTTTTGTTTGCTTTTTTTCTTATAGTTGAGCCATACTTTATTTTTTCTTTGCAAATCTCATAATTACCTTCTGCCTTACATCTGGGAAAATTGATAAGAAAGCCTAGGTTCTTTCTCATGTGGCACTGATAGATGATCAACCATGCAAGGCCATGTGGGAATCCTCACCCAAATTATACTCTCTGACCATCATAAACTCCAAGTCAGTCTCCTTTCTGTGCTCTCTCAAGTCATCTTCAGACCAAAAACTTTAAGTTTGTAGCCTTTTGTTTGTAACCTTTTAAAAGTTTGTAGCTATTTGTTAGTTTTGTGGAGACTGTAACCTGCTCTCCACAAAAAGCCTCATTATGTGAGTAATAAATCTTTTCATACTCTTTCAGAGTATATCTGGCATCATTAGCCTTGATGTACAAACCAAATTTTGAGTGGGGAACCAACCTGTTTGTGCAAGTGTCCATAACACCTATAAATAAAGAAACAAATGAAACTGATTCAAGAAAATATAAAATTCTGAATAGAACTATCACAAATAAATAGATTGAATTATTAATAGCAATCAAAACTTCCTATAAAGAAAAACCCAATACAGGACAGCTCACATTAATTATACCAAACACTTAAAGAATTGGTGCGAATAATTTACAAACTCTTCCAGAAAATAGAAGAGAAGGGAATACTTTTTACTTGATCTTATAAGTCAGTATTACTCTGATACAAAGACATGACAAATACATCACAAAATAAAACTGAAGATCAATATGATTATAGATGTAAATCAATTCAACAAAATTCTAGGTTACTAAATCCAGCAACATATGAAAAGGATTATATACCACAACTAAATGAGATTTGGCAAGGAACGACAAGGTTGGTTTAACCATCAATCATTGGAATACATCATATTATAGAATAAAAACAGAAACCACACAATCATCTTAATAGTTGCAGAAAAATCATTTGCCATTATCCAACATCAGTAAAATCACTTAACATACTAGAAATAGAAAAATATTCTTCAATCTAATAAAAATTATAAAAAGCCCACAGCTAACATCATACTTAAATATGAAAGACTAAAAGTTTTCCCTCTAAAATCAGAAACTAACAGGATATCTGTTTTCACCATTTTTTCTTCTTTTCTTTCTTTTTTTTCTTTCTTTTTTTGAGTTAGAGTCTTACTCTGTCACCCAGGCTGGAGTGCTGTGGCACAATCATGGCTCCTCACAACTTCAACCTCCAGGGCTCAGGCAAATCTTCTGCCTCAGCTTCCTGAGTAGCTGGAACTACAGGCATGTACCACCATGACTGGCTAATTTTTTACTTTTATTTTTGTAGAGACAAGGTGGTGGTATGTACCTACAGTCTGGTCCCAGCTAATTGGGAGGCTGAGGTGGAAGGATCACCTGAGCCCAGGAGCTTGAGGCTGTAGTGAGCCATAAGCATTCCATTGTACTCCTGCCTAGGCAACAGAATGAGACCCTGACTCAAAATATATATCAAAAAGAAAAATGTATATATATATATATATATATATATATATATATATATATATATAGAAATAAAGTTAAAAAAACAAGCTCAAGACTGGTATACTAAAAATGATAAAGAATTGTTTAAAGAAATTTTCTTGACTTGATTACTACATTATATATGTGTCAAAATTTCACATGTATCCCATAAATTTGTCCAAATTCAAAAAATTAAGAACACCTAATTAAATGGAAATAAAACCTGTGCTCTTTGATCAGAAAAGTTAATATTGCTCTATAGATTCAACACAATTCCTATCAAAGCCCAACTGGCCTAAAAAATTGACAGGTTGATCCTTTATTAAAGTCATAAGAAAATGAAAAAGTTCAAGAATAGCCAAAACAATCTTGAAAAAGAAGAGCAAACTTAGAGGACTCATACTTTCTAAGTATAAATCATACAACAAATAATCATTGTCAGACAAACACCCTTATAACTGCCACTAGCTGAAGAACAGAATTTTCCACCATTCTCAAAACTCTCCTTATACCTCACCTCAGTTTTAATCCTTTCCTGTACCATAGTCATAATTACTCCTCTAAAATCTAAAGTAATTATCTCCTTGTACATACTTATAGTTTTATAATCAAGGCATTTATCCCTAAGCTCAACACTTTAGTCTGCTTACCAACAGTTTAAGTGAGAAAAGATAAAAGCCTGAATTAAGGCAGCCCTAAATCCATTCCTATAAACTTGATAGTGATTACCACATAGAGGTTCATCCTCAATGTCTACTTCCTTCTGTTGCGCCAACAAGTTTACTGGACAGAAGTTTAAAAGAACTGGATAGTGGGGCAGGTCACACGAGCAGGAGAATGTATAAGAAATCTCTGGACCCTCCATTCCCCAGTGAATACATTTATTCAGCAAAACTTTATATCTAAATTTCCTTTGGAAAAATCCAGAAATTAAGTAAAAGTCTCCTATACCCCAGGCAAATGCAAAAAACAGACTTTCCAAAGATGGTAGTAAGATTCAAAACATTGTCTTGCCAGAATCCCTGGCCCTGGCACTGTGACACATGGTCAAGAAGAGACTCCCTAGCTCCTAGATTCTCCCATGGGAGAGAAAGTGCTGGTTCACATGTCTAATGCTTCAACTTTCTAAGAGAGTTTCCCAGAGGACTGACTTCTGTTTTGTCAGACTTGGCACTCTGACAGTCCTGTCACAATCTAGCCACTTGGGAATAGCAGAGATGTAGGTTTAGATTGGCAGATGACCTAGCACCCTCTCCTCTTCCCCCTCGTTCCCTACCTCAGCACAGAGAGAGTGGACAAAAACATGGCTGCCTGCTTCCTCCTGATGAGGGAATCATCTCTGGCCAGGCTTATTGGTGGGGGTCTTTTCCTATATAAGTCCCATCAGTGAAACTGGGACAGGTGCCTGCTTTGTCTCAAATGCAGATACCAACATTGAGAGTGAAGGAAAATGAAGAATCAAACAAAGATGCCTGAAACTAAAGAATAAGAAGTGGGTCCTGAACATTTATCACAATACTAGAAAAAAAGAATTGGCAGTAGTGCTACACGGCTGGGGAGGTGGGAGATGTAACCTCACTAGGGATACCGGATCCTAAACCAGGTTAAGTGAGGTCCATGGACACCCAAACTTCATCTGCTTGTAAACCACTCATGTATCTAATCCTGACTTGTACCCATATCCTTATAATAAAGTAAAAATAAATAAATAAAAAAGAATAAGACACATTTCTAGAAAGGAACCAATGAAAAGAAGTTATATGATTTACCTGACAGAATTTAAAATGGTTGTCATAGGCCGAGTTCAGTGACTCAGTCTGTAATTCCAGCACTTTAGGAAGCCAAGATGAGTGGATTGACTGAGCTCACAGGTTCGAGACCAGCCCAGGCAACTTGGTGACACCTTGTCTCTACAATAAATAAAAAATTAGCTGGACGTGGTAGTGTGTGTTTATAGTTCCAGCTACTTAGAAGGCTGAGGTAGAAGGATCACTGGAGCCCAGCAGTTGATGCTGGGGTGGTTGTGAGTGTGCCATTGCACTCCAGCCTGGGTGACAGAGTGAGACTCCAACTCAAAAAAAAAAAAAAAATAGCTGTCATAAAAAAAAATTAGCTGTCTCATCAGAATCAAGAAAACAATGCATGAACAAAGAGATAGAATATGTTGAAATGTCCCAGATGTAAGCTGGGCACAGTGGCTCATGCCTGTAACCCCAGTACTTTGGGAGGTAGAGATGAGAGAATTTCCTGAACCCAGGGGTTCAAGAGCAGCCTGGGCACCTTGGCAAAATCTTATCTCTAAAATAAATTTTAAAAATTAGCTGAACATCATAGTATGTGCCTGTAGTCACAGTATTTGGGAGGTTGAGGAGGAAATATTGCCTGAGTCCAGCAGACTGAGGCTGTGGTGTCCATGAGCATGCCACAGCCTGGGTGACAGAGTGAGACTCCAACTCAAAAAAAAAGAAGAAAAGAAAGAAAAATACCAAACAGAAATCATGAACTGAAGAACAAAAAACTGAACTGAAAATTTTGCTAGAGGGCTTCACAAAGACTAGATCAGGCAGAAGAAAGAGACAGTGGATTTGAAGACAGGCCACTGGAAATAATTTAGTTAAAGAATAAATTAAAATGAAGAAGAGTGAAAAATCCTAAGGAGCTTATGAGACACCATCAAGCAGCCCAATACACATATTATTGGAGTCACAGAAGAAGAAGAAAAAAAGGAACCAAAAACGTGTTTAAATAAGTTATGGCTGAAAACTTCCCAAATTTGGGGAAGTAATTGGACATCCTGATTCAGGAAGCTCAAAGAACACCAAAAAGATGAATCAAAAAAATCCACACCGAAACATAAAATTGTCAACTGAGTAATAAAATTGTCAAATGTAGAAGACAGAAGTTTGAAAGCAGCAAGAGAAAAATGACTTGTCACATACAAGAGAACATTTAAAAGACTATTAGCAATTTTCAGCAGATCTAGCAGGCCAGGAAGAAGTGGGGTAATATATTCAAATTGTTGGAAGACAATGATTGTCAACCAAGAATACTATACACAGTAAAACTGTGCTTGAAAAGTAAAGGGAGCCGGGCTTGGTGGCTCAGCCTGTAATCCCGCACCTTTGGGAGGCTGAGGTGAGTGGTTTGCCCGAGTCCGCGGGTTCGAGACCTGCCTGGGCAGCGAGACCTCACCTCTGCAATAAATAAAAAAAAAATCAGCCGGGCATGGTAGCGCATGCCTGTAATTCTGGCTACTTGGAAGGCTGAAGCGGAAGGATCACTGGAACCCAGCAGGTTGATGCTGCGGTGGCTGGGAGCAGCCACTGCACTCCAGTCTAGGTGACAGAGTGAGACTCCAACTCAAAAAAAAAAAAAAAGAAAAGTAAAGGGGAGACCAGATGTGGTGGCTCAGCCTGTAATCCCAGCACTTTGGGAGGCCAAGGCAAGAGGACTGCCTGAGCCCTGGGGTTTGAGACCAGCCTAGGCAACTTGGTGAGACTTCACCTCTACAATAAATCACACACACACAAAAAAACTTACATTGTTATCCATTTAGACTGTTATAACTATAAAATATTTACTGTAAACCTGTATGTAATCACATACACACACACACACACACACACACACACACACACACACACAAATCTATAGAAGTTACCTAAAAGAAAAAGAGAAAGCCCGGGTGCAGTGGCTCTCGCCTATAATCCCAGCACTTTGGGAGGCCAAGGTGAGAGGATTGCCTGAGCCCAGGGTTTCAAGAACAGCCTGGGCAATTTGGTGGGACCTCATCGCTACAATAAACCAAAAAATTAGCTGGGCACTGTAGCACACTCCTGTAGTTCCAGCTACTTGGAAGGCTGAGGCAGAAGGATTGTCTCCTTCTGTTGGGCAGAAGGAGCCCAACAGGTAGAGGCTACAGTGATCGTGAGTGAGCCATTGCACTCCAGCCTGGGTCACAGAGTGAGACTCTGACTCAAAAAAAAGAAAGGAAGAAAAGAAAAAAGAAAAAGAGAAAGCATATCAATATAAAACATATCAATATAAAACATTAAAACAACACAAGAGAAGATAGCAAGAGAGAAAAATATAGACAATAGAAGTGTAAGATAAGCCGGAAATAATTAACAGAAGGTCAATAGTAAATCCTTTTCTATCAATAATTACTTTAAATGTAAATGGTTTAAACTTTCCAATCAAAAGACATTGAGTGGCTGAATGGATTAAAAAGCAATATTCAATTGTATGCTGTGTACAAAAAACTCACTTTAGATTCTAAGACACACATAGAGTGAACGTGAAGGGATGGAAAAAGATATTCCATGTAAGTGGTAACCAAAAGAGAGCAAAGTCGCCGATACTTACACCAGTAAAAATAGACTTTAAGTCAAAACTGTCACAAGAGTTAGAAAGAATGTTATATAATTATAAAATGATCAGTCTACCAGGAAGCTATAACAATTATATATGTACCCAGCTTGAGACACCTAAATATACAAAGCAACATTGACAGAGATGAGGGAGAAAATATACAACAATATAATAATAGTATGAGACATCAATACCATACTTTCAACAATGGATAAAACATCCAGACCAAAGATCAAAGAGAAAATATAGGATTTGGTTGGGCTCAGTGGCTCAGCCTGTAATCCCAGCACTTTGGGAAACCGAGGTGTGTAGATTTCTTAAACCCACAGGCTTGAGAACAGCCTGGGTAACTTGGAGAGACCTTGTCTCTATAATAAATAAGTAAATAAATTAGCCAGGCACAGTGGCACATGCCTGTAGTTTCAGCTACTTGGAAGGCTGGGGGGTGGATCACCGGAGTCCAGCATGTTGACACTGGGGTGGCCATGAGTGTGCCACTGCACTCCAGCCTGGGCGAAAGAGTGAGACTCCAACTCAAAAAAAAAAAAAAAAAGAAAAGAAAAGAAAATAGAGAACTTGGACAACACTATAAACTAAATGTGCAAATCAGATATAAGTAGAAGCTTCCATCCAATAACTGTAAAATATGCATTTTTCTCCAGCTCACGCAAAAATTTTTCTAGTATAGACTATACGTTATATCACAAAACAAATCTTAACAAATTTAAGAAAATTGAAGTAATATACTTATTTTCACTGACCAAAATAAAATGAAACTAGAATTCAGTAGCAGAAGGAAAACAAAAATATACAAAATGTAGAAATTAAACAACATGCTCTTAAACAATCATTGGGACAATGAAGATATGAAAAAGGAAATTAGAAAATACCTCAAAACAAATAAAAACATGATATACGGAACTTATGAGGTACAGCAAAAACAGTAATAGGACATTTACCGCAGTAAACACTTAGATTAAAAAAAGATGAATGATCTCAAATAAGGAATCCACCTTTATACTTCAGGACCTAGAAAAAAATCAAACTAAGCCCAAAGTTAGCAGAAGAAAAACAAAACAAAACAAAACAAAGATTAGAAAAGAAAAAATAACACTGAATATAGAAAAACAACAAAACTAACAGTTGTTTTTTATTTTTCTCTTCTTTTTTTTTTAATAAAGATATGGGGTACAATTTAGGGTTAGGTATACAAATGTTCATTATGCAGGTACCCTTGCTGATGAGGTATGCCCCTCCCTCCCCTAGCAGTTTCCCTCAACTGCCAATCCCATCCTCCCTCCCCTAATAGTTTCCCACTACTGCCAATCTCTTTCTTATAGTATTATAATTGTTCAAGGTCCTCTTATGAGTGAGAACATATGGTACTCTGTTCTTTGTTTCTGTTATAGATTACTGAGTATGATCGACTCTAAATACATCCAAGTTGCTGCAAAGTCCATATGTTTTTGCTTCTTTATGGCTGCATAATGTTCCATTGTGTACATGTACCACATTTTAAAAATTCAATCCAGGCCGGCTCAGTGGCTCAGCCTGTAATCCTGTGCCTTGGGAGGCTGAGGTGAGTGGATTGCCTGAGCCCGCGGGGTTCGAGACCCGCCTGGGCAACTTGGTGAGACCTCATCTCTACAATAAAATAAAAAATTAGCTGGGTGTGGTAGCGTGCACCTGTAGTTCCAGCTACTTGGAAGGCTGAGGCAGAAGGATCACCGGAGCCCAGCAGGTCGAGGCTGCGGTGGCTGGGAGCGGCCACTGCACTCCAGTCTGGGCCACGGAGTGAGACTCCAACTCAAAAAAAACCAAAACAAAACTCAGTCCAGCTTCAGGGCAATATGGTTGATTCCATGTTTTTGCTATTGTAAATAGAGCTGCAACAAATATATGTGTGCAGGTGTCTTTTTTGTAGAATGATTTGAGTTCCTCCAGGTATATACCCAATAGGGGAATTGCTGGGTCATATGGATGGTCAATTTCTAGTTCATTCAGAAATCATCACACTGTCTTCCAAAGAGGTTGCACTAGTTTGCATTCCCACCAGCAGTGTAGAAGCATTCCTTTTTCTCTGCATCCTTACCAGCATCTGTTGTTGTTTGTTTTATTATCGATGGACATTCTTACTGGAGTTAGATGGTATCTCAATGTGGTTTTGATTTGCATTTCTCTGATGACAAGTGAGGCTGAGCACTTTTTCATGTGTCTGTTGACTGCCCATATATCTTCTTTTGAGAAGTGTCTATTTATGTCTTTTGCCCACTTTTTAATGGGGCTGTTTGTTTTTTTCCTTTTGGCACATTTTAGTCCCTTGGAGATCCTAGATGTTAGGCCTTTGTTAGATATACAGTTGGCAAATATTTTTTCCATTCTGTGGGCTGTCTCCCTGCTCTCTTGATGGTTTCTTTTGCTTTGCAGAGGCTTATTACTTGATGAGGTCCCACTTGTCTATTTTCTTTCTTTTTTTTTTTTTTTTGAGTTGGAGTCTCATTGTGTCACCCAAACTGGAGTGCAGTGGCCGCTCCCAGCCACCACAGCCTTGACCTGCTGGGCTCCGGCGATCTTTCCGCCTCAGCCTTCCGAGTAGCCGGAAATACAGGCATGCGCTACCACGCCCAGCTGATTTTTTGATTTATTGTAGAGATGAGACCTCGCTGCCCAGGCGGGTCTCGAACCCGCAGGCTCAGGCAGTCCACTCACCTCAGTCTCCCAAAGCACGGGATTACAGGCTGAGCCACCGAGCCCGGCTCATTTTTTTTTTTTCCATCTTGCCATCTTCAGCCTCTGCCATCCCTGTCCGGCCCCACCCCCTCTGGGGCGAGCAGCTGAGATAGCACCACCTGCTGATGATTCAGGTAACAGCACTGAAACGGGAGAAACAAGCTTGATAAAGACATAGTCCAGAGTGGTGAACAGAGGGTGATCTGAACTGTCCTTCACAGCAGACCAGGGGCAACTGACCCTAACTGCAAACTAATTTACCAGCTTGAAAAGAAAGCTAGAAATCCGAACTGAAAGGGCATTGGACTTAAACGAAAAGTCTCAGAGTGTGCTTCATTGATTCTGTTAGTTTAATGACTTAATTCTATTCCTACTGTATTGTTCCATTTTTTTCTTTCCTCTTCCTTTTCTTCTCTTTTCTTCTCTCTGTAAACCATATCTTTGTATAGAGGAATAGCACACCAATAAGGTGGTTGGTTAGCTTGTATGTTAGCATCATTAGGTTTTATTTTTTTTGTATGGGAATTGGTTCGTCTATAGCTGTGGTCTATTGTGTTTATCTGTTTCACTATAGGTCTCTCTCTCCATTTGTTGGCACACGTTTGTTTCCCCCCTTACTCCTTTATCTCTCCACCTCCCTCTTCAACCCACTGTCTTCTCCATTCTCTTCCCTCTGCTAACCACATTTTATTTCAGGGAGTAAACCTACAACCCCACTGCACGGACAGATTCCAAAGCAGTGGGAAGTGGGTTCCAGATTATCCACACACCTGTCAGCAAATACCAGGACCTGCAGATAGATTTTTAATCACACCTCCCCCTTAAGTAAATCTCAAAACTGCAAAAAGGACCACCCCCAACCTACAGTGCAACTCCAGAATTGAACAAAGTAAGAGGGCATACATAAAGAATAGGAGATTGAACAAACAGAAGTAAAACCAATCCAATCCCTTTACCCCTGAATAACAGAATTAAAGAAGACGGTGACATGGAGGGGAGGAAAAAGTAGGGAGGGGAAAAGCTGCACAAATGAAGAAAACCCAAAAGAAGAATATAGGTCTCACACAGACCCCTGGGAGATCAGACACTGAGAAAACAGATCCTGGAACACAAACAATGAAGAGCCCTCAGAATGACTGGTCACATGCAACAAACCTAGACATCAAGACATTAATGGAGAGAATTTTAAAAATTGAGGAGAGACAAGAGGAAAATAGGAAGGAGCTGATGGCAGAAATAACAGCAGTAAAGAATACTGTGATGGAAATGAATAACAGACTAATAAGCATGGAAAGTAGAATTAGCCAAGCAGAAGAAAGAATCTCAGAGCTCGAAGACCAAAACACAGAACTAACCCCAACTCTCAAAAGCATAGAAAAGAAGCTCAAAAAGACAGAACAAAACCTGCAAGAGATGAATGATCACTCCAAGAGACCAAACCTAAGAGTAATTGGGCTTCCTGAGGCAGAAAGAGAAACAGAAGCCACACTAGAGCAAACATTTCATGAAATAATTCAAGAAAACTTCCCTCATCTCATCAAGGATGAAAAAATTCAAATACAAGAGATTCAGAGAACCCCTGAAAAACAACAAATGAGAAAACCAACTCCCAGACACATAATAATTTGCCTAAACAAAGTAGCTATAAAAGCTATAAAAAATCCTAAGGCAGCAAGAGAAAAGGCCAGACTACCTACCAGGGAAGACCAATTAGAATAGCAGCAGATTTACCCACAGAAACCCTTCCATCTAGGAGAGCCTGGAGCCCTATCTTCAAAGTTCTAAAAGGTAAACAATTTCAACCAAGAATAGTCCACCCAGTCAAACTAAGCTTCATTAGTGAGGGAGAATTGAAATCTTTTCCAAATATCCAATCCCTAAGAACCTACGCAAACACCAGACCACCTCTATAAGAAACACTTAAGAAAGTACTGAACACAGAAGAAAAAGAAAAAAGAACAACAACATTCTTCACAAGAGTACAGGCAAAAGATTAAAAACATATATGAGCCAACTCCAAAACCCAAAGAAAGACAACAAACAAATAGGAACAACTCTGTAAGAACTTTATGACAGGGATCAACTCTTGCATTTCAATTATTAGCCTAAATGTGAACAGACTAAATGCACCACTGAAAAGACATAGAATGGCAAAATGGATAAAACATCATCAGGCAACAATCTATTGCCTTCAAGAGACTCACCTCACTAGAAAGGACACCCACAAACTCAAAGTAAGAAGATGGGAAACAAACTTTAAGGCCAACGGAATACAAAAGAAAGGAGGCGTAGCGATCTTAATTGCAGACAAAATACCCTTCAAGCTATTAAAAATCAAAAAAGATACCGAAGGACACTACATAAAATAAAAGGCTCAATCCATCAACAAGAAATATCTATCCTAAACATATATGCACCCAACATAGGTGTGCCAACTTTCATAAAGCAACTTCTAGAAAACTAAAGAAAGATATTGACTCTAACACCATCATAACTGGGGACTTTAATACCCCACTCACAACCCTAGACAGATCATCAGGACAAAAAAATCAGCAAGGAGATCCAGAACCTCAATGTGGCTTTGGACCAAAAGGACTTAATTGATACCTACAGAACACTCCATCCAAAAACCACAGAATATACATTCTACTCATCACCACATGGAACATATTCTAAGATAGACTATGTAATTGGCCATAAATCAAGCATAAGCAAATTTAAAAGGACCAAAATTCTACTATGCACCTTCTCAGACCACAGTGGAATAAAAATAAGCATTGACACCAACAAAGTCCCCCCAAAACCCACAAAGACATGGACACTAAACAGCATGATGCTAAACAACTCCTGGGTCAATGATGAAATCAAAACAGAGATCAAAAGATACCTGGAAACAAATGAAAATGAAGAAACATCTCACCAAAATCTCTGGGACACCTTGAAAGCTGTAGTAAGAGGTGAATTCATATCCCTACAAACACACATGAAGAAAATGGAAGGAACACAGATTAATAACCTAACAAGCCACCTAAAGAAGCTGGAAAAGCAAGACCACAAAAACCCTAATTTCAGCAGGAGAATCCAGATCACCAAAATAAAAGCCCAAATCCAGGACATAGAAGACAAAAAGATAATATAAAAAATCAATGAAACAAAAAGCTGGTTCTTCAAAAGGATAAACAAGATCGATGGTCCCCTAGCTAGACTGACCAAGAAAAAATGAGAAAAAAACCAAATAAGCACAATCAGAAACACAAACAATAAAGTCACATCTGACCCTGAGAAAATACAAAAGATCATTAGAGACTACTACGTACACTTGTATGGAAACAAACTTGAAAACCTTAAGGAAATGAGGACTTTCTGACATCACACAACTTACCTAGATTGGAACAAGACAAAATTGAGACCCTAAGTAGACCAATAACAATCAAGGAAATTGACTACGTAATAAGAAAACTTCCTACAAAAAAAGCCCTGGTCCAGATGGCTTTCCAGCAGAATTCTACAAGACATTTAAGGAGGAGCTGATACCAATTCTACTGAAGGTATTCCAGGCTGTTGAAAAAGATGGAACTCTCCCCAAATCATTCTATGAAGCCAACATCACATTGATACCCAAGCCAGGTAAAGATCCAACAAAGAAAGAACTACAGGCCAATATCTTTGATGAACATTGATGCTAAAATTCTCAACAAGATCCTAGCAAACTGAATTCAGCAATACATCTCAAAAATCATCCATCATGACCAACTAGGCTTCATTCCTGGGATGCAAGGCTGGTTCAACATTCGTAAAACCATAAATGTAATTAAATACATCAACAGATGTCAAAACAAAAACCACATGATCATATCATTAGATGCAGAAAAAGCTTTTGATAAAATCCAGCACCCCTTCTTGATAAAAACCCTTGAACATCTAGGCATACGGGGAACATACCTCAAAATAGTAAAAGCCATCTATGAGAAACCCACAGCCAGCATACTCCTAAATGGACAAAAATTGGAATCATTTCCCCTGAAAACTGGAGCAAGACAAGGATGCCCACTCTCACCCCTCCTGTTCAACATAGTATTGGAAGTCCTGGCTCAAACAATCAGAGAAGAGGAGGCAATCAGGGGTATCCAAATAGGGAAAAGAAGAAGTCAAGTTATCTCTCTTTGCAGATGATATGATTGTGTACCTTGAAAACCCAAGAGAATCTGTCAAAAACCTCCTTACGCTGATAAAGGCCTTTGACAAAGTCTCAGGATACAAAATATATGTACAAAAGACAACTGCATTTCTCTACACCAATAATAAACAGAAACCCAAATAAAAGACACAATTCCATTCACAATAGCCACAAAAAAAATGAAATACCTTGGCATCTTCCTAACCAGAGACGTGAAAGACCTTTACAATGAAAATTACAAAACACTGCTGAAAGAAATCAAAGATGACACAAACAAGTGAAAAAATATCCCATGCTCATTGATTGGAAGAATCAACATTGTGAAGATGTCCATGTTACCTAAGGCAATCTACAAATTCAATGCAATACCCATTAAATTACCAGCAACATTCTTCTCAGACCTAGAAAAGACAACACAGGAATTCATATGGAAACACAAATGTCCAAGAATAGCCAGAACAATCCTCAGCAAAAAAAAAAACAAAGCAGTTGGTATCACATTACCAGACTTCAAACTTTACTATAAAGCTACAATCATCAAAAGAGCTTGGTATTGGTATAGAAACAGGCATATAGATCAATGGAATAGAATTGAGATCCCAGAAGCAAAACCTCAATTTTTCAACCAACTCATCTTCAGCAAGGCCTCCACCACCTACCACTGGGGAAAGGAGAACCTATTCAGTAAATGGTGCTGGGAAAACTGGCTGACCACATGCAGAAGGTTGAAACAGGACCCCTACCTATCCCCATGCACAAAGGTTGACTCCAAATGGATCAGAGACCTAAATGTGAAACCTCAAACCATAAGAGCCTTAGAAAATGAAGGAAATACCCTCATGGAAATCAGAACTGGCATCCAATTCCTGACAAAACCTGAAACCCACAGGTCATAAGAGAGAAGATAGCCAAGTGGGACCTTATTAAACTGACAAGCTTCTGTAAGGCCAAAGAAACCATCAAGAGAGCAGGGAAGCCGGACTCGGTGGCTCAGCCTGTAATCCCAGCACTTTGGGAGGCTGAGGTGAGTGAATTGCCTGAGCCCACGGGTTCGAGACCTGCCTGGGCAACTTGGTGAGACCTCATCTCTACAATAAAATAAAAAAAATTAGCTGGGCATGGTAGTTCACGCCTGTAGTTCCAGCTACTTGGAAGGCTGAGGCGGAAGGATCGCCGGAGCCCAGCAGGTCGAGGCTGCGGTGGCCGGGAGCAGCCACTGCACTCCAGTCTGGGCGACAGAGAGAGACTCCAACTCAAAAAAAAAAAAAAAAAAAGAGAGAGAGCAGGGAGACAGCCTACAGACTGGGAAAAAGTATTTGCCAACACCAGGTCTGACAAAGGCTTAACATCCTGGATCTACAAGGAACTAAAATGTGCTGAAAAGAAAAAAACAAACAACCCCATTATAAAATGGGCCAAAGATATGAACAGACACTTCACAAAAGAGGACATCCGAGCCGCCAACAAACACATGAAGAAATGTTCAACCGCACTAATCATCAGGGAGATGCAAATCAAAGCCACACTGAGATACCACCTAACTCCAGTCAGAATGGCAATTATCAACAACTCAAAAAATAACAGCTGCTGGAGAGGGTGTGGCAAAAAGGGAACACTTCTACACTGTTGGTGGGAGTGTAAACTAGTGCAACCTCTGTGGAAAGCAGTGTGGCGATTCCTAAAAGCTCTAAATATCAACCTCCCATATGACCCTGCAATTCCCCTACTGGGAATATTCCCTGAAGAACTCAAATCACTCTATAAAAAGGATACCTGCACACATATGGTTATCGCAGTGTTGTTCACAATAGCAAGAACCTGGAAACCACCATGCTGCCCATCAAAAGAGGACTGGATTAAAAAATGTGGTACATATACACGATGGAATACTACGCAGCCATAAAAAAGAACAACATCATGAATTTCGCAGCAACCTGGATGGAACTAGAGTCTATAATACTGAGTGACCTCTCACAGAAACAAAGATCCGAGTATCATGTGTTCTCACTCATATAATGAACCTTGAACATCCAACGTAATACTATAAGAAAATGACTGATGGTACTGGGAAACTATGAGGGGGGAGATGTGATTAACAGTAGCAAATATCTGTCTGGGGATGGGGAAACACCTCTTATAACAGGGTGCCTGAATGAAACATAATTGTACACCTAACCCTTAACTGTACCCCACAAAACCATAATAAAAGATATTGATTATGGAAAACAATTAAAAGAAAAAAAATTAAAAAGAAGCAAAACATAAAAATAAAAAAGAACTAGAAAAAAATAGTATTAGAACTCAAAATAGAGACATTACAACAGATACCACAGAAATTTTTATAAAAACATAAAAGACTGTGAAAATTATAAACCAATGAAGTGTATAAACTAGAAGAAATAGATAAATTCCTAGAAACACACAACCTACCAATATTAAATTATGAAGAAATGGGAAGTGAGAACAGACCTATGACTAGGATGAAGAGTAAATCAGTATTCAAAAACCTCCCAATAAAAAAAAGTCCAGGACCAGATGACTTCACTAGTAAATTCTACTAAAAATTAAAAAAATTAATGCCAATCCTTCTCACACACTTCTCAAAAATTGAAGAGGGAACAATTCCAAACACATTTTATGAGGCCAGAATTACCCTGATACAAAGCCAGCAAACACATCACAAAGAAAGAAAACTACAGGTTTTACTTGATGAATATCAATGCAAAATCCTCGATAAAATACTGGCATATAGGCTGAGCTCGGTGGCTCAGCCTGTAATCCCAGCACTTTGGGAGACAAAGGCAAGTAGATTGCCTGAGCCCGTGGGTTTGAGACTGGCCTGGGTTAGACCTTGTCTCTACAATAAATAAAAAATGAGCCAGGCAAGGTAACACACACCTGTAGTTCCGCCTACTTGGAAGGATGAGGTGAAAAGATTCCTGAAGCCCAGTTCATGCTGGGGTGACCATGAGTGTGCCACAGCACTCCATCCTGGGTGATGAAGTGAGACTCTGACTCAAAACAAAAAAACCCCAAAAAACCCCACATGATCATTTGATGAATACAGAACAAATATGTGGCAAAATTCCACACCTTTTCATGAGAAAAACACTCAACAAACTGAGAATAGAAGGAAAGTACCTCAATATAATAAAATCTATATATAAACATTCACAGCTAGCATCATATTCAACTAAAAACTTTTTCTTGAAGTTCAGGAATAAGGCAAGGATGCCACTTTTTTTCTTTTTCCTTAGTCAGAATCTCATTTCTTCACTCAGGCTGGAGTACAGTAGTATGATCATGGCTTACAACAGCCTGGAACTCCTGGGCTCAAGTAATCCTCCTGCTTCAGTCTGCAAAGTAGGTCGGACTCCAGGTGTGTGCCACCACATGTGGCTAATTTTTTTTTTTTTTAATTTTTGTAGAGACAAGGTCTTACTATGTTGCCCAGGCTGGTCTCAAACTCTTGGCTCAAGTGATCCTTCTGCCTCAGCCTATCAAAGTGCTGGGATTATAGGCATGAGCCACCACACTCAGTTTAGGATCCCCACTTTTGCTACTTCTGCTCAGTGTAGCACTGAAGTCATTGCTACAGCAATTAGGCCAGAAAAAGAAATAAAAGACATCCAAATTGGAAAGGAAGAGGTAAAATTGTCCTTATTTGCAGATAACAGAATCTTATAGATAGAAATCCTTAAGGAGTTCAAAAAAAAAAAACTATTGTAACAAAAAAATTTAGTAAAGTTTCAGGATACAAAATCAACATATAAAAATCAATGGCATTTCTATACTAACAATGAACTAACTTAAAAGTGAATTGAAGCCGGGCTCGGTGGCTCAGCCTGTAATCCCGCACCTTTGGGAGGCTGAGGTGAGCGGATTGCCTGAGCCCACGGGTTCGAGACCCGCCTGGGCAGCGAGACCTCATCTCTACAATAAATCAAAAAAATCAGCGGGGCATGGTAGCGCGCGCCTGTAATTCCGGCTACTCGGAAGGCTGAGGCGGAAGGATCACCGGAGTCCAGCAGGTCGAGGCTGCAGTGGCCGGGAGTGGCCACTGCACTCCAGTCTGGGCGACAGAGTGAGACTCCAACTTAAAAAAAAAAAAAGTGAATTGGGAAAACAATGACATTTACAATGGCCCCAAAACAAAACCCTTGAGCAAACTTAACTAAGGAAAGGAAAAATGTGCATAATAAATACTACAGTACATTGATACTGTAGCAGGAACACACAGAGGCTATGACACTGAGGCTATTTTAGGAAGTAGCAGATTTATTTATTAGCGCTGGTGCAACTCAGTGGGCTAATGCGCCCAGGCTGAGCACCCTGGGGAAGGAGGAGAGGGGTCTTATACCTTAGTTTAGGTAAGGGAGGGGGGTTGGGCTGAGCAATTATACATTTTTTTTGGAATTCACAAGGTTATACTTGGCAAAATCAGATTTTCAAAGAACAAATGGTTTCCAGGAAATGCATAGCAAGCAGGGGTTGTAAACCGATGACTTCACAAAGAAAGAATTGGTTACCATTTTGCATCTCCAGGAAAACCCTCCTTGGCTATTTGGTTTTCTCAAGCAAAACCTGCCTGGCAGGTTTTCGGAGCTTGCTGATTGATCTTCAAAAGGAATACTTTTAAGTGTTATCAGTCCATCTCTGCCACAATACAAGAAATTTTAAAAGACACAAACAAATGAAAAGACATCACGTATTAATGGATTGTAAGATTTAATATTCTTGCTGGGCTCGGTGACTCAGCCTGTAATCCTGCACCTTTGGGAGGCTGAGGTGAGTGGATTGCCTGAGCCTGCGGGTTCGAGACCCGCCTGGGCAACTTGGTGAGACCTCATCTCTACAATAAATCAAAATGAGCCAGGCGTGGTAGTGAGCGCCTGTAGTTCCAGCTACTTGGAAGGCTGAGGCAGAAGGATCGCCAGAGCCCAGCAGGCGAGGCTGCGGTGGCCAGGAGCGGCCACTGCACTCCAGTCTGGGTGACAGAGTGAGACTCCAACTCAAAAAAAAATAAAAGATTTAATATTCTTAAAATATTCACACTACACAAAATCACCTACAGTTTCAATTCGTATAAAAAATCTCAATGGCATTTGTGAACAACAGAAATAGAAAAAAATAATTCTAAAATTCATATGAAAACACAAAAAACTATGACAAGCCAAATCACTCTTGAGAAAGAACAAAACTGGAGGTATCACACTTTCTGATTTCAAAATATATTACAAAGATGCAATAATAAAAACAGTATAGTACTGGCATAAAGACAGATACAGACCAATGGAAAAGAGTACAGAACCTAGCAACAAATCCATGCATATCCAGTCAGTTGATATTTGGCAAAGGTGTCACAAATACACAATGGGAAAGAATAGTCTCTTCAACAAATGGTGTTGGGAAAATGAATATCCACAAGCAAAATAATGAAATTGGATTCTTATCTTACACTGTGCAAAATAATCAACTCAAAGTGGCTGAAAGATTTAAATGTAAGACCTAAAACAGCAAAACCCCTAGAAGAAAACATGGAAAAGCTTTATGACAACAAAAGCATAGGCTATACAAATAAAAATAAGCAAGTGGGACTAACTAACTCAAACTAAAAAGCTCCTTCATAGCAAACAACCAACAATTTAAAAAGGCAACCTATGAAGGAGGAGAAAATATTTTCAAACTGTATTTCTGATAAGGGGTTAATCTCTAAGATATATAAGGAATGTCTATAACTCAATAGCAAAATCTACAAAAACCAAACAAAAAAAATTAATATCTGTAACCCAATTTTTAAAAATGAACTAAGTACTTGGATAATTATTTCTCCAAATAAGACATACAAATGGCCAAAAAAACTGTGGCTTGCCACGAGTTATCAGGGAAATGCAAATAGAAACCACAATGAGACATCACCTCATACCTATCAGAATGACCATTATCAAAAACAAAAACAGGCCAGGTTCGGTGGCTCAGCTTGTATTCCCAGCACTTTGGGAGGCTGAGGTAAGTGGATTGCCTGAGCCCACGAGTTTGAGACCAGCCTGGGCAACTTGGTGAGACTGCCTCTATAACAAATTTTAAAAATTAGCAGGTCGTGATAGTGTGTGCCTGTAGAAAGGCTGAGGTCAAAGGATCGCTGAAACCCAGCAGGTCGATGCTGGGGTGGCCGTGAGCATGCCACTGCACTGCAGCCCGGGTGACAGAGTGAGTCTCCAACTCAAAAACAAACAAACAAGCAAGCAAACCAAAATACCAAAACGGTGTTCATGAGGATGTGGTGTAATTGGAACCCTTGCACACTGTTGGTGGGAGTGACAAATTGTGCATTAGCTATGGGTAACAGTATGGAAGTGTGTCACAAAATTAGAAACAGAAACACCATATGATCTACCAGTCCCACTTTGGGGCATTTATTTAAAAAATTCAGATCCCAAAGACATACTAGCACTCCTGTGCTCACTATCACAAGAACCAAGAAAGGAAAACAACCTAAATGTCCACTGGCAGATGAATGGATGAAGAAAATGTGAGCCGGGCTCGGTGGCTCCGCCTGTAATCCCGCACCCTTGGGAGGCTGAGGTGAGTGGATTGCCTGAGCCCGCGGGTTCGAGACCCGCCTGGGCAGTGAGACCTCATCTCTACAATAAATCAAAAAATCACCAGGGCGTGGTAGCGCATGCCTGTAATTCTGGCTACCTGAAAGGCTGAGGTGGAAGGATCCCCGGAGCCCAGCAGATCGAGGCTGCGGTGGCCTGGAGCAGCCACTGCACTCCAGTCTGGGCGACAGAGTGAGACTCCAACTGAAAAAAAAAAAAAAAAAAAAGAAAAAAAAAATGTATACATATTTGATATATATTTACAAAGGAATACTATTCAGAAGGAAGTTCTGCAATATGAAACAACATGGATCAACCATGAGGACATTACGCCAAGTGAAATAAGCCTGTCACAGGAAGAAAAGTACCACACTACTCCATTTATATGAGTTATCTAAAATAGTCATGTTCATAGACTCAAAGAGTGGAATGGTGGTTTTCAGGGGCTAGGAGAGGGGGAAATGGGAAATTTCTAATTAATGGGCATAAAGTTTCAGTTAATCAAGATGAATAAACTCTAGGGATCTGCTGTGTAATGTTATGCCTATAGTAAAAAATAATTTATTACTGTGCACTTAAATTTGTTAAGTGGTTAGAACTCATGTAAGAGCTCTGACAATAAAAATAAAATTAAAATAATTGACATTTCAAGATATTTTTATTAATTATTCTCATTGTCACTGTTCTCCAATATCATAAAAACAAGACTTCGATATTAATGTTTACTAAAGGATTCTATCATCTTTTGTGTTTATGGTTCAAACTGCTTTCTTTGTCCTGTTTTTCTTGTTTATCACTAAACAAAGTAGCATAAGTCTGTTGGAAATGAGCTTCCATGCCTTCCACACAATCCATTCCCCAAATGCCAATACTTACCTTTTGAATGGAAAAATTATTTCTGCCCTACAGTGATAGCAAAAATTTAAATATGTTAAGGGCTCTTAAGTAGATATTTGTTGTTTTTGCCTCCTTGCATCTCTTCCAGAACCTTATAGCTTTACTTTTTCTTTTCTTTTTTTTTTTGAGTTGGAGTCTCACTCTGTCGCCCAGACTGGAGTGCAGTGGCGCTCCCGGCCACCGCAGCCTCGACCTGCTGGGCTCCAGCGATCCTTCTGCCTCAGCCTTCCGAGTAGCCGGAATTACAGGCAGGCGCTACCATGCCCGGCCGATTTTTTGATTTATTGCAGAGATGAGGTCTCGCTGCCCAGGCAGGTCTTGAACCCGCGGGCTCAGGCAATCCACTCACCTCAGCCTCCCAAAGGCGCGGGATTACAGGCTGAGCCACGGAGTCCGGCTACTTTTTCATTTCTTTCTTTCTTTCTTTCTTCCTTCCTTTCCTTCCTTCCTTCCTTCCTTCTTCTTCCTTCCTTTTCCCTTCTTCTTCCTTCCTCTCTTTTTCTCTTCTCTTTCTTTCTTTCTTTCTTTCTTTCTTTCTTTCTCTCTCTCTCTCTCTCTCTCTTTCTCTCTCTCTTTCTCTCTCTCTTTCTCTCTTCTCTCTCTCTTTCTCTCTCTCTTCTCTCTCTCTCTCCCTTCTCTCTTCTCTCTCTCTCTCTCTCTCTCTCTCTCTCTTCTCTCTCTCTCTCTTTCTTTCTTTCTTTCTTTTTTAAGAATTACCTTTCCAGGCCAGGCTGGGTGGCGCAATCTGTAATCCGAGCACGTTGGGAGGCTGAGGCAGGTGGATTGCCTGAGCCCACGGGTTTGAGACCAGACTGAGCAACTTGGCGAGACCTCGTATCTACAATAAATCACAAAAATTAGCAGGGTGTGGTAGCACACGCCTGTAGTTCCAGCTACTTGGAAGGCTGAGGCGGAAGGATTGCTGGAGCCCAGGAGGTCGACGCTGCAGTGGCCGTGAGCATGCCACTGCACTCTAACCTGGGCTATGGAGTGAGACTCCAACTCAAAAAAAAAAAAAAGGAATTACCTTTCCCCATGTTTCTTTTTTTAATTTTTTAATTTTTATTTTTTTTTTGAGTTGGAGTCTCACTCTATCGCCCAGACTGGAGTGCAGTGGCCGCTCCCGGCCACCGCAGCCTCGACCTGCGGGGCTCCGGCGATCCTTCCACCTCAGCCTGCCAAGTAGCCGGAATTACAGGCATGCGCTACCACGCCCGGCTGATTTTTCGATTTATTGTAGAGATGAGGTCTCGTTGCCCAGGCGGGTCTCGAACCCGCGGGCTCAGGCAATCCACTCACCTCAGCCTCCCAAAGGGGTGGGATTACAGGCTGAGCCACCGAGCCCGGCTTCCCCACGTTTCTTATCACTGCGCCTTTCAGTTCCTGCTTCCTTGCAGGAGTAACATAAGACCATAGTGGCATACCAGGATACGCATTCCACTTGACCAACACGATTGGTTTTAGAAATGGATCTGAAACACAAACTGAGTCCATTAGAATCTTCCTGAAGTCTTGAATATGGAGACTGAATGAAAGAAGATCCTTTTCCTCCTCTAGAGTTAAAAGCTATAATAAACCTGTAGGTCAAAATCTACCAACAGCCATCGTTCCCAGGTAGATGGATGAAACTGGCTGAAGAGTGAAGTCTCCAAACACACAGAAGAGCAGAGCCAAAAGACGAGGGAAATGTGTTGATAATTTTCTTTTCTTCTACTAAGCTATACCAACCTCTGCATCATCCCACATTAGTTATATATTTCTCTATAACAAGTAATGCCAAAATGTAGTAGTAAAAAACAAAAAAAATTATCATCTCATGCATTTTCTGATAGGGATCTGGGAGTGACTCATTTGGGTGGTTCTGGCTCAAAATATTCATGAATTTGCAGTCAAGGTGTCAGCAGGGGGTGCAATCAATTAAAGGTTTGAATAAGGATATAGAATTTACTTTCTTTCTTCTTCCTTTTAAAAATAGAAATGTTGTCCTGTTATGTTGCCCAGGCTGGATTTGAGCTCTTGAGCTCAAGAAATCCTCCCACCTCAGTCTCCCAAGTAGTTGGGATTATAGGTATGTACCACCGTTCTGGGCTGAAGAATCTACTTTCAGCATGGCTCTCTCACATGGCTCTTGGCTGGAGGCCTCAGTTCTTTACAATGCTTCACAATAAACAGGCTTCCTCCAAAGCAAGTAATCTAAGAGGGAGTAAAGAGGAAGCTGGCCAGGCATGGTGGCTCAAACCTGTAATCCCAGCACTTTGGGAGGCTGAGGGGAAGGGACTGCCCGAGCCCAGGGGTTCAAGACCAGCCTGGGCAACTTGGTGAGACCTCTTCTCTACAATATATCAAAAAATTAGCCAGGCATGGTAGTGCACGCCTGTTGTTTCAGCTTCTTGGAAGGCTGAGGTAGAAGAATCTCCTGAGCCCAGCAGGTCGATGCTGGGGAGGCCATGAGTGTGCCACTGCACTCCAACCTGGATGACAGAGTGAGACTCGGACTCAAAAAAAAAAAAAAAAAGAAAAGAAAAGAAAAGGAGGAAACCACAGTGCCTTTCATGACTTATTCTCCAAAGTCACATACTTTTTCTTTCGCTTTATCCTATTTGTCAGTCACTAAATTTTCCCTTATCAAGAGGAGGGTATTTACTCTTGATGGAAGAAGTATCAAGACATTTGTGGTCATATTTTAAAACCACAACACTCTCAGTTACATAAGTCAGGAAATACCATTTTTGACTTAGTTTGTATGGGGTTTCTGTCACCTGCAACCAAGGAATCCTGACCACTCTTTATAACTGAGTCTCTAAGAAAGTGTTCAGATGTTATTTATTTATTGATCAGAACCTCTTGGCCAGGCTGGAGTGCAGTGGCACGCTCACAGCCACTCCAGCATCAACCTGCTGGGCTCAGGTGATTCTTCCACCTCAGCCTTCCAAGTAGCCAGAATTACAGGCATGCACTACCATGCCCAGCTAATTTTTTGATATATTGTAGAGACGAGATCTCACCAAGTTGCCCAGACTGGTCTTGAACCCCTGGGCTCAGGCAATCCCCTTACCTTGGCCTCCCAAAGTGCTGGGATTATAGGCTTGAGCCACCACACTTGGCCAGCTGCCAGTTTTTTAAGGCTGTGTCTGCAAACCCCCAAAGTGTCATTTCTACCATATCCAGTTGGAAAGCAGTCATAGACTTGACCAGATCAAATAAAGGGATATCCCCACCTCTTGATGAGAGAAGTGTCAAATAATTTGCGGTTATCTTTAATCTGTCACATCTGACTTCCCTGGCTGGGAGAAGGGATATGGTGCAGCTGTTCTGTATACAAATTTTGACTCACTATCCTTGTGTTCAGTCCTGTAGACCACTGTGATACTCATCTTCTGCTGCATCTGGCCACTGAGTCTTTTTTCTTAGGGTTTCTTGTTTTTTGTTTTGAGTTGGAGTCTCACTCTGTCACCCAGGCTGGAGTGCAGTGGCACACTCACAGCCACTGCAGCGTCAACCTGCTGGGCTCCAGTGATCTTTCTGCCTCAGCCTTCCAAGTAGTCAGAATTGCAGGCATGTGCTACCACACCCAGCTAATTTTTAAAATTTATTGTAGAGACAAGGTCTCGCCAAGTTGCCTGGGCTGGTCTTGAGCCTGTGGACTCAGGTATTCCACTAGTCTTGGCCTCCCAACGTGCTGGGATTACAGGCTGAGCCACCGAGCCTGGCTTTTCTTAGGGTTTTAAAATCAGTCTGAGCCGGGCTCGGTGGCTCAGCCTGTAATCCCGCGCCTTTGGGAGGCTGAGGTGAGTGGATTGCCTGAGTCCGCAGGTTTGAGACCCGCCTGGGCAGCGAGACCTCATCTCTACAATAAATCAAAAAATCAACCGGGCGTGGTAGCGCATGCCTGTAATTCCGGCTACTTGGAAGGCTGAGGCGGAAGGATCGCGGAGCCCAGCAGGTCGAGGCTGCGGTGGCCGGGAGCGGCCACTGCACTCCAGTCTGGGGGACAGAGTGAGACTCCAACTCAAAATAAATAAATAAATTAATTAAATCAGTCTGTATTTTTATTGTGCTGTCAATTTCCACTCTTCTGTCTTCCTTCTATCTCCTGAAAAATTTATTGAAATCACTCAATTTCTATGACCTTTTTCTTATTCTTTATCCTTGTATGTTTATACTTTTTTTTTTTTTTTTGAGTTGGAGTCTCACTCTGTCACCCAGACTGGAGTTGGAGTCTCACTCTGTCACCCAGCCTCGACCTGCTGGGCTCCCGCAATCCTTCCGCCTCAGCCTTCCAAGTAGCTGGAATTATAGGCGTGTGCTACCACGCCCGGCTAATTTTTTGATTTATTGTAGAGATGAGGTCTCACCAAGTTGCCTGGGCGGGTCTTGAACCCCGAGGCTCAGGCAATCCACTCACCTCAGCCTCCCAAAGCGTGGGATTACAGGCTGAGCCACCGAGCCCGGCTTGTTTATACTTTTAAAATTATTTACTTGCATTTTAGTGGAGTTCCAGAAGAAAGAAAAGATAAATTTATGTGGTGCACTTATCTAAATGTCCAACAAAAATTTATACTTGTTACTTGTTAACAATTTGATTATGTTGATTGCTTTAAAATAAAAACAAAATATACTTCCCCATACATCATTTTAGTTGATTATCATTAATTTTGAGAGGTAGAATAGAAGATATTTAAATGATCTCTATTTTATTTTTTTTTTTTGAGTTGGAGTCTCACTCTGTCACTCAGACTGGAGTGCAGTGGCTGCTCCCAGCCACTGCAGCCTCGATCTGCTGGGCTCTGGCGATCTTTCCACCTCAGCATCCCAAGTAACTGGAACTACAGGCGCGTGCTACCACGCCCGGCTAATTTTTGATTTATTGTAGAAATGAGGTCTCGCCAAGTTGTCCAGGCGGATCTCGAACCAGCAGACTCAGTCAATCCACTCACCTTGGCCTCCCAAAGCGCTGGGATTACAGGCTGAGCCACCGGGCCTGGCCAAATGATCTCTATTTTAGACACGAACAGACTGAAATCAGAGAACTATTTGCCCAGTGTTGCATGCATAATTTTCTTCCACCTTCCCTCTTTCTTCCTTCCTTTTTCCTCCCTCCTGCTCCCCTCTCTCCCTCCTTTCTTTCTTTCTGTCTTTTGAGTTGGAGTCCCACTGTCACCCAGGCTACAGTGTAGTAGCACAATTTTGGCTCATCGCAGCATCAACCTCCTAGTCTCAAGTGATTCTCCTGTGTCAGCCTCCAAAGTACCTGGATCTACAGGCTTGTGCCACCACATCCGGCTAATTTTTTGTAGTGACAAGGTCTTGCTTGGTTGTCCAGGCTTGTCTCAAACTCCTGGGCTGAAGCATTCCTCCTGTCTCAGCCTCCCAAAGTGCTGGGATTACAGGTATGAGCCACTACATCTGGCCACAATTTGCTTTCTTTTAAATCCTCTAGAAAATCTTTTGGGAATTAACTCTAAAGATGACAAGGGCAAGTTAGAGAAAATAAAACTTGTTTTGCTTTTCTTTTTAAAAAATTTTTGAGAGGTGGATATGAGGCATGATCTTCAGAAAAACTATTATTTGTTGGGCTCAGTGGTTCATGTCTATAATTCCAGCACTCTGGGAGGCGGAAGTAAAAGGATTGGCTGAACCAAGGGGTTGGAGACCAGCCTGGGCAACTTGGTGAGACCTTGTCTCTACAAGTAAAAAAATTAGCCGTGCATGGTGGTGCACATCTGTAGTTCCAGCTACTTGGAAGGCTGAGGTGGAAGGATCACCTGAGTCCAGCAGGTTGAAGCTGCAGTGACTGTGACTGTGCCACTGCACTCCAGCATGGGAGACAGAGCGAGACTGACTCAATAAAATAAAATAACAAAAAACAAAACAAGAACCCTATATGTATGGCATTGGAGTGGCCCATTGACCATCTGAGATTTTTTTATATAGATGAGCAGTCACAGTGGGGTTCTAATAGGTGGGGTGGGTCAGGAACCTTCTTAGTGACAAACCAGGCATGGCTCAGCTTCCTACTTCAGGTCACACTGCTCATTCTGTTCACTTGATCCACATGCTGTGATGTGAGAATTTTTTTCCTTTTGTTGGAGCCATTTTTGCTGTGCTTATGCTAGTGACAGGGTTTCAAAGAGGAAGAACCCATAATGTCTCCCAGGCATACTACAAAGGAAATATAAGTCATCAGATAGTTGGATCTGGATCTGGGCCAGGATAACTCGACTCTTCTTGTGGAAGGTGCCATGGGATCTATAGTGATGGCAGGTGATGGAAGAAGTGGGTCCTCTCAACTTTATGTCTTGTCTGAAAGATGATAACCATGCTAATAATTAGTGCCACATTCTTTCCAGTGTGCTCATCCGACCCCTAGAACAAGGCCATACCCATTAATGGAGTCCATGATGCTTTCAATTATTAGACATTCATTTCTGCGCTTCACTTTTTTTTCCTACTGCCAAAATTTGGCTTATTGGTTATGCTTTATGGAGGGACGGGAAGGGCAGGGGTAGAAAAAATTTCACTTAGAAATCTGAGAGGAATTATATGTCTACCAATATAAAATCCAGGCTCTCTAATGGAGGAAGACCAAACATTTTTGCCATGATATCCACCATAAAGCATAGCTATATCATAGTGAACAGAACCTGGCCAGGGCATTTCTCAGTCTTTTTTTTTTTTTGAGTTGGAGTCTCACTCTGTCACCCAGACTGGAGTGCAGTGGCCGCTCCCGGCCACCACAGCCTCGACCTGCTGGGCTCCAGCGATCTTTCCGCCTCAGCCTTCCCAGTAGCCAGAATTACAGGCATGCGCTACCACATCCGGCTGATTTTTTGATTTATTGTAGAGATGAGGTCTCGCTTCCCAGGCGGGTCTCGAACCTGCAGGCTCAGGCAGTCCACTCACCTCAGCCTCCCAAAGGCGTGGGATTACAGGCTGAGCCACCGAGCCCGGCTCATTTCTCAGTCTTATCAGAATCACAGGCTATTGTAGGTTATCAACATCCTAATTAAGAAAATCATTAAGTTTTTCTTTCATTAGCTAATAATTGGGTTATGTATAACCCTAACTCTTTGACTTTTTTTTTTTTTAGAACAGAAAGGAATCCATAAAAGTTTATGGGATGTGACACTAAGCCCCAGATGGAGGCTGAATTTGTCAAGAAAAGGGGAAAAGAATAGAAGTGGGTGTTAAAGAAGATGTTATTTGGGGGTTTCTTTTGCCTGATATTCAATGCTGAAAATTTGCCATTTCAGTTGTTTGGAAGCAAGGCTGGAAGAGGTATTTTCATCCCTGCTGGTCTATCCCTTTGTATTTTATTAAACATTTTAACTAGTCATCTCCTCTCCAGACACACTGTCAACAGTTGAATGCCACATTCTCACCCATGATTCAAGGGAAACTGGGTACTAATCTCAAAATAAAATTAAGGAGTCATTAGTATGAATAAAATAATAGATGGAAAAATCTTAATTCCAACTCCCTCCAGTAATTGAAGATTCGAAAACATTCTACTCTGAGACCCATCTTGTAATCTAATTAAAATCTCTGACTGGATGAGATGGCTCGCGCCTGTAATCTCAGCACTTTGGGAGGCCAAGGCAGAAGGACGACTTGTGCTGAGAAGTTCAAGACTAGCCTGGGCAACATAGTGTGAACTTATCTCTACAGAAAAAAAAAAAAAATTATCCAGGTGTGGTGGCATGCGCCTGTAGTCCCAGCTACTCAGGAAGCGGAGGCAAAAGGATTGCCTGAACCCAAGAGATTAAGGCTGCAATGAACCATACTTGTGCCACTGCACTCCAGGGTGGGTGACAGAGTGAGATCCCACCACAAATAAATAAAAGTAAAATAAAATAAAATAAAATATCCTTACTCATTGTTACCTATTACCCAAGATTCTTTGTATTTGTGAATGAAAGTCTTTTTATTAGTAATAAACATGTACTTATTGAGAATGAATTGAGATTGTGGAAGGGAATCAAGTTTCTGGAGAAAATTATCAGTCTAGGAGCATACCAAATATCTTGATGATTTTCTTTTTTTAACTTTTTGTTGGCAGAGAAACTTTTACCTAAAAGATTCGGGTAAGTGAGAATAGGTACAAATTGATGACTGTGGTTATAATAAAGGCAGACAACTTTGGTTTACTTTGGAAGTTTCCAGAAGGCCCTCTTACCTAGTGGAGAAACAAAATCAGTAGAAGGAAATTGCTGGAAGGGGAATATACAAGTGGAACTGAGTCATATGAAGCAATTTGTAGGGCTCCTTTAATAGAAACCTTGCCCGCTGTATTGGAGAGTGAGTGAACCATGTCAGTGGTCAAAGAACGCTGCTAGAGCTCTATGACATATTTCAAATACAGAATCCATATTGCTATTGTTTGCATTCCTCTCTAGATTTTTGAGTGTGAGGAATTGGTAAGAGAGGAGAGGCAGGAGTAACTGGAAAATGTTAATTGTGATGTTTCCTTCCTTGGTTGTTGCCCCCTGAAACAATCTGGAAAAAACAAAAACAAAAACAAAAAGCACATTCTGCATTTGCCATTTGCTTGTGAGAAAAAAATGAAGTTGGAGCCACATGCTCTCTTCCTCGGTTTAGATATTAAGAAAGACCTTGAAATTGTTATTATTCTCCTATCTATGCTACAAAGGCGATCTTATTCATATAAGTTAAAATTGAATCATGTATAGAATCTGTACAGACAGTAAGTAAATTTCTAGGTGAAGAGCACAGTTCCCCTTTTCTTTCAAAGAGTTTGTTATGAAAATTTATGATAAGACAAATCTATGTTTTTATAAACCAAATGGGAGACAAGAAACACACACATTTTCAACTAAGCATTTGGTGACTCAGTCCCAAACTGTGATTCAGGCAAAAACAGATTCAAATAATCTAACATAGATGTCTGTCCTCAACGAAGTTAGCTTTACAAACCAGAAGGTTCTTGCTTTGAGGGATGGAGCTACAGAGAAATGGTCAGTGGACTGGGTCACATGATGACAATGTGGCCACAGCTTTGGGTTCCTCAGGCCTTCACAGATGACCAGAGAGGCACGGGGTCAAACTCATCAGTACATTTCTATATGATCCCATGGAGCTTGTTTCTTTTTGAAGTATCAAGAGATTTGACTGATTCACCCAATATGTTTCACTGGACCTGAAAAAGCCATGCTCTCTAGACCCCCACAATGAGAGCATGGAGGAATCCAGCAATTGGTAGGTAACGTGATCTGCCTTTTGTAGCAAGCCAGAAGCCAGATGTCCCCTCCCCTTTGATCTGAATAACACTTTAGGCTGCAGACAATAAGATTGGTTTTAAATTTATTGTCTCTTTGATTTCTGCATTCTAATGCTTTTTACATTCTTTACACAAGACAGGGCTATATATAGGCAACTGAGGTGGCTCAATGGAGGCCAAAAAAATGCCAGTAGCTTATGAGAAGTGCTGGGCAGAGCCTCGTGCACATTCCTCTGAAAGGGAACAAAGCTGACTTGCCCTGGGACAGGAACTTTTTCCTTTTCCAGTTTTTTTTACTCCAAAATGAGTTTTTTCGTTCCCGGTCCCAACCAGATTTGTGAGAAAGTTCCTTGTAGAATAACCCTCTTTGCAAAGTTAGAGGAAGTTAGTGCTATTTGTAGGCTAAAGAAGACAGAGTGTCAAGTGAAACAATGAACACTTCTGACATATTCTTCTGTTTGAGTTTAACGGAAGAGTAAAGGCAATGAAGGCAGCTCAAAACATTTGTGCCATGTGTCGGGAGAATGCCATCAGGGCAAGCAACGCAAGAGAATGATTTTGTCGTCTCAAGGAGGGCCAGTTAGTCCTGAGTGATTCTCCACATTCAGGAAGTCCACTGGACTTTGAAGAAGACCATTTAAACACTTCAATTCAAAATGATCCACGTCAGTCAACCCGAGAATTGGCAAATGTGATGAACTGTGACCAGTCAGCCATTGTGCGCCATTTGTATTCCATGGGCAAATGAAAAACGCTACAAACTTATTCATCTACCTATGAGACTCACTCTGTCTCTCTCCCAGTATATTGTGAGGACCAGAGGTTTTGTCTGTAAGAAGTTTTTGCAAATGGTTACAGCAATTATAGCATAATTTTGATCCTTCTCCTCAAGAATCCCCTGTGAACGTCTCTCAGAAGAAAGATAAACCATGAAAGCACTCAGTGAGGCTTTCCCCCGAGTTCCTTGATGCTGCTCACCTTTGCAGCGTAGAAGCAGAGTTCAGCCTGCCCTTTTGTGTCCTCACGTCTATCAGATTTTCCAGTCAGTTTTCAATCAATTCCTTGGATATCAGGTATTAGGCCATAAAGCATCTCTTTCTACTTTATGGTTCTGAAATATGAACTATGGCCACAGCTGAAGCTTTTAAGTTTGATGGTGATGGCTCCCGAGAGAGGCTCTTCAGAAAGCTGTAGGGCAGTCAGGAGGGGTTGCGAATTTGGAAGGAAGAGCAGACCCTCGTGACACTGAATACTCAGGTCTCCTTAGGATATTTTCTCAGTGGACACAAAGCACTGTACTAGATGTTTGGAAGGAATATGAAGACACTATACAACCCAATCTGTATCCACAAGAGCATTACAGACAAAAAGGTAGGAAAACGCACTGTTAAAAAGATCCCAGCTGGGCTCGGTGGCTCAGCCTGTAATCCCGCGCCTTTGGGAGGCTGAGGTGAGTGGATTGCCTGAGCCCGCGGGTTCGAGACCCGCCTGGGGAGTGAGACCGCATCTCTACAATAAATAAAAAAAAATCAGCCGGGCGTGGTAGCGCATGCCTGTAATTCCGGCTACTCAAAAAAAAAAAAAAAAAAAAAAAAGATCCCTAAAGTCAGCAACTCTGGGAATACATCCAAACAACTATCCATGGAGATATACTCACAAGTAGTCATGAAACTGCAGATGTGGTTGGCTTTGCTTGTTTTGAGTAGAAGTCTCTTTTTTTTTTTTTCCTTTTTTTGAGTTGGAGTCTTACTCTGCCGCCCAGACTGGAGTGCAGTGGCCGCTCCTGGCCACCGCAGCCTCGACCTGCTGGCTCCGGCGATCCTTCCGCCTCAGCCTTCCCAGTAGCTGGAATTACAGGCATGTGCTACCACGCCCGGCTGATTTTTTTTGATTTATTGTAGAGATGAGGTCTCGCTGCCCAGGCGGGAGACCTGTGGGCTCAGGCAATCCACTCACTTCAGCCTCCCAAAGGTGCGAGATTATAGGCTGAGCCACCGAGCCCAGTGAGTAGAAGTCTCTTAAAGTGACTGCTTCAAGGTATCCTTTCAGACCTGGGGCCCACCTGCCTCTTCTTTGTACTTTTCCAAAAAATTCATCCTATCTGAATGAGGACTTTTTTTTGTTGGAGTCTCACTCTGTCGCCCAGACTGGAGTGCAGTGGCCGCTCCTGACCACTGTAGCCTCGACCTGCTGGGCTCCGGTGATCCTTCTGCCTCAGCCTTCCGAGTAGCCGGAATTACAGGCATGTGCTACCACACCCGGCTGATTTTTTGATTTATTGTAGAGATGAGGTCTCACCAAGTTGCCCAGGCGGGTCTCAAACCCGTGGGCTCAGGCAATCCACTCACCTCAGCCTCCCAAAGCACGGGATTACAGGCTGAGCCACCGAGCCTGGTTTGAATGAGGACTTCTAATGGAAGGAATGAATGTCAAAAAGATATATATTTTTTTTTAAGTTTGGTTTATTTTCAATCTGTAGATATGATATCTCACCCCCCCACGCAGTCACATGCACACACATATTTCATCCACTTGAATTTGCCCAACAAACTTTCCTTTTGAGTCAAAGTCATATGTGGCAGTCCCCATGTTGCTGATTACATTAGTTAGATTTGGTCTTTCAGAAAGAAGATAGTTGAAGTCCCAAGAAGTTGAGCCCTTAGAGCCAATAGCCATAACCTGAAATACATGCAACCCTTCCTTTTTTCCCCCCCGAGATCATTAGATAAGCAACTACCTGTACCCCTTCCCACAGCCTCTCCTCTCTGGGACAGGCTGAGACCTTGGAGGAAAATAAAGCTTTCCTTGACCATCCTTGGTATTCAGTGTCCCTATTTCTCACTCGGAGAGGAAGGCAGAACCAATCAGGCTAAATAAAGTGTGTTCCATAGTTTACAAGACTGCATGAAGTCGCCTTAAGGGAGGAGAGCAAGCAGGTGTATCCCCAGAATCTGGAAAGGGCAGAAAAGAAAGTTCTGTCATTGCATGGGGTGCTGTCATGTCCTTGGAAGCCCTATCAGTCCCTTCACCATTTCTCGGAGCCAAAGAGGTTCTAACTACATAATCAAATTACTTAATGGGTCTGAGTAGGAACTGTATAGGGACCATGGGATTTTATCTCAATGGACCTGTCCCCCTCTTTGTATTTAATTCCTGAGCATAAGCACAAGTTCTTGGTTCAAACACACAGGTCTAATCTGGCCGAGGGAATTGGGTGGTCCCAATGCTGTGGGCAAGAAGCAGGGTGCTACTTAGGATTTTGCATGCAGGAGAGATCACTGCTAGTAATTGAGATTCATAAGTGGGGCTTGACCTTTCTAAACCTGGAACTCAAATGCACATGGATGGCAAAGGAGCCTGGAAATTCAGTTGCCATCCCTTGAGCAACCCCCTGTAAAAAAGATGAAGAAGATAACCAGGAGACACTGTTGTAAATTGAAATCATCTACTGTACATACCATAGGGATATTTAAACATGAAATTTAAAGCATAAAGACTACTCCAGTATGCTGATTATGGTTTGTGGCAACCTGTTTTTCTAAAGTGCTACTATCTGATATCATTTGATTCTCATAACTTCATGAAGTATGGAGGTGAATGTATATTTGGCAGATTGAGAAACCAAGATCTTAAAAGGCCCAGTGACTTGTCCAAAGTCATAGAGCAGAGCTCTGACAAAGACCCAGCTTTCTAATGCCTAATGCTGTACTCCTTTTTTTTTTCTTTTTTTCTTTTTTTCACTTGGCGTCTTACTCTGTCGCCCAGGCTGGAGTGCAGTGGCATGTTCACAGCCACCGCAGCCTTGACCTGCTGGGTTTAGGCAATCCATCTGCCTCAGCCTTCCAAGTATCTGGAACTACAGACGCACACCACCATGCCCGGCTAATTTTTTTGTGATTTAGTGTAGAGATGAGGTCTCACCAAGTTGATCAGGCTGGCCTCAAACCCCTGGGATCAGGCAATCTTCTCATCTTTGCCTCCCAGAGTCCTGGGATTATAGGCTGAGACACTGCCCCCAGACTGTTTCAATTTTTTTTTTTTTTTGAGTTGGAGTCTCACTCTTGTTGCCCAAGCTGGAGTGCAGTGGCATGCTCACAGCCATAGCAGCCTCAACCTGCTGAGCTTCAGCGATCCTTCTGCCTCAGCCTTCCAAGTAAGAAATTCTTAATTATTGATCAGCAAGGGACCTTACATTTTCATTTTTCACTGGGCCTGTCATTAAGTATTCAGCCATGCTCCTGCGCAATCACATCTCTTTCTTTCCCAAATATCCATTATCCTAACTTTTATGGTAGTCCCCGTCTTTATAGTTTTATATCTCAGTATGCAAATGTAAACTTTATAGTTTATTTTCTCTGTTTTTGAATTCTATATACATGGAATCACATGGCATATTGTGTGTGGCTTCTTTAAGCCAAGCTTATTTGTGAGATGCATCCATTTGTTATTTGTACTTTTCTATTCTTGATGGAAATTTGAGATGTTTCCAGTTTGGGCTATTATGAATAAGGCTGCTATAAAAATTGTATGTGCATCTTGTTGTGTGTACAAAAGTGCATGTGTTTCTGTTGAATATTTGTCTATGAGTGGTTTTACTAGGTCATAGGGTATGTGTTTGCTCAGCTTCAATAAATAACGCCAAATAGTTGTCCAAAGTAGTTGTCTCAATTTATACTCCCTCCAACAGCATCAGAGGGTTTTTTTCTATACATTCTCACCAACACTAGATATTGCCAGTTCTTTTGGTTTCAAGCATTCTGGTGGATCTATTAAATCACAGTGATATCTCATTGTGATTTTAATGTAAACTTCCCTGATCAGTAATGAGATTGAGTATGTTTGTTTTTTTGAGTTGCAGTCTCACTCTGTTGCCCAGGCTGGAATGCACTGGGGCGCTGCTCTTAGCCACCGCAGCCTCAACCTGCTGGCAATCCTCCCACCTTAGTCTTCCAAGTAGCTGGAATTACAGACACATGCCACCATGCCCAGCTAGTTTTTGTGAGTTATTGTAGAACTGAGGTCTCATCAAGTTGCCCAGGCTGGCCTTGAACCTCTGGGCTCAGGCAATCCTCTCGCCTTGGCCTCCCAAAGTGCTGGAATTACAGGCTGAGCCACTGCATACAGCTGAGATTGAGTATCTTTTCAAAAATGTATTGGCCATCTGTTTTTGTGTAGTTTATTGCTGATTTTATTACGTTAGTTGGGGTCTTTTCATATTAATTTATAAGAGTTCTTTGTGAATTCTGATGGGAGTTCTTTATCAAAACTATGTAGCAAATATCTTCTCCCAATCTGTACCTTAAATATATCTTTTGATAAGGCGATGTTCTTAATTTTAATGTAGTAAAATTTATCAGTCTTTTATGGTTGGTAACATTTTAAGTCCTATTTAAAAATCTTTTTTTCAGCCGGGCTCGGTGGCTCAGCCTGTAATCCCGCGCCTTTGGGAGGCTGAGGTGAGCGGATTGCCTGAGCCCGTGGGTTCGAGACTCGCCTAGGCAGCGAGACCTCATCTCTACAATAAATCAAAAAATCAGCCGGGCGTGGTAGCACATGCCTGTAATTCCGGCTACTTGGAAGGCTGAGGCAGAAGGATCGCCGAAGCCCAGCAGGTCGAGGCTGCGGTGGCCGGGAGCGGCCACTGCACTCCAGTCTGGGTGACAGAGTGAGACTCCAACACAAAAAAAAAAAAAATCTTTTTTTCTCTAAATTGTATAAATATAGTCTTGTAAAAGCTTGTTTGATTTGCTTTGCCATTCACACTAGATCTACAGAGTACCTGGAACAGGTACTGGAGTATATAATAACTAGAGTTCAAGTTTTCTTCTCCCTATGCAAATATACCGCAATCCCAAAACTATTTAGTGCAAACATAATCTTTCCCCACTTTTCTAGAATGCAACCTGTGTTATAGATTATATTTCCATATGTAGGTCTGTCTGGGGACTTTCATGATTATAGTTTCCAAAAAATCTTGATGCCTGGTATGATAATTTTAAAAAAGCTTTTCGGCCGGGCTCGGCGGCTCAGCCTGTAATCCCAGCACTTTGAGAGGCTGGGGCGAGTGGATTGCCTGAGCCCACAGGTTCGAGACCAGCCCTGGCAACTTGGCGAGACCTTGTCTCTACAATAAAATAACAAATAGCCAGTCGTGGTAGTGTGCATCTACAGGTCCAGCTACTTGGAAGGCTGAGGCGGAAGGATCGCTGGAGCCCAGAAGGTTGACACTGGGGTGGCCGTGAGAGTGTGCGCCACTGCACCCCAGCCTGGGCGAAGGAGTGAGACTCCAACTCAAAAAAACAAAACAAAAAAAACCTTTCTTTTTCAAGGGTGTCTGGGGTGTTTTTGACACTTTGCAGTTACATTAAAATATTAGAATCAGCTGCTCAAGTTTCGCAATGATATTTGTTAGAATTTTGAATGGGGTTGCATTGAATTTAATTATTAGATGGGGGTGAATCAGCACCCTGCCATGGACTCAACACTTGTATTCCTCTTGCGTTCATATGTTGAAATTCTAATCCCCAATATGATGTTATCAGAGGGTGGTATAAAGGGACCTTAGTGAGCTCGCTCACTCTCCCCTGCCATGTGAAGGAAATCAGTCATCCGCAATCTGTGAGTGGGCCTTTGCCAGACTCTGACCATGTTGGCACCTTGATCTTGGACTTCCAGACTCCAGAACTTTGAGAAATTAATGTTTGTTACTTAAGCCATCCATCTATGGTAATTTCTTATAGCAGACTGAAGTACTCAATGCATCCTAAAGTACTCAATGCATCCTAAAGTACTCAATGCATAAATATGCTTATTTCCCTTTGTTTAGACCTTTAATTACTCACAGTAGGGATCTATAATTTCTATGTAGATATTGTGAACATACTTTATTAGATTTTTCCTTGATATTTTGGTATTTTGTTATGCTATTCCAAATGGCATTTAAATTTTTTGTTGGTTACTGATTTTTATATACGTGTATGTGTATATATATATATGTAATATATTTACGTATTATATACAAAAACTCACATGCTAATTCTAACAATTTGTTTATAGATTAGTTTGAATTTTATCTGTACATATTATTTGTGAATAAGAAATAACATTTTATTTCTTCCTTTTTAGTTTCTACAACTTTTATTTCTTTTTCTTACATTATTGCACAGATTAGGATCTTTATTCAGTACAAAATGTAGAGATGATAAAAGTAACATCTTTTTCTTGTTCTTAATCTCAGAGAGAAAGCTTTCAACATTTCACAATTAAAATTTTTAAAAATTTAAAAATTTTTTCGCTTATGTTATTTTTTATTAATGTAGTTTTATCAGGTGTGTTTATTCTAGTTGGGTAAAAGTATTTTTTATTATTAATTCATGATGCATTTCATCAAATGCTTTTGGGGGCACCAATTGAGATGATCATTTTTCTTCTTTATTCTCTTACTGTGGTGAATTAAATTGCTTGACTTTTCAATATCAAACAACCGTAGCATTTTTGAAATAATAAAACCAATTTCTTTATGGTGTTTTATCTTTATATACATATATATGTGTGTGTGTGTGTGTGTGTGTGTGTATATTTTTTTTTTTTTGAGTTGGAATCTAACTCTGTCACCCAGGCTGGAGTGCAGTGGCATGCTCACAGCCACCCTAGTGTCAACCTGCTGGGCTCCGGCGATCCTTCACCTCAGTCTTCCAAGTAGCCGAAACAATAGGCACACACTACCATGCCCGGTTAATTTTCTTATTTATTGTAGACACAAGGTCTCGCCAAGTTGCCCGGGCTGGTCTCGAACCCCCGGGGTCAGGCAATCCACTTGCCTTGACCTTCCAAAATGTTGGGATTACAGGCTGAACCACTGAGCCCAACCTCTTTTTGTATATTAGTTGCTAATATTTTGCTTAGGATTTTTAGGACTAAGGTTATGACAGAGAGTGTCTATAATTATCCTTTGTTATATGCCTTTATCAAATTTTAGTATTAAGATCATTTGGTTATCTTTTTTACTTGCTGGAGGAGTTTGTATAAGATTGGTGCAATTTCTTCCTTAAATACTTGATAGATTTTGGCCTGGGGTGGTGGCTCATGCCTGTAATCCCAGTACTTTGGGAAGCTGAGGTGGGAGGATTGTTCAAGTCCAGGAGTTCAAGAGCAGCCTAGGCAAAATAGCAAGACCTCATTGCTACAAAAAAATTTTAAAAAGTAGCTGGGCAAGATAGTGTCTATCTGTAGTCCCAGCTACTTGGAAGGTTGAGGCAGAAGAATCACTTGAGTCCAGGAGTTCAAAGCTGTGCATTCCAACCTGGGTGGCAGAGTGAGACCCGGTCTAGAAAAAAAAAAAGTTGACAGATTTTGCTAGTGAAGATTTTAGGTATGGAGTCTTGATTTTGTTGGATTTCTTTAATAATTATAGAAACGGTCAGATAGTCTCTTCCTTCTTTGTTAGTTTTGGGTAATTGAATACTTTTATAAGAATTTTTAAATGTCATCTAAAGTTTATAATATACTGCTATACATTTTAAAAAATCATCTTTTTATCTTCTACAGTATCTTTAGAGATGTTCCGTGTCCCTTCTTTCATTCCCGATTCCTGATACTGTTTCTTACTCTCACATTTGATTAAATCTTGCCAAAAGCATAAAAACTTTATTAGTCTTTTGTTTGTTTGCTTTTTAGAGATGAGATCTCATTATATTGCCCAGGCTGGTCCTAAACTTCTGGGTTCAAGCAATCCACCAAGACAGCCTCCCAAAGTGCTGGAATTACAGACGTAAGCCACTGCACCTGGCCAAAACATTATTAGACATTTTAAAGAATCAATCAACTTTTGGTGTTGTTAATCCCATTTGGTTTTATTTCCTTCTTCTATTTATTGTTATTTTTCTGATTTCTTGACATGAATATGAGCTCATTAATATTCAGTTTGTGTATTTTTCTATTTCTCCTTATATTTGTGTTTATTTTTCCTTTAAATAGTCTGAGGTTGTACCATTAGGAAAATAAAATATAAAATTGTTTTATCTTCCTGGTAAGCTAATCCTTTTCTTAAAGTGAAGTGTTAGTTTTTATCTTAAAGTATTCTTTAATTGGCTGGACTTGGTGGCTCAGCCTGTAATCCCAGCCCTTTAGGAGGCCAAGGTAAGTGGATTGCCTGAACCTATGGGTTTGAGACCCATCTGGGAGGCTTGGCGAGACCTCATCTCTACAATAAATTTTAAAAAATTAGCTGGGAGTGGTAGTGCACACCTGTAGTTCCAGCTACTTGGAAGGCTGAGGCAGAAGGATCGCTGGAGCCCAGCAGGTTAAGGCTGTGGTGGCTGGGAGTGTGCCGCTGCACTCCAGTCTGGGTGACAGAGTGAGATCCCAACTAAAAAAAAAAAAGTATTCTTTAATTGATATTAATATAGCTATGTCAATTTTAGGGCAGGACTTCTGGTGTAAAGTTCTCTTTTGTGCATGTGCTGTTTGAACACTGAATAAATCATACTATTATATTCTGGATCTCATTTTCACTCAAGAAATTGGCTGAAAATCTAATTTTTGTAACTTAAATGGTATATTTGTACATTTCCATCCATTCACTTTCATCATTTCTGAATCCTGATATATCTCGTCAATAGCTATAGAATTTTTGGGCTTCTCAAGAAATTCAGTCTGACAGAATTTGTTTTTTAATTGGGGTCTAAAATCAATTTACTTATAATGTAATTACTAATATGAGTTCTAATCTACCATCTTACTACTGGTTATTTCTTTTTTTTTTTTTTTTGAGTTAGTCTCACTCTGTTGCTCAGGCTGGAGTGCAGTGGCACACTCATGGCCACTGCAGCCTCCACCTGCTGTGCTCAGGTGATCCTTCTGCCTCAGCCTTCCAAGTAGCTGGAATTGCAGGTACACTACCATGCCTGGCTTATTTTTGACTTATTGTAGAGACTGTAGTACCCCAAATTCCTAAATCTGAGAGACCACCAAAGAGCCAGCTCCGATGCAAACACACGAGGGTCTTTTTATTCAGGCTCGAGTCTGGGCTCCCGTATGTAACCGACACAGCGGTACAGGAACGAGAGCCCTGACCCAGTAGAGCAAGAAGTTTATATACACAGTTACAAGTGAGGGACTGGGCGTGACTGGCTTTTCCTAGGCTTGAGACGTTATCCAATTAGAAGAAGGCATGACATAGAAAATGAAGTCCATGGACCTTGCATAATTAGTTCTCAATTAGGTCCGCGGTGATGTCAGGGGACAGGAGAGTTTGAGAATTGGTTGGTTCGTTTTTGATTTGCATGGGCGCGGGCTCAGTTGCCCGTGATTGACTACTAACGGCCAAAGGGGCAGAGTGGAGGTAGATAAGCCTCCTGGAATGTTAGATAAGCTACGGTTTACAGTCAGCTTCGGCGTATGAGCAGGTTTGAAACAACACAGAGGCCACCAGAAGAGTGGCTGGTGCCACAGAGCCTACCATAATTTAAGCAAAGGAATGTCCGGGAGGGGCTTATTGCTTAACATTCACACACTGCCAGCAGTGGTTGCAGAAGCAGAAGAAGCCGGTTATTTCATTTAACATGGTTATTATGGGACAAACAAAAACTTAACAAAGTTCTAAGTACAAACACTGCAAATATTTTGTAACTTTACGGTCACAGTTACTACCAGGCGCCTTACATATGCTTAGTCTTATGGGGTTTGAGGTAGGGATTTATAAAATACAGTGAACGTGAGGTAGGAATTCATATAGTAAACGTTTCTTTCATAGCAAGTATAGTTCTTTTGAGTCCTTTGAGTCTCTCAGAGACAAGATCTCACCAAGTTGCCCAGGCTGGTTCTTTCTTTAGTTTTGGAACATTGTGTCATCAGCCCTACTAATATTGCTTTATTACTTCTATTCTCACTGTGTCTTTTACATTTCTTACCTTCTCTTCAGTGTTACATTATGGATATTTTCTTCCAGTCTGCCTTCCAATTCATCATTTTTCTTTAACATTTGTTTTTTTAAAATATTTTTTGAGTTGGAGTTTCACTCCATTGCCCAGGCTAGAATGCAACGGCACGCTCCTGGCCACCGCAGCCTTGACCTGCTGGGCTCCGGTGATCCTTCCGCCTCAGCCTTCCATGTAGCTGGAGCTACAGGCACGTGTTACCACGCCCGGCTAATTTTTGATTCATTGTGGAGATGAGGTCTCGCCAAGTTGCCCAGGTGGGTCTTGAACCTGCGGCCTCAGGCAATTCACTCACCTCGGCCTCCCAAGGCATGGGATTACAGACTGAGCAACCGAGCCTGGCTAACATTATTTCTAATTTGCTGTAACATCTCCCTTTAGCGTTCTTAATTGGCATGATTGCATTTTTCAGTTCTAGAATTTTTCTCTCTTCCAAATCTGTCCTGTAATTTTTCATGGTTCTCTGCCAAAATTTTTAATTCTTTCTTTTTCCTTGAACATGGTAAGCTGACAGGTTTCAATATCTGGAGTCTCTGTATATTTGCTTCTATTTATTGTATCTACTAATTCTCATTTATGATTTCTGTCTCGTTGTAATCTTGTTTACCCTTGATTGTGACAGAAATTTTTTTTGAAAAATTGGTTTATTTTTACAAACCTAAAGTGATATTATTTTCCTTTAGAAAGATTTTGTTGTTGTTGTTCTAGGTACCTTAAGGGCACTAGCAATCTGGTATCCCCTTACCTCGGCACTATTGACATTTCCTTCTGGATAATTCTTTGTTGTGTAATTAGTGGATAATTCTTTGTTGTGGAGGGGATGTTCTACGCCTTATAGGATGTTCAGCAGCATCCTTGACTTCTTCTCACTAGTTTCCAACGGCACCCCTTCCCAGTTGGGACCATTAACTATGTCTCTAGACATTGCCAAATGTTCTCTTGTACTTGAGAACTACTGTCTTAACCCAAGAAGGGTATTTTAAAAAAACAAACAATGTTTAAACATCCCGAAACCTGATCTTCACTTATGTCCCTAAAGTTTTGTTCCCAACATCCAGGTCTCCCAGCCTCTCAGTAATCCTTTTGAGGATCCCCAGGTGGAAAACAATGCCAAATGTTATCGTTACCTCTGGTTTTGGTCTTCTTTCAAATCATAATTTGGTAATTTTTACTTTGTAAAGACTTCTCCAGTCTTTCAAGTAAATTTTTAAAAATTGTCCTTCTTTTCTAGTTGTGTTCAGTGAAGAATAGACTCAGATTACCTACCACATCTTGACATGGGAATGAATCTGCACTCAATACTTGCCATGTCCTTTGACCTATATGCCAATCTGAATTCAGGGTTTCTGTATTTATAGCTTGCTTCTCACATTCTGCTTACCTGGCATAGGCTCTCCCTTTTTGCCATTCTTCAAGGCAAATATCAAAAGAACCACCAATCTTTAGCTTTAAATTTCAATGACCTAGCCTTAAATGTTGTGTGTTTACTGTAAATGCCCATCCATTTTCATTAGTGGTATGGTTCCTCTTTGGTTTATTGTAAGTCTTGAAGACAGGAGCTCATAGCGTGCTTTCTTCGAAAGCTGCTCACAGAGAAAGGAGAGATCATAAACATCATCTGGTTTAAACAGATGTGGAAATTGAAATGCAGAAAGTCCAACTGAATAAATAATATACTGTTGTGGGAGAGGTAACTAGAACTGAAATAATATGCCACCTCTAGAGGAATGAGAAGGGCCAGAATGAATCAACTCACATGCAAATGGAGTGATCAAGTGACAATGTTTGGATTCAGGAGTTGAGACAATATTTTCTCATTGTAAATTTCAAGAGGGGATTGTCTCAGGAAAAACAATATTGGCTATTCTTACATGAAAGAAGGAAATGTTTATTGCTTTTGTGTTGAGAATTTTTGCTTTATTTCTTCTTACCTTGACAAACTTATGCAATCCATTTGAGATTTTTTTTTTTTTTTTTTTGAGTTGGAGTCTCACTCTGTTGTCCAGGCTGGAGTGCAGTGGCATGCTCATGACCACCACAGGTTCGACCTGCTGGGCTCAGGCAATCCTTTCACCTCAGTCTTCCAAGTAGCTGGAACTACAGGTGCACAACACCACGCCTGGCTAATTTTTTTATTTATTGTAGAGATGAGGCCTCGCCAAGTTGCCCAGATTGGTCTCGAACTCCTGGGCTCAGGCAATCCTCTCACCTCGGCCTCCCAAAGTGCTGGGATTATAGGCCTGAACCACCACGCCTGGCCTGAGATATTTTTTAATCCCGTTTTTTAGATGAGAAATCTAAGGTTTAAGGTGATGTAGCTTGCTTTAAGTGACCTGGTTAAAATGTAGCAGGGCTGGGATACCAGATTGGGTCTAATCTCAAAGGCCGTGATTTCTTCTTATGCTGTGCTGCCCCTGCAGTTTTCTTAGAGTCAAGACTTCTCATTTGTAGCCATGTCAATAAAAATGTGATTTTAGGAGAACATTTTTTTCTTTAAGTTGCCCTTGAGTCTTAGGCGGTGATTCAGTGAGGAAAGTGGGCTCTTACATTAGAAAGGCCTCTTTAGAGAGGCTGTAAGAGCTACAGAGAGAGTCTCGGTGGAGTCCTCCTGTTCTCCTACCTGGCACACAAAACCAGAAGTAGAAGCTAAAGAACAGAGGTGTTTCAACTTTCTAGATCAACACTCTCTCCCCACTGCTTAGGCCAAAATTCTTCCATGGGACAAATCTTGCTACCTGAATGGTTTCGTTGGGGTAGCCAAACCATTCTGGTCTTTGGAATTACGCATTACATGATCCAGTTTTTCTTTAAGCATTCTTTTTTTGCGTGGATATGACATTGTTCTTCCTTGTCAGATGTATTTCCATACTGATTTATTATGACATTACTGCAGGACAGCAACTCAAAGGTAGATTGGATAGCTGCTCCTCTTAGTCTCATAGTACTGTATTCCTCACCAACTCCTGATCACTTTTTGCCTGTGTTATACACTGCCTCATCCCACCTACAGAAGGAAGAAAGTGCTGGCAGGTGTATATTACTGTTTTCTTTTTTAGATAGGAAAACATTGTTTATTCAGAAAGTAAGATAGAGAGAGGAGATTCACCTTTCCAAGGTAGGGGAGGGGGCCAAAGCTTAGGGAAACACAGCAGCCATGTCCCAATGAGCACATGGCCTAGTCAGTGCTTAACAAAAACAATGGTTATATATTACTGTTTTCTGAAGGACATGTATTCTTGAAAACTCTATTGTGTTAGTTTCTTTACCTTTTCCAGAAGTGCTGGTGGCTCTAATTCTCGTGGGTAAGATATTTGATAAAAAATACATTAAGGTTTGAAAGAGTAACAACGTGTGAGAAAGAAGCATCCTGTCAGATGGTAAATTTTTACTCTCTCTCAAAAATCAAATTATAAGATTACCTATGTGTCAAGAGCTTATAATCTTTGTCTACATGTTCTTCTTTCTTCCAAATTAGCCAATTCCATTTTTGTGACCTTGGTGATAGGAGACTAGTTGGGAGGGTTTCTTTGAAGTGTCTGAATTCTGTTTTATTTTCTTTTTTAGGGACAGGATTTTGCTCTCTCACCCAGGTTGGAGTGCAGTGGCACGAACATAGCTCACTATAACCTGGAATTTCTGGGTTCAAGGGATCCTCCTGCCTCAGCCTCCAGAGTAGTTGGTAGTACAGGTGTTTGCCACCACACCAGATCTGAATTCTGGTCTCTCCACTTACTAATTGCACAGGAAAATTATAAAATTCTCCAGGATTCAGTTGTAAAATGGGAATAATAGTACGCTTTACTTTGTAGTATTATTATGAGGATTAAACAATGTAATGCAAATAAAATGCTTAATATAGCATCTGGCATACTGGAAGTCCTTAATACAAATATACATACTATTATTTTTTATTGTGGTAAAATATACATACAACTTATCACTTTAACCAGTTCAGGGGCATTAAGTACTTTCACATTGTTGTTCAGTCATCACAACCATCCACTTACAGAAATTTTTTATCTTCCCAAGCTGAAACTCCATATGCATTAAATAATAACTCTTGTCTGGGCACAGTGGCTCATACCTGCAATCCCAGCACTTTGGGAGGCCGAGGTGGAAGGACCACTTGAGCCCAGGAGTTTGAGACCAGCCTGGGCAACATAGTGAGGACTAGTCTCTATTTAAAATAATAATGATAATAACTACAACTTCCTATTTTTTCTTCCCTAGCAACTACCATTTTACTTCCTGTCTGTATGATTTTTTGACTACTTTAGGTACTTCATATAAGTGGAATCATACAATTTTTGTCCTTTTGTGATTGACTTATTTCATTTAGCATCATGTCTTCAAATGTTGTAGCATTTAGCAGAATTTCATTCTTTTTAAAGGCTGAATAACATTATATTAGTACATACATACTATTATTTTATTTTTTATTATAAAGATGTGGGGTACAATTCAGGGTTAGGTATACAGATGTTCATTATGCAGGTACTCTTGTTGATGAGGTGTGCCCCCACCCTGGCAGTTTCCCACTACTGCCAACCCTTTTCTTATAGTAGTACGATAATTGTTCAAGGTCTACTTATGAGTGAGAACACATACATACTATTATTTATAGTAGTCAACAAAAGATGTACTGTAAGCCACTGAGAAGATATTTCGCTTACTTACTGGTCAAGACCCAGCTTCAGTCGAGAAGAGCATCTTTTCTAGTCATGTGATAGGAAAAACAGGTTTATGATTTTGGAGTGAATTCCTAAGATAACCTTTGAGTCTTTTCTCCACCAGTGTTTATAAAATCAGCCATAAAATATAACTTCAGTGTTGTCCTCTACCAGCAAAAATACATCTCCCTTTCTTCAAGGTAAAAAATGCCTCTATTCAAAGAAAGACAAATATGTCTGTGTAGACAAATATGAAGGTAGAGGGAGGACAGACTTGGGCAAAAGTGGGAGAAATTTAGAAAAGAAATCTGAAATCTAGATTTAGGACAAAAACAGGAACAAGGAAAGGAGGAGAAAGACTAGATAGAAAAACAGGGCAAGTTACTGTGACAGACTGTATTTTCCAAAGATAGTCATGTGAATATGTATCCCATACTACATGCTCTTAAAATGCTGTGCTGCTATTCATCCATCAAGAGGTGGGATCTTATTCCCACTCTCCCAACCTAGGCAGACCTTAGTAAATGCGTTAATCAATATAATATGACAAAAGTGACTGGGAGTGACTTCTGATCCTTGGTCAGAAAAAAAAGAATCACGTTTCACCTTGGGATGTGGAGGGAAACTGAGGCCTCTAGCTTAGAGTCAGCACAAACTTGCTAGCTGAATCAGCCACCTTGAAGGCACTCTTCCAGTTCCACTCAAGTCGTCCCATTTCCAGATGATGATAGATTCAACTATGTGTTACTTACAACTTTATGAGAGACTCTCAGTGAGAACTGGCCAGTTGAGCCTTTCTCAAATTCTTGACCAAAAAAAGCCATGAGAAATTAGAAACGATTGTTGCTTTAATACACTAAGTTTTGTGGACTATTTTGCTATACAGCAATTAATAAGTAACGCAGTTACCTTCTTTCACCATTTATCATCACACAATGATGGGAATGAAACAAATTTTGCCTTGAGAAGACTTAGACTCAGAGGTATTTCAAGACAAGTACTGCACGCAGGGTCAGTGGAGGCCAACTTTAAAGTCTTATTTTTATGAAGACAATCACAGTAGGTTGAAAGTGGGCAGCTAGTCTGAGGTAGAATATTGAGTCTCAGGAATTTATGGCCTGTGCTATGGTTTGAACGCTTGTCCTTTCCAAAACTCGTGTTGAATTTTAATTGCTATTGGAACAGTAATAAGAGGTGGGATCTTTAAGAGGTGATCAGACTATCAGGGTGTCACCTTTATGGGTGGGATTAATGACATTATAAAAGGACTAGTTTGGGTTTTCTTTTGCCTCTTTGCCTCCTGGCTTCTGCCATACGATAAAGCAGCAGGAAAGCCCAGATGTCAGTACTTTGATATTGGACTTCTTAGTCTCCAGAACTGAGTCAACACATTTCTGTTTATATATTACCTAGTATTTTTTTTCCTAGCTCCTTATGCTACTCAGGTCTTCACCCTCTCCTAGGTGCTATAATTCAGAACACAACCCTAATGTATCTACAAAACACTAACTGCATCCAAACCCTTCTTTTCAAACAATAGTTCTAGAACGTTTATTCATAGCAGAGTTTTTTTTGAACAGAGACAGCGTCTCACTATGTTGCCCAGGTTGATCTTGAATTCTTGGGTTCAAGCAATCTTTCTGACTCAGTCTCCCAAAGTGCTGGGATCACAGGCATGAGCCAGCATGTCTGATCAGATTATTATTTTTTTATGTTTTATTTATTTTTTTGAGTTGGAGTCTTACTCTGTCACCCAGGCTGGAGTGCAATGGCACACTCATGGCCACCCCAGCGTCGACCTGCTAGGCTCAGGCAATCCTTCTGCCTCAGCCTTCCAAGTAGTCGGAACTACCTGCGCATGCTACCACGTCCAGCTAATTATTTTTATTTATTGTAGAGACAAGGTCTTGCCAAGTTGCCCGGGCTGGTCTCAAACACGCGGGCTTAGTTAGTTCACTTGCTTTGGCCTCCCAAAGTGCTGGGATTATAGACTGAGTCACCGGGCCAGAACTGACCAGAGTATTTTAAAGAAAAGTTTAATTTGATGAAGGAGTTGAGCAGTCAGAAAGGCTTTGGTGCTGTTATCAAGAGATCTAGGTTCTAGTCTTCAAGTGTTCATTAAGTGTGGTTTTCACAGCAAGTTTCTTGAATTTCAGAGATTTTCTCCAATGTTCAAAAAATTTTGCAGCTCTATGGCAATAACTTGGAGGATTTCCTAGAGATGAAAGATCTTCCTAGATAATAACTATGTCTGTTCATTTCATATTACCATATGTAATGGGACTTTTTTTTTTTTTGAGTTGGAGTCTCACTCTGTTGCCCAGACTGGAGTGCAGTGGCCACTCCCGGCCACCACAGGCTCGACCTGCTGGGCTCCAGCAATCTTTCCAAGTAGCTGGAACTACAGGCGCGCGCTACCATGCCCGGCTGATTTTTGATTTATTGTAGAGATGAGGTCTCACCAAGTTGCCCGGGTGGTACTTGAATCTGCGGGCTCAGGCAATCCACTCACCACAGCCTCCCAAGGCGCGGGATTACAGGCTGAGCCACTGAGCCTGGCTTATAATGGGACATTTAGCAAACATCTACAACTCAAGAGTGAATGGTGCTAACACCAAACAAATCAATGAAAAAACATACAATTACACTTGTATTTAAATAGAAGTCATCAACAGCTGTGTATCCCTTTCTGCCCTTGGGCAATTTATGTTCAGACTGTGTTGCTTTTGGATCAGCCTTGCTGAGAAAATAACTGGTTGGTTTTGCTTGTTTGTTGTTAGCCTTGGATGCCTAGCCAGGTTACCCACTGTTGGTAGGGTGGACAGAGGAAAGAGAAGGAAATGTAAATAATGGACTTATTGAGACCCAGCTCCTGCAGGTCAATAGTAATACTATACCTGAGTGGTAATGTGAGCTAGAAATGACTGGTACATTTTGCACTAGAGTACTGTTGGGATGCTTCTTTAAATGCTTCCTGAAAAAAAATCTGCATGGCACAACAGATAGACATGAAACCAAGATTTATTAAAACACTGTTAGCATATTTACAATCGAAAGCCATGAATGCAATTCTCTGCAAACGCCAAAAATATAGTTCTGTCTGTTAAATTAACAGAGGTATCAACAGATTAGGATAAATAAAATCTATCACAGAGATAGACTTCTTTGAATAGACAATTGACATTTTTCTAACCCATATATATTATATACAAAAATACACTTGATATAGTGACCAGGTAGTGTCAAGAAAGAAAAAATATATATATATCATACACACACATATATTTTCATTATGTACAAATCAATATTGGTTCCTTCACCCTTTCTTTTTAAAAATAAATACTCCATTTTGTTGCAAATGACATTTACAAATTCAATGCATGAGTATTTCTCAGTTTTAACAAAATTAAATATGCAAATTTGAAATACATAATTTTAAAAATGTAAAGGGAAGAAAAATACCTGAATCCAATTAGCTTATGTTTAAAAAACCAAGAGCATGTAATGTAAGGTTTCATGTCTTTAAAGTGCCTTCTCCTTTCCCAAACTGTCTTCATTATTGCTTAAAATCCTTCAAGAATGTATCTACAAATTGGTCTAATACTTAATTACACAGAAAAATCTATGTTTTACCAGGTCAAATGGTTGACTATTTAGGACATACCTACACTTTCATTAGATGTTTTCAAAAAAGTAACAGTTACTGTTAACCTGAAAATAACCACAGAGTGTCAACATCCTGATTCAGATTGGGGTAGATATTTGAATCACGAGTAGTAATAAGAATGGAGTGGCAGTAAAAAGCCTTATGATGCAAAATATTTGTTTGCACAGAATTAAGTCAATTTGTCCAGTAGCACAGAAATTTACTTGAGTGTCTAAAATTTAGTCTTACGCATCATAGCTGGTAACCTGGTCTGATGTATACATTTATCCAAAGAATGCCCCCTAATTAGATAGTCCAAAGTAAAATCTATGAGAAACTGAGAAGGCCTAGAACAACACCCTCCCGCCTACATCCTTCTTAAAATAAAGTAGAATAAAATGAAAAAGAAACGCATTTTCCATCTCTTTTATGGATTTTCCTTTTTGCCTAAGTGATGAGGTGACGCTGACATTAACAAGAGGCAGTCACAGCAGTATATCTCACACGGGCTCCTTGGTGACAGCGGAGCTCCCTGTCCAAACAGCTGAGGGATGGCACACAGGGTGTGAGGGGATGGAGTGGGAGAGCCCATGGAGACATTCAGTTGTCTATGATGCAGAGAGGTGAAAAAAACTGGGTCCCGTAGAAACTGTGGAAGTAAAGGAAGAAAACAAATAGCCGAGGGATGTGAAGGAAAAGGAGGCGAAAGCAGAAGTACTAACAGGAGACGAGTGAAGTGAAGCTAGTTGCCAGAATGACTTCTGAACAGACATGGAGCAAACAGGAAGGTCTGGATGAGCAGCCCCATGGAACTGAAATTGATAGAGTAGTTAAATCAAGCACAGGCCAGCTTCACACTACGTTGTTTGACACTGAGCAATACAAGATACTGGGTACTTCTATTTGCCTAATACAGTTCCTTGAATTTCCACTGAAAAGCTGCCCATGGTACAACCATGGCAAAATCCGCCAGCTCTCTAACAATGTAATCTATCAGAAAAACACTGCACAGGTCTTTTCCCAATTTTTCTCCTCCTGTCTCGTTTTTCTCTCCCATCCTACTGCTTGTTACCTCACGAGGCCAAATGAACATAAGTAACTGGATGGATCAAACATATTTTAGGAAGAAGCATCCAGGGTCGAGAATGCCATTTCGGTGCTTTAAACCCTAAAGCACTTGAAATAATTTACATTTCTGTTAGGTCTGGTTCATACTAGGATGCTGAATGACTTCCCTTAGATTCTGGGCATGCAGGCCAGTGCTTATCTTTCAGGCCAAGGGATCCCTTATTAAATCAAAGTCTAAGGACACTGCTTCTCACTAAGGGAAAGGAAAAGACTATGATGAATCAATGACATTCTTTAAGACTCTTAAAAAAATCCAATTTCTAATTTTTAAAATTTATGCCTTTTTAGGAATATTTTACATTGGTTTCTTAAACGAAAGTCCTTCTCTTTTTTTTTTGAGTTGGAGTCTCACTCTGTTGCCCAGGCAGGATGGAGTGCAGTGGCAAGCTCACAGCCACCCCAGCATTGGCCTGCTGGGCTCTGGCGATCCTCCCACCCCAGCCTTCCAAGTAGCCAGAACTACAGGGGAGCGCTACCACGCCTGGCTAACTTTTGATGTATTATAGAGACAACGTCTCGCCAAGTTACCCGGGCTGGTCTCAAACCCGCAGGCTCAGGCAATCCACTCACCTCGGCCTCCCAAAGTACTGAGATTACAGGCTGAGCCACTCAGTCTGGCCAGAAAGTCCTTATTTTTTAATGAGTATACTCTTTGAAGATTATACGTCTAGCTGACAGTTGGGCCACATTTATGTCCTGGGAAATTACAGAATTGCATAATCACAAAATTAATAATTTTGGAATAGACCTATCCCTTTGGTAGACCCCAAAGTCCTCTATGTGTCATTATGAGCAAACTGAAGAATTGTGACTAGACGTTCCCTCTCACTCATGGATTTGTTTCCAGTGGAAAGGGAAGCCTTTCAGGGATTATGCAGAACACAATTTTAGTGGGGCTGAGACTTTCTTTACGCCTTGGTGGTCAGATATATGAAGAAATAAGATTATATCTATAGAAAAGTTAGCAAGAGGAGAGGGCAAAAGAATCTATTTCTAATTCAGCAAACATATCTAAAATTTAAAGATGTTGAATGTCTTTCTAGTCACTTATTGAGAAAGGCAGTACAATTTTTTTTTTTTTTTTGAGTTGGAGTCTCACTCTGTCGCCCAGACTGGAGTGCAGTGGCCACTCCCGGCCACAGCAGCCTCGACCTGCTGGGCTCCAGCGATCCTTCCGCCTCAGCCTTCCAAGTAGCTGGAACTACCACGTCCGGCTGATTTTTTGATTATTGTAGAGATGAGGTCTCGCCTGCCCAGGCGGGTCTCGAACCCGCGGGCTCAGGCAATCCACTCACCTCAGCCTCCCAAAGGCACGGGATTACAGGCTGAGCCACCGAGCCTGGCGGCAGTACAATTTTTATATCCTATGTACTCCTTTTTATATATTTCACAGAAAGAAACCTGAAATTCAAAACCCATTCTGAGAGTTCCCACAGAGTCGCTCATTCCTGAACTTCTATGTATGGTCCATGTTATGGGGAGGTAGAGAGTCATTTCCCTGAATACTCAGTGGTCTATGGAACTACCTTTCATATTGGAAAGGTGAACCTGGAAAGCTAACCCAGTTGAAAAATAAAAATATATCTGCTTTGTGAAAGAGAAATGCCCAGAAGAAAACAATGAAGGAAAGTGGTTACAAGTGTGCTAAAGACGTTGACGAGCCACTAATGTATGCCTGAAAACATTTGATTTCTTACTTGATATACTAAGTATAAGGTAATGCATTGGCAGCTCGCACCGTATATGAGAAGAAATATTAATATGCTTTCAGACATTTTTGTAGTTTAAAAGATTAGAGAGCTCTTCAGTGTCTGCACAGGTAGAATTTAGGGAAATGTTCTGCCTATGTGACAGCTCAAGTGTGGACGAAGCTGTTTACTCCATGCCAAATTCTTTGGATGTGTCTCATTTGCATTCTGCAAGTCTAGTGCCATTTCACACAATAAAAAAACAGCCCATAGACATAGTCTTTAGAAAAGGAGACAGACTGGAGATTCTCAGTATATTTAAACTTAAAAAACAGGAAGTTCTATGAGCATGGATAGAATGAAGAATAATAAATTAATGGCTTTATCCACCACTTTCATGTAAAAAAATTGAGATTAAGTCGGCCTTCTCCAGATTAATTACTTTATAGATGTAATATCAAGTCTGGAGTTCATGTATAGCTATTGACTAAAGGGAAACACCGTATCAGAGAAGGGAAGAATAAGAGAGAAAGGTCCTCCATGTTTCCGGTTATCACTAGATAGTCAGGAGAGGGGCTGGGAATAGAGGATGAAATGAGTCCAGTAAGTTCTACTGGGGGACAGCCAACCTACTGAATGAGGCTTGATTTGCCTCCCTAATCTCTCCATTGGTAGAAACTGCACAGTGGCTTAAGAGACAGAGTTAGCTACCTGCCATTTTAGTAACTTCAAGTATCCAAGTAAGTTATGAGCTACACAAAATTCCCAAATGGTAGGCTTATATCGCAGTATTGGTTAAGAGTTTTGGAACATAAATAAGGCTACTGAATTGGCTTCAAGTTTGACACATTAAAACTCAAATTCATCACTTCCTAGTAAAGCATTGCTTTAGGAGAGTCTGGTAGATTGCCTACTCCTTGGGAAGGGAAATGAAGACTTGTGAAACTAAAATTCAGCACCTCTAACAAGGTGTCAACAGCTAATGGGGGTGCAGAAACGACACAAAATGGACCTCTTAGTCACATACAGCTGTGTAACAAAGCCTGATTATGCCTGGATTCAACTGCTAATGGAGTTATGAAGACTATTATGCAAGTATAAAGAACAAAGACTGCAAGTAGAGTTCCTGAAGGTGTTTTTCTTTAAGCCACTTCTGCACCCGTAATACTTCTCAAGCAGCTGGACTGTTTTTTTACTATAGCTAGAAAATGGAAATATAAGTTATTTGCATTTTAGAAAGGCTAAAAATTATGCATCCTTTTTCAAATCCTACCAGTTTGGTCACACAGATTTGTTTCATCACTGCTGATTTCTTTATGAGGGCAAAGTGGCAGACATGAATAAAAGTTTATCTCTTTTCTCTGTCCACTCATTTCAGTTGTAGGGTCCCTAAAGGTAAAATAGCTAATAGATGAAGTATGGTATTGATGAGCTTCTGGTTGTTCCACTCATTTATAAACTGCTCTTAAGATAACCCAGAGTAACAAAATTTTGACTGTCTAGAATCTCACCTACATCACATCACCTCCAAATAAACTGAATTTCTTCAAAAATAAACTATTTGAGGCAGTTCTTGGCTCTCTGAAAGTCATACTCCAAAAATTGCCTGTTTTAGGCTAAACTCTCTGAAGTAAGTAGGCAGTTGATTTTGTCCTGGCCCATCAGCCATCACAGCTGTTCAAATGCTTATGTGCTTAGGGTTTCTACTTATTGAATTTCATAGTATGTCCATTTTGTGTGTATGTGTAATTCAGAAACTAATAAGCTAATTTGTAGATTACCAAATGTGTTGAAGCCTTTTCTTTCCTATTCACCATTTAGCCATTTTTTTCCCCTGTGAGAACAGACAGGATCAAAGAAGAATGAAACTCAAATTTAACAGACACTTCTTGTTAGCTGTTTTTAAAGACAATTTACACCACTTTATAAAATCAGATATTTAAGATTTGGATCAGATATTTGGGGATGCGGAGGCTACATTTTTTAGATTTCTTCTCCCTTCTTGTTACATAAAGCCCCAGATTGATTTTTTTATTTGTTCTTTTTTTCTTGGTCAGGGGGTTGGTGGTGAGTTCTACAAAATTGGTCGGTTTCAATGTCAGGGAATGAAGAGGAAGCAGTATGACAGTCTGGTGACTGGGAAACAGAACCTACAAGTCTGCACTGCAAATTCCCCTTCATGCACTGACTAGGTGCAATTTGCTGTGCTGCTGCATGCAATGATCTGTACCAATGACACTGGTAAGGGGGAAGTAGAAATAGAAATGAGAACATATAACTTTCATGAAAGGAAGAATATAACTGAAATGAGAAATTCCCTGTTGCAGGGACCATGATCTAGAGAGAGTTGTGCAATCCCAGGCCAACAAGCAAATCTTTACCAAAAACACACATATCTCTTCTGCTACATCTGATTATGGCCCTTGGAAAAACCACACCAATGGCTTCTTTATCTTGCTGGAAGTGTTAATATCACCATCATACTTTATTCCTTCCTTCAGTTTTTCCAGTTTGTTTACCAGCAATATATGAATTTTTCATTTAGGAAACATCTTTCCTTATGGTACTTATGAAAACAGGTGCCTGAAGGAGGCCTAACAAGTTTGCAGCTTCCACTGCCCTTGCCGGGGCAGGGGATACCAGCACTCCCGTCTTACATTCAACTCCTCAGCCATACTGGGAATTTGTTTCAGCTGAAACATTTTTTTTTTCCTGCTTTGAAAAGTTTGACTTTGAGAGTCTACATGTAAGATTTCGGCTGGAACATTTAAAGATGTACTAGCACCACTGGGTTTCCTTATTCTACTTCTCAGATTTTAGAAAATCTTTCTCCATAATTCCTGGGTAGTCGCAGTGGTTTTGTGAAATGATGTCATCCATGGCAGCTGAAGGATTCAAAAGGCAACTGCTGGGTAGCAGCAGCAGGGCCATCCCCGATGACCTCCAGGCCTCTACCATCATCATATATATCCACTTCTGCTTAGCCACACTTTTTCCTATTTTTTCTTCCTACTAAGTGGCTACTTCTTGAGTTAAAATCCATGCAGGACATCTCCTAACCTGATTTTTGACACTTCACAGGCTGGATGCTTTGTACCTAACATGTCTAAATAACGCTTCAGTGTAACATGTGATATACTTGTGTGCTCAACACTTATTGCCAATTGATCATGCAAAAATCTGAACTGCTGTCAAACGGTGCCCTCAGATTTCATGAATCTTGGCTAGGTAGGGACAAAGTTACTTGTATGTTAAAGTTTCTCAGATTTGTACCAGTAAGTCAGGCATGAGTGCCTAGTTAAACACAGGATAAGCAATCCTGGCCACTCTCTTTTCTAGTTCAGGAAGAGCTGTGTCTACAACCGTCACTTAAAGCAGGCTCACTTACCTGTAGTGCTCAAGTTGCACAGTGTTATCCCAACCACCATCTCTCTTTGAAAAGTTCAGGAACAACTGTTGCATTGAACATAATCTCAACTGCATTTTAGAGGGATCATTTTAGAGACCTCCAGATTAGTTTAGATGGACTACCTTGAACAAACTCTTGCTAATGTTTACTGAGCATTTACCTGAGTTAGAAATAAAGGCTGGGGCTGGGTGTGGTGGCTCAAGCCTGTAATCCCAGCACTTTGGGAGGCTGAGGTGAGGGGACTGCCTGAGCCCATGGGTTCTGCAACTTGGGCAACAGCCTGAATAAGTTGGTGAGACCTACCTCTACAATAAATCAAAAAATTAACAGGACATGGTAGTGCGTGCTTGTAGTTCTGGTCCCTTGGAAGGTTGAGGTGGAAGGATCACCTGAGCCCAGCAGGTCAATGCTGGAACGATTTTGAGTTTGCCACTGCATTTCAGCGTGGGCCATGGAGTGAGACTCTAACTCAAAAAAAAAAAAAAAAAAAAAAAGAAAGAAAAAACAAAGAAATAAAGGCTGGGTCAACATTGGGCATTCCAGGTATATAATACAGGGCTCAAACAGGTTAATAATAATGGAGATTCTGCCGTGATGTCTTAAAACATTAATGTAATACATTTGACTAGTGACACTAGGTTTCTCCAACAGAGGCAGGAAAACCTTGCTCTTTAGAAGTAGGTATTTTGCTATAGAGTTTTAGTCTGTTCACTAGAATGAAATCCAAAATGGGCTGCATTTGTTTCATTCTCAGGTTCAATGTTTTCACTCATTATTCTTCAGTATTGGTTCTGTAAGAAGATGTCCTTGAAGGGTTATGTGGCCATAGTGACAGCCCTGCTTACCTTCAGTGATTTCTCATGAGCATCCTACTTAGGGACCTGAAGTGACTGCAGTGAATCCAGTGGAAGCTTCCTGCTGCTTCCTCCCATCAAGTCTTTAAAAATCTAGACTTCTGCTGGTCTCGCTCCCCTCAGAGCCGACTTCCATGGCATGGGCAAACAGGCACTTTTCTTCTTCATGGTAACACTAGAAGAAATGCCATGGAGTGCAGAATGGCTGTAAATGGAATTTGTTCTAAATCAGTGAATTCCCTTGACTTTCTTCAGAGTGAAGTGAAAACGAAGAGAAACTATATAAAGAGGCAGTATAAATAACTTCTTGCTCAGAAGCAACTTCAAGCCTTTTTAGTCATGTGAGTTCCTTACTGGCCTATTTGGCTTGTCTCATTCCTTTATTTTGAATTAAAAAAAAAATCCAACCACGTTACCAAATTCTTTTTTTTTTTTTTTGAGTTGGAGTCTCACTCTGTCGCCCAGACTGGAGTGCAGTGGCCGCTCCCAGCCACCGCAGCCTCGACCTGCTGGGCTCCGGCGATCCTTCCGCCTCAGCCTTCCGAGTAGCTGGAATTACAGGTGTGCGCTACCACGCCCGGCTGATTTTTTGATTTATTGTAGAGATGAGATCTCGCTGCCCAGGCGGGTCTTGAACCCGCGGGCTCAGGCAATTCACTCACCTCAGCCTCCTAACCAAATCCCTTTCATTTGAACCATTAGGAGAGGCAGTTAGCACCTACATGAATATGGCTTCTGTGGCCTGATTGGAGCCTATGTGCTGACAACCAAGGGTGGCATTATATTAGGATACGGTGCTTTCATTTGCTCAATCTATTAAGAGTGTCCCGGAGGGGGCTGATGGCTGGCAGTCAGATCCTGGGATGATACTCAGGCACTAGTCAAGTTCAAAGGTTCTGGAAAGATGCTGGGACAAGGGGGCGTGTCACATGTGGCAGCTGGATGGCAGAAGGATTTAAATTCTTGCTCATCTCTAGAAAGTCCTCCATCAATTACAGGAGAAAGCTTAGGCCTCTCCTCCTTCATCTCCAGTCTTTTTCTCTTCTCTTACAAGATTGATTCAAAGAATGGTAGCTTAAGGGCAAAAATATCAGGAAGAGGTCCAAGATGGTTTCACTATATGACTTGAGGGCAGGGCCCTAAAAGCAGCCTATGCATGCTATTGCACTTGAAGTTTAATATGAAAGTAATCATCTTTTTTCCCCCATTTTGATGGAAAGAGCTTTTTCCTGCCCTTAGTTTTTTCAACATCAAAGACTCCTGCTTCACCCTAGTCCACATGCCCCCAGCAAAGGTCATGATAAGAGGCCATGCTGCATTTACTCGTCTGTCTGGAAACTGCCTCCTGGGCATGGTGGTAGACGTCCAGCTGCACAGTCAGAGAACATGATGTAGAGCTCAGCTGCATGTCAACACGATGTTGCCCATTCACAAACAGTCCTAAACCTGAAAGCCGCTCTGCCACTGGGTTGCCTTACCAAGTTGGTGCTCTGAACCCAAGGCTGTCTCTGCACAGGTGTTACCATATAGCCTCTGGGAGCTAGGGGGTGGAATCTCTGCTGGCCCAGGAAACCATAATGGATGGATAGAAAAAGAATGAGCCTTACTCAGTCGCTAATGTCAACTTCCTGTATCACAATTTGTTCTCCAGGATGAAGTTTTGGCGATTTATCTCCCTCCCCAGACATGTACAATTCCATTTTCTCTCCTTTCCATTACATGCACAACAACAAAATCATTTCTCTAGTCTGTGAAAGACATAGTCTTGGACCGCTTAAAAATTCATTTTGTTAAGTTGCAACATTTTTGTTGCGAAAAATCCTGCAGGATCTTACTGCAATATGATCAGAATTAAGAGCAGTAATCCAAACAGCAGTGTGTAAAGACTAAGGCTACAACTCTCCCAGGGCAACTGTCATAAAATGTCCTCCTCCTCTGTGACAAGGTGACTAAACATAGCTTGGGTTATGAAGCTTCAAATCTCAGCTTGAAAACATTTAAAAATCTTCGTATTTCTTCTGGTCTTATAACCAATTGGATTTTGGACCCCTATAAGAAACAATTGTCAAATATCCTACAGTGTTCATTATATAACTTTTCTTTGTTCCTGTGGCTTAACAGGAATTTCTTAAAGAAGGCACTGGGAGCTCTCTGCAGAGGGCCTCAGAAAGGGATCTCAGAAAGGGATGAGCGAAACAAACATTTATTTATTAATTAATTTTTTTTTTTGAGTCAGAGTCTCACTCTGTTGCCCAGGCTGGAGTGCAGTGGAATGCTGCTCACGGCCACTGCAGCCTTGACCTGCTGGGCTCAGGTGATCCTTTCATCCCAGCCTTCCAAGTAGCTGGAATTACTAGTACATGCCACCAGGCCCGGCTAATTTTTCTTGATTTATTGTAGAGATGAGGTCTTTCCAAGTTGTCAAGGCTGGTCTCGAACCCATGGGCTCAGGCAATCCTCTCACCTCGGCCTCCCAAAGTGCTGGGATTACAGGGGTGAGCCACTACACCCAGCCAAAATAAACATTTAGTAACATATCTTTCAATAACTTCTTGTAGCACTGGAATCACATGGAATATGCAAGGTCCTATGTTTCCACTGTCATCATTTTTCATGGGTCTTTATCTTAATTGGTGGTCACACTGGCTTCCTTCTGACGCAGTCTTTCTTTCTGTTAAGGAAAAAAATTGTAATTACTTCATTTTTCAGATTTTGATACATTTTTCAACTTTTGTTCTACAATGCCAAGTAGAATTGTACCGAACACTCTAGAAATGACAGTATCTCTAGCCCTCCTTCCCCAAGCCCTCAGTTACTTGCCCCTTCCTATCTATTACCCTTACTCCTCCGAGAACAAATAAGAAATCAACAACGAGTCAGTCAACCAACTACATCCATCTAGAATACAGATCTTTACTGTGCCAGGCTGGTCTGTTCTGCCCTCTTCTTTTGTGGCAAAGACCCTGACTTTGTTGTGTCATTCAAAGACTCCTCCCATTTCCACCCTCGACCCGCTGATGGAACTAGGGAGTGTTCTCAAAATTGTTTTTAGGGAGGCTAGATATTAAAGAAAAAACCCCACTGTTTCCTAGTTGAAAGTATCCACAAAAAATCAACTTGGCAGAACTGAACAAAAGCCATGCAAAACGGAAGATGAGCAGAGGTAGTCTCTGCAGAATGGTGGAAGCTCCCATTCTGCCATGGATGTTCTGCTCTGCCTCCCTGAGTGTCCTCCTCAGAAGCAGCAGCCTTCTAAAGGGGAAGGTCATGGAAATCTGCCAGAAAGATGTGCAAATAAACAAGAGCATAAGATACAGAAACAGGGCCCTCACTGTTTCTGTGACACTAGAGAAGTAAACATAAGAAGTGTGGTCAGGATGGGAGTGCCTGTTCCTAGGGGCCAGCAAATAGAAGGTTAGAAAGGAAAAGGGAAAACTGTACTTTTTTAGAAAGAGCAGACACCGAGAGAAGCCCTTTGAGAACTGACCTTTAGCAGTCTGTGATCTATGAAGTATGACATGCAGGGAATTACTAAGTTGGCCTAGGTATAAATTTAAGTTGATGATTTTTAGACACCCATCCTGAGTTTAGACCCCATCCCTGACTTGTAAAACTGAATCAGGGATCAGTTTACAAGCTCCTCCCTTGAAATCTCAGCTGTGTAAAAAATTTAAACATCTTGGCATTTCTTCTGGTCTTGAAACAGAGTGGTCTTTGGACCCATGTAAGAAACAACTGTCAAATATTTCTGCAGTGTTCCCTTACATAGTATACACTGCTACCCACCCAGCCACAAAGAGACAAACAAAACAGGCAGCCCTAGTAAGTTGAGAATCCCAATTGGGACCTTGCTCATGGTCAAGGGCAACCTAGGAAAGATGTTACAGGAAACTCTTATTTCTTCTTTGTCTTACAGGGCTGAATCTTCTCTCTGCCATGTTTGGCTGTAAACGTCCGGATGGCGGACCAAATAAAAGGCCTGGAAAAAGGGGCAGAGACTGATAAAGGAGAAAGATAAAAATCAGGGTTGAGCCCACTGTCACTGAAAATCATGTAAATGAGGGGCACAGAGGACGTGTCCATTTAGTTATTTACCCTAACCACAGCTTTAGCCCTGACTACTCCATTTCTCACTTATCAACCTCATGCAACATTTAGTTAGCTGCTGATGGGGTTGTTATGAGAAATACCAAGGTCAATCAACAGAAATAATTGCACTTTATAACTTAGACCCTGCTGAGATTTTCAAAAAATTTAAAACATCCGGCAAAAAGTACTTGTAATCTGAAAGGACAAAGTAAGTAGCTGTGGGACATCAGGGTCCAGAGAAGGTAGGGTTTGAAAACCCAAGGGAGGGCAATAATAATCCCACTTCCAACTCATTCCAGTTCCCCATTGCAGGGTCAACCGAAGCTGCTGGAATTCACCATAACAAGAAAAACAGCTAATATTTATTGAGCCCTTATTATGTGCCAGGCACTTGACATGTCTTTCCTCAGTTTCCCCAATGAAAGCCTAGAACAAAAGTAGTATTATTTTCCTCTTTTCACTGAACAGAAAGAAGCAAAGTAACTTTACTGAAATTTTACAACATTCATTTGGATTTGAAGTCAGGTAGTTTCACCCTTAACATCCAGGGTTTCTAATCATTTAGCTATTCTGCCTATTGTCTGTAACATCTAGGTGGAGAGTCATTGTGATTGCTACTAAAAATTGGACTTTGGAGGACAACGTTATCTCAGACCTAGGAAGACTGGGGAGACTGCTGGTTTCTAGCACAAGCAGAGATGTCAGGAGACGCAGAGTTTGGTCTTGGTTTTTGCTATTCATTTGCCGAGTGGCCCTGGGTAAGCGGTATCTTCCTGCATCCCAATTTTCCCAACTATCAAAATAGGATAATCCCTGTTCCTTTCTTTAATGGGGAAAAGGAACTGAAGAGAGTGAATGCACTTCAACATTACTTTGGAAAAAAATACCTTGGGATAAGGGGAATCATGGGACGAGTGGGATGAGGAAGGATACAAAATGGCAAGTGATGAAATTTGGTGTATTTATTTATTTATTTATTTAGTTTGGTTTTTTTTGAGTTGAAGTCTCACTCTGTCGCCCAGACTGGAGTGCAGTGGCCGCTCCCGGCCACCGCAGCCTCGACCTGCTGGGCTCTGGCGATCCTTCTGCCTCAGCCTTCCATGTAGCCGGAATTACAGGCGCGCGCTACCATGCCCAGCTAATTTTTTTTTTTTTATTGTAGAGATGAGGTTTCACCAAGTTGCGCAGGTGGGTCTCGAACCCGTAGGCTCAGGCAATCCACTCATCTCAGCCTCCCTAGGCGCAGGATTACAGGCTGAGCCACCGAGCCCGACTGAAATTTGGTTCATTAGAGATGACCTATGTTGAGTGTGCAGGAAAAACACACAAAGCTATGTTTTGCTCCTCTACCTGCATACACATTTTTAAAAAACAATATGCTACTCTGAGATGGGAACTGAGAATCTGAATAATGTGCTTCAACTCAGTTTTATCCCTTAAATTGAGACACATTCCCGGGCGCACCTCAGTTATAATGAAAAATTTGTGGGTTATGCTGGAAAATGTGTCTTACCAGGCTAGCAGTGGGATTGATTTTCTTTGTTTCCACTTTCTTCTCTGATGTCAACTTGCTGACGGATTCCTGAGCCATTTTCAACCTGAAATAGAAACAAGGAGCAGAGAGGTGAGAGGAAAAAAAGAAAGGAAGAGGGACAAGGAAAGAAGAGAAAGGAAGTCAGGTTAAAAAGAAATCCAAATGCTTCTGAATTAACAAACAGGCAAGTTTGAAAATACAGAATGACTCTTCAATGTTTTTCATTTTTAAATTCAAAATCTAATTAAGTGGGGAGACTTCTCCTCCATTTCATCAAAACTTTATAAATTTTCACCAGCTGAGAAGCTCACCTAGATGACCTTGGGAAGTCTGCATTGGTGAACAATGTTATAGAGTTTCTGATGGATGGAAAACTATGGGCACATATTATTTATAGCAATGCTATCAGGCTTGTGATCTATCCAGCAGATAATACTGAGACAATTTTGAAAACTGAAGTTTTGAAGAAAGCTATGCAACTACAAATATTAAAATCCACCAATTCACATCATTTAAGTGAAAAGACAACCTACAGAGTGGGAAAAAGTATTTGTAAATCATATGCCTATCAGATGTATATGTCTGTTATCAAGAGACTTATATCCAGAATACATGAAGAATATTTACAGCTGAAATAAAAAGACAAATTATACCCTCTCCTTTAAAAATGGGCAAAGGATTTGAACAGACATTTCTCCAAATGACAGACATATGAAAGGGAACACCAAGAAAAGCCAGAATTATTTTTTGGAGGGTGGGCCCCTTGTAGTACAGGCTTCCCCTGTTAGGGAAGTATTCTAGGAACCCTTTGGCATCAGTGTACCAGCCAGTGTTGTTATGAGAGACTGTGGTGTCCAGCTTCAGAGAGTTTTTTTGAAAGATTCTTTCAACACATTTGCTCATTTCATGATGGTGATTTACAAATGCACCCACCTACAACGTGTTGTGTGTTCTGCAGTTTTTGACCAAAAATGGCATGCCCCTATGCCCAACCCTCCCTATTTACCCAATCTCAGCCTATTTACTCTGAACGACTTTTTTTTCTGTTTCCTGGGTTTAAAAAAAAAAAAAGTTCTTGAAGGGAAACATTTTGCAAATATGGAAGAGGCAAAACAAACAAACAAACAAACAAACAAAAAATGGCAGAGGCACTAAAAGGCATAAAAATTGACAAGTTCAAAAACTGGTTTGAGCAGTGGAAAAAGCATCTCAATAGATCAAATGGAAAGAACTTTGAAGGTGACTGAAGTTTAAACATGTAAGTATAAATACACAATTTTTTAATACATAAATTCCAGGTTTTTGGGGGTCCCCCCCTTGTACAAATGGTCAATAAGCATATGAAAATTTGCTCAACACCATTAAACATCGGGAAATGTAAATCAAAACAACAATGAAATACCACTTCACATCCATTAGGATGGCAGAATCAAAATGAAAGGCAATAACAAGAATTGGAGATGAGAATGTAGAGACATTAGAACCCTCAGACACTGCTCCTGGGATTATAAAGTGGTACAGTCACTTTGAAAAACAGTTTGACATTTTCTGAAAATGTTAAAGAGTTACCACATGGCCCAGCAATTCCACTGCTAGGTATATAAATATATGTATGTAGCGCGCGCCTGTAATTCCGGCTACTCGGAAGGCTGAGGCGGAAGGATCGCCGGAGCCCAGCAGGTCGAAGCTGCGGTGGCTGGGAGCAGCCACTGCACTCTAGTCTGGGCGACAGAGTGAGACTCCAACTCAATATATATATATATATGTATAACCAAGAAAATGGAAAACTAGTGTTATTTGAAAATTTGCATATGAACGTTTTTAGCAGCATTACTCATAATAGCGAAGATCAGAAACAACCCCAATTTCCATCAACTGCTGGATGAGGAAACAAAATGTGGCATATTCATATAATATAATATTATAATAATATAATATAATAATAATATAATATAATATATAATAATATAATGGAATATTGCTGAGTCATAAAAGAAATGAGGTGCTGATACATGCTGTAGCATGGGTGAGCCTCAAAAAATTGTGTTAAGTGAAAGCAGCAAGTCACAAAAATATGACTGATTCCATTGATGTGAAGTAACCAGAGTAAGCAAATATAAAGTAGATTTAAAGCAATGCCACAGGCTGGGGGTTGCGAAAAATGGGGAGTGACTGCTAATGGTTAAGGGATTGCCTCTAAAATTAGAAAGTGGCGATGGCACATCCTTGTACGTATACTAAAATCACTGTGTATTGAAGTGATACTAAAGTCCTACTGAAGTGTAGGGTGAATTTTACATTAGTGAATTCTATCTCAATAAAGTTGTTATAAAACATTTACCAATTCAACAACGTGATAGTATTTCTTACCCATCAGTTTGGCAAACCTATTAGACAGTATGAACTGTTTGTCAGGATGTGGGGAAATGGGAACTGCCACACAGAGTGCTAGGGACTATAAATGGGTGCAGCTTGCTTTGGCAATATGAAATAAAACTGAAAGCATGTGCACGCTAAGAGTCATCAATTTCTCTTGTAGGGAGATACCCAAAAGAAACCTTTAAACTTAGACACAGGGCTTTCACTGTGGCAATACATGCAAAAGTGAAATACTAGAGGCAACTTGATGAATAGGTTCAATAGGTGATAGACATATAAATTAGCAAATAATAACTAATGCTTATTGGGTACTTAATCAGTGCCAGGTGCTGTTCTACTTGCTTTATTTGAATTAAACCGCTTAATTTTCATGACAACCCTGTGAGATAGAACATTTTATTAGTCCCATTTTACAGATCACCATCATGCAATGTGCAATGTTACTTATGATTGTATTCATTCAGTGCAATATGATACAACTGTGAGAAGGAATGAGTTCGATCTGCGAATTCAACAATCACAGGTATCAGAAAAAGTGAAGAATCCTGCAGAGCGACAATCTTGAAAAGTGAAGAATCCTGCAGAGCGACACTATAAAGGGGTTATTCAGCATGGTGGTCAAGAGCTCCAGAGCTGGACCGCAGAATTCATTCTCAGCCTCATAACTTATTAGCTGTGTGACCCTGCCCAAGAAAACTCTCTGTGTGTCTTGATTTCCCAAAGGAGAAAAAAGACTAAGTGCCTGCTACATAGAATCATTGAATGGATTAAGATAGTGCAGTTCCCGGCACATGGCAATCACTCAATAGATGGTAACTACTATTGTTACTGACGTGCAGTATGCTATATTGTATATGTTTTAAAATTGTATCAACAAAACAATATTATTCGCAGATACATGCATGTATATATAAATATACGTACTAACATTTATTTATACTTATATACCAACACACACACATATCCACATATGTAAAATTATTCCAAATAGACTGGAAGAATACTTGCTAATTTCATGGAAGAGGTTATTGCTCAAAAGATGAGGGAAGATAATGGAACTCGGGGTAGTATATCATATAGAATTTCATTTTTATCTATAGTGCTTCATTTTTTTAAAATTAGAAAACTTAATGTGTGACAACTGTTAACAGTTTTAATTCTAGGTGGTGGGAACATAACTGTGTGATGTTATCTTTTGTAGTTTTATTTTAAAAATTTCTTCAAAAATATCTTTTTTTTTTTGAGTTGGAGTCTCATTCACTCTGTCGCCCAGGCTAGAGTGCAGTGTCACAGCCACTCCAGTGTCAATCTGTTGGGCTCCAGCAATCCTTGTGCCTCAGTCTTCCAAGTAGCTGCAACTACAGGCACATGCTACCATGCCCGGCTAATTTTTTTTTTTTTTTTGAGTTGGGGTCTCACTCTGTCGCCCAAGCTGGAGTGCAGTGGCACACTCATGGCCACCGCAGTCTCGACCTTACGGGCTTAGGTGAACCTTCCACCTCAGCCTTACAAGTAGCTAGAACTATAGGCGTGCGCTACCATGCCCTGCTTATTTTTTGATTTATTGTAGAGGTCTCACCAAGTTGCCAAGGTGGGTCTCAAACCCCCAGGCTCAGGCAATCCTGTCGCCTCGGCCTTCCAAAGTGCTGAGATTACAGGTTGAGACACCGTGTCTGGCTTCAGCTAATTTTTGATTTATTGTAGAGACAAGGTCTTGCCAAGTTGCCTAGGTTGGTCTCGAACCTGCAGGCTCAGGCAATCCACTCGCCTCGGCCTCCCAAAGTGCTGGGATTACAGGTTGAGCCACTGAGCCCGACCCAAAAATATCTTAAAATGGTTAAGTATTTAAAGATCCATGAGCTGAGAGACATTTAAAAAATTAACATGTCTTTTCTTTAGGACCTTAAATGAAAATTTGGGGCTCAATATTATTCATACACTTGTTGGCCTCTACAAGTGACTGAGTGGCTTAGCTCTTTACTTAGTTAATTTTACTCAATTTGCTTAAAACACACACTTAGTAATCTCATCTCTCTGCCCAAATGCTCATGCTAGTTACAGTGAATTCAACATGCTGCCTTGTGCATTAGAAAATGAATAAAAATGAGACACAGATGAGCAATTATTCCTATAACCCAAAAAGAAATACATTTGTAAAGTTGCCCCGAGGATGGGCATTTCTCAATACTGACATGGGTCTTTGTGTATACACCACACTGCCTACTAAATTTTTTCCATTTGCAGCAATAACTGTGACTACACCCACACAAGAAAAGAATGCACTAAAAGGATCAAATCCAGGTCAGACTACACGGGAGACTCTGACTATAAAGAGTTTGGCAACCAAGACAATGGTGTCGTCACTGAAGCCACAGCTTGCAGTATTTACTCTTCCTGGCTTCTATCTAGCCACTCTTCACAAAAGGTTCCTACTAGTGACCCTTTGATCCCAATTCCAATGGAATGGTTAGAAATGACTATTTCTCTTAGAGCCCCTAACTTAAAATGAACTTTTTTGGGTCAATTTTGCTTCAGTACTTCCCTTTTTTGTTTGAATCGGAGTCTCACTCTGTCGCCCAGGCTGGAGTGCAATGGCACGCTCACAGTCACCCCAGCATCAACCTGCTGGGATCAGGTGATCCTTCTGCCTCAGCCTTCCAAGTAGCCTAAACCTAAATTACAGGAACATGCTACTATGCCCGGGTATTTTTTGATTTATTGTAGGGACGAGGTCTCACCAAGTTGCCCAGGCTGGTCTCGAACGCCCAGGCTCAGGCAATCCACGCACCTCGGCCTTACAAAGTGCTGGGATTACAGGCTGAGCCACCGAGTCTGGCCACTGCTTCCCTTTTACCTTTGAGTTTTTGTCTTTCCTTTTTTTTTTTTTGAGTTGGAGTCTCACTCTGTCGCTCAGACTGGAGGGCAGTGGCCATTCCCAGCCACCTCAGCCTGGACCTGCTGGGCTCCGGCGATCCTTCCGCCTCAGCCTTCTGAGTAGCCGGAATTACAGGCGCACGCTACCACGCCCGACTGATTTTTTGATTTATTGTAGAGATGAGGTCTCGCTGCCCAGGCGGGTCTCGAACCCGCGGGCTCAGGCAATCCACTCACCTCAACCTCCCAAAGGCGCGGGATTATTTTCCACCACACTTCTGTTCAGTATCACCTTCCCAATTCCCATGTGCCTTAGTGGCCTTGCAGCCATCTTTCATGTCCTCTAGATAGCTGGGGTGATAGTGGGTGTAGCGGTAGGGGGATGGAAGGCAGCCTATGGTTTTGTCCCTGCTGCAAACCTTTTCCTACTGGTCAGGGGCTGTTCTGCAGACTACAAGCAGTCCTAAAAGCCCCAGACATCTAGGACAATTCTGATCTCAGCAATTCTATCCTGCTCTTCTCCAAGTGTTCTCATTCAATTACTACATCTCCCATTCACAGGGCACTCTTGGAAAAAGGAATGGGAAAAGGCATGGCTCAGGGGAAAGTAGTTTGGTGTCAGCGAGACTTGATTCTAATTCTAATTCTGTTAGTTATTAGAAGGGGCTAGTAAATAAACTTTTCTAAATTTCAGTTTCCTTATTTATAAAATGGATGTCCTCACAACATCATTGTGAGAATTAAATAAATTAATATGTGTAAAACATCTTGCATACCTGGCATGCAGCAAGTGGTCAATATAACCATTATGGAGCTTTTCATTAAAGGGAAAGAGAAATTCCTTAAGAATGCATGACAATAGTTTCTGACTACAAATTAAACAATTGAAGCTATTGGCTAAGTACTGCCTTGCAGTAATATTACGTTGATGTGTCCTGAAAGCAAACCAAATTAACTAATGCTAGATCTAGTTGCAGTGAGATTTAGTAAACTAAAGAGAACTCATTTCAGTTTTTTTCTGATCTGAACACAGATTCTGTCATATCTGGAAGCTAAACTTCGGTGCAAATAGGACAAAAACTTCTCAATCAAATAAAATAAGAGAAACTACTTCAAAACAAAACATGCATCTACTTCATGTTTTTTTCCCTAAGTTTTCTGGAGGTATTACAAATAAAGTGTAAAATTCAAATATTAAAGAACTTCTAAGTAAATTTTTTCATATTGACCTTGTTTTTCTGATAATCAAAATAACACTTGTTCTTTGCAGAAATTTTACATATTTATGCATTAAAATTATATTTTAAATATATGCTACACATCTAAAAATATAAATAAAAAGTAAGACTCACTGGCTACTTCAATATTTTTCTCAGAATGTAGTCAGGACATAATTGGACCAAATAATGGAAATCATCACCTGCAAAGCTCTCAGCTAGACCTCATGTCCCATGAGGGTGGAGGCGATAATTATCATTTTTACTACTGTGTCCCAAGTCCTTGATATAGTAATTGGTGTGTACACATGCATGTCATAAATAATTACTAAATGAATGGAGGCATACAGAACAAAATCACTGAGAAATACTTCCCAAAATTACTGTTTAATTGAGTTTCTTGAATATACTGAAACCATGAGGCTTCATGGCCATGCAACCTGTGCAGTTGTATGGGCCTTCTTGGTCTAATCCTTTGCTGTCACCATCTTAAAAGTCATAGTTTAATTTAATTTAATTTTTTGAGTCAGAGTCTCACTCTGTCACCCAGGCTGGAGTGCAGTGGCATGATTACAGCACACTACAGCCTCAACCTCCCAGGCTCAGATGATCCTTCAGCCTCAGTCTCCCAAGTAGTTAGGACTACAGGTATATGACACCATGCCTGGTTAATTTTTTGTAGAGACAAAGTTTCACTATATTGCCCAGGCTGGTCTCGAACTCCTGGGCTCAAGCAATCTACCCACTTTAGCCTCCCAAAGTGCTGGGATTATAGGTGTGAGCAGTCACACCCAACCAAAATTCATAATATTTAAACATGGGGCCTCACTTACATAGCTGTTCTGCTTGAGATTTTCCAGAACACTTAAAGTCATTTTGTTAAGAAAGTGGTACATTTTTCAATCTTTCTTTCCAGGGCCCATTTATTACATAAAGAAAGGTAAATTTAGTTGGATAGAGTTGGTACTCCCTCCCTCTTTTCCTTGTACCTACATCCAAGGTTCATTTATCTTATTGTGCTGTGATCATTTTTAGGTATCTGCCTTTTACACTAGACTGTAGCTTCTCAAAAGCAGTAGATATGACTTTATTGTCTCTCTTTTTTCAGCATCTTGCATATCACCTGGCTTATAGAAAGTAACTAATCAAGCGATCCTCTGGCCTCAGCCTCTCAAAGTGCTGGAATTACAAGTGTGAGCTGCTATGGCTGACCATCCAAAACTACATAAATCTTATTTAAAAAATTGTAATTCAGAAAAAAAAATGATTACAAATGATTAGTTTCTAAACTGTAAGAATTCAGGCATCAATGGCAACAGGGAAAGTATTCAAGTCCATTAATATATAAAGTTCCTTAAATCTCATATGATTACAACATCAACAATATCCAAGACTGACTCTGTAAAATACAAACCAGCAGATTATCCCTAGACCTTCTCTATATCCTCAACATTAGAATCCACATTAGATAGAGGGCCAGGCTGGTTTTCAATGGCTTTTTTGGTTTTTTTTTTTGAGTTGGAGTCTCACTCTGTCGCCCAGACTGGAGTGCAGTGGACGCTCCCGGCCACCGCAGCCTCGACCTGCTGGGCTCTGGCGATCCTTCCACCTCAGCCTTCCAAGTAGCCGGAACTACAGGCGCGCGCCACCACACCCGGCTAATTTTTGATTTATTGTAGAGATGAGGTTTCGCCAAGTTGCCCAGGTAGGTCTCGAACCCGTGGGCTCAGGCAATCCACTCACCTCAGCCTCCCAAAGGCGCAGGATTACAGGCTGAGCCACCGAGCCCGGCTTCAATTGCTTTTATATCATACCTATGATAAGAACCAAATGCTTAAATATTCTGACAATGTAGCTTTGTCAGTACATTGGAATGACAGAGCATATAGGCAGGTCTTAAAAACTGCTTTGACCTGACAAGAGATTGATGGTTGTGCTGTCTGTCTGTATTTTCAAAAACCATGGGCAGTGTCAGATCCCTGCCTAAGAAGCTACAGTGGTTGCTGTCACTGATTGCATTAAATTCATTCCGAATCAGTGTTCTGGAAATTACATGGGGAAAGACTGCAAGCTGGAGGACCACAGTTTGATCAAACTCAAGGGGTTTAAATAAACTTAAGTTCAGTTTGAATCAGCCATAGGAGGTTTAAATGAGTTTGAACTTAGTTGCTATCATTTGCAAATGCAGGGATTTCACATAAATTTCAAATTTCTGGCTTCTCTTAGGAAACTGGAAGGTCTGGCAACATCAAGTGGCATTACTGTGCAGCCACAGTCACATGGGCAGGAGCTCTTTCATCACTCCCTAGCACATCTGCAGCCCTGAGGCTGTCAGGAGGGGCTGTCTATTCACTGGCTTGCACAGTTGGGTTTTTACACCCTGTGTTCTTCACTCGTTTTTTGCCTGTCTGGACTCTGTAAGTTTTGACATTTTGGCCAGGAGACTTGGTGTCAGGCTACTGTTAATAGTCCAGGAGCCAATGGGATGAGAGCCCAGACAAATGAAGTAGTCTTCTTCTTCCTCTTTTTTAAAAAGAAAGAAAAAAAGCAAAGTTTATTATTCGCCTTTCACAGATTGGAAAGGGGCTTGACACTCAGAGGCAAGCACAGAGGTTAGATTAGAAAATATAGTTTATTTAGAAAGCAAAGTAGAGAGAGAGAGAGAAAGAGGAGATTCACCTCCCCAAGGTAGGGGAGGGGGCCGAAGCCAGGAAGCATGGCAACAGTCATAACTCAAAGAGCACATGGCCACACCAGAGTCTAGCAAGGCAAAGACACTGAAGTAGTCTTCTAAATGATCTAGTTTCTCTCAGCCCATCCTGTTGATTAAGACGGTCTCAATTAGTAATGTATGACTCTAAGAGTATCACTTCCCTTTCTCAACCCTTTTAATGACTCCCAATCGACTATGTCAGGGGTTAGCAAAGGTTTTCCCCAAAGGGATAGAGAGTAAATATTTAGGCTTTGCAGTCATATGGTCTCCATTGCAACTATTCAACCCTGCTGTTATAGAGTGAAAGTAGCCATAAAAGGTACACGTATGACAGGGCAATGCTGTCTTCTAATAAAATTAATTAACAAACACTGGTAGTGGAACAGATTTGGTTTATAGGCTACAGTTTGTCAATCCCCAGACTATATTATAGGATTCAAATTCCTTAGCCTGGCGATCCAATCTCCTGCTGTTCTGAACTTTGTTTACTTGTCCATCTAACCTTTCAGCCCCAAATCTCTTGTTGTGATGATAGTACGTCAGGACAATTAGCTGATTATCCTTGGACAAATCACTTAACCCTCTAAGTCTAATTTCTTCATCTCTTAAAAGTGGGAATAATAACACGTCTAAATAACAGAGTGGCTGTGAAAAAGAAAGAAAAATCGACATGTGATTCCTGATAAGTAGCTTTTCTTCCACTGCATTCCACATGCTTCATGTCCCAGCCAAAGACTCACCATTTTTTGAACATGGCTTTTCTCACCTTTGCACCTTGCTTTTACTGTTCTCCCCATGACTATTTTACTCATTTCCCTGTGTCCAAATTCTTCCCATTCTTCTACTTCCAGCTTAAGTGCCCAAGTCATGAAAGCTTCCTTCATCTCTCTTAGCTACAAGTAATTGCTCGTTTCTCAAGTGAAAAAGCACTTTGTGTCTCTCTTGAGGTACTTTGGGCTTTTCATTTTAGAACAGGGTAGGTGTCTTATTTCCCTTAAAACACTGGAACCACTTGAGCACATTGACCAGGATTCATGCATCTTTGGGGACCCTCCCTGTTCCTGATCAAGCACTGTGTCACACATGAGTCAATAGTGACTTGTGACAAATGACTTGCATTTTTTCCATCTTAAACAGTCTAAATGTTTAGTCAATACTCAGAGTTGCAAAATGATTATTTTTTACATTTATCCCTAGGAAAAAACCAAAAAAGCATGGAAAAAATCTAGTTTCAGTTATTGATTAGCTGAGTCTTAAGTAAGGAAAAAGAAAGTGTGCTCAAATGTGCTAAATATTTATATATGTCAACTTATGTACAGATTCCCAGATTCCTCAGAGTACCCATATCACGTTGACTATAAACAGACTGGGACTCAGAGAGGTTATGTAACTTCGTCCCAAGTTTGAAATTTACTTCTCTTACTTCGAAGGTAAGAACTTTTTTTTTTTCAGTTAATCAAAGAAAACCTGCCGGTTAGATCATTTCTAGCTTCATACACGCTCAACCTCCTCCTTGGCTTCATGGTTTATGGACTTGTCTTTGTTTCTGGCCTAAATGTTGGCTCCATTTTTATTCTTATCTAAATATTTATTCTAAAACATCACACAAAGTTGTTCATGATTACTCACAGGCAAGTACCCAGAATTGATTTTAAAGGTTATGTGGCAACCCCTACAAAAGAAATCATAAATATAGAAAAAATATATATATGAGAGAAAGTGCCTATTTTCAGTTCATTAATGCCTCAGTAATATTTTTGAAAATCTTACCTTTTCCTCTTTCTTATCATAATGCATATGCTCCTCAGGAGTTACTGGGAGCCCCAGTGAGTTGCAAGTGCTGCCAAAGACCACTGTGGAGACAGTGAAGTGTATCCTTTGATGTTCCTGCCTAGTCTTGACTCTGTAGAAGTAGATGCAACCTTGCTTTCATATTAGAACCACCTGGAAAGGGGGTCCTGCTTCCACTTAGAATGCAGAAAGTTGCAAGAAAACATTGTTCCCATCATCCTAATCATGAAAAGAGCTGGAAAGTGTACAAAATCACAATGTTTCAAACCATCAGGGAGCAGGAATCACAAGCAGCTAGGTGAACTACACTCAAAGAGCGACATGCCTTTCCATTGAAAGGAATAGGCTTCCCATTATTAAATTCTCATTTTTGGGGAAAGCCTAAAACTGTGCACACTCTGGACTTTCTACAGGCTAGGTTTATTTTCTGGAGCGAAATCAAGCCAATTCAGAATCCAAACACCTATGAGACTGGGGAAGCACAGTGTCTTAATTCTTTTGACACTCAGTATTGCATTCACACAAGGCATACAAGGTAGAGATACTGAAATCATTATGAAGTTTGTAATTAGAGAAGTACTTTTCAGTTTTGACCATAGGGATTAAGCATACCAGTCAATCAAGAGAGGAGATATTGAGGGAGTGAGGACAGATAGTGTTTAAGCTATTTTACACTCCTTGTCACTACTGGAAAAACCAAACGATCTTAAATAAAAAATAAAATAAAAAAAAAAGATCTTCCAAAGAGACTTAACATTCAACAAAGGTATTTTAGTGAGAGGAGGCAGAATTAGTGGACCTCTAGATGCCAATATCTGCAAGCCCTGTTTCAATTGGAATAGCTTTACTTTGGTTTATATATTAGTGTTTTATGTATGTTTTTATTTGGACAAAAAGAGTTTTGCTGTTTTGTTCTTAATTTTTTAAAGCTGGGTAACCCCTGAGTATTGAATTTAACAGACCCTACTGAAGCTCCTAGGGGGAAAGAGAAAAAAAATAATAACTTTCCTCTTCAGAAGGATGACCACAGATGCCCACACAAGGCTTCTTCCTGAAAAACTTTCCAGGATTATCTTAGAGATGGACAACCGATTTAAGAAAACAACGTCTCTTAAAAGGATGATTCTCCTGACAGCCATGGTCACAAGACTCCTGATTTTGGTTTCAGGTAAAACATCAAATCTATAAAAATCAAAACATGGCCACTCTACCACTCTCCTCTGCTTGTTACTTTTCAGGTATGCTCTAAGCCTGTGAGACCACAAGTGTCTGGCAAATACAGACAGGCACAGTGGGGACAGATCCAGGTGAGCCACAATGTGGGAAATTAATGGGGTACCCAGTCAGGCACAATGGCTCACGCCTGTAATTCCAGCACTTTGGGAGGTAGAGGCGAGAGGACTGCCTGAGCCTGGGGGTTCGAGACCAGCCCAGACAACTTGGTGAGACCTTGTGTCTACAATAAACCAAAAATTTAGCCAGGCATGGTGGTGCGCACCTGTGGTTCCAGCTACTTGGAAGGCAGAGGTAGAAGGATCACCTGAGCCCAGCAGTTCAAGGCTGTGGTGGCCATGAGCATGCCACTGCACTGCAGCCTGGGTGTCAGAGTGAGACTCCCACTCCAAAAAATAAATAAATAAATAAATAAAAATAAATAAATAAAATAGGGTATACCCATCTGCTTCCTTCTCATAAAAACAGGGATTACCTCACAGTTCATTATGATTCATTTTATTTATGGTCTTGCCTGGAATTTTCCTTATCTCTCTAATTTCTGCCCTATGTTACTTTCCAATGTCTATTTGCTTCCTTTGCTTTTAATAACCTCAGCATGAAATTAAATGGATCTATCTTATTACATCCTGCCTGAAGCTCTTCCCAACTTAGTTATGTGACAGCAATTAACTTCTTTTGGGAGAGGATCATCTACTCTTTCCCCTTTCCTTTCCTTCCCATTCTGCATTTTTGTCTGAATTATAACAAGACTGTCAACCTATTAACTTTTGAATAACTCTTTTTTTTTTTTTTGAGTCAGGGTCTCTCTGTCATCCAGGCTGGAGTGCAGTGGCTCACTACAGCCTTGACCTCCTGGGCTCAAGTGATCCTTCCACTTCAGCCCCTCGAGTAGCTGATACTACAGGCGCTCACCACCAAGCCTGGCTAATTTTTTGATTTTTTGCAGAGATGAGGTCTCGCTATGTTGCCTAGGCTGGTCTTGAACTTCTGAGCTCAAACAATCCTCTCACCTCTGCCTCACAAAGTTTTGGGATTACAGGCACGAGTCACTTCACCGGCCCTTGAATAGCTCTTATGTATGAGGCTAGGTTATATTTTTAATGAGAAAACATCATGTATGCTGACAGTTGGTGTCTGAACACAATTAGTTTCAAATCATGGGGATTAATTTTAGTGCTTAAAAAGAGGTAAATGGCCCCTGAAAAACATCATTCTCACTTAAACATTTATTGGTGATATGTTAGAAATTCTCTTAAATGATAATAATCTGTTCACTTCAGCAAGTAGAGAAAATATAATCTGGTAACATTACCACATCACATGTGTTAATAAACTGCTTGCTTTTCTTATAGACAACAGGACCAAGAAAGTGACTTCACGAATACAGAAGTAAAATTTTAGCCTCCAGTGTCACCAACTACAAAGAGGAAGAACTACCAGTCATCTAGTACAGATGACCTAAAAATAATCATTGCATGACCCAGATTATGTGTTTCTTTGTCCAAGATATGCAAAATCAATGGCTTTAGAAACATCAGCAATAAAGGCAAAGAAAAGAGACAGTAATTGAGGGAATATGGTTCATAAAATGCATGTTGGGAAAAGCCTAAAATCTAACTGGCTGTAATGTGAATCCCTTTAAAAGAAGCTTTAATATCACTCACTGCTAAAGAAAGAAAGTCAAAGTAGTCTAGAAAATGGACAAGGTATTTTCTGTGCGCCAACATGTAGAGTAATGTGCCTCTAAGTCAGCATGCCACAGGAATACCTACTTTCCCTCAAATGCAGGATGATAAATACTAAAAGATCCAAGCCTCTACACCACCAACTTACTCAAAAATATAAATTTCATGTGACTAGAATCTCTCTAACAAACGCAAGAGCTCTTCATTCTGGAGAGTTCTGAAATACACAAAACATGATAAACAAAGAAACACGAGAAAAACATGCCTTCATCACTGGCCCAGTCAATTCTGGCCTAGGGTCTTTTGAACGGTGGACACAGTTTTTATGGGATGGAAAAAGCATTGACGCCCCCAAGTGAAGATCATATCTATAAAATAAATGACTTGCCTGCTGGTCTGGCTACCCAAAATAGGTTGGCTTTTCCAGTCACTATTAGAGACAGCTTTAGTGGTCTCCCTTCAGGAGAAGAATTGTGAAAAAGTGGTACAAGAGGCTGCAAATATGAAATATAAGCCTGCTATTTACTCCTTTGCTATGATCTCCTTGCAGCCCTGAACTAAGTAACATCAGGCCAAGGCATAAGGAATAGCAAACAGACTTTGGGGAGGTGAAGAGGTGACTTTCTTGCTTCAGAAAGCTCTATATCACATGATTTTCATAAATCTACGAACAGAGAAGACTGGCAGCAATATTCTGATATTTTCCTTATTAGGATTACCTGAAGCACAGACGGCATTAACTCATAAAGGCTGTCTTTAATGCTGTGCTTTTAGAAAATACGGCTACCCTTTACCCACTGCCTAGTAGCCCAAACTTCGGAAGTACGGCTCTGTCTGCTCTGTGGAGTTTGTTCAGACCGTTTGATACTCCTCAAGTCTCCACAAGGTACTGTCTTCATTTGAGTCAAATTGTTGCTCCATAGCCAAGGGATAAGGGACTGATGTCCAGTTTCAGTTCAAAGTAAGTGCAATCATGGAGACCTGCCAGGGCTTAGGGGACTGCTCTCATTTCTACCCTTCTTGACAACATTTACTCATAGGTATTTTTGGATTCTTGATATAACTATTGCACATGGCTAATAGTTATAAAAGTCAATGAAATAAGTCACTCTACACCATTAGTAAACAAACAACAAAAAGACCAAACTCATTAAATATTCAATGTAAAGGGAAATTTCTTCCTCACTGCAGCAGCTGATGAAAACATCATTGACTAGTCTATATGGAATGTTTCCAAAGGGTAAGAAAATAAAACTCAAGAGAAAAGAGCCATAAAAGTATGAAATAATTGGTAACTCTAAAAGTCATTTATCCCAGGCAGCCCAATAGGGCCACATCCTTAGACAGACACATATTCTTCTATGCTCATTCTTTCTTCGGAGTCTGACCTTTGACCCTCACCACCCCTGCACCTTCCACCCCTGTGCCTCCCAGGTTAGTCTCACTAGCAGCCATGGCAAGACAAACCTGCAGGAAAGTAATACAGGTCTTAGGCTTAGCTCACAATGCATCAGAATCTAGCCTTTGAAAGTCATTCCATGACAAATTAGCCTATCACTTCTAACTTCCTCAGTTTGACAATTTTCCCTACCCCATTCCTAAGTAGATATTTTTCTATTTACAAGTAAGGAAGTTCTCTTAGAGATGGCATTTCACCAGCTACACAAATCAACCATTTCATAGTTTTCGTGGGCTATCACTTGTAGTACCCAAACACACTTTGACTTCAAGTGATTAATTGCAGAACAAAGGCGGCTTCCGATTGCAGAGCTTCTCCCCCAGGTCACAGGGGAATGGAAGTGGGGTAGGGGGGTAGACTTGCCCTGGAATGCATGATCAGTTAAAGCCAATCACTCTGCACTTAGTAGACATAACACCCGGAGCAGGCCCAGCGATTTAGGTGCAGAGTGAAAGGTAACAGCATTGCATTCATTTCCTCGTTCAGGGAGAGGCCTCTGGGAGGCAGCTTAGAAAATGAAGTCAACCCTGTGTCATAAATTTGCAAATTTTACTGAAATGCATGGCTGGTCTTTGGAGGATATTTCCAGTCCTGATCATGGAGACTCGCATATGCTTGCAGACACCATCTCCCTACTTTTTTTGGTTTTGAAACCTCTACCACCTACCGAGTCTCACCAAAAACTAGCACTGAACAGAGCCTGTTTGCACGGGTGAGTAGAACAAAAGAGTGAGGAAACAGGGGAGACTGTCTGGAGCAGGGAGCCTCTCTGGCGCCCCTCAAATCATACTACCCAGGCAGCCCCTGTTGCATCTCTGCCCAAGGGAGGAGCTGTCAGGAGTCCCACAGATAAGTAATTTAGAAATATTCTAGGCTGAATGAAGGAGACTTTCTATGAGTTTCCATTGTTTTCTGCCAAGCTAAGGAAATAGAGTGTGGACAGATGCTCTCTAAAGTTCTGATCTGAGCTCCAAAGAGGTTTGAAGCTTGGCACAGTCATGAATCCAAAGGAACTCCATTTCATTGTTTTTTTTTCTAGCCTTTTTTTTTTTAAACAAATTGAAATACAGTCAAGAACAGAGTCAGTGATTGTTTTACCCATTAACTAATCTTTCTTGTTCTGAACATGTCTCTTCGCTTTAATAAAGTTATTAAGATTTTAGATTCTTGGGCAAAAGTGACCCAGATGGGATACATTTAGGGAATTCTACCACAAAAATCCAAACAAATATGATTTTTCATCGAAGCAGACAGCAAATCTTGCAGTCAGTTTCAACATGGCAAAAAAAACCCACTGATTAATTGCTCAACCAATATTAATTGAGCACCTACTATATATAAGGAAATACCAGGTTCTTGAGGGAAACAAACAAACAAATACAAGCCATTGCATTTATCTTCTAAGAGAATTTGTGAAAAAAGAAAATGTTTATGATCAATTGAAAACTCCCAAAATTTGGGAGGAAAAATAGCTCGCAGAGATTGGAGAAAACTTTGTGATGAAGTCGGATGTGGTCACTAGATTAAAATCTTCCAGAATAGAGTTTCAAAGCTTGTATATCACTTGAGGCATAATTGATATTTTACAAGTATGTGTTTAAATAAACATTAAAATAGATATGAGGAGGGACCCAAAACAGACCAAAACTTATTTATTAAAAAATTATCCGGGCTCGGTGGCTCAGCCTGTAATCCCACGCCTTTGGGAGGCTGAGGTGAGTGGACTGCCTGAGCCTGAGGGTTTGAGACCCACCTGGGCAACTTGCGAGACCTCATCTCTACAATAAATAAAAAATTAGACGAGTGTGGTAGCGCACACCTGTAGTTCCAGCTACTTGGAAGGCGAGGCGGAAGTATCGCCGGAGCCCAGGAGGTCGACAGACTGAGACTCCAACTCAAAAAAAAAAAAAAAAAAAAATTATATATTTATTATTACATGTTTAAACCTCAGTAACTTTCAAAAGTACTCTCTGATGCAATATACCCCCATCAAGATGCTTTTTCCACTGCTCAAACCACTTTTTGAACTCATCAGTTTTGATGATTTTTAGTGCTTCTGCCTTTTTTTGTTTCACCTCTTCCACATTAGCAAAACATTTCCCTTTGAGGACTTTTTCATTAGGGAAACATACAAAAAAAGTCACTTGGGTGATATTAGGTGAATAGGAAGGGTTGGGCATGAGGGTCATGAACACTCAGCGCCCTGTGGGCAGGTGTACTTGTAAATCACCCATCATAAAATGGGCAAAGGTGTTGAAAGAATCTCCAAAAAAAATTCACTGAAGCCAGACACAGCCTCTCACAACAACCCTAGCTGGTACACTGATGCCAATGGGTTCCTAGAACACTCACCTAGCAGGGAAGTCAGTACTACAAGGGGACTGCCCTCCAAAAGATAATTCTAGTTTTCTGGATTCCCCTCATATTTTTAAAGTACAGTCATGAATCACATAATGACATTTTGGTCAAAGACAGACCAAATGATGGTGGTCTCATAAGATTACAGCAGAGCTAAAGAATTCCTATATCCTTATGATGTCACAGCCATCATAAGGTTGTAGTGCAATCCCTTCGTTTATCTTTAGTTTTTAATTTTTTTGAGTCAGAGTCTCACTCTGTTGCCCAGGATGGAGTGCAGTCACAGAATCATGGCTACCACAGCCTCGACCTGCTGGGCTCAGGTGGTCCTTCCGCCTCAGCCTGCAAAGTAGCTGGAACTATAGGCACGTGCCACCACATCCAGCAAATATATTGATTTACTGTAGAGACAAGGTCTCACTAGGTAGGCCAGGCATAGCCCAGGCTGGTCTCAAACCTCCAGGCTCAGGCAATCCTCTTGTTTCTGCCTCCTAAAGTGCTGGGATTACAGGTCTGAGCCACTGCACCCAGACTACTTCATTAAAAAAAGAAGTGTAGCCTAAGTGTACAGTGTTTATAAAGTCGACAACAGTGCACAGCAGTGTCCTAGGCCTTCACATTTACTCACCACTCACTCACTTGACGATAACCCAGAGCAACTTCCAGTCCTGCAAGCTCTATTCATGCTAAGGGCACTATTCAGATATACCATTTAAACTCTTTTATACCATATTTTTACTGTACCTTTTCTATGTTTAGATATACAAATACCACTGTATTATAACTGCTTACAGTATTCAGTACAGCAAATATACAAGCTGTATAGGTTTGTAACCTAGGAGCAATAGGCTACACCATATAGCCCACATGTGTAGTAGTTATACCATGTAGGTGTGTACAGGTACATACATTCCATGTTGTTTGCCCAACAATAAAATCATCTAATGATGTGATTTTTCAAAATGTATCACCCTTATTAAGTAACACATGACTGTATATGTTTAAATTAAGTGCTGCAAATTTATATTATGGGAATACGCAAATACATGAGAGACTAGAAGCACAGAAAAGAATGAAGTTAGGCTGATTCCAGGAATTGCTATGTGATTCCTCCAAAATGTATGTCGAGCCACCCAAGTCTATACCTTTGCAATGTGACTCCCCAGATTGTCCCTACCTCTTCCTTTTCTAGGAGTTTCTTAACTTGGCTGAATGTAAGACCCACCAGGGAGGTATCTCCCTCTCCCTGACCTCCAAAGCTTACCTGAAAAATTTAAACAAGAAGTGGGTGAAGTTAAGGTATTTACTAAGTCAACCAAATGTGTTCTTGCTCTGCCATCTCTGTGGGGAGCTTCAAAAACCACAGATTTCCAGGCATCCCCCCTGGGATTCTTATTCAGTAGATCTGTTTACCTTTTTACAAGCTTTCCAGATTTGGAAAGTCTGCCAGGTTTGGGAGCTGATCTCCAACACTCTCCTACTGGCTCCTAAGTTTCATCTACCACTCTCTGCCTAGGGTGGTCCTCTTTATGGTAAACATCTTCCCAAAGCCCTCCCAAGCTTCTACATTTCCTTGGAATTATTTCCTCCAAATTCTTACACGATCCAGGATCTTCAACTCACTTAATATCATTTTGACAATTTTGTGAAGCCCCTTCTATGTCAATAAACATCAGTATCAAGTCTTATGCTGAAGAATGCACCATAGAAGATACAATAAGGAATAGGTTTATGCCTTAGAGGTGGAAAAAGACACATAAATTGCCAAAATAACAAGCTGGAATACATTAAATGCTAGAGGATGATGGTAAGAAAAAAATTGTTGCCAGAGATGAGAGGAAAAGGTAATTCTTCTATTTAGGGAGATTCCAGAAGATTTTTAGAGGAGCTGGTTCTTGAGGCAGTCCTTCAAGGATGACTATATTTTGATCAGCAGGAAATAACCAGGGACAATGCATTGTGAGAAAATGATCCAATGAGAACACAAGGCAAGAAAAGTGCAGGTGTGAGAAACAGTGAGTAGTCACTGTAAGGGGTGCCGGGGGCATGAAACCATAGGAAAAGAGGCTGGAAAGTGAATTTAAGGTAGGCTCTAGAAGGATCATGCTGTAATTTGGGAGAAAATGTGGAATACTTGAAAGAGTTCAAGCTTGAGTGTCAAAAAAATACCTAGGTCCTTATCTCCATTCTGTTATTGGTAAAACTGTTGACATAGAAAATCCATGTATTCTCTCATGCTTAGCTATGAAACAGCAATAAGTCTTTTTCAGGGCTGTTGTCAATACCCAATCAGCTAGTAAATAAAAGCACCAACTGTGGTTAATTCTCTTTCCTTTATTTCACGAGCAATGGAAAACAACATAATATGTTTAAAGAGATGAATGTGCTCTAACTTCTGTTTTAGAATAGATAACTAGATGTGATGTTAAGGGACATTAAAGAGAAAATGGAAAACCTAAAAGCAGACAGAACAGTTAGAAGGGTGTTTCAATAATCCAGGTGAGGAATAATGAAGTCCTGAATTAGGGAAGAGCCACTGAAAATATAGGGTAAAAAAAATCAGGGTTGGAAGAGACTTGTGAGATCACTTAAGTCCAGGAGTTCCTCAACTTGGCTAAATGTAAGAATCACCAGGCAGGTGTCTTCGTTTCTCCCATCTGGAAAACTTACCTGGTATATTTAAATAAAAGGTGGGTGAAGCCAAGGCATTTATTAAATCATAGGTCTCAGTTGAGATAGAAAATTTCCACCTGGGACAACTGAATTGCAGATGAAGTTTGGGTACCCTGTAGAAATGTTTAGTGGGCAGTAGGAGACTTAGGTCTAAAACTTGGGAGGCCATGTGGTGATGGATGAAGCTGGGAAAATAGCTGGGACTAGGTATAGACAGATTATACAGCAGAAAGGAGATACACTGTGATCTGAACCTTAGGGAATATCTACACTTAAGAAGTAGGAGAAAAAGAGGAGCTCTGAAGGAGACGAAGAGTAATCACCTTTGCATGAAGAGACCAGTGTATTATCAGAGCAATGAGGCATTTCAAGATGGAAGATCAGCCAGGTGTGGTACCACAAGTCTTAGCTACTTGTGAGGCTGAGGTGGAAGGATGGCTTCAGCCCAGGAGTATGAGGTTATAGTGACCTATCATAACACTACTGCACTCCAGCCTGTGCCACAGAGTGAGACCCAGTCTCTTAAAAAAAAAAAAAAAAAAAAAGTAGAGGAAAATATTATCAGTGTCAAAAATTAGCAGTGCCAAAGAGTTAGAAGGAGCCATTAGATTTCACAATTAGGAAATGTAGCAAAATCTGGTAATGGTCTCAACATACATTTCTCCTGCTTCATTTAGTAATGGAACCCAGGAGTCTTTAGCAGTGCATGTGGGTCCCAGATAACCCAACATTTCCTGCTCTCCCTTGTGTATGGTCAGAGACTAAGCTCTGCCTAATGGGCTACAGTGGAGGTAATGTGTACATCTTCCAGCTCATGCTGTTAAAAGGAAAGGGTGTGTCTTTCCCTTCCTACTGGCAGGAACTCGGCAGTAGATGATGGTGGATGTGAGATGAGCCATCTTCAACATTGGGAGTAAGAACCAACCACAAAAGAAGCCACAAAAGAAGGAAACGAGGTCTCCAACATCTAAACTCCTTGCACTCATTGTTACACAAGAGAAAAATTAATTTTTCCTTTGTTTAAGGAGTAGTTATTTTGGTCTTTGATATGGCAGCCAAGACTTTATCCTTACCGATACAGGAAGGCGTGTGTGGTAAGGAAAAGGAAATATAATTATTCTTTTTAAAGAACCTAGAAGGGAAAAGAAAGGAGATGGATTGACAGTTTCCAGTGGAAAGAAGGCCAAGAAATGTGTATTCAGTGTTTTTTTTTTAAATGAATGATCCCACAATTCTTATCATTTTTTAAGTCTCTCTCCTCTTCTTATTCATGGCATATTTTGTACTGGGTCTCTTTCTGCAAAGGTGACTACTCTTTCTTCACCTTCATCTCTTTCATTAATACTTCACCTTCAACTTTCATTAGTTCCTCTTTTTCTTTTATCCCTTGAGTGCAGCCATTCCCTAAGGTTCAGATCACAGCGTTCTTCTTTTCTGCTCTATACTCTGTAGCTGGTCACAGCTATTTTCACAGCTTTACCCATCACCTCTTTGCCAAGGCCTCCCAAATTTTAGCCCTAAATCTCCTACTGCACACTAAACATTTACATTGGATACCTACCTTTCAAAATGTTTAATTTTGCAAAATTATTGTTTGGGAAATAAACAGGTTTTATTCTTAGTGATTATGATAATTCTGTTTATCAGTTAGGTCATTGGGGGCATTTATTGTTTGTGTACTTGGACAGAACTGCTTTCAAATGTGACTTAGGAAAATTTAAAGTTTTGCCAGTCAGCTAGAGGGTGACTGTTTGTATCATTAGGGGATTTCTTTAAAATATGAAGCTCTTTAGTAGTTAAGTGTATACAAACCATTTAACTACATAATAAAGGGATAAGGAAAAGAAAGTTAACTTGTAAGAAGTTATTGTCAGTAGGGAAGCAGAATTCAATAAATAAAAACTTTAGTTTATGGAGCTTTTTCCTGCAATAACTTTATAATGTAAAGAGAAGAATTTCTGCAGTGTCTACACTGTCATCAATGGCTCCTTTGTGGATTGAGAGATGGACTCTCTAAGCCCTCAGCTATTGGTCCTAAAGTACCCAGAGCAGCAGGGAGTTAGCCTTCAGGATAATCCCACAACAACTTTGAACTATATGCTGTCAAGGGTATGGTAGTTGCATAATTAACCACAATAGCTGCAAATGATGTACTTAAAAACTTTGTTAGTATTTAGCTGGGCCAAAAAATCAAAGCAACTATCTATTTCTCCATGGTGTAATTTTCTTTTAGATTGGAAAATACAGTTTATTTAGAAAGTAAATTAAGCCGGGCTCGGTGGCTCAGCCTGTAATCCCGCGCCTTTGGGAGGCTGAGGTGAGTGGATTACCTGAGCCCATGGGTTCGAGACCCGCCTGGGCAGCTAGACCTCATCTCTACAAAAAAAAAAAAAAAAAAAAATCAGCCGGGCGTGGTAGCGCGCACCTGTAATTCCGGCTACTCGGAAGGCTGAGGCGAAAGGATTGCCAGAGCCCAGCAGGTCGAGGCCATGGTGGCCCAGAGCGGCCACTGCACTCCAGTCTGGGCAACAGAGTGAGACTCCAACTCAAAAAAAAAGTAAATTAGAGAGAAAGGAAGAGAGGGAGAGAGGGAGAGAGGGAGGGAGGGAGGGAGAGAGGGGGAAGGGGAGAGACAGAGAGAGAGAGAGAGAGAGAGAGAGAGAGAGAGAGAGAGGAGAAGAGAGGAGAAGAGAGGAGAAGAGAGGAGAAGAGAGGAGAAGAAGAGAAGAGAAGAGAAGAGAAGAGAGAGAAGAGAAGAGAAGAGAAGAGAAGAGATGAGATTCACCTCCCCACGGTGGGTAGGGGGCCAAAGCTTAGAAAGCACAGCTTGGTCATAGCTCAGTGAACACATGGCCTAGCCAGTGCTTAACAAAAACAATGGCCCCATGGTGTAAATTATAGCTACGTGTATAAAAAAATTTTGTATTTGCATTTTACCTAAAATTCACCTAACTCCTTATTCACTCATTACTTATCCATTATGGGTTTTAAAAATGGTACTTTTAAAGTTTGCTTTGGCTCAGGGTGAATTATTTTCCCAGACCTTATTCCTGGAGTCATGGCTCCCCTAGGCCTTCTTTACCTTTTGCAAACATAGCTCATTGCGTGGGTGGTAGTGGTTTGTGTGCCTGTGTGGGAATATATGGGAGCGGTCTTAGGATATCTTAAATGGTAGAATATTTGATAAGTAAGGGTCTTATTGCCCAGAGAAATTAAGCAGCCTCCCCTCCCCCCCCAAAAAAGGCAGAAAATGAGTGAAGAATAGCCAATAAAGGTAGGAGCAAAAATTAGGTCACCTCTTTGTAATGATGTATATACTTAGATAATCTGTTGATAAAGTAGGTAGAAGAAATGCATACACCAAAAATTCATTGAATGTTTGGATATCAAGAGGCACAAATACAAAAGTGCATAAAAAGTCAGAAGTGAGGCAAAGCGGCCTCTGTGAATAAAATACAGTCTTGAACTACAGTATACCATAAACACCATGTTGGATATGAATGAGTAAAGGCAAAAAAAATTTTTGTGTGTATATGCTCAATAAAAAAATGTGGGCCAGGCACAGAGGTTCACGTCCTTAATCCCAACACTGGAAGGCTGAAGTGAGAGAATTGTTTGAGCCCAGGAGTTTGAAACCAGCCTGGGCAGCATAGTGAGACCTTGTCTCTACCAAAAAAAAAAAAAAAATCAGTCAGGCATGGTAGCATGCATCTGTAGTCCCAGCTACTTGGGAGACTGAGGTGGAAGGATCACCACAATCTAGGTTGAAGCTGCGGTGAGTTGTGATTGTGTCACTGCACTCTAGCCTGGGCGACAGAGTGAGACTCAACTTGGGGGGGGGAATCTTCAGGAGGAACATTAGTTTTTATGAGAAGAATTGGGGGTAGGTTAAGGTAAGGTAGTGTTTAGACATTTGCCAGTTTTAAGATGGCGATGAGAATTCTCCTTGCCAGCATTTCTCTTCCCCACTCCTCTGCCAGTCACTGACTTAAACTATATTCCAATATAGCCCCTAATGAGCTCAAGAGCAAAGGTGAGGGGCATTATTACAGAAATGAAACACACAGCTCCTCAGAAAATTAGAAAAGTAGTTTCTGAATTTGTAAAAAATTTTGAGCCAGAAGAGATCACAGTCACCATTTAGTTCCTGCTTCACCGTAATACATACATTTTACAGATGTGACAATGGGGTCCCCAGGTATAAGTGACTGGCCTAAAATCACATAGGCAATTAATGGCAGAGCAAAGGGTAAAAATGCTGATTTTTGCTTCTTTGTTTAGAGGTCAGTTTTACACTATGGCGTACTGTCTGTACTCAGGAGGGACAAGAGGAGGAACTGGTATACTTTACTGGGAGATGAGTTTTGATACTTGGAGCAGCACAATGACTGAGTGGGATACAGACTGAAGGTCTAGGGAGTAGGGCTTCTGGATTTGTGCCTGGATACAGAAGTTTGCTCTTTTGCTTAAGACTTGCTTAAATGCCAAGGAAAATCGAATGCCATCAATATACCATCACATAGTAGACTGCTCTTCTAATGATATAGTTAATTGGCAGGGAAGCCATATTCCCTAGTGAAATATTATGTTTCTTCTACTCAACCACAGAGTCATGCCCTGACACCAATTTAATGATAGAGTTTATTGTTCACTCACAAGGCACCAGAACACTGGACATTCTAATACAGTCATTAAAGATTGTTCTGGGTTTTAAGGGGGGCGGTTGTTATGTGTTAGAGAGATGCATCCATTTCAACTCTGCATCAAGCCCATGTGGATTAATGAAAACTATGCTAAGTAGAAAAGAAGTACATATTCTCTACCAGTGAAAATTAACCTCAAGTGGCCTAACTGGTTTTCAATACTTCTATTTCATTTGGAAGTAGAGTTTAAACAAAACATCATTCACCATGGAATTCGTCCTTTTGAAAATACTATTATTGATTTTTAATTTTTCCCAATGATTTTTAGGATCTAGTTGGCTTTTAAATATATTTATTTATTTACTTATTTTCCACTTTATTTTGGCCTTTAAATATATTTAAAAATCAAGTGGGGTGAATTTCTTCCTATAAGATCCCAAACTACAGGTTTTTTTCCTTTATACTCACATGTTATAAGATTTTTATTTGGTTATAAGTTTTATTTTTTTGGTTATAAATTTTATTTTATTAATTTATTTCATCATGTTTGCCTATTTTATGATGGGTGATTAAGTTTTATTTTTTAAAGATGTCTTCATACTACTCTTGTTAATGATATTGTTATCGCCTGACATTTAGTGCGGTTGGGACTTATTGGACTTCTGGGAAAGGTATAATTGAGATTATAATATCAAATATCATTAAAAAGGTGTCAAAACAAAACAATCCAATAGTGTCTCATTTAATTATAATAGAATAATTCAAATTACTTTGCTTATTTTACCCTAATGAATATGTGATTCTAACCAGTCAAAAAGCTAAAATCTTCAGCAGATAGAGGACAATTTAAAAAATCCTTATTTCACAAGAAAACCTTGGATATTACTCAGTTTGTTTAACTGGTTGAGCAGTAATATACATAACATGCTAACATTTCTTAACACATTATCCTAAACAAGCTGCCTTCAAAAATATTTTATTACCCATTGTTAACTTTCAGAGATGTTATTTTAGGTTGGACACCTTGGAGATTCATCTCACAGACCATGGCTGGAACGAAGAGACCCCTGGAATTGCTGAATGAGAAGAACTGCAAAGGGTCTTGTGAAGTCATGACCCTGTAAAGGTGTTGGTTTACAAAGTGTGAAGCAGGCAATTCAACAGCTGCACCCAGGAAGCAACACTGCAAACACCCGTGGCTGGGAATCAGAGAAAATGTCATTCTGAAGGACAGCTGGAGACCACCACCACCACAGCAGATCCACAGTTAGTTTGGTCTAACTCCTGCGATAGCGAAAACTCCTGAATTTGGAAAACAGCTCAGTATTTCAACAGAGGATTATGAGAATGAAAAGCAATTAATTACCCTCTCTGCTGGTTTTCTGGTTCTAGACCATTTTTAGGAACCCTCAAAGACAATTTCACAAGAGACTATGCTCAGAATCTGAGGTGCAAATTTCTAAGCAAAGGCTGTTGATTCAGGGCTCAATGCAGATTTCCCAGCTTTAAGGGGTGGACCTGGAGGGCCAACTGGCCAGCTGCTATGCTGTTATAGGAAAAGGAGCAGGACTCCAGCACTTTCATATGAGAATTTATTCCATAGAAGCTTATTTTAGCTTACGTTAAAGGATCAAATAAGTAATTGTCGGATTTTTAGGATTTTTCCATGTTACTAGCAGCAACCTATTTTCTTTTTTTTTGAGTTGGAGTCTCACTTTGTCGCCCACACTGGAGTGCAGCGGTCGCTCCCGGCCACCGCAGCCTCGCCTGCTGGGCTCTGGCGATCCTTCCGCCTCAGCCTTCCGAGTAGCTGGAATTACCGGCATGCGCTACCACGCCCAGCTGATTTTTTGATTTATTGTAGAGATGAGGTCTCGCTGCCCAGGCGGGTCTCGAACCTGCGGACTCAGGCAATCCACTCACCTCAGCCTCCCAAAGGCGCGGGATTACAGGCTGAGCCACTGAGTCCGGCTCCTATTTTCTTAACAATGGCACTTTTCTCTGCTTCAGTTTATCTATATAATAAAGGTTTACTCAATTAAATTCCCATGTTCCCAAAGCTAATGACGGGAAGATGTTTTGATAAACGTTTTTAAAGCTCTTTAGCTTCCTGGAGGAAAAAAAAAAAGCCCCCCCCCCAATTCCTTGAGAAAAGATTTAAAGACTCAGTAATATTAGGTCAAAATTTCTAATATTGATACCCTTAAAAACAGTGTTTTAAGGTAAAATATATTAGGGTAGGTTATGGTATGCACGGTTAAATATATTACCTATATATCTCTTCTTTGATTATAAGGTGAAGAACAAAAATCCTGAATTATGGAATTTCAAGTCTTATGGTTAGTGAGGTATCAATGCTATAATTAAATAAGTTGTTTCCCTTACTTTGTATAATTTGAATGACATTCTCATATATCTGTCCCACAGGAGTAGTAGCAAGACATGTTTGGAGTTTAAATCCATGAAATCCTTTACAAAACAATGGTAACCTGTTCACAAAACAATGATCAAGGAGAAATGCTTTTTACTGATAAAGAGGGCCAAATTCAGTCTCTCTAAGGAAAATGAACACACACACACACACACACACACACAACACACACACACACCCCTATATTCAGAGCTGAGGTTTTTCTTCTACCCCCAACTAATAAAATCAGAAGGCAATGAGGCTGAGCGGCCTGCAGTTTGATGTCCTCAGCAGGATACGGGGAGTCAGAAGTGATGCTGTAAATCCAGTGCGGGGCTTCAACGCTGTGTGAAGTGTGGCCTGAGTCGCAGAGATTTCCCTTTGATGCAAGTTCAGTATATTAATGGGAAAAGCATTCACTTTTATTTGTCTATACTGTCTGCGACAGCAAGGCTGCCTCATTTAGCCTGGGCCAACATGAAAATGCACAGAGAAGCAATCTGTTGCAAATTAGCACAACTCTCCTTTCATTTACTAGCTAGTAATTGGAAGGGGTTAAGAAAGTGTAACTTATCAGATCACGTGAGTATATCTGCTTGTGTGGACAGCGAGCTTTCCCTGAATTTCCCTGTGAACCCTGAGGCAAAAATCCGTCTTAGATGTCCACTTGATCCAAAAGAAAACACCAACACTGGTGATATATGTACATTTCATTAGATGTGAGATGGCAGTTTCCTAGACTCCCGAAGTGGGGGGATTAAAACCTTTATTTGAACCTTACCTTTCTTTAGATATGTTTTTACTTTCCCGTTTCCAAATTGTCTTGAAGTCACTGCAGAACTCGTACCATACCATAAACACATAGCTGGGTGTGATCTCCTTCTCACCAGACTTTGGCTTCATCCCAAAATATCCTACCGTTGTATCAAAACTGCAACAGGTAGGGGGGAAAATGGAGTGAGATAGAGGGTGAGAAACTGTCAACACTGAAACCTATTAGGGTAAGGATAGGGGACACCGGGGGCAGTTTCCCTTGTGCCTATTCTTTAACTCAGGAGCCTGGGCTCATAGTTACTGTAGCTTACTCTAAACCTCAGAAAACCTATTTGCTAAGAAATGCAACTTTACTAGGAATACTCCTTGGGCGCATTTTAACTATACAAAAAAGCAGGTATAATTACTGGAGGTATATAGTAGAACTTCTTGAGTTTGTTCTTCATCTCAGTTCTACGTCTTTGACCTGCCCTTCCTTTTATGTGTAATAATTGTATGTAAGGCTCATGACATACTGATTCTGCAGCATTAACAGTAGTCAGTTAGACAGTCCAGTGGGAACGATTAATCTGTTGAATGTCTCAGGAAAAAGCAGAAAAATCAGTTCTATCCTTATTCTGGCATACACTGGCTTTGTAATCTTGGGCCAAACACTCAGCATCATTGATGCAGTTTTCTCAAGGGTGAAGTAAGAGACAGACTACATGATCTCTAAGAGGGGCAACATTTTAAAGCTTGACATAATACAAGAATACAAACCACCAATGTACAAAAATAGACACAATTGTGGGCAAAGCAAGGTTTGGATGAAAAACCATTTCTGATCTTGAAAAATGATCTCCAATCTGGTCAGAAAAGAACCCAGGTTTTCCAGAGCAGATTCCTAGATAAGACCTACCCCGTGAAGGCTCATGGAACACCAGACTACCTGGGCCTCCCAAGCAGTCCTTCTTGGAGGCACTAGCTTTGCAGCAATTTATAGCTTTGAACTCAATCTTTCCCCCTCACCCCCACCCACCCCAAGCCCCACAAGCTCATTTGCCATGAGCAAGAACACTTAAATAAATGGCCCCCGTTTCTATAGGGTGTTGGAAACTAATCAAAGCAGGAATGGCTGGCCAGGTTTATTACTCAATGCTCTATCATCTGTTCAGACACAGTGTTTTTTTTGTGGACATCCTGAATACTGATTTTCTAATGGAACTCTATTCAATGGCGATTGTAAAACCCCGAAGTCCCGTTACTATTACGGAGCATACTTTCATCTCGTTCTCAGTTATTGGGCAATATGTATCTCATAAGATTTTATCACATTTCACAGATGAACTGTTAATTGATTCCATGGCTACGATTAGGCGAGATCCAAGCCTGAGCTGCAGCTCTGAGTCCCATAAATTCTTTGTGCTTCTGTAAATAATAAATCTGTTTTTAATGCAAATTAAAACTACTGGTCAGGGAATTTTGGCTCCCAGTTATTAAAAGACTGGAAGTGTATAAGTGGAGAAAGGCAATAACTGCAGTAATCTCTTAAGGGACTTTATTATAATTCCAAACATACCAAATTTCAGCATTACTGGAGCAAAACCAGTAATGGAAGAAAGTAGCAATGTCTACACTTGCCCCAGACATAACTCTTAATTCAGTGGCAGTCAAAATGCTGATAAAAGCAAACATACAGTCTACAGCATATAACTTTATTTCATTCAAAATGAAAACTATAGTAATTGTAGCATGAAACTATATAAGCAGAGGGTTATGTAACCTATAGAAACAGGCCATGAATTTCCTATAAAGTCACAGGACTTTAGAAGTGGAAGAGACTTACAGGTTGACTTGCTCAGTATTCTCATTTTACAGATGAGAAAACAGAGGTCTGGAATGACCTCATTCATTGAACGACCTGATTCATTGGCAGAGGTGGGCCTAAAATGCAAGTCCTGGGATTCCCTGTGAAATGCTCTGTCTTCTCTCCCCTTCTGCGGCTTATGCTCAATAACACAGGCATTTAAGAAACAAGATAGTCATTTCCTTGTTTCTCCTTTAGACACAGCTACCCTATGGATCACACATCACATGTATTACCTGGCTGGGCACATCATTATTTTTTCTCTTCCTTTTGCTCACTTTCTACATATTTATTTGTCCATTGATAGAGAAGAGAAAGTCTTTAATTTTTAAAATTCAGAGGAACAAATTATCTTTCTGATTTCCAGCAGAATACATTGAAGTCCAGTTTTGTGCTTCATGGTTCACAACACCACCTCTGGCATTACTTGGGGTCTAGATTGTGAAACTAAGATATTGCAAATCCTGGCGCAGTCTCAGAGAATGACAGTGTGGTTTGCTGGTTATCACAGAGCCCGAGAAAAGCACACCATCCTCCTGGGCCCTGACTTTTCCCAACTCTAAACTAAGCTAAGCATTATCCTCCTTGCCTCTCTCCCTGGGGATTTGTGAGGTCCTGCTTGCTTATCCTCTTTTAAAGGAGGGTGAACACTGCAAGAAATACCAAATTTCAGCTTTTTCTTTTTCCCTTATGTGTTTTGGAAACTAACAAAGCAAGTGAACCTCTTCAGAAGAACCAAAGTAAACAGAGGCCCAGAAGATGGCCTGGCTTGGCACTCAGCAACTTTGACAAAGATGAAGTTGCTCTGAGAATGTCCCTTATTTGATTTCATTGTTATCCCTTTGTGTTTAAGAAAAAGCCAAACACTAGAATATGAACCTACAAGAATCTGATAAGGTCTAGACTATTCTCTTCACCTAAAATTCAGTCTTGAGTCACAGAAGGTCAATTATTTTCTGAAATTTGGGCAAGAAAATTGCTGACATTTAATAACTAGAAACATTTTCTTCAATAGACAGGAAACACAGGGTCAATCACACGATTTGAAGTCTCTGTTTGTCAGTAGATAACTCTAAAATAGCTCTTAACTTTAAAAAAGACTGATTTCTAATCATATGTTTTGCTTTACACAACTTTTTTTGTTTTCACTCCAAACTATTCCCTGACTCCTGTTTGCTTCGTTGTACTTCCTCGTCTGATCTGTATCTTTTTAATTCGGTCAAATGTTTCTAAAGTACAGACAATGATTACATCAAAGAGCCCATAGCAAAGTGAACTGTTTTACTTTTACAGTGCTGAGATGCGAAAGTGGAACACATCCACTTATTGTCTTACATGCTTGCCTTTAGAAACTGCTTAGGAAAAGCAAATATTCCTTAGCCTCAGAGTAAATTGTTTCTCTTGAGAATAAAACATAAGAATTTACTAAATCTCACACGAATATTGCAACACTGACCACAACCTCCTTAAAGAGTATAACCAAACAACTGTGGTTTCTACATTAAAGATGAGATCTAACATATTTCATGTATGACATGAAAGCTAGACTACCTTCACCGCAAAGCCATGGAAAACGCTGACAACCAAAATTTATGACTCCCCCCAGCATAGCTAATGCATGGCAGCAGCTTCAGCCTCTCTATGGTGAGCCCCCTTTTCCTTAAGCAAGAGTCTTGAAAAAGTATTAGAAAGTGGACATCCACGCTGGAAGCTGAGTTTCTGTTTGGCCTGACACCAGCATGCCCTTATAGATGGTCTCTTGTCTATGTGCTGGATATTTCTACAACACAGACATGCTAGTTTTATGCATTGGGAAGGGAAGCCTAATACAGAGATAAAGGTAATAGAGAGGCACAAAAACCTACAAACATAACCATGGAATTTTCTTAGTTTTGAATGATGATCATGATAGGATGATAGTCATCATTCAAGAACTGTCTGCACTTAGAAAAGAGCAAACCTTGTTTTCAAACCTTGTTTTCAACAGCGTTTTAATCTTATTGGTAATTACAGTGGGAAGCAGGGCAAGATGCTGGCAGCTGTCAAAGCAGGGCAGACAGCACTGTATATGGGCTTTCAGAACTCTCAGAAATTGTGGCTAAAGAGGAGGAAAATGGTTCGTTTTGATATTTGCTTATTTTCATTTAAATCCACAACTGAAAAAATCTTCCCCCCACTCATTTGTAAAGCTCTTTCTTCCTTATACACTGTTTCCTACCCCTATCTTTCATTTATTCTTCTAGTGCTTTTATCTCAGTTTTCTGCCCTGAATATGAAAATGACTTATTTTGTTCTCACTCACCTTTTTAAGAAGGTGGGAGAGCAAAGTTGACAAACTGGTCAATTAATAAAAAAGAAAGACTCCTGAGGGTTCAGAACTGCTACTTACTGGGCTCTACAGGGTAGGGTGGGTGGGTTTCCTCTGGCGTTTGCTGAGAGAGGGCAGAGTAAGGAAGAGGCCTGGAGTGGGTGAAGTGAGGCTGAACTGGAGACCTCTGGGGTCTCTCTCTCCCAACTTCTGGGGAGAATTTTCCATATCCTGTATAGCGGACAGTCCATTCTTCCCACCTGCCCCTTGTTTACAGTAGTCTCGCAGGGGTCCTCAAACTTTTAAAATAGGGGGCCGGTTCACTGTCCCTCAGACCGTTGGAGGGGCGGACTATAGTTTAAAAAAAAAAAAAAAAGGAATTTGTTCATAGTTTTTTTTTTTAAACTATAGTCCGCCCCTCCAACGGTCTGAGGGACAGTGAACCGGCCCCTGTTTTAAAAGTTTGAGGACCTCTGCTAGGATCTGAGGAAAGGCATAGTAAGTGTCTTAGGTGTTTGCAATGATTAATCTAGTTGCAATGCAAAGAAGGCTAAAGCTGTCCCTAACCTCCATAAAATGGTTCAGGAGCAGAGTAATGAAGAGAGGCAGACAGATAGAATAGTGTCATGATAAGTGTGGGAGGCAGGGAATCACATCTAGATGATTCCCTGCTTGCTGAGGAAAAATATTCCCAAGTCCTGCTACAAGACTTTCACTCCAGCTTCCGATGGAAGCTTACTGCTCATGGAGGCATGGTCTTAACAAATAGGGCAAAAGAAGGGCTAGTCAAACATTGTGCTATGGGAAGCTAGCCAGTCACACAAGGACAACTGCAGTGTGACTCCACTTGCACGAGGCACCTCGAGTAGCCAGAGTCACAGAGACAGAGAGGAGAATAGTGGTTGTTGGGGCAGAGGAAGGGGGAATGGGAATTTGTGTTTAAGAGGTACAGAGTTTCAGGTGGAGAAGATGAAAATGTTCTGGAGACGTAATTGCACAGCAACGTGAATATACCACTTCTTCACCATCATCATCATCATCATTGCAATAATGACTGGTCAAAGAAAGAACTGGCACCCATTCAGAGCTGCTTACCTTTTCTGAGCATTCTCCAAGTGGCTTTCTTCCTTTTTGTGCTCTTTTTTGGCTATGAAAGAAGTAAAAAAAAAAATTAAAACTATGTTCTTTTAGTGTATCCTTTACATAATTTCACAGCTTCAATTACACTCATTCATTACAATAAGTCTGATTCCAGAAGTGGGGAGCCTCTTGTCCTGGAGACAACACACAATTTGCTTCATCTGCCACCACTGCTTTCTTGATAACAGAAATAGCTAATGGTGGTCAAACAGTTTATTGTTTTCTCTGGGATACTTTTGAGAGTGATATTAATAATTATACCTGGCCAGGTACAGAGGCTTACACCTGTAATCCCAGCACTTTGGGAGGCTGAGGTGGGAGGTGGGAGGCTTGAGCCAAAGTGGGAGGCTTGAGCCCAGGAATTCGAGACCAGTCTGGGCAAAATAGTGAGACCTCATCTGTACAAGAAAAAACAAGAAGTAGTTGGGCATGGTGGTGTACTCTTGTAGTCCCAGGTATTGGAGAGGCTGAGGCAGAAGGATTGCCTGAGCCCAGGAGGTTGAGAATAAAACATAATAATTTATGTTTTAATAGTGGCACTGTAATGGTGCACTGCATTCCAGCCTGTGTGACAGAGTGAGATCCTGCTTCAAAAAAGTAATAATTATTATTATACCTGGACAAAGATATAAATTGGAACAATCATGGGTATATCAGGGCACATGGTGGAGACCTAGCTATAGCTGGCCTCTTCATGAGCCTCAGGATGTACACATGTTCCTCCTCACTCTCAAAAAAATAAATCCAGTGACATTTGTGGCACTAGTGCATGGATTCAAATTAATTCATAGGAATCCTTGTACATACTGCCTTGGGTCCCTTTGGCAGTCTGGGGAAGCCTATGGACTCCTTTCAGAATGATGGTTTTAAATGCAGTGAAAAATCCCACATGAGATTACTTAGGAAATCAATGATACTGAGTTACAATTGTGAATCCATATATGAAGAACCTGTGTTCTTTCTGTAGGGATTATGTAATTAGGCAGTTTCATTTTGGGGTGCTTCTTTCATATGTCCTTCTGTACAACCAGAAGATAATATTATCACATAAGTTAATACCACTCTTACACTTTTTAAATATATGGGAAAATAGGAAAGCTGTAACAGAATCTACACAAGCCTTAAGATTTCTTCAGTTTGGGGCTACGATGATATAAAATGAATGAAAAATGAATCATATTTAGGGTTTAAGCTGTGATATGCCAGGAAAGGTATTTTAAAGGATTCTAAAACATCACCATTTTACTAAGTCTAGCTCTGTGACTTATCACCTGTGTGACTATGGGCAAGTTACTCATGACCAAATGCTCAGTTATTATCTGTCCTATGAGAATAGCCACAATGACTACTATCACATAGCTGCTATAAAAATTAAATGGTTTGTGATCAGTCTTGGCAACATAGCAAGACCATGTTGCTACAAAAAAAATCCCCAAATTAGCCAGGTGTGGTAGTGTGTGCCTGTAGTCCCAGCTACTCCAGAGGCAGAGGCAGGAGGGTCTCCTGAGCCCAAGAGTTTAAAGCTGCAGTGAGTCATCACTGTGTCACTGCACTCCAGCCTAGGCAAGAGTAAGACCCTAACTTTAAAAAAAATTAAATGAGATAATATATGCAGAGTGCTTAGCACATAATAGGTGCTCATAACAGGGGATGACAGGTATTATCACATTATCATTATCATCATTGATCATAACATGTAACTTTTACAAGTTGCTCCCCTGTTCAAACTTTCCAATGGCCTGGCTTGCCATTACCCGTAACGTTCTATTCAAAGTCTTCACGTTGCCCTAGAAGGCCCTGAAAATCTGCTCCCTGGGTCCTCAGTGCCATCGCCTCCTCTTTCCCACACTGGCTCCTTTCTAACCTCACTGGTGGCTCACTGTGGCTTGAGCACATTGAGTATCCACATCTGAGGATCTTCACTCTTGCTGTTCTTCTCCCTGGAACATTCTGTCCACAGTCTTGGCATGACTGGCTCCCTCACTGCATTCAGGTCTCAGCTCAAGTATCACTTTCCCTGGCCTCACTAAGAAAAGATCATCCCTTGCCATCATCATTCCCCCAATTCCTCTCTATAATCACCCTCTGCCCCCACCTTACTGTTCTTTGCTACAGCCTCTATTTACTTCAAGAATATTCTTTTACTCATTTGTTTATTGTACAATAATTGAATATAAGCTCCAGGACAGCAGCAACTTCATCTGACTTGCTTTTTTTTTGAGTTGGAGACTCTGTCACCCAGGCTGGTGGTGTGCAGTAGCATGCTCACCGCCACCCCAGCGTTGACCTGCTGGGCTCCGGTGACCCTTCTGCCTCAGGCTTTCAAGGAGCCGGAACTACAGGCACGTGCTACCACGCCCTGCTAATTTTTGATTTATTGTTTAGACAGTTGCCCAGGCTGGTCTCAAAACCGTGGGCTCAGGCAATCCACTCGCCTCAGCCTCCCAAAGTACTGGGATTACAGGCTGAGCCACCAAACCCGGTCACCTGACTTGTTTTTTGCCACAATATTAAATATGGAAAAGTGTCTACATGTTAAATAAACTATTTTGGCTTAAAAATGCATATACTGAGCCAGACATGGTGGCTCATGCTTGTAATTTCAGCCACTCGGGAGGCTGAGGCAGGAGAACTGCATAAGCCCAGGAGGTCAAGGCTGCAGTGAGCTACTACTCCAGCCTGGGCAATGGAGCCAGACCCCTTCTCTCTTTTTTTTTTTTTTTTTTTTTTGAGTTGGAGTCTCACTGTCGCCCAGACTGGAGTGCAGTGGCCACTCCCGGCCACCACAGCCTTGATCTGCTGGGCTCTGGCCATCTTTCCACCTCAGCCTTCCAAGTAGCTGGAACTACAGGCACATGCTACCACGCCCGGCTAATTTTTGATTTATTGTAGAGATGAGGTCTCGCCTGCCCAGGCGGGTCTCGAACCCGCGGGCTCAGGCAATCCACTCATCTCAGCCTCCCAAAGGCGCGGGATCATAGGCTGAGCCACCGAGCCTGGCTTCCTTCTCTTAAAAAATATATTTATTGAATAAAGCTTGCTTGAAAAGAGAGATACTAGCTGACCTAAATGCAAAACTTTACACTTAGAATATGAACACAGCTAAAAAAGAGGCTAAAGTTGTATCCTATTATCTCTAAATGTTGGACATTTCAATTAATATAAATTATTTCTTTATATTAAAATGATTTGGCTTTGATAAGTGTATCAGTTTAGGTAGAGTTTGGTCATAGTCATGGCCATCTTTTAATGTATGATGTCCCTGTCCCCCTCCACACACAGCAGGAATCTCTATGAATTAGTCTGGTACTTACCCAGTCAGATACTGAGAAATGACCTGTGTCCCTCATAGGTTACCAAATCCCCCCAAATTGTGAAACAAACCAGTGATTTGTTCTTATCCAGTGATTTTAAATTATGTGCATGGCCAAACACAGGAGGAAAAATTCCTTTGAGGCCTGAGTGATCTTCAAGGAGCACCTTTGCTGTTCTCCGTCACCAGATGGGTTCTAGCTGGTTACTTCTATGCTATCCTAAGCAGACTGTGGCCAAGACATCACTGCATATGAATTTTAATAACAAGAAACACCCTATTCATATTGAAGTAAGCATTAGATAAGATTTCACAATAGTATGTGAATATGGAGATTTGGAAAAACTGTGTCTAAATGTGAAAAGAGGTATTATTAAGAGGCGATGCACACTGTTCTGAGGGTTTGGGGCAAAGACCCTTCAGGAAAATAAATCTGGACATCTAAATTTTTCCTATGTACAGATAGACAAGGTATCCATCTTCAGGGATGGATGTGGAAGCTCTACCAGCCTAAAATATTTCTCTTACCACAACGTGGAAAATTTCCAATCATATCATTATAACTTTAAGGTCTTTAAAATGTTCTATCTAAGCAAAAACAAATACATTACCTGGAAAGAAAATTAGAAAGTGTTTAAAGACTGGAGGCACAAACTCAAATTCTAATATTATCAACAAATAAGAATCCTAATGTTTTATGATGCGAATCCTAGTTTCTCAATACTGGAACAGATACTCTTAGAATGGAGAAGCAAATAGGGCATGGCAGGGAAGTAGGAAGGCCATATCCCGTGTGAGAGAGGGCAGGTACTTGGTCTTACTTCCAGATCATCCACTTTCTTGAGAGGAGTTAGAGAGTTTTAAATGAATGCTCCCAACTTTGAAAAAATGTTTTCAAATACTGTATGACAAAGAGAACAATTCTGTTGGCCACATGCGGCTCTGCAACCTCTGACTTCTGCCTTTAGTAGCTACTGACATAATGACATAGGAGGGTTTATTATTTCCTTCCATGTGCCAGGTTCTATTCAAAGTGTTTGGAATCCACCAATAAGGAAAGCAGACAAAGGTCCCTGTAGGACTTTTGTTCCAGCTGGAGAAGACAGATAGAAGAAATAAGATTCAGCGTAAGTAACTTTCGATAAGGGGTAGCAAAAAAAAAAAAAATCTAGAACATAGATGGCTGCTTATAGAAAGAGACAAGGTGTGAGTTACTGAATTAGGCATGCTCCAATGGTATTGGGCACAAAAAGGGAGAGACAACATTTACCATTGAAAATGGCAAATCTGCCAGGCTCGGTGGCTCAGCCTGTAATCCCGCGCCTTTGGGAGGCTGAGGTGAGTGGACTGCCTGAGCCCGCGGGTTCGAGACCCGCCTGGGTAGCGAGACCTCATCTCTACAATAAATCAAAAACTCAGCCGGGTGTGGTAGCGCATGCCTGTAATTCCGGCTACTCGGAAGGCTGAGGCGGAAGGATCGCCGGAGCCCAGCAGGTCGAGGCTGCGGTGGCCGGGAGTGGCCACAGCACTCCAGTCTGGGCAACACGGTGAGACTCCAACTCAAAAAAAAAAAAAAAAAAGAAAAGAAAATGGCAAATCTTAGATGAAAACTGTCTTTGAACTAAGTGGCACTAATCTATGTGTGGGATTTACTTAATCTTATATTCTACAGAGCCACATCAATAGTAGAACAGAGGTGCTTCATTTTCCAATTTAATCTGTGGTACTACTAGTATGAAATAGAGAGCGAGTAGGCATTTGAGAAAACTAAGTAGGTTTGGAGGCATCGTCAGAGACTAAAACAGCACTAGGGGAAGTCAGGAAATAACGGGCATCTCTCAGCTTGCTCTTCTCTCTCTCATTCAGAAGAAGCTGTCTCATTGTCTGCAATGAGTTAAATATAATTATTTTCCAAATCAGGGGAATAGATAAAGTAGCTGCTTAGAATAATGACAGTCTCACAGTTTTCAAGGTAACAAAAGCAATACGGAAAATGAGTCAGAGTACAAAGAATGAACAGTTTTTTTTTTTAACATCAATTCTGTCTTCCAAATGTCTTTATCAAGGCTACTTGTACACAGTGATAATGGTGCACCTTGGAAGTGCTTGGAGAAAGTTGAGAGGTGAGCTTGCTTTGTGACCTATTTATAGCATATTGTACATTTTCTGTCATTGGTAGACTGTGTCGTTTTTCTTAAAATTTAATCTTTTCCAGTAAAGAACGATATTTATTTTTCATAATTCGGTGAGAAAACAAGATGGCTTCTTTAGAAAACGTTTTTTGTTTAATATGGATTTATGTGGATTTTTATGTAATACAGTTTCTATGGAATAAAGACTACTTGCTTTGTGTAAATCTTTAATACCTTGACATTTTGTTTTCCGGTTCATTTGACGGACATGGTTTCATTAGTAATCATGAAATCACTCACAAGAACAGTTCTGAAATTTCTAAGTACTACAACCTACTAAATAAAGCAGAAATAGCTCTTTCAGTTCAGTGATTGTTCCAAAGAGAGCAAATCAGTACTCAAGATAGTAAAATGGTAAGTGTCATGGACAAGCCATATGCGTTCCATGTTTCAGCTTCCTGCACTGTAAATGGAGATAATGACACCTACCTCTCACATGGTTGTGAGGGTTATGTGAAGTATGTACATGAAAGTGCTTGGTCGAATCAGAATCTTTGCAATCAAATCTTTGATGGTTCAACGTCATGGTGAGGCTACTGGAGGCTCACACTTCCAGTGGGTCAGTTGTTTTGCCAAAGTTAAAAGGACTGTAGCATAGTAGAAAGAACTTGGGCTTGTGTCAGGAGGACCTGGGTTGAATTTCTGTTCTGCCTCATATTGAATGGGAAATCACTTAACTCCACTGAGTCTTATCCATAAAATGGGAATAATAAGATCTGTCTTGCAAGGTGGTTGTGACTATGAGATGTACTGAATGCAAGAGGTTAACCTACTGACAAATATATCATGGGCACTCAAGAATGGCAACCATTTGTTATTGATTGGCTAGAAGTAAATGCATGTATTCACTATTCCGGCTCTCTGATTTTGGGTTGGTTACCACAAAATTTCACCAAAAAAATGATTTTTTCCCCTTAATAATTATAATAATTATTATTTTAAGTAGAGACTAGGTCTTACTATGTGGCCCAGAACAGTCTTGAACTCCTGGGCTCAAGCAATCCTCCCACCTTGGGTTCCCCAGTCAATATGCTGGGATTATAGGCATGAGCCACTGGGCTTGGCTGCCTTTTTCTTTAGAATGTTCAAACTGTTCTCAGTAGACACGAATTTTGCTTGTGATCATTTTTCAGGGTAGATATGGTATTCTCTGACCATAACTTCTGTGTTTTTCCATTTCACTCACTGAGTTGATGACCTTTGCATGGCCTGCAAGGGTTTTTTTTACAGAGGGGTATTCCCTATGTCTGAACTAAAGTCATTTTATTCTCTGTTTCAGCTCATTTTGTTTTATTTAATCCTCAGGAAAGAAAGAGAGAAACTTATTTATAATTTCACAAGTACTTGGAAGTCACAGGGGTAGGTGGGAGAGGAGGAATACTTATAGATTATTCTCACTTAACTCTTTTTTCCCACTTAATGAACATTGAGTTCTGTAATCTCTGATCTGATTAACTGGATCACTTCCCTAATACCAAATAAAAGATAATGATACGGAAGTTTTCTGAGAGCAAACAGTTCTTTTTTTTCCTTCCAAGTAGCTGGAACTACAGGCATGTGCCACCACACCCAGCTAATTTTTTTATTTATTGTAGAGACAAAGTCTCACCAAGTTGCCCAGGCTGGAAGAATCTTTTTTGAAGCTCTAGGTTTTCCATAGAGACCTGTAACAGGTGCCCTGCATTGCATGGTAAATACAGTTTTCTGCATTACCACCAAAATTGCCATCTTCAAAGGCGAAGTGAATTATGTCCTTCTCTGCTTCCCATTCTTACTGCTCCCCCTCTGAACAGGATGCAGTGCTCTTGCAACTCGCAGAGAATCCTTCACCCCACCCCCTGCCACTGCCATTACTCAGGAGTCAGTGCTCCTGTGTGGGACTCAGGGCTGTATTCTGCATTCAACTTGCTCTCTCTGTCTCATGCCTATATTTTTGGGCATTCTGCTCCTTCTACTTTGAATGCCTCCTCTTCCCTGCCTTTCTCCCTTATCCTATGCTCCCATGTAAATATCTTCTCTTCAAAAACCAAGCATAAAAGTTCCCTCCTCTATGAAGCCCTTCAGGCCTCTTCCCCATGGAGTAGTGAGTTGCTCTTTCTGTGGTGCTCCTACCACACTGTGTTCATGTAACTCCCTATCACAGCACATGGGACGCTGTCCTAAGATCACTGGCTTGGAGTCAGCTTTCCCTACTGGACTCTGTGTTTCAGGGTTACAACCAAAATTTGTTTCATGGCGTTTCTCTCAACTATCACCTAGTAGGCACTCAATTTACTTAATAGACAGATGGGTAAGAGAACAACAGAAGGAACATAACACATTAACAGAACATAGTCTATACACAATGGAATATTACATAGTCCTAAAGAAGGACAAAATTATGGACTCTGCAGCAACTTGGATAGATTTAGAGTCTATCATACTCAGTGATCTGTCACAGAAACAAAGAACTGAATACCACATGCTCTCACTTACAAGTGGACCCTGACCATTTATCAAAATACTGTAAGAAAGGATTTGGCAGTAGCGGGATGCTGCTTAGGGGAGGGAAGCAGGGGAACATAACATCAATAGGGGTACCTGATCCCAAACCAGGAGAAGTAGGGACCAAAGGGAAGCCTAAACTATACCTGCACAGTGACCACTTACCTACCTAACTCTGAATTGTACCCCACATCTTTTAAATTAAAAAAAGAGAGAACATACTAAATTTAAAGACACACAAACAAACAGATAAATAAATCATAGTCCCAGCTCGTTATCTCCTTACTGGGGGACCACAGTCTATTTCTTGGCACAGCAATGTCAAATCTTCCATTTTCTGTTTTCAACCATATAGTAAAGAGTAGAGTAGAAATGAAGTGCAAGAGATTACTATTTCCATCTTGTTATGCCCCGTTTTTAGATTGATAGAGATTCAGAGGCATGAATAGCACTAACCCTCGGAGACATAAATAACATTAACCCTTGAATTTCATCTATATCTGACTGAGTTTTTAAAACATACTGTTTTCCAGAGTTAACTTTTAAAAAGGGAAAGTTTTTATAAGTAAAATGACACTTCCATAAAATACTCAGACTAAGAACACTCATCATTTAAATGTGCCAGAAGAGCCAAAGTTTTATTCTCAAGAGGATGGCACTCACACAAGGGTGGCCAAAGATGAAGGTCACACTTCAAAGAAAGCGGGGCTTTCATGCCAAACACAATTAAGTCATATTTATGGATACCCATCTGGGAGGCAGTAAATTGTGAAATGAGGGGACAGGATAAGACTTGGAATATCTTCCTAGTATTCTTTACACAGTCTATTACACTTTAATATACCATGGTTTATGGACCTGCCATGGTTGGTATAAACCAACAGGACGCACAGTAAAGGAGCTGTTTTTATTACAGCTCGACAAATAGAAGAGCCAGGGGATGCTAACGAGGAAACAAAGGAACCGCACTCTACTTCATGTGGGATCCATCTCATGTGAGCATGGTGGTCATTATTCATTTCTTAGAAAACCACCCTGTTGTGCACTTTCCGGGAGAAAAGAATACTTTCCACCAACAGAGGCCACAGCACACAGATGGTGGAAAGGGAAGGGTATTTTAACACTTGTTTGAGAGTGGAAACGTACATATACATGGAGCCATTGAGTTATGGAGAACTCTTACCCTTACATTTTTTTTCTGGGTATGCTTGCTCATGGGAGATGCTATCGTGTCTTGTCTTCCTGTGTTATTAGTTTTCCGGTTGCAGTTAAATGAGAAGAATGATCATTTTTGGTCTGCCACAGAGTTGGTATTTGCAAGTGTCTTGCTGGATGGTAAAGCTGAAGAATATAAGGACCACTGGTGGGATTTTCTGTGTTAAGTGGTGTGAGACTATATAAAGGCAAGATGCCAAGGTACCCAAAGGTACAGTTTGATTTCCAGGTCACCAGCCTAAGGCTGGTGGACCTTAGAAAATCTCAGACTTTTAGTGAAAGCACCAAGTAAAAGACATTGGATCACAAGACTTTGAAGAGGTCATTGGAGTTGTAAAATCAAAGAAACCCGGAAAAGAGGAGTTTTGAAAAAGTCATCTAATAACCCCCAGCTGACGTTTCATCCTGGCACTTTTGTGTTCAATCACACTTTCCAGATATCATCTTTTTCATCATTTTTATATGCCATTTCCAGTTGCCCTTTATAACTGAATGTGTGTATTTATGGGCATCAAAAAAAGGTAAAAAACTGGTATTGCCTAACTTGGGCACCCAGGGCCATTTTCAGCCAAGGCTCTTCATCAGAATTGAAGAACACAGAAAATAATTTGAGCAGCTTTTGTCTCAGTTTCCCCATCTACACATCAATGGTACCATTACAGATGCCTAGGGAGATGCCGACTCATTACACACAATGGTAGACTTAGGGCAGTAGGGTTTAATTCCCTTACAGATGGTTGAAAAAGTTTAGTTCTAATGTAATCAAACTTATAAATGACTTGCGATCTTAAGTCATTTACATTTTTATGCAGGTTAAGCATCTCTTATCCAAAATGTGTGGGACTAGAATTGTTTCAAGTTACATTTTTTTTCTTCCAGATTTTGGGATATTTGCATATAATAGCAAGATATACGGGGGAAGGGATCCAAGCCTACATGTGAAATTTACTTATGTCTCATATACACCTATATACATAGTCTGAAGGTAATCTTATTTTTCTCTTGGGGATGTTGAATAAACTATCTGTTTTGCACCTGCATTTTGACTGAGACTCATCACATGAGATCAAGTGGAAAATTTTCCATTTGTGTTGTCATGCCAGCACTCAAAAAACTTCAGGTTTTGGAGCATTCCAAATTTCAGATTTTCAGATTGGGGTGCTCACTTGTACTTCTAAATCTATAATAATATTCAAATGCCTCATAAAATATCTTATTGGTATAATAATTTGGATTAGAAAGTGCTATAAAATATCCCTGGTTACACACAATAAAAAGATCTTTATTATTCTTTTATATTCTCTGGTGTCTATAATCATAATTGGTGTAGGTGATGAGTACGGTTTCAGAGATCACATTATACAGCTTGCCCTCTGTATTTGTGGGCTCTGCATCTGTGGATTCAACCAATTGCAGGTTGAAAATACTTGGAAAAAAATTGGAGCGTTGCACCTGTGCTGGACATGTACAGACATGTTTTCCTTGTCATTATTCCCTAAACAATACAGTATAACAACTATATACAAAGCATTTACATTGTATTAGGTATTATAAGTAATCTAGAGAGGGTTTTAAGAATGTGGACAGGTTATATGCAATTGCTGCATCATTTTACATAAGAGACTTGAGTATCTGTACATTTTGACATCCACAGGGGTCCTGGAAGTAATCCAGCAACAATACCAAGGGATGACTATAATCTCAAATGCTCAGATTACACGTCTAGTCTGTGCTCCATAGTAACTGTTATAAAAGTAAGCATTTTATCAAGTCACAATTCCAGGAGGTAATCAGATGTGAGTATAACGGGGATCTAAATGAAGCAGCTCTATCCACACTTTATAAGTCAATCCTCTTTTTAAAAATGTACTTTTACCTCAGATGAGGTTTTTGTTCCCCTACATCAGTTTTTCAACCATTTATAATACTGACAAAATACTCAGCCTTCAGACTTTACAAGAAATTCTGCTCATTCTTCTTAAAGAAGAATTTAATTAGAAGCAAAATTCTACCACCTCTTCCCTTCTACTTCTGTGTAGTCCAGTGAAGTCCCTCAATGCTGTACAACTATCTTACACAAAAATTTCTTGACTTCAAGGTGACAGATGAGACTGAAAGTTGATAAGACAGTGTAACCATAACCTAGCTGTAATCTAGTCTATTTAATTTCATTGTGAATAAAATAAATATTCAAGTTGAAGAAGTGACTTTCCTAGGTTACACTAATGATGGCAGAATATAAGTCTTCTGACTCATAATCTAATATGCCTTCCAGTGCTTCCTGCTGCTTCCCAAGGGGCGTGTTTTTCTCCAGAATTCTCAAACATTAAGGTGATACCTTGGAGCTGCACTGTACTACACATTTTCCATAGGAGTATATGTATCGGAGAGAAACTTCCAAGATGGAATTTTAGCTTTCAGAATAAATTTCCTGACTCTTGATGCTTTAAAACAGACCACGGGGGTAAAATTTTAGAATGATCCAGTGAGAGACTCATTAGCATTAATGGGAGTCAGGTGGTTGCATTCTCCATCAGGGCCTCAAATTGTCCATGTTATGCCATCTCCTAGGCCCATATACACCTTTAACTTATCAGGATTAATAGAAGTGACATGTGCCTTTTGTAAAAAAATGTTTTTTCTTATTTTCCATAGATACTTCTAAACTAGTATATTTATAAAACAGGATTTTCACTTAAAGAATAATTATACATAAATCCTGTTTCTTTCTAATGTCTACCTTGTCTATCTGATTCCCCATGGGAAGGATCAGACCTTCTACAATACTTTAGAATTTCGTTATGTGTCACAAAGGGATAGTAAATGTTGCAGACTCATTATCTGAAAAGCAGACAGCAATTAGGGAATATTAAGAATTGCAAAGAAGCTAAATTTTTAAAAGAGGATTACTCCCGTTTTGTTTAATCAAAAAACAATGAGGAGAGGGTGGGGAGGTGAGGTGGCTCACGCTTGTAATCCTAGCACTTTGAAAGGCTGAGGTAAGAGGGCTGCTTGAGGCCAGGGGTTTGAGACTAGCCTGGGCAACAAAGCAAGACCTCACCTCTAAAACAAAAGAACGATTAGCCATACATGGAGATGTGCGCCAGTAGTCTCAGCTACCTGGGAGGCTGAAGCTGCAGGATCGCTTGAGTACCAGTAGTTTGGGGATGTGGTGAGCTGTGCTTGTGCCACTGCACTACACAGCCTGGAAGAAAGAGTGAAACTGTCTCAAACAAACAAACAAACAAAAACAAAAAACAACAGGGTTTAGAGGCTCTAATAACTATTTGGTGATAACTGGTATACTAATATTTTTGGCAGAGGGTCTCTTTTCTCAAACTCTGTCCAATCTTAGTGTCAGTACTAGGCTAAATATAATTTCTGGAAGGCACAGACTGTGTGTTTTTTTTCTTTTAAACTTTGTATTCAAATGCTTAGCACTTGAGACTATAAACCCAGTGTTTATAAATCAGTAACTTGTTGTGCCATTAATTGGTGAGAATGACCACAAAAGCAGCTGCCTGTTTGAATTTGTAGCAGGTTCATGAGCAAAGTGGTAACAGGCTACATACTCATTTTTCTCTCTGATTTTAAAGTAGTGCTCTTCAAAAGAAAGAATCTCATTTATCTACCTCATAGCATTTTAGTACTAGATACTCAACAAATCTAAAAAAAAAAAAAAACCACTCATGTAAAGTTTGTTAAAATTGGAAAAAAGTTCTTCAACTGACTTCTTTGTATTTCCCATAACTGTCTCTGAATGATTTCCCATGATATTTAGGGCCATTGCTTTATTCTTCACACTTTTAACCTGTCATCTGTACACTGGATAAAATGAAACTTTATGCTTGAGAACTTTGGAGCTATAAGGAACATAAGAAATAATTGCCTAGTGTAAACCCCTCATGCTATAGTTTAAAAATGAACTAAGTTAAACAACAGGAGATTGAATAAATAAATATTGGATTTTCCTATATTAGAATGGTGTACTGGACTGTGTCTCCTTCCCCTCACCAACCATAGCTATGAGATTCAAGGAGAGTCAATCAAATGCCTATGAAGCAGTCTAATACAGTGGCCTATGTCAGTAAGATAGGTGGTGGTGGTACACTCATTGTGATGATGAACATTCTCTGAGTACTCAGTATGGGCCAGGTACTACGCTAAGGGATTTACACAGATCATTTAATCCTTTCAACTCACATATAAGGTAGATTCTACACTGTGGATAACAATAGAGCCAAAGCTTCAAATTACTCCATTACTTTCTAACTGTTGACTTTTGGCTTTTGTTTAACTTGGCTGAGACTCAGTTTTCTAATCTATAAATGAAAATAATAATAGGACCTACATTAGATAGTTGTTGTAGTAATTAAGAGATGTTTGTAAGGGTCAGTAAATATCAATTATTATAATCACTACTACCACCACAATTCTTTGCCATCCAATGACGTTTGCTTGTTCAACCTTTCCTGGGTTCCTATGAGACTTGCCCAAATAACCGAGCACTCTGTTTTTCCATGCAACATATGTGTCTCTACAGTAAATTTCCAAGGCTTGAAGCATACATACTTAATTCTGCTTGCAAAGAATGTCTTGGGGAAATGCTATGATATAATTACACATAAAAAAGAATAGGAGACCAGGTTCGGTGGCTCAGCCTGTAATCCCGTGCTTTGGGAGGCCGAGGTGAGTGAATTGCCTGAGCCCACGGGTTCGAGACCCGCCTGGGCAACTTGGCGAGACCTCATCTCTACAATAAATAAAAAAAAAATTAGCCAGGCGTGGTAGTGCGCACCTGTAGCTCCAGCTACTTGGAAGGCTGAGGCAAAAGGATCACCGGAGCCTAGCAGGTCGAGGCAGGCCGGGAGCGTGCCACTGTACTCCAGTCTGGGTGAGAAAGTGAGATTCCAACTCAAAAAAAAAAAGAATAGGAAGCAGTAGATATGGTGTGCCTAAAATTATGCCGAAAGGTACAGCACAGCAATGATATATATAGCTATGAAAATACTACATACAAAAAATCAGAAGACAGTATACCAAAATATTATGGTTGCTACTTCTGTCTCTTTGGTTAAGAGGATTTTTTTTTTTTTTTTTTTTGAGTTGGAGTCTCACTCTGTCGCCCAGACTGGAGTGCAGCGGCCGCTCCCGGCCACCGCAGCCTCGACCTGCTGGGTTCCGGCGATCCTTCCGCCTCAGCCTTCCAAGTAACCGGAATTACAGGCATGCGTTACCACACCCGGCTGATTTTTTGATTTATTGTAGAGATGAAGTCTTGCTGCCCAGGCGGGTCTCGAACCCGCGGGCTCAGGCAATCCGCTCACCTCAGCCTCCCAAAGGCGCGGGATTACAGGATGAGCCACCGAGCCCGGCTGGTTAAGAGGATTTTTGTTGTTCATATGCTTTTAGTTGCTTTTTGAAGAATTGGTTTTTAAAAATAGAATCAGAAAAAGAAGCAATGGAAGCTGTTTGGAAGCAGCTGCAGAACACATTGAAAGTGAATGACTTGCCTAAGGTCATACAACTAGTTCTGGGCAAAAAAGAATTTGTCACCTGATTCTAGTCTAGTTTTCACTACACCACACTGTCATTCTTTATAGGTTCCTGGAAGCTTAAAAACTACAAAATTGACATATCATTATAGAATGGAGCAACAGAGAAATAAGAAGTCATAACTGAAAAGCAAGCATTGACATGGATAAGTTAAATTTAATTAGACAGTCACTCACATTAAAATCTTTTATTTACACCTTGTACACACATGTGAAATTCTATAATCTCTATAAAGTGACCATTCCACATATTTTTATGAGTTGTCTAGAAATATGTCCAATATTAAGAATGGTTTTAATTGAATTATGAAGAGTAAAATTTAATTGGATTATAAAGAGTAAAAAGCTACTGTACAAAGTCAGAGATCTTAATAGATTAAGATCGATCTTAACTAATCAAAAACGAAGAGGAAAAAATCATACTCATAAATGAGATAAAAAATATGGCCTTCATATCTTTCCAAAAGAGATTTCTTCTTCATCTAGATTTATTTACACTAAAATTCTGACATCTTTGTAGCTTGATACATTTGTTAAATAATTGAAGCTCTCTTTTTAGAAAAATAATTGTCCAGACATTTAGCTATAAAAGTGAATAGAGCACCCAGAACATCCTGTAAGTAATCATGAAATATCCATCACTACTCTTAAATCAATCTTCTTTTAGAACCCTGGAAAAAGCTAAGTGCACTTAGGAAACTGCATTTACAGGGGCACAGACACTGAAAAAAAGTCTTACTGACCTGATATTGCGTATTGCTTTGAACACCAAATTACTTTTTAATCTACTTTTTTTTTTTTTGAGTAGGAGTCTCACTCTATCACCCGGGCTAGAGTGCAGTGGCATGCTCATGGCCACTGCAGCCTTGATCTGCTGGGTTCAGGCAATCTTTCTGACACAACTTCCCAAGTAGCTGGAACTATAGGTGTGTGCCACCACGCCTGACTAATTTATTGTAGAGACGAGGTCTCACCAAGTTGCCTAGACTGGTCTCGAACCTGTGGGCTCAGGCAATCCTCTCGCCTCTGCCTCCCAAAGTGCTGGGATTGCAGGCATGAGCCACCGTGCCTGGCTTAATCTACTTTTCTTTTATTTGTTCAAGGATTTGTCATAGCTAGGGGTTTAAATGTGTCCATTAGAAATGGCACCCAAGAATTACCATAATTTCAATAGTTGTGATGTTACCAAGTATCTAGATATGGTGAAGGTAATAGTCTGTTTCTTGGGTGATATTTCAAAGGAATGAAAATGCTGGAAGAACTGGAATTCCCAAAGAACATGCTTTAAAAAATAATATTCCATATAAAAACACATTTGATGTGTTCCACCAGTAGAAAATATGCAGAAGGACTGTGAGCATCAGTGACCAGTATAAAAGTCAATAAGAGGACTCAAAGAAATGATGTTTGGTTTTAAAAGTGATCACATAACTTATATGTCTGCCAGGGTGAAAGTGCTGATAGTGAATTTAATAGAATTCCAGGTTGACTTCTCCACAGTTAACTCCAATAATCACTGCCATCCTCTTGTAGAAAAAAGCTATTGTTGAAGAAAAGTTTAACAAAGGATTCAATAAGAATAAATGTTAAAATGGGTCACTCTTTCCCTTCTTTTTAACAAACCTTTATATTTTCCCCAGATTTTATAAGTAATACATCCTTATCATAGAATGTTTGAATATTTGAGAAAAAAATAAATAAGAAAACAAAATAATTACATAGTCTTTTCATTAAGCAATGGCCTCTATTAATATGCTGATTCACTTAATAAATGTAGGTAAATAATTTATAATTACATATTCATTTGTGCTTTTATATAGATGAAATCATCCTGAATTATAATGCAATATCTTGCTCTTTTGTTGTTTCCTCTTGTTTTTTTTTCATTTAACACAGCAAGGTAGAGTCAACGTTTAAGTGAATACTTTCATAATTAATTTATGTTTTAATTTCTGATTAGTAAAAATAACTGTTGAAATATTAGCCTTTATTTCAAAGTGGGTATGGAACCTATTCCAATAAGACAATTTTGTAGAAATCTATGATAGCACTTCAAAATATGCAACTTTCTGACAGTATTTCTTAAATGAGATCTTGTGGGAGAGAAATGTTTGATTAATTATGAATGAATATTAAAATATTACCAAATACAATTAAAGCAGATTATTATCTTTGGATTTAACTTGGAAATAGTCTTTTGCTTTATCCTTTAGTCTTCCTATTTTTGTGGCTTTGTAGAGAAATGTTTTAGATGGCTACAAGTGTTAAAACTTGTAGAGTCTAATATTGCCAAGTAAGTTGAGACTTCTTTCTACTATGCATAAACCTAATATACTTATTCTGAATTTTCAAAACATAGGATAAAGAAAATATTCTTAATGCAAAAAATACTGAGGGTCAGTATATTCTTGGAAGCAAAGGCGAGGCCTCTGAGTATATGATAAGCCATACACATCCCCAGTAGGAAACAGGTCTTCCTCGAAATCTGAGAAGTTGAAACGTTCAAATATTAGGTAACTTGGAGAAGTGCCACCAACTCCTGTAGGCAGGAGTCTGAAGCTAATTGTGCAAGTGGCATGAAGCTGATTTCAGAAAGGAAAAAAACAAACAAACAAACAAACAAAAAACTCACGAAACCAGAGGCTTGAAATGTTTTACTGGAGAAAAACCATAGCATTACCTTCTCCTGCGGGATGATAACAATGATTTATGAAGCTGAAGTCATTTCTTGTGATTGCACTTTGGGGAGATTGGTTTCACATGATCTGTGAAGCCAGGCAAGGCGAGCTGAAGAAGAACCCCACATGTTCAATGGAGGTTCGGCTCTGCCTCTTCAAGGGGATGCAGAGCTCCAAGGAGGGGGAGGAAAAGCCATTGCTTTCTGATCCATGCAACCCCCTTTCCCTCCCCTCCCGTCACAAGCTCATTAGGTGGACACACGGCTCTCTTATTTTCTCTCTCCTTTAAAAAAAGTATTACTACTTCTGCTGTGTGGGAGTAGAAGCTCGTTGTAAATGCGCAGCAGGATAGTAGCAAAGCTGAGATTAATTCCCCATGGATTTATATGGGTCGTTCTCACCCACGATGACTTGTACCATTTCAAAGGTGCTTATGCTGCTGTTTTTATGGCTGGTCACTAACTTTATTCTGGCATATGGTGGTTGGCGCCATGACATGGAGTGAACATTTTATACCTGAATTAAAGTGGATATTTGACAGTTTCTGTCAGAAAGTTCAGAGCAAAGAATTTGTAGGACAAGATTTATTGCATATTTTATATGGGACACATCTGTTTCTTTGCTAGCTTTGTTCCTTCCCTTAAAAAAATTTAAGGAAGTTTCCTAAGGAAATATAATGACTGATAGAAAAAAAACCCTGAAGCAGAAGAAAAATATGGTCAAGAGTTGGATATTTAGGACCAAACTTTAAAAAAAAAGGAAAAAAAAAAAACCTACACCACTTCTCGTTTTGAGAAGGAAAAAAATGACTCACAGTCATGTATAAAAAGCTCAGTGAAACAATGCTGTTATTATTGGCAATTATTTTATGGTTGGTTTAATGCCATTTATATGATGAAGTTAAAAATGTAAGTTTATTGCCTATCATTTTCTGCATACCTGAAGCAGAATTGGAAAGAATAATCTGCTTTTGATGTACTTTTAAAGATTTCATCATCCCAAATGGTGGCATTAAACAAGTACATTACAGCTATTTAAACATTTAAAATTACATGCCAAAAGATAAACGCAGACCACTTCCAACCAATATCCATCAACACAACGTGAAGGGTATATATAAACTTCTCATCTAAAAACTCTTCATATTGTAGCAAGCAAACACAATAAGAGATTCACGGTTACATAAACACTGTGCTCAACCTGGACCTTGCATTAACAGACAGCCTACTTTTTTCTTTTAGTTACAAAGAGAGAGGCTTTAATTCTGAATACTGTAAAACTGAAAATAAAACTTCTCGTAAGATTTTGAAAAATGAATTTTTAATGAATTTAATATGCATTCTCCTTGTAAAAAAAAATTAAACATTACAATAAAAGTCCTCTCTGATAGACCTCTGCATCACATCCTCTGTCTTACCCAACACACAGACATAGTTCTCTTCCAAGACTCAGCTACTATTATCAGTTTGGGGTGTATCCCCCAGATGTCTGAGTGGCCCTGTGCAAATATGCACGGTTTCCCTAATACAGACACAGAGAAGGAGATTTGCTTGCTCATTAGGTATGCACAGTTTTAATTTATTTGAAAAATTAAATGGCCCTTCATAATAATAAAATAATTTTTATACCACCAAAGGCCAATAACTATTATTGTCAAATATTTTAATTTTTGCAAATCATGTAGATTTTGGTACAAATCTTTGGTTACATATTTTGTAAATATCTTTTCCCATGCCTTTGTCTGGTGAACTTGTTTATAATGCCTGTCACTTATAAATTTAACTCTGAAAAATCAAATTCATAAATACTTTCTTCATGTCTTTTGCTTCTTAAATCTCTTGCAAATAGCCTTTTCTACTACCAAGGTCATAAAGATGTCCTGTATTTTCTTATAATACTGCTTATATTTTTGGTTTTGGTCTTTTTCATTTAGGTCATTAATTATTTGGAATTGTGTGTGGCAGTACTCTTTTTTGTTGGAAATAAATACACACTGTTCAAATATCATTGATTTTTAAAAAGATAATCAGAGTACCCAAAGAATGGCAGTTGTGTCTTGTCCTCTCTCTAACATAAATGAGTCATTTCTTTTTCCTTCACATTGCCCTGGTTAGGGCTTTTGGCTGGCTATCTGGGCAAAGTTGACCCATTCACATTTATTTTGATCATGGATATATTTGGATTTATTCTCACCATATTTATTTTGCATGCTTATTTACCAAGCTTTCTAGTTATTCCTTTTCACCTTTTCCTGACTTTTGTTGGATTCATCAAATTACCTTTGCTTTATTTTTCTTTAAAGGTTTGAACATGATAAATTCTAATTTTTTAACTGGTGAATACTTTTAAATTTCAACACTCATATTATCTGTGATTCTTAGGGTAGATTCTTAGGGTAGTGCCCTAACCTGGAACAGAGTAAGTATGGCCTGCTTTTCCTTTCTTTCATCTGCCAAATTCTATGTTCCCATCCTATGCCTCATCCTATTTTGATATCATCTGCAAGTTTATTTCCAGACTATCAAAAACAAATGCTTTATAATTTTATTAATAATGCTTTAGCCATTGTTTTATGAATTTCTTTGCTCATTACATCTTTTGCCACTCTACTTCTTCCCGAATGAATTTTCTATTTAAAGTGAAACTTCAAGAAAAGAGCTATGAATAGTAAATCCTCTAGACCGTGTTTCTCAAAAGAATTTACTTTTCTCATTTACTTTAATGATAGTTTGGTTAATGTAGAATTATACATTCCAAATTTTTTCCTTCAGAATTTTAGATTTATTGCTCCATTTTTTTCTTGTCTCCAATGTTGCTGCTGAGAAGTGTGTTGTCTAGCTCTCAAAAATTTCTCTAAATCCTTGATTTCTTAAAAAGTTCATCATAAAGAATTAAGGGTATGAATATGTGTGCATTTATCTTTTATTGCCTTTGGGGCTCTTCCATCACAAGATACAATGTCGTTTCATTTCTGGGAAGTAATCTTGTATTATTTATTTGAGCATTTCTTTCTCTCCTCTTGACTTACATTAAATAGATAGAGAGTTATACAGATTAAATTTCTAAATCTACTGTCTATCAGGATTTCTCCACACTTTTATCGATTTTTCTCTTTATGCTCTATTCTAGAAGGATTCCTTGACAATCTAGCTTTCAGCTCACTAATTTACTTTTCAGTGATGTCTATTTCACCCTTGGTGCACACGCTAACTTTTTTTTTTTTTTTTTTAATTTTTTGAGTTGGAGTTTCACTCTGTTGCCCAGACTGGAGTGCAGTGGCATGCTCACATGACCCGTGACCACAGCCTCGACCTGCTGGCCTCAGGCGATCCTTCCGTCTGTCTTCCAAGTAGCTGGAACCACAGGCATGTGCCACCACACCCGGCTAATTTTTTTTTTTTTTTATTTACTGTGAAGATGAGATATCACCAAGTTGCCCAGGCTTGTCTCAAACCAGTGGGCTCAGGTAATACTCTCACCTCGGCCTCCCAAAGTGTTAGGATTATAGGTGTGAGCCACCACCCCAGCCCACATACTAACTTAAAAAAAATTTTATCGACCAAAATTTTCATTTCTATGGTTTCTACTGATTTTCTTAATGGAGGTGGCAGCCCCTTGTACTTCTCTGAGATTATAACACACATATTCTGAGGATCTATTCTGCCTACAAGTGTGTTTTCTCAGGTGTAAGTTCTATCTATTGAATTTCTTGGTTTTCTCAATTGTTGATTCTGAAGAGCAGACCAGACTTGGTAGCTGAGCCTCACCATTGCATACAAGAGTGGGATATTATATTGCAGCTCAGCTTGTATTCTAATTGTCTTGGAAATTGTAGAGGAGCAGCAGAATGTTTCACTAGGCAGGGTATCCCAGACACTATTAGCTACCAAGGCACTGCTCTGTCTCTCCACTCCAGAGACCCTTTAATGGTTCTGTCTCAGAGACAGATACTTTCTATTGTCATTGTCTACTCCAAGGTGTGACCCAAAGGGGCTGTCGCTGCAGAAAATTCCCCCAAACGCTGCCATTCCAAACAAACTACTTAAATTAAAAACTCAAGGTTTTACATTTCTCCCCCCATAGATTCTGCGATGATAAGACAGTTCATACAAGCTTTGAGCATTTTTTAGATTTTTAAAACCAGACAAAATGTCAAAGTAGCAATCTTACTATTATTATCATAAATAATGATATGGTGGTATAATTATGATTAATCATTTTTAAAAAGAATGTCTATTTTAAAGGCACTTAACAGAAATACAGCCCCTGAAGCACACTATTCCAGCTCACACTGGAGGTCGAGTCATACCAACGGTACAGAATGTTCTATGAGTAACTTTCACGTTCAAAAAGTATTCTTCACAGAATGGGCTTCCCTAAACTTACAAGACGAAAGGCATAGAGCCTGGAGCTGTAATATCCTACAGCAAAAACAGGGAAGGTCATGTTGGAGTGGTGTGCCCCTGCCAAAAGCCATGTGCTCCCTTCTTTACAGTTCTATAAAATGGTATCTGTGACTAAACAAGGTTTCACTGAAGTGCTAGAAGCCACACACAGTTTGAACACAAATGGAGATGGCAGCAATGCCATCACCAACAGATACCATAATGCAGTCACTGGTGGGGGGGGCAGGGGGACAAGGAAGAAATTTTTAAAAATCCCTGGTCATGTTAATATTAATTATGCAATTTAATAAATGTGACAGCATCATTAAAAAAGTGACACATCTCATTTTCTTCATGCCATGAAAGGCAAGTCTACTTGGGCAAGAGTCTGGAGCCCAGCAGTGGTTTGCAGAGTCTAATTCTTACATAGTCCTCTTAGTGCCCACATAACACAAATAGAGTAGGCAAATCCCCACACAAATCTGACAGATTATATCAGAAAAATGGTACCTAAAAAAGTAGTTAAAGAACAAAATTCCTTTCAGCCAGACCTCATTTGACATAATACAAATTAAAAGGTAAAAACATGGTTTATTTGTAAGAATCCCTGTATATCAAATCTCTCTCATGATGCATTCATTACATATAGGTAATGCTTTATAGTTTTGTTAAACACTTTCAGAAACAGTTTTTAAAAAAATTTTATCAGAAAGAAAAAGTACTCATCAGTGGCAAGTTAGACAGGTTCATATTAAATATTGGTCAATTATCTCAACCATTCTGACCGCTTTCTCTGTCCCCTGCACAAGTTCCTCTTCCTCTTGGATTCTAAATATATTAAGGTCCCAAGGCTCTCCCTTGACTTTCCCCCTTTCATCTTTATATAATTGGCTATAAATTCAGCTACCATTTCTCTGCTGATGCAAATCTAGACCTTCAACTCCAAACTACACTCTCAACATCATATTTGCATTTCCCCTGTCCCGCGGGACATCTTAACATGGCTTGCTATCCAGGAACTCATCCCTGAGTTCTCCACTATAACACAAATATGTTCCCTTCCCAGTCTTATTCACCTTGATAAATAGCATTGCAGTTCACTAAGATGATCAAAACTTAGGAATTATTTTTGGCTCCTTCTTTTGTTTCAAGTCCTATGTTAAAATCCAGTACCTGGATGGGCTCGGTGGCTCAGCCTGTAATCCCAGCGCTTTGGGAGGCCAAGGTGAATGGATTGCCTGAGCCCGCGGGTTTGCGACCCACCTGGGCAACTTGGCGAAACCTCATCTCTACAATAAATCAAAAAAATTACCTGGGCATGGTAGCGCATGCCTGTAGTTCCAGCTACTTGGAAGGCTGAGGCGGAAGGATCGCTGGAGCCCAGCAGGTTGAGGCTGCAGTGGCCGGAAGCAGCCACTGCACTCCAGTCTGGGTGACAGTGAGACTCCAACTCAAAAAAAAAGAAAAAAAAAGAAAAAAGAAAGAAATCCAGTTCCTGTCTTTTCTACTTCAAAAACATATCTCGATTTCATCCATACTTTTCTATCTCCCTTGTCCAAAGTGCTCCTTTTCATCTGATCTCCTTCAAAAACTTCCTTTTTTTTTGAGTTGGAGTCTCACTCTGTCGCCCAGACTGGAGTGCAGTGGCTGCTCCCGGCCACCGCAGCCTTGACCTGCTGGGCTCCGGCGATCCTTCCGCCTCAGCCTTCCAAGTAGCCGGAATTACAGGCATGCGCTACCATGCCCGGCCTACTCTTGTCCCTTTCCACTTTTCTACACAGTAGCCAGAATTATATTCTAAAACATGGATGCAGTCAGGTTTGGAGTCTTCCTATATGATAAAATCCAAATTCCTTTTCATGACCTCCAGGGCCCCGCTTAGGCAGCTTGCCCTAGCTCCAGATGCATTAGCCCATTTTAGTCTCTTAGTATGCCAAGCTCTTATGCACCTCAGGGTGCCACTCATGATATTCCTTTTGCTTGTGATGCTTTTCTTTTACATTTTCCATGACTAGATCCTACCTGGGCTTAAGTGATGACTGCAGAAAGGCCTTTCCACCCTTTTAAAGTAGGTTTCTTAAAACTCACCCCTCACCAAAACTCAACTTTCACAGTTTGTAATTGTATAATGGGTTACTTATTTGCTCTTTTGTCTCTTTATCTTGCTATTTTTTAGATTAGAAAACATACTTTATTTAGAAAATAAATTTGAGAAAGAGAGAGGGAAAGAGGAGATTCACCTACCCAAGGTAGGAGAGGGGGACAAAGCCAGGAAACATGGCCTGGTATCTATCTCACTAATTTTGAGTTTGTCTGTCTTGATCATGACTATACAAACTGTGCCCAGCACAGTACTAACACACTGTAGGCTCTCAAAAGTTGGCTGAATAAATTTTCTCTATTATTCTATATACTGCAGTTGCCCTCCCATATAGCATCTGTTTAGGATTGGCTTTCCCAACTAGGATGTGAGATCTTTAAGCCAGGAAAACTGGCTCTTGCCTTTGCTTGGTACAATATCTGACATATTGTGGGTTTATCCACAAATATGTATGGTTAAGATTAGCTAATCAGTGATCTTTTTTTAAAGTTGTTTTAGATCTGACATACAAAATCAAAATCAGGAGATGCTGTTTAGTAGTCTAGGAGGACACACAACACACACACACACACACACACACACACACACACACACACACACACACACACACACCCCCTACACCCAACATTGCTATTGATCAGAGCAAAACTGTAGATATTATCTGTTTGGATAACAAGATCCAAATGATGAAAACAAGTTTAAAATAGTAGTTAACTATTGCTCAAAGAGAGACTCAAGGGAGCTGATGTTCTCTCTGGATGCCTAAATCTATCGCTGACTTAGCAGTGTAGTCCCTAGAGAAGGAGTATCCCTTAGAACATTGATTCCCACATGTGTCAAGAGGGCCTCATGGCTGCTTCTTTCACAAGAGTGGTGGGAGGACAAACGAAGTGGCACAAGATCAAGTGTTCTGCAGCCCAATGGAGAAGAAGTTTTCCAAGGAAGACTCCTCGGGATCTTTCCCCACAGCCTGAGAGGCTACATGCTAACTGAGAAGGTGTTGAAAAAGACTGGCATCAAATACCCTGGGGGGAAAATATTTGCCTGAGATTTAAAGGGGCGGGGGGGGGGGACAGGCCAAGAGGGTATGCTCAGAAAATGATGGAAAGAGTTGATGCTATCAGATCAAACCACAGGAAGATTTAGTGCAATGAGAACAAAAACAGAATCAAAGGATCTCAGGAAAGCACAGGTCAATTTAATAAGAAACCAAGGAAGCAGTGGGAGAAACAAGAGCAGTCTTTCTTGGTATTTTTTTCTTATCCATCATTGACCAGACTTTTTGCCATTAAGCTCTAAAACTTTGCTCCATTCTTAAGTCATATCTACCTATAAGTTCACTTTGGAGTTTTCATTTGGGAACCAAGAGAAAGCCACCTTCTGAAGAACACTAAGTGATACAACACAAAATAGTGAATATTACAATATTCCAGGTGGCCTCCAAATAGCAATGAAGCTGTGGAGATCCTCTCCTGTCTGTCCTTCCCAGTTTCTCTCCTGCTGGCTCTTTCCAAAGCTACTTATTCTTATCTTCTTCAACAACTTTCTAGATAAACAAGTTCAGAAAACACAAACATCTGGCTACAACTGATGCATTCACCCTGTCCTGAAACTAAATAAGACCAAAAGGGAATTAGAGGAGAGGCTCAAGGGATGGCATTTCCCCTAGGCCTGCTGCCATGTCTCCATTAGGTTCTGGGTATGTGTTTATTTTTACAGTTCCCTTTTGTGAATAGATGGTGTAAGACAGAAGTCTTATTTCCAAGGTTCATTTTACTGAGTGGCTTCTAGTCAATCTTTCCAAGAAGAAAGATGGAAAATTATGGTCCAAGCAGCATTACCATCCATCTAGGGACCAAGGAGAACTCTGGACCTCAGCCACTCAAGTTTAAACTATCATTTATGAGCAGCAAAATGATTGTCTTTGGGTCTCAGCAGCATTATTTTGGGCTGAGTTTGTGGCATTAAGGCCCAGCTAATCAAATTTATCTAATTTTACATCCCTATCACTTTCATATATGGATTATCACCTCCTGCATTATTTAAATAAAAACGAGTGCTTGAGAACTCTTGTCCTTTTTGATAGAAAGCATAATGTATAAGAAAGTAGCATTCACTTTGGGAAGCCAAGGCGAGAGGACCACCTGAGCCCAGGGGTTTGAGAGCAGCCTGGGCAACTTGGTGAGACTGCGTCTCTACAAAATATCAAAAAATTAGCTGGGCATGGTAGTGTGCACCTGTAGTTCCAGTTACTTGGAAGGCTGAGGCAGAAGGATCGCCTGAGTCCAGCAGGTCGACACTAGGGTGGCTGTGAGTGTGTCACTGCACTCGAGTCTGGGCAACAGAGTGAGACTCTGACTCCAAAAAAAAAAAAAAAAAGTAGCATTAATTTTAATGTTTGTACCGCTTCCTAAACAAAAGAGTTCTAGTCATTTCACATTACTGTCTTGTTTATCTTTATAACATCCCAATGAAGAATAAAAGATGTATAGATTATTGGCTTTCCTTTACAGTAGAGTTCCAGAATGATGTGACTAACTAAGAGGAAGGGAAAGAGGGGTGGATAAAGAAAAACATGGTTTAGTCACATAATTGAATAATCTATAGTGGTTAAAAGTAATCAGATCCATATGTGTCAATATGGATAGATAATTAAAATTAGGCTGAGAGCAATAAACCCAGCATGCTCCAGCTTTCCTATTGTACTTTTACTGTCTTCCCGAAGAGTCAGGATTTCTCCTTAATTTGGTAAATTTTGATCATTGAAAGTCATACAAGGAAGCCAGCCCCTTTGGGTCCCCTCTCACTCTGGGAGCTTTCCTGTCTTCTTAATAAATCTTGATTTCAAAAAAAAAAAAAGGAAAGAAAAAAGTCCTATAAAAGGAAATTCAATTTTCTAAATTAATGGAGCTGATTAAAAAGTGATTTCTTAATTCTTTATCATTTAGTATTTTCTCGTATGGGAGTTTTGTAAGAGAGAGTGAAGTCTAGGTTGGCTGTGAGATCCAACCATTTGGATAATAGATCTGCACAGCATCTTCTGCACTCAGCAGAGGATGATTCAAAAAAGAAGCTACTCATTTCCCCTGAGGATGAAAGATAAATATTTGTGGTTAAAATATTGTCTTGACTTTCAGACAAAAGGCGGGATTTAGGTCTACCACTGGCTCGTGCTCCCTCCTAACCAAACCATAATTTTTCAGTAACCTAATAAAATTACTGGTGATAGAAAGCATACTCTCTGAATGCTAGACAATACTGACACAATAAAGAAACACTTTAGTAGTTTTGGTGTCTTTTACTTAAGGATGTCAAAATTCCTTCCTATACTACTTTATCGCATTTCCAGTGTATAGGGAGATAAGTGGGTCAAACATCATATTTCCTGGTAGATGGCCTGAGGCAAACCTCTTTATCTGCTGGCACCTTTATACATGTGCTATCCAGCAAATGTTTTGTCATCCCATAGAAGAAAGACTCTGGTGGATGGCAAGAATGCTAATATTTGCTTACTTGGAGCAATAGCTGGTCATTCGGTCACAAACTCAAAGTGTAATGTATAAGAACACAGACACAGGATGGCAAAACTTTAACCAAACTGAAGAGGTTCCTTTTCTGCTTCCTCGAGGTCTATCCTGACTTAATATTGAGATAACTAGCCAAATATCCAATAACAAAAATTTGTCATGCACTATCTAGTCTAAGACGGCACAATAATTCATAAAACGAATCGATTCTTCCTACTAAGTTAAAACACACACACACTGAGGCAAATGTTCTGCCAGCCTTGCAGTTCTTCAGACATGCACAACCAGGAAGACCAGGAAAGGCATCTTCTACTTCCAGCTGCTAGTGTTTCTAGTTGTGAATATCACAGCCCCAGGATACTGGGGTGGGGGTGGGGTAGGGTAAGAGGGCAGTGGAGGGTGGGGGAGTGAAGGATTGTTTGATTGTTTTCAAAAACTGAATAATTTCCTCTAATTTACACTTTAATTAATATGAAGGACTCTATACATGGCTGCGGGAGTAGAATGGCGGGATCAAATCAGCATGTGCCTTCCTTCGAGGTCAGTTTCCTAAAATTGGATCTCTGTGCCTATACTGCATGAGCTGAAGGCATATGGATACAATCACATTCCAAGACACCTTATTTGGTGTTGGTATGGACTAGGTCTATTGTCTCAGCTTATGAAAGCAATAAGGATTCTCAGACTCCCGCCAATCCATGTAAATCACCCTTTGATCTGTTTAAAGGCTAAGATCTGTGAGTGATGAAAATACTTACAACTATTCTGCTGCCAGCATATAAAGCCATGTTCTACAACTCGATATAACTCTCCAAGGTCTAGGACCCCAGTGGTGGAAAGGAAGAAGAGATTTAGACAAATACCCACATAGAAATGAAATGAAGGGGGACACGTTTCTCCCATGTGGCAGGGTTAGGAGGTACTGAATCCAAATTTTGTCCTTATGTAGAGACCTTATGCCAAGTGAAAAGGAGAAATAACTACATAAGGATTACTTCTGTCTGCAACTGATTTTAATGTTTCCTTTATTTTTAAAAGCAATTGGACAAATGAAGGGACCTTCACTTCTCTGGGTTGTCACACAGGATCCTACATTCAGGTTACCCAAAATTTGGAAGATCTCAAAGGCTAAAAATAAAATAAAGTAAAAAACTAAAATTAAATAAGTAAATAAAGCTATTGGCTATGGACTGCCTAACAGATAGCAAGAAATATTTGAAATCTTGTAATTCTTGTGTATGAACATCTACCATTAGACAAAGACATATTTTTTAAAAAATCACCCTGACTGTGCACTAAGTTTAGAGGAAAGTCACTCCTGACTCATTGTCTTCCATTATTCATTAGTTTGTTGATTTTTTTTCCTCCAGATTGTATTTTTAGCCTTGTTCTTTTGATAAGATAGTAGCAGAGTTTCCTTTTTAAATCTTGCTTTCATCTCTAGATACATTTCCATTTATAGCGGAATTTCATTCCATTTATGATCTAAATGAGGAGCACCCCTTTCATTTCTTCTTTTCTCTTTTAGACAAATTCTGCCTTTATTTATTGAGCACCCACTTCATGCTAAGCAGAGAAGACACTAAAGTGAGTGAAATAGATATCTTCCCTCTTTTAACAGCTAAGTAATTTCTCAAATATTTAAAATATGAGCTGGGCTCGGTGGCTCAGCCTGTAATCCCACACCTTTGGGAGGCTGAGGTGAGTGGATTGCCTGAGTCCGTGGGTTCAAGACCCGCCTGGACAACTTGGTGAGACCTCATCTCTACAATAAAACAAAAATCAGCCGGGTGTGGTAGTGCGTGCCTGTAGTTCCGGCTACTCAGAAGGCTGAGGTGGAAGGATCGCCGGGGCCCACAAGTCAAGGCTGTGGTGGCCGGGAGCTCCAGTCTGGGTGACAGAGTGAGACTCCAACTCAAAAAAATAAATAAATAAATAAAATAAAATGTAAGGGAAGCACCACAGAGATAACAGAATGGCAGTTAAATTAACAACAGAGGAAAACTAATTTTCATAGGAATATGTCTACCTGTTTGAGGAGATGTCACAAAAACCGAGACATAAAGAAGGTGAAAATCAATTAGAGGTAGGAGCAGAGAAGGCCAGGGCCCTGGGGAGTGTTCAGGTATTGCAAATAATATATGAAGAAGGGCTAAAGTGGAATCTTCCAGATCTGGAAGGTACGATCCAATCCACCACCAAGTCTAATGGGTTGTGCTCTCTAAATACCTCCTCACCTCTATGATTTCCCTCCACTTAATCAACCATTCCAGCCCAAGGAACTTTTTTTTTTTTTTTTGAGTCGGCGTCTCACTCTGTCGCCCAGACTGGAGTGCAGTGGCTGTTCCCGGCCACCGCAGCCTCGACCTGCTGGGCTCCGGCGATCCTTCTGCCTCAGCCTTCCAAGTAGCCAGAATTATAGGCGTGCGCTACCACGCCCGGCTGATTTTTTGATTTATTGTAGAGATGAGGTCTCACTGCTGAGGCGGGTCTTGAACCCGCGGGCTCAGGCAATCCACTCACCTCAGCCTCCCAAAGGCGCGGGATTACAGGCTGAGCCACCGAGCCCGGCTCAGCCCAAGGAACTTAAACTCCATGTTAACATGTTTTCACCAAGGTTGTCCTTTACATCAATAGACCTAACCTGTCTGAGAGTTCGATTTCCTCATTGGTAAAATGAAGATAAGAATAGTGCTTTCTTCAAAAGTTTTTTTAAAAAATGAGCCAGGCTTGGGGGCTCAGCCTCTAATCCCGCGCCCTTGGGAGGCTGAGGTGAGTGGATTGCCTGAGTCCGCGGGTTTGAGACCCCCTGGGCAGCGAGACCTCATCTCTACAATAAATCAAAAAATCAGCCGGGCGTGGTAGCACATGCCTGTAATTCCGGCTACTTGGAAGGCTGAGGTGGAAGGATCGCCAGAGCCCAGCAGGTCGAGGCTGCGGTGGCCGGGAGCGCCACTGCACTCCAGTCTGGGCGACAGAGTGAGACTCCAACTCAAAAAAAAAAAAAAGAGAGACGTATTACTTAATATCAGACCTGGCTGAGTGTGTTAAATGTTAGCTAATATGTTTCACTATTACTGATAATATACAATAAATATTGTAGAAACTTGGGAAGTTTCTGTAAAACAGGTGGGACTTGAGGAAAGTTTTGAAGGGTATTCCCTCGCTTAGAAAAAGGGAAGTGGAGATGGTACACCACGCTCAAGGAGCCCTGTGTGCAAGGGCCCACCCAGGCTACGAGGGAAAAGTGGCAGGGGAGGGGTGTGTATGAGTGTGTGTGGGGAAGACTGTTGTATAAGTCAGGGAGACAATCATGAGACTCACTAGACTGGAGGAAATACCTTTTGAGGGAGCAGTAAGCTTGGACTAGTGGACTAAAGACTACAAATGTAACCTCTCAGAGAGTGACGCAAATAATCCACTCATGCAAATAATCCCAAAGAATGTAGCATTCTTTTTACTAACTTCTGATTCTAGGGGATGGGGAACGGATGCTTATTCCTGGTGTCAGTAAATAAAATCCTCTGGTAGAGAAGTATTTTGAATATTTGTACGAGAAGTTCAGTGCTCTTCAACTGGGGGGAAAACTGGTATCAGGGATTTCTGTGTACCAGCCTAGGAATATAGGCTTCAATCTATGGCCGATTTGAATTTTTGCAACTCTCTACATCATCATTCCCGAGGGATTTCAGGCTCTGTTGAAAAGGTTTTTTTGTTCCATAGGTTAGCACCAGACCAACAATAGTTTCTGTGACCACTTATGATTTGAAACACAAACTTAGGCTTCGCAGGTTTTAAAAACATCTCTATAACTACGGGTTGCTTAAAAATAGCCATACCCTAAAGAGTTTATTTCCAACACCTGACATGATTGCATTTTGCAGTGATGTGTTATGTAAATAATGGTAGCAGAGGAGAAATATGAAAAAACACTGCCCCTTAAAGCCTGGTGGAGTTAATGCTTTTGTTAACTCTGGATTCCAAGACTGAGGGTTGTTTATCTGTTTGCGGTGTATAAAATAATACTATAGGCCTGACTCAGCTTTTCCTCTGATGTAGCTGCAATTTGCAAAGCGACTATTGTTCCTCTATGGAGTCCCTAATTTGTCTTCACAGACAACTGTGCTTCAGTGTGGAGGGGGGTTTCAACATGCTGGCTATTAAGATGATGCTGTGAGTATTTATTTTCAAAGCAGAGGGAAGAGCTTCTCGAGATGATAAATGAAGTAGTGTGTAAAATTGCCAATAATTCAAGGCCTGATGATATGTGAGTCATTTGCTGAAACCAGCAAATTTCTTAAACCAGCCTTTCTGACCCAGGGTTACCTGAATGTAGTGCTTTCTGACTTTTGTTTTATTAAAAGGTGGGAGGTGAGGCGAACTTACACTCTGAGATTTGTCAATGGAAAGAAAAGCAAGGGACAGACTTTTTTGCTCAAATTTTGTCCTTCCTCCAAAACATTACCCTCCCTTTCCCTCCTTTACAGACCCTCCCCTCTTCCTTCTTCCTCTGCTCTCCTCTTCTTCATTCCCCACCACCCCGATCATTTATTGAATGCCTGCCACATGCTAGCTTTTTAATTTCTTCTTGTCTCTAATGATTGCATTTTAGGATGCTGTCCCTCTACTGGCTGCTACCACCTCTAGAGCAATCCTAGCCTGTCATACTGCTCTTAGAGGATAAGTAGGAAAGACATAATGAGGAAAAAATAAAGTTTTGGTCTTCAATTACTTTAACTGGTGGGGAGAAAGGACTTGGATTATAGGAATGTCTTTAGAAACAACAGCTGTTTTGTGAGGGCTCATCGGAAGAAGTGGGATGTATCCAATATTGATAATAGAAGACTGACAGGAGGCCAACTAGCATAAAAATAGCCCCAAAACCTAAGTGCAGAAGAAGTGAGCTTTCTGACTCAGCGCATCCAACAGGCCCCAGAATTAGCCCATAGAGATGAAGCAATATCCCAGAGAGTCGTTTGCCACTCACATCACTGGCCCAGAAGTGTAATGGATTTTGTTTTATAATTACAGCTGAGTTAAAAGAGTTAACAAGTCTGAACATTTCTCTGAATCCTGATGAGATATCCAAGCCTATCTTTTTCTGAAGGTCTCCAGAGGCTTTCTTTATGCAAGTGAGCAGAAAGTGATATTTTCCTACTTCTCTGTGTACTATGATGAGCTAACTGCTTTTATTGTTATTTTTGAACTCTTTGCAAATGATCTAAAGGTTTAAACATATTAAAGTCCTCAAGTTCAACCTCTGGAATCAAAAGGAAAAAGGAATGTGGGCATATTCATTTAAAAATAACTTTCTTATTCCATTCTTACTTTCTTGGGTTCCTTTATAAGCTTGGATCTTACACAAAAAGGCAAATGCTCCTCATACCGGAGCAGGGTTTTGAGAGTGATAGCCCTTTATAATCTCCTCCCTGGCCCTTCCCATTTTTTTTTTTTTCTTCTGATTTTTAGTACCTCATGGCATCTATTTCCAACAGAGTTCTATCTGCTTTCACCAATTCTGGTTAGTTGAGCCCAGACTCTAGCATGCCTGTTTAGCTATACTCTGATGGAAAGCAAATTAAACCCTCAGATGGCATACACCCTCTTCTTAAACTTTTTTTTTCTTCAGGAAAATTAGAAAAATCATATTTATGTCATTTCAACCATAATACTGAATCCAGTTTAGGATCCTGTGTCCCTTGACCTACAAGCTCATGAAGCTGCCTAACTCATGTTAATCAACTTTCCCCTCTCACATGGCTTGTGGAACAGAACTTGGTCTCCCTTGGTTTCAGTAGTAGCAAATTGAGGAAGTAAAACCTTAATTACACATAGACATGTTTCTCACCAGTGTTAGCTCTGCTCTCTTACCCTTTCACTTCAAGCTGCCTCTAGGAGAAAAAAAATAGATACACAAAACACGAACAAAAGACAAAAAACAGAAGTCCAAGCCTCAAACCAAAACTTTTTTTTTTTTGGAGTTGGAGTTTCACTCCGTCGCCCAGACTAGAGTGCAGTGGTGCTCCCGGCCACTGCAGCCTTGACCCACTGGGCTCCGGTGATCCTTTCGCCTCAGCCTTCCAAGTAGCCGGAATTACAGGCGCGTGCTACCACACCCGGCTGATTTTTGATTTATTGTAGCGGTGAGGTCTCGCCAAGTTGTCTCAAACCCGCGGGCTCAGGCAATCTACTCACCTCAGCCTTCCAAAGGCGCGGGATTACTATTACTATTAATAGTTCTGCCAAGCAAAGAAACCAAACTGCCATTGCCCAATCTCTATTCACGTCATTCATCCCTAAATGTGGCTGAAACTCATCTTCCTCCTAGCCCTCTCTTGCTCTATCCATTATTATCTTCAGTCATTTCTTTCCCCCAAGAAAAGGCAGCATCATCAAAAACTGAGTAGATAAAGGTAATCTAGGTAACAATTTTCTTTGAACAAGTATTCTCTCATTTTTTTTCTTATTTCAACTGATCTTGAAAACAGAATCACTGTTTAAAGGGAGGAAACCCTGACCAAGTTGGTTAATTTTAGAATGGGTGCTTCATGATCACTGCATTGAGAAGTCTAAGGCTTTTATTCATTGAAACTCTGCAAAATGCTCACATTATGACATCAAAAACTTTAATAATTTTGCCATAAACAAACCTGCCATGCAGTTGGCATTGTGGCTTTTGGACACTCACCTTTGTTAGAGTTTGTGAATTTGAATTAGGTGGAGTTTTTTTGGAAGCAGAGCTGCATCAGGGAACCTAGTAGCTTTCTTCCTAAAAGCACAGGGTTGCCAGTAAGCCCATGAGGAAGGGCTGGAGGAAGGGCAAGCCACATGTATGTCACCGAGTCTGCCTGGGATGCATGTCAGGCCTAACCATGTAATCACAGATGCTCACTGCAAGAAATAGCAAATCATTCAGATAAAATGAAAATTGATTTTAAAATAAGACAACCCTTACTTTAGTTTATTATTATCATTTTTTTCTAAATCATGGCTCTAAAAAATAAACTTAGAATTATAATCCTCTTCCAAACGGAAATATCACTTTTCTTCCTGGCTCAGACCACCAACAAGGCTTCTGCCACTGGAAGTGGGGAAAGTACTGGATATCCTTTGAAGAATACTGATAGGATGCAGTATTATTCCAAATTCCAAACCAAAGACACTTGGAGATGCAGACACATTTTTTGTGTGTGTGGTCTAAGTTGCAACCTCAAAATCTTGGCAATTTTCTCACCAAGGATATGATGTGATGGTTTGTAAGAGTTTGTTTTCAAATCAGTGTTATGGGTAACTCCATGGGAATCCTATTTCAGTCCTTCTGAATTGATAACCTTTCCTTCTTAAATGTAACCTTCCAGTTCAGATGACCTTGGGACACAGACAAGGAAGATTCCCGATGGCAAACATTTGTCTGCTGCAAGGGAGGAGGAAAAAAGTGAAGCTTGTAAGCTCACAGAAATAAGAAAGAGTTTCATGTGTTATCCTTCATATTACCTTTTAATTTTACTTTTGTTAAGGAGTATAGTACTGCTCACATTCTCTCCTATTTCACCGATTCTATTTATAGTAATACTAATTCATATTCTAACTTAGCTTCACCTTGGCAACTTCTTTTTCCCCTTACCTTTGATCTTAATGCTATAAATGTCTGGATGTTTTCTTCCCAGAACTGAGTCCTTCATATTTTTCAACCTAAACTGTACACATCTTACAAACTTTGCACTTAACGATTGTAACGCTGTCCCCTCATTTGAGGAAGAACAAGATGATACACACCCACTGCTTGAGCACACATCTCCCTTGGCCTTTTCACTGTACACTTAATCAGTAAGAAAGTTTCAACTTTCTATGTACCTCAGAAATACTGATAAGGCAAAAAGCTTCGATTAAGCAACAAGAGAACAGTACGAATTGAGTGGATCTCGCTGGGATAAGGCATTTAGGTGACAGGGAGAGCAATGACAGGATGTGGCTAAGTCCGATGCTGGACCATGATGTTCCAGAATACTTTGTGACTCTTCAATTTGTTAAGTCCCTTATAAAAGTGTACTCACATAACCAAGTCAAAATGGCAATCTTTTGGCCAGCTACAGTGGTGCATGCCTGCAATACTAGCACTTTGGGAGGCTGAGGCAGGAGGACTGCTTGAGGTCAGAAGTTTGAGACCAGCCTGGGCAATATAGCAAGACTACTACAAATAAAAAATAAAAATAAAAAAATAGCCAGGTGTGGTGGCATGTGCCTGTAGTACCAGCTGCTTGGGAGACTGAGGCAGAAGGATCACCTGAGCCCAGGAGATTGAGGTTGCAGTGAGCCATGATTGTGCTACTGCACTTTAGCCTGGGTGGCAGAGTGAGACTCTGACTCAAAATACAAAACAGAACAAAACCCAAAGTCCAAAATGGTAACCTCTTTTTTTTTAGAAATAACCTAATAGTAGAATGCTTTAACATTATAAATGTCTGTGTTGGGATTTATTTCTCTCTTTAAGAGGATGGACAGTCTTCTGGGCAAGTTTGGGTCTGAGATACAAACATGTGATTGACCAAGATGCATAACAAAGAATGGGATTTGAACACTACCTCCTGAGCCCAGAGACAAGACTCCTCCTCCTCGAGTTACTTTCAGTACCATCAGCTCATGGTTATGATCATGTCTGATCACCAGTCTTCACTGTCTTGTGTACCAAGTTTGGTTCAGTACAGACATCCAATACTCATCCTCTTCCATCTCAGCAGTGAACACTGCTGATGTTAGCTCCTTGGAATTTTCTGTCCTTGGCTTTAGTGCAGAGAACTCTCTTAGGCCATGAATTAAAAAAAAAAATTTTTTAAGATGTGGGGTTTTTATTTTAAAGATGTGGAGAAATTTCTTAAGCTTATTTTTTTCTTCTGCTCATCTCTTAAGGTATATTGCTCACTTTAATTCTCTCCTTTGCTTTCTTCATTCTCTACTGTCTGTCCCTTTTCAATCTTAATACTTTACCAATCACTGCTTTGTGGCTAATTCTCCAGTTATGAGCGCTAGATTCAAGCACCCATGACGCGTGTATCACATCATTCAGTATATTACCAGAATGTCCCAAGTTGAAGTTTCTTCAACACATGTTCATCTTCCTGTGTTCATTTTTTCTTTTAATGGTACTCTATTTTTTCAGTCACTTCAGCTCTGAATATCACTGAATTCCCCTTCTCCCATGTCCAATTACTGTTATTTTTTTTTGAGTCGAAGTCTCACTCTGTCGCCCAGACTGGAGTGCAGTGGCCGCTCCCGGCCACCGCAGCCTGGACCTGCTGGGCTCCGGCGATCCTTCCGCCTCAGCCTTCCGAGTAGCCGGAATTACAGGCATGCGCTACCACGCCCGGCTGAGTTTTTGATTTATTGTAGAGATGAGGTCTCGCTGCCCAGGCGGGTCTTGAACCCGCGGGCTCAGGCAATCCACTCACCTCAGCCTCCCAAAGGCGCGGGATTACATGCTGAGCCACCGAGCCCGGCCAATTACTGTTATTTAGCAGATATTTAATATACACTCATGATGTGCCCAACACTGGGGATATGGCAATGAACACAATTGAGAGGTGCTCTCTGCCTTCATGGAACTTATTTTCAATCAGTTGCCTAAATCCTGGAGACCTGTAAGGTCACCCATGTTCAACTTTTTTTTTTCTATAAAATGCACCCTAGTTCAGATCCTTATCACCTTTCCCTTGGATTACTGAATGGCTTCTTAAATGACCATTTTACTTCCTTAAAAAAAAATCATGTTCTCAGTTAAAGGAAGTCACCACACACTTCTCTTCAGAATGATGTATTGACAAATACATCACTGTACACTTCTAATCACTGTCCCTCTTCCCTCTAGTTCATGATACATACAGTGAATGGTATCATCTTTTTATTCCATAGCACTGATCATATCATTTTCCTGCTTGAATCCTCAATGGCTTTCTAATATGTAAAATACAGACCTTTTGGCCTAGCATTCTAGGCTTTCCACAATGTAGACACATTTTTTAAAAACTCCCATGACTTTCAAAGTTTTCCAACTTTATTTCCTGCCACTCATATACTTATAGAACATTGAATCTAGAGAAAACCATTGGGATCCCAATGCCCAATATCCTCAATTTATAAATTAAGAAACAGAGGCCAAGAGAAGTAGAGTGCCTAAGGGGTTAAGTGGAAGGAAAGCCCAATGTGGAATGGAACATTCAGAGGCAGCATTTAGAGGTGGGTAGAACCTAGGAAGATGGGGGACTCTTGATCAATCCAGATGTAGAATACTATTTTTAAATTTCCAGTTTGGGGGAAGTTTGTCTAGATAGCCACAAACCATCACTATCTATTGTTCAATCTTCACTGTCCCTCTACATCTATTTTTCTATCTTCCTCCCACTCTCTCCTGAGTAATTCTATGGGTGGCTATGCCAAGAGCACCTCCCAGTTCGGTCAGCAGCCCCGCACCTTGTTAATTTCCTTTGGGCTCTAGCCCTGGCTGATCTGAAATCTGACCTGAAGTTTGGTTTTGGACACCAACTTTGAGATATGCATTTGGCATCCAAGTGAAGATGGTGAACAGGCAGTTAGATACAAAAATTGGGAGTTCAGAGGAGAGGTATGGGCTAGAAATGAAAATTTGGGAATCATTAGACTAAAGACTGCATTTGAAGCCATGTGTTGTTCCCAAAAGGATTTGGGGCTACTTACACGGTACCTAAAATAGAACAAGATAATTAAATAAATCAGAGAGTAGAGATGATATGAAACACAAAGCAAAGCCTACTGTAGATTAGTACTCGAAGTCATGTGGTGCAGTCTAGTGCTCTTGTTAGAGGGAGACCACAGATATGCCTTCAAATTTTTCTTATCACTACATAGAGCTTGCTGCTGAAGAGCTTGCTCTACCTGTGAGTAGAACCAGAGAAAAAAGAAATCTGTGGACTAAACCCTAAAGTTCTTTTCATATTTAGAGACTGGGAAGATGAAGAACCAGCCCTGGAGATGGAGGAATATCCATGAAGTAGAGAGAAGACGAAACAAGTGATGGTGGCCTAAAGATAGGAGGAGTTTTCTAAAGGATGGATTTGATCAACCATATCAAATGCTGCTGAAAGGAGAAGGAAGAGTTTTGGTTCTTGAGACTTGTATACATATCTGACTCATCATTTTCTTCCTCAGGGTCTCACACAGAGTAGATAACCTATAAATGTTGAAAGAACAACTGAAAAAGAATAGTTGTAATTGGTCATGGAGAACACCATGTGCTCTTTGTTACTTCCTTATCAACAGATGCCCATTTTAGGGCATAACGGGAGAAAGACAACCACTTCTACAGTTCAAATACTGAAAGAATCCCTGTGTGCTCTGGCCTCGTCTATGTATTTTGATCCAGAGTCACTCCCAGTCTGAAGAACTTCGAAAGTTTTAGGAGGCTGAGCTGGAAGGTTGAAGGAGGAGTGAAAGCAAGAGGAAAGGTGGTGAGGGGGAAACAAAAAAAGACCAGAATGTTCAGAATGATGCTGGGTAAAGAGAGCAATTCCTAAATATGAAAGAATATGGAGAGCAAATCATAAGAAACCAAAAACATAAGAGGGCAGAGAAGGAAGCTGAGAGAAAACAGAAGGCTATGAAAGAAGGCGGAGAAAATTGAGGTAAGAGAGAAAAGGAAATTAAAAGTAGAAGGAGGGAAAGCAAAAATCCGAGGAGGTGATGCCAATGTCTGGAGAAAGACAAAAGGAATACAGGGCCATCATCTTAGGCTGAGAACAGTCTGGGTACTGAGGGACTGGTGTCTGATTTCCGTGCGCCTCCAGAAGAGACAAATGGCAGATTGAGAGGAGCCTCTGGGCATTCTGAATACAAGCAGAAAACATACTGGGCAGGGTGAAATATTCAAGTAAACACAAATGACAGCAGCCCTGGGGTTACAAAGGGCCTGACTGCAGACTCCCTCTGCTCCTGGCCTCCAACTTGTATGTGCAACATACACGGCTGCTTAGGGTTGCGGGGGGGGGAGCAAACACCTTGTGCAACTGGGTGACCTCTCTTGTCAGCATTTGGCTAATTAAGGAAAGGTATTACCTACAGAAATCTAAGCCTTAGTCCTATTCCCAGCTCGTTAAAAAAAGGTTAATGAGAAAAAATAAAGGCAGCAGTAATAATTAAAAAATTATTATTTTTTCCTCAAATGAGCTGAGTGGCAGTGGCTGCTGTTGCCAAAAATGTTAGAACAATAGGATTGTGACACGAAGACTGAAATCTAAACAACATGAAGAAATCTCGAGAGCCAAGCAAGCAGTCCCCATTATCTCATACTTGTACGACTATAGTCCAAAAGATGAGTGATGATTCTCTGCAGAGCAGCGGTCCAAGGCCCTGACAGAGCCACTAATTGCTCATCTGCTTGTTTACACAGCCCAGAGATGGTGACTGGACAAACAGCTCATTTCCCTTGAAACTGGACCAAACTGGGGAGAGTCTGTCATATGTGACAGAGGACGACTAGGAAGAACTCTCCTGGGAAAGTGCTTCCGGATCAAAGCCAAGGACCAGTGAACCAAACAAAGACTGGATCAAGCAACTGGTTTTCCATAAGTAGCCACTGCTTTCTGCACTCTCCCCACTGACCTCCGGCATGGAGCTGGAACCCCACTCCCTAAAGTCAGGACATTTTGAGATATTCAGATGAAAGGATCACCCAGGCAGTGTCAGCACCAAGTTAACCTCTGGGCCTTAGCAGCAAAGACAATTCTGTTCAAGTGAACTTCTCAGTCTTTCCAGATTCTACTTGACACTGAGTATTTGCTACGCTGTTTCCCATTTAGGTGTACTCCTTGTCTCCTAGACCAGACTGTGAGCTACTTGAGGATAAGTGTGCTTTACAGGTGAAGAGGAATTGGCCAGAAAATGCTTATGGTCATTAACGATGGTAAGCAACTCCTAACATCGTTCTTGTACTTTTTATTTGCCTACATCAAGAGGTTGGCTTCTTGAGACAAGAGACCCAGATTTCTCATTTATACTTTCAGTAGACTGGAAATTAATAATGGCTGGTGCTTATCAGAGTCCTGGAAATGCCATCGAGACGAGACTCCTCAAAATAATATCGGGTGCTTAGCCCACAGGTATTTGCTAATGTGCAGTAATGCAGCCATGAAGTGGAAAGCAACAATAGAAAAAAAAGATCCTTTCTAATTTGCTTCGAATTATTCAGAACTAGTGGTACATGGAAGACTGTTTACTTAACAGGCGATCTACATTGGTAAGTCAATAAAACCAATTTCAGATTTTCCCCTTTGAGCATTGAGAGAGCCACATATTTGCAACATAATACACTAGCGCTGACCAGGCCTGTGAAGTGACCAGTCCTCCCAAGGAGGACTGCAACCCTGGAATTCAAAGCAAAATGCAGTGAGGGGCAGTCTGAGGTCTGTGGGCAAAACTCAGCAGTCCAGTCTAGTGCACTACTCACCCATTCATGTGACCTCCTCTTGTCACTGCTGTGTCCCAACCTTTGGTAAGCTTCCATGTGGTTCAGGCTTACCCACTGGAGTGGTTGTGGTGGTGAGAGAGCAGAGAAAGATGGAGGTAGAGTTACCTCTTTTTTGGAGAGGGTTGAGGACTAGGTTACCTCCGAGCTTACCATATTCTCATGATGTGATACTATTTGAGCATCTAGCTGGAGGCAGCTCTGTTTCTCCCAAATCACAAGTAGAAGATTAGGATCAGTTGGTATCAGCATCTTATTATTATTATTATTATTATTATTTTTTGAGTTGGAGTCTCACTCTGTCACCCAGACTGGAGTGCAGTGGCCGCTCCTGGCCACCGCAGCCTCGACCTGCTGGGCTCCAGCGATTCTTCTGCCTCAGCCTTCCAAGTATCTGCAACTACAGGCGTGCACTACCACGCCCGGCTAATTTTTTTTTTGATTTATTGTAGAGAGGAGGTCTCACCTGCCCAGGCGGGTCTCGAACCCGCGGGCTCAGGCAATCCACTCACCTTAGCCTCCCAAAGGCGCGGGATTACAGGCTGAGTCACCGAGCCCGGCTATCATCTTAAAGATACTACCGAGGACATAAAAGCCTGGTTGAAACCTCTAATCTCTGCACACAACTGTGTGCAAATGACTAAAACCACTTTGCTTCAAAAGTAGAGCAAGTGTATGAACAGCATTTCAGCTCACGTGGGGTTCATGACAGGAACACAGGCAAGCTACAAGGATCCTGGAGGTCTGGTTATTTCATTAAGTGCCGAAGCAAAGTTGGTTGCTCTTGGGGGGCAGGTAGCAGTCTGGGCAGTTGAACCAATCTTGAGATGATCAGCACAGTCATCCAGGAGAAAGGGAAGCATGTGAAAATGGTGCAAACACAAGAGAGAGCTATGCCAATGGATCAGCATGTCCCAGTTATACAGAGCAACGAGTGGACCATAATTGCGGACAACTGAAACGGAGGAGACTGCACACAACTGATTAAGTTCTAAACAGTGGGAGCAAAAGTTGTTTAAAGAAAAAGGATGATTCCTCATTCTACTCTCTCAGCTTTAGAAGAAACACACAGATAGGAGTGTCACACAATCCAAAAAGTTTGTATTACACAGAAACTGTTGCTCAAAGAGGAACTTATACACAGAAACATAATTTAAAAACAAACAAACCATCAGCGTTTATCACAGTGTATCCAGCCAGTGGTTTTCTTGATGCTTTTGGCTATCATTTTAGATATTTTTGCTTGGAATTTCCCCCCTCCTTTTACCTGACAGTTCATTGATCTTGCATTGAATCATCACAGTTCATGGGAAACAATATAGGTTACTTTTCTAGTTTGATTCTTCTTAGATGCCTCTTGGATGCTGTCCATATAATATTTTTGAGAAATATATAGGCACACACATGGTATTTTAATCTCAGGTTATATGTAGTGTGTCCCTGGAGATGAGGTCTCATAAGATCCAAGGAAATAATTTCATTATTTTAAATTAAGACTTGTGGTATTTCAAACTGAACCACCTGGAACATAAAATCCAAACTCATTAATATAAATTCAAGATTCTGGTTTCTTATCTATAGTTTTAGGAACATGAAATTGGTAGATAAACTAAAAGAAAAAATTGTTTTCAATGTGATTTAGAAGTAGATTTTAACTCGTTATACACACTCCATCACTCCATCTCAGAAGAACTGAACTAGAAAACTGTAGCAAATGGAACTTTATATCACATTCCAGGAAATATCCTCTGGCTTATGATGATGGTTCTCATGTGCTAAAATAGGTATATTACTTGTGAATCACTTTGTGGGATTGGGCTTGTGAGGCTAGTATTTATGAGTTTGGATATTTCCCCATGTAGAGTCAGAGAGGATGATTGAAGAGAATGATAAAATCCCCTTTCCTGGAAATAACATCTACCTGAAGAAGTTATGTGAACCAGAACAAACAGATTTATATTTTGTTATTTATTTTACCCTTGAAGACAACACCGATCCCTTTTTCTAGGGAAGATACAAATGGTTAGCTTTGTAAATCTTGATGGACTAAGTCAAGTAAAAGTCAGAGTCTACTAGTTAAGAGTCCAGACATCAAGAGACAGAAACCTGAGAAACAATCAATTATGCTGCCCTCCAAGATGTCCATTATCAATTCTTTCCTCCCCTGTGTTGTTCTCTAACTGAAAGGTCAAGTTTATTGCTTCATTTCCTTAAAAGTGGTCTGGATTGTGACTTCTTTGGCCAAAAGTGACACGATGTTTTATCCTCAGTGTTTGACAGCATTGGCATTTTTCAATTCCTTTTCTTTGGAACATTTGTTCTGGAAAAAGCCAGCTACTAATTAAGAAGGCTAACCACCCTGAGACCACCATGCTAGGAGAAAGCCCAAGCCATGTGGAATGACTGCACAGACTCTCAGAGATGCTCAGCCAACTCTTACCCTCCCATCCATTCTGGCCCAGAATCTAAGGCCTTCAGATGATTTCAATTCTAGTCACCATCTGACTCTAACTTCATAGGTAACCTGGAGCAAGAACTAGTGGTTGAGTCGTCAACCCATAGAACTGTTAAGGACAGAAATAAATGGTTTTAAGCTACTAAGTTTTGAGGTAGCCAGTTGGTTATGCAGCAACAAAAAGCAGAACATGCACTATGGATTCCTAATGCCAACTGGCTATAATTATTATCTGCCCTGGCAAATATCAGTTCCAGAGGCAAAGACTGTGCTCATTGATGTATCTGTAGCAAGTAGCACAGTACCTAGAACATCAGAAGCCCCCAAACTAATTTTTAACAATCTGAACAACTTTATTTGTACTAGTATGAAAGAGGGATCTATAGTCAACTGGCTGACATTTTTTAGACAGTTTGATCGCCACAATAACCTCATGGTATTGGTGTTATTACCTCCACCTTCGAGATTAGGAAACCTCAGCCTTGTTTGGATGACAGAAATTTCCCAAGAAAGCAAGGGGGAGGGATTTGAATTCAGGTCTGTATAATTTTAAAGCTAGCCCTCTCTGTTCACTATTGTCTCCCAGGAGACTACATCAAAAACAATGAGAAAACAGTTTGAAAGAGATGCAAAACCCACCCCTTGAATCTGACCCAGGTCTATCTAGTTCCAATTAATTGCTGTCAAAATGCTGGAACCTATTTCACCACATGAAGCTCAGATCAATTGCAATTAATGCCACAGTCATGACTACAAGCTAGGAACCAATGCCAGAGGAAGCTTAAGTTAAATAAAGCAGATGATCACGCACATATATTATGTTAACAATTAGGCTTAATCCTAGAATCAAGAAGCTTGAAGGGAAGATACTAAAGGAAGAATAGTGCCTTCCTGGGAAGAACAGCAATTTCAAATAGATTTTTTAGTGGCTTTCTACATTACCTACTTGAATATATTATACTCCCCTATAATTACTGCAGTACAAGTATTTACTCCACATTTTATTTATTTCAGCAAGGAGATGGGATGGTATGATGAGCTCAGTGGGCAGATGGTTTGGTTATTTCAATGAATAATTTGAATGTCAACAAATTGGTGGATGCTAGGGGGAGAGGGGAACTGGTAAACAGCAAAGATCTGATGCCTGACTCCGAGGTGGAGTAAGGATGAACTAGCAAGGACTGGCACTTCAAGAAGCCAAGTGCTCTGGTTTTGCTAAATTTATTTATTTATTTATTTATTTATTTATTATTGTGAAGTTGTGGGGCACAGTTAAGGGTTAGGTATACAATTGCGTTTCGTTCAGGCACCCTGTTGATATGGGATGTTTCCCCATACCCAGACAGATATTTGCTACTGTTAATCCCATCTCCCTCCCCCCACCATAGTTTCCCAGTGCGGTCAGTCTTTTTCGTATAGCATTGCATTGGATGTTTAAGGTCCATTATATGAGTGAGAACATGTGATACTCAGATCTTTGTTTCTGTGAGAGGTCACTCAGTATTATAGACTCTAGTTCCATCCAGGTTGCTGCGAAATTCATGATTTTGTTCTTTTTTATGGCTGCATAGTATTCCATCATGTATATGTACCACATTTTTTTAATCCAGTCCTCTTTTGACGGGCAGCATGGCTGTTTCCAGGTTCTTGCTATTGTGAACAATGCTGCGATAAACATGCGTGTGCAGGTATCTTTTTTATAGAGTGATTTGTGTTCTTCAGGATATATTCCCAGTAGGGGGATTGCGAGGTCATATGGGAGGTTGGTATTTAGAGCTTTTAAGAATCGCCACACTGCTTTCCACAGAGGTTGCACTAGTTTACACTCCCACCAACAGTGTAGAAGTGTTCCCTTTTCACCACACCCTCTCCAGCAGCTGTTATTTTTTGAGTTGTTGATAATTGCCATTCTGACTGGGGTTAGGTGGTATCTCAGTGTGGTTTTGATTTGCATCTCCCTGATGATTAGTGAGGTTGAACATTTCTTCATGTGTTTGTTGGCTGCTCGGATGTTTTCCTTTGTGAAGTGTCTGTTCATATCTTTTGCCCATTTTATAATGGGGTTGTTTGTTTTTTTCTTTTCTGCACGCTTGAGTTCCTTGTAGATCCAGGATGTTAAGCCTTTGTCGGACCTGGAGTTGGCAAATACTTTTTCCAAGTCTGTAGGCTGTCTCCCTGCTCTCTTGATGGTTTCTTTGGCTTTGCAGAAGCTTGTCAGTTTAATAAGGTCCCACTTGTCTATTTTCTCTCTTATGAGCTGTGGGTTTTGGGTTTTGTTCAGGAATTGGATGCCAGTTCCGATTTCCATGAGGGTTTTTCCTTCATTTTCTAAGGTTCTTATGGTTTGAGGTTTTACATTTAGGTCTCTGATCCATTTGGAATTAACCTTTGTGCATGGGGATAGATAGGGGTCCTGTTTCAATCTTCTGCATGTGGTCAGCCAATTTTCCCAGCACCATTTACTGAATAGGTTCTCCTCTCCCCAGTGGTAGGTGGTGGAGGCTTTGTCAAAGATGAGTTGGTTGAGAAATTGAGGTTTTGCTTCTGGAATCTCAATTCTATTCCATTGATCTATATGCCTGTTCCTGTACCAATACCAAGCTGTTTTGATGATTGTTGCTTTATAGTAAAGTTTGAAGTCTGGTAGTGTGATACCACCTGCTTTGTTTTTTTTGCTGAGGATTGTTCTGGCTATTCTTGGACGTTTGTGTTTCCATATGAATTCCTGCATTGTTTTTTCTAGGTCTGAGAAGAATGTTGCTGGTAATTTGATGGGTATTGCATTGAATTTGTAGATTGCCTTAGGTAAGATGGACATCTTCACAATGTTGATTCTTCCGATCCATGGTTTTGCTAAATTTATAAAAGGAGATAAGGATATTTCCCATGGTACAGTTCTGACCTACTCAATACATATTTTTAATTTTCAGAAGAAAAATATAAATTCATCAAAATTTGTATAGAAATACTGGTAGGGAAAGGTAGACCTATTTCTTCTCAACTCAGAAGATTAAGATAAGGATTAAATTAAATTATCACATTCTTGTGGTACATGTACACAAGGGAATATTATGCAGCCATAAAGAAGGACAAATGTATGGACTTCGCAGAAACTTGGATGGATTTAGGGTCTATCATACTCAGTGATCTCCCACAGAAACAAAGAACAGAGTACCATATGTTCTCACTTATGAGTGGACCTTGAACATTTATCATAATACTATAAGAAAGGGATTGGCAGTAGTGGGAAACTGCTGGGGGGGAGGGTGGGATTGGGAGTTAAGGGAAACTGCCAGGGGAGGGAGGGACATACCTCATCAACAAGGGTACCTGCATAATGAACATTTGTATACCTAACCCTGAATTGTACCCCACATCTTTAAAATAAAAAAAAAAGGATCACATTCTCTGGCCTCAGCTTACAACTCAGATTGTAAGGCTCAGATTCTCAAAAAATTGAAAAGCAAGTTCTCATTATTTTCTCAATTGTTAGGAAGCAGAGTTCGAGTGTTACAGTAATTAATAGTTAACAAGGATCATTAAAGTTGTTCACTTTACTGATCTTTGCTGTCATTTTCCATCACTTTTAGTCATTGATGGTAGGTACTCAGACTGTGGATCCCAAGGATCATGTGTTTGCAGTTCAATTCAGCAACCACTAGGTGGTAATATTATTGATTTAGTGGCTATGAAGCATGCCCATGAGGCATATCCTGGAGGCATGCCTTCTTTAATAAATAAAATATGTACATCCCTTCTACCATTAAGATGTAGCTATAGAAATTACAATCATACTTTAAAATATTCAAAATATTTAAATGGTGAAAGATATTCCTACAGCAAAGCTCTGCATATCAGGTACCTTTTTAAACTCATGCTAACTCTACATTTTATGCTAATTATATACATGATGACTTTCAAACTAAACTCCTAAAAAAAGGAAAATCATAGGGAAATCCAACTTATATTTATGGTTTACTTTTAGAGGAAATGAAAAAGATGAGCATGACTTTTCCTCTAGGACTTAAGATTTTCTTCTGTCTTAAGTACTTGTTTGCTACTTGAACTTGGAACTCCTGCTATTTGCATCATTGAGTAAGTAAAACCTCTGCAATTAACATTCTGAGCCCCACCAGAACCATCTGAACCATACGATAAGACTGTGACAAAATGACTATGAGACCATAACAGTAGTAGCAGTTGATACAAATACACAGTGTGCCAAGAAATGTATACATATTTTGAGAAAGGAAAAAACTGTATTAAAATAGCAATGCTTAATATATGCCAATAACAAAAGATGAATACAAGTCATGTTTGACTTCTGCAATTACAAGAGATGCTCAAAGTGGTTACCATTAGCGTCTAGACACTTCTGATTAGGGTGAACTAAAAGTAATACATAGGCAACAGCACTTAAAATGCATATACATTTTTTTGAACCCCATGGTGCCAGGCTTTGTGCTAATTGCTCTATATACATGAGTCCTGGCCTCCTACTAGTGATGTCACAATTCTTTTACTGTCAAATGAACTCAGCAGAAGAAGCAGATCTGTATCCATTGAAAGAATGAAGTAATCTTTCCAGAGGTGGACAATACCTACAAAACTATATAATATGTATTCTGCAAAATAACTCCCAGAAGGCAATATAAGGTGTTAAGTTCTTCCATCATGCAGAAGACAATAATTGTGGAAGTCAAATAGAAGTCATGCGACATCAAGTGCAATCAATCACAGATGAAAACTTTGTCCTAGCTGCCAAGAATCCAAAGAGAAAGTGGTGACTGGCCCAACAATTGAATGAAGCAATTTATCATGAAAACAAGTATTATGCAAGATGCATAGCTCAATACTGATTCCATACAATGCCTAAATACTTGTCACTGCAGTTCTTTACTAATGACAATGGAAACTTTTTGTTGTTATTGTTAGGAAAGATAAAAGAGGATCTATGAGAACTCTAGGAGAGGAATCCCTGGTTAAACTATTACACAAGGTTAAGGCAAGTTTTCTTTTCTGATGTTTTTCTCCTTTAGATGGTGAGAGAAAAATACTTATTTCTATTTACCCAAAGGGTCTTGGAATTCAAAGAAAATAAGTGGTTTTCCAAGTTATTAGTATGGCACAGTAATAACACTGGGATTGAGGTCATCCTTACTTTGGGTAAGTTACTGAGACCCTAGGGCTCAGTTTTCTTATCAGGAAAGTTAGAAATGGCAAAATCAGTCTCAAAGGATTGCAGCAAATGTTAAAAGAAGCACTATGCTCAACTATTGAAGTCAAGCGGCATCCTCTTCATCCCCACTTGAACCGAAAACTCAGGAGGAAATTTTTCAACAAATTGGAACACATTGTATTTATTAATCCTTCATAGTTTGTATAATGATTTCAGTGTATGTTACCTCATTTAATCTTCATAATGACAATGCGTAACAGATATTACTATTCCCATTTTACAGAAAAGAAATAAGGCTCAGAGAAATTTAAATCCTGCCCAAAGTCACATAGAAAAGTCAAGTGATGAAGCTAGTGTTCAAACCTAGGTCTTCTAACTCCAAGAACAGTGCTCTCTCATTACATTCAGAACTTAAAACACACACACAACATTTTATTGTACCTATCGTGAACAAGAGTGTATTGTGCACTTAAGAACTTGTTAAGAGGGCAGACCTCATGCTCAGTATTCTCATCACAATAATAAAAGAGTTATTATATGTGTATAGAAAAAAGTATTGTTTAAAGAAAATATACAATAAAACATATCTATATTTTTAAAAACCCTTTTAAGCAAAAAGTGAACATGTAGTCATAATAGGAAAAGATAATGAGATTGTGACTTAGTATCATGAATGTGACTTCATAAATTACTAAAACCCTGCTTCTTGGAAACACAACTTAGGCTACTCCTAGTTTTTCCGAAACAAACCAATGAAATACGGAAAAGAAGAACTCACAAGTAGACAGCAAGGTCTATACATAGAAATAAAGAGCCTGACTCACTTGGGTCCATCCTCTACTTCTACCTGGGGACATTTCCACTCATCAGAAAGGGACTACTGCAATTTCAACTCCAGAATCTCATCAGATGATCTTAGATTCTGTCATGATGAAAGGGAAATGAAGAAATCACCCAATACCACCATAACGAGGTGGACCTTAGTCATGTTTTAATACTTACATGGTTAAAGGCCTTACTCAAAATTGTAAAAATCAATTTAAGATACAGTCCCTGTTCCACTAAAGCAAGTAAATAATCTGGAGAGAGAGAAGGGGGGTGTGTGTGTATATGTGTGTGTGTGTGTGTGTGTGTGTGTGTGTGTGTATGCGTGCGTGTGTGTGTAAATATCTGTTGTTGCTCTAGGGAAGAGCCTATAAAAGTTAATAATACTTCTCTTACTTCTCTCCATACTCAACCATTCCTATTTCTCTTTGACTTGCATGTAGTTCTGAGACTGTGTTTAAAAACTGGAGACAAGCTGGGCTCGGTGGCTCAGCCTGTAATCCCGCGCCTTTGAGAGGCTGAGGTGAATGGATTGCCTGAGCCCGCGGGTTCAAGACCCGCCTGGGCAGGCGAGACCTCATCTCTACAATAAATCAAAAAATCAGCCGGGTGTGGTAGCGCGCGCCTGTAATTCTGGCTACTGGGAAGGCTGAGGCGAAAGGATCGCCAGAGCCCAGCAGGTCGAGGCTGCGGTGGCCAGGAGCGGCCACTGCACTCCAGTCTGGGCGACAGAGTGAGACTCCAACTCAAAAAAAAACCAAACAAACAACAGGAGACAAACCTTTTCTTTCAAAAACTAGAGTTAAGGTTTAACATGCAAATACCCATAAAAGAGGTCAGATCCTGATAATGATCTTGGGACATAAAAGACTGATATTTGGTCCTACTTTAGTGATTAGGCTTGAAGGATGGTCTATGTGAGAGTAATTTGAGATACAGATCCTTATTCTCTCATTCAGGCATATTCATAAAAGTGTACATTGAAGGCCAGGCACAGTGGCTCATGCCTATAATCCCAGCACTTTGAGAGCCCACGGTGAGAGGAATGCCTGAGCCCAAGGGTTCGAGACTAGCCTGGGCAACTTGGAAAGACCTCTTCTCTACAAGAAATCAAAAAATTAGCCAGGCATGGTGGCATGTGCCTGTAGTTCCAGCTACTTGGAAGGCTGAGGTGGAAGGATCACCTAAGCCCAGCAGATTAAGGCTGTGGTGGCTGTGAGTGTACCACTGCACTCCAGCCTGGGTGACAGAGTAAGATTTCAACGAAAAAAAAAAAGTACACATTGAAGTGCCTATGTAATGGAGAATGAAGAGGGCCCAAATGCAATGGAGAAAGGATATGGTAACAAGGAAGAGAAGATGAGGAAGAGGTAAATGATCCTACATATCAGAGGCCTCTTCAAGACCACTTCAGTTTTCAACACTTCAAGAGAGTGAAGAAACCATGAGCAAAATGCATGAAGTTCATCCAAGTCCAGGAGAAAGAACTGAAAGGCTCTAGGAGATTCGTGTGTGTGTGTGTGTGTGTGTGTGTGTGTGTGTGTGTGTGTGTCTTGCACTTTCTTACTGGCTGGTGTCATAGGAAGGTACTAAGGAAGAGGACCATAGGAATAGGTTTTAGCCCATAGATCTGGCTTTCTACTTAAATGAGAAGGAACATATAAGGGACCTTCAAATTTCCTTCTAAGTCATTTAGTTCAGCACCCAATGGAGATCATTTAGTTTCTAATCCCTTGGAAATTTAACACAGTGAGCTAGGTTTAGTTGCTAAGGGACCTGAATTGGTACAATGGGGAAGCAGAGACTGGAAGAAAATCTTTGAAGTGCAAAGTATCAGAAGATGTTATTTATTTGTCTCAAAAATATTTAATTTTTTTTTAAAGTTGAAGTTCCACTCTGTCACCCAGATTAGAGTGCAGTGGCATGATCATGGCTCACTGCAGCCTCAAACTCCTGGGCACAGATGATCCTCCTGCATCAGCCTCCCAAGCAGCTAAGACTGTAGGTGCACACCACCACACATAGCGAATTTTTTAATTTTTGTAGAGACAAAGTCTCACTATATTGCCCAGGCTGGTCTTGAACTCCTGGGCTCAAGCAATCCTTTTTCCTCAGTCTTCCAAAGTGCTGGGATTAGAGGTATGAGCCACCATCGACAGCCTAACCTAAGTATTTATTAGGAGATTATAGGCGCTGGGCTTGGTGGCTCAGCCTGTAATCCCGAGCCTTTGGGAGGCCGAGGTGAGTGGATTGCCTGCGCCCGCGGGTTCAAGACCCGCCTGGGCAGGGAGACCTCTTCTCTACAATAAAATCAAGAAATCAGCCAGGCGTGGTAGCGCATGACTGTAATTCCGGCTACTTGGAAGGCTGAGGCGGAAGGATCGCCGGAGCCCAGCAGGTCGAGGCTGCGGTGGCCAGGAGCGGCCACTGCACTCCAGTCTGGGCGACAGAGTGAGACTCCAACTCAAAAAAAAAAAAAAAAAAAAAAAGAGATTATAGGCATATGTCCAATGTAGAAAGATGTTTCTATATCCAGGAGGCCTGACCACAGGAATATAGTATAGACCAAAATGCATCTCTCCAGATTCTGGCATCATTTATTAATTCTGAAAGGATTTAAAGAGAAAATTCATAGGGAGAAAACAGATAACCCCTAGGTACTTTACACAGTTCAGGCTGTCTGTTCATAAATTCTACAAATAATTATTAATACCTATCATAGAATAGGCTAAGCCTATATTATGCTGGGACAGGAAAGTGAACAGGATCAGACAGATACAGTCCCAGTTGTCATGTAGAATTCAGCTATTTATAGAATTCTATTCAGTGTGAAAAATCAGAGTTACTGCTTGTTTTTAACTTGGTAAGTTTATCTATTTTTTAGTAGAAAACAGTTTCTTGATATTAAGAATATCTCTGATCCCAGTGTCAAAGAACCTTAGAGGATAGTTTGCTAAACTAGGACTATCATGGCTCACTCAGATTCTTTTTGAACTTGGCTCCATTCATGAATGCCAGGTAACATTAATGGAGAATGAGATAAGGCCAAGTGTGGGAGAGTGCTGGTATTAGAACCAGTTTAGGTTCCAGCCCTCCCTGCCAAAGCTATAAATACAAATGACCAATTTAACAGCATGAAAAGACCACCTACAAGATCCATTCCTGGGATCTAATCAGTTGCTCTGCGCCTTCTTTCAATTACAGGATCCCTGCCATGTTTATGGGAACTTTTAACATGAGCATCACATTTTTGAAGGCCATATCGTTATGACCATGTTTGATCTGAGGGTGGAAAAGCAGGAGCTCACAAAATGCTTGTACAAGATTACTCTGAACTGAGCTGTAAACTAGAATCAACAAGAGCTTACTGTGGGGAAAAAAAAATAAGAAAAAAGGCTTTGGAGATTGTAACCCCCTAAAGTGGTGCTATTAAAATTACTTTCAATTCTGCTCAGAAAATGAAATTTGTTAGGAACATGTACCACAGTTTTGTCAAATAACACTATTTAAGGACATTTTGAGAAGGAAAGGATAATAAAGACTTAAGGACAAACACATCAGCTCCACTTGAATGTAGCAACAGGATATGATTTACAAAAGAAAAATTAAATCATCATGATTGTTCGAAGAACTGAATTGCTGCTTATGTAAAAATAATCCTGAGTCATAGCGCATGTGACTTCTCAGACATAAGGAACGCAGTTGCTTAAGACTTATGAGTGATAAGACCCTTGTAGAGAACTAGCTTTCTTGCCCAATACTCTGTATAAGCTGTATTATAGAAGAATAGAAGTATCCTTTCTCAATTATGGTTATTATATCATACCCCATGCTCGGATACTCTGATATTTCAGGAACATTCTCATTCTATACCCTTTCTTTGGGCTATCTCATTCATTCCTATGACTTAAACTACTACTGTCTAAAGTCTCACCCAGCTCTCTCCCATGAGGCCTGCGTCGCTACCTGTGTGTCTCATGTGTACATCAAAGTTAACGTGTCTGAAGTTTTCTTCACTGTCTTCCACCCCAAACCTAGCCTTGTTCACCAGTAATCCAGCCAGTTATCCAAGCAAGAAAAAAGAGTTATTACTTTCTCCTCTGTTTCATTTCAATCAATTATCTTGTCTTGTAACACCTAAACAACCTGTGACTATATACAACTATATCCCTTTCTTTCTTATTTTTACTGTCATTGCTTTTGCTCCAGTTGTTTACTAGTCTCTTACTCATTCAACTCTTTTTATATTCCTGGTAGTTATAATGTGTTTCTCAGCAGCAACAAAGAGAAGAGTGATCCCCTCTAAAATAAAAAAAATTGCACAAACCAAACCAACCCAATGTGATCATGTTACTCCTGTAGACACTACTTTTCAATATTATCTGCTGTCTATAAGACTAAGTTCAGATTCTTTAACAAGTCACATTGTGACTCATCTACTTTTTTGGTCTTGTGTTTTCCTAATATGGCCTGTGATGTAGCATACCAAGTCCCTTGCTGTGATGTAGCATTACCAACTCCCTTGCCATTCCCCAAACACATCCTGTCTTTCATTCTTCTGAGGCTTGCAAGGTTTTTTCTCCTCCTGGAATGCCCTTTGTAACCTGTCTGCTGAGAATTTCTAATCCTCAATTTCCTAATCTGTACAACAGGATGATAAAGGTTATCATGAAGACTAAGTCAAAAGGTGATCTGTGTTCTACCATATCTAGTATATAGACTCACTCAGTAAATATTAGCTATCATTATCAATGTCATCATTATCACCCTTGTTCCTTTTCAAGTCTGAACAAAAATATCTTCTTTGCTGAAAGTCTTCCCTGACATATCTAGAAGTGCTGGGTATTCCTCCTTTCTGGTCCTATATGCCTAGTTAAAGTATCATCTTATTTCACTACAAAATTGATGGACTTTTCACATTTTGGCATCTCTGACACTGGGGTACATGTTATAATCTACACATCATGGTTTAGTTGGCAGCACTTTTTCTTTCTTGGTAGTCCATGTAATAAGGTGCTTCTTAAAATGAATTACATATTAGATAAAATACTAAAGCTGTATGACAAATATTTATTGTCATAAATATTTGATTATCCAGGGTGAATAATGCATATTTGTGGTGGGTGGAAAATTCTACATTTTCTATGAATCAGTGAAGTATCTATATAAAAAGGAACCACAGTTTTTTTTTTTTTGAGTTGGAGTCTCACTCAGTTGCCCAGACTGGAGTGCAGTGGCCGCCCCTGGCCACCGCCTCGACCTGCTGGGCTCTGGCGATCCTGCCGCCTCAGCCTTCCGAGTAGCCGGAATTACAGGCATGCGCTACCACGCCCGGCTGATTTTTTTATTTATTGTAGAGAAGAGGCCTCACCAAGTTGCCCAGGTGCGTCTCGAACCCGCGGGTTCAGGCAATCCACTCACCTCAGCCTTCCAAAGGCGCGGGATTACACCGAGCCCGGCTAGGAACCACAATTTGAAACCCTAAATAACAGCCAGGAGATACTCCATTTGTATATACTGCAACGTGGCAAAGCCCCGGCCCCTAAATCATATTATACTGCTGTTAATTATAATGTATTTCTTACTAAAGACCATAACCATGTACTCTGGAACCACAGAGGTGTCGCCTGATGGAGTAGCATGCTGTCACCTTGTTACCTCTCTTGCTTAAGTGAAATGAGGGCCAAACCCAGAGTGAAAGAGGGCAGGTGGTTAGCTTGTGAAGCTCTGCACTTCAGTAATTCAGGACTCTAGCTGAGCCAGTAGAGCAATAATGTGAAGAGGAGTGTGAAGGAGTGTGCTGAGGAAGGTCTATGGACCATGTCTCTAGACTCGCACTTTCCAACAGAAATATAATGTCAACCGCAAGTACCATTTAATATTTTCTAGCAGACACACACTAAAAAGTAAAAAAACTCAAGTAATTTAATTAATATTAGTACACTTATGTTATTAATATATTTATAAATTTACTCCTAAATTAATATAATTTTTTATTCATCTAAACTAGTATGTCCCAAATATTACCGATTTACCAAGTAATTAATATAAAAAAATCACAGATTAAATGTTTTACATGTTTTTTATACTAAGTCTTCAAAAGCTGGTGTGTGTTTGACCCTTCTCAATTTGGATTAGTCACATTTCAGTTGTTCAACAGCCATTTGTGGCTAGCGCCTGTCACACTGGACAGCACAATTCTAGACTATTTTTTTGACCAACATTTCAACAGTAGACTTTTCAAAACACAATATTGAGAATGTTTAAGATTCCTACAATATTATATATTTTTATATTAAAAATTTTAATAGAATGGTGATGTTTCCTTCAAATTCTTTTTGTGCCTTGTTTTGGCTGATTTTGTTTTAACTATGATGTGATGCTGTTCCTAATATCCTTCTCCCTTCACTCTGTTGGTTAAAGGATAGCTGGTTGTATTCACTTATAAATCTTTTCTAAACCAGTCCTTGGGAGAGGATCAAGGAGTATAGGATTCATCTTAGTATTCCCAGGATCTATCACAGAACCTAGTACACAGCAGGCTCTGAATAAATATTTTTGAATACATATTAAAAGATGAACTCAGCTTGACAACAGTGTTTTCCACATGGGTTCCACATTGGAATTACCTGGGGAGTAAAACAATTTCTGATGTCTGGTCCCATCCCCAGAGATGCTGGTGATGGGTTTAAAGTTTGGCTGGGTACCAAGATTTTAAAAAATCTCCCCCACGTGATTCTAGTTTTCAGTAGAGTTGAAAACCACTTCTCTAGGGCTTATGACCACATCCTTGCTTTCCTGAAACAAGATCTAGTTTGCCTCAAGCCGATTCCCTTTCTCTGATAGAACGGAATTTTCTTGAGAGATCCAGTACAGAAGAGGCTACCACATAACCCCAAGTGGTGATTTGCAACTGCCTTTCCCAAGGCACCAAAGAAGAGTCTCAATGTTCTAAATCTATTTATATTTATCCTTTTTTAACAAAAAGAATAAAACTCACAATATAAGTGTTATAAGATGCTAGCTGGTTTGAAGAGGAAGGACAGCGAGCAGGCAGATAATGACATATACATTGTAGTATTTTCCAGACACGGAATAATTGCAATTAAAAATAAAAATGGAATCCAAGTACACATAAGCCTCATTTCAAGTTAATTCTACATATGTCAAAAATAGACACTATTAGCTGGGGGTCAGCAAAGGAATGTCTTTAATGTTTTTCTTTAGGCTGCTTGCGTTCTACTGACATGGCATAATTATAAAGCAATGTTTGCTTCGGTAAGTCTCATATAAAACCCACCTATTACAGTCACATAGTACATAAGTATTGGCATCATTGTTTGCCCCAAGATGATACTTTACGTGATGGTATTTCTTTTACCATATATGAGGTTCAGCAATGGACAAGAAAGAACTTTGACTTCTCTTGCTTGAATACAAACAATGGTCTCTGCACCAAGGGAACAGTTGGAATTGAGCTCCTCTGACTCACAGACTGAGAATGTCCCTGCCAATTCTTAAGGTGGTTTGGCCATACTTTATGGATTCACCCTGCTTAACACTCTTTTATTGATGGTGTGGTATCATGTGGCTTTATTCAAAAATAAAACCAACATGTTGAGACAGCTCCAAAGCTTCCTACATGCATTTCCTCTGGCTTTCTAGCAAAGGAAAAAAAAAAAAAAAGCTCCTTCCAATTGTTCCACACGTATTTTTGAGAAATTAGAATAGGAAATATCTAAAAGGCATTAAACTTTCATGTTCACTAACCCTGGTCAAAATTGTGAAGGAAGAAACAGAATTTGTTAAGATTTCTAAGGAAGTGCTGGGTCTTATGCATATCACCTCCATTTACTAACCCCAGAGGGCTGGTGAGTGCCAAGTGATTGGATGTGTGACACCCACTTGTCCCTAATTTTACTATCCGAAAAGGAATGGAAAAGACAACATAAGTTTCCAAGTTGTAACACTCATATAACCAGGAAAATAATCCCCATCCATCTGTCCAGGCTGACCCCAAATGTGAAATGCTTGACAACATAAGCCTCGCATGTATGTTTGTCAGAATGTGTTCTAAGGATCCCTTGAGTTCCAAGAAGAGAAAAAAAAGTTTGTTTTCAAAAAGTTTACAGAAACACGAGTAACATTAAAGGATTTAAAATACTAAAACAAACTTCAAAGGTGATATAAAAGCTACAGGACAACGCCGTCTACATTGAGTATATCACCACCATTGCATGATGGACCAACTAACGGAATCACTGGAGCTGTCTGTGGTCAGCCAGCATGCAAGGGCCACTGGGCCTCAGAGAAACCTCTGTGGAATGAAGGGTGTTTCAGAACCTTGTGTAGGTGTAGCTGATAATGACTCCTACCTTTCTGGAAGAACTCCTCTAGTCTGTCCTTGAACGGCTGTAAGTACTCCTTTGGGGACTCCTTGCACACCACCATCATCTGTTTCTCACTTGCTGTGAAGAGAAGTTTAGAATTAGACTTACTCAAGAACACATATTTGCTGAGTTCCTGCTACGGGTCAAGGCCCGTGCTGTGCACTTAGGGATCAATTGTGCAGACACCTGGTCAATCACTGTTTACGTCCACATTTCAAGGGGGAAAAAAACCAAAAAATAGACGTAACAACAAAACAACAAAGCTAATTAGTTCATGCTACACCTCTCTTCAGGAACAGGGAGATGTACAATCCTTCCATTTTCCTTCTAGAGATTCAGAAAAATATCTCACCTGGGAGAGGTAATTCTGCTTTTGGTGTCCGAAAAATAAAGAGAGGCAAAGAATGACTTGAAGATCAGTCCCACGGAATTAAGGTCCCTGACCCTCTTTGAGGTCATACTCTAAAATTAGAGATTGAAAAAGATTTTGCAGAAATTTCCAGAAATCCACGTTGTCTGGATTCAAATGGGAGATTTCCCAGGATGACACACACATCCCAGCATGAGAACTAAGCCCACGTTAAAAAAAAAAAAAATTATAATTTCTCTACTACTATCAGATTTCCCTGTATCACCTTCCTAGTAGGTAGACCTGTGATGGTATTGTACCCAACTTTTAAAGATGTGGGGCACAATTCAGGATTAGGTATACAAGTGGTCATCATACAGGTAAAGTTTGGGTCTCCCTTTGATCCCTACTTTGCCAGGTTTGAGATCAGGTATTCTTATTAATGTTACAGGCACCGCCCCCACGCCCCCCCGCCTCCCCGCCCGGCAGTTTCTGGCTACTGCCAATCCATTTCTTTCTTTTTTTTTGAGTTGGAGTCTCACTCTGTCGTCCAGACTGAAGTACAGTGGCCGCTACTGGCCACCGCAGCCTCGACCTGCTGGGCTCCGGCAATCCTTCCGCCTCAGCCTTCCAAGTAGCTGGCACTACAGGCACGCGCTACCACGCCCAGCTAATTTTTGATTTATTGTAGAGATGAGATACCGCCAAGTTGCCCAGGTGGGTCTCGAACCCATGGGCTCACCTCAGCACCCCAGAGCTCTGGGATTACAGGCTGAGCCACTGAGCTCAGCGCCAATCCATTTCTTATAGAACTATGGTAAATGTTCAGGGTCCGTTTATAAGTGAGAACATGTGGTACTCAGTTCTTTGTTTCTGTGATAAATCACTGAGTATTATAGACTCAAAATCCATCCAAGTTGCTGTGAGGTCCATAATTTTGGTCTTCTTTATAGCACTGGATTTTCACCATAAAGTTATACCACCAGGTTCAAAAAATAGAGAAATGTATACTACAGACCTTGGAGGAATTTATAAATACAAGAAGAAGAGGTTGGGAGAAGAGGGTTGAGAGGAGGGTCTTTATTTACATCGGGAAATTCCTATCCAATAATTTGATGTTTTCAAAACTAGCAACCCAAAATGTTTACTCCCGGCAAATAAATAAGCATGTTAGCACCGAAACAAAGACAATGCAAAAGAGGCCACTAAAGTGTCCTCTGAAATTCGTTATTTAATGCTTTTCATTTGCAATATTGCCAGCTAGGTTGCTGAAGTCCTAGACAGCTCTGGAGGACTATGAAACTGTGCTGAAGATGAGGCATCATTTGAGTAAATGCTTTGTCATTTTCGGAGTCAGGGTTAGAATTACCTACATTCTCAGAGGTATGCAAGGATTCATCATGAGACAGGGATGCTAGATCACAGGACAGGAGTACCTAAATTCAGGCTCTGTCTATTGCCATTATTTCTTTCTAAGAGTTTTTAAGAGAGCTTATCTTATAGCTATATCTACTTATTAGTTATTTTGACAAACATTCCAATGCTGTCTTGGAAAACCTTTCTGTTGGAATGCAAAGACTAATTTTTTAAAAAATAACCTACCTTATTGAAGAACTACAAATCCTACCTTGAGACAAATAGGAAACAAATTCCTTAAAACTAGCCAAACTAGCCGGGCTCAGTAGCTCAGCCTGTAATCCTGTGCCTTTGGGAGGCTGAGGTGAGTGGATTGCCTGAGCCCGTGGGTTCGAGACCCGCCTGAGACCTCATCTCTACAATAAATCAAAAAATCAGCCGGGCGTAGTAGCGCATGCCTGAAATTCCGGCTACTCGGAAGGCTGAGGCGGAAGGACTGCCGGAGCCCAGCAGGTCGAGGCTGCGGTGGCCGGGAGCGGCCACTGCACTCCAGTCTGGGCGACAGAATGAGACTCCAACTCAAAAAAACAAAAAACAAAAAACAAAAAAACAAAACTAGCCAAACTGCCATTTCAAACATTCTTTTTTCAAAATTTTACCTTTCCTTGTAAGCTTATTTTTCATTACAATAATTATATCGTATAAAAATTTGTAATTTCTCTACTACTATCAGATTTCTTTTTATCTCCTTCCCAGTAGATAGACCTGTGATGGTGTGTTCTTGCCACCACTATTCTCTTCTCAAAATAAGGTGCTTTGGGCAACAGTGGTGAGTGAGAGGGAGTAGACAGAACTGGGATATACTCTGGTGGAACAAATATGTCTTGCTGAAGCAGTCCATGTGGGGCCTGAGGTAGAAGGAAGAGTAAGGGATGGGAAATGGGCAGCTGGAAGCTTTACCACTGAGATGGAGAATGGTGAGGAGAGTATCTTGCCTGGTTCTTCTTAGTTTGTTTTTAAGAGGGAGAGGAGAGCAAGGATTAACTTTGAAGCTTGTAAGTTTGCTTTTGTCTATATAAATTATAAGACAATCTCTATTCTTTGCAAACAAAGGAGACAGGGTACAAAGAAGATAAAACTATTAAAGGGTTCTTGTGCTAATTCAATTCAATTCAAACTTCAGAGCCATTCTATTATGGCACATTTAAGCTCTATTTCCCACATATTTTTGACCAACCAAAGTAAAACTATTCAGTGTTTCCTAATTATATCAGCCAACATGCCCAGCCTCACGTATTCAATTATGTGGTTCTCTGCTCTCACCCCACCCATACTTTCTGCTATATCTGACAAAGTTCTGTTCACCCTAAAAAGTTTCTCTGAGACACCACCATTACCATAAAGCCTTTTTCGATCCAAAGTTTATGCATCCTTCAAACATCTCTATTACCTTTTGTATAATGCTAATGTTTTTCCTTTAATTATATTTATGTGCTAATATCAATCCCTGAGAAATCATTATGCAAGGTTCATTTAGTTGTCCCCAAACTTCTCTAAAGCACTTCATGCATCTGGCTAAGGCATTAGGTTTCCTCAACTTAACTAGATTCGTATGTGGAGGAAAGTCTAAATAAAATTAGTAACGTTGACCCAGACCCTGAGTGGGCTTTTCAGGGATGCAGTGTGACCTTCTTGTCTCTTCCTTTTTCCCTCCCCTTCCAGGCAAGGTACACAAAGGGGTCACAGTCTCTGTACTCCCCAAATACTGTGAGGTGTCCCAAGATGATCTGAAAGGGTTGTGTATTTTGAAGACCCCCAGAAATGCCTATCATTTGGGTAGTTTTGGAGGTAGGCCAAGAAACAGGAGATTGGTCAGATACATTCTGAAGGACATCTGCTTTAAAAAAATCAGCATTTCTCGGCCGGGCTCCGTGGCTCAGCCTGTAATCCCACGCTTTGGGAGGCCGAGGTGAGTGGACTGCCTGAGCCCGTGGGTTCGAGACTCGCCTGCGCGACTTGGAGAGACCTCATCTCTACAATAAATCAAAAATTAGCCAGGCGTAGTAGCGCACACCTGTAGCTCCAGCTACTTGGAAGGCTGAGGCGGAAGGACTGCTGGAGCCCAGCAGGTCGAGGCTGCGGTGGCTGGGAACGTGCCACTGCACTCCATTCTGGGTGACAGAGTGAGACTCTGACTCAAAAAAAAAAAATCAGCATTTCTCAATGAACATTCATGGCCACATATACTTTCTGATGATTTCCAGTTATGATTCTGAGAATACATTTAGCCACAGTTAAAAGAAATCTAGAATTTTTCACAACATAAATTGAGAAGAGTCCTTTAAGTTTTTTCATTAATACCCCACTATAGTCAAATTCCAATAATTTCATTTATATAGAATTATTTTTCATGAACACAAATAATATAGGATGAGGCATGCCTGCAGTTGTACAATAGAATATCACTGAAGTCATGGTAGTAATTCCTTCAGGGTTACTTCTCCTTAGCAAAAGCAAAAGGCAGAGCTTATTTCTCCAGTTACAAAAGCAAAACGTTCACTTTTGCCTGAATTAACAGGATTGATCTTTGCAGCTTTCCCTTTGTGCTGAATGTGGTGACAGAGCCCATGGGGTGCCCATCAGACTGCTCAAATTTTATGAGGCCATATCATGGGATGGTAAAGAGCTTGTGCCTGAATGAAGACCCACTGAAGCTCAGATGGGCTGTGGCTTATTTTTCTCATCTGCAAAATGCTCCCCCCACTCAAGGCATAATGCACGAATTAAATGAGATAATGCATATACGGGAGTATGTGGAATGCCTAGCGCTAGCAAGCAGGCTCATAAAGATTATTTGTTATTTTTATGATTTGGTAAAATTGGTTGGGGAAACATGTCAAAGTCAGAACAGTGAGACAGTCATGGCTGACTTATTCGCTACAGATGCTAGGCACTGTATTTATGGAAATATGCCACAGTGCAAATCTCCTGTTTGGAACACAGGGATAATGATTTTCATTCCCTTGCTGAAGTTCCACCACCCATTGCGAGAATTCACTGAAGAATGCAGGCAAACTCCTGAGGAAAGATGAAGCAAAATGGGAAACAATCCCCCTCAGCCTCTGAGCCTCAGGGTTTTGAAATTAGAAACTGAAACCAGTACAAATGAGAGCAGAGTCACTGCTGTGCTCCTAGGTCTTCTCTTCACCCCCAAGGGCTGGGACTCCCACGTGGCCTGTTAGAATTAAACTTCTCCAAACGATCAAAGAAGAGGGCTGCCCTCTGAATGTCCCCCACAGCACACGTTCCGGTGGCCAGGCAGCTTGCCCACTCCAATTTATTAACTTGGCTTATCCGAGATGCTTCCTAGCAGACAAATGGGAGACCTGAAGACTAATTAATGATGACACTGGAGACTGGCAGTGCACAAAGGAGAGAGGTCACGGACAAATCCACAAATGTTGTTTATTGTCCAACCAGAAGACTCGTATACAATTTTGCGAGACCACCAAGGTTGCCTCAGACACGAGCTGTGCCAGGAGTTCCAGTGTTAAAAGCCAAAGCTACCCCAGGTTATTTCTTTCAATTTTTTTTTCTCCAGAAAATTGTTGGCAATTAAAAATGTATTAATTCCTAAGAAGTGATCATTGTGAGAGGGAAAGCAAATATTAAAAACCAACACATAATGAAATAATAGAGACTCAATTGAAACTATACGTATGTACAGGTTGAACACTTGTGAAGCATTTTAGTGGGTGGAAAGATATGGTCTTAAATGTTTTAAGATTCAGATATTAAGCTGTTGAGGTCATAGATGGTTATCTTTTTTTGCTTTTGACCCCTAAGACAAGGGAACAAAACTTATTGAATCACATAAAAAGCATGGGTAGGTTAACATACAGAGACAAAACCTAGATATAATTAATCAAAATCAAATACATGTTTAATTGCCTGAACAGGTCAAATGTACATGGCAATTGTCAAGAAAATATGGAGCGTGTTTCTTTCCCTAAGAGTTGAAGGACCGATGGGCTTAGTTAAGTCTGAAAACATTTTTGTTTTTGTTTTTGTTTTTTTTGAGTTGGAGTCTCACTCTGTTGCCCAGACTGGAGTGCAGTGGCCGCTCCCGGCCACCGCAGCCTCGACCTGCTGGGCTCCGGCGATCCTTCCGCCTCAGCCTTCCGAGTAGCCGGAACTACAGGCGTGCGCTACCACGCCCAGCTGATTTTTTGATTTATTGTAGAGATGAGGTCTCGCTGCCCAGGCGGGTCTCGAACCCGAGGGCTCAGGCAATCCGCTCACCTCAGCCTCCCAAAGGCGCGGGATTACAGGCTGAGCCACCGAGCCCGACCCAGAAAACATTTTTAAAGGAAATAATTATCTAGGCTCTCTGTTTTTCTAATCCGGAATTCTCTCTTCTCTCCTCTCTGCTTACCTAATTTCTACCCCACAGTGCCATGGTCTTGTGCCAGTTCTACCTCTTCCTCATTTTTATAAGAGTTATTCCCTTTCCACAAACTCCATGCTCAAAAGACCACAACAGAATATTATTGCAACAATCTACAGAACTTTTTTTGACTAAAGCAAATTTTTGTGTGGTATCAATGGAACTTTGGTGAAGGATGCAAATCAGAGTCAGATTATATAAAGGACCCACAGAATGCTAAGTTAAGGAGTTTACGATAAAGGAACTCATTTAATAAATATATTATTTCAACAAACATCTCCTGAGCGCCTACTATGTGCCATGAATAATACCAGGAACTAGAAAAAAAACAGACTAGAATCTCTGCTCTCAGACATTATAGTGAATGGCTCAAAACCAAAAATGTCTTAGTGGATATGGCATATAGTATTTATAGTTTCTACTAATTTGAACCATAGGCAAGCATATGAGTTACTTCCTTTGATAATGATATAATCTACTACTCTAGTCTCTTTAGTAAGAATAGGACAGTATAGTGTTCTTCTTAGTGCTTTTTATACAATATCAAATAGTGTTGTGGGAGCCAAAAAGAGTGAGTGCCCATATAGCTTTCTGCCCCCAAATACGCTTTTATAAAACAGACTTTAAAACAAATTTGGAACTCAAAATCCTAATATAAGCATAACCTATGCATTTTTTTTCATGGTATCGGCCTTAAACTGAATGATTAGGAAAATACATAAAATGCAATGTAATAAAATATTAAAATAAAAACAACATTATTTTATTTTGGCTAGCAGCAACCTGGGAATTTCTAGGAAAGGGGAAAGTCATAATTGAAATTAGTAAAATAATAGAAATTGTTTTCATTTGCTTATTAAAGGTTGGCACAATTAAGAAGGTACTATTTTGTGGCTATCTTCAGTATAAACTTTTTTTTTAAAGTCATATAGAAAAGGCCACATAAAGGAAGATTTCAAGTTGATTTAAGTAAAAAACAAAAGACAGAAGTTTGGAATAAAAAGTGCATATTTCATGTTCTTGAGCTCTGATGCTGAGTAGCAGGGGCATTTTAAATCTGGCATGGTAAAGAGTACTGAATGGTGTTATTGGAAACCACAGGGTGGGAATGGGTAGAAACAGGAAAAGAGAAAATCTAGGAGAGACTTATACAGATTATATTTTGAATGGGAACTGCTAAACCCATTTTTTGTTACATAGTCCTTCACAGCTCAAATTTCTGAGCTCAAATCAGACAGTTGTGCATTAATGACCCATGTGGAGACAACCTACATGTAACCAAAGGTGTTTTCTTTCTAAAACCTTGGTTTGGGGATTCAGCTGATATCATATCCAAATTATCCCTCCTGATGACTCTATACATTCAAAGGCAAAAATCATTATTTAATATGGTAAAAACCAAACAAAACAAAACTTGAATGAGCAACTGGGTATTAAGAGCCAAAACACAACTTAGATACATGGTACCTGGGTCAGAATATTATCTCAAGATTAAATAAATATACAAATAGACTTATACATATAAGTGCCTCTTTAAGACATTACCTATATAGTGTCTATGCCTACAAGCTAAGTAGAATATTATGCTAAGTAAACAGAGCTTTGGTATATTCCAAGAAGTGGAAACAACCAACCCCAACGTCCATCTACCAACTGATAAATGGATAAATAAAATGTACTTTATACAAGGGGTGGAATATTACTTGATCATTAAAAGGAATAAACTATTGACATATACTGAATGTACCTGAATGAATCTTGAATCTATTATGCTAAGTGAGAGAAACAATCACAAAGGACTACATATTGTATAATCCTGGTTATAGGAAGTATCTCCAAATCTACAAAGTAGATTTGTGGTGACCTAGGGTCAGGAGAGGAAGAGTAAGGAATAGAGGGATGATGGCTAAGTACAAACTCTTTTCTAAAATTGACTGTGTCAATGATTCCACAATCTTATGAGTATACCAAAAGTCATAGAATTGTATACTTTAAATGGGTGAGTTATGCAGAATGTGATTTTATCTCAATAAAACTGTCTAAAGAAAAGCTAATTAGAAATTCAGACTTAAACTGGAACTATAATGAATAGAAAAATGCCCCATTTATACTTCTTTTATATAAGTATTTTAAAAAATCTTAGGTGCAACTAAGTCTGCATTATAATAGCTATAATATTTACCATGCTATGGATCAAAAGTGGGAAATGTATTTGGAATGCATATTTACTTGAGAAATTAAACATATTAGTCAACTTCAAAAGGGAGCAATAAATTTCATCAATATAAAAGGCCTACTTAAAAAAAAAATTGAACTTAAAAGAGACATACAAGCAAAGCATTTAAATGAAAAGTGTGTTAACTTATAAAAAATTAAAACAAGAACTTTGGTATATTCTTGTGTTATATAGCTATGTATATGAGTATATTTATACATACATGTTTACACATATTCAACAATTAATGTATTAGAAAAATTTCCCTTTTGAAGTACTCATGATCTAAAGATGCATTTATGTATTCTTAGTTTTTCCTATACTTTTACTGGTAAGTAAAATTATTTAATATCTCTTGACATGTAGTTTCTTGATACATAAAATCTTATGAGGACTAAATAAATATACAAGAAAAAACATTGTATACTAAACAGTAAAATGCTACTCAAAGTATTCTTTGTCCTTCTAGATAATATATTGTATATGGCTTTACTTTTTTAGTTTCCAAGAAGAGCTAGAAAATAACAACAACCCCACAAATTCTTCGAATAACTGACATTCCTAATATTTATGTGTTTAATAAACAAATCATTATATTATAAATAGGCTAATCCTTTTCACGGTCCAACCATCTTTTAAAAATTGCAATACTCCCTTTTTCTATTTCTTATTCCCTGACCCACAGACATTTACTTCATCCTCATTATGACACTGAAAAACACTTTAAAGTCACAAATTGACTGGTCGTTGTCCTTTTTTTATATTTCCTTTTAGTTGACTGTCCAACAGGAATCTACTCTGTTGACTACTTCTCCTTTCTTGAAATACTTTGTCCCTTAGCTTCTATGTCCCCATTCTGAGCTTTCCTCCTACCTCTGCCTGCTCTGTCTCTTGTTAAAGTTCTCTAGGGTTTGGCACAAGGTTTCTTCTTGTCCTGTGCTGTGCTCTCTCTAGACAATGTCATCCAGGTAAGCATTTCATCCCTAGATGTGATTCCTAAGTTTACAAGCCTAGCCTGTAGTTAAACCTCCTAAAGACTGCTTGAATACATTGTCCCCACCAGCCTGCTATAGTACCTCCTTAATTATCCTTCCCACATTCACTCTTGCCTCCTTCTGGTTTGTTCTCCATACTGGAGTCAAAGTGACCTTTACAAAATATGATGATGCCAGTCCCCTGCTTAAACCCGTCAGTGGCCTCCAATATCTTTAGAAGTTGTCCCCAATCCCCCAAGCTGGCTTACAAGGCCCCACATGTGTTGGCTCCTTCCTGCCTCCCCAGACTCACTCTCCCAGCCACACTGGCCCTCCTCTCAGTTCCTCAAACATGCCCACTTCCCCCCCACCATCAGAGTGTTCTTTTTTTTTTTGAGTTGCAGTCTCACTCTGTCGCCCAGACTGGAGTACAGTGGCCGCTCCCGGCCACCGCAGCCTCGACCTGCTGGGTTCCGCGATCCTTCTGCTTCAGCCTTCCAAGTAGCTGGAATTACAGGCATGCGCTACCACGCCCAGCTGATTTTTTAATTTATTGTAGAGATGAGGTCTTGCTGCCCAGGCGGGTCTCGAACCCACGGGCTCTGGCAATCCACTCACCTCAGCTTCCCAAAGTCGTGGGATTACAGGCAGGGTGTGCTTATGCCATGACATTCTTCCATACTTCCCAGTAACCAGGGCCTAACTTGTGGTAGTCACCATTTTGACCCCAGTTCAAAAGTCTCATCAGGATTTCTTTTTAACCTTCCAATTATAGCACTGCATAGCTTTCGGCTTTTCATGATTGATTGTCTCCCTCATAAAGCAGTAACAGTATATTGTGCTTACTGTTATATCCCCAGCATCTACAGTAATGACAAGACCATACTCAATAAGTATTTGCTAAATAGATGAGTAAACTACCAGATTAAGGGAGAAAAACTTATACACATGCAGAACTGATATTAGCATCCTGATAGAATTTGGCTTTAGTATATGTACAATCATGTGCCATATTAACAATGTTTCAGACAACCAAGGACCACATATTAGACAGTGGTGCCATTAAATTGCAATGGGGCTGAAAAATTCCTATTACCTGGCAATGTTGCTGCTTCTGTAACACTGTGGTGCAAGGCATTACCTCTTCTATGACACACAAATACTTACTACTGTGTTACAATTGCCTACGGTATTCAGTACAGGCAAACGCTAGACAGGTCCATGGCCTAGGAGCAAGAGGCTTTACTGTTTAGCCAAGGTATGCAGCAGGCTATGTCATCTAGGTTTGTATAAGTATACTCTGTGATGTTCATACAACTATGAAATCACTTAATGATGCATTTCTCAGAAGGTATCTGAAAGGGTAAAGTGAGGCAAGGGGAGTGGCATGGTACCTCCTTTCAGGATCCCAGTTGTTAAGTGATGCATGCTTATATGTGTGTATGTGTCCACACAAACACATATATGCATACACAGATACATGAAAAATATATCTCTTCATACATATATACATATAATACATGGAGACAGATGCAGGGGCTGGGGAAAACACAAGTAGACTGAATACCATGCCATTTTCTCTCACAGTCATTCATTCAGATATGAGATACACATTTAAAAAAAAAAATCTCAAAAGCTAGATTAAAAATTCTCAGAAAGGGAACAGTCATTGCTAGAAATAAAAATCTTTGATAAATTCTTGGAGGCAAGAAACGTACCATCCTCAGATGAGGGTTTCACAAGGTGTAATCTACTATTCTACCTTTAGGGAAACGGGAGGCTGTCCTGTCTTTTCTAACAGAGGAAGAAGACTGTCTGTAGGGGAGAAAACCTGCATGACCCCAGATACCTCCCAGGTTACACGCTGAGGTGAGTGGTAAGAAGGCACCAGACCAGTCTCATTAGGGGAAGTGCCACAGATGTAGGAGGCCTGCAATCTTATTTAAAGTGGTCAAGCCGGGCTCGGTGGCTCAGCCTGTAATCCCGCGCCTTGGGAAGGCTGAGGTGAGTGGATTGCCTGAGCCCGCGGGTTCGAGACCCGCCTGGGCAGCGAGACCTCATCTCTACAATGAATCAAAAAATCAGCCGGGCGTGGTAGCGCATGCCTGTAATTCCGGCTACTCGGAAGGCTGAGGCAGAAGGATCGCCGGAGCCCAGCAGGTCGAGGCTGCGGTGGCCGGGAGTGGCCACTGCACTCCAGTCTAGGCGACAGAGTGAGACTCCAACTCAAAAAAAAAAAAAAAAAAAAAAAAAAGGTGGTCAAGAGAAGTCTCATTATGAAGATATTTGACTAAAAATTTACTTAGAGTAAGAGAGGGAGTCATGAGCAAGTTTGAGAGGGAAAATCAATAGGACATGTTAAGTTTGAGCTACCGATTAGGCACTCATGTTGTATATAAAAGTCTTCAGTTCAGGACTCACAGCTGGAATAGAAATACACGCCAGGAAGTCATTGGCATAAAACTGGTATTTAAAGTCATGGCAAAAGATGAACTGCCATGGAGAGAATGTAGCCAAAGAAGAGAAGGGTTACAGGACAAACCCTGGGGCATGCAAGCTGTGGAAGAGGGGCTAACACTGAATGGAGAATGAGCTGGTAAGAAGAAAGGTAGGAGTGTGGATTTACATGACCTGCGAGGAAAACAGTATTGTAAGAAAGAAAGAGATCAGTCCTGCAAGGTCAAGTAAGATGAAGTCAGAGAAGTAGCACTCATTTCAGCTACACAAAGGTTGCCGGTGATCTCAAAAGCAGTTCCCGGGAAACAGGAGGTAGAAAGGTAAAGCCAACTTGGAGAGGGGCAGGGTAAGTGGAGAAAAACTCTGTAGCTACTTTAAGAAGTCAAGATAGTGAAAGAGTAGCAAATTGGGGAAGTTGTTAGAGTTAAGCCTAAATGCACTAGTTCTCCCAGATGAGTGCTAAAGGTCAAATGAGGCCACGGAAGAGGGTTGTTTTCTTGGTGACTTTAAAATTGAATTAGTTCTTATTTGCCTGGGATGTTTTAGATGCTGTTTCCTTTGATGGTAGTAGGACTCCTTAGAAAGATTCTTCTTTTAATCCTTCAAGAAAACTCCCAAAGCCCTCATCTTACAAAAATCATTCCATACAAGAAGATATTTTCTCGGGCTACTTTGATCAAGTGCAGAAGATGCATAGCCCTTTAGAGAGTGGGTGCCTCTTTCCCCAGAGGAATGTTGTGTAAAAATAAACCCACCAGGAAGCTTGAGCCCAGGGAAATCCCATGATTTCTAATTCACTCCACCGAGGGAGGCTGCCCAAGATCAAATTCACCTTAATGTCCCATGATTGGGAGTGGGTATTCTCCATGAAAAAATTTAAGCAGAAGTGACAGGGCCAAGTGAGGACATGCCAGCATGCTTTAGGACTTTTGGAAAGACTTGCAAAGCTGGGCCACTGACTACAGCCTTTGCACGGAATTGTCTAAAGCACAATTCAAAGGTCCCTCCTACCAAACGTCACAGCTGAGTCAGAATTTCCACTGTGATGATTATGTGGTTATGGACACAGCCTTGGTCTGCGAGACATTAGCATGAAAAATATTCATTAATCACCTACCCATGACTAGGCCTAAATATAGATGGATTGGGCATGATTTGATTTATAGGGTGTTAAGCGATCTAACCATTTATTCAAAAATATCCCTTCCATTGGTCCCCACAAAAATCGCCACTATTAGAAGTCTTCCCTTGAACTAAAAATGGTATCTCCAGAAATCCCATTAGAAACACGCGCCACAAACACACACACCCACCCACCCACACACACACACACGAGCTGAAAAAGAATTTATTAACACTTTGTCATAAATTTATTTCTAAAATTAGTTTAGGAAGGTAAAGGATTTCCGGCAATACATAGAAAAGTTGTGTAAAAATGGAATAAATGATCTCTAGGTAGACTGTGTGGTAGAGATCTTAGGCAGGTCACCAAGCATAAAGATCCTGGGCACCTGGAGGGGAAAGGGACTCATCTTGCGAGGGAGATCAGTATTATGAAGATAACATGTCCACATAAAGAAACTTAAAAAACAACAACAACAACAACAACAAACAGCAGAAAAGAAATCAGGCAGGGCACACTGGCTCACGTCTATAATCCCAGCACTTTGCGAGGTAGAGGCCGAAGGATCACCCGAGACGAGGTGTTGAAGACCAGCCTGGGCAATGTGGTGAGACACACCCCCCCCCTACAAAGTTTTAATTAAAATTTGCTGGGGGTGGTGGCAAGTACCTGTAGCTATTCAGGTGGCTGAGGTGGGAGGGTCCCTTGAGCCCAGGAGTTCAAGGCAGCGGTGAGCTATGATGGTGAAACTGCACTCCAGCTGGGGTGACAGAGTGAGTCCAGAACACAGCCACCATTTAAGACTTTGGCACCTTCTTTTTTAGTGTCTGGGTCTCTGCATCATACCCTTTGCCCCTCCATAATTTTATAGAGGTTGGCTTTACATGTCATTTTTATATACTTACATTTAATAAAGATTTTTTTTATACCTTGAGTCTATTAACATATCACACACTCTTTCTCATATTATGTCACAAACTCCACAAGTGTGTTTAACAGTCATATAAAATTTCATCGAGTGGATATCCCATGGTTCACTTAATTCTCCTGCAGTTGGATAGTAAAGTCCTTTCTACTTTATTGGTGAGTCAGGCTCTGAGTCACATCTGTGTCCACACAAACTTATTCTAACTTTAGGGTTCCTTCTTTAGGACAGACACAAGAAGTGAACTTGCACGTAAAAAAGAAAAAAACCTTTTTAGAGTTCTCAATACACAGTGACCAAACTGCTTTTGGCACAAAAAGGGTTATACCAAAATGGGAGAGAAGAAGAGAAGAGACTTTGGAAAAAACAACAACAACGAAAACGGTCTTCTGTCCCACTTGGCAGAGGTGGTTGGCTTCATAAAAGCTAGAACTGCTCCTGCCACTGTCATACAAGGGCTATGCTCATTGCATTTGAAGTGCAAAACTCTGGAATGGAAAACAGTGAGATGACCATGCATTCACTGAAGTAATTTACTCAAATACAGACAATAACTGGCGATAGATAAAAGCTGATACAAAATTATCCATGATTAACCACAGCAGAAAACTAGATTTGAGGCCTGTGCATGAAAGCAGCTTTTTCTTTTGTCCTTAATGTCACTTTTAATTTACATGTAAACTATACGCTTGTCAATGCCAGCAGAGTATTGAATTTGGGGGAAATGCCTACAGCAAATTTACATAAAACACTCAGATTTTGAAATACATATTTATATAGTTACAAGCACACATAATTTTAAAAGCTCAGAGCTGCCAATCAACAATATCAAGTAATGATCTGGTCACATGATTACAATTCAAGCCATTTGCGAAGAATAGATAGAACCTGTGCTTTGGAGCAACCCACTAAATCCTACTTCAAAAGCATACATGTATCATGAGTGCAAGTCAGTGGGTAAAAACCGTAAGGTTGTTGATGGAATCAGAAAAGGAAGAGCGATGTTCAGAGGGGTAGGATTCCTCATTCTCAGAGATAGAAATTATACCAGAGATCAAGTAATACATCTTACCCATTGCTCAAATCAGGAACATAGTTTTCTTTTTTTTTTGAGTTGGAGTCTCACACTGTCACCCAGACTGGAGTGCAGTGGCCGCTCTCGGCCACTGCAGCCTCGACCTGCTGGGCTCCGGCGATCCTTCCGCCTCAGCCTTCCAAGTAGCTGGAACTATGGGCACGTGCTACCACACCCAGCTAATTTTTGATCTTATTGTAGAAATAAGGTCTCACCAAGTTGCCCAGGCGGGTCTCGAGCCCGCGGGCTCAGTCAATTCACTCACCTCAGCCTCCCAAAGTGCTGGGATTACAGGCTGAGCCACCAAGCCCGGCTAGGAAAATAGTCTTCTTGTAGGAATGCTTAAAGAGTAAATACTGCCTCTGGAGCCCAATGTTTGTGGTGATTTTTACTAGAATTAAGTGATTGATGTGCCTCACACATACAAATCTTGAAGGCAAAAGCCTTGCCTCTTAATGATTCAAGGAAATCAGTAAGAGGAAGAGGCAGCAATGCTGACTTTGGGTCTATTTCCCTTCCAGCAGTGCAACAGCTGGCTGCAAAGGGGCCAGTGATTAAGATACATAAGCCTATTAGCAAAAAGCAACCTGCTCCCACATTGCTCATCTAGGACAGCTGCAAGCCTTCCACGCTTTCTCTGACCTCTAAGCCCATGTTCCCACTTCAGCCCTTACTGGTTAGTCACATTAACTGTAATTTTCTACTCTGGAAAGTGTTTACATCTAAATAAACCACAATGAAATAAAGGAGAAAATATGGAACGGCATTAAGAGAATAGAGAAAAGGATGGAAAGTTATTTTAAAAATACACAACCCCTAATCTGGTGGATGAATTCTCGTATCTAGTCTTGGCTACGGGAATCACTGGCAAAGCACGAAGCTGGCAACCTCTGCTAATCAGTTTGCCACTGTCTTCAGATTTAATGCAGTATTTGGCTCAGACATTTTTAAAAAATCCCCTATTCCAGCTAAAATATTTACACAGACCTATGTGTCTCACTTAATGCCTGTTAAGCAATCGTCGTTTAAAACTCTACAGACACTTGTAAATCTGTCGGGAGAATTGTGACCTATAAACAAGATTTCATATAAAGAAGGCTGCATTGTCAATTCTGAGGGAGTAGGGATTTCTTAGGATGTGTCTGAAAATAAAGTTGAAGATCAGAAATAGTTGAGAGTGGGTAACAAAGTGGCCAATAGTCTCGCTTGTTGGATGCTGTGAGTGGTATTAACGGGAAGCCTCCAGACACTGACCTCAGCTATTTAAAACTGTGCTCTCCTGTAAACCTGTCAATTATCCTACCTCTCTCTTGAGTTATGGCACAGGGAGAGTTACTGGTTCGGCAGTCCCTGGTAGTCTGTATCCTAGGACAGGGTCTTCAGGTTAGAGAAGATGAGCTGCAGAAGCCCTTAACTGAAGGCTGTTACATGGTAGCACACAATGTGAGTGTGCACACATATATTAGGAAGGATGGGGAACCATTAACAAAGAGAAGTTCTGAGCAGGGCTGATGTTGAGAATAGCAAGACAGCTGAAATGACAAATAAATAGCATCCCCGGAGAGAGGCTAGGTATCATAGATTCTGAAATGCCTTTTAAGCTTATCTCTAACATCTCCAGTGCTGATGTTTAATGAGACTAGGTGATAAAATTTAACAGCAAGGGAGGCCTGTCCAAGGTACCCCCTGCTGGCCTGGGGAGCCCCAAGAATTTGTCTCTGCCTTCAGGATAAAGTCAGGTACTTGCAAACAGTTCAATCATTCAGTTATTCCCAAGGAGATGAAATGGTTTTTTTTCTAATTTTTACCCCGTTTCATTGATGAATATGCCATTATTATTCACTTTTTGTGTTAACTTTAAAGAAGAAAAATCGTACACTAAATTTACACGTGAGTTTAAATACCCTGCCTAGCTTAAAACACTCAATTTTAGGATGAGGGTAGGGGGCTGGGTAGGGGAAGGTATGTCCTGAATTGAAAAAAAAAAATCAGATATTTGTAATTCCAAAGTATATATTGCCTTGAAACTGGCAGTAGCAAATATTTGTTGATTCTCTTTACAAGAACACAATCAGGAAAAGCTTTGCAAATGTTTCTGTGAATCTGTAGAACAGCTGGAGGGAAAACTGGGTACTCTTCCACCCCTGTCAGACAGACAATTTTAACCACTGTTCTTAGTATAGTCAGATTCCTGCTCTGGAATAGAAATCAGAAAAGTAAGTAGGAATAAATTTCTCCCCTAGAAAGTGGGGGTAATACTTGCTCTTCAAATGTGTTTATAGATGACTTGATATTTCAGTGAGTTTATTTAAAATTAGCAGTTAACTCAGTGCTAAGAATAAATATTTGCTAAACAAATTAACTGACTGAAAAGGTCTAGTGAGGTCCATCTCATATTTTGCAGATTTTTTTTTTTGATACCTGGAGATTTGATAGTATTTTTCAAGCCCATCAAAATGGTTTAGAAAAAGTTTAAAAATACAGTCAAATTAGCAGCGTTAGTACATGAGTCATTATAGATTTTCCCTGGGCTTTTTCTCTTTCCATATGTTATGGGACAGCAAAAGCGCCTAGTCCAGGTCTGGTCTGGGGTCTGGTCATCTATGCTAACTTGGACCTTTTGCTGTTTAGTGATCAAAAGTATCTGGGCCTTAAATGGCCAAGAGTGTCTTAGACCTCAGCCTGTTTTATGTGTACCTCATTTTACTCTTCACAAGAACTCTATGATCTTGGTCCTGTCATTGTCCCTATTTTTAGATGAGGATGAGTAAAGTCACACAGATAGTAAGGGGCTGAGTCAGAATCTGAACCCAGAGTTATCAGATCCTCTTGCCTTGTGCTATCCTGCCTCTTACCCTAACTATTTAATGGGAAGTTCTAAAACAAAACAAAAAAGTGGGATACCTATGAAAGTGTCAAATTATAAAGAACTAAGTGAAATGTAAGCTAAAAAATCAATTAGTGCTACCACTGGCACCCTGTCATTTTATTTTATTTATTTTATTTTTTATTTTTATTTTTTGAGTTGGAGTCTCACTCTGTCGCCCAGACTGGAGTGCAGTGGCCACTCCCGGCCACCGCAGCCTCAACCCGCTGGGCTCCGGCGATCCTTTCGCCTCAGCCTTCCTAGCAGCTGGAATCACAGGCATGAGCTACCACGCCCGGCTGATTTTTTGACTTATTGTAGAGATGAGGTCTCCCCTGCCCAGGCGGGTCTTGAATCTGCAGCCTCAGGCAATCCACTCACCTCAGCCTCCCACAGGCGCGGGATTAAGCCACCGAGCCCGGCGGCACCCTGTCATTTTAAACGGGGATAAGGAGGCCTATCAGAAGGTCAGGTCATTAAGTGGCACAGCAGAAACCTAAACCAGGGTTGTCAATTCCCAGGTAGTCAGTGATCTTTTCAGGGGTACAAAGGTAGAGTCACAGTTCATGGCACTATCCACTGAAGAGCCACACTGAGGGCAAGAAATCTAGAAGAGATAAAGACACTGGCAAAAACTCTAGTTCCCTTCACTGGAACGAAGAAGTCTCCCTTTAACTTCCCTCGTTTGGTTGACTGACACGAAAAGAATCCATTAGTGAATTGTGAATCTTTCAGATTCGAAGATACTTGGACAGAAAAATTTCTGATATTTAAAAAAAACAATTTCACAAAGTGGTTTCTGTGAAGAAAATGTTTTGACCTGATACACATTATGGTACCGTAGCTGGAGCGCTGGCTCGGCAATCAAAAGACCCGAGCTCCATGCCTGACTGGGTCATCATGGCCATGACACCTCCGACCTTGGAGACTCTTGTTTTCTCAGTTAGGTTTGCCTGCCTTACTCACCACGAAGGATGAAGCTCTATATGCAGGTAAAGTATCACCATTATAACCACATAGACACCTTTTTATTTTCATAATGGTAAGTATCAGTCACTCTGTCAATGAACTTGCCAAATTGATGTTACTTTCCACACTTCCTACTTGATTCAGTCTTCCCATGTTTAGTAGAATCCTCATCAAGAGCAGATGTATTGTTTTTCAACCTGTTCATGCCAGCTGTTCTTTTTACTTCAATTATATAACTTAATGATTTGATGGTAAACTGTAGCTAAATGACTATGAAAAAGTACTATTTCCATACATTTAACTAAAAGAGGATAAGATATTGCTGTTAAAATGGGAACAGAAGGCCAGTGGAACTGGGGAGTCATGGCAACTAAATGCAGTGAGGAAGAATCGCTTGAGCCCAGGAGTTTGAGACCAACCTGATCAGCATAGTGAGACCTCATCTCTACAACAACAACAACAAAAATTTGCAAGGTATGGTACCACATGCCTGTAGTCCCACTTATTTGGGAGGCTGAGGCAGAAGGATTGCTTGAGCCCAGGATGTCGAGGCTACAATGAACCAAAATCACAGCACTGCGCTCCAGTTTGGGCAACAGAGTGAGACCCTGTCTCAATAAATAAAAAATCAAAAATAAATAAGTAGATAGATAAATAAATTAAAATAAAAGCAATGTGGTGCTCAGGATTAGATCCTGGGACAGAAAGAGAACATGAATGGAAAAACTAGTGAAATCCACGTAAAAACTAGAGTTCAGTTAATAAAAATGTCTTGAATGCAGTATCTTCATTCTGACAAATATGTCACAGCAGTGTAAGATGTTAATGGTGGGGAAACTGGGGAAGGGCTCTATGAAAGCTCTATACTAACTCTGTAACTTTTCTGTACATTAAAAATTATTACAAAATTACTATAATAATAAAATTTTATTTTTTAAAAGGGGTGGGTAAGACATTTTTAAAAGACAGGGAACAATTCAAAGTATCTAAAAAGATTCTGTGGGTGCTATTTGCAAGAATCATCACTGCCTTTTAAAAATGCAGAGGGGAAATTATAGATGATCTATTTTTGATGTGAAATATGTGGGAAAGACATATAAGACTTGGCTCAACAGATTCAGAATTCAAGAAAAGGCTTCACCCCTGTATCAAAAGACAAATGATGCAATATTTAACGTGTTTTAAATTAAAATGTTAAGAGATACAAGTGTATTTGCCATGATTTCTGATTTTAGCCAATTTTTATTTTCATTAACCGACCATAGTGAATAAAAACTCTATTCCATAAAGATTCTACTCTATCAACACAAGAATTTTTGAGGCATGGATGAATTCAAAAGCAGACCTTTCAGAGTCATTTACAAAGAGAATACCTGAGATTCAAGCCTGATATGATTTTACAGTTGATTTTTATAGTCTGTAAATAGTCAGAATTCCTGGGATTTTTAGTTGTTCTAATTAACTAAGTATAGGAAGGAATTCAATAACCCTTACTGAATAAGGAGAATTGTAGAATGCACTAAAATAGCATAGTGATAATAATCATCTTAGAAACTCAGGGTTGGAATGTACCTTCCGAATTGTCTAGCGAGCTACCATTCTGATGGTACTTACTCTTCCTATCTGCTATAATGCAGTTTTCCAGCAAACAGGGGGTAAGGAACCCACTACTGCTCAAAGTTATCAGTTTTCTCATTAGACAGCTTTAAAATCTGTCTCCCTAAAAGCTTCTACCCACTGATGCTTGTTTGGCATCTTTGGTTATAGGAAGTAATCTAATTTCTCTCTAATAGCAAAGTTTGCAGTTATCCAAAGTTGTGTCATGTCAACCATTTGTTCATTTGTTCATTCATTCATGCAGCAAGTATTGATTTAACTACAAATATGTGGTATGTCCCAACAAACATAGTAAATATGACAGGATATCCCTCAAAATGGAATTTATTTATAAAAACTGTATATTTATTCTTATATGTTTAAACTTTAGTCACTTTCAAAGTACTCTCCCTTTGATGCAATACACCTATCAAAATACCTTTTCCATTGCTCAAAACAATTTTTGAACTTGTCAATTTTGATGCCTTTTAATGCTTCTGCCATTTTTGTTTCACCTCTTCTACGTTGGCAAACATCCCGAGAAACAAAAAAAGTCACTTGGGGAAAGATCAGGTGCATATGGAGGGTGGGGCAAGGGGGCCATGCCGTTTTTGGTCAAAAACTGCCGAACACTCACAGCAGTGTGGGCAGGTGTGCTCATAAATCATCATCATGAAATGGGCAAACGTGTTTAAAGAATCAACAACAACAAAGAATTCACTGAACACAGTCTCTCACAACACTAGCTGGCACACTGATGTTAATGGGTTCCTAGAACACTAACCTAGTGGGGGAAGCCTATACTACAAGGGGCCCACCCTCCAAAAATTAATTCAGGTTTGTTTTTTGGTACCCCCTCGTATAAACATTTTAAAAGGTCATATTAAATATCAGCCTCCATGGAGCTGGTGGAAGAAGAGAGAAAACTTACAACTACACAAATAGAAGTTAACAGCTATATGAAAATAGGAGGCTTTAATAGAGAGTGCCTATTCAAGACAACTGCTGAAGATTGGGTGGGCAGGGAAGTCTCAAGGTATGGGATTATCTGGAAGAAGAACATTCTAGAAGAGGGAATCACTACTCAATGGTCCTAAAGCAGAGACAAAATCATTGGGTTAGAACCCAAAGAAGGCCTGTGTGACTGGAGTTTATAGGTAGGAGAGGTAGACGGCATAAGATAAGATTGGAAAGGTAGAAGTGGTCAAATTTTGTAGATCTTGTAGGGCATGGCTGTGAGGATGGCTTTAATTCCAAGAGAAATGAGTACAGAACAATGAAGTGCCATGACCTGCTTGATGGATGGAGACTGGATTACAGGGAAGGCAAGAGTGGAAGACGGGAAACCTGTTAGGAGTCTGTTGTTATAGGCTAGGGGGAAGGTGGTGGTTTGGATTAGAAATGTGATGGAGATGGAGAGCAATGAACCAATTCCAGACACATTTTGAAGGTAAAGTCACAGGACATGCACACAAACTGAATGTCACATATGAGGGCACAAGAAAAATCAAGGATAAGTATTATACATTTCGCTTATGCTATGCAAAGGGATTTCCTTCATAGGATCCCAGTAAATTCTCTCAATCAGTGGAACAGGTAGTAATACTCTCAATTTTTATAGGAGTATACTGAGATGTGGGGGGATGAAATGATTTGCCAATGGTTACACAGCTTGTGAGGCAAGGATTTAAACTCAGGATTTCTGACTCAGACGTTTCTACAACTGTAGTTTTTATTTCAATATTTGATGCTTCTTGTCAAAGAAAAAAAAACCCCAACAAAATGAAATCTATTAACTGTGTTGATTTATAAATGGTGGAAATGGATGGTACAAACTGAGAGGAGGAAACCAGGACAACATAACTCATCCTTCCCACCTAGAAATGTCACAATCATGGCTTCAAAGGAAAACACAAACTTCTTCCATTAATTAAACGGATGAATCAAGTTTCAGTTTCCGTATCCTCTCTCCTTTCTGTAGAACTTGTCTTTGAAGGCATTCCATTTGGGAAATGTGTGACCTTTAGCCACCATGCCGTACTTAATTGAATGCTTTGCATCAAAAGTCATCACGCTGATCAACATTTTACACCCACTGCCTTTCTGAAATACTTATCCCAGTTCCTTAGGTCTGTTTTGTTGAAATTATTTTACAAAAATAAATCATATCAAAGGTTTTTTTATTATTTCTAAAACTTCGCTTGCAAAACTAAATATTTTTAACACCATGGCAACACGGTCAGGACTCTGGCTAATGTATCCAGTCTTGTACCAGAGCTCAGACTTAGTAAACTACTGCCATGGACAAATGGGCTGCGAAGGAAGAAAAACCTAATAAATTAGGCACGGTCAATAATCATTCAAGTTCTGTCTTCTGAAGCTTCCCAAAGGTTATAAACTAGCCAGACTTGTCCTATTCGATCAGTTTCCCCCCTCACCCTTCTAGAACGCACCAGTATGCACTGGGTGATCTGTAGACTGCAAGGCTTTTGTATGTGTAAGTATTACATTCAGCACCTTACGAAGTACTTCCTCATGCATCCCCTTATCTGACTCTTCCAACATCCCTTTGAGTTAGGCAGGGTAGAAGAGTATGAACACCTCTACATTTTTTTCAGTCGAGGATCACAGAGGCTAAGTGATTTACTAAAGTGTATGGCTTATTATGTTGTTAGTGAGTGGCAGAATTAAACTTTAAACTTGCATTTCCAACACCCCCAATCCAGTACTATTTTCTTTTTGAGTTGAAGGCTCACTCTGTCGTCTAGGCTGCAGTGCAGTGGCAAGCTCACGGACACCGCAGCCTCGACCTATGGGGCTCAGGTGTGACCCTTCCACCTCAGCCTTCCAAGTAGCCAGAACTACAGGCACGTGCTACCACACCTGACTAATTTTTTTATTTATTGTAGAGACGGGGGGTCTCGCCAAGTTATCCAGGCTGGTCTCGAACCCCTGGGCTCAGGCAATCCTCTCGTCTCGGCCTCTCAAGTGCTGGGCTTACAGACGTGAGTCACCATGCCCGGCCCAGTACTACTTTCAACACTTCAGCTTCTGCCACTGAAACTTGACTACCACACACAAATGCTTTGTTTTATGATTATTTTGTTTTTCTCTTTTTGTATATTTATCAAAGTTATACATGCACATGGTTTAAACAGTAGTTCTCTTTCTCCATCTTACCAATTTCCACAATATTTCATCCCCAGAGGTTACCTCTTTTACCAAATTTTACCTGATTATCTGGCACTTAACTGCATGTTTCTAACAGGCTTCTATTGGTATTTTTGATTTCTTTCTTTACTGACTATAAATGATGTAGCTTTCCCTCACTCTCACTTCTTTACTTCCATCATCCCAATACAGCATTATCACTGGTTAAACTAATATTTGTTGTTCACATTATCATGACTTTGCAAAAACAACTTCTAGTCGCAGCTGATATATGTAAACTCTGATTATTTCACTTCTGTGTATTCCCCCACTCTCCCTTGCACCCTCTCTCAGAATTGATCTTTTTTTTTCCAATTTGTTTTGTTTTCTATGAGTTTACCATTAAATGAACTGCAAACCTGTTGCTAATTTTATAAATCTCTTTTTTTTTTTTTTTTTTTGAGTTGGAGTCTCACTCTGTCACCCAGACTGGAGTGCAGTGGCCGCTCCCGGCCACCGCAGCCTCAACCTGCTGGGCTCCAGCGATCCTTCCACCTCAGCCTTCCAAGTAGCTGGAACTACAGGCATGAGCTACCACACCCAACTGATTTTTTGATTTATTGTAGAGATGAGGTCTCGCCATCATCTTTCTTTTTTAAGTTTCAGAAATTTTGTGGTTCTTTCTCTTTCTCTATGTGCTTTTCTGTTTAAACTTTTGAAGACCTCTACCATTGTCCTAGTAATTTTCAAGGGAAACGTAAAGTCTACATGAGTGTTCAGTCCTAGATATTCAAACAACCGTTCTTTCTCCAAAGTCCTCCAAAAGGTTTCCAATGTAATTTTTCCCCCTTACTAGAGCCATACTGTTTAAGGATCAAGTTCAAATAAGTAATTAATGGAAATATTCATGTTCATGATGAGATCTAGCTTTTGCCTTTTTTTCTCTCTTTCAGAGAGCGCTGATAATCTCATGGAAGGAAAGCCAATCAGTAACACTAGGAGGTAGAGGTCCTGTTATCCTACAGAGTTAAGGTTGGTCCTAAGCACAGGAAAAGGCACAGTCTGCTCTGCTGTGTGACCTGACAAGTCCTAGAAAGTTCCCTCAACATCTCATCTCATATGCTAGAACCCCACTACATGTAATTTCCACAAATGAAAGAGATAAAGGAATCAAAACCTTGCAGGTTACCTAGGGGTAGCCCTTTAGTTCCCTGCTATTAGTCTGGTTAACCATGCCAAACTAGTGTGCTTATCTTTTGAGTCATGAGGGATAAAACACAGGCTAGGTCAACGTCAGACAGAGACGACAGACAGGGAGTCAGAGAAACCAAAGATTGACAGCTGGAGGTGGAAGGAGAGACACTAGGTACAGCAGTTGAGTGGTTATAGGTAAGATGAGAAAAAGCATGAATTCAATTCAGTTATTACCTGCAGTCCCTTTAGAAGATGAACTACAGAACTGGGTGGGGCTTACTCTTTAAACTTTATCATTCTAGATCATATTGTTAACGCTTGTGGGGTAGGTCTGCAAACTGTAAAAGTACAAAGTATGGCACAAATAAACCTATTCAAATCTCAGCCTCACCAGTAGTAGCAACGTTTCTTCCACTTTCTTACTGTTACAATGTAGGTAATAATACTTTGAAGTAGTTTGAAGAAATAGAAATGATAGGCTGGGTGTGGTGTCTCAAGCCTGTAATCTCAGCACTTTGGGAGACTGAGGCAAGAGAACTGCTTGAGTCCAGGAGTTCAAGACCAGCCTAGGCAACACAATGAGACATCATCTCCATAAAAAACAAAAACAAAAAAATTAGCCAGGCATTGTGATACACACTTGTAGTCCAAGCTATGAGGGAGGCTGAGGCAGAAGAACCTTGAACCCAGGAGGTCAAGGCCAAAGTGAGCTGTGATTGTGCTACTGCACTCCAGTCTGGACAACAGAATGAGACCCCAACTCATAAAAGAAAATAAATAGAAATGATGTAAGTGGCCGGGTTCAGTGGCTCAGCCTGTAATTCCGCACTTTGGGAGGCCGAGGTTAGTGGATTACCTGAGCCCGCGGGTTCGAGACCTATCTGGGCAACTTGGCGAGACGCATCTCTACAATAAATCAAAAAAATTAGCCAAGCGTGGTAGCGTGCGCCTGTAGTTCCAGTTACTTGGAAGGCTGAGCGGAAGGATAGCCGGAGCCCAGGAGGTCGGGGCTGCGGTGGCCGGGAACGTGCCACTGCACTCCAGTCTGGGTGACAGAGTGAGACTCCAACTCAAAAAACAAAACAAACAAAAATGATGTAAGCAAATGTGCAGGTATGAAGTGCTTGCTCATTAAATGGTAAGTGTTGGCACTAATGATGGTAAAATGGATATGCACCACACCCTTAAACATATTTACAGATCCTGTCTGCACTAGTAGGGAGCAGAATTTTATTGCTGGCATTATTAGAATTGCCAGTGCATAATAATAATAAAAAGTGAACAAACTTTTGGTTGGCTTTATTATTGCTTTTAGATGCTCTACATACATACCACATAAAAACAACATATACCAAGTTAACTTTGAATTTGAGATAACAAGGAAAATTTGTTTGCGTTAAGTGTGTCTCATGCAATATCTGAGACACGCTTATTTTTTAAAAAGAAAATCCTCATTTATCTGCAATCTTGTATTTTATTTAATAAATCTGGCAATGCTAAGGGAAAAGAATAGCCATGACAGATCTCCTTTAAATTGTCGTCTTTGCTTCCTAAGATAATATCAAGAAGAAATCACTTTCTTAAATTCTGTTTGGACTCAACAGGACTGACTCAGTCAGTCAAAAGCCATAACTTTCTCAGCGTGGAGAGATACATTGATTCCTGACCAAGGAAGAGCCAACAAGGCTGTAAGAAAGCCAGAGTCAGGGGATGATGACAAGGTGAACTTGCATTAAAAAACTGAAGAGGAGGGCCGGGCACAGTGGCTGAAGCCTGTAATCCCAGCACTTCGAGAGGCCGAGGCAAGAGTATTGCTTGAGTCCAAGGGTTCGAGGCCAACCTGGGCAACTTGGTGAGACCTCGTCTCTACAATAAATCAAAACATTAGCCGGGTATGGTAGTACATGCCTGTAGTTCCAGCTACTTGGAAGGCTGAGGCAGAAGGCTCGCCTGTGCCCCAGGAGATTGAGGCTGCGGTGGCCATGAGCGTGCCACAACATTCCAGCCTGGGCCACAGTGAGACTCCAACTCAAAAACAAACAAACAAACAAACAAAAACCCCCAAACCCTAAAAACTGAATAGGGAGCAGGGACAGCGAAATCCTTCCCCCCCTGCCCACAATGACACAGATTTGAAGATCCATCAGCAGATTAGCAACATGAATGATTAGCAGTCATCTTTCCTTCTGGCAGCCAACTCTTGAAACATGAAGAGGACAGAACATCACACATAACCTCAAATTAAAATAAAAAAACTGTTCAAGGACAAGATTAAGTGCTAGGTGATATGTGGCCTTGTTTCTGCTAAACAAGCCCCTGCCCTACCTCTGTCACTTGGAATACTGAATCCTGCAGGCAGCTTCCTTTCCCAAGATCATCTATGCTCATTGAAGCCTTCACACACTCTGGCCCTTCAGCACCTGATACTATCTCTTCAACTTAATTGTCCAGACACTTAACTTGCTCATTAAGTTAAATGAGCAAAAAAAGAAGATCGGTTTCCACCTTACAGAAGAAACAACAGCTGGTTTATTGCTTACCCTACACAGCAAAGGTTTAATATGTAAATGTTTAACATGTAAATAGTTTAGCTGACTCAGTGTTTAATGTTAAAAATAATATAGAATTAACTCTAAAAAAAATCATGACTAGTCTCTAACCTCACTAATCTACCTACCTATAATGGAGAATAAACTACAGCTTATATTTTTTTAACCTAGTTTTGATTGTAAAATTACATATGTGTATTCAATAATTAAACTATTTTCACTACACTAGTCTCTGCCCAGGCTCATGAGAAACTAATATTTAAATAACATGAGTGTTATTTATTTTTTTGGTAAGCTTTTGGAAAGGTGTGGAGCTAAATGAATGAATTCAATTTGCCATTTTTATTTGGAGACATATTGACTATAGTTTAGAAAATCTACAAGAAAGTGATCTCTCTTTCTTCAACTATTGGTTTCATGTATGTGTGAATTTCTATCTTCTTGTAGTTTTGATTTTTGAAGCAGGCTGTTTAATCTTGTACAAAATAGTGGTTCATCTGGATGATTCTGGGCTAATCTGGTACTTCACGAAATAAGGACACAGTGATTTAAAATGTCCAGAGATGTACCAGTTTCTGTATGAAATTAGTCTAGAAAATTACTATTCTTCAAACTTAGAATGAAGATTTTAACATTGATGGAATGCCTGGACTAGGCTTTTCATTTTAAGGGAAGGCTTAAAAGAGTTAACATTTGGCTGGGTACGGTGGCTCAAGCCTGTAATCCCAACACTTTGGGAGGCTGAGATGAGGGAATTGCCTGAGACAATAGGTTCGAGACCAGCCTGGGCAACTTGGTGAGACTTCATCTCTACAATAAATCAAAAAATTAGCCGGGTGTGGTAGTGCATGCCTGTAGTTCCGGCTACTAGGAGGGCTGGAGTAGAAGGATGGCCTGAGTCCAGTGAGTTGACGCTGAGGTGGCTGTGAGCATGCCACTGCACTCCAGCCTGGGTGACTGAATGAGACTCCAACTCAAAAAAAAAAGAGTTAACATTTTAGAATAAACTTTTATAAAATAAACATTTACAGAGTGATAACAGATATCAAAAAGTTCAACAGAGACTCTTGCCTTTACAAAACTATGTAAGCGTATTTCCAAATATTTCTAAATAACACATAAGGAAGAACATGTTCAAATATATAGTCTTAATATTTAGAGAAAATGATCCCAGAATCATCTTAAAACACACACACATGAACTTGCATCTTAGCCAGCATTTTCAAGCAAGTTTGAAAGTTAGCTTTCTTACTTTCATACTAGAATGAACTTTTATAATAAAACACAATCACGGGATCATATAAAACAAATGTATGTGGATTTGGGGGAAGTGACACTAGAATAGTTTTGAATACCACTAGTGTTATTTATTTTGGCTTTCAGGCATCAAGACATCAGAGAGGATTTGACCCACTCTATTTGTTTACATGGATAACAAACTCAGTAAGGATGGTGTAGCCAAGGGAGTATTAAGAAGAATATTAAAAGGGTAAAAGCCATAACTGGTCATTGCATCTTATCCTATTAAAGGATGATCAGAAAAAAAAGAGTTAACGTTTTAGAATAAACTTTTATAAGATAAACATTTATAGAGTGATAACAGATATCAAAAATTCAATGGAGACTCTTGCCTTTACAAAACTATGTAAGTGTATTTCCAAATACACTGATTCCAACACAACTATGTTGATGGTAATATTAATATCCTTTCTTCTTCAAGTATATTTTCACAACTTATGTTCTTTAAAATATTATTAAGAATCCAGTGAAAGGAAAATAAGAAAAAACCCAACGTTTCATGCTTTAAGTTAGAAAATGCTTTTTAAAACAGTGTTAACCTCCACCCCCTTTTTAAAAAAACTTTTTAAAACAGGTTTCCCAGAGCTTTTCATAAGTTCATGTGCACTCTGAATCCCTATGACATGATTTTAGTACAGAGTACTTCCAGGTTTATTTGACTACAGGATCTTTTTTAGAGAGCACCAATTCATATTTCATGCAATATTGTTCGGTGTCATTACTTGGGAAATCCTACATCTATGGTGTGTGTGTGTGTGTGTGTGTGTGTGTGTGTGTGTGTGTGTGTGTGTGTGTGTGTGTCTGTCTGGAATTAACTGGTAGAATCAGAAAGACAGATCCGTTGTGTGGTGTATTAGTTTCCGATTGCTACTATAACAAATTAGCACAAACTTAAGTGACTTAAAACAACACAAATATATTATCTTAGAGTGCTGAATGTAGAAGTCTGACATGGGTCTCATTGGGCTAAAATCAAGGTGTTGACAGGACTGCCTCTAGGGAGAATGTGTTCTTTGCCTTTTCTACTTCTTGAGGCTACCCCATTCCTTGGCTCATGGCCCACTTCCTCCATCTTCAAAGCGAGTGACCTGACATCTCTTGATCATCTTCTGTAGTTATAGCTCCCTCTGATCACAGCCAAGGAAAGTCCTGAGCATTTAAAAGTTCATTTTAAAGACCCATGTGATTAGATTAGGCCCACTTGGACAGGCCAGGATAATCTCCCTCCCTACTGCAACATCAGCAAAGTCCCCCTTTTCCATGTAAGGTAACATATTCACAGATTTTAAGGATGAGGTTTTGGACATCTTTAAGGACCATTATTCTGCCAGCCACGTAGGGGTTGGTAAGAGTAGCCTGAGAGTTCTGGCAAGCAAACAAGGTTGAGGAGTAAGAAGAAAGTAACTAAGAGTCATATCTGGTTTCAAAAGTTGGCTAGATCATCACCTGCGAAACACTGACAAATTACTTGAACACCACAAACTTTGCGAGAGGTCAAAAATAATATCTACATCACAGGGTCATTGTAGGATTAAAATAGATGATACATGTAAAGCATCTGATAGATAATAATTACAATAAATTGTAGTTGATACTATTGCCAATTTTTTGCTATGTTTACCTGTAGAGAAATGCTATTCAAAGTTCTTGTCTCTCTGAAGGATGCTGATTGACAAACTCTATTTAAATCAGTGACATCAGTATGACCAACAGCCATTGGTTAATTCACATCCTATTGTTAAGGTGTGTTAATATCTTTTTTTTCCCCCCCAGAAGGACCATGCCTGCCTGGAGAACTAGGGCCTGATACTTCTTGAAAGTTGCTAATCACATCTGGTTTAGCTTTAGACATTTTCTGGGATTTTGCCAGCAGCTACGACACTTTAATGGCTACAATAAACCTCAAAGCCTCATCAAATCTTTGCTGTATGTGTGAAAATTATGTCCTCTTCAATTAAACATTCAATCTCAGCTCACACCAAGGCCTTATGGAAAAGGAGGTGAAACCTGAATGGAAATGTGAGATGAAACGGACCGCCAAGATTCTGGCCATCTTGCCAGATGGTATTTAGAAGAAAAAGAAATTCATTAGAGAACCCATGGTCTGTATTTTCTTTAAATATTTACTGGGTACCTTTCATGTGTTGAGAACACTTGCATCTCTAAAGATTAGCAGGGCATTTTTGTTTAAATATTCAATGTGTGTGGGGTGAGGGGAGTCGTTTCCTTATTTGCCTTTGTAGGACTTCATGTGATTTGGGGAAGCCCAGTACAGAGAAGAAAAATAATTGAGGCAATGTTCAGTTTTCTTTTCTAAAGCAGTGTCACTAATTTCAGAAGCTCTTGTATTGTCTTAAAATTGGTTGAAAAAAGTTGTCAGTTGAGTAGTAAGAGATCCAGAACGACACTTAAGAGCCTCCCTAGACAAAATAAGGTGTAGCAAAGTGAGGAGCTTTGGGGGAACCCCTGCCTCTCCATTCTCCTCCCAATTCACTCTTCTTATCCTCTTGCTATTTATCATCAACCTTACAGGGACATCAAGGGGAGGCAGTCCCTGAATGGAGAAGGGGAAAGATCAAACAGAGATCAGGTTTCTGCTCAAAAGACTACATGAGAGGTCAGGCCAAGGGTTTTACAAGGGGCAAAGAAACAAGAAGGCATGGGCATACTGGGGACAATCCATTAGGTAAACAAGCTCAGGTCTTCCTCCGTCATTGCTAACCCTTGCTGCCACCCTGAGGACTGACCTGGGCACTAATTCTGCCATTGGAGAGGGACAGATATAACTGCTAGGTGATGGCTTGCTATGCTTTATCATAATATGAATTGAGCTCCTCATCTCAGATATGGATATAACTGTCAATTCTTCAGCAGGGAGAAAGTAATGATCACAAGTTCATATACCTTATTCCTAAAGGAAGCATCCATTTGGTTGCGTTAACTCTCTCAACCACATCAATGGGATAAGAAACTCTGTATGTTCCTTTAAAAATAATATTCAAGGTAGAAATATACACTTGTAACCACTAGCCTTTTTAAGCAAGTTTTATGCCCAAAGTCAAAATAAATGGCTCTCCCTGCCACCAGGAGCAGATCTTTCCCACTTTGCTTCCATTTCTAAGCTATTCTCAGCCTAAGACTTAGATTTCTGAGTACTCTTTCACAATAAACATTTTTAAAATGTTTATTTTATGTCTTAGTGTAAAAATATTCCTGGTTGAAGCTCTTCATTTCCTCAAGCTCTCTTTCTGGCACTCTGGACTCCATTTCCACATTAACACGCTCCCTAAATCCTCCGTAGGGCTCCTCAATTGGCATTATACAAGCTCCAAGGCAAGTATTTATATTCTTGGACAAGGACATGTCTCCACAGTGAAAACACGAGACTCTAGAAATGCCAAAGGAAAATTCCTGCCCGAGTGAGACATATTTTCACCTTTTAAAAAAGCCAAAAAGGGGCTTTTATCATTTTCTTTTGAATAATTAAAAATGTAAATTAAACTAAAATAGAATGTGTAGTATGGACCTTACAATCATTGTTAGAAACATATACATAAAGCAAACATACAGGAACATGTGTGTGTATGCATGCACACATGTATGATATGTAGAGACAGCAGCAGAGTAAATGAGCTAAGAAAATGTGTGCGCCTTCTAATAGGATAAACTTGATTTGAGCTCAGTAAATCTGCTTCTTACTGGCTGTGTGAACATAACTTCTCTAAGCCTCATTTTTCTCATCTGTAAAATGGGGTTAATGAGATTCCTGCTGAGAGGGTTGTTATACAAATTATATGCAATAACAGTAAGTTTTCAATATGTGGTTGCTGCTGTTATCATGATTAAAGTTACAACTATTAAATGTTAGAAAACATTTAGATATAATAACAAGATTTGATATAATAAGCAAACAGCACTAGTAAAAGAGAGATTGGTAAATACAGTGCCTCCAGTGTGTAGAGACAGAAGGTTTCATGAGGGCTGTAGTGTACAATCACCAAACTCTGCACCAATCCCACTTCATAAGTCAGAGATAAACAATCCTCTTAAAACTTTTTTAAAAAGTAATCTCAGCTGGGCGCAATGACTCATGCCTGTAGTCCCAGCACTTTGGGAGATGGAGGCAAGAGGATTGCCTGAGCCCAGGGGTTTGAGACCAGCCTGGGCAACTTGGTGAGACCTCATCTCTACAATAAATCAAGAAATTAGACGGGCATGGTGGCGCATGCCTGTAGTTCCAGCTATTTGGAAGGTGAGGCAGAAGAATCACCTGAGCCCAGCAGGCCACGAGCGTGCCACGGCACTCTAGCCTGGGGGACAGAGTGAGACTCCAACTAAAAAAACAAAACAGAACAGTAATCTAAGCTACTATCATAATAAGAGAACAGTTCCTATTACCTTCTAGTTGCCTCTTCAGTTTTCTCAAATCTTTAATGAGGTCTTCAAACTTAACTTGGGAGGCTAGAAAGAAATCTTGTGGTTCAGGCAGGGGGAAAACACTTTTTTCTGTTCCGGCTTCCTAAAAGATATGATAAACAAAAGTACATTATATTTCTCAATCATCACTTTCAGTTGAAATGCCAAAGCACTGGTTAGAAAAAAAAAGTTTTTTATTGGATGGTTGAATAAAAAATCATAGCAGGGCTCACCAGTTATTCCTAAATATGGCCTTGTGACTTTGAAGTGCTTTTGTGTCCTTCATAATATATTTTTTGGTCTGATTGGCAATAAGGCTGGCTATCTATAGCTCTGGCATGGGTTGGGTTCTTTTTGCCTCATGAATCAAAGAGAAAATTGTCAGGTCTGTCCTAGTCTCAGACATTCTACTCCCATGGAAAAAGGCACAGGGGAACACGTGAAAGTACTTACATTTAAATCCCTGTTTGAGTTACACATGCTAGCAATTAGACAAGTCATCTTTGGGGTATGCCAATGGGTATGAATTGGAAGGTGCTGGATAAGAAGGCACTGCAATGGAAGATGAGATAGCACTTCTTTCACTTTTACCCACTTTCCTCCGCAGCTTAAAGCTCTCGCAAGCACGCGCGCGCGTGTGTGTATATGTGTGTGTGTGTTTGATCACATTCTTCATATATCTCAAAAGTGTTTCTAAATGTTGTTTGGCTTATCAGAGCAGTCCTTTACTTAGGGCCTCTACCTTTACTGAGGGTTGGGTATAGTTTTGACAAGCTCCACAGCCATACCTAACAGAGGATCTAAGCTGAGCAACGTCTTGAGAGACAAAAGCTTCAGGCACACTAAAGCATAAACTGAGCCTTAAATATCTTTTCCAGTCTAGCTCGCTTTCTAAGTTGTTTAACGTAAGCTTTGTATCTTGCACATCTTAGGCAGTCTTCAGTTATTCCTCTCTCCTCACAGGCTACTTTGCCAGCTTTCCTTCACATTCCGTCTTCCCTACTGCCATTAGGACTAATTCCAAACTTTAAAACTGCTTTACAAGGTACTTTATGATCTGGCCTCTGTCTACATCTCCAGCCTTATTTTTACCTTTCCCCTATCTCCAACTCTCTTTCCCAAACCTTCACAAAATCATAGAACAGGCTCAATCTCTTACCTCTAGACCTGTGTCTATAAAATTGTCCCTGTCCAACCCTTCCTAGAGCCTCTCATACCTCCTTATTCAAACTCACCCTTCATGTCTCAAAACAAACATCACTTCCTCAAAGATTTTCCCTAACTCCCAGCCTGCACTTGAGTGTTTTTCTCCTGTTCTCCAAGAACCTCTGACACTTACCATTATCATGGCACTTATCACCATTCATTTTAAAACTGCTAAGGTAGCTTATATGTCTATCACACTAGACTATAAACACCTCAGACTCAGAAACTGACTCTTGGTCGTGATATAGTAAACAACATCTGGCATATCAATAAATGTTAACTTTGGTTGGTGGACACCACTACAGAAGCCTATAAAACATTGTTCTGGGAAGTTTATACCTTTAGCAGAAAACATCTAACTTATCGTTATATTTTCTTATGGTTTCAGGAATCTACTGGACCCTTCCCTTTCCTTTAAGGTTAGTAGCTTTTCTCAGATGCTAGGGGAGGGTGATTTTCCTCACTTTATCAGAACACAGTGTACTTGTTTTTTTCCCCTTCCTATACTTTTTTTACAACTTTAAAAACAATGGCAGCAATACCCTAGTTTGAGTGCCAAGATGGAACAACATCTAAGATGCTTACCACAAGGCTTCATAGTAATCTACACTGGAAGACTCAGGCATAATATCTGTATTTTCCAGAATTTTTATCAGTCTCAGCCCTTGTTTCAACTTTTTTTTCCTTTTCTTTCTCTCTCTCTCTCTCTCTTTTTGAGCTAGAAAAAGAGAAAATGCAGCCGAGCAAATCAGGCTGGTTGCAGCTCTTGTGAAAGCTGCTCAGAGTTCAACAGACATGACTCTACATGGGTTTCTTTAAACTTCACAGACCTAGACTTGGACCAAAAACCAAGGGATGAGAAGAAGGAAGCTTGGAGCAGGAATTACCTTTCTTCAGCTAATTGCTCATCACCACTAACCACAAAAATCATCACTTATGCTCCTAGAGGAAAGGGCTAGTTTCATAAATCACATAATTCTACACTCTTGTTGAGTGAAATGCATTTTGCACAGTGAAAGCCAGAGGGGCACCACATAAATGCGGACTTATTTTTCCCAGACCAAGCTATCCCACGTTTGAAACTATTCTCACTGTAAGAGCTTTTCCTATGCGAATGTGAAGTTGGTTCCATTGGGTTCAGTCATCTTCAATGACAGCGTACTTCATGGGTGAAGTTCAGCCTTCTCCCACAATGCATTAGATGTGATCAAGGCTGGGACTACCAGTAAATCTGCCCATGCCAACCTAGGGTTAGAAATGTCTCTTGTAAATTGCCTGTGATAACGTTGCCATTTTTTTTTTTTTTTTAATAAGAAGGAACAAATTTTCCTTTTCTTGTTAACTTCCAAGAGTTCATTATCTATCACGTTGCAATATGTTATTTAGATGTTGGTTTTAAGTTTTTTTGAGATACCAAAATGTTCTTAATATTCATTAGGAATTACAGATTTTGGTTTTTTTAACTTTTATGCATTCAAAGTTATCATTTTTGCCATTTATGGTTTCTGCTTTAAATTGAATGCTTTAAGAGGACTTTGTAACCCCAAGATCAGAAAAACTATTTACCTATATTTGCTTACATATCTTTTATGATTTCATTTTGTGTTTGTTTCTACATTTGGCTCTTTTGTTCTTTAGAAATTTCCTTTGGTCTCTGGTATGAGTTCTATGAGATAATTTGATTTCTTCCTCTACCCAGTTACTTGAAATTTCTCTTTTATCACATAGTTAACACATATTGACTTAGATCCATTTCTGATATTTCCTTTCTATTTTCTTGAGTTTTTTGATCTGTTAGTCTATCATTCCACACTTTCAGTCATTACAGCTTTATAATACACCCAGATGTATAAATGGATGTGAATGATTCTCATTATTTTTATCTTGATCAAATTTCATCCAATTAATTTTACATAAAATATTATTTAAATCATTTTGTCAATTTCTTTCTTTTTCTTTCTTTCTTTTTTGAGTTGGAGTCTCACTCTGTCACCCAGACTGGAGTCCAGTGGCATGTTCCCGGCCACTGCAGCCTCGACCTGCTGGGCTCCGGCAATCCTTCTGCCTCAGCCTTCTAAGTAGCTGGAACTACAGGCATGCACTACCACGCCCAGCTAATTTTTTATTTTTATTTATTTACTTTTTTGAGTTGGAGTTTCACTCTGTCACCCAGACTGGAGTGCAGTGGCCACTCCCAGCCACCGCAGCCTCGACCTGCTGGGCTCCGGCAATCCTTCCGCCTCAGCCTTCCAAGTAGCTGGAACTACAGGCGCACGCTACTACACCCGGCTGATTTTTGATTTATTGTAGAGATGAGGTCTCGCCAAGTTGCCCAGGCGGGTCTCGAACCCGTGGGCTCAGGCAATTCACTCACCTCGGCCTCCCAAGGCGTGGGATTACAGGCTGAGCCACCGAGTCCGGCCTAATTTTTTATTTTTATTGTAGAGATGAGGTCTCACCAAGTTGCCCAGGTGGGTCTCGAACCTGTGGGCTCAGGCAATCCACTCACCTCAGCCTCCCAAAGTGCTGGGACTACAGGCTAAGCCACCGAGCCTGGCTCATTTTGTCAATTTCTAAGCTTGACTGGAATGTTGACTGCTATTTTCACTAAAAGTATACGTCACTCTATTTTCTTAATTGTGCTGAAAACCTATGTAACGTGATATTTGTCCTCTTAATAAATCAAGTGTATAGTACAGTACTAACTGTAAGCACACTGGTGTACAGCAGCTCTCTAGAACTTTTCTATCTTGCATAACTGAAACTCTGTATCTGTTGACCCTCCACTACACATTTTCTCCTGCCCCCACCATTCTACTTTCTGTTCCCATGAGTTTGACTACTTAAGATACTTATATAAATGGAATCATGCAATATTTGTCCTTCTGTGACTGGATCATTTTTATGTGGTATAAATGTCCTCAAGGGTGATCCATGTTGTAGCATATGACAGGATTTCCTTTATGTTTGAATAAATTCCATAGTACATATATACCACATTTTCTTTGTCCTTTCATCTGTTGATGGACATTTTAGGTTGTTTCCAAATCTTGACTATCCTGAATAATGCTGCAATAAACATAGGAGCATAAATGTCTTTTTAAGATCTTGGTTACAATTCTTCTGGATATATACCCAGAAGCAGGAATGCTGGATCATTTTTAATTTCTATTAAAAATGGTAGTTCTATTTTTAATTTCTGGGGAGCCTCCATACTGTTTTCCATAGCAGCTGCATTATATTTATATTCCCACCAACAGTATTCAAAGGTTCCAATTTTTCCACAACCTTGTCAACACATGTTATTTGTGTGTGTGTGTGTGTGTGTGTGTGTGTGTGTGTGTGTGTGTGTGTGTGTGTGATAACAATTATCCTAACAGGCATGAGGGGATATATCACTGTGGTTTTGATTTGCATTTCCCTGGTGGTTAGTGATGTTCACACCTGTTTGGTCTGTGTATGCCTTATTTGAAGAAATGTCTAGGTCATTTGTCCATTAAAAAATTTTTTTTCTTTCACTCTATATTTTTCAGTCCTTCTGACTCAGTAGAATTGTATAAATTTCTTCACAAGGGTCTGTACTTTTATGGTTGTCTATAACACATATATTTGTAACATTATTGGAAACTTTTTCCAAAATATCTTTAAAGTTATTATTTCTCGAGAGGATTAAAGACTAGAGACAAAGATAATTTCAGTTAGGAAGAACATCAGAAGTAAAAGCACGTTAGCAAGAAAGCTCAGGGTATGTTGGAAAACATTAAATCTTGAGTTGGATCACAGAATATGTATGGGGGACAGTAACAAAAGCATGGTTGTAAAAGACTGGAATTAAGTTAGGTAGTCTTAATTTGCTTGAAAATGGGGAGTCATTTCTGTTTTGAGTAAAAAAATGATATCATCAGAACTAGGCAAAAAAGGTGTGGGATGGCCTGGAGTGGTAGTACTTAGAGGTAGAAAATCAATCTGGAAAGCAATTGAAATACTCTAGGTGAGCTACCTTAAAAGCCTGAATAAGCTGGGGTCAGCAGGACAGAAAACCAGGGAAGGGAAATATATCAGAAACAAGATGGTTGGAGGACAGAGAGGAAGAACAAAGGAGGACACGGCTTCATGCCAGAGTGACCAAAAACTATGATCCTTAACAGAAATAGGGGAGAACTTTGAAAAGAGGGAGAAATGATGAGACTGACTGTAGATATATTGAAAAAGATAGATAAGCCAAGAAGGAGGGTAGAAGAAATTATTGAAGAGTTCATCAGTGACTAGCTTGTCTTCCAGATGAAATTGTAGGCCTTTTAAAATAAGGCCCTAGCCGTGCTCGGTGGCTCAGCCTGTAATCCCATGCCTTTGGGAGGCTGAGGTGAGTGGATTGCCTGAGCCCGCGGGTTCAAAACCCGCTTGGGCAACTTGGCAAGACTTCATGTCTACAATAAATCAAAAACTAGCCAGGTGTGGTAGCGCGTACCTGTAGTTCCAGCTACTTGGAAGGCTGAGGCAGAAGGATCGCCGGAGCCCAGCAGGTCGAGGCTGCGGTGGCCGGGAGCGGCCACTGCACTCCAGTCTGGGCGACAGAGTGAGACTCCAACTCAAAAAATAAAATAAAATAAAATAAAATAAGGCCCTAAGATCTTTACCTTTCTACCCTCAGTGACTCAAAAAAACTCTGCTTACATGGACAGTTAGGCAGGAGTATAGCATTTTACTTTGAGACTTTTTCCATCCATGTTTATTGCTATATTTCTCAACAACTTATAACAGTACCTCTTTCTTCTCAAAATTAGAATTCCTTGTTCTCAGTTTAACAAGAAGGAATAAAACAGAAACCTGTGCTCAGGAAGATTCTCACATAAATGTTTATTTTATTTATTTATTTATTTTTATTTATTTATTTATTTTTTGAGTTGGAGTCTCACTCAGTCGCCCAGACTGGAGTGCAGTGGCCGCTCCCGGCCACCACAGCCTCGACCTGCTGGGCTCTGGCGATCCTTCCGCCTCAGCCTTCCGAGTAGCCGGAATTACAGGCATGCGCTACCACACCCGGCTGATTTTTAGATTTATTGTAGAGATGAGGTCTTGCTGCCCAGGCGGGTCTCGAACCCGCCAGTTCAGGCAATCCACTCACCTCAGCCTCCCAAAAGTGTGGGATTACAGGCTGAGCCACCGAGCCCAGCATAAATGCTTATTTTTGATTGTAAATATCATCTAAGTAGAGAAGATGGGTTTTTGAAATTCTACATCTTCAGCTTGTTCACAGATGCATTTCTGATAAAATATTGAATGTTACTGCATGGCAATTTGCTAAATTTTATTCTGCATCATCAGAATCCAGGGTGGATCTAGATTTCACAGAGGACCTCACAATCTGGTCACAAGGCACCGAGGTAACTGGGGTCTCTGTGAAGCTGTTACATGATGGATTGAGAATCAGTAGATCTGTGCCCCTGAATAATGCTTCCCTTAATAAGAGTCAACTAAACTCTCTTGGCTTCAGTGTTTTCATCTGTAAACCAAGGAGGTTTACAGGCTGGAGAGCTCTCAAATTCTGTTGGACTTGAAATTCATCCATCCATCTATCATCCCATTTCTGAATGCCAACAATACATAAGAGCTGAAACCCTGTTCGTACAGTTTTCCACATAATACCATTTCTTACCTGATCATAGTAACGCAGGTAATACTTCACCACGTAGTCCACCAGATTAATCCCATTATCCTAGGTTTAAAAGAGAAACTTAAGTGAAAATCATTCCCATGAGATGCCATGTTATACAGTTGGGAGCCGAGATCTCAGGCTGTGAAACTTCTAATTTGTGAAACATGGCTCTAATTCTTTTCGATACGGGCAAGACTTTTCTCCCTCCTCCTTTTCCCATAATTTTTTAATGCCAGTTCTACAAAGAAATGACACCACGTTATCCTTTGTGGGGGGAAACAAACGGATAGTCCGCAAGACCTTTGAGATGATGGTTAAAACAAACAAACTAAAATTTGTTTCCCAATATTTTCTGGCATAAAGCTACAGCAGCAGAGGACAGGAGGGAGCTAAAGAGAACCAGGGACCAGAAAAGAAAACCATCCCTCCCTTCCCACCTTTCAAAAAAAATGTGTGTTCTTAATGGCGTGAAAAACAATCAGGGCCAGCTTAAAAGGAGCGCCATGCCACTTTACGACCCTGGGAGGCCAGGGGGAGCAGGCCCTCCCACAAGGCGGCCTTTGTGTCTTGTTCACAGGGGTCTAATTCTAATTTGCCTGTGTGTTTTCCCTCCCTCCACCCCCTTTCCCCCAAGGGACGCCTAGATATGGGCTGGTTGTTTCTAAAGAGGTAGCTCTGCAGGGGTGTGGAGCCAAGTGATAATCAGGCTCCAGGAGTTTGACAGTAGACCCCCAGCTCAATTGTTGTGGGCAAAAGAATAATTCAAATGCTCAGTTCAATAGGTGATTCAACATTGCTCTGCCACTCAGGAATGAGTAAATTACAAGAAGCCAACAATAAATTTAAACAGCCTCTAGCCTGCTCACTAGGCTAATACTGTATTCTGTTTTATTCTCTCATGGAGGTCATAGTTCATTACTTGATTGTGCACATTAGAGCACACAATGATGAGGAGATGGTGTCACTGAAAATAAGATCTAACACGAAAAAACCTATCTTTATTCAAAAGTCAAAGAAAAGAATGCGTGCTCTAATGGAAATGATTGTTAGGGGGAGAAGGGAGATAAATGAAACAATCTGGAATACTTAAAAAAAAACTAAAGGTAGAAAAAGGAAATTTTGGCAGATCATAGAAACTCATTATGAAAAATAAATAAATACCCGACTTTTGACATCCTTCAGTTTGGGTAGAATTTCTAAGCTATATCCATCGGCTTGTCCCCGAGTCCTATTTCCTCCATTCATGTAATTTCCAAAAGCCAGAATGAGAGCTAAAATATCCTTCACACTCTTCATGTGCAGCAAACCCTGTGAGGGCAAACACCAATTATTATGGGATAGAACTCCATGTGTACCCATGTTCATTCAACAACAAATATTTATTGAGTACCCAACAGGCAGTTTGGTGGCTTGTTACGAACAGGAATAATAGTGAAATAAAAAATACAGTTTACTAAGCCACACGTGTCTTTAAAAACACATTAACAATCATCATTTTCTATCCACTCGACAAATTAATTATAAACAGCACATATTTCAGTATTGAGGATTAACTATTAGTATTTATATTTTCATTTGAGCCAATTTAATTTTTAATAATTATTTAAAAGTATTTATAAATCGTAAAAAAGGGAGCTGGTGTAGTTAGGCTTAACCTTTGATGACTTCTCAGTAGAAAGAGGCTTCTCTTTTGAGGATGCGTTTTGTGACTATGTATCTATATAAACAATATGACTAAGTGTAGAATAGACATCATAGCAGACATGTTCTTTCTTATTCATGGGTATAAACCTCAGAGGTGAACTATAATAATGTATTTTAAGGCCATAGATCATGTTTATTAAATTTATTAAACTTACATTTATTAAGTGCTTGCTGTGTGTCTATTATTTTTTACAATTTCAAGCTGTTTAGGATTTTCTTCAGCTCTCTGTTTAATTTGTTTTTCCTTTTATTTATTTATTTATTGCTTCAAGGGCAAATTTTTAAATGGAAGTGTTTTTTTCTTTCTTTATGGTCTCAACTGACTTTCTTTTCTTTTCTTTTAGGGTAAAAAAAGAAAGCAAAATTCAGCTCCAAGCAGACTTCTGCTCCTGCTCCTGCCTTTCAGGTAATATTTAGCGGGTATATAATATACTATGATAATATTTACTTTTCTAATATTGAAATCCCTCCTATCTTGGAAGAAAAAATCATGCCTCCAGATAAGCAACTAAGTACTATGGTATTTGTGGAGAAGAATAAATACTGTGTTTTAAGAGTGTGGAACAACTGTGAGAAAAAGCCAAGTGTAAGAATTTAGCTTTATGAACAAAATCATGAATTTTGCAGTAACCTGGCTGGAACTAGAGTCTATAATACTGAGTGACCCCTCACAGAAACAAAGATCCGAGTATCACATGTTATCACTCATATAATGGACCTTGAACATCCAATGTAATACTATAAGAAAATGACTGATGGTACTGGGAAACTATGGGGGGGAGGAGGGAGATGGGATTAACAGTAGCAAATATCTGTCTGGGGATGGGGAAACACCTCTTATCAACAGGGTGCCTGAATGAAACGTAATTGTACACCTAACCCTTAACTGTACCCCACAAAACCATAATAAGAAATATTGATTTTGAAAAAAATTTTTAAAAATAAAAATCAAATATATATATATATCACTCATGAACATAGATGCAACAATCCCCCCCAAATATTAGCAAATAAAATTCAACAATGTATAAAAACAATTACACAACACAACCAAATGGTGTTTGTCACAGGGATGCAAGGCTGGTTCAACATACAAAAATCAATTAATATAATCATCATATCAATGGGTTAAAGAAACAAAACAAAAAGAATTTAGCTTTATAATGAATACTAGTGTGGCAAAGCCAACAAAAATTTATTTGCCAATGATTCATTGTCAGTCATTTATTTCACTCATCAAGTCTCTAGGATTTTGTAATTTCACTATGTAGACACATTTCAGATGATCAAATGCATGGGTTTAAAGCAAAATCTCTTTTGCAATTCAGACTGTCAAATAGGAAACAAACTATATTATTTAGACTTTCAGAGGCCAGTATGTACTTTAGACAATATTCAGAATTTTTGTGAAGAAATCTGTAAAAGCATCATTTTTTTCCTCCTTCTCCCTCTTTTCTTCAGATTGTATCCTCTCTCCCCTCTCCTCCCTCTCCATTTATACACAAATACTCTCACACTTAGGCAGGATAATCATCACTTTTACACTTAGAAAAATACACAATCTGAAGTCCATACAGGTTTATATAAGGGCACCACAGTTGGTCTTGCCAACTCCGTACATCTTCCCTTACCCTCAATGAGAGCAAGGCTATCTTTTAAATCAGATAGCAGACATACCTTAGAAGCTCGTGTGATGATCTCTACCTTTCGGTGCAAGGAAGTGATACCCTCAGAGAAGACAGATCTGAAGATTATGCACTGGGCACGTTCAGCAAAATTAGGAATTTGAGCTAACTCGTGTAAAAATCTGTAAAAAAAAAAAAAGTAAATAATTTAACTTCTTGTATAATCACAAGGAAAATAAAAAACAGCTTTAAAAGATCCACTATGAGAACATTCCTTATTTGACAATTTCAAGTTAACGATTACAAAGGGTATCAGATAGGCAGACGCAGGGAACTCCAAGGGTATGTGCTGACAATAAAACCACTTATGGTGGAGTGGGGGGTGGGGGGTGTTCTGTGATGGTGAATAAATATATGATGTACAAATTACTTTAGGAATAGAAAGCTATGCAAGCTCTAAACAAGCTCTCTAGCTCCTGCTACCCAAGCAAGTAATTCAAGTGGAAAGCCCTAGTCTTTAGCATATGAAAAAAATAACAATAAACTCCCTTATAAAGCAGCATTCTCTAAAGGTGTGTTTATACAGTCTAAGCAAATTGAAGACTTAAGGCAAATGTTTACAGGCCATGATAAAAATTCTCTTACTGAAGTGAGATTGCTATTATTTTTGCTCAGCGAATTACCTAATGGTCTATAATAATCAAATTCTCCAGATATGTGCTTACTATGTCATATCATCTTACCTGACACAGCTCATAGCTCAGTACCTACAATAAAGCAGCACTCATTAAGTAAACAATCTAAAGTTTCTTTTAAAAATATGGCAAGACAGATCTTAAAAGCTAAAGGTAAGTACTGACCTACACACAGTTGCTCACTGTCTGAGCAGTTGGGCACTGGTGCCCTTTGTAAAATTAAGTTGGAAGAGATACATGATCTCCAGGCCAAGCACCAGTGGAAGGGTATAAACTAAAATGGGTGGAAACAGTTGGATATGAATTCAGAAAAAGGAGAGAATCCACTAACAGCCATTTATTTCATTTTGGAGTTGAAATGATGATTAACTGATATTTCTGAAAGTCTTGGTCAACTCATAACATTATTACTATGACATTTTGCAATCTCTTACCAAGAATGGTTTTACACAGGAGCAAAGCTGGAACTTCCTTCTTTCTATCCCCAAATAAATTTTCTCAGCGTATACTCTGTGCCTTCTCTAACTTTAGGAAGATCGGGGTTTTAATAAGTTTCTAATTATCATGTTTTTCTTACTTATCTTACAACTAGATCATAATCCTTTTTAAAATGACATTGTATTCAAGCAAGGAATATCCATCAAAGAAAATACAGCCTTATATTAAGGTTCAATAACTCTTATTATGATGAAAATTATATTATGGAACATAAAAGTAGAAATCCATAGGAATTCTAGATGAGGACAAGATGAAAAAATTAAATTCTACATGTAAACAGTTTCTTTACAAACCCAGTATTAAACAATCAATTCATTTATGATGACTGACATAAGAAGTATCACTGGTTTCTACAAATATACGAGAAGATAAAAGCTCGTAGGACTGGCAGCATTTGATCTTCTGACGAGTCTTGGTAGGATTTAATTATTTAGATGCTAAATTATCTCAAAGTAAGTGCCCTGCATTTTCTCTGTTCCACATGTTGCCATGAGATACCATTACCCAAGAAGGGACCAGATCCCAGAGTACACGCACTTCCTATTTAATATGAACACAGTGAGCGAAATTGATACAGACACCAGGTAACAGAATATTCAGATTGATGCTCAGCTCATCCACAAGGATATAGATGAAAAGTAGGAGACGCTGGGTGAATAATTTCTTAGAACTAGTCTCAAAAGAGGAGGTTTAGGACCAATGTGAGGAGACCAGATCATTAGCTCATGAATTTCAGTTACTCAAGAAAGAATAAAATAGAACTACCAAGGCTCCCCAGTATTTAAGCCTTATTGGGGTTAGGGCTTATACTGCAAAGGCTCTTAGAGAAACTTAAAGTTCCAGTGCCCTCTGGAGAAGAGTCTGAAACACATACACAGAGTTGGAGTGGGAAGCAAAGTTCAAGAATTTTACACTACTTTTGGATAGAACCATGTCATTGAAAATTAATTCTAGAGTATCCGTCACCAAGAATGCCAGTCAGCCCTTTGGGCATGTACAAAGCATCTACAGAGTGTCCAGTGTCCATGCTAAGATTTGGGAATGGAATTTAACATGCACACAATTCCTTCTTGACAATCTGAGAAATAAATCAGTGATTACTGTGGAGTATAATGAGAGCCACTAATGATGAGGTCTACAAAGGGAGCTATGGACAAGGTCAGCTAGGGTTCCTAGAACCCTGTGATGCTTGTATACCACACGTGAGAAACTACCAGGAGAAGTGAAACACGCTGAATGGTGCCTACGAGGGAACTGAGTAGAAAGCAGATGCTAAAATAGGGCTCTGTGTTCTAAAATGAGTTTAAACTTTTTCTAAGTAAATGAAGGGTTTTAAACTGATAAGTGGTACTTTCAGGTTTTTGTTTTAGGAAATCCCCATGGTAGTGGCTCATCTGTTGGTAATAAGAAATTTGAGAGCCGGGCTCGGTGACTCAGCCTGCAATCCCACGCCTTTGGGAGGCTGAGGTGAGTGGATTGCCTGAGCCTGCGGGTTCGAGATCCGCCTGGGCAACTTGGCGAGACTTCATCTCTACAATAAATAAAAAATGAGCCGGGCGTGGTGGCGTGCACCTGTAGTTCCAGCTACTTGAAAGGCTGAGGCAGAAGGATCGCCGGAGCCCAGCAGGTCGAGGCTGTGGCGGCCGGGAACGGCCACTGCACTCCAGTCTGGGTGACAGAGTGAGACTCCAACTCAAAAAAAAAAAAAAAAAGAAAAAAAGAAATTTGAGGCTAGGAGACCTATTAGACCACTGCTGTACTATTCCAAGAGGGAAGGTAAGAGGGCCTGCTGTGTGAATGGGGAGGGATGGATGACAAAGTTACTAAGGCAACAAGATCTACAGTAATCTAATCCCAAAGGATGTTAAAAAGGGTCCAGGATGACTTGTGGGTTTTTGGCTTGGACACCTGGTTTGATGTGAAGATACAAAATAATGAAGATGCATTTAAAAAATAGTATTTTATGTCATTTGCTGTCCAAAAATAGCCATGCGAAAAGCATCATAGCTTCTTTTCCATTTATCTGGTAAAGTAGGAGAAGTATGGGTTACCTTGAAGGCTGTGAATCAAATGTCTGATAAATATCTCTCCCCTACCCAGTTTTATATTCTACCCACAAGAGCAGGGATAATAACTCTTTTACATAACCCCAAGTTTAGGATCTTGGACACTGAACCTTGGTACTTACGAATATTTGTAGACTGATTTCCTTTTGGGCTAGTCTAACTTGATATTCTATGTTCAATAACAGGGAGCACTAGATACCCCCCCAAGGAAGCCACAATGAGGAGTGAATCTCCTTTTCCCAGTGGCTAGTCTTCCCAGAAAGGATTTTTCCTTTAGCCTGTACGTCTGAGAGAAGTGCTGTGTCTCACATTGTTTGGGTTATACATCCACAGCAATAACTCAGCTGACAGGTGGAATGATACAATGTTGCCTGCTGTTTTCAAGGACTAACATTTAGTTATTTCCCCTAAATCCCTGAATGATATTATCTAAGGTGTGTGTGTACATGGGTATTGGTCACACGGTGCAATGTCCTATTATAACCTATATTCTTCCATGGAGGAATACACTAACACAGCCTAGTCTATGGGGGTCCCAAGGCAGCCATGAACCCTAGTAGAGCATCTCAGTAGGCTGTATGTTATATCCTCGCTCTAGGCCATGGTGAGTGTGCATCAGTCCTAATCAAACCCGTAAAACCTCACCTCAACACCATCACTGGGCAGAATCAAGGACCAAACCTAGAGGGAGTGGCTCTCAGACAGCCTGGTCCCAAGCAGACGACACCTCTGTGGGAAATGGCTTTCTAAATCTGGCACTGGGGTGTAAGAGAGTTGATGAGGTGAGTGATGAGGCCGGCCTCTCCATGCTATGATTTATAGGACTGGGCACCACAGGACTCTTAGGAAACTGCAATGCTAAAACTATAAATGATTCATATTTTCCAGTATGTAAAACGTGCTTATAGTCGACTCACTTGGAGTTCATGGCAAATAAGTTGCCAGAGAATCAGACTCTGGCACGGATCAAACAAATGCTGGCCTGTGCTAGAGGTCAGGAGCGAAGATGAAATGCACCCAAGTCTCAAGGACCCCACCTCTGTATGCCTCACCCTCCTGAGCCTGAGCACATCACCTCACCAGCACTGACAGGACAGTTCTCTCTGCTGGCAATCATAGTTTGGTGTGTTCAAGATGCCATTACAACGACCATTTACAAACTTTAAAAATGCTTTTCTGTCTAGATAATCAGTAGAGAAAACAAGAATAATAAGTTGTCTGTTAATTACCTGCCACCAGTATTCTATGTCCTGGCAATAGAAAGGTATTAACACAAAAGAAAAAGGGGGAAGGCTTCCAGTAGCAGAAGCAAACAACCTCTCCCTGGTTGTTCATTTCACTAGGTCAGCCATTTCCACAGCTTACAGCAGAGGCTACTCAGTGGTTAAAGAATTGGCACATGACAGCTCACGGGCCAAATCCACTTATTTTTGTCCTGCCCATGAGCTAAGAATGATTTTTACATTTTGCAATTCTTGGAATAAGAATAAATAAAAGGATAATATTTTACAATATATAAAAATGATATGAAATTCAAATTTCCATGTTTGTAAACAAAATTTCACTGGGACACAGCCACAATCACTTGTTTATGTATTGTGTCTATGACTGATTTTGCACTGCAGTGGCTGACTTGAATAGTTGTGTCAGAGCCCATGACCCAGAAAACCTAAAATACTTTTTATCTGGTCTTTTACAGGAAAAGTTTGCCAGCTCCAGGCTTAGAGGAGAGTATCACCACACAACTTGGCATAACCGGTACTACCCAAATGTCTTGATATACCTGATTGAGAGGGTTGGCCTGAATTGGGCATGAAGCATTCAAGGTAGCAACAGGTAAAGGAGCACACAACCCCTTGCCCCATCTACTCTGAACTCTTTCTACATTTTCACAGAGTCCCAGGCCCTGAAAAGCTGGGTGGGGTCATAAGGCTGCGGAGCCCCAGAAGCTTTTCTGTGTTTTGGAGATCCTGAGAGCCCAGTCATGGACAAGAGTTGCTCAGCTATGCACCAGAGTTCTGTAACAATTCCAAACTACAGAGCAGCAGCTCTAGATAAGGAGAGAAGAACAAGCACAAGCACAGTGAGGACGAGAAGGTCGTGACTAACTTGGGCAGAGCAGGTGGGGAAATTTGAGGGCAAGCTGGCGCATTCAGGCTACAGTTACGGGAAATGACAGTTAGGAAAATAAATTTGAATTCTGTGACTCTGATATCATCTTTTTAACTACATTAGCAGAACCTTAAACAGAGCAATGCCTTCTTCCTTCCTCAGTTACCCTTTTGGCCAAAATATTTAGTCTAGGAGGAATTAACAAGTTGCTAGAAGAAGAAAGGAGAGTTGCCTGTGTGGGGGAGGAGGGGTGAGACACATTGTATCCAGCAGCACAAATCTCAGCTCTGCTCCCCGCCTCCCCCCAACAGGGTCATTCTGCTGTGTGCAATAGGTCACAGGAATGATGGTGCTGTGACTTAGCTCACTGCATAATTTAGGTTCGGTTACTCAGAGCCAGGAGACTAGAAGATAGAAATTGCAGTTCTCCTGGCCGGAGGGAAAAAGTGGTCAAGCGTCCTTACTGCTCAGGTTTGTCCAGCAGCTTCAATTCCTCCTCTTTGGATGTCTCGTAATACTTTCTTATTTTAGCCAGTTCATCCTCTTGGGCTCTCTGGATTGAAACAGAAAACAAAAGGCAGCAGTGAAAATCTGTCTATGGTAGTGGGTTTCCAAGTGTGGCCCTTAGACCAGCAGCATCAACATCACCTGTCACTTGTTAGAGATGCAAATCATTGGCCCCGCCCTAGACACAGGAAACTCCAGGGGTGGGGCCAGCAAACCCTCCAGGTGATTCTGATGCATGCTAAAATTTAAGAATCATTGGCTAATGCGAGTGCACGTAGCCAGACACAGAAGTCCAGACATTTGATTGCTACCTTTGAATCCCATTTCTTTCCCTAGAAGCAAACTTGGGGCATATTGTCCTTAGGATTTCCTTCCTTACCCTCAGAACAGCCCTTGTAAATTACATAGGCTCCTGACTCTTTTATTTCTAGTCACCATCTTCCCTTTTCCTGAATTTCATAAGTATGTCTGTACCACTTATTATGGCATTTAGTCACATACTTTCTCAATTTATCCAACTGTTTCAGGTGTTTCATTGTTTCTACTGGGAGCTAGCTAGTAGCAACCTTGTGCACAAGGCTCATGGTTGCCTGAGCTCATGGCAACAATAAAAAGCATCTGGAAGGCACTGCCTTTGACATCAATTACTGTGTCCTCATTTTATAGATGATTCCATTGAGGCTTGTACTAAGTAACTGTAACGAGCTTCTGACTTGGAATCCCTCTTCCTGCCCCTATACCTTGTTGATTTCTAAGTATTCAACAAATGCATAATTATCTCCCAATAGCCTGTATTTGTGCATCTTCGGGTTTATTAATGAAAACTTTACTGATGGAAACATGAAAGAAGTTCCCACCCAGTTGTACTAAATAGCTCCTGATATATACAAAGAATGTGAAAATGAGCAGGGAATTGGTATTCCCACCAGGCCTAGAATATTAGACTATGGAAATTTTCTATAAGAGACTTAAAGTCCCAGGGAACAAAGATATGAAATAATCATCTTTTGAACTGGGTGTCCACAGCATACCATACAGCTCAGACAACTTCCTGGGAAATACCATTACTTAGGAAAATCTGGTTCAATCTATGTTTTTGCATCCTAACAGTCAGTGAACAAGGATAATGAACAATCATGGGAATTCTGATTCTCCCGGGCCATCTTCTCAAGAAAGCCTGCCAATTCTGCTGGTTATTTCCAGTTATAACCCAAATCAAAGGCCCTTATATGTGTATAGTGCTATTTACTTTCAAAATACATTGCTACTACTACATATATTAAATCCTCATTTAATACAAAAAATTAGATAGAACCCACTATAATCTCCATTGTACTGATGACCAAACAGGATAAAAGAGTTGAAGTAATTGGTCTAAGGTCACTTAAGACAATGGTATAGCTACCGCAAGGCCAAGACTGCCTGACTAAAATCCAAAACACATACCCACCATCCTATACTGCTGCCCACATTCAATGCCATCAACTCATTTGGACTACGAGTAGTCATCCAAGCTGGTATTAGCATTCCTTCTCCTCAGAGGAAGACACTGGTGTATGCCATCATTTAAGTAGGCAGTTTAACCTTCATTCACTCTGTGGGCAAGTGACATGGCTGAGTTCTAGGGCATGTATGTGTTTTCCACCTGAACTATCTTGCCTTGCCTTGCAGGTGTGTAATGAGATCTGCTAACCAGACACCACAGTGGGAGTTAGAAGCCCAGGGCTTCTCTCACACCCACTCCCTTATGTTTCTGTGCCTTAATCTCTTCTGTGCTACGTCAAAGTTCTTACTACCAAAGAACACAAATGGCTCAGTGATTTTTGATTTTTTTTTGGGGGGGTGAAAGAAAAATATGAACACTATAGCTCTGAACGTCTTTGACACTCACATTTTCATATAGGGCCGCCAGGGTCTCCAGGTCTACCACAGAGTCATCCACATTGAAAATGGCTGCCGAGGACCCAAAAAGAAAAGAGGGTAAGAGATTTGATTAGATACCCCGGACCAACATTTACTCTACATTCAGCTTCCAAGCAATTAGTACAGAATTGCACTTTCTTATACAAGTTGTGCCTCCTCTCAAGCTTGTTTCTGCTCTCCTTCCTTTCGCACCAGGGGCTCAAATGAAAGAAACCAAAATGGTTCCTATACCTGGTTGGAGCCTTGGTTCTGTCTTGTTTAATTCCTCAAGCTCTGCGTCCTTTTTGCAGTTTAATTTAGGCTCCACAGGAGAAGTGTTTGTGTTTTAAAACTAAATCAGTTTGTAGGTTTGAAACACAATTTTAAATCTTTCTTGCCGGATGGTAATTGAAGAGATTTAGTACCTAATGCACCAGAACTGACTCTTGCCCATTACCAGAAAGAGAGTGAGAAAAAAGACAATGTTGGCAAATTAAATGAATTCAGGCATGTGATTTGAGGCGCCTCTCCATGGTCACTGCAAACATCTTGTTTGGATTAAAAAGACAAGAAGAAAGCAATAATTGCATCAATGGCAAATTAAGATTATGGAAACCTCCCATGAGCCAGTCTTAAGGCAAGTTCCCATTCCCATAGTTTTATTAGAATTCTACTTGTTCTGTATCTTAAATAAGTCATTTAGCAGTTAGCTAATATGCTTATGACTTCATCTAGAGAGGTTCCTTTCCATATAGACTGGGATTTTAAAGCCGTAATGGATTAGGCTATCAAAGTGTTTGAAATAGGCAGGTCCACATCTTTAAATAATTATTCAAAACTAATAAGGTTTGTTCCCTCAAACCTACCTCCCTTCTCTGACTTTACATTGTGAAATTAACCAGCACACTAGTAAATTTTCTCTGTGGCAGGCTAATTAATTTTATTAAACCAACCAGTGATACTTAGAATGTCTTAAAATTTTGTCAACCATTACTCTGTGTATTTGCATTATACCACGGTTCTTAGAGAAGGCAGGGACAGACTGATTCTGAATTGTTTTCCTTCTTCTGCAGTTCAGAATCATATGCATCCTTTCACACAATTTTGACAAATTAATTAACTGAGCTAAGATCATATAATTTCACAGAACACTGAGAAACACATTTAAAATTCCTTCACAGGCTACCTTCTCGAGCTTAGGAGTAAGTTAGTCAGAATGCTATTCCTAGATATGTGAGTTAGTGAGAAAAGAAGAGGTTAACATGCTAGTGACAAAGTAAGTCGCCTCAGATTCCACTAAGACAAAGGAAAATTATACTTCTCAAAAGGCCAACCCAAGACCACAAAAGAAAATGTAGTTCAAGGAAAGAATTTGAGAATTTACACTCTCAGGTCTGTTATTTTGTGTGTAGCAATAATATAAATTCACTAATTTATCAGGAACATGCATTTTGTAATGTCTCATGCTTCATAACAACAAAATAGCAAAATGATGTTTTTTTAAAGTGTAAATCTGAATATTCTTCCACAAAAATAAGCCAACTAGTTGAGGAAAACTGCTAGGGGAGGGGAGGGGCATACCTCATCAACGAGGGTACCTGCATAATCAATGTTTGTGTACCTAACCCTAAACTATACCCCATATCTTTATAATAAAAAATTAATAAACATAGTTTCAGAAAATAATGACTTAAATGTACCTCTTAAAAAAAAAATAAGCCACCTAATGAATGCATTGAAAAAGGTAAAACTCAGAAAATAATTTATTAGAAACGTTTACTTCTAAATGAATCAAAATGCTAAGTAACTATACACTTACATATAATTAAGTAATCTTAACTAATGGTAAAGAGAATGATCTGTGACTTTCTTTTCCTAGTAAATATTCAGTTTTAAAAAGTTAATCAGAGCCAGGAGTGGTGGCTCATGCCTGTAATCCCAGCACTTTGGGAGGTGGAGGTGAGGGGATTGCCTGAGCCCAGGGATTCGAGACCAGCCTGGGCACCTTGGTGAGATTTTGTCTCTACAATAAAAAAATTAGCCAGGTGTGGTGGCGTGCACCTATGATTCCAGCTACTTGAATGGTTGAGACTGAAGGATCACCTGAGCCCAGCAGGTGAGGCTGTCTGTGGTGGGCAGGAGTGTGCCACTGCACTCCAGCATGGGCGGCAGAGTGAGACTCTGACTCAAAAAACAAAAACAAAAACAAAACCCCCCAAAAGTTAATCGGTTTAAAAAAAAAAGTGTATCGGTCCAGATATACTTTGAGAGGTTACACTGTCAGTTAATCCCCGCCAAGTGTGCTAGGTAGCAGAAAGAAAAGCCTGGAGAAGATGGACCACAAAGACAAGCATGAGCTCTAGAGACATGCATTCGTTCATTCACCCAGCCCTCAAACAAATATGTGGTGAATGTGCACTAGGCTCAGAAACTATTCCAAAATGCTGAGGATATTTAAGTCAGAAGTGTGTAAGACATTCAAAGCACTTAATCTCATGGAATTTATATTCTAGATTGGGGGTAGAAAGTAAACAAGTAAATACATCGTTTCAGATAACAAGCCACTATGAAAAAAATAAAACAGAAATGCACAACACTACATGAACAAGGAAGACCTCTTTGAGCAGGTGATATTTAAGAACTGAAGAAGTCAGTTTTGTGAATATATGACAGAAGAATGTTTTAGGAAGAGAGGAAACGGTAAAGATAAATTTCTTTTTCTGATGAAGAAAAAGAAACTGTTCTGTACATTTGAGGTACAGATTAACTACCATGAATAGAGTAAAATTTACTCACTACGTGATCCTGATATGCTAAACTGTCTGAGCCTTAGCATATCTGTAAAATGGATCTAATACCACTTACTGAAAATATTAAGTGAGATAATATGTATGCTCGTTATAGCACATAGAACATGGTACGAACTCAAAATGGTACCTATGAACTATGACGATATGATTTCAAATATTTACACTGTTAATGTGTTTTAATGCTTGTTTATGTCTTATCTCCTTTAACATCTGGAAAGAACTACAAGATTTGAGCTATAAATGCTACTTTCCAGAATTCTTTGGTTTCAGACAGTAGTTGCTATGAAACCCTTTCAGTCCTTTAAAATCCCACTCAAGGCCCAGCTTCAGGAAGAATTAATAGGAAAGGGTATACATGCACAAATAACTCTAATTACAAAAAATAATGTATCAAATGTCTTAGGGTAAATACAAAATACCTCTGGGTCTATTGAGAATGTTAAACCTATAGTTATCTTTAGTTTCAATCTTTCTCATCAATCCATCATTCACCATACCACCAAAGTTATTTTTTAAAAACACAAATCTCAAAAATTTACTGTGATGTTTTAAATACCTCCAATATTTTCCTTTAAATGTTGGATGAAGTCCAAACTCCTTGGCCTAGATTTTAAACTTACTCCTTGCCGGGCCCCAAACTACACTTTCAATCTCATCTCCTGCCACTTCCTTCATGCACCGTGGGTTCCAGTCACATTGCGAAACTCCCCGTTTCTGAACATGCCATGGTTTTCTCCCTTTCCACACCTCATCCTCCAAGGCTCAGAGGTCAAAGCCTTCCTGCCCTGGAAGGACACCTCTTGACCTTCGGATCATGAAGTCCTCAATCTTTTCCTTTGCCATGGCACTTCACTCATATTTTACGTGAGGTAAAGATAGTATATTTTATGAATCTGTATTATGATATTTTGTATATCAGTTCCCTTCCCCCACTAGACTGTGAGAGCCTTGTATTAAGGGGTTGCCTCTTATGCATCTTGATAACTGTAGCCCCCAGCATAGATCGTGAAGTGCAACCGGTATAAAATAAATGTTTGTAGATGTGACCTATGTCATGAGACTCCTGAAGAGTAAGTCCTTCTGCTGAGGTGAGGAAAAGTTTATTGTCAAATAGAGTATGGGGTTTTGAAAAAAGAAAACAGAGAGATTTCAAAGGGGGGGTAGGATTTTGATAGATTAAAATCTTTATAAGTGTATGTATTTGAATTGTTTGTTTGCTTCTTTCCAATTTGTCCGGTCCAGAAATTTAGGTTTAGTCAGCAGTTACATAATCATGCCCCTCACTCAAACATTCTGTGTAGACATATTTCTTGCCTGAATGTTTCATAACAAAAATAATTAAGCTTAACAAATGAATTTTCTCATTATTAGGAAATGAAGAAGAAAAATATCTATTATGTCATTCTTAGCTTCAAAAGCTCTAAACAACAGCATCACCTTAGGAAAAAGGGCTAAAAGTAAAAGAGCAACCATTATATTGCTTCACGTAGACAACTAAAACACCCATTTATTAATTGACTAATTAAGCCAAACTCAGCCTAAGCAATAACAATCTGTAAACATGTAGTAAGTGCCAATGAACAGCACAAAGTAGGATGGCAGACATTCCACCTGGAAGAAGCAAATACAGACAGGCTCATACAACATTTAGGCAACAGCAGATAGTTCCATTTTGACTTAAAGAGAAACTTAAGTAAAGAGACCTGGGAGACAGATTTCAAAATAGTTTGGGGCAAGACCCTGTAGAATTTGGAATGCCATGATGAAGAGGCTGTAATGCACTTGATATACAAGAAGATTCACTGAACAGTTATGAGTAGAGCAGTAAATTGAACAGTTACATTATAGAGAATAGGTCAACGTTTGAAAAGACAAGTTTAGAAGCTACTGTAAGCCGGGCTCAGTAGCTCAGCCTGTAATCCCACGCCTTGGGAGGCTGAGGTGAGTGGACTGACTGAGCCCGCGGGTTCGAGACCTGCCTGGGCAACTTGGTGAGACCTCATCTCTACAATAAATCAAAAAAATTAGCCGGGTGTGGTAGCACACGCCTGTAGTTCCAGCTACTTGGAAGGCTGAGGTGAAAGGATCACTGGAGCCCCAGCAGGTTGAGGCTGCGGTGGCTGGGAGCAGCCACTGCACTGCACTCCAGTCTGGGTGACAGAGTGAGACTCCAACTAAAAAAAAAAAAAAAAAAAAAAAAAGAAGCTACTGTAGTGTGTAAGAGGTAGCAAATACCCAAATCAAGCAGACAGAAAGGATAGGGCAGAGCACTATTACAGTGATGCCACTAACTAGCTCTGGGGACTGAGGAAAAGTGGAATGTAAAACCACTCTGAGATTTTAAGCCTAGATTTAAGCCAAGAGTTTTGTACCACTCCTCCCTCCCTCTGGATCCCCCCACCCTCAATCCCCCCAAATAGGCAGAGGAGTATGAAATGAGCATGACTGTGGATTCTCCCCCCAGGGCCTGAGAAAGGAATGGAGCAGAGGAAACGGACTAGGAATGGAAGAAGTGGATAAAGAGATTAGTTTAGGGTCAATGCCAAGTATTCCACTGAGATTTCTTTTCTTCCACATAAGAATCTTAAAAATAAAATTTAAAAAGTAGAATAAAATTCAGAGGTAGAAGAGGCAGTATCAAGAGATCTGGTTGAGCCAAGGAGCCTCGAAAATTAAGTTATTTCTACTATTTCTACCCTTTAGAGTGGCCACAGAAGGTTAGGGCATTGGCCAAAGGTCTAGAAAACAAAAATGCATAAATCCTAGGATTTCTAGGAGAGCTGTCTTATATGTACATAATTCCACGTCCTGTTCACCAAATACAGTTTAAGTTTCTGAAGTACCAGAATCCATATCTGATAATTCTATTCCAAAAATACTGAACAATGTATCAGAAAATCAATAAATGCTTTCTGAAAATGCATTTGCCATGAAACTTATTAGTCATTACATAAACCCATTTAATTAGTTAACTGAAGATCACGATATGAAAAGTAATCATGCTTTGATTAAAGTATTTTTGGACTTACATAGAATCTGATAGCTCCTTCCATTTCATACTTTAAAAATACATATTCTCTGTCTATCCCATGCACATGCGCACAGGCACACCTTTCATCTTATACACTGAATAAACAAATACCAGCCTACACACTCCTACAGCAAGCCTCAAAGCCCTGATACAGTAATTCCAAGTAATCCTAGCTTTTGTTCCCATCTGTAGAGGGCTCATTATACCAACACTCCTGCAGATGGTGTGAGAAAGGTGAAGTGTCAAATCCACAAAGCGGAGACCTCAACAACTCATTGCTACTGCAATATCAATCATTGCTGGTGGTTTTTACTTTTATCTCCCTCCTGCCTTAGTTGTCCCCGCTCACACTGTCAGTTCAGTTAGAATATTTCACCTACACCTCACAATATGTCAAAAGGAAGTAGACACACGCTGTGAAAAGCTGGTAATTTTATTGGGTTCCTTTACCTTTAAAAATCTGTTACTTGGTCAAGTCTGGTTTCTGGGCTTCTTTTTTGCAGGGAAATTGAGGCAAACATTTTTATGTGGTCCTCTGGTGCCTGCTCTGTACTACAAGAATTATATACACAAGGATCATTAGAGCAGTGTTTTGCCCATTAAGATATAATAACCGTCAGCAGGGACAAAAAGCAGATCAGCATCACAAATTCAAACTAACAGGCACACATAAAAACTATGTGCCTGCTTTAGGCACTTGCACAGGGTCAGGGTCTTACACAATAGGTAAATTCCCTCTCCAGGTCGGAGATGGCTTTTCACAAGATCAGGGTAAGTAGCAAGAACATGTAGAAATTCTCTCAGCCCTTCAGTCATTTTAAAAACCCGGAACACTTCTATCTCCAAATTTACCACGTCCAAATAAACAAACACTGTGCTTTCTGTTTGACAGGCTTCTAATTTGTAAAAATACAGGCAGAGTTACTTAAGGGAGTTCTTTTTGACTAGAGGAGTACCTTTGAGCAAGAAACATGGGAGACTGGAGTGAGAAAGGCACACCCCTTCAGTAGCCTGTTAGATTAGCCAAAGCAAATCTGGTCATACAAAGTGTGAAAGACGTCACAGACAGACAGGGTTGGGTTGGCTCACCAGACTCTGGCTGATGCTGGTTTTGAGAATAATTCCTATGTAGTTCATTTTACTCTTTTTTTATAGTTCCTTAAGAAGCAGACATGATTGCCTTGTATAAAGTAGGAGTGTAATAACTGCTTGCAAATGGACTAGATGTATTTTCAGACCAGGAAAGCAAAGATCGATAGTGCTATTTGACTCTATCAATATACATTATTTTGTGATAATGTTAACTTCTGAATAGCCAACATAAAATTTAGCTGTTTTGCTCATATTACTGATATTTTTTAGGGATCAATAAAGACTCAACCAACAAGGAAAAGAGAGCAGAGTGGAGAAAGGAGCACAGGTGAACTCTGTCTTTTTAAATTCCCATGGAACCTCTCCCACAAAACTCTGACCAACCTATTCCCCCAGCCTCTACCAAGAAAAAGGAAAAGATGACATGAGGTTCATGTGAGGAGGTAGTGGTAGGATTTGATAGTTGAAGAAAGGGAGAGCAGAAACATCTTTCCAGTTTCCCCTTCCAACAGTGAGGCCATCCCTGAGGGAAGACCAAATCCATAATAAAACTGCAAGAGCTAATATTGAGTGATATATCACAGAAACAAAGAACTGAGTATCATATGTTCTCACTCATAAGCAAACCTTGAACAATTATCACTACTATAAGAAAAGAATTGGCAGTAGTGAGAAACTGTGGGGTGGGGGGGTGGGGGTAGGGGAATTGGCAGTAGTTGGAATCTGGGGGGGGGCACACCTGCATAATGAACATTTGTACACCCAACCCTGAACTGTATCCCACACATCCTTAAAATAAAAAATTTAAAAAAAACTGCAAGAGCTGAAAACCAGTTGAGGAGACTGAGAGGGGTATAGAACTTGGGAGACAGGCCAGGAGAGGGGACTGTACAGACTTGCTCCCACCAAAGAGCTCTGTGACAAGTCTCTTCATAACAGTCATGGTGCTCTTATAACCTATGCTCTGCTTTTCCCCTACTGGCCATTATGGTCCACCTCCAACCGGCACCAGGCAGACATAGATGGGCACAAAGTCTCACTCTTTGCAAGTATCCAAATGAGATACTTAAGGGCACCAATTAGGAAGCAGCTTAAAGGAACCTCTGTTCACTTCTCCACAGGGTGGGGACAGTAGGCAGACTTTACTGGAGATTAATACTGATTAATTAATAGCTAGTATTTACTGGGAGCTACCTGTTTGTCAGGCATTGTTTTAAGAATTTTGCATCTATTTATATGAGGTTTACATTTACTTCATATGCTGCTGTTGTCCCATTTTACGGATGATGAAAACTAAAGTACAGAGTTACACAGCTTGATTTCCCAAGTTTGATTTCACAATCATACCAACTACCCTCCAAGGCAATGAGAATCTACTAGACCAAGACTGTATTTCTTTCATTCTTCATAGGTGTCGACTATAAATAATTACTTCACCCAAAATCTTTAATACCACCAAAAAAAAAAAGAAAAAAAAAATCAATGAATCAACCAATGAACAATGAACCAACTACTCTCAAAGTCACAAAAAAACCTGGAACTCTAAATGGCATCACACGCTTTTTACATTAATTGGCAAGTCTCTGAGTGGGAACCACATAGAGCCCATGAGTATAATAAGTGTAAGAATAAAAATTATTATACTTGAGTATAAATTTTATGTTCTTATTATATACATCTATAGTTCCACCATTATTTAATTAATGCTAATACTTAGTTCAATATGCTATTTCAATATATAATACAATGATGAAACTTCAATCTTTGTTATAAACTTTTCCGTTATTAAAAAATAATCAGTATTGCAGCTGAGTCATAGCAGAGTTTCTAAAAAATGGGAAACCTAGAACTTTAAAATGCCTTAATTAAAAAGAAAACAAAACCTACAGTAACAAAAAGTCTAATTTTTTTGATAATACAGCAATAACTGCAGTTTTATACCATATGCCAAAACTGACTTAAAAGGGAGGCTAAGGCACACACACACACAAAGTGAAGAGACACAAATAAAAGTTGTTTCCAAACACAAAGAATAAGAAATATCAAAGGAATATAGTTTATAATATTACCCTACATTTATTGCTAAATGCCTGCTAGTGTGGCATCTTAATTTAGGCTTTGACAGAATAAGAGGCAAGTGTAAAAGGCATAGTGAACAGGAGCTGCCTGGGAGGTGGAAGAAATGACACTCACAAAAGGGACACTTATATCTATTCTGAAACCTCAAAATCACTCAATCTTATAAAGCAAAAATTTCAATTCTCACTTAAATCCAGGCATGTACTAAGCCTGAAGGTGCCCAAAGGTGCCATTTTATAGGTACAATTAAAATTGTCCATGGTTCAAACCTCAAAGAAGGGCACAGTGCATAGAATTCACAAAACATTCCCCCTATTCTCCAGAGGGCAGTGGAATGAGAAACAGTTTGGGTTAAGCTGCTTCTGTTCTTCCATTAGTTCTGGTTATTTTAAGCCAAAATTGCATTCCAGGCAGATTGGATGGTCCCTGCCAAATGCCTGAAGGTAAGTACAAAGAAATGCCACACTGCTTTCTGGACTCAGCTCTGTGAGTGAAGAAGGAATGTAGAGTCATTTAGAAAGAGGTGGGTGGGGGCCCAGCTGCTCAGGTGTTTTAGACTCAGTAAGAGGAAGAGAAATGCGGAAAACGAAAGAGAAACACTAGTGCTACTATTTATATTTATTTTATCTAAAAATACTTACAAATTGAGCTCCACTATTATTTAACAAGTTGATTTACACCACCCATTCGTTTAGTCCATATGTTGGCAGATCAGGATCACACGGTCATTTTTGGTGGGTAAACTCTTTCAGACATGACATCCTTACTTGTTCCTTTGCTTTCAACATATTGGGATTTTGGGGGGCTCAATTTAATAAAGTTTTCTGATTCTAGAATTGCATTTTAACTAAGCTAAACTTCACAAAATAAACAAGTTGTCTTCTAAAGATTCCTGCAGAAAAACCCCAGGTTGAACATAATCTGTCAACAATAAGAAAATGGCAGAGCAGACACTTTGAGAGCTGGTACAAGCTCTCCATCAGTCAAGGAAAAAGGTAAAAACAAGGACAGTCAAATCAGATCTGCCAAGAAATTGACTTTTATAAGAGTAATGGGATGATTTATCAAGACTATTCTAAATATGGGTTTAAAGTCACTACCGGTAGTAACGAGCCTCACCCTATCTATATATTGAGCCTTGAGATATCTGGCTAAGAAGAACCCAAAGTCATCAAAATTGGCAAGACATTTAAATATATTACCCTTATTTTAATGTATATTTTTGCATATATTTTATAATGTACATATTAGTTCTGTCATACAATTCAAGAACATAGATGTTTTACACCTTGAAAAGCATGTTCTAAAACTTTTTACTGGTAGAAGTGCACAATAAAAAATTCTGAAAACCAAATGCCTTTTGAGTAGAGCCTTTTCCATGCTAGACTGATATTATTCCTTAGGAAAATCCTAGATAATCTACGGTGAATTGCAGATGCCTGATCAATGTCATTTTTTAAGACAACTTGCATAAACTTTGACAGAGATTTCTAGAAATTATTAAGGCAAAAGGAAGCAAGATCCAGTGAGCATTTTCAGATCTGGGTTTTAGACTCTGAGCATATGACTAACTGGCATTCATTTCTCACATTCTGAATTGAGATTACTCAACAGAAAGTCTATGTGGCAGCTGAACTTTCAAACTGAGATTTAGTAGGAACTAAAATAAAAGATGCTTTATCTTGATGTTGGATTAAATATTATAAATATAAATTGTGAGTTTATGGGAAATTCCAAATGAGTGCTGGAAGGTTTCTGGCACCTAGTGTGTTGCAACTTATATGGAGGTTTATATCAAGAAGAGTCAAGAGCAATTTTACATCTCCTCTGGGAAAAGAATAAGAGGAAATCACTAACATAGAATGAAAACACTAATTTGCAATCACATAGACAGTCACTGTGTTCAAGGATGACAAATGTTTCAAAATAAAAGCCATTCTATCTAGCAGAAGGAAAACTAACAGTAAGTAAGTCACTTATTCCAAGTATCTCCTGGACCAAATGCAAGCACTGTGAATATTATGGTCAGTCTCCTAAAACCATTCTTCACCCATAATGAAAGTCTTTCCTTTAGTGATTCAATGTTTTGAACTTGAGGCAGTGTACACATTTGGCTTTCTCCTCCAAGATATCAAACACTTTCTCGTGGAGAAAGAAACAGATAAAGGTTACTTTTAGTGAGTATATTATATCTCTAACCCAAGCCCTATCACTTACCAACAGCCTAGAGTTTTAAGATCTTTTGAACACTTGAGCTGATGTCTCCAGTCATCTCACACTCAGAATCATCCAAACCAGAATTCACCTTTTTTGCTTCAACTCCTACTTCTGCTCTTATATTTCCAGTTTCTGTTTTTTTGACACCAGTATACACATTCCTGCAGAAGTCAGAATTTTAAGGTACAGTCAAAATGTCTTCCCCATCACTCCTTGCAGCTGAGGTGACTGACTAGCAATTCTCTCCCCAAATATCCTTTGCACATGATCTCTTCTCCTACCTTTCTATAGACATACCTCAGATCTGACCTTCATCATTTATCATCTAAACAAGTACAATCCCTTTCTAGTAGATTAATCTACCTTCAGTCCTATTTTTGTTTATTCATTCAACAGGCACTTGATGATCATCAACTGGGTGCCAGCCACAAGTACAAAGTACTGGGGTCATATCAGTGAGCTATCTCCCTCCTGCAGCTTATATTCTGGTGATAGATGTAACTGAAAACATAAATAGATGAACAAATACAATATTAACTGCTGTGGAAGAAATCAGAGAATTAACTTAGGATGACTTGGGGAGGGAGGATCGGGGAGGGAGGATCTAGGAGGGTGTCCTTGATGTGACATTTAAGATGACACCTAGTGTAAAGAAAAAGAGTTAGCTACATAAAGAGTGGATGGAAAAGCATTTCAAACAGAGGGAATGTGCTGTGCTATTCATTCAACATGCTGTGCATGCAAAGGCAAAGAAGAAGGAAAGAATTTGGCTTTTTCGAGGAATCAAGACCATTGTGGCTGGCTAGAGTGCAGTGACAAGAAAGCGAGTGGAGCTGAGTGGAGACATCCATGTTTGGCCAAAGCACACAAGGCCTGCGAGGCCAGCCTCCCACACAACAGTCTGAGAGGTACTGCTGAACTCAAAAGCAGATCACAGCACTGTGCTGCTTAAGTTTCTTCTCCCCATTCCTGGTGTAATAACCTACACTTTTCTTGTGATGATATTCAGAGGCCTTCTTGGTCTAGATGCTGCTTGTGTTTCAAGCCTTGTACCTTGAATCAATACACATTCACGTGCAATCTATATGCTCTATTTGTGTCTCCTTTTCACGTGTCCTGTTTCATGCTTTTTCCTCAATTGGAAAAGCTCCTTCTCTGTGTGAAGACCTCTACTCTGTCCTCTCAGACTCACCATACATTTTACAGGAAGAAACAAGACGTGCTCTCTGTTATTTCATAGCCATCTGTAACATAATCTTGAATTGTTTTACACCGTCCTGGGAGCTCCTAAGGATGTTAGAGTCTGATCTTATGTGTTGTTGTAGTCATGGTGCCTGATACAAAGCTGATATTTAATACATGTTTATGGAAGGCAGGAAGGAAGGCAGTTAGTTTTGTCCCAATTCACTGCAATGGAACACATGACATTCTGGTTCTATCTAGTTAATATTTAGTCTACATATTTAAAATCAAACTAAATTCAACAAACATTTGAATATATGACTGTTTATATGTGATAGATTAGCCTAACTGGTTGTAAACGATGATTATCACAGAAATTTCTTGTAAAGAAATGCATAAAGGAATGAATGCCAGTTATGCTACCTATTACTTGTAAGACCTTAGGTATAGAGCACCAAAATTCCACTTCCTGAATGTAGAGTATAGGCTATGCCTAGTAGACCACAGAGAAGTGCTCCCCTTATTATTCCTTATGGGAAAATAAGGCCTGCTCTTTAAGAGTTGGACCAGTAAAAGCCAGATTACTCATTTGTTGGAGGTAATTCCAGAGCGAAAACCCCAAACTGTTACCAAAGTGACAAAGCTATAATCTCAGCAAGGTAAGATTGAAATGTCATTGCCATTTAGAAAAAACAGAATGTTTGAAGCTCTCCAGAATGCCCAGAGATACTTCTGTTCCTATCAACAGAATGGTACACCTTCCAAGAATCAGGTCCTATATTTTGTTTCCAAATCTGTTTATGTCAGTTTCTTTGCATTCATTCCTTCAGCTATCTCATCAATCTCTTTGTTCATTCATTCCAACAAATATTTATTGTGTGCTCTGGGACAGTGATGCAAATGACATTTTAGTGAGGAAAATGGCACACAATATATATATAAAATGCCAGGTAGAGACAAATGATATGGAGAAAACAATGAACAGATATGATAAATTTTTTAGTCATGAGAAAGAAATATTCTTCTAAGTGAATATACTAGATTTCTGGTTTATACATCAGCTTCCCATGAGTTTGGAAAGTGTAAGTTAATGCCTCTGGTCTTTTGTGTACTGCTAAAGATGAATATATAAACAGAAGGCTGAAGAACAGCCTCTGAGTTGTGGTCATTTCACCAGGGTTGATCTGCTGTGAGACTCTGCCTGGCTGCCAATGGGCCTTCTCCAATCATATTTCACTGCGGCCCTCCTCACATTAAAATAAACCTTTTCAGGCCAACATCAGCACAGGGAGTCCTTTCACCAGGGTGACAACACAAGGCCAAGTACATTCCAGACACGGAATGTAACTGACACAGCCTGGGCTCCTAATGACCTTCAGATGCCAGTGTCAGTCAATGACTCTAAAAAAAAAAATTAACCTCTGGTTATAATGCCATATTCATCTGGAGTGCATTACTAATTGAAGAAATGGAATGGAGATGATTTTTTAGAACGTCGGAGCCAACTCTGTGGTAGATCACATAGGTGCTGAGGAAGGAGGAAGAAGTAAAACAGTGCCCACAACACCTAGAAGGGTGTGATGCCACAAATGACATTTCCAATGCTGAAATGAAAGTTCACTTCTGCTTCATGTAAGCATTTTCTTGTCCAGGGTAAAATACTGGAAAAGATCTAGATGAACCAATCCTCTTCTTTACCTCACTATAAACACACAATCCAACAAAGCTGGAATGCCATAGGAAGATGGTTTATAAGCACTGAATTGGTAACTAGATTATGACATGGCTGGAATGACTCATCCATGTGGCAATCAGACATGCTTAAAACAAACTGAATAAAGTCTAAGGTGATGTGACATTGTGAAAACTCACACAGAAGGTGTCATACGTTGCAGTAATAAAATCAAGCACACTGGAGGTTCATGAGGCTCATGGAGATTATTGTTGTTTGGGACAAGACTCTTCTACTATACCTGAAGAATACCTATCTAATTTCAATGGCTGCCTCAAGAAATGTTAGTCCCTTACGAAAACTTTATAAACTCCCCTACAAAGATTTGGTTTGCTTTTCCTTTTTTTGCCCAAGCATCACATTCTCCTGATATGAACTTATCAGAAATGTAATTCTTCCAGAAGATCAAACTTTAGAGTCTTCACTGAAGAATCCTATTCTGTACATATGCACAATAGAATATTACGCAGCCATAAAGAAGAACAAAATTAAGAACTTCACAGCAACTTGATGGACTTAGAGTCTATAATACTGAGTGATCTATCACAGAAACAAAGAACTGAGTACCGCATGTTCTCACATGTGAGCAGACCCTGAACAATTATCATAATACTATAAGAAAGGAATTGGCAATAGTGGGAAACTGCCGGTGGAGGGGGGCACACATCATTAAGGGTACCTGACTTCAATCCAGGTGAAGTAGAGAACAAAGTAAGGCCCAAACTTTACCTACACAATGACCATTTGTATACCTAACCCTGAATTGTACTCCACAACTTAAAAAAAAAAAGAATTCTGTTCCAACTTCAATGACAGGTGTTAACCACCTGCTGCCTCAAATGCAAATCAACTACTGCAGCATTTTCTGAGGTTTAATATTCATACTTAGGTATTAGGTTCTGTTATTGAGATTAGATTTTGTTTGTTTGTTTGTTTTTGAGTTGGAGTCTCACTCTGTCGCTCAGACTGGAGTGTAGTAGCCGTTCCCGGCCACCGCAGCCTTGACCTGCTGGGCTCCGGTGATCCTTCCACCTCAGTTTTCCGAGAAGCTGGAATTACAGGCGGGCGCTACCACGTCCGGCTGATTTTTTTGATTTATTGTAGAGATGAGGTCTCGCTGCCCAGATGGGTCTCGAACCCGCGGGCTCAGGCAATCCACTCACCTCAGCCTCCCAAAGGCGCGGGATTACAGGCTGAGCCACCGAGGCCGGCTGAGCTTAGATATTTTTTTTAAAAGTTATTCAAATGCTCTGTGACTCTCTATAATTTAATTTAGAATATTTTTAGTTTTTTTGTTGATTTAAAAAATAGATTTTGGATTATAAGTGCAGATTTCTCATGTGTATGTACTGCACATGGTGAAATCTGGGCTTCTCAAGTACCTATCACGTGAACAGTGAATACTGTACCCAGCAGGTAATTTTTCAACTCCCACCCTCTCCCACCTTGTGTATTTTCCAGTGCATATTATCTTACTCTATATGTTCACGTGTATCCATTGTTTTGTCAAAATTTCAACTTTTGCAACACAGCAAAAGTTTAAGCCTCTAACAGAGTTCCTTTGAAAAGAAAAGTAGCATTTGAAAGTGTCTTAAGTGTCGTGCAGGTCTGGACCTATAGATCATCTACTAAATAGCAATCAAATAATTGAGCAACATGAACTAAAACCTAAAGGGCAGTATGGTTTCAGAGAGTTTCCACTGTTAAACCCATGCTAAATCTCCTGAAACCATCTGAGAGATTGTATTACCACTCAGAAAATATTGCAAGTGACATGTCAAAATAAAGATTTACATTTAATTGATTACTGAGAAAGGAGAGTATTGTTTTCATGCAAGACACAGATTCCAAAAAGGTATGATGGCTTTTGGTCCACTTTTCTAGAGACCAAGAAAAATATATACATAAAAATTTTCTTCGCTTTAAATGCCTTTTATTTAAAATTGAGCCAAAGATAAGCAAGTAGACATAATGTCATTTGGAAAAAATTTTAAAAAGAAAGTATTAAGAAACAATGACATAAAAATGGTTGATGAAGGAAAGTGTTTCTCTACAGAAGTATTCCAGTTAGTGAAGAAGAAATAATAGAATTAGTACATCATTATTTTGTAAACTTCTAATGAAGTAAGAAATCTAGGCAAAGATCATAAGTGCCCACTAATACAGACAACCAGATGCTTTGTACTTCTCGATAGAATATACAATAGTATCTATGAGGTATACTTCTACCACTAAGACTAAGTCTCTAGATCAAACAAACAGTTTTTAGACAACAGGGGACAGAGGAACATGATAAATAAAACAGGCAACACAATCAGCAAAATCTACTATGTGGGAAACTCTATGGGACAAATGACCTGGTTTGTTCAACAAATAAATTACAAAGGAGAAAAAAAATAGAAAATAGAAACCTCTAGATTAAAAGAAACCTGAGAGACACATCAAAGGCAATGCATGAAATTTATTTTGATTCTCATTCAAACAAACTGTAAAAAACAGATGAATTAATGAGTATACAGACAACCAGGGAAATTAGAACTATCTATGTGATGATACTGAGAAACTATTGTTAAAGTTTTAAAATGCATGATAAAGGCACTGGAGTTTGTTAGAAAAAGTATCCTTCTTATCTTTTAGCAATAGTACTAATATTTTTAACAGATGACTTATGAATCATCTGAGATTTGCTTCATAATAATTGAATTGGTGAAAAGACGATGCTTTAGATGAAACAAGATGAGTCGATGGTTTTGTAGGTGGGTATTGGGCAATGAGACTCATGATAGCATTCTAATTTTGTATGTGTTTAAAACTTTTCACAATAAAATGTTTTTAAAAAATAAACATAAAAAAGAGTAAAAGAAAAGACTTACCCTGCTGGATATCCTTCATTTCTAAATGTAAACTGGATATCAAGATTCCCACAGTTTGAGATCGTTTTCCATCCAATAACTTGATGATCTGGGGGGAGGGGAGATAGAAACTCAAATGATCATGTATTTTTTTCAGAAATCATACCCAAAACAGTAAGTTTTTTAGATACACTGATTGACGAACTAAATTGATGCTACAGGCACTCTTCATAATTGGAAAATAACCTATCCATAATTAGAGATATTTTACAAAATAATCAGCACATAAAATTTCATTGACTTAGTACAAACACTAGAATCTTTATATTCTATTGATCTTTTTCTTTAAATACTTTTTTTTTTTGAGTTGGAGTCTCACTCTGTCGCCCAGGCTGGAGTGCAGTGACACTCACAGTCACCCCAGCATCAACCTGCTGGGCTCTGGCGATCCTTCTACCTCAGCCTTCCAAGTAGTCAGAACTACAGGTGCACGCTACCATGCCTGGTTAATTTTTTTTTTTATTTGTAGAGACAAGGTCTTGCCAAGTTGCCTGGCCTGGTCTCGAACCCACGGGCTCAGGCAGTCCATTCGCCTTGGCTTCCCAAAGTGCTGGGATTATAGGATAAGCCTCCGAGCCTGGCCTAAATACATCTTAATTAAGTTGTAAGAGCAATGTGATGTGCAATGTTATATTCAGCCTTTTCTCTTATTATCAGAATACTTTCATGTTGCTACTGAAGTCACTTCATAGCCTCCTATCTTTTTAAGTAACAGTATAAATGTTTTTAGTGCACTTTGCTAGGTAAAATACAAACTAAATAGCCATGCTTCCCATCCCATCTAGGTACTTACAGACTTGCCAAAATATAATGAAGATAAGACTAAGCAGTAACAAAGACCTACATTTATATTATTACTACATTAGTTGAAGTGCTTGCTCATTGAACAATAAGGGATAACGAGTTTGTTCCAATCAATTCTATCTAACATTGGGTTGGGCGTGGTAGCTCACTCCTGTAATCCTAGCACTTTGGAAGGCTGAGGTGGGAAGATTGCTTGAGCACAGGAGTTCAAGACCAACCTGGGCAACATAGAAAGACCTGTCTCTAATATATATATAAAAGATTGTCTAACAGTCTAATTGTCTAAATATCTATTAATTGATCCTGAATCAATTATTGGCAGTCCTTTTTTCCCTTTCTCATTGAGAATGACTACTATCATATAACATTGGGACCTAAAATATAGAAAACACTAAGCTTTAATCAAGATATAAGAAAATTCTGATATTTCAGTTAAATGTGTATAATCATTCAATATTTGCCTCAGAGAAAGATTCTTGGGGGATACAGAACTTCAAGAGTTTTAAAGAGAAACAGAGAAGATATTTAGTACTTTTTATATGAAAGCAAAAGCAAAATAAAGAAGATTAAGCACCATTAAATACCTTCTTTAAAAACACAGTTTCTGGCTTTTTTCTTTTAAGATAGAAAATACAAATTTAAAGTCAAATGCTTTATTTTTTCTTTTTGAGTTGGAATCTCACTCTGTTGCCTAGGCTGAATGGAGTACAGTGGCACACTCACAGCCACCCCAGCGTCAACCTGCTGGGCTCCTGAGATCCTTCTGCCTCAGCCTTCCAAGGAGCCAGAACTACAGGCACGTGCTACCATGCCCAGCTAATTTTTGATTTATTGTAGAGACGAGGTCTCGCCAAGTTGCCCGGACTGGTCTCGAATCCACGGGCTCAGGCAGTCCACTCGCCTCGGCCTCCCAAAGTGCTGGGATTACATGCTGAGTCCACTGAGCCTGGCCTCAAATTTTTTTAAAAGTCCAATACAAAATAAAGAAAGTCCAAATTAGGTTTATGTAAATATTCGGACTTGCATGAATGCATTCATTCAAAAAATATTTGCTGTATATCTATTACATGCCTGGCACTGCTTTGGACTCTGGGGACACAGAGGTGTCTGAGACAGATCAAGTCCTAAGACGTTTATAGCTTAGTGTTTTTTCTTTTTTAATCAATGTGGTAAAATCAATATGGAGTCAAAAAGGCAAATAAAATCATCATCTAAACTAACTGGAGAGCAAATTCAAAAGAAGAATACTTTGAAAACTGACTAGGTTTATTCTTAAGTGTTCAGGATAGTGAATGATATAACTACAGCTATGGAATACACATTGATATCAAGGAGACAGACACAGGTATCAAGTTTATGACAAGATCACAACTGGGTTGCTTTGGGAAGCATGGACATTTTGATGACCTTAGGTTTTCAACTCATAAACATGATATGTCTTTACATTTATCTGGGTCTTTTTCAATTTCTTTCAGCAGCGTTTTATAGTTTTCAGAGTACATGTCTTTCACCTCCTTTAAGTTTATTCCTAAGTATTTTATTCTTTTTGATGCTATTTTAAATGGAATTGTTTTTATTTCCTTTCCAGATTGTTCATTTTGTGTGTAGGCAAACACTACTGATTTTTGTATGTTGATTTTAAAACTGGCAAGTTTGCTGAATGTTTTATTAGTTCTAACAGTTTGTATGTGTGAATGTGTGTGTGTGGGTGTGCATGTGCGTGTGTGGGTGTGCATGTGCGTGTATGTATGTAATCCTCGGGGTTTTCTACATATAAGATCATGTTATCTGCAGACAGATCTTACAATTTCTTTTCCAATTATAATGCTTTCATTTATCTTTCTCTTCTAATAGCTCTAGCTAAGACTTCCAGTACCGTGTTAAAGAAAGGTAGTAAGAGTGGGCAACCTCGCCTTTTTCCTGCTCTTAGTGAAAACACTTTGAATTGTTTACTTTTGAGTATGTTAGCTTTGAGCTTTGTTTTCTGTTTTGTAGGCTTCTTTGTCCCTCTTTTCCTCTACTGCTGTCTTCCTTTGTATAGTGTTCATGTCTTGCAGTGACGTGCTTTGATTCCTTTCTCATTTTTTGTACGTATATTCTATAGGACTTTTCTTTGTGGTTACCATGTCTTTTATCTGGTATTTATTTCCCTCTATTTCTTCTATAGAATATTTCCTTCTTAGGTAATTTCTTTCTATTCCTGGTTTAATGAGTGTTTTTAATAATAAAATGAGGTTGAATTTTTCCCAAATGCTTTTTCTGCAACCATTGAAATGATACTATGATTTTTAAAAATCCTTTGTTCTTGAACCACCTTTGCATCCCAGAAATAAATCCCACTTGGTCATGGTGTATGATCTTTTCAACGTGCTGTTAAACCAGTTTTGCCAGTGTTTTCTTTTGTAATGCCTATGGCTTTGGTATCAGAGTGATGCTGGCATCATAAAGTAAATTTGGAAGTATTCCCTCTTCTTCAATTTTTTGGAAGAGCTTGAGAAACATTGCTATTAATTCTTCTTTTAAATGTTTGATAGAATTCTCCACTTATGCCATTTTATCCTGGGTTTCTCTCTGTTGGGAGGTTTTTGATTACAGATTCTATCTCCTTATTAGTTATAGGTCAATTCACATTTTTCATTTCTTCATGATTCAGTCTTGGTAGGTTTTACATTTCTAGGAATTAACCCATTTCCTTTAGGTTATCCAAGTTTTTTGCATGTAATTGTTCATAATGGGCTCTTATGATCCTCTATTTCTGTGACATCAGTTGTAATATCTTCTCTTTCATTTCTAATTTTGTTTACTTGTGTCTTTACTTTTTTCTTAGTTTAGCTAAAGCTTTGTTGATTTTTTTGATCTTTTAGAAATTTTACTGATCTTTTTCTATTGTTTTTCTATTCTCTATTTTGTTTATTTCTGCTCTATTCCTTATTATTTCATTCCTTCTGCTTACTTTGGGCTTGATTTCTTCTTTTTTTTTTTTTTAGTTCCTGAGGTATAGAGTTAGGTTGTTTATTTGAGATATTCTTTTTTAATGTAGGTATTCACTGCTGTAAACTTCATCTTAGTACTGTTTTTGCTGCATCCTGTAAGTTTTGGTATGCTGCAGTTTTGTTTGTTTATTTTCTCAAGATATTTCCAAATTTTCCTTTGGCGTCTTCTTTAACCCATTGGTTGTTCAGGAGTATGTTGTTAATTTCAACATATTTGTGAATTTTCCAGTTTTCCTTCTGCTATTATTTCTTGTTTCACTCCATTATGATCAGAAAAGATATTTGGTATGATTTCAATTTTCCTTAGTTTGTTAAGACTTGTTTTCTGACCTGACATTTGATCCATCCTGGAGAATGTTCCATATGTACTTGAGAAGAATGTGTATTCTGTTTCTGTTGGTTTAATGTTCTGTATATATCTGTTATGCCCAGTCTATAAAATCACTCAAGTCCTCTGTTTACTTACTATTCCTTTGCCCTACTGTTATACCAATTATTGAAAGTGGGGTATTGCTATCTCCTATCACTGTATTACTGTCTATTTTTCCCTTCAGTTGTCAAAGTTTGTTTCATATATTTGATTCAGATGCTAAGTGCATATATATTTCTAATTGTTATATCTTACTGGTGAATTGACCCTTTTATTATTACATAATGTCCTTCTGTGCCTTATATTATGTTATACACACATACACACACATATGTTTACTTAAAGTCTATGTTGCCTGATATAATTATGGCCACCCTGTCTCTTGATTATTTCTTAGTTTAGCTAAGTGTTTATCAGTATTGTTGATCCAAAACAAACAAACAACTCTTAGAATATATTTTACCATCCTTTTTCATTTTCAGTCTGTGTGTCCTTAAATCTAAAGTGAGTTTCTTGTAAACAGTAGATAGTTCCATCTTGTTTTTTTTTGTTTTTTGTTTTGAGTTGGAGTCTCACTCTGTCGCCCAGACTGGAGTGCAGTGGTCGCTCCTGGTCACCGCAGTCTTGACCTGCTGGGCTCCGGCGATCCTTCCTCCTCAGCCTTCTGAGTAGCCGGAATTACAGGCATGTGCTACCACGCCCGGCTGATTTTTTGATTTATTGTAGAGATGAGGTCTCACTGCCCAGGTGGGTCTCAAATCCGCGGGCTCAGGCAATCCACTCACCTCAGCCTCCCAAAGGCGTGGGATTACAGGCTGAGCCACTGAGCCCGGCTCCATCTTGTTTTTTAAAATCCATTCAGCAATTTTACTTATATCTTTTGACTGAGATGTTTCATTCATTTAAAGTAACTGTTGATATGGAATGGCTTATTATTGCCAGATACTAAATTTTTAAAATCTGTTTTATAGCTTTTTTTGGTCCCTCTTTTCCTCTAATGCTGTCCTCCTTTGTGTATTGTTCATTTCTTGCAGTGACATGCTTTGATTCCTTTCTCATTATTTTGTGTGTATTTTCTATAGGCATTTTCTTTGTGGTTACCATGGGACTTACATAAAGCACTTGATATTTATAATAATCTTTTTAAAGCCAGTAACTTCAATCACAAAATTTTTCTCTTATTTCTCCACCCCCTACGCTTTATGTAATTAGTAAAACAAATTACATTTTAAAATATTATGTCTATAAAAATATTTCTGTAGTTATACTCATTTTCTATACTTGCCTGGTATCAATTCTATAACAGAGTTAAAAGTGATTTACTCATTGTCATTATAGTATCCTGTATTCACCCTTACCATATACTTCATAAAGTATATGAAGTTTTACAATTTCATATACTTTTGTGTTGCTGTGTCCTTTCATTTCAACTTAGAGTATTCTCTTTATCGTGTATTTATCATTTCTTATGTGGCAGTTGTGGTAGTAATGAACACCCTCAACTTTTGATTATCTCAGAAAGTCTTTATTTCTCCTTCAGTTTTGAAAGAAAGTTTTGTTGGATGTAGTATTCTTGGCCAACAGTTTTCTTTCAGTACTTTTAATGTATTATCCCATACCCACATCTTTCTGGCCTGCAAGTTCCTGTGAGCAACCTGCTGACAGTCTTGAGAAGGTGAGAGGTGTCCTTGTATGTAATGAGTTGCTTTCTCCTGCTGCTTTCAAAATTCTTTTTGTCTTTGGACCATTTGGTTATAATGTGTGAATATGGTCTTTTGGGTTCTCCTAGCTGAAATCCAATGGGCTTCTTGACTCTAAATGTGTAGTTCCTCTCCCAGATTTTTGACCATTATTTCTTCAAATACACTTTCTCCTTTTTCTACCTTCTCTTGTAGTTTGTAGTTCCCGTAATGAGTTTATTAATTTTTTCCTTTGTGATATTCTGAGTGGATAGTTTCAAATATCCTGTATTCACGTTCTCTGACTCCTTCTTCTGCTTGACCAAGTATGCTGTTGAACCTATCTAGTGAAATTTTCAATTCATTATTTTATTCTTTAGCTCTAAAATTTGTTTGGCTCTTTTGAATACTTTCTATTGCTTTGTTGGCACTATCATGTTGCTCATATATCATTTTTCTGAACTCATTGAGTATCTTTATGACATTTAATTTGAATTCTTTGTCAAGTGAGTCACATATGTCTGTATCTTTGAGGTTTTTTTTGAAGATTGGTTTTGTTCCACTGGTTGATCCATGTGTTCCTGTTTCTCTGTGTGCATTGTAGCTTTGTGGTGGGACCTGCACATTTGAAAAAACAGTCACCTGTCCCAGTCTTTACAGAATGATTCATGCTGGGAATTCTGGGAGTTTCTCAAGACTTTTCTGTGGATGATTGTCATCTAGACTTGTGTATATAAATTCCCAATTAGAGAGGTTTTGCCAGGCTCTTTTTCAGGACCCTACAATACCTTTCTCCCTCTGGTGTCTGTCTACAGTACTGCAAGTTCTCTGGCGGTGCTGTAAGCTGCCCAGCTCATTTCTGTTCTCATATTCTCCCCCTGTCCTCCCTTCCCTGCACCAAACTTCTAGAGTATGTCAAGTCCCATGAGCTCACAGAGTCAGGTAAGATAAGCAAAAACAGTCCCTTGGGCAGCCTCATGAAAAGCAAGAACACTGTACACTCTACTCTTCTTTCCCCACAACTCCTAAGGGAGAAGCCAATTAGCTATACATGCCTTAGTTCACTGTACTGCAGGTCTTCTGGAGCAGCAGCAAGCTGCCCAGATCTTTGTTCTCAGCAATCTCCAGGCATCTAAAGTATGCTGGGTTCCATCAGCACTCCATGAGGTAAGATAGAAACCAGTCCCTTAGACAGCTCTTTGAAAAGGCAGAACATTGGATACATTCTCCAACTTTTTCCCTCTCAAGGGATACGGCAGGAGTTGGAGATTTACTTTCACTTGCTCTGTAGAGCAAGGGTGAGGGGCAGCAGCAAATGAGCGCATACTAATTCAAACCATCACCTTTGTTCTCTGTAATTCCAACCTAGCTTCCCTCCCTGCCAGTCCTTAGATTCAGACACAAAAGAAACCAGTTTACCTCCCCAAAAGGATGAACATTAGACGTAAGATCCAGTCTTATCTTTTCCTCTGTAGGAAGAAGCTGGGAGGTTTAAATTTTCTTTAAATTATGGTATTGTACCAGGAAAGGGGCTCTGATGAGTGAGTGCCACACACTTGTCTACCAGCTTCAATGTAACTGACTTCATGCTCACCTAGGGTACAGGAGCCTCTTAAGTGGTTTCTGGATTTCTCATAAAGGGAATTGGTCCATGTATTATTAAATTGGTGTCTCTATGGGACAAAGAAGGTCTGGCACTTCCTAGTCTGCCATCTTGATGACATAATTGCCCATTTAGTTTCTGAGAGGCAAATACTACATCATCTATGAAGAGAGGAATGCCAAAAGTGATTGGGTCTCATCAAACACGTTCCTAGTCACCAGGTGGTTCAGATGGCCATGGTGGTAGTGAGAATAAGAGCAGACTGATTTCAGACTGAGTAGGGCTTCACCAGAAGGCCTGGCTTCTCCCTCATAATTGGAGGATAAATTACAAGAAAAGTCATCAGGAATGAAGAAGGAGTGAAAAAAGAGCAGAAGAAATATATAGTCTCAAACATCTCTAATAACTATAAGGAAACAAATGGAAGAAAACAACACATAAGACTCAGAGCAAATAAGGGTTCAGTCCAACCCAAGACTTTGGCATATATTCAGATCTTTGTGAGATTGGTCAGAGTCTGAGCTTGACAAGATGTTAGAAGAGAGTGCTAGAGGTAGAGAGGAGGAAAAAGGAAAACTGAAGACTTAAAGGAGAAAAAGGAAGAGATGTTCTGTGGACTCTGGCCATATTTTATGAGCTTCTACCACAGTCTTAGCCAACGTGGTCATGGGAGCACAGGCTGAAATAATCAAAGGTTCCTTCATTAAACTCACATTTATCAAATAATTATCATATGCCAGATACTGAGCTAAGGACTGAAGATGAATAAAGTTCTGCCTCTAGAGAGTAGTCGAGTTCACAGAAAATTTGTCCTGTTACTTTTTTCTTTTCTTTTCATAAATTTATTACTTTTAATTACAAAGGCAATAAACACCTATTGTAGTTTAAAAAAATACAGACTAGACACAGTGCAAAAAAGTCAAAATACTCTTCCATCCCCAAATTCTACTTCCCAGTTAACATGACTAGTAACAGAGGTTTGTCTCCTTCCAAACTTAAACATGTGTGTACATCCACGTGTGTAGAATTTTATCTTTATAAAAATGACCAGCTGTACATTTTGTTCTGCATTTTTCTCATTCTGCAACATGTTTTTTCAATCAGAAAAACATTACTGACATCTTTCATGTCAGTGTAGGCAGAGCCACTTCTAAGAATGCCACAAAACTTAAGTATTCTCCTACAAAAGGACATTTAGGAATTTTCCAAACCTTGTCAATTACTAAGAATGTTGCAGTAAACAACCATGCAGATACATTCTTAGTCCTGTAAGATAGCATTAATAGAAATTATCAAAACAATATGCCATTTGAAAATTTGATAAATATTGCCAAATTATTTCTATAAGTGGTATTAATTTGCACTCCTGCCAAGTATTTGAGAGTGTTTTTCTGTTCCCACACCCTCTAGGTATTACCTGTTTTAAAACTGTTGGCCTATAAATAGGTAAAAAAAAATTTATGATTTTGTTTTGCATTCTTAATGACTTAATAGTAAAGATTTGGTTTATGGTCACATCTTCCTATGAATTGTCTTTATATCCTTTTTGCTATATTTTCCAATTACTAGATCAACCAGGCTGTTACAGTACAAATAAATTTAAATCTGGACATAGCTAATAGGAAGAAGAAAAATTCACAAAGCGATTGCTCTGGATAAAAGACATTTTCTAAGAGAAGAAGAAGGTAGAATTACCTTTTACTACACCCCTACTAAGCACTAGATATTGTGCTTCTCTGAAAATTACCCAATTCAAATGGACAGTTGTGAATTGGGGACAGTGAGCACCACAATACTGTAAACCTTGATTCTTTAGTGGCCCCCTGTGGACTTACAGATACATTCTTTTTTTCCCCCCCAGTAATAATACTTCATGCTCAAGAATCCTCTAAAGTAAGAGTAGCTACCTCTCTGCCGGGGCATTAAAGCAAAAAGAACACTTTGTTCTGCTAACCCAAATCTCATTTTTTTTTGTCTTTGTGATCAAATCTCAAAACCTCCTTACCCAGATATATACCTATTATCTGAGGAATTTACCTTTTAGTTGAGTCACTAGGTAGGAAGAGAATATTAAGGAGGAAAAAAGACAAGAGTAAAGAAATCTGATGAAGAGAACAACAAAAAAAGAGGGAGAACAAAGACTCGGAATATGACAAAGACTTTTCTAAAAAAGATGTTTGGGAGGCTGGGAAGAACGAGGGTGAGGGTTATATGCAATATGCCCATGTAATAACCATGCACTTGTTCCCCTGAATCTAAAATTTAAAAAATAATTATAAAAAATAAAAGGTGTTTCATTTATCTACCAATAATTGTACTTTGTTCTTATATATTTTTAGAATCATTGTTAAGTTTCAAATAACCAGAACTCAACTTATATTGAACCTTCCATTAATTGAAAGTTCCCCCTGGCTTTTATTTTAATCCATTATATTCATTATTAGTAAGTTAACTTTTAGGCAGACAAAGTAAATTTCAAAAATTCCTCTTGAAAAAGAAAGACTAAATGACAAGAAGATAAACTAATGTTGGGTATTCATTCTTCCAAATCCATAGGCTTCTTTAAAATATAGTGAGCTTGCAAGAAATCAAATTTAATCAATTATACCTCCAATACTTGCATATTTATAGAATATTGTGGACTGGGGTGATTATAACAATTATCTGAAAAACTTTGATAACCTCAGAATTCCAAATACAAAAGTTATATCAAACTGATTATTCCTTCAAAAATTTAATTAATCAACACCAACTCATTCTTTAAGCATTCTGTTTATTATTAGCATTCTGTGATATTTCGACAATTTTTAAAAAGTTCAAAGCTTCCCAACAATATAACAATCTAGGTAGAAAGACAAAACTTAAGAACTATAGCCACAGAATACAATAGTCCTTCCCTCTAGCTTTTTAAACATTTGCATGCTGAGCTTTCATGGATGGCTCCTTGACTGGCTGCGGAATGAGATCCACATTATGATCTAGTAAACTAATGAAGAGAAAAGTCAGGAGACCAACTTTCTATTTCTAAGCTTGCCTTTACTCATCATTACACCAATGCTGAAAGGCAGCCAGTCCAATTCAACAGGCCTCATAATAGGTAAACTGCTATGTCTACTGCAAAGGACATAAAAATTTACACACACATCCCTGTTCAATGGGAGTTCAAAGACTAGTTTAAAGAGGGTAAACATATATAAATAATTCGGGTACAAGGGAGCTATTTACAGAAACAGTAACTCTAATTGTTCTTAGGTATATGATCCCTGAAGATGCCAACAGGGGTTTTTGAATGAGATGGCTGTTTCTTGCACTGTCTTTCTCCAGGTAACCCAAACACATTTCCAAAAGAGTGTTACACTCAGTGCTGTTTTCCTCAAACAAAAGTTCAGGTCTCACCTTTAGAAAATCCATGAAGGAGAGCTGAACAATAGATAATAAGCTCTGCCAACCATCAACCCCAAAAGACACGTAACCCATGTTCTGATTGTCTATATAGAAAGGGTTCTTCCCATTCTGGATGGGCTGAAGGTTTTTCCAGGCATTAGGATAGGACAGCAGTAAGGGCTTTCACATTGTAGAAGACTATGTGGCCAGTCTATCACATTTGAGTGTTGGACATTGGTAGGATTCCTGACTGTTTTAGTATACTGTTTCATTGTATAAATATCAAATTAGTGATTTTCCATGTGTATGTAGAGCCAATAGGCAGAATTTATGCCTTAAGTTCCCAACATGATTTCATTCTATGTAGGTTCCTGGGAAAAGGTGCCTACTCCAGGCTGTTCAGGGAAGATATTTCTGAAAACATTTCCTGGAGAGTATAGGTATTTATTAAATTTTGCTTATCCTATAAGTACTCTGGTTGAATTGGATTTTAAAATCATTTAACCTTTAACACTGAAGAAACCTACACATTTTGCCTAATTTATCCCTCTGCCTGTAGGTTGGCCCAGAAGTTCACATTTAAGTGTGAACCATACTTCAGAAGAATGTTCACACTTCAGGAGATTATTAAGGTTATATTCATACAATGTTCACATTTATAGCCATTTTCTATCATCAAACAACAAATCGACTTCAGCTAATTGTAAACACAAATTAAACTTTTCATCCTATTCCTAGTCTATGACTCCTTACAATACCTACTTTTCAATCTTCTTTGTCCTCCTGTGCATATTACTTGATTTGTAATCATCCTCAACGTCATTTTCTAGTATTAATATTAAGTAAGTAACTTTTGGCACTGAAGCGTTTTCTTTATGTCTGACTCAAATTCTTCATGCTCCCATTCTGAACAATACTTTCCTGCTCTTGGGAAGGCAGACAACAGCTGGTGACCATTCCCCCCTACATTAAGCTTGTTGATAAACCTCAAGACCATCATTTTTTAACAAGAGATGCTTTATATCAAATCCTTAAAAATCAGTTTTTGAGGAATGTTAGCAAGCTCTCAGTTTATCTTGGTCCTATCTGGAGTCAGCTGAACTTGGCAGCACATGGCCTGCTCCTAGGTATAATTACAGTCTGGAGAAGAACGCAATTTGCGCAGCATTCCACTGACCTACAAGCTGACCTTGTGCAGGGGCAAATTCACAGGTTGCGTTAAACCCTATTAGACATGGCTAGTTTAAGGCAAAGCCTTTCCAGACCCCTGCCACATGCCAGGATTAGGGCACATCACACACGCGTACTATTACATTGCCTAAGGAACTCTCACAATGCCTTTCAGAGGGGGAAAGGCAGGCCTATGTCTCATGCTGTCTAAACTTGTACCCTGATACAGTATATACACATTATTATTCTTCACATAAGAGGATTTTTTTTCTCAAACTCCCTCTTTGAATGATAATTAAGAAAAAACTGGGAAGACAGATTTGCTATACTGGAAAAACCACACCCTGACCACTAAGCTAGAAAAATTTTGCCAGACAGACTGAGAAAAAATTCTTGCCAGGTCCAGTGGGATTTTCACATCTACAAAAAAAATCCATATACTGTATATCTTCAGCTTTCTGCCTTAGCTTGGCAGACAGAGCCCAAAGTAAAAGTAAAAATAAATGGTTCTGAATAGACCACGAATGCTGGAAGTATGCTCAGTCGAGTAGTTGGGCATGGCAACAATATTAAGAGAAACACAGAAGCCTTCTTCTTCTAGGGAGTCTTGCCTGCGTGAAATAAAGATGATTAATTTCTATGTCTACACCTTTGCTAGACACCAAACACATTCAAATCTACACCAGATCAAGCTTATATTGTGTACTTTGCCTTAGTTCTCATATTTGAACTTTCCCAGTTTCAGTCACAGGATTTCTATCTCCAGCAAAGTCTGTGTTATCCTGGAGCCTAGAGAATAGTCACTGTGTCTATTTAAATACAGTCATGTGTGTTCTCACCAATGAACATCTTCTGATCACTTCAGGCAAACAAGTGCATGCGAACCTGAATCAAACCCACCATCCACCAAAAATGATCAAATTTGTAGGATCCGTATATGTGGGTAGATATTTTCTGATGATAGACAGTTTGAGCATCTCACATTCAAAACTCCAAAGCTACAAACTATAAAATGCTCCAAAACGTATGTATTTTGAGTGCTGACATGACACTCAAAGGAGATGCTCATTGGAGTATTTTGGACTTCCAGATTCGTAATGCTCAATGGGAACACTTGAGATCTGAAGCACTTCTGTTCCCAAGTATTTCAGATAAGAGATACTCAAACTGTACTGCCAATTTCACATTCAGTACACTGTCAGTGACACAGAAGAGATGAGCACCTGGTTTGTCCTCTCTCAGTAAGACTAAACAACATGTGCAGAGAATACACAGAAATTAGACACTTTGATTTTCCAAAGTAAAATTCTAAAAAACACAACTTCTATTTTTGTGTCTTCAGACTGGCGTTATCTTCTGCTTATGCTTCACATCAACACTTGCTGAGTACCACTAGTTGGCAAAACTATGGACATTAAGAAGCTGGTGTAAACTTGGTACCTCATCTCTACAATAAATCAAAAAATAAGCCAGGCGTGGTAGCACATGCCTGTAGTCCCAGCTACTTGGAAGGCTGAGGCGGAGGGATCACCTGAGCTCAGCAGGTTAAGGCTGCAGTGGCCGTGAGCATGCCACTGCACGCCAGCCCGGGCAACAGAGTGAGAGCCCGACTCAAAAAAAAAAAAAAGAAGCTGGTGTAAAGAGTATGTGCAAATGATGACAAGCCAGCTTGTCTTAGTGAGAGCAATCCTTTATATGTCTAAGTCAGTGGCTTCCAAATGAATAAAGGCACTTTCATAATAACTGCTACATTTATCTTTAAGGCATTCATGTGAATTGGGTTGGAAGACAGGTGGAATCTGACGTTAAAGTTGTAGAATCTGATGCACCTATCCAAAGGGCTATAAGCTCTGATGACTAAGCTGATCATTTACTCCAGATATCTCCAAATTATAAATATAAATTACCGTGGATTCTTACTTCAGCTGGATTAGAAAGTAGTATCTTCTTGGGATGAGAGAGATAATAACCAAAGAACCCTTAGGTTTAATTTTTATTCTTAGGCTTAATTTTTATAAACTGCTACCTGTTTCCATACCCCTAAATCAAAGATTCTAATTTATAAGTAACAGAAATCTAATTTGAAAAACAGAGAATTTCCAACGGAAAACGTTCCAAGAAGCGACAGAAGATGATGCAAGGTAATGAGGCGTGGTAGCCTGTGGATGCAGGCCTTATACACATACATACACGAAATCAGGGAGAAAGCAACTAACACAATCCCCCTTTATAGCTGGGCTATTCTGGTGCCCTCCCTGCCATTTCTAACGTGGCAGTGACTGGAGAAGGGACAGGTAAGTAACTACTGCTCCCAAGCCCCTGCCAGGAAAGAGTGCCCACTGTAGGGGGAGGGCAGGACCAGAGTTGGCAGCCATTTTGCTTTCTCTCCTCAGGGAGAATGAGTGCTTCTTTGGAAACATGCAACTGTTTCTTGGCAGGCACCCAGGAAAATAAATGCTGACTCAGGTCCCTTGTTTCCCTTCTCTTCCCGTTCCCCATCCCCTGCCACTCTTTGGCATCACACCCAGAGGAGCTGGTTGGCTGGATCTGTGGTGCCATATTATGAAATGTCATCTGACTTGGTACAAACAAGCCCTTGCTGCTGATGGCCAGCATGGTCTGGTATGCTTCTGAGGAAAGGCCTCTGTCAACTGGCCTGATAATGCCATTAAAATAAGCTTTCCACACACAGCCTGATAATCTGTCCCATTGAATGTTTCAAGGAAAACTAAGCTTCACTGTTCTGTCAAACTGTTAGGTCTGAAACTCTTCCATGGCCTTATTTTTGGGGACACATAAAATTGCTCCAATGGAGTTTACTTTAAGGATTTAGGCTCTTCACCAAGAAATGTGAAAAGGCAAATTGTCACCCTGTCCTGAGTCTGAGAACATATTTGGCACTCCATCCCCATACTGATGAGACAGAAAAGCCCTTTTATTGATTTTCAGGCTGATGAATTTTGTTGAGAAAGCAAATGCAGAGTAGGCCACAGCAGGTGAAGGCTGTGGCGGCATGGGTGTGCAGTGGAAGGTGGGGGTAGGGCTTTGGGCAGGAGATATTTCTGATAGGTTTAAAGGTTTTGTGGTCTGAAGAAAATTAACCCCAAAACAAAATCGCATGCATTTCCCATTGATCATGGAGTCTTGGGAGACGAAATGGCCTAGAGACATCAGTGCATTCATTGTCCTGTCTCTCCACAGGACCAAAGCTACCAAAGCATAGCCCTGTTGACACTTGATTTTGCACTTCTAGACTTCAGAACCATGAGACAATAAATTGTTTTTTTTTTTTTATGTCTCCAGTTTTTTGATGACATGTTAAGTCAGCCCTAGGAAACCAGTATAGGGCCTTATATTTCTAATAATCTTCTGGGTGAATGCTGTTGGTTCATGGTCCACATTTTGAGGAGCAAGGTGACTGCAAATGAACGTATTATTTTATTCCCTATCACTGGAACTCAGCACAGTGCCTGGATATATATGTATGCATGTTTATATAATCCCTGATTCCCAGAGTTTTTTTCTGTTAGCTAACTAGATAGAAATATGCCCCTTTGTCTATTAATCTCCATGGAATACTCGCCTAAAGCTATGTACTCAGTCAGTAAAGACTGCAAATAACTTTCTCATATAAGGCCAACCCCAAGTATACAGACAGTCATATTCCCTCCCCAAACCTCTAAATAACAAAGTTTGCATGACCTTTGGACTTCCTGTCTTGTCTATATAATTTCTCATCTAATAATAAAATCATCAACCCAGTCTCATATATGTATATCCTTGGTGGCTCAAATAAGTTCTTTTCTTTCCAAAATTTAGAGTGTTAGACTTTTGAAAAGAACACATGCTAATAATTACTCCAAGCTGGTTAGAGATAATGGGCAACAGAGAAGTTATTATCTTCAATGTCATCGTATGTCTTTGATATGATAATCATTGTGTTCAAGATATCACAAATGATGGATGGCCTTTGATTTTAGACTGTATTCATAATGCAAATTACCTGGCTCCTTCCCACTCGTGCATGGAGGTGAAGAGCCAGTGGCAGTGAGCCCTCCTAGCTACAGGACTCAAGCCAACGGATGGCATAATCGGAGACAGAACTCAAAGGGAAATTCTTCCTCCTTTAAAGATACCTGAGGAAACTTTCCATTTTCCTTTTGCAGTTACTTCATGTGACAACCCCTCACAAGGTCTTCATTTGCTAACCACTGCCATAACGTACACTGTTTACAACCCAAGTCATTTTACTCTGTTAATTTTCTGGTTAACAAGTGTTGACATAAGTACCACATTGCTTCTGGTAGTCTAGGTTTCTTCTATAAACATAATATGAAGATTCTAGGAAATGTTAGTAAGAAGAGAAAGATGAAATAGTACTGCATTTTAGTACATATTTAGAACTGTTAGAATTTGTGGTTTATATCCTAGCACATTTCTCCAACAATTAATCTTCTCCTCCTCCTTACTCTCACAGCACAGCAATTAAGGGAAGTGAACCCATATTATTTTCTATCCTTTTGTCTTCCATGTGAACGGAGTAACACAGTGATCCAAAATATCTATTTTCCACACTTCATGAAGAGTGAGCCCCTACATCCATCTTGGCTAGAATTATTAATATATACACCCTGAGATTCTCTCAGATGGACAAGAGCATAACAAACACATGGCGGGTGATTTTTCCAGAGTCACTCAGGTGTCTGACTTCTAGTCCTATGTCCTTTTCTCTTGCAGCAATTATTCCAGGAAAGATGTACACCTCTAACTAGTCATGTTGCGATGAGTCTTATAAGATGCACCTTTAAGATGTGAAAATCAAAACTACTTTGAGCTTTAGGGCTGCAGAATAAGACTTTCCATTTCCTTTTCTCCTATAAAATTGGCCCACAGTTATGAGACTGAGGATTTGAAAACCCAAATCTATCTTCTTTGATATTAGTGGACTCCTTTAATTTTAAAACAGAAAACGTGAAGTTAGAAGTAGTTGGAAGAATGGTAAATTCCTTGACATAGCTGTGGAAGGCAGAATGCTGGGCATACACGAATGAGAGACATCATGTTCTGGGAAAGAAAGGAGCAGGTAAGAAGCTAAAAAATAAAGAGATTATTTCAAAGTTAGCATGTGGATCAACAAGGTGCCTGATATATAATCCCATAATGATCAGGAAGCAACGTTTCTAGAGAAATTATTAAACCAGGATTCAGGGACATCAGGCAAAGCAGAAGATGGGGTTGAGGTCATGTACTGGAATGAGGCAATTGTTGAAATTCCTCATCCTTACTGGCTTCTTTCTCAGAATGCTAGCGGTCAGGCTGATAGCCCACGCTCCAGAATATGTAAGTATTAGAATACACACAAGACACAGCTAAGGGCCTTGAAGATGGTGCCCATGTGATACAAGGTGGGAATGGGATGAGGCAGAAACAGGAAACTTTTTCTTTTTTAACTTTGAAAAGTTGTGAAATATCATATACAAGTATAATATATACACATTTATACACAGTTTAAAGGATGATAAAAATACAATGTGCACTCACACCCACCTTAAGAAATTGAGAACTACTAATACTTTTAAAGGCCTTCTGTCTTCCCAGATAATTTTCCTCCAGAAAAACTACTTTATGTTAGCTTTCCATGTTTTTGACCTTTAGACCAATGTACTCCTTCTTTTGGAACTTGGTTTTTCCACTAAACATCATGTTTAAGAATTATCGAAATAGATGCACAAAGTTATAGTTCACTCTTTTCAAAGCTGTGTAGTATTCTATTGTGTGCTAATACCTCAGTTCATGTATCTACTCTTACACTGATGGACATTGTTGTTTTCAGGTTTTTGCTAATATGAACAAAACATTTACAAACATGTTCATATGTGTCTCCTGGTACAAATATGCAAAAATTTGGGCAGAGGGTATACACATTTTCACAGTGACTAGATAGAGGCAAATTGTTTTTCAAGTATCCAGAACAACTGACTCTCTCATTAGCATAAATGAGACATGCCACTGCTCCACACCCTCCAATATGTCATAAAGTTATACTTTTTAATTCTTGCCAAGCTGTTGAGTATAATACAGTATCTCGTTTTAGTTTTACTTTGCACTTCCCAATTGCTGATTTGTTGATTATCTTGTCATATGTTTATTGATCATTTATTCCATGACAAGCCTGTTCATATCTTTTCCCTATATTTCTATTGGAAGTTGGCCCTTTTATGAGTGATTGGTAAGAATTCTACACACATTTTGGATAGCAAGTTTTACTTGGTTATATGTGCAATAAACGTCTTCTCCAAGCCTGTGACTTATCTTTTCAAACTTTTTCTGATGTCTTTTGATGAGGAAGAGTTTTTTGTCTCAGTGCAGACATATTTCTTATTTGTTTTGTGCTTTTCTGGTGCTTTCTGTGTCTATTTTATTTGAGGTAAAGATGTGCTTGTATATTCTTTTCTAAAACTGCTAGCTTTTTTCTTTCTCATTTATGTGCTTGATATATTTGGAATTGATTTTTATTCATGAAGGGAGGAAGAGCTCTACTCTCTTTCCTGTTTTTTCCCCATATATATTCAATTTTTAAAATACTTTTAATCGTCAATTTTGATCACTGATTTGGGATACTACAGTTGTTATGTATTAGTTTCCATTTATGCATAGACCTGCTTCTCAGGTCTCAATCTTTTTCCATTCAACATTTTTTTTTTTTCTGTATCAATTGCTACCATATTCTAGCTACTTTACCACCTATTATTAATATTATTATTATTATTTTTCTTGATAAGAAGTAGAATAAGTCTTCCACCTAGTTTTCCTTTTTTAAAAATTATTTTTCAGTCTTTGTTCTTTCATACAAATTTTTAGAATAACCTGTTAAATTCCAAACAATTCTACTTAGATTTTAATTTGAAACTAGAAATTAATTTGGGGAAAACTGACATCTTTATAATATTGCCTCTCCTTTTATTTAGTTGTACATTAATGCTTTTAATAAAGTTCAATATTTTGCTACATTAAATATTGACTATATTTGCTTAGATTTATTTAAATATTTTATGTTTCTGTGATGGTCTTTTTTAAATTGTATTTTCCATCTATCAATAAATATTCTCTTATTTTTATAATTTGTAATAGAGGTTTTCTATACAGAAAGTCACAGCCTTTGTTAACAATAGGGTTTCATTTCTTCCTTTCCAATATGTTTTATTTCATTTCTTTGCCTTACTACACTTGCGTGGAGTAAATAAAAGAGATAGAAGTGGGAACCATATTTATATTTCATCCTGTTCTCAAAGAGAAAGTATTCAAGTGTTCACCAGCTATGCATTTGCCATACACCTCTTCGCAGAGACCCCCTTCTGGAGGCTGAAGATCTTCCCTTCCATTGCTAGTTAGCTACAACTTTTCATTATAAATCAAAATCAAACGTAAGTCAATGTTTTTCCATCATCTTTTGACATAATTATATAGTTTTCCCCTTAAACATTAACTATTCATTAATAAAAGTATTATAAAAGTATTTCCTAATTTTGAATCAAAATTGCCTATTTGGAATGAATAATATTTACTCAACAAATTTTTTTTAGCTGTTTCTGGTTTCAGTTTGCTAATATTCTAGTTAGGGTCTTCACATCTACATTCATGAGAGAAACTGGCCTATAATTTTTCTTTTACATCCTGCCTGATCTGGTTATGCTATCAAGATTATAAATATTAGTCTTGAGCTTAACATGATTAGAAAATTCTTTAAAATATTCTGCGTAAGAAATAAATGTTTTGTTGTAATAAACAACCTAGACCTGGTACTTTCTTATGAAAGATTTTAAACTACTACTTTATTTACTATTTATAGGACCATTCAGATGTTCTACTTCTTCTTGACTCTGATTTGATCATTTATATTGTTCTAAGAAGTCATTTCACATTATTCACATTTATAGGTGAAAGTTTGTTCACAGTATTATCTTATACGCTTCTACTGCATCAACAGTTACATTCATTATTACTTTCTTAATGTTTTTACTCATGTTTGTTTGTTTTGCTCAATCTTGCCAAACGTTTTTGAATGTTATATTTTCAAAGAAGAAACTTTTGTCTTTATCAATCTTCTGTACCGTATTTAAAAAATTTTTAAATTTCATACTCATCCTTTAAAATGTATTAGACTGAGCCATAAAAATTGCAAATATTTAATTTTCAAAAAATAGCTTTTTCTTGTTGTTCAACCTAATATTTCCTTCTAATTTATCTGGCTTATTTTTCTTTTTCTAGCTATTGATTTTGGAAGCTTAATTTTTTTATCTATATTTTTTCTAATGTAAGTACTCATAACTGTACATTTAAGCTACATCCCATGAGTATTGACATCATTTTTATCTATTGTTATAAGTTTTTAAAATTCCATTATAATTAATTTTTTAACTCATAACTTATTTATGAGTGTGATCACACATTTAAAAAGGTAGATAGGATTTCCGGCAAGATGGCGACGGAAAAGGTTGGACTGTGAGTCTCTGCAAAAATGAGTGTCCATCGAGACTCTCTGCATGAGTGGGTATGTGCCGGTGGGTGAGTGAGGGATCATGCACCTGGGGCTCTCCTCCAGAGGTAACTGCAACCACCTGCTCCCCTGAGATCAGAGCCTCCCACGTGCAAGACCATCTGCTGTTCTTGAGGTTCTCCTGAGAAAAGGCCGTGGAATAGCTGATCCTCACTACCTGGTGCCCAGCCCACACCATCACCTGTGACAGCAGAGCAGCCGGAGCCCTGGATCCATGGAAAGAGCAGTCAGGAGTTCTATAGAGGAGCCCCACCACCAGAGAGGAAATGCCAACTAGAGTCATTTTCTCTGTCCCAGTACCAGGCAGAGACCTGCATTGCCCCAGCCAGCTCCATTCAGCCTCCAACCTGGGACCTAGAGGTTACCTCATCAAACTTAGAGAGACAGATGCCCCTCCCTCATGCTGGAACAAGAACAGACATGTCAGATCTGAGGGGGAGACTTGACAACAGCGGTAACAAGCCAGGTGAGTCCAGATCAGAAACAAGTCAGGTGAGTCCAGATCAGATCCACCCTTCTCCCAAAGTAGTCCATGGGGCACCTGACTCACACTAAAAGAAATCCTATCAGCCCGCACTGAGAGCACAGGGGAGGGGCTGGAGACCAGAGCTGAAAGGACGTTGAAGTTACAGGAACAACCTCAGAGTGAGTTCTTGTTTGTTTGTTTGTTTGAGGTTTTTTCTCTTCTTTTTCTTTCTGTTTTTGATTATATTTCCATATTTGTCTTGTTTCTGTTATTTTATTGCCTTTTTTTGAAAAAACCTCCTGTTTGTGTATGGGTATTTTTGAGGGAGAGTACAGAAAAGGCGGGGGGGGTGTCAGTTTGCGTGTTTGTATGATTGTATGTTTTTGTTTTTTTATCTTTTCGGTCTTTGTTTGTGTTTCCTTTCATTTGTTAATTGGTATGCCTATCTGTTTTCCATCTTCTTCTGCCTCTCCATCTTCCTCTTATTCCCCTCCTTCCTTTTTCCATTCTTTTCCTTTTTCTTAACTCATTTTGCTGTCAGGGGACAAACCTATACCCCCCACTGCAAGGACAGATTGTAAGTCAGTGGAAAGAGGGTTTCAGGGGGCCCACACACGTGTCAGTGGATACTGGGATCTGCAGATAGTTTCTGAATCACAGCTCCCCCCTCAATTAAATCTCAAAACTGCAAAAAGTACAACCCCCACCCACAGTCCAGTTTCAGAATTGAACAAAGCCAGAGGATACACATAAGAAAGAATCGGAGATTGAGCAAATAGAAGTAAAAACTGCCACCCCTCTCACCCTTGAACAACAGAATTAAAGTAGAAGTAAAAATAAAGGGCGGGGGGAATCTACACAAATGAGGAAAAATCAAAGGAAAAACATGAGTCTTACACAGATACCTGGGAGGTCAGCCATTGAGTACAGAGTTCGGCATGCAAACAATGAAGAGCCCCCAGAATGACTGGTCTCAAACCACAAACCCAGATATCAAGACATTAATTAACAGGGCAAATAAATAGAATTGAGGAGTGACAAGAGGAAAGAATGAAGGAGTTGATAACTGAGATAACAGCAATAAAGAATACAGTGAATAAAGCAAACAACAAACTCATAAGCATGGAAGGCAGAATTAAGCTTCAACAGTGATGGGGAATCAAAATCCTTCCCAGACATTCAATCCCTAAGTGCTTACACTGCCTCCAGACCAGCTCTACAAGAAACACTTAAGAAAGTATTAAACACAGAAGAAAGGAAAAGTGAATGATAACCCCCTTCCCAAGAATGCAAGAAAGAGATTGAAAACACACATGGATCAACCCAAAAGTCAAAAGAAAGACACCAAACAAACAGCAGCAGCAACAACAACAAACTCTATAAGAACATCAAGACAGGGATAAGCCCTCACATCTTAATAATTATCCTGAATGTGAATAGACTAAATGCACCACTGAAAAGACACAGAATGGTAAAATGGATAAAATATCACAAGGCAACAATCCAAAAAACTCATCTCATCAGAAAGGATACTCATAGACTCAAAGTAAGAGGATGGAAAACAAAATTTCAGGTGACCAGAACACAAAAGAAAGCAGGAGTTGCAATTTTAATATCAGACAAAATACCCTTTAAGCTATCAAAAATTTAAAAATATATGGTAGGTCACTACATAATGACAAAAGGTTCAATCCATCAACAAGAAATATCCATCCTAAACATATATGCAGCCAACATAGGAGCACCAACTTTCATTAAGCAGATTCTAGGTAAACTTAAAAAAGATATTGGCTCTAACACTATTGTCGCTGGAGACTTAAATACCCCACTCACAACCCTAGACAGATCATCAAGACAAAAAAAATCAACAAGGAGATTTGGAACCTCAATACGACGTTTGACCAAATGGACTTAATTGATACCTACAGAACACTCCACCCAACAACCACAGAATATACATTCTACTCATCACCGCACTGAATGTACTCTAAGATTGATCACATCCTTGGCCATAAATCAAGCATAAACAAATTCCGTAAGATTGAAATATTGCCAGCACCTTCTCAGACCACAGTGGAGTAAAAATAAATATCAACACCAACAAAGTTCCCCCGAAATCCACAAAGACATGGACACTAAATAGCATGATGCTAAACAAATTCTAGGGCAACAAGGAAATCAAAACAGAGATTAAAAGATACCTGAAAACAAATGAAAATGAAGAAACTTCTTACCAAAACCTCTGAGATGCCATGAAATCAGTACTAAGAGAGGAATTCATATCTCTGTGAACACACATGAAGAAAATGGAAAGATCGGAAGTTAACAGCCTGGCAAATCACCTAAGGAAGGTGGAAAAGCAAGACCACCAAAACCCTAACTTCAGCAGAAGATCACCAAAATAAAAGCCCAAATTTGGGACATAGAAGACAAAAATATAATACAAAAAAATCAACAAAACCAAAAGCTGGTTCTTTAGAAGGATACACAAGATTGATGGACCCCTAGCTAGACTGACCGAGAAAAAGTCCAAATAAACACAATCAGAAATGCAAAAGATCAAGTCACAACTGACCCCCAAAGAAACACAAAAGATTATCAGAGACTGCTATATACACTTGTATGGACACAAACTCGAAAACTTAAAGGAAGTGGAGGACTTTCTGACATCACACAATCACCCCAGGTTGAAACAAGAAGAAATCAAGACCCTAAATAGACCAACAACAATCCAGGAAACTAACAATGTCATAAGAAAACTACCTACAAAAAAAAAAGCCCTGGACCAGATGGCTTTCCAGAAGAACTCTACAAAACTTACAAGGAGGAACTGATACCAGTCATATTGAAAGTGTTCCAGGCAATTGAGATAGATAGAACTCTCCCCAAATCATTTTATGAAGCTAACATCACATTGAAATCCAAACCAGGTAAAGATCCAACAAAGAAAGAGAACTAGAAGTCAATATCCTTGATGAACATAGATGCTAAGATTCTCAACAAGATTCTAGCAAAACGGATCCAACAACACATCTCAAAAATCATGCACCATGACCAAGTAGGCTTCATCCCCGGGATGCAGGGCTGGTTCAACATTCACAAGATCACGAAAGTAATGGAATACATCAACATATGTAATAACAAAAACCCAATGATTACATCACTACATGCGGAAAAACTTTTGATAAAACCCAGCATCCCTTCTTGATAAAAACCTTCGAACATCTAGGCATAGATGGAACATACCTCAAAATAGTAAGAGCCATCTACGAGAAATCCACAGCCAGCATACTGCTAAACAGACAGAAATTGGAACCATTTTCTCTGAAGACCAGAACAAGACAAGGATGCCCACTCTCACGCCTCCTTTTCAACATAGTTTTGCAAGTCCTAGCTAGAGCTGTCAGACAAGAGGAGGAGATTGGGGTATCTAGAGAGGAAAAGAGGAAATCAAGTTATCCTTCTTTGCAGACAGCATGATTCTATACCTTGAAAACTCAGAGTATCTGTCAAAAACCTCCTTGCACCGATAAAAGACTTTGGCAAAGTCTCAGCGTGTAAAATAAATGTGCAAAAGTCAGTTACCTTTCTACACACCAGCAATAAACAAACAGAAACCCAAATAAAAAACACAATCTCATTTGCAATAGACACACACACACACACACACACACACACACACACGAAATATTTTGGCATTTTCCTAACCAGAGATGTAAAAGACCTTTACAACGAAAACTACGAAACACTGCTCAAAAAAAATCAAAGATGACACAAACAAATGGAAAAAGATTCCATGCTTATGGATTGGAAGAATCAACATTGTTCAGATGTTCATCTTACCCAAGACAATCTATAGATTTAACGCAATATCCATTAAATTACCAGCAGCATTCTTCTCAGACCTGGAAATGACAATACATGAATTCATATGGAAACATAAATGACCATGAATAGCCAAAACAATCCTCAGCAAAAAATAAAACAAACAAACAAAAAACAAAGTGGGAGGTATCACACTCCCAGACTTTAAACATTTTAATAAAGCTACAATAATTGAAACGTCTGGTATTGGTACAAGAACAGGTATATAAACCAATGGAACAGAATAGAGATTCCAGAAGCAAAACCTCAATTTCTCAGCCAACTCATCTTTAACAAATCCTCCACCACCAACCACTGGGGAGAGGAGAACCTATCAGTAAATGATGCTGGGAAAACTGGCTGAGCATAAGCAGAAGATTAAAACAAGACCTCTCCCTATCACCACACACAGAAATCAACTCTAAATGGATCAAAGACCTAAATGTAAAACCTCAAACTATAAGAACCTTAGAAAATCCAGGAGACACCCTTATGTAATTTGGAACTGGCAACCAATTCCTGATGAAAATCCCAAGTACCCATGCCATAATAGATAAGATAGACAAGTGGGACTTCATCGAACTGACAAGCTTCTGCAAAGCCAAAGAAACCATCAAGAGAGCAAGGAGACAGCCCACCAACTGGGAAAACATATTTGCCAACTGTATATCTGACAAAGGCCTAACATCTAGGATTGACAAGGAATTCAAACATGCCAAAAAGAAAAAAACAAACAGCCCCATTACAAAGTGGGCAAAAGATATGAATAGACACTTCTTAAAAGAAGACATACGATCAGCCAACAGATACATGAAAAAATGCTCAGCCTCACTAGTCATCAAAGAAATGCAAATTAAAACTACATTGGGATACCATCTAACTCCAGTCTGGATGGGCATCATCAATAACTCAAAAAAAACAGATGCTGGAGAGAATGAGGGGAAAAGGGAACGCTTCCACACTGTTGGTGGGAGTGTAAACTAATACAAACTGTGGAAAACAGTTTGGTGATTCCTGAAAGATCTAAAAATCGAGCTTCCATACCAACCTGCAATCCCCCTACTGGGAATATATCTGGAGGAACTCAAATCACTCTATGAAAAAGATACCTGCACACTTATGTTTACTGCAGCATTGCTCACAGTAGCAAAAACATGGAACCAACCATGCTGCCCATCGAAAGAGAACTGAATAAAAAAATGTGGCACATATACACAGTGGAATAGTATGCAGCCATAAAGAAGGACAAAATTATGAACTTCCAAGCAACTTGGGTGGACTTAGAGTCTATCATACTCAGTGATCTATCACAGAAACACAGAACTGAGTACCATATGTTCTCATTCAAAAGCAGACCTTGAACAATTATCGTTAATACTCTAAGAAAAGGATTGACTGTTGAGGGAAACTGCGGGGTGGGAGGGCACACCTCATCAGGTACATTATGCAGGGTACCTGCATAATGAACATTTGTATACCTAACCCTGAATTGTACCCCACATCTTTAAAATTAAAAAATTAAAATTAAAAAAAGCAAACTAAAAAAAAAGTTAAAGTGGTTTTTTGAAACTGCCATGTTTAAGTTGTCTTTTTTTAATTCACAATTGATTTCTAACTTAATTGCATTTTGAACACACGATATGGGGTCTGTATGAAAAATTCCTTAGAATTTGTTGAGATTTGCTAGACTTTTTTTTAAGTCTTAATATTGCTTGAAAAATTTTATTCATATATTATGCTGGTAAAGTTTAACAAAGTATTATATAATAGTTAATTTCATTAATTTAGTTGTTAACAGAAAAACCAACCTAAAACAACATCATACTTTAAGGGTCTCATCATCACCTACACCAGTCATTCCATACACATTTATATTTATTTGTAGCCTATCATGTTCTTCAACGATTTAAAGAGGCCACATTACGTTACCTGCCAGCGGCCAGCATACTTAAAATTACACCATAAACACAGGTTACCATGGTACCCAAATAAAAATAGAACTAGAAAATGAAAGCACATTTTATCAACTTTTTGTGCTACTGCATGTCTTTTCTCTGGGCATCCACTGGGGACATTCATCTCTGAGTATCTGGCTAAAATTCTTTTGCTGTAAGTACTTAATTGTGCCCCAGTGGGACACACACAATAAAAATGATAGGGCAAATAGAGTTCAGCTATGCCTCTGGGGCCCAGAAACCATCAGTGAATGAGAGATAAGGCTTCTGGTTCTAATCCAACCTTCTCCTCTCCTTTGGGGTGACACCAGAGGAAGTTTCATTATTCTTATTCCTATTCCTAATCATGGTAATGATAGTGGTAATAGCATGATGGAAGCAACAAACCTTTGTGTGCCGGACACCAGGCTAAACACTGCACATGGAATCTTTTATTTTAATCCTCATAACCACCTTTGAAACAGGTACTAATTTCATTCTCACTTTACAGATGAGAGAACTGTACAGAGGAGCCTCAGAAAGATAAAGGGACTTGCCCCATGAATAAAGTGAAGACACAAAAAGAAAAAGCCAGGCCTATGGGTTTCCAGGAGCCCTCTGCTGCTGTACCACACTACCACCTTCCATGCTTAGTGTAGTTGTGACTTTCATTGTGCCAGGTGTGCTGGAGGAACCAGCTGGGTGGAAACTTGGAGTCTGGGCCTCTGTTACAGCCTTGTCATTGGCTTCCTGTCACTCTGAGGCAAACACCAAGATCTCAGCTGATAGATGTGAATGCTGTGTGTGGGTCTGTGAGTCCTATTCTCCTTCATGCACCTTCAGCCTTAGCAGCTCATCCCTTCCTTTGGTGGCAATTAAATAGCCGGGTCCTATAGGGCTGAGTTTTTCAGATACCTCCACACCCCAAGAGTATATGTAGATGCAACAAAAACATCATGTGGCCCAGTCTCTCCAATGTCTTACTTAAGCATTCTAAACATAGTTTGCTGTAGGCATTTTACTGCTGCATTCTGAATCACATTCTTCTCTGAGCAAACATGCCAATGTCTCACTTTTTCCATTAATAAGATGATTATAGTACAGAGTGATCTATTTATAATGAGCCCCAGCTCAAGCTGTATGGCTTTCAGTAGGCCTCATTTTAAATAAATCTTTCTTTGTTCATTATATACCTTATCCCAGTGTTGCAAGTAACATTTATGTCCCTGAAGTGGACAGGGAGGAAGAGAACCACACCCAAGGACCCCAACTCCTTCAGAACCACGATGAATGCAATAACCATTTGAAAGCAAAGTTTAAGAGTTCGTTTTTGCGCATATTTTTAACTAAGGAAGTTGAACAAGGGAGCCTACAGGAGTGTACAAAGTGATGTGATAATTAGGTCGTGAATTAACCCCCTGGCACTTGCAGCTCTATACTATTTTTTAAAGACCCCCCCTTCTCACCTCCTAGGATATCTGCACATGCAAAATGCCTCATGTGACTAATAAGGTACCTAGCATAAAAGTTAATTAATGAAAATGAAAACACTAAAACTCAGGTTATTTAGTAACCAGGGCCTGGAGCCAGATCCCAATTAATCTACTCCTGTGGTTGAAGGAAGGGATCAAAATAGGTTCCATTTGGCTGCTTCTGTGGGTCAATGTAGAGCCTCATGTCCATGCTAAATTAGCCTTTCCACTGTCTTTTCTCCATTGCAGTGAGGAGCTAAGGGCGGTCCTCCTCACACTGGTACAAAGAGCTCCCAGGCTCTCCCACTCACATGGTAGGGGCTTGGCAGCTAACAGGTCCAGCTGGAAGCGAGAGTGATTCACTAGCCAGCCAATCCCTTTTGTCATTCACTCCACTGGAGGAGCCCCTCAACCTCCAATCCCATTTGTTCCCCACCAAGGAGATCCGATCATGGTCCTGGCAGAGCTGTGGCTTTTCATAACTTTTGGCAGGGGCCTCGCTGACCCATAACATGGCTACACCCATGATTTCTCCTCATACTGTCTTTGTAAATTGACCATGGCTAACCTTGCTGCCCTAATAAGATCAAGCAGAATAACATTTCTTTAGCTGCTGCACGCTGGAAGCCTCCTGGGCTGAGGTATGACTCAGAGTCAGGTTTGGATACAGAGGGCAGATTTTTGAGTTTCCAACAGTCTCAGGTTTCCTTTGCTTTTATCACAGTTGGTGAGCTTCATAAGGCCCGTGTTTACAGCCATGCAAATTAGCCTCAGCTGGAGAGAAATCAGGTCAGTCCTAAATGAAATCAAGCTCCAGGTCAAAGGTATTTTATCAAAAATTGGAAGTGTGGCAATAGTGCTGGGGTCAAGCCTAACTATCCAAGGAAGAAAGTAGACAGCTTTGTCTGGCGTAACCTGAACTCTTGGCCTCTGGATCCTGGAAACTCTGCTGAGAGATGAAGGAAAGGGTGGTAAAGGGCCACACCAGCACAGTGGGGTTTGGCCACTTTGACCAATGGCTGCTGCTGCCAAGCGCATTTCTGTTATGTAAGGACAACCGTGAGGGGGAAATATTTTGTCTTCAAAGGAAGAAATTTTGTGGTTGTAAGTGTGGTTTGCAATGTATCCCATGTAAGTCATTGACAAGGCAAGGTCCAAATTCACTGTTTCATTCTATGCACACTCTTAGAAACTCAGTTTTAAAATGTACATGGGAAGGTGTCCACATTCAGATACAATCTGATATTGTGCATCTGGAAAGTATATTTGAAAACTCTCACTCCAGATGTCATGTTAGTTATAGAAACTAAGGTCAGAGAGGTTAGATGACTAGACATATAAGAACTGCTAACTAGTTACCTTCCATGCAAGATCTCTGGCTCCTGGTTTTCACGCAGCTTTCCCTATCATAGTCTCAGTTTTTCCATGTCTCAGTACATTAAAAAAAACTTGGGTTTACTTAAAAATAATTCTCCAATCTATGTTCAGCTCCTAAGTTTGGGGAATTATTAAAATCAGAACAATTATTTTCTGAGCTCCCATGTATCTGTTAATTTCAGGCAGCTTGATTGCTCTGATTGTGCCTGGGTCTGAGTACTGAGAGGTTGGTTCATGAGTGATTTATTCCCTTCTAAGAAGTAAAATGGAAGGCGGTCGATTTTGAGTGTCCTCATCTGCAAAACTGAAGTACTGCCCAGATCTCTGGAATTCATCTAATTAAAGCTTATCTTTAATTGATGAGAAATGTGAGATTTGGAGAATTTAAAGGACTTGTTCAGGATTCAATATTTGGGTAGGGTTAGAGTCAGAAGTAGAAATTATGCCTACCAACACCAAAGCCAGCACGGTTTTCAATATACAATGACCAGGAAATAAAATTCAGGCATTGCCAAGTGAATTTAAAGCCAGGACTCGTAGTGAAATGCAGACTAACAGATCATTTGTCAAATAATTAGAAAACAAGCTTTGGGGTTGTTACTGGAATCATTCCTTTGCTCTTCAGAACTGTGTGGTGCTGGGCAAGTTATTCAATCCCTCCAAGCTCCAGCGTCCTCATCTACAAAATTGGAATAATAACAGTAACCATCTCACTGGGTTCTTGAAGATTAAACAAGTTAATCATGCCAGGCACTTGACCAAAATGACTTAGCATTGGCATTATTGCTACTGGTAAATCTTCATTTGTTATCTTAATTTGAATGATACCAAATAAGTTCAAGGTTATTAAGACTTCTCTCTGTCTGTGTTAAGTATGTGCGTATGAGGGCAAGTGCACATCCAGGGGCTGTTTTGATCATCATGCTCATCAGAAATGTGTATATTTTGCAAAGCATTTACAAGTTCAGCTTCAAAAGCCACCATGTAACCTGGATTTGTGACCTAAGTATGCATATAGGATCTTGCCCTATTCTTGTTACATCATCACATACTTCCAGCTTAGAAGGAAAGGCCAAAGGAGTCACTGTCACCATCAAGGTCCCACCATAGACATTCAGCATCATCCCATTGTCCAGCTCCAGCCATGGTCTCAGAAATAGGTCTGCATTGAGCATAAATGAATGAGGCCCAGAAAATATACACAAGACTTCAAAACTTTCCTCAACTAGGAAGAAGGGGTAAATAGCTTTAAAAAACACAACTCTTTATAATGATTCTCTCATAGTACATCTTGTAATATCTAATCATACTTTTTTGTGATTTCCAATTAGAAAACCCAAAATCTACATTGAAATAAATGTTCACTCTCTTCAAATATGAAAGATGTTGAAGATGCGCACATGGGTATGTGGTGAGGAGGGAATTCCAGAATCAGTCCCAAAGAGCCTAAATTTAATACTTCATAAGTTTTTATACTGCCATCATTCATTCTAAGCCCTGGAACTATGCCTACTAACAATTTTTATTCTACTAATACCTACAAGCCTTTCTAATATGCATTTGGCTCCCAATACTCTGTGTGGGTAATTTGATGTAAAATTTGGCTTCGTGGTCCACAATAAAGAGATTTAACAAGACTAAAGAGGGTGCTGAGGGGCAGTTACTCTCTTATAGGTTCCGGTTCTTGGTACTCCAGGATAGAAGCGAATTTATCTCTGTATCTCAGCATTCTAAGGTGCCCTCTTGTGGTTTGGGGTGGGTAATGAGCATCCTAATGATACTGCCGCTGGCTGGAGACACAAATCCGGATTAAGTTACTGTTTAACAGCCAACAAGAGAAACACAGTCGAACTCCAAGAATAATATTCAGATTCAACATTCTGAAAGAATCATTGATATCCATATTTGACAAGTCCTAACCACCTTTTTAGAAAATAAGCAAATAAAATAAATGTACAACTTAATGTTCTGGGCCTTCCCTTTTCCAAACAAAATTTACAAGGTGGAATTATTGTAAGCTGGTGCCTGTCGTGGAGTAGATGCTCCCGTTCCCTTTCAGTAATCTGGCCATTCAGAGGACTTTAAACTAAAGAACAGAAAAGCCCTGATCATTCCAGGCATCAGTCAAGATATCTGGACACAGCACTAATGACCTCCCCAGGTCATACATTAGTACATTCAACACACGGTCAAGTTATTTCACTCACTTCTGTAGATGATAACCCTTAACCCCACTGCTCATTTATCAAACACATGAGAAATGTAAAGGAGTAGACAAACTTATCCCCACCCCTACAGGAAAAAATAATGCACATACCTTATACCAAGAGAGTCCAGAGAAATTATCTTTGTATGCCAAAGCTGAAATAATAGAAACTTGGAAAGCAATAGGTTATGAAAACCCTATAAATTTATGTTCAGGTTTCCAAACAATGTTCTCTTCCACCCTTCTCCCCTCCCTAATAAACTGAGACACAAAGTCTGGGATTTGAGAATTACAGCCACGATCCTTGCCAAAGTGACCAAATTATAATCAATGCCGAAAACTTTTGGCACTAGGAAATTTCAACAGACTAGTGTCTGCTGAACCATCATAGTCCCCCTCCCCCAAAGTGCTTGGGAAATAGCCATTATCTCATTAATTCTTAAGAAATATCTACTAAAAAGACAGAGAGAAAGAGAGGAATGCTTCTATATATCTTACAGAAGAGAAAACAAACATGATTTACAATTTGAAGTCAGATTGTGGCATCTCAAGAGAGGACGGATATTGGCAGGTCATGCTGATTTTGAGAGTTGCTGGGCAAGTTTAGAACACGACTGGAAGGTTTATTAGAGTAGCTAGTTCCTTGACAAGAATCAGGAGAAGGAACCTCAGACAATGATGGTGAAATTCTGGTTCCTTGTCAAGGTGCTGACCTACCCTCCCTAAAAACAACTGTTACTTAGAGACAGTGTAAATATGACATATTAATAACAGAAATTCTTACTACAGTGCAAGAAGAGTACACAAACATGAGATGAACTACTAAATGTCTGAATGTATCATTAAAGAAATGGTGGAATACTTCTATGAATACTGAAAAACAAGAATGGTCTAGAGATTATTATTGCAAGTAGTTTTGGGAATGGATACATTGCTATTTGAAGAGTACAACAACCCTGGGAATTAACGATGTTCAAGAATTTCTTTCCAAAGCTTTACCATTAGTTCATAAACTAAGAGATTAATATAAAATTCCAGAGAATACTTAAAGTATTCTTATAATCATAATTTCATTTTATCCTTGTAACAACCATGTTAAGGAGTAGTTATTCCTGATTTTATAGCAAATAAATCAGTGTGAGAAGGTTAAGTGACGTGCTCTGAATGTTACAAGAGAGAAAAAAATGAGAGACAGTATCAATGTTGGTAGTACAGTCAATATGTGATATTTTGAACTCTGGTTGTCAGTCTGGTTACTGCCATGTTTGTAGTGGCAGTGGTCTGGTGTCACAAATGGCACTTGAGTATTCAACTTAAATTTGTCATAGTGTTAGCTTTATTTTATTACAGCTAATATTTGTAATGGAATTGACAGAGTCAAAGAAAAACACCATCTCCAAATCGACCTATTTCTTTGCTAGAGTTACATGTAAAGCACATCTTTTTGCTCAGTGATTTGGCTTCCTACTGGAAGACGCTGAAGAAAACTTTGGATTATTTCACAATGTAGGAAATACTTAGGATATGCACAAGTATAGCTATATTTTGTTGATGATTTTAATAATGCCTATTCTCATTAATAAACTTAAAATCAATCATCCCGATAAAAGTTGTTACTATCATCAGTGTGGCAAATTACCATTTAAATAAAGAAGAAATGCAGACACACGCTAAGGTACTTGAACATCCTCTCAAGCGTTCATCATTATTGATTTTTTCCCAGTTAAAAGCATCCAAATCCCCTGTGAGTCACTTTATCTTTCTAGGTCTCAATTTCTCATGTGCCAAATGAGGAAAATGAGTAAGATGATGAATAAGATTTCTTCTAATTCTTAGACTACGTGATATATCAGAACAAGATCCCTACCCAGTTTGAGAATACACACATATACACACACACACTTAAAACCAGAGCCAGTGATGGGAAATTGAAATACTACTATAGAAGTGGAAACTAGAAACTAATATTGAGCTCTGCAGGCTCTTGACCATTCTGCTCATTATTTCTGAAATGTGGATGCGGAATGTGCCAAGAGATGAAGACCAGCTCTATTTAAGAGATGTTCATGTTCACATCTTAATACTAGCTGAGCCCCTATGGCCAAGATTCAGACTCTCATTTTTAAATCTCATTTTTAAATACATAGTTCTTTCTCCAGCTCAGTCACTACAAAAAGACCTACTTGGCAAGTGTTCCCCACGTAGTCGTCTTGTATGGGAGTTAGCCTTTCATGCTGAAAATTCCTTAGCTGCCCACAACCTCTAAACCACTTTCATTTTCATTTCAAGAGTGAAGGAAACCAAACATCTGACTCTCAAAAGAGAACAAGGAATCCATCTTGATGTTAGAAATCTGCCTACAGGCATGGAGGGAAGGACCATAGGAGGCGGTTTTGGAGTTTTCTGGTATCGATATGGTCTTTTTTTTTTCTTTAAAACTTAAACCTCAGCTCGAAGGCAGGCCACAAAGTTCACTCAAAACTCCAAGTTTTAGCATTACCATAAAGCCCAGTAGACATAAATTTTTGCGACCACTACATATGTACCTAGATTCAATGGGGTAACATGTACCTCGCCAAAGCTCGATGAGTTCAAAGGGTATTTCTTCCTCAGAGAGAGAAACAAAACAAATGTATCAAGTATTAACTGCCTTAGTTAAAATCCTTTGCTGAGCAGGCAAACAATTATGAGAGAAGAAATAAGCTGGGTGCAGTGGCTCATGCTGGGAACCCCAGCATTTTGGGAAGTGGAGGTAAGAGGATTGCCTGAGTCTAGGGGTTTGAGACCAGTCTGGGCAACTTGGTGAAACCTTGTCTCTACAATAAATCAAAAACAGGCAGGTGTGGTGGCGCATGCCTGTGGTTTCAGCTACTTGGAAGGCTGAGGCAGAAGGATCACCTGAGCCCAGTAGGTTGAGGCTGCGGTGTCCGTGAGTGTGCCACTGCACTCCAGCCTGGGCGACAGAGTGACACTCTAACTCAAAAAAAAAAAAAAAAAACCAAAAAAAAAAAAAAAAAAAAAAAAGAATAAATAACCAAATGCTTTGATTTTTTTTTTTTTTTTTTGAGTTGGAGTCTCACTCTGTTGCCCAGACTGGAGCGCAGTGTCCGCTCCAGGCCACCGCAGCCTCGACCTGCTGGGCTCCAGCGATCCTTCAGCCTCAGCCTTCCGAGTAGCCGGAATTACAGGCATGCGCTACCACGCCCAGCTGATTTCTTTTTTGATTTATTGTAGAAATGAGGTTTCGCTGCCCAGGCGGGTCTCGAACCCGCAGGCTCAGGCAATCCATTCACCTCAGCCTCCCAAAGGCGTGGGATTACAGACTGAGCCACCGAGCCCGGTTTGCTTTGATTTTTAAAAACAAATGTTTATCAAATAAGTAGTGATTAGTTTTATGAGTAAACACCATGTTACCAAGCATCCAGAAAGAAACAGCAAGCTAAGAAGAAACAGAGAACACAAGTAAGTTGAATACAATCTTGCATAAGAAAACAGCCAGTGGAGCTTCTGGCTAGTTAGAAAAGCCTTCCTGGAAGACGCCAACCGAGGTTAGCTTTGGAATGTAGAGATTATCCTTTTGCTTTTCAGGTAGAAACAATTATCTGTTTCATTTTAAAATGGCATTTTAAAAGCCAGCTGGACTACAAGGTACTCTTAACTCCATCTCATATGAATCTCAGTGCATGGAAATACATCTTATATCAGTTGACTTCTTGCATAGCACTTATTATTTCATTAGAAAAAATCCAATTTTTCCATGCAGTATATCCTTTTAAAAATGACACGTAATTATTATTGGAATGATATTTTTCTCATGAGAACATACTTTTAGTGAACTTGTGAGAAGAAAAACTTAAAAAACATTTTTAAAATTTTAAAGATGTGGGGTACAATTCAGGGCTATATAAATATTCATTATGCAGGTACCCTTGTCGATGAGATGTGCACCTCCTGGCAGTTTCCCACTACTGCCAATCCCACCCCTCCCCCCAGCAGTTTCCCACTACTGCCAATCCCTTTCTTATAGTATTATGATAATTGTTCAAGTTCTGCTTATGAGTGAGAACATATGACATTCTGTTCCTTGTTTCTGTGATAGATCACTAAGTATGATAGACTCCAAATCCATCCAAGTTGCTGCAAAGTCCATATGTTTGTCCTTCTTTATGGCTGCACGATATTCCATTGCATATATGTACCACATTTTTTTATCCAGTCCAGTTTTGATGGGCAGCACAGTTGGTTCCATATTTTTGCTATTGTGAATAGTGCTGCAATAAACATGCGTGTGCAGATATCTTTTTTGAAGAATGATTTAAGTTCTTCTGGGTATATTTCCAATAGGGAGATTGCTGGATCAATGTCTAGTTCTTTCAGAAATCACCACACTGTTTTCCAAAAAGGTTGCACTAGTTTGCATTCCCACCAGCAGTGTAGAAGCATTCCTTTTTCTCTGCATCCTCACCAGCATCTGTTGTTGTTTGTTTTATTAATGATGGTCATTCTTACGGGTTAGGTGGTATCTCAATGTGGTTTTGATTTGCATTTCTCTGATGATGAGTGAGGCTGAGCACTTTTTCATGTGTCTGTTGGTTGCTCATGTATCTTCTTTTGAGAAGTGTCTATTCATGTCTTTTGCCCTCTTTTTAATGGGGCTGTTTGTTTTTCTCCTTTCGGCACGTTTGAGTTCCTTGTAGGTCCTGGATGTTAGGCCTTTGTCAGATAGACAGTCAGCAAATATTTTTAGATGAAAAACTTTGATCATGATTTTTACTTATAATCTAAGTCAGTGGGAAAATCTGATCTAATCAAAAAGTAGTTTTCTGATTCAGAAATCAGAAAGCTGATTTCATAATCGTAATATTATTCAAGAAATGAACTGATGCTGAACCCCACTATATAATTTAAGAAGGAAGGGTTGATGATAATATCATTCAATATTATACAATTTTCAAATAAAATACTGCTTCAGACCCTCTTCGATGTGAATTTCTTTTTTCTTGAGTTGGGGTCTCACTGCCCAGACTGGAGTGCAGTGGAATGATCACAACACACCACAGTCTCAACCTCCTGGGCTCAGGTGATCTTCCCATTCCAGCCTCTCAAGTAGCTGTGACTATAGGTACTTGCCACTGTACCCAGCTAATTGTTTAATTTTTTTGTATAGATGAGATCTCACTATGTTGCCTAGGCTGGTCTTACACGCCCGGACTGAAGCAATTCTCCTGCCTCGGCCTCCCAAAATTCTGGGATTACAAGCATGAACCACTGCGCCTGGCCTGTGAATTTCACAGTATCCTGGTAGGTCAGGCAGATTCCGATGTCATTGATCTTGTTTTACAGAAAAGAGAAAAGGTGAGAAGGAAGACAACTAGGCCAAACTCATATAGCAAATCAATAGCAGAACCAAGCACTAGACTTCCTCCTCAACACTATCTCTGCTACTCTCAAAACATGAATGCACAGAAATGGTAGCAGTGGTAACAACAGTAGCAAATATGAGAGAAGTTGTCATATGCTGAGGGCTGAGGGTGTGCCAGGCACTATACTGAGCCAGATATGTGTCATCTCATTGGATAATCACTTAGAGTAACATTATGAGTAGACAACAGCTCATGTTGTAGGAAGGACCTAGCAACTCCGACTCAGATCTCAAAGTCAGTGTGTAGCAGAGGTGCAATTCATCCCCATGTCTGTCTGATCGCTCAACAATCTTAAACTTGTTCTCTTACAGATGGCTGGTGGCTCTTAGTTTTCAAGTCCTTGCATCATTACTCAGAAGCCACTATCTCAAGGAAGCCTGCTCCGATCATTCTATTTAAATGGACTTTGCAGCAAATTGGATGGATTGGAGTCTGTCATACTCAGTGATTTATCACAGAAACAAAGAACTGAGTTCCATATGTTCTCACTCATAAGGTGATCATGAACAATTATAATGCTATAAGAAAGCAATTGGCAGTAGTGGAAAACTGTCAGGGGAGGGGGGTGGCACTGGCAGTTGAGGGAAACTGCTAAGGGAGGGAGGGGCACACCTCATCAACAAGGGTACCTGCATAATCAGTGTTTGTATACCTAACCCTGAATTGTACCCCCACATCTTTAAAATAAATAAATTAAAATTAAAAAGAAAATAAAATAAAATAGCAGACCCCAGTTTCACCTTGTCAAAGGTAATCTTCCCTCCTTTGCACTACAATTGGTTGACATGGCTTGGTTTTTGTGTTAGCATAAGCTCCACCAGGCAAGGATCTTTGTTTTTTGTTTGTTGTTACTTTTTTACCAATATATCCCAAAGGCTTAGATGGTGCTGTCCAACAGAAATTTTTGAAATGATGGAACTGTTTTCACGTCTGTGCCATCCAACACGGTAACCGCTAGTCACAAGAACAAAATTGGAAAGTGGATTGTGCAACTGAAGGATCGAATTTTTTTAATTTTTTAAATTTAAATTTTGTTTAATATTTTAGAATCATGAGGTATATGTGAGGATCTGTTACATAAGTATATTGTGTGAAGGTGGTTTGATGAGCTGTTTGCCCACCCCCCAGTAGTGGGCATGGTGCCCACTGAGTGGCTTTGTATCCCTTATCCTCCCTCCCTCCCTCCTTTAGCAGTGTCCATTGTCTACTGTTCTTGTCCTTGTACCCATGTGCCCAATGTTTAATGCCCACTTATGAGTGAGATTGTGCGGTATTCAGTTTTTTGTTTTTGTGATGATTCATTTAGAATGATGGTCTCCAGCTGCATCTATGTTGCAAAATAGAACATGATTTTGATCTTCTTTATGGCTGCATAGTATTCCATAGCCCCAGGATCATGGACCAGTACCAGTCTGTGGCCTGTTAGGAACCCGGCCACACAGCAGGAGGTAAACGCAGGGAGAACAAGCCAAACTTCATCTGTATTTACAGTCCCTCCCCTTTGTTCACATCACCACCTGAGCTCCACCTCCTGTCAGAGCAGCAGTAGCATTAGATTCTCATAGGAGCATGAACTCTAATGTGAACTGTACATGTGAGGGATATAGGTTGTATACTGTTTATGAGAATCTAGTGCCTGGTAATCTGAGGTGGAGTTGAGGCAGTGAAGCTTGCACTGGGGAGTGGCTGCAAATACAGATTTAACATAAGCAGTGAGGCTTAACTGAACATCTCCCTCATTCCACTACTCTGAGTCTGTGGAAAAACTGTCTTCTACAAAACCAATCCCTGATGCCAACAAGGTTGGGAACTGCTGCCATAGTGTATATGTACCACATATTCTTTATCCAGTCCATTTTCAATGGGCATCTGGTTTGGCTCCATGTTTTTGCTCTTGTGAATAGTGCTGCAATGAACATACACTATTCATTGTCTTTTTGGTAAAGCAATGTGTTCCTTCAGGAATAGTCCCAGAAGTAGGATTGCTGGGTTGAACGGTAGCTCTCTTTTCAGTTTTTGAGAAATCTCCAAACTGCAAATCTCCAAACCACAAAGGTTGAACTAGTTCACATTCCCGCCAACAGTGTAGAAGCACTACCTTTTCTCCTCAGCCTCACCAACACCTGCTGTTTTTTTACTTTTTAACAATAGCCATCCTGACTGGTATAAAGTGGTGTCACATTGTAGTTTTGATTTGCATTTCTCTGGTGATAAGTGATGCTGAGCATTTTTGCATGTTTGTTTGCTGCTTGTACATAAGTGTCTGTTCATGTCCTTCGCCCACTTTTTAACAGGGTTTTTGCTTTTTTCCTGTCAATTCTAATTCATTATTTAAATAGCCACATGTTACCATACCAGACAGTGCAGGGCTAGAACAATGCCTAGTACAATACCCCCCCATAAACACTTAATAAATGAAAGAATTTATAAGTAAGATCTATCTTCCATATAGCCTATAGACTACCTGTACTAATAGCAAATTAACTTTTATATATATTTAAATAAATTTAATGACTTAAAAAGCATAAATTAAATTTTGAAAATTCAGAGGATATGACCAAAATAGCAAGCAGAGATTTCTTCAACTATTGGCTCCTTTTTGCCATCTACAACTTGAAACTAAAACAGAGAAAGCAAACTAGCAGCACATAATAAATTCCAACAAATGACCAATATATATATATATATATATATATAATTACAACTATTATGATAATTACTTAGTACCTTTTTGACCTTGTTTTTCTTCTCATAGGCCTCTGACAGAGGTTTCTTTTTCTGCTGAGTTGTGTCTTTGGAGAATAAATACTCAAATTCACTAGGGTCTCGAATGTCAGGTTCTTCTAAGGAATCCCATAAGGTTGGTGTAGCATTTTGGCTTAAAGGAGAAAAGAACAAGTTAGCCAGAAGAACCAAACAGAAGAAAATATAATACAATGACATATTTCTCTAATTAATTTTTATTTCGTTTAAAAAATATGTATAAAACCCTCATAAAGTTTGGAGAAAAGCTTTTCATGTTACTTTTTTTTAAGTCAAAATATACTACAGAACATTAAAACATGCAGACACTTGTTTTCCCCCACAAAAAAAGGTCATCAGATACAATCACAGAGAGAGCTCTAGAGAAACCTGCTAGGACTAGAAATTCCAGAATCCATATTGTTGGAGCAACCCAAGTTGTTCCTCCCTCAGTCTGTGGTATTTCCAAAGTGGAAAAAAGGGGCCTGACATAAAGGTTTTGAAAAGATAACCAATTTTGAGACCTTGAAAGGAAATTTTGTGTGTGTGTGTGTGTGTGAGTTAAGGTCTTCCTCTGTCACCCAGGCTAGAGTGCAGAGACATGATCATGGCTTTCTTCAACCTCTACCCTCCTTCTGGGATCAGGCATTCCTTCTACCTCAGTCTTCTGAGTAGCTGGGACTACAGATGTGTGCCACCATACCAGGCTAATTTTTGTGATTTTTTGTTTTGTTTTGTAGAAACGAGGTCTTATTATGTTGCCTAGGTTGGTCTCAAATTCCTGGGCTCAACCAATTCTCCTGCCTCAGTCTCCCAAAATGCTGGGATGACAGGCATCAGCCACTGCACCCAGCACAGGATAATTTTTAAGTAACTGAAAATAGAATACTATAATAAAAATCTGTCCCCTCTCTGGACATTTTTAAAAACAGTTTTAAGTATAGTTTTCAGGATTAACATAGGCAAACTGAGTACAGAGCCCTTAATATAAGAACTGATTGTACCCATTTAAAAATACTTGATTTATAATATCTCAGTCCCTCTAAACAACAATATTAACAACAAAAAGCAACCAAAAATTTTCTCCATTGCACCAGGCCTCACAGGATTTCAACTGAAGCAGTCAGAGGGAAACTGTGTTTTGTTTTGTCTTATAGAAACAGGGCACCCTAGTTCTGAGGCAGGAAAAAAAAAAGCTGTCGATAATCAAGTACATCCGAACAGCCTTTGGGAACTGACTCAGATGGGTCACTATCCAGGCTCCCCTCAAAATACATCTTCTCCCAAATTTCTACTGTCCTAACTTACCTTAATTTTAAGCACTATCAATGCCCACAGACAGAAAAAAAAGTCTCATCTGCAAATTTATTATATTTTCAAACATATATATATATATATATATGTTATGATCCATAATATTTAAAAGTATTTACTTTTGTTTCAATGCATATTTTCTCAGTCAATGAAAACTAAACTATTATTATATGTGATGGTCCACAAAATTTTTTAACACTATAAGGTGTTTCATATTTAAAACAGTGGCAACACTGGCTTTTCGGAACTGGATGTTCAAATTTTGCAATAGGCCTGCCTTTCCCATGAAATATGACATATGGTTCTGGCTACATTTGCTTCTTCTTCCTTCCACTTTTTTGTTACTTTTTATTATACTTTTCCTGATATTTACGATACTAATGGTATATATGTGTCATAATATAAGCTAAAAAGTTTAAGAATATAATGAACACCTGGAAATCATCACTCAACCCAAGGACTAGAACATTTCCAGTAAAGCATATCCATCTACGGATTCCTCCCTCAGTCATGCCTCTCTGTTACTCACTTAACCTCAGTTCAAAACATGGACACCATTTATGTTACTTGCTTATCTCAGCGTCCCTGAGGAAGGGGGATCTTGCCTGGGGAAGACCACCACAGAATTTTGGAGCACGTAGCATGTGAAAGGCCTTTGGTATAAACCTCAGGAAGGTTCTGGGCGGCTAAGGAGAAGTGCCCAGAGGGAGCTGGTGTGAGGCAGCAGGCAGACTGTTCAGACCCATCCCTACCTCCTACACCTGATTGGCTCCAGTTCCACAGACTCTAAGGTCAGGATGGTATGACTAGGGTTATAATTCACTCATATTCTGAAGCAAATTGGCTTTGGGAGTCAAGCTGAGCACCTCATCACCATTTACAACATTGCTTCTATGGGAAATGCATTTTCAATACTGAATAAAAGAATTTTGGAGCAGCCAGCATTTGGTAGGGCAATAATAGACACCTGCTCATAATAGCTGACCTCCCATGATGGCCAACTGTTTTCTGACCACTGAACATGCAATTCTAGCTCAAAGGGGAGGAAGGGGACAGAGGGAAAGAGAAAGGGAGAGGGAGAGAAGGAGGAGAAATTTATTAAGAAGCTGAAAAGGCAGTTAGATGAGGATTTTTCTTTCTTTTTTTTTTTTAACTAAATGTCTGTTTCCAAGTTGAGAAATCACAAAACAGACACAAGAAGGCAAAAAAATAAAAATAAAAAATCAATTCATGAAAAGAATGAAAAACAATTTCGGTGGATAATAGGCCATGTATATATAAAGGCAGTGCATATATAAATGTACATATTGTATAAATGCTGAAAATTCACATTTTGCTCCTAGTTCCCCAGAAGACGAAGACCAAAATGTATCATATACACATTATACAAAGAATTTATTCCTCTGGTTGCACAAAATATTAAAATACCATTCTGTCTCCATTAAAAGAATGTATCCTAAACAATTTTGCTTTCTCTTATAAGCAAATACTACACAGACTCTTTAGATCATTTTTACTTAAAAAAAAAAGTAGTTGTCACAGAGGTATAAAATATTTTGACGGATCCATTTAAAAAAGAGACTGGATGTATGGTGCCAGCAAGATGTGGTCATGTTGGCATTTTAACACATCATAGAAGGGCAGACCCCCATGTCCCAGTTCAGACTCAAGGCTGACAGTCTTAAGCAGGGCTCTCCTGATGTCCTATTCATGTACTTTTCACTTTGTTAAGACCCAAAGCCTTAGATTTATGGTGAATCCAATGAGGGCTTGAGTGTTCAATTGTTTCCATCTCAAAATGGCCAACTACATAAAGAGGAAAAAATGCAGACAATAATTATCTCCAGCTTGCCTTTATCCTTGCCTTTATCCCACCTTGAATAGTGGGCGAAGGGCCCATGTCTCTCAGTGGGTCTGTTTTATAGCTGCTATGGTTTAAAGTATCCATTGCTCACAAGTCTCTCGGGAAAGGAAGTGACGGCAGGCTAGTGAGACACAGGTGTGGAACAGCTCCTTGAGCCGTCAGAACACATGACTCCAGGGCTGACAGGTGGGACTCATCACCCTAGCATGGCTGCACACTAATTTGAGAACACTAGTAAAGGAACATGACTCAAAATAATTATTCTGGGAAATTATTTCTTAGGAAATAGCTGAGTCTTGATGGGGAAAAGGGGAATACTAGTACTGTAGTTAATGGTAGAAGCTATTACAAGATCATCTCGCTTTAAAAAAAAACCATTCATTTGGGAAATTATAAAGTTTAATTAAATTTTGAAAAACTATCAGGATATTCCAAAAGTAAACTCTTGGCTCTCATTTTTTGATGAGAGGAAAGGGGACAATGTGAAGTACATAATTAGCTTAGTTCACCGTATACTGTGATTTAAGGTATTCTCCACTCTTCCTGTAGTGGTTCCCAGTTAGTTGCTTTATACTTGTGAATTGTGTTCTATTTTGTTAAGTATTCTTCCTTCCCTAAGCAAAATGTTATATAAATTGAAGAATCCATGACCACATCTTTGATCTGGGGAGTAAGTTTTGAAATGTGTTCTGTATTTGCTGTTCTTTACAAACCAGCTACGAAAGGAGAAAGTGGTCAACATCCTCATATTACCTCCTGCCAGGTGCAGAAATGAAGCAAATGTTTGAATGGAAGTTTTCAAGCGACCATATCTTGCTGCTCTACAAACCCAGTTCAACAACCTATACAAATGGAAGATGTACTTTGCTATCCACACATAGGCATTTTCTCTGAAGGGCAACAAGGTATAAAAAAGATGTGACAGCCTTTAGTAAAGGAATCAGAGTTTAAGCAAAGATCTGAAGAACTAATAACTCAGTCATGTCTTGTTCTTTTAGTTAAAAAATGAAAAGTATACATATCTGCTGAATATCCATGTCATAGGGTTGATGATACCAACTAAAAACAAGATAAATCATAAAAGATATTCTAGAAATCCTCAGTGAAACTACAATATTTTCATTAGAGAAAAACCTGACACTGAAACACACCATTCCTCCCAGTATTAATCCATACAGAATACAGAGAGGACTTGACAGAGACAGACATTCTCCTCAAATATCCTGACATTGTTTATCCAAGGCATTCACTGTGCCACATTTGATAACAGGTGCTACACTATGGAGATACTGAACTGGTAAGATGAAAATATCACTTGGACAAAGTACTGGGAACTCACAAACTGAGAGTGGGTTAGGGGAGAGCTTACCTCCTATCACTGATTTGTATCCTAGTCCAGTATAAAGGCTTCATGGGACAAGTGGGCTCAATAGCTGGTTTTCGAGGACATTGGCTGGAAGAAGAGCTGAGTCCAAAGAATAGTCCAGGAGGGGGTGGGGGTGCAAGTCCTGGGGGCATTGGAGCAGGAGGAGGCCCCCCAGGGTTAGGTAGGGCAGGGGAGTTAGGAAGTGGTGGGGGGAGGGGGTGGCGGAGGTCCTGCGCTTGGAGGTAAAGGCGGTGGTGGAGGCGGCGGCGGAGGAGGTGGCAGTGGCCCAGCACTCACAGGTGGCACTGGAGGTACAGAGGACAAAGGTCCAAGTCCTGGAGGGAGGGGTGGAGGGGGAGGGATGGAAGCTGGCAGGGGTGGTGCTGGAGGGGGAGATGATGCCTTCTGCTGATTCAATGACATGCCTTCCACAGACTGAAGCGTTGTATGGATGTCTTTGTTGTCATTTGGGGGAGAGAGTTGGCTTAAAGAGGAGATAGTCAGTTTTTTGGGTACTGTATGGTTACTTCTGGTTGTTTTGCTTTCACCTTCGCAGGGCTTGAGGAAGGTCTCTCTGTCTGTCTGGATACACACATTCCTGTAGGTCTTTGGAGGGCAGTCATCATCAGTGGAGACACACACATCTCTCTTCTCTTCACATCCTCCTTGCCATCGGTGTTCCAACTCATGTTTGAGATTTTCGATGGTTTCTTCCAGTCTGGCTGTTATCACTGCATGCTCACCCCGGATATGAAATGCCCGAAGTTCAAACTGGGCCTGTAGGAAATAGCATTGGGAAAGAAACTAATAAGTTGCAAAAACCAAATGTAAAAAACAAAAAATTTAACAACACCATCACTGTGTTACTGTAGTACAGACCACATAAATAGGGGGACATACATTGTTACTCTTTCAAGAATCCATAAGGGCGTAAATTTCACTCTATGATTTTTCCAGACCTAAACAGTTTGGAGTCAAAGTATAATTTCATACATTCTGAACTCATGGGAGATAATTACCATGGATTAAGGGTTAAAGTAAATTCTTTACTTAACAACTCTTACCTGGCTTTAATATCAAATGCAAATCAAATTTTTAAATAAATCTTTTGACATGCTTGAATATATGTTTCATAACTTTTGATCTTGATTTAGAAAAAGAAAACTAGAGGAAAAAAATTGGTTTGGAGATCCTTTGGGCTTAGAGTTGCTATTCTCACAGTCTTTTTTAGAATGTCTCCTTTAAGAGGTTTCCAGGACAATACAACAGAAACAAAAGACATGAGAAGACCTGACCCTGAACTGTACTCCACATTAAAAAAAAAAGGCATGAGGAGAAACAATATTTTTTTAAGTTTCCATATCAAAGCTACCCAAGATCAGTAATTGTGCCTGTTTCATAATGTAGTAATAAGCAATACAAATACATAAACATTGACAATATTAAATTATGTTATTTTCTTCAACTTACACCCAGCACTTTGAACTATGTCATATAAGACAGTAGCCTTTTTAATACTTATTGCCTCAGTTATTTTAATGCACTGAATCTATGGTTTCACACTTATTAGCAGAGTTGATATATGCTGTTATTAGCTGGCCCATTTCCCAGCATCCGAAGCTATTTAGCCTATTATAGTTAATTGGGAAGCAATCTAATTTTATTAGTTTTCAAAATCCAATTTAAAAGTAATTAAATATTTTGGTGAACTTATTTAATTTATGCCTCTGCCATCAGATTATAAACTCCACAAGATGAAATCAGTGACAGCATCTGTGCATCTCAGCAGCTAGCCCAGCAAATACGTAGCATTGAAGAGATGGAGGAATAAAACCCACTGGGATAAGTATACTCACTGTCATTATACCAAGAGTGGTAAGTATATTCACTGTCATTATACCAAGAGTCTTCCTTTGGCTAATCAAGCCTTTCTTAGCTATAGTTTCAGTCCACAAATATCTAGAACACCTAAGCACATACAAGTGCCGCTCCCTTTTCTTTGAAAAAGAAGTATTTTTAATAGCCTAGTCAGGCAAGGAAAAGACATAGGATAACTTTTATACTCTAAAGACAACTTTTCTTTATTAAGATCGCTTTTATACTATGACAGCTGCATAGTTCAGCAAACTGAATCATGAAGAGATCTACCATATAGCTGTGAAAAACGAAATCAAAAAACGTGACTTGCTACTATTTTTTACTAGGCTCAACTTCTCTCTTAATATTCAAATGCGTGAACCAGCTCCTAAATAGCTATGGCCTGGACAACTGAAAGACAGAGTTTTTCCAAGGCTAATCTTCTCACTATGTGGACATGGTAACATTCAGCCAACTCTGAAGTGGCTAGCTCATGACACCATTTATTTTTTTGTATAGTGCAGAGATTGAGTGTCTAAGTTTAGATTCACACCAACTGGTTCTCATCTCAGCTTAGGCCTTGCAAGCTTTACGACCTTAGGCAGGGAACACAGTGTCTCCAAGCCCAAGTTTTCTCAAATGTAAAGTAAGGATAATAGTGAGCCCTGTCTGGGGCTCTTATAAAGGTAAAGTAAGAAACTTTATATAAAACAATAGTCATTATGCCTGGAACATAGGAAGAGCTGGGTAAATGTTACTGTTAGCTTCTGCTGCTAATAGTATTAGACACATGCCTAACTATTCTTATAAATTTTCAAATAATGCCACCTTTGTTAAGTGATGGGTATAAAACTAGGAAAAACTCAAGTATTCAGATAAGCAATGTACTACAAATACAAAGTTTACCCAGCTTTTGTGAGTTCTTCTACCAATTAGCTAAAAAGAATTTCAAGCTTCATTCAACTGTGTGGTCAAGACAATCTTTGTTTTTGGCATCCTACCCATCTCTCTCTCTATCTCTCCTGTCTACCTCCACCCACATCTTAACCCTAATTTCCAACTTGAGTTACTAGCTACTAGTTCAGTTCTGCCACAGCAAACTAACTCTCAAGTGTTGTTCTCAACTAAGTCTTCCTCCAAGGTTAAGAGTCAAATAGAATTGATAAGACAATCATTTTACTCAATCTTCCGACTTCTTAATGATATGAAAGAGTTGCAAAGATATATTCCATGGAGAAACTTTCACTTTATTAGACAACTGAACTATAACTACAGCAAAATCCCTGGACCCCACTTCTTGTCCTTTCTGCCTCTCAGCCAATGACCTAGATCTGCTGATGCTGATATATACACCTATATATTGTTTTGATAGCTCTGATGTAATGCATTTGTTTAGTGCAGTGGGCAGACGACAAATTGAGTGGGTTACTTGACCTCTCTGTGCCTCAGTGTTCTTATATGCAAAATAGGGATATTAATAGAATGAACTTCACAAACAAAGTTTTGAGAGGTGAATTAATATATATAAAACAGGCCAGGTTAATTAATATATATAAAACAGGCTGTCTATAATCCCTGCACTTTGGTTGGCTGAGAAGGGAAGATTGCTTGAGCCCAGGAGTTTGAGACTAGACGGGGCAACAGAAGGAGACCTCATCGCTACAAAAAAGATTAAAAACTAGCCTGGGCATTGTAGCCTGTCTCTGTAGTCCCAGTTACTTGGGATGCTGAGACAGAAGCATTACCTAAGCCCAGGAGGTTAAGGCTGTGGTGAGCTGTGAGCGTGCCACTGCATCCCAACTGGGTTACAGAGTGAGACCCCAACTAAAAATAAAAAAGCATAGAGGAGTGTTTAGAACATAGTAAGTACTACTTAAGTGTGCTAATATTATTACTGTCTTTTTAATGTCAGGCAGATCAGAGGCCAGTGACCACATCAGCTCACTCTGGACTCTCAGCATGCTTCCCAGCACCACACCCCGGCTCCACTGCTCTAAGCTTCTAAAGCAAAAATAAAGGCACCAGAATTCTTCTTAGACCCTTCTACCATCATGTTCTTTCTTGCCCACCTCTTTTCTTTCACAGTAGAACTTTTGTAAAAAAGCACTCATTAAAAAGCCATAAAGAAGGACAAAATTATGAACTTCACAGCAACTTGGATGGACACAGAGTCTATAATACTGAGTGATCTATCACAGAAACAAAGAACTGAGTATCACATGTTCTCACTCATAAGTGAACACTTATCTTAATACTGTAAGAAGGATCGGCAGTAGTGGGAAACTGCTGGAGGGCGGGGTGGGGATGGAATTGGCAGTAGTAGGAATCTGCCGGGGGAGGGGGGCACACCTCATCAACAAGGGTACCTGCATAATGACCATTTGTATACCTAACCCTGAATTGTACTCCACATCTTTAAAATTAAAAGTTAAAAAAAATTTAAAAGATATCAGATGTTGGCAAGGATGCAAAGAAAAAGGAAAGCTTATACACTGTTGGTCGGGATGTAAATTAGTACAACCACTATGGAAGAAAGTGGGGAGATATGGCAAAAAGCTAAAAACAGAACTACCATTTGATTCAACAATTGCACTGGTGAGTATTTACCCAAAGGAAGAGAAATCATTACATTAAAAGGACACCTGCACTTGTATGTTTATTGCAGCACTATTCACATAGCATGGAATCAACCTAAGTGTCTGTCAATGAATGACTAGATAAGAAAAACATGGTACTTATACACCACAGAACGCTATGCAACCATAAAAAAACAATGAAATCATGTCCTTTGTAGCAGCATATATGAAGCTGGAAGCCATTACTCTAAGGGAAAAAACTCAGAAACAGAAAATCAATTGCCACATGTTCTCACATATAAACAGGAGCTAAACAATGGGTATACATGAACATACAGAGTGAGTAAACAGACACTGAGAACTCCAAAAGGAGGAAGGAAGGCAGGGGGTTGAAGGTTGAAAAAGTACCCACTGGTACAATGTTCTTTACTTGTGTGGTGAGTTCACTAGAAGCCCAACGTCATCACTGTATCTATGCAACAAACCTGCATATGTACCCCTGAATCTAAAAATGTCTTTTAAAACATTCAGTCTATGCTTTCTCTACAGTCTCAATCATTCACTTTTCAACCAATACAACTGGCTTCCGTCCCAACTGTCCTGTTGAAATTTCACAATTTGACTGTTGCATTCAGTTAGCACTTTTCAGTGATTCTGCCCTCTCTCTCACATTTGTTAGAGTTGACTGTTGCACATGCCTCAAAATTCTTTCTGCTTCCCTGTACTTCTGATTCCACCCTCTACTTTTCTCTCTCCTACTTCTCTGCTCTCTCTAGTTAACCTGTAGACTCATCCTCTTTCATTCATCACTAAGTGTGGTTCTCCAGGAATCTTCCTTGCCATTTTTTTCCCTTCTCATACTACACTCAGTCACTATATGCTAGTGCCTTCTAAATTGGTACCTTAAGACCATAAGTCCAACTATCCTCTAGATTAACTGCATATTCCACCAACCATCTCAGATTCAACAGGTTTGTTCCTCCTTTAAAATTCCTCCTTGCAGTTAATGGCCTCATCACCTCCCAGTCACCATATCCAAAAACCTTGGTGTTATGATGGATTTCTTGTGCTCTCTCATTCTCATCATGTTTTTTGTCTTAACAAGTTGTATTGATTTCTTTGAGTAATTCCTTTCTTTTCATCCCCACTCCTCAACCATTCACTGGGTCCTCTTTGTCTATCTGTACAATGGCATGAACCACCTAATTTTCTTCACTCAAGTTCAGTCACCCTTGACACCTACATATATGTACATTCAGGGCAGCACTATTCATACTAGCAAAAACATGGAACTAATCCAGATGTCCACTGAAGGTGACCTGGATAAAGAAAATGCGGTATATATACACACAATGGAATATTAGAACAAAATCATCTTCTTTGCAGCCTTGATCACTGTTCACAAAAGCACAAAAGTGCAAACAACAGACACTGGAGGGAGGGAAGGAGGTGAGGTAAGGGACACACAACCACACACTAGGTAGCTGGCCCACTATCAGGGGAAGAGAGGGCCTGCTAGAAGCCCAAACCCCACCTGCATGCAATTTACTTATGTAGTAAATCCTCACGTGTACCCCACAACTCTAAAATATAAACAAATTTGTTTAGCCACCATGGTTCTAGGAAGATTTTGAAAAAAATAAATGCAGATATTTCGTCTGTAAAATCCCTTCAAAAATTAGTCATTACTTGCAGACTAACACTGTAACATTTTAGCCCAGACATCCCAATACCACTTCTGATCTATTTTCTGTCTACTTTTCCACTACCAGCTCCTGTCTCTCCCCAGATATGCCCTGGATTCCATCCTTACAGAGATTTTTGCCTCTCTCAGGTCCATACTCTTTCATGCACCTAGACCTTTGTAAATATTGTCCTCTTCCAATGCCCTTTTTCTGCTGCAAACACCCAAAGTAACAGACAGATTACCAAGCACAGATTCCACGAGTGTGCTTTTCACATATGTATTCACTGATATGGAGAATGACCATATAAGAAGCAAACCGATGAATTGCCATGTACTTCATACCAATGTGCTGAGATTACAGTAAGAAATCCTTCTGGACCACTAAAATTTAAATGTCTCCCTCTCACATACAACAAAACCTTATCTTTTCCCCTTTCCTGTTTCATAATCTTTCTTGATCATTGCAATTTTGTCTTGGTTGTATTTGTGACCTCAGCAGCATGACAGAGTAAATCTAAGTGATTAAAGTAATAAGCATCTCATCCATTATTTATTTGTCCATACGCTATCAATTGTTTCAAGTTGTGCCTGGCTCTATTATAAATGAAGCATTTCAAGTCCATGCATACTATGAATCGAATTTCTGGAAAAGGTAGATTTTAAACTCTATTTTTCACTCTGTTCTTGTTAATTACTACTTATATTTTGTACATAGAAATTATGTGCTGTTTCTGTTTCTTTTATCTAGATTCATAGCTAGGAGGACTGGTAATGATTAGGTGATTCTAACACGCAGTAGAACTTTCTGTTTGAGAATCATGTACTCCCAGACAATCTTTGCCCATGTTCTTAGAAATCTTCATGTGAAGCCCAGGCCCCTAGAGCCAAAACCACAGTAAGGCCAGATCAAGGGGACATAATGCTTTTTTTTTTTTTGAGTTGGAGTCTCACTCAGTCGCCCAGGAGTGCAGTGGCCGCTCCTGGCCACCGCAGCCTCGACCTGCTGGGCTCCGGTGATCCTTCCGACTCAGCCTTCCAAGCAGCCAGAACTACAGGTACACACTACGACGCCCCGCTAATTTTTGATTTATTGTAGAGACGAGGTCTCATCAAGTTGCCCGGGCTGGTCTTCAAACCCTTGGGCTCAGCAATCCACTTGCCTTAGCCTCCCAAAGTGCTAGGATTACAGGCTGAGCCACCAAACCCAGCCTATTGCTTTCATTTTTAATCATATCCTCTTCCCATCTGCAACAGCCTTTTAATATATGTTTATCTCTTTCTAAGTAAAGTTCAAACTCACTGTCTTTGAGAGGGCAATTCCAATTTAACTATTCTGTTTCAATCACACTTAATTTTTATCTTTCTAATGGAGTAATTCTCAAGCCCTGCTCCCATTAGAATGGAGAGCTTTGTAGAAGACACTGGTGCTCAGGCCCATCTCCAGAGATCCTTATTTAATTAGATTATACCTTTATACTGGTATCCTTAAAATTCCCCCAAGGGATTCCAATGGGAGCCAGAAGTAAAACCAGAAACTTAAATTTCATTCTGCTCTAACACAGTTGAGAGAGTATAACATCACAGAATCAGTGTGTTTTTATGGCAATGACCTTTATTTAGGTCATTTCAGAATTTTCAAGGAAATGTGTTATTTGATAAAGCTCCTTCCTAATTCTAATACGCCCAATAAGGGAATATCCATTCATTGCTCTTACTGAGAATAGTTACTCTACACAGCAGACAAGCATAAATTCTTCCCGTGAACGTCTTGGCTCTTCAAAACTTGCCTCTTGCCTGCTTTTCAGATATATCCCTATACTTTCCCTATGTTGTACCACTACAGACTCAAACATATAATCAACTCCCATACATTTACGCTTTTGCTCATGCTATTTCCTTTACTTAGAGTACCTTATCTCTCCACTTTAACCTAGCAAAAGCCCTGAAAAAACTTTCAATCAAGCTTAACTGAACCTTATGGTTTAAACTTTTCTTGATTCTTTTTGACAAAAGTTTTCCTTTGTCTTTGTTTCCAAAGAACTTTCTAGGTTCATGTTGCATTATAGTCATTTATATTAATCTTCTTTGAAATCTAAAAACTCCAGGCAGTTAAGAATCACGCCTTATTCATGTTCGGACTTCCAGAACATTGCACACTACTTGCTACTGATCCACAAATGCTTACTGGATTGAATTATTTTTTTAGCTTTAAATATTGAGACTTCCTTGTGTCCCCATATTACCCATCTAATTATACATGAAGCTCCAAAAGAAAAAATTAGGGAGAGATAAAGTTCCCTTTCCCTTTGATATTCCCATACACAGTATAAAGTATAAGATCTCATAGTTGTTGATTATTAGCCATTACTTACAGACTAACACTGAAATTATTTAAAGCAGACATCTATAAGCTCTTCTGACCTGTTATCTATCACTTTCTCCACTTTTGGCCTAAAAGTTGAGGTTTAGCTTTAACTATTCAAAATACTTAATGTAGATACAAATTCTCTCCACAGTAAGCTCAAAGGCTTTTCCCATAAATACAACAGTCTACCCAGTAGAAATGAATCACATTTGTGATTCTAATCTGATTAGGAATTGGGCTCTAGTCAACTCCCCCAGCCTCCTCTGGGGCTGGTTCTCCCGTCCCCTACCAAATCCTCATTATTTTTTAATATCCTCCACATTACCAGTGCTCAGAGATATCATCGAAGGAACACACTGTACTGAAACCCCAGCAACAGAGGGAGACTTTTGCTTGTCTGGTCCCCAGAAGCATGTCTGTCAAAATGAAGGTGGAAAAGTGCCTACTGATGAAAGACATCATGTTGGTGCCAAGCACCCTGGAAAAATCATCCATTAGCATTTTGTTGTTAAGAACATTCTCTCCCAGTGGAGAGAATGTTGGCTGTCAGGGACAATGAAAAAAACTGGGCTACCGGCTGAACAACTTAAGTAAGTCAAACTTTTCCAGGACTCTTCCAAATTCTACAGGGCTGGGTTGGAGAAAGCTAGACAATTCCTGGGGGCTGCATGGAGGTTCAATAAAGCTTCCCCACTTCAGAAAAGTACACTGTGAGAAGAGGGAAGGAAAGAAAAACGGGATTCAAGAGCATGAAACGTCTAGAAGGGATGGGATTCAGTTCTTACCAAGTACTTAATTAAGGCAAGAAGATGGTAGTTTTATGGCACTGAATGTGGGCACGGAGTTTTTCTGTTTTGTTTTTGAAGGCTATGCAGATACTTAAATAACCCTTTATTTAATTGACTTATATTTGCCACTGTAAAAACAAAAGTCTCTGTTAATGAAGAGAATGGGATTGAGTTTGATGAGAACTCCATAAATAAACAAAAGCTGGTTTTAATTAACTATCATCAATAATTTTTTGTTCTTATCAGAAATAAAAGCACATCAAGTTACAACCAAAAGGCCATCTCAGGGACATTCAGAAACACGAGGCACATCTGACATATCACTGTAATTAGAACTTGCTGGGAAGGATAAAGAAATAGAGAAACAGGGCAGGAAAGGAAGGGGTAAAAAGCAATTGGTATGAAGTCAACTTGGGAGTAAAAACCCAATGCATGCCATACTGGAGAGCACATATGTTATATCACACACAAGTTATATCACACACATGTAAAAATGGCACTATATTCAGTAATTACCTGCCCTGCCAATGCTCAGGAAAGACAAGTAGAGAAATGAGATCAACATGGAGTGTGCTAGGCACTATGCTAAATGCTTTCATTTAATCCCTGCAACTCTGTAAGGCAGACATTTCTGGGGATGTGTTAATCTGTATAAGATCCCACAGCTGGAAAACAGTTAAAAGGAATTTGAATCCTGGTTGATATTAAAATTCATGTTATTTCTGCTTTACCATTTTGCACTGATACCAAATGACTCCCTAACTTGATAGTGAGTAAATGATAGTAATTCATAACTATATTAATTAATGGCTTGTAACACTATATACCACCTATTACATACAATACATTTGTATTTCATCAATGTATATAATTATGGCAAAAGTCTGTGTGACTATTGGTATTGCAGTTGTTTTTTCAGATGAAGAGAAACAGAAAAATTCATTAAATAGCCAGTAAAGAGAGAGTCTAAGTCTAGTGTCCACCTTATCACTGATACTCAGTGGTTAATGTCTTTCCTGCTCAATACTTTTTAGAAAGTCAGAATGCCAACAAAAATATATTTCTAATCAGATATGCTTTCTTTAAAATATTTGCCCCCCATCCTTCTGAAAGAGAACTGGAGCCATTCAGTAAATAACAGAACTGAAGTTTCTTGGTTCCCAGGTACACTGCAGAAAAAGCATTGACTCAAAAGACCTGGATTCTATTCCTGGTTATCTCAGTTATCAGCTACTCTAAGCCTTATTTTATTAACAACTGAAATGTGAAGTTTAAAATACTTAACCATTAAGGGTTCCTCTAGTTCTAAAACGCTAATAAGATCAACACCCAAGACTAGCATATTTCTTTCTCTCATAAATTCTTTGAATGCAGCTCTATTCATGACAGCTTCATAAGGGCTTAAAGCACAGTATTATCTAAGCAGTATAAAGAGAGTCCCAACCCTCATTATGAATGCAAATGTTCACATGAGGTCAGACAGACTCATTAAGGAGTTCTGAGAACACACTAGTGATGAGTGTGCAATTCAGATAAATGGTTTATTATTTTTGAAAGGGAACAGTTATTAAAAGCATTCAGGAATATACCTTTAAGATAAAGAAATATTACTATGGATAGTTATCCAAGAAAGTAGTAGGGAATTAAACCAGAAAAAATGTTTGAAATCTGCATTGAGGTTTTTACTTGGGATACAATACAAAACAAGATTGTAGTCAGAATGTATTTTGTGAAATAAAAGAAAGAAATCGTTACTTGTGGGGGACTTCAGTAACATTTTATTTTAAGTTATTAATATCATCAAATTTACTATAAGTCAAATAATGAATAGTTATATACTAGTATATCCATGGAAATGATTTTCAGACTTCATTTTCCCAAAAAGTAATTCTAAACCCAAGAGCAAATCCAAGACTGCACAGTTTTAGGCAATGAGCCAACATACTAATTCCTTCTCTATTAAGAGAAAGGACTTGGGATTTTATGTTGTATTATTACTTCTGAAGATTCAGCTAGCCCAATGAGGTATCACACATTCTAGAGTACATGAGAGCATATAAGAAACAAACAGTAAACCTTCATACAGTGGTCCTTCATACACTGTGACAAAGGGGGATTCTCCAAGTAATTACAACCATCACCTTAATAGATTTCTCTGTAGATCAGCAGTCCCCAACCTTTTTGGCATCAGGAACAAGTTTCATGGAAGACAATTTTTCCACGGATGGGGGGTGGGGGGAGATGGTTTCAGGATAATTCAAGTGTGTAACATTTACTGTGCACTTTATTTATATCATTATTACATTGTAATATATAATGAAATAATTATACAATCATAAAAAAAGAGGCACGGATAGAAGTAGTACATGAAGTGAAGGGCAGGCTGTGGCCCGGGGGCTGGGGCGCCCTCCTCTAGATAACTCACACACTAGTCTAGAAAGGGATGTTGTCCCATAGTCAATGCCCATCTGTCCAACAGCATCATTTGGGAAACTATGGTGCATATTTCTCAGTTACCTTTACTTTACATACTCCCAACTTTTTAGTTGTATTTTATTTTTCCTTCTTTTTTTATTCGTATAGATAGGAAATAAAAAATAACGATATTAGGTCAGTTATGTAGAATTATCAAAGGGAGTCAGTGGATGACAATAGGGGACACCTTGTTGAATTCTTTCTGGTATAAAAGACCAAACTTATGTATAAGACTCTAGGATTACTTGCTAAAAAACAGTTTCCACATCTTTCTAAGTGAAAGCTCTCTGGGAGCAAGGAGAGGCTCAGTGGGAGGTAAGAAGGTGGTGATAAATTTGCTACTTATGGGCTTACTCTTCATAATGGTGCTGTATGAACATGGTAGACTGTAAATGAGTTTTCATTATATCAAAGATGACCTCTCTAATATTCAATATTCAGCTAATATTCAAACAAGCTTTAATGAGCTTCTTCAATGTACCAGAGGTTGTGAAAATAAGAAACCATCAATACTTTGAGAAGTTCATATTCCAGTTAAAAGTAGTAGTTTATTTCCAAGTTATGTCTAATTTTCAGGACAGCTGAGCTGGTTTGGATTTTATGGTATTGTTATTTCAATTACTACTACGACTGTTATTATTCAAACATAACATTTTCTTTGACAACTGAAGAAAACCAAGGACCGTATAAGTTAATTTGTCCAGTGAAGGCATTCCAAGTCACCCGTGTCCATTTCATCACAGCAGCAACGAGTCACTCCAGGCCCAAACACTTATAACCAAACTCCCTGAATTTATGAGTAAGTAAAGAGGAATTTGGCTTGCCACCTTTACTATTTGAACAAAAGACCAATGGTGTGTGCCATCACTTTCCCTTTGCCACTTCTAGTCTTCTCAGGGATTAGTCACTTGATAAATCTCTGCCATTGAATGGGTTTTAAATTATAGGTCAACAGACAGGGAAAACAAGAGAGTTTATGTGACTATCATTAGGTTTTGGGTTCTGGCTTAGGACATCTCTTCTAGAGGAAGCTAGGAAGGGAAATGTCTTAAATTTCCCAAAATTACTCATCTCAGCCAAACACCCTCATTACACAAGACATAATATGCCAGAAAAAGGTTCACAGAATTAAGCATACTCTTCATTCTTTAAGTAATGGTCCCAGGAAGAAATATTTTCTGCTACAATTTGAAAGTTTGGGTCAGGTAACAGAAAAAAACAACAACAAAAAAAACAAAAACAAAAATAGGGTCAGAGAACCTGGCTTTTGTCCAGCATAATGCTGCAGTATGACCTTAAATTTGCTTTATATACCTGACTTTTATTTATTTTGTAAGACAAACAGAACAGAAAAGGATCAGGGAGTTTTTATAAACCAGTAACTAGCGACCCAAGGAGATGCTTCGGCAGTTCTGCAAACAGTTTTAATGTCATTTTAAAAGAATATTTAAAACAATGTTATTTTTAAAACTGCATATTGTCACATCAAAAGTTTTATACACTTGGATACCATCAACACATCTACTATTGGGGTACTTGATTTTTTTTTTTTTTTTTTAAGCAGTCTTTGAAATATCAAGTTTTCCCTGACTTTCTGAATGTATGTCTTGAAAATGGCTTCATTGATTAGGAAAAGTTGTAACAGGTCTCTTTTTCTTCCTTCCTTCCTTTTTTTCTTTCTTTCTTTTTTTTTTGAGTTGGAGTCTCACTCTGTCACCCAGACTGGAGTGCAGTGGCTGCTCCCGGCCACTGCAGCCTCGACCTGCTGGACTCCAGCGATCCTTCCGCCTCAGCCTTCCAAGTAGCTGGAACTACAGGTGTGCGCTACCAAGCCTGGCATTTTTTGATTTTTTGTAGAGATGAGGTCTCGCCAAGTTGCCCAGGCGGGTCTCGAACCCGCGGGCTCAGGCAATCCACTCACCTCAGCCTCCCAAAGCGCGGGATTACAGGCTAAGCCACCGAGCCTAGCTTTTTTTTTTTTTTCTTTTAAAGTTCAGGCTCATGCACATACACATAGGAATAACACCACAGCACACATGCACCATAGCCCATTGAGTACCAACAAGACTCAGGCTCATCTGTTCTGAGCACACTCTTATGATGCCAAGTAGTCAGGTGTGTAATACTAAGCATATGAATGTGTAGCGTAATGTACAATTGAAGCATTGACTTTCTACTTGGTGCTTTTTGACAGTGATGTTTATGATAAAAATATTTCCAGCAGTTCTTAATAGTTGTAGATTCAACTGTAGTATAGAAATGTCTTGTAGAATAGTAATTTCCTACAGTTCATGTTTTAATCTTAGAGGCTATTTTAATTGAATAGAACTTTGGGATTGTAAGGGGAATTTAAAAATCAAAAACAAAAACCCCCCTGTTTCCACCTGTTAACTATATATTTTGTAAAATGTAATTATAGAGATTTTCTGTCAGTAAATTATTACATAAAAGCTAAATAGATGTTGTGGCTAATATAAAACAACATAGTCTTCATAGTGATATCGTAGGCACCTGCTAGACTGTAAATAAGTTTTAATTATAGAAGATGGCCCCTAAATTCAACTTTGTGGTCATCAAAAAATTATCTCAATAAAAACATATAAGAATATACTTGTCTCCTTAGATTAGTCAGAGTTCTTGAAAATGCTGTCCAAAGCAAGATCCATATAGGATATGTTACTTAGCTTGATCTAGGCATTCCACAATGTATACATATATCAAAATACATACAAATATACAATTTTTATGTATCAATTAAAAAAAAGTTTTTAGGAAAGCACGATCTACTTAAAGGTGGATAAATTCAACTTTTTCAAAATTATATTCTGTTTATTGCAAGACACTGAGCACAGGATGGGAAAAAATATCAGAAAACATGTAACTGACAAAGTACTTATATCCAGAGCATAGAGAGAACTCTGCTAAAACAAAAATAGGAACGCAAACACCCCCCTACCTCAAACAATGAGTAAAAATTTGAATGGACAATTCACCAAGGGAGATAAATAGATAGCAAATAAACACATAAAAAGATGCTCAACATCACTAATCATTAGGGAAATGCAAATTAAAACTACAACAAGATACCACTACACACCTATCGGAAGGGAGGGAGGGAGGGAGAAGTGGATGGAAAGAAGAAGGGATAGAGAGAGAGGAAGACTGACCCACCTAATAATACCAAGTGTTGGTGAAAACGTGGAGCAGCCAGAACTCTCAGATTGCTGATGGGACTGGAAAATGCCGCAGTCACTTTGAAAGTAATTTGATCACTGCCTGTGAAGTTAAATGTACACTTTCCATATGACCTGGCAATTCCACTCCAAATATTTGCCCAAACGAAATAAAAACACATGGTAACATGAAAATCCATACACCAATATTTATAGTAACGTTATTAGTGATCACCTATAATAGTTAATTTTATATGTCAACTTGACTGGGCATTAGGGTGCCCAGTTATTTGGTCAAACAGTATCCTAGGTGTGTTAGTGAGGTTGTTTTTGGATAAGATTAACATTTAAATCTGTAGGCTGAGCAAATAGAATGTCCTCTCTAATGTGGATGAGTCTCATCCAATTGGTTGATGACCAAAGTAGAATTTAAAAACTGATCCTCTCCCTTCTAAGAAAAAAATTCCTCCTGCTTGATGACCTTTGAACTGGGATAGAGGTTTTTTTCCTGCCTTCAGACTTGAACTGAAACATTGGTTCTCCTGGGTCTTGAGTCTGTCAGCTTTTGGACTGGAACTATACCATCAACATTATTAGACCGCCAGCTTGCCGACTCACCTTGCAGATCTTGGGATTTACCAGCCTTCATAATTGTATGAGCCAACTATTTATAATAAATCTCTTTATATAGTTTTAAAATATTCACATATGTATGCATTTACACACACACACACACACACACACACACACACACACACACACGCATGCACATCCTATGAGTCTAGTTTCTCTGGAAAATCCTGACTAATACATTGCCCCAAATTGGAAGCCACCCAAATGTTCTTCAACTGGTGCCAGGATAAAGAAACTGGTACAAGCACAAAGTGGAAATCTACTCAGAAGTGAAAAGGACTGAACTGTAGCTAGAGAAAATACCATGGATGAGTCTTAAACATATTATGCTAAGTGAAAGGAGATAGACGCAAAAGGCTACACACTGTATGGTTCTATTTATATGACATTCTGGTAAAGTCAAAACTATGGGGACAAAAAGCACATCCATGGTTGCCAGGAGCCTGAGGTCAGAAGAGAGGACACAGGGAAATTTTTTATGGTGATGGAAATGTTCTATGTCTTGATTGTAGTATGGTTACATGATTGTACATGCTTGTGAAACCTCAGAACAGTAGACTAAAAAGGGGCAATATTTTTACAGTATGTAAAATAATATCTCAACTTAAAAAGTTCTTTAAGATTGACATAAGTAAAATCTATATGCTATATATATTTAAAACTGTAAAATAAATGAATACTAATCCTTGAGACGTCAGTTGGACTTCCACAGCAAGATTTTATCTGTAAAAAAATCTCTCTCTGCTAAAGAAAAAACACCTTACAGCAGACAATAGAATAAAATAAGTGTCAAAAGCATCTAAAGAAGTACCTATGTCTTAAAGACACAAAAGTATCCAAATTCCTCAAGGGAAAAGTTTAACCTTTCTCATCAATACTATAGCATTGTTACTTCTATGTCTAGGTCAGAGCTGGGATGGGTTAGTAGTAATCATCTGAGATGGTCCTGCAATGTCAGCATCATTCTGACACCACAGCTACATGGAACATGGCCAGGGGAGTGAGTCAATGAGGATTAGAAGCTCAGAGAGCTAGAATGTTATGTTGCCCTCAACACTATGATGGCTCATTTCTTCCCTTTTCTCACAGTCTGTTTTCTATTACATTACGTAGAATGAGTCTGATTGTCTCATAGTAGTTGATTTTAAAAAGTGTTGGCCAGGCTCAGTGGCTTAGCCTGTAATCCCAGCACTTTAGGAGGCCGAGGTGAGTGGACTGCCTGAGCCCCAGGTTCGAGACCAGCCCAGGCAACTTGGCAAGACCTTGTCTTTACAATAAATCAAAAAATCATCCAAGTGTGGTAGCGCATGTCTGTAGTTCGGGCTACTTGGAAGACTGAAGTGGAAGGATTGCTGGAGCCCAGCAGGTGGATGTTGAGTTGCTATGAGTGTGCCACTGCACTCCAGCCTGGGTGACAGAGTGAGATTCTAACTCAAAAAATTAAAAAACTTTTTAAAAAGTGCCTAAATGTAAAAGTTTATAATATTTTGCTTTTGTAAGGAAAAAGGACCTAATGTGTTCTATTCCAGGCCAAATTGAAGAGTTTTTTTATATGACTATTTTTCTTAAGTCAGCTTCCAATACAAGGATCAGCATTAGGTTAAAAGAGTGCCTTGGGTTTTTAAATTTTCTTTTAAGCAATAGAATCATATTTTTTTCTTAGTTACAGAGAATGCCACCTATCAAAACAGACAGTATGTTCCCCAGTGCAATTAGAACAGCTTCCTCCTGTACTCTCAGGGTCTCCGAGACAGAGGGATACTGTTATTCCACCAGAACAGTAAGCTGAAAATTCTCCCTCAGGTTCCAGTTCTGTAAAATGAGAATGACATTACCTATCTTGCTTTCTAATATATTTTTCATGGGATGTAAAAGAAACTCAGATGAAACTTCAGAACAAATTAAAAAATACTCTGAGAAACATTGCAGGGCTTACATCACAACAAATACAACTAACAGCAAGTACTTGGGGTTATAGTGCACTGTCAATCAGAAGCTATGAGCGCAACCCATATGTCCCTTATGCATAAGCTTATATATTTGTTTAGATGGTAGTAGTCTCAGAGAAAAGAGTGAGCACACTGGAATTAAGTAAAATTCAACCTTTGTTCCACATAACTTCATTAAGTGGGATCCATATAGCATGAGAATGCACATTAAAATAAACTACCATTGCATCACGCAATAAAAAGGTAGAATATCACTTATGTACAATACACTGATGTTTACGTTGAGATTTTTCTCAAGCAATATGCCTTTTACATATTCACTGATAGGCATCTCTCATCTTTCCCCCTACCTAAAAAGTGCTTAAGATCTGCTTTCCTCTCATGTCTGCTCATCTCCCACACACAAATAAAAAGCAAAACACTTGCCTTAACTCTACCCTCTCTTCGAAATAAAATCCCACACTATGTCCACTGACAAATGTTACTCCAAAAGATTTGCAGTTACCTTTTATCTTAGCATCTTTACATACCCTCTGTGTAATTTCTCAAACATTTGGTTTAGGTCATCACCACTGTACTGAAAATGCTCGCATAAATAACTAATGACTTCTACGCTACCCAATTTGGTGGATTTTTTCCTCATTCTCCTTTGCAACTCTGCACAGCTAAACTGGGAAATAGCTTCTCTTGGTGTCTCTGATAGTTCAAAATCCTGGTCTTCTATCTACCGTTGAGACTATCTTGCCTGTGGTTCTAACTTCTCTTCCCTCTTCTGTGTCAACTTTATGAGAACTCACATTTTTGTCTCTTGTGTTCACTGATGTGTCCCTGTGGCAGGGATAGTTGAATTAATGAATTTTCCAATGTCCCTAGTTTACTCTTATAAATTCCTAAAGCTATAGTGCCCATGACTACTGGGTTCAGTTAGCAAAGAAAAAGAAGGGGGAAGGAACTATTAAGTAGTGTCCGTAAAAGGCCTGTTACATATATGATAACTATCCGATTTATATGATTACTGCTATTATTCCTCAGCGAAGTCATAGCTAATAAGTGCATAGCTGACTGTGACTATGCTCTTTCCAACAAACTTCATGAAATCCTAGAACTCTTAAGCTCAAGTTTAGACGTCCATCTCTACACAGACAAGGTAAGTTTGTTTTGTTTTGTGGCTCGCCCAACTGAGTTATCTTACAATATGTACAGAGCCCAGATGAGAGCTGACAGAAAAAAATGACCCCAAATGAGTCAAAATAAACATTCTACAACAGAGATATTGATATCGCCATCACTGTATATGCATGCATTTTATTGTAAGAAATTGTATGACTCTAAATATATTTCTATTTCAATAACAACCAATGCAGATGTTTCCTTCCATGTGTATCCAAGTGTTAAGAGTTATTTTCCAATCCTCCATCACTGAGAAACATCAAAATGATAAAAAAAAAAGAGGGGGTCACCAGGGGCCTTGAGCAACAAAAAGAAACTTGAAACAGCACCCATGACATGTGGGGGATAGAATTATTCTTTGTGGTGGCAGGGCTCTTTTTGAGTTTCTGTATATAAGTAATTAAGCTTACCAAACATCTCTAGTTATGAATCTATCTAGAAGGAGGCAGAAATGTTTCTGGAGAAATGTTTCTTGCTTCCTTTAGAATACTTGAAATTGAGGACAGATACGGGCTGATGCGTATAAATGATAAGGTGCATCCATAGCACCTACTCTCATATGCTTTACAACAACAGTGGGACCCAGAACAGGGGTATTTTTGAGTAACAAGAGAATTCTAAATCCCCACAGAGAAGAGTCTGACCACAGGGCTTCAATACCCATCATTTTTCAAAATAGCAAAGTGTCACACTGATTTATTTGAGCTCACATAGATCTGATATAATATTTAAAAACAGATCTCTTCTTTGTGTAAACATAGATTAAGAAAAATGTAAATCTCCCATCTAGATTTATTTTTTAAATAGGGATTTTAATTATATATTTATAAATCTAGGGTGCTCAACGCCTTAAACAGTTAAGATAATAAATGGCATTTGGCAGAACATTTGTTCTGATTACTAGATGTTTAATGATACTTGGAACATCGAGATGCATGTGGAATTACACTCTAGTAAGATGCAGACAGAATAACTTGGAAAGAATCAGATCTCATTTTGACTTGATTCTTTTCTCCTGGAATATAGACAAACCACATTCTTCTTTTTCTCCCCTCCCCTTAGATTACACTACATTACTTTTGATTGAAATTCATCTCTATATTTTGTGCTTTTTGAAAGGATAATTGTCACAAGAATTACATATTTTAGTTTTCTTCCAGTAACTGAAAGATATGAATTTAAATCAGACTTACTTCCTAACTGATCAAACATGGAATATAATCTACGAAATATTTTCAAAATAAATGTTTAACTGTTCTGTGCAAAGTTTAAATGTTACTTCAAATTTAGTTTGACAGAAGGTTATAGATGGCTATGATATTTTTCTCCCCAGAAATTTTTCTATTTTAAACGTTACAGCTGCACATCATAATAACGTGAAAAGACAGGGGCAGATTACCTGAAAACTCATATATCATTCTTTTGTAAGTCTTTTAAAAGTTAATAACTAACTATATAGGTTAATGATGATTCAGGGTCAGCTGTATAATATCTATATCAAAAACCACATACTGCTGTAGTGTTTCATACCATAACATGTTGCTGTTTTAGGGAATGGGGTTTGTCAGCTATAAGAGATGATGTGCCAGTTTGGTGCCATGCACCCTTTATGAAAAACTCAAATATCCACACCAGTCGTACTCCAAATAATTACAAACTACTTTCACTCTTAATATTTAGATCACTAGGCATTTCAACATTGGACCATCACCTTTCCCCTCCTCACATCAGAGCAAAAGGCTTTCTGATTGCATGTCCTTGAACACAATATTAGTACAACATATGAAACTGATTAGGAAGGTTGAGGTGTTTGAAAGAAAGAAATTTTGATTTTTTATAAAGATTGGCATGAAGATCACTTTTCTCGGTCCAAGTTTGCTTTGTTAAAACGCATCTCTTTCTCAACTGTAGTTGCCAAACATAAAAGTAAATGCCTATTTTCTTCTGAATCACTTTCTTTTTTAAAAAAATCTTTGGCTTGCATGTGTTTTTCAGAGTTTCATAACACATATAAGAATAAAAGTACAGAATTAAATCCAAACATAATCTACTTAGGAAAATACTTAACTGTCTAGTACTAGAAATCAAACCTCATTAAGGGGCAAAAATTTGTCTTTCTGTCTCCAGGTATGATTAGTTTTAAAAGCTGACTTTTGGGGTTTGCTATGCAAAATCTTCTAGCAACATACACAGCTTCTCAGTCATGGTGTCTATAAATGCTTTGCTTTGGGTGGTTCTTGGGTGCAGGTTTGGAACCAAAAAAAGTAAAATCACTCTAAAAGGTATTCCTGAGAGCTGGCAGCCTCTCGGTACCTCCACTTTTTTTTTTTTTTAGGTAACTAGGCTGCTAATGAGTAAGGAGTGAGTGATGTTGCTGGACTCCAATGTTTGAGTACAGGTCGCAATAGGACAGAGTCCACTTGCACACTGATTCATATGCCACAAATCTAAAAATCTCACTGAGAATTATAAAATTATCTACCATGCTCTTATTTGCAGATCCATACTATAATTCTTAACCTTGCAGAAATAGAGTTGGGGGAAGAAGAAGTATTAGACAAACTTTTGACCTGAAAAAGCAACAAATTTGAAATTGAATTAAGTATTTAAAAGAGGAGGGCTTACTCCCTCTTTTGATTTATATATTTCTAACAGAAATCTATTCCATTTTTTTTGTGTCTGAAGATTTTGCTTTTAAACATGCTACTTTAAACCTGCATATTTTCAGTACCACCCTCCATTATGAGCTGCATGATGATTTTTCTGCCCATTATTTCAATTACAGTTAACACTTTATCTTTGGCAGAGCGATTTTCACATGGCATAAATGATGAAACAGTGGATTGAGAAATCACTTGACTTTCAGTCATGGTGCTTCCATCAGCTGTGTACGTGGTCTTGGGCTCTACTGTTGACCACCAGTAGTAATAACCAGACAGTGAATCTCAAAGGGTGTTCAACTTCCTTGGCTACAACAAACGCTGTGACTGTTGGGAATATGTCACTTGCCTTAGAAGTATTGAGGAGGAAAATGTTGAGAACCGTTAAGAAACTAGATTCTAACACCAGCTCTTTCAGCCTTCCATTTCTCATCTATATAATGAAAGGGTTTCCAAATGATCATGAATTCAAGGGAGTCCATGTTGCTTTCACTTAAACTAATATAAATAATCATTCACCATAAGCTGTCTAAACACGGACCATCTGATAAATGTGCATCTAAGGCAGTTAGAAACAATAAACATCATTCTCCCAGCAGAAAGTCATAAACTGTCAAAAATAACTTTTAAAAACCTTTTGGGAACATAGTTTTCCCATTACAGTTTTTCTTTGTCTCTGAGTTTGAAAAATATTACCTGTAAAATCACTTTGATTTAGGTCCAGTCTCCACCAAGGGGAAAGAAAAAGGGAAGACCAACCAATGGTTCATTTGCATTACTGTGCTGGCAGATTTAATGGTTCGCTATTTAGTGAAGGTTTATGTCCACCATGTGAATGGCACTGGGGTTAGGGAGTTAGAGAAGGCACCCTGCTTCATAATTATAATGTGAGAAAGAGTCTGTGCCTAAGTCAGTCCAAGGTTTCAGAGGAGGGAGCCTCGGGAAATCAGAGATGGTTTCATGTACTATGAGGAACCCCTGCTCAGCACAGAAGATTGGAAAGGACAGAATGACAAGTTGTGAGCAACTCAAGTGAAAGAAAAAGGCATGATGACAAGAAAGTAGGAATACTGTGGAAGAGAAAACTAAGATAAGTTGGAATCTGATATTAGAAGGCCTTAAAACTATACCAGGGACTTTGGACTTAACTTGATAGACTATAGTGAGCCACCAGACGCGCTTAAGAGATCTATAAGTAATTTATAAGATGGGCCGAAAACACGCAAGCTATGCTAAAGGCCTAAGTTAGGATGACGGCATCGGAGCACCAAGAAGCGAGTACACATAAGCAACCACAGAGCTAAAATTAACATCATTTGGTAATCAAATAGTGCAAAGCTAAGGATGCAGGAGTTGTCAAGGATGCATCTGAGATTTTTGGCCTGGATTTTTACTTTTAGAAGAACAATGAAACCTTAAATATACAGGGCAACTAAGAAGATAGATTGTTTATTGCTGTGCTTACATTGGAAGGAGGGGGAATCAGAAGGAGACAAGAAACTTAAATCAAGGATCTCTTCCTACCCTGGGCTTATAAGATTTTTCTGATGCTCTGGCTTGGGAAATTTTAAGTTTGAGACACTGGAAACATTTCCCAGTGTAGTTTTCCACAAAAAGTTATCTAGAATTCAGGAAAAAGTTTGAATCCAAATAAAGAGGTCTGAAAGCATTTATCTACATAAAGATAAACTTGCAGCAATAAATAAAACCTCTAAAAGACAAAGTATAAAAAGTCAGGTGACTAAAGACCACATTTTGGAGAGTCACCATGGGGAATGCTGCAGAAGCAGGGCTGAGAGGGCAGCCAAGAAGATAGGAAGCACATTCAGGGGAAGAGGAAAAGAAACTACAGAATTCACTGTCCCAGAATGTCAGGTGAGGAGATGGAGGGTTTCAACACGATCCCTCTAGAACCAGGGCAATAAAGAAAGGCTGATAGGAGACCAGCAGCACTTAGAAATTACTTCATCTGTTTCAGTAGAGCTGTAACAGAATTCAAGTGGTAGGAGAATTTGCTTCATGTAATTAATGTTTAAGAATTGTGCCAGTGAGAGGAGGGTTGGGAGCTCAAAGAAGCAATATGGTAAAGGGAAGGGATTTTAATGTAAGGGGTAGCTATGTTTATTATTAGAAATGGGGGAAGGTATCTGCCCAAATGGAATAACAAATGAGAAAAGTGCAGAAGAAGCAGTAGAGGATGATATTAGAGAATAGGGAGAAAAACACCAGGTGCTTTCCTTTTTTTCCCTATGCATGAGGGCCAAGACTAATAAACAAGCAAAGAAATAAAGGTGTTAATAGCCCATAGACAAAGGCACTCATTCCTTATTTGCTTCTAGTCTCAGAAGAAATGCTACCTCTTTCTCTCCAGAACTAATGCCACCTCCTGGGTCCCTGATTTCACCATTTTCCACATTCCCAGGAACATTTTCTCATCAGTTCACTTCTTTTGGCCAGCTCCTTTAACTATTCAGGGCTCATGTTGAAAATGCTGAACTGCTCAGGCTGTTTCATGCATCATTGACATCTATTGCATATCCGTTGTTATATGGTAGATAGTAACTTGACAAATATTACCCCATGTAATGTAAATAACACTGTGGTGAAGGTAAGCAGGATCCCAGTTTTATGGTCAATCCAAAAACACAATCTAGGGAGCGGCAGGGCTATGACACCAGACTGGATCTTCTGACTCTAAAGCCTCATGCTCTCTCTCCTCTGAGGGGCTGTCTCTTGGTCCTGGTCAAGACTCAGGCAGTAGACTGTTTCTGTCTAAACATTACAAAGCACTTGGCTTGCTGTCAGAGTCCTAACTTTAAATGGCTGAAATAACTTGATAAATGGTGTGAAAATTTTATGGTCCTTCCGTCAGACACCGTAATTTATTATCACATAATGCATAGTTAGAAGAACCAAAAGAAACCATCCCCACAAGGGCAAACAATGTGGAGGCAGTGGCCCTTTGACACTCTAAGGCCACAGGCATTATATGGATCCAATAAGAAAGCTGCTTCTACAAGCAAGAGAGCAACCTCTTGATCTTGCAAAATGTTTTTGGACACCTAAAGGCTCTTTTATTACTGCGGCTGATTAAAATGAAAAGCTTAAACGACTAAAATGTTCTTTTTGATGAGTTTTTACCATGAACTATAGACCTTATAGTCCAGTGGGATTCAAGCCCTTTGATCCTGGGCACTCACATAAATTCAGAGCCATAAAACAACATTGGATTTGATTTTACTAGTGTGGCTGATGTTGCCAGATTTGTAATGCAATCTTGTTTTCTCCCCTCCTCAGTTGTGAGCCCATCCACCAATGCTTTATAGCAAAAGGAAAAGAGTTTCGATTTGGTTCTGGCAATCAAGTTTCAAGACTGAGCCACTTCTCCAGAATGTAGGAATTTTACAGAAAATAATGATACCGTATTGTATATTAATAAGGATCGGAAGTAGATGGTATTTTATGTGCTGAAAGTAAAGCTGCAAAAGGAAAACTCCCTTTCTGCATTATAATCACAGACTTTCATCATTTACAATGGTTAAGAAGATGATGCAGTTGAGAACAATAAAACAAGCTTGAAGTAGAAAAAATATGGTCAGAATTAGGTTTACAAATTTCCAGCAGGACTTATTAAAAATAAGCTAGAAAAATCAGGTCCAAACTTTACCTGTATAGTGACCATTTGTATACCTAACCCTGAATTGTATCCCACATCTTTAAAATAAAAATTAAAAATTAAAATTAAAAAAATAGAAAAATCCAAAGACCCCTGGGTTATTTATTAATGAGTGGCATATCTTAGTTTTCAAACTTCATTTAAAAAAAAAAATTGTAACCTGTGGGAGAAATAAAGAAAATGCTTAAAGGCATACTTTGACGTGTAATTCACTTTCCCAATCTTCCAATTATTTTTCCATGTATGTATCTATACCACAATATCATATTCCTCTAACTTCTAATTTAAGAAATAATTTTTTTCCTATAAAGGATTAATGAGGGAACAAGAACACAGATCTATGAAACCCTGAGTTACAGAGGCCAAAACAATCAATAGTGGGTCTTAATTATTCATTTTTTTATGAAGCAAAACACCAGTTTGGGTTCAGTTTGAGAGAGCAACATGCTTGGCCTATTCACTGGACCAGAGAATACTAATTTAAGTAAACAATTGTCGCTACTTTTATTTTTCACGGATTGCCTTAAGGCTGGAAAACTGCTCAGCAAGATTTTTTAACAGGTGACATGAGATGAGTCATAAGATGCCTCAACAATTATAATTTGAAGAGAGTTGCCACAGAAGATATGCTTCACTGTGTCAGGGCAATGCCTCATGGCATTTTCAGCTACAGTCTCTCAACACTGGCTTGAGGCCCTAGTGAACATTTCAGAGTATGATCCATCCAGGTGGATAGCATTCTAACACACATTCCCTTCCTTGCCTTTTGGCGTGAATATATTAGACTAAGCCACATAAAACTGCTGTTTTATAAGTCAAAATAGGTCAAATACCAGCAATTTCATATAGTCCGACTATAAACTTCATTTAGTAAATTTGAAAAGCCATTATTCTGTGTTTTTTAATTAATACTTCAAATTAGGTTCATTATATCTATTTGCAGCAGAGAGAGGTCATGCCGTGTACAGTATTAAAATAAAATAAACAGAATTGTATTACACAGACATCTACAGCAGCTTTCAGAGACAGTGTAAGAAACTACCTCCTATCTACAGAGAGAAATAATGGTTCTGGTGGTATGTATATCTTCAGTTAAGAGAAGGTTATCCAGTTGGCAAGAAAGAGCTTTCTCATTCCATGCTCAAGGGGATAGTATATTGTCCACATCTCCCTATTAATTAATTCATTCAAGAAATATTTATTATATATTTACCATGTTCCAGGTACCAGAGGGAGAATCAAGCTGCGCACATTTATGGAGAAGCAACAATGACACTTTTAGAAGCACCAGTTTTAGCAGAAGCAACCATCAGCACTAGAAGAGAGTCAATGCTTATCATCATAAAGCATAAATTCTCTCTCTCTCACCCCTACCACCTCCCACTTGGACGGCTGCAATACTTCCCAGCTGTCCTCTCCACTTCCTCTCTGCGTCCTCCTTACAAAATCTATCCTCTACAACAGCAGCCGGGGGAGGAGGGGGATCTTTGGGGAAAATCTGCTCATGTCATATACTCTTCTGCTCAGAATTAGTCAGTAGATTGTTCGGAGGATGAAATTGTGAAACTAAAAAAAAATGAACAAGGCCCTTCCAGAATCTTGACTTCTTCTACTGCAGTGTTTTTCGAACAGTGGGCTATCATCAATCAATGGGATCGCAAACTAGCAAATCAATTTATGTTTTATTGCCAGCATTTTTTAAACGATAAGAGTTGAACATATCAGAGTGCATTACATGTAATAAGTTCTGTTTAACAGAACTCATTTCTCTCTCTTTCTCTCTCTCTCTCTCTCTCTCCCACACACACACATGCACAGTCTGGGTCTCAATATAAAATGTATTTCTTATTCTGGGTTGCAATATAAAAAGTTTGCAAAAATAGCCTACTCATAGAGCTTCACTTCCAATCGTTCTCCTTCACTCACTGTGCTCTGACTCCCAAGGCACCCCTATCCCTAGCAGCCCTTCAAACAAGCCAGGCTCCTCTTCACTCTTCAGGTTTCTGCTTAAAGGTGACTTCCTAATAGTATCCTTCCCTGACTCCCAAGTCTAAACCACACCCCTTCAGAGCAGCTCCACAACACTCCTCACGTTATATTTATTGACTGATGATTTTTATCAATATCTGTTTCTCTGAATGCACTACAAGCTCCAAAAGGGTTGGGACCAAATCTGTCCTGCTCCCTCTAGCGTCTAGAACAGTGCCTGTCACCCATGAGGTACTTATTCAATACATATTGAACAAATGATAGAGAGACCTCTAATTTCCTTTTGATGATTCCAGTCTTAGATGAAACATAGATGACTGGTTTTATTAGGTATTGTTTTCAAGTGGCCCTTTGTCTCTCATTATGTAGAATGTGCCTGTATATTTATACGCATAAACAGAGCATGAACTGCTTCTGTAAGTTGATTAAGCATTATGCCTATGAGTATAGAACTATGTGCACTTTTATAAATATGTTTTTCTGTGATATGAACAAAGAGTTTTTTTCTTCAAGTGTTTAAAGCAAAAGATCCTAGCATAAAACTGGAATGTGTTTCAATCATCAAAAGAAAATTTACCTGGACCTTTATTAAGAGAAAAAGGGTCAAGCTGACCTCCAGTGGTGAGACTGTGGAATAGCTTCTAAAATAATTGTAAAACATTCAGATTATCTGTCACATAGAAACACATATACAGGGGTGCAAAAAAAATGTATGCACATTTTAAGTGATGTTAAGAGACGGCTGTCATAATCAGAAGCGTCTAGATGCTGATGGTAACCACTTTGAGTACCTATTGTAATTGTAGAAGTCAAATGCGACTTATACTCATCTTATTGATTATTACAATTTGAATACAGTTTATTCCTTTCTTAAAATGTATATACTTTTTCTGGCAACCTCTGTATATACATGTGTTTCTCAATTAATACTTTAAATTATGTTTATTACATATATTTACAGCAGACAGGGGTCATGCCATATTATTGTATTAGAACAAAATAAGGAGAACTGTATGACACAGACACCTATGGCAGCTTTCAGAGACAATATATGAGATTTCCACAATCATAAAATCCAACTTGACAAGTGTCTTAGTGAAGATCTAAGATCTAAAATCAGCAAATTCTATAAAAATTTGAGAATTTTAAAATGCTAACACAAAGCCTTTTTCTCCGTTTGTCTCTGGGTAATAACAGACACTTAGTAGCAGCTGACTGTTGTTATTTAGCCTTTGTGGTATAAATTCTACTTTCTCAACTAAATAGTGAATCCTCTGACTACAGAATCTATGTGAGGATTAAAGAAATTAATCCGTGGCACATGTGATGTGCAATCAATGTTGGCTGCCATCATCATCATCATCACCATCATCATTCAGTGATGTTTTATCTCTAGTACATCTTTTGTATTTGACATGTGCTCAGAGTTATGTATATAAAATTATATTTTAGGAAATTTGTCTTTATAGCAAGATCAATGGTAACATGCAGCATCTCACTTAGAGCTCCTCCAAAATCTGTGCTATAACTCTTAGGGTGCTTTTATATCTTCGGATGTTTCCTTCATAAAATCATGGTAGCAGCAATATTTCCATTTTCAGGTGATAAGGAAATAAGTGTAATGTACTTTTACAACAAAAGTATTAAAAGCAATGCCTTTTGGAGCATTAGATATATAACAGTAAGTACAGAATTTTTTTTTTTAACCTAGGCATGTGGTTTCTATTGAAAGACTTTACCACCAAAAAATATAGTTTGGCAGTCACTGACTTAAACTAAACACACTCCACCTCAAAACAAATACAATAATTGTCATTTATTGGTCATCTACCACATGCCATTGTGCCCCTAGCCCATACCAAACTACCACAACAGCTGTAATCCGCATCGTAACAACCAAGTTACAACATCGCCACACGCACTTCACAGGTTAGAAGCTGAAGTTCAGAAAGGTTTAAATAATTTGTTCAAGACCACATATTTAGTAGACAGTGGAGACAGGATTCAAACCCAGGGAAGACGACACATTTGTTTTTCTATTCCACTGTCCTGTCTGGAGTTATGTTGCATCTCATTCAATGAATGATTAGTTACTTCATTATATGAGCTCATTCTTCAGCATGTTCTGCTCCTAAAGGCCCTCACTCTTAAGGACTGATAGTCCACCAGAAGATAGATCAGAGGCAAAGCTCATTCCAGAATCAAGGTCACATGAAGAAAAGTTTCTAGGGAAGCATCTTCAAGGCATATGAACTCCCATAGGCAGTTAGTTCAGTGTAGAGGTTAAGAGTGCCACTTTACGAAGTTGGTATCATAACTCATTTACTCCTTATATATGAAGACAGGCACATGGCAAATATTCAATAAGTACCAAATATTATTGTTTTTCCTCTACTAGGACACAGAAAAATCCTGAATCAACTGCAGTGAAGTGGTCAAATCACACATAAGCTTACATATGTGCACACACAAACACACAATAAATTCACACTATAGATTCCAAAGTCTACATGAGGCTGGATTTCTTAGAAGAGGCAACTGGTGCCACTGATAACACATAAACACATCCTATAAGTGGGTGACAGCATAGAGAACACAGCTGCACGGCCCCATATGCTTGTTAAGGATCAGGAGCTACGTTGGAGAAGATAAGGTTAAAGAACAGCTGAAGAGGCCCTTTGTTAAAATTGCAGTGATAATGAGGAAGTAAGTAGCTGGCAAGGGATGCACAGAAGGTTAGCCACGGTATGTTCTTACCCAGTTTATGATCTTGGAAACTGACTTTTCTGTGATTTAGGTCTCAAATCTCTAAGATAAATTATAGGCAAATATCAAGATTATGGTGACAAGTATTAGAGGCTCTTCTTCAAACTGGGCTCAGAACCAGCTATGAGAAATAAAGCTGGAGAGAGAAATCTCCCACCTGTTCCTTTCTTCTGTGCCTAGGTAGGGAGAGCATCGGGATACCTTATTACTTCTGAAACTAGTGAAATTAGAGGATCCCATTGCTTATTATTTCTCTTTCCCAACACCACAGAGATGTCACCATCATGTTTTAATCACATGGGAGCTAATGCAGGATAGGAATTGGGGATGATCTGTAGTTCTTTGCCTCAGGATGAGAGGGAAAAAAAAGAAGTTAAATCATTATACCACACAGTGAATCAAGTCAGTTAACAGTGAAAACATATCGGACTTAGAAACCAGACAGACCTGATAAACCAATATAGCCATCCCACTAACCAGCTGTGAAAATTCAGGCTTGCACCTCCTCTGAGTCTCAGAAGATTAGACATTATCTGTGTGCAGCACTGAGCAAAGCGTCTTACACAGAGCTGGTACTTCCTATTTAACAACTATGATTATAAACATCTCCAATTAAGTAAAAAAGCAAGAGTACTCAGCATTTAAACACTAGTCAACACAATGTCTTCCTATCCCTTCCTAAAAATGTGCTAGAACAGACTATATTCAATGTTCTGCACTACTGGTTCATCTTTCACTCCCCCTTTCAAAACTCCTGTCCTTTCAATTCTATTAGTATCTCTTTCAGAAAAGGATAGGAGAGAGGAAGAAAGGGAAGGAGGAAGGAAAAGAAAAAAGAAGAAACAAAAATGCAAGACCATAAAAATCTAAAAGATCAAGGGACTTTGGCTTGGTACCCAGGAGACCATAAAAAACATACATGAGAACATTGTTACTCAACTTCTCTATCCTCTATACCAGGGATCACAAACTTGGCTCTCCACTGGGGCCAGGGAATCAATATAAGTAAAGAAGCCTGATATAAGACAGCAGGAAATGAGGGGCAGTATTGTGGCAACTAAAGCATATATACTTATTTAAAATTATTCACAGGCAACTTTTAAAAAATTTTAGGCAGGTCTCACTCTGTTACCCAGGCTGGAGTACAATGGCGTGGTCATGGCTTAACCACAACTTCCTAGACTCAGGCTATCCTGAGTCTCAAATTACTGAAACTATAGGCACGTGCTGCCACACCAGGCTAATTTTTTATTTTTTGCAGAGACGAAGTCTCACTATGTTGCCTGGGCTGGTCTCGAACTCCTGAGCTCAAGCAATACTTCCGCCTTGGCCTCCAAAAGTGCTGAGATTACAGACATGAGCTACTGCACCTGGCCCAAAAGTAACTTTTTAAATGTCATTGGGCTGACCAAACAAACTTCTCTGGACTGTATTTGATGGTATCACAAATTTAAGGACTCTAATGCTACTCTCAAAATAGCATTCTACCTAAATACCATAAGTAATGCAAGAAATGCTAGCAATGTCGACTCAGATTAATCAACAACTATTTATTACGTTTCAGCTAGTTGCCTAGCACTGTTCAGGTGACATGGGAAAAAGCAGTTCTCCAAGACTTTTGGAATAAGTTGAGACAGACATATGGCCCCACTCTTTTGCCAGTCCAGAAATAATATCACTTTAGAGCTAGAAGGAAACTTACACCAATTAGTCCAATGCTCTTATTTTATAGCTGAAGAATGGAATATTTAGGAGCGACACATGATTGTATAGAACTTACAGGATTATTGAGTGAGGCAGGACAAGAAGCACTCCCACAGTGCTCTACCATTCCTCACTTCCTATTTCATGAGAGTCAAAAATGAGATAAGGCCAACATTCAAAAAGTCACCTGTTCCAGTATCAGTCTGTCACCTAAAGTCAAAAACAATTGAAATAAAAAGAAAACTGTCTTGATTCGCATGTACTGAACTCATGTTTGGAAATTAAGACTCAGCAGGGATGGCTAGGGCTGATGGTACAAGAAGGAAACATATAAAACCAGCATTGGCCACCATAATACAAACAAGTAATAAACATATTCTTCATTCTATAACCAGCCTCCATCTATATCTGAATCATGTAGGGGCAAGACACCATCTTGAAGACTGACTGAGACAAGGGCTCCATGATTGCTAAATCAGCTAGGGAATTAATTACTTCGTGTTTTCCATCAAAATTCAACTCCAAATATATCTAGGTTTCTGGGTAGCCAGTCAGCTAAGAATCATCTCAACACCAGTACAATCAACAAATCTAAGCTCCCAATATTTTATATCCACAATGAAATGATGAGTTAAATTATTTCTCAATACTTTTGATTTTGCCATCTTTTTTGGCATCTCAGTAATGAATTACACTAATATCAGCACTTGGGGGGAATACCAGAGGGTTACAACATCATCATATTTCATATTTGTGAAAGTTTTGTTCATTGGCCTACAGAATACTCCTTCCCTCACGTATTCTCAGGGAATTAAGAGATTTAAATGTATTGTGTTGATAATGAAGAACATAACAAATGGAAAAGGCTGGGGATTTATGTCTTGATAAACTTAGCCATATCAGCTCACACGTCTGTACTCAATTTTGTTTTAACAGCAATGTGTAAACTATTAGAAATGGTCAGCTTCTCGGCCTTTTGGCTAAGATCAAGTGTGTAGAAATGGTCAGTGGGAAGGCTGGAGACAGTAAAATGAGGAAGTCGATAAGTTCTTCTTAATGGAAGCCAACATACGATTTGGTTCTCATGGGGACAATAAGGTACAACGTAAGTACGCTTTTGGTTTGGCATCCATCCCTGTATATTTTGCAGTGGGAGTTACCATGTTTGAAATGTGACTGCATTGCACAATGCGCAGGGGCCTGCCAGAGGCCATCACCGGGTAAAGTTTCCTCTCAGTTAGGAACTATGCCTGTGATCAATAGGGAAGATGAAAAAGGTTCCTGTAAGGGAAATGTCACTGTTGGTTGATTCTTTTTCTTGTATCCTACAACCCAAACAACTTAGTTCCAAACAGATAAAACAATCTATCACTTCCATGACATCTACTTTCAAATTGCTTAAAGTGCTGGTAGAAAAAAAAATATATTTTTTAAAATATATATTAAATTATCCAGCTCCTCATAAGCCAGACAAAGGGAATGTATTTTTTTCCTTTCAAAATTGAGGAAATTTGTATTTTTTTCCTTTCAAAATTGAGGAAGTAGAGATCCAAGAAGTCCTACCCATCCCATTTTTATGCTTCCCTTTTGTCATAAAGAAGAGCTGGGCCTTCTACAGAAGTTTCATTGACCATTCTAAGAGCTGCATTCCTTCATTGAATGACATCTGAAAAGAGGCTAGAGTACAACTGAAAACCTAAATACATTTTTCCAGAGGCAAGCAAACCGAGAAGAGACCTGCAGGCCAGAAAGGAGAACCTCTAGAAGAAATTAAAAGGTTAAAAAGGGTGGGGATATAAATAATAGAGATTTAGACATTCTTAGCTAGATAATCCTAATTTAGACATTCTTAGTTAGAAAGCATAGTGTGGTAGATAAATCAAACTTTTTTTTTTTTTAGTAGGAGGGGGCTAATCATAAAATTCAGAGGTGCTATTGGAGATTATATGACCTGATTCCTCACTTTTTAAAATTAGAAAACTGAGACCAAAGCATTGCCTCAAGTTCACATTGTTCATAGTGCCAAATGTGAGACCAGAATCTTTGGATTCAAAATCTAAGATTCTTTCCATAAATGTTGCACTGCCTAATGGAAAGACAATTAGCTTCAAAGTCAGACAGACCTAGGTGGATTCAAATTCAAGTTCCCCTACTTACTAGTCTAGAACTTCTACAGATCACCATCTCTGAGCATTCCATGTTTTATTATTATTTTGCCTATATTTCTACATTGACTATTTATAATACTAATGTTAAATGCATAGGACAAAGTAGGAGTTTGATAAAAGTTAGGTGCTATTATTTTTCAACCATAGGCTATTATATAAAAAAAAAATCTGTGTGTCTCCATGTGCCAAGAACCTTGCTAGGTACTATACATAACATACAGAAAAAGAAAATCATTGCTTCCTCTGAGGTGCCTACAATCAGCAGGTTAATAAGCAGGACCTTGATTGCACAAAAAGGGTAATAATACCACTCAAAGAATGTAACTTGAACTCAGGAAATGGATTATATGTTGAGATAATAAGATTACATAAATCAATATACAGCAGTATTCCAAACAATGGGATTCTGGGGGGGGGGAACAGAATTACATTGGAGACAAGCTACACAGGTTTTTTTTGTTTGTTTGTTTTGTTTTTTTTAAATAATTAATCAGTATTTTTTATTATGGTTTTGTGGGGTACAGTTAAAGGTTAGGTGTACAATTACGTTTCATTCAGGCACCCTGTTGATAAGAGGTGTTTTCCCAGCCTCATGTTACTGTTAATCCTACCCCCCTCCCCCCCATAGTTTCCCAGTACCGTCAGTCATTTTCTTATGGTATTACATTGGATGTTCAAAGTCCATTATATGAGTGAGAAATGTGATATTCTGATCTTTGTTTCTGTGAGAGGTCACTCAGTATTATAGACTCTAGTTCCATCCAGGTTGCTGCGAAATTCATGATTTTGTTCTTTTTTATGGCTGCGTAGTAATCCATCATGTATATGTACCACATTTTTTTAATCCAGTCCTCTTTTGATGGGCAGCATGGTTGTTTCCAGGTTCTTGCTATTGTGAACAATGTTGCGATAAACATACGTGTGCAGGTATCTTTTTTATAGAGTGATTTGTGTTCTTCAGGGTATATTCCCAGTAGGGGGATTGCAGGGTCACATGGAAGGTCAATTTTTAGAGCTTTTAGGAATTGCCACACTGCTTTCCACAGAGGTTGCACTACTTTACACTCCCACCAACAGTGTAGAAGTGTTCCCTTTTCACCACACCCTCTCCAGCAGCTGTTATTTTTTGAGTTGTTGATAATTGCCATTCTGACTGGAGTTAGGTGGTATCTCAGTGTGGTTTTGATTTGCATCTCCCTGATGATTAGTGAGGTTGAGCATTTCTTCATGTGTTTGTTGGCTTCTCGAATGTCTTCTTTTGTGAAGTGTCTGTTCATATCTTTTGCCCATTTTATAATGGGGTTGTTTGTTTTCTTCTTTTCAGTATGTTTCAGTTCCTTGTAGATCCAGGATGTTAAGCCTTTGTCAGACCTGGAGTTGGCAAATACTTTTTCCCAGTCTGTAGGCTGTCTCCCTGCTCTCTTGATGGTTTCTTTGGCTTTGCACAAGCTTGTCAGTTTAATAAGGTCCCATTTGTCTATCTTCTCTCTTAAGTCCTGTGGGTTTCGAGTTTTGTACAGGAATTGGATGCCAGTTCCGATTTCCATGAGAGTATTTCCTTCCTTTTCTAAGGTTCTTATGGTTTGAGGTTTTATATTTAGATCTCTGATCCATTTGGAGTTAACCTTTGTGCATGGGGATAGATAGGGGTCCTGTTTCAATCTTCTGCATGTGGTCAGCCAGTTTTCCCAGCACCATTTACTGAATAGGTTCTCCTCTCCCCATTGGTAGGTGGTGGGGGCTTTGTCGAAGATGAGTTGGTTGAGGAATTGAGGTTTTGCTTCTGAATCTCAATTCAGTTCCATTGATCTATATGCCTGTTCCTATACCAATATCAAGCTGTTTTGATGATTGTAGCTTTATAGTAAAGTTTGAAGTCTGGTATTGTGATACCACCTGCTTTGTTTTTTTTGCTGAGGATTGTTCTGGCTATTCTTGGACGTTTGTTTTTCCATATGAATTCCTGTGTTGTTTTTTTCTAGGTCTGAGAAGAATGTTGTTGGTAATTTAATGGGTATTGCATTGAATTTGTAGATTGCCTTAGGTAAGATGGACATCTTCACAATGTTGATTCTTCCGATCCATGAGCATGGGATATTTTTCCACTTGTTCGTGTCAGCTTTGATTTCTTTGAGCAGTGTTTTATAATTTTCATTGTAAAGGTCTTTCATGTCTCTGGTTAGGAAGATGCCAAGGTATTTCATTTTTTTTGTGGCTATTGTGAATGGAATTGTGTTTTTTATTTGGGTTTCTGTTTGTTTATTATTGGTGTAGAGAAATGCGATTGGCTTTTGTACATTTATTTTGTATCCTGAGACTTTGCCAAAGGCCTTTATCAATGTAAGGAGGCCTTTGACAGATTCTCTTGGGTTTTCAAGGTACACCATCATATCATCTGCATAGAGAGATAACTTGACTTCCTCTTTTCCTATTTGAATACCTCTGATTGCCTCCTCTTCTCTGATTGCTCTAGCCAGGACTGCCAATACTATATTGAACAGGAGGGGAGAGAGTGGGCATCCTTGTCTAGTTCCAATTTTCAGGGGAATCGGTTCCAATTTTTGTCCATTTAGGAGTATGCTGGTTGTGGGTTTCTCATAGATGGCTTTTACTATTTTGAGGTATGTTCCCCATATGCCTAGATGTTCAAGGGTTTTTATCAAGAAGGGGTGCTGGATTTTATCAAAAGCTTTTTCTGCATCTAATGATATGATCACGTGGTTTTTGTTTTGACATCTGTTGATGTATTTAATTACATTTATGGTTTTACGAATGTTGAACCAGCCTTGCACCCCAGGAATGAAGCCTACTTGGTCATGGTGGATGATTTTTGAGATGTATTGCTGAATCCAGTTTGCTAGGATTTTGTTGAGAATTTTAGCATCTATGTTCATCAAAGATATTGGCCTGTAGTTCTCTTTCTTTGTTGGATCTTTACCTGGCTTGGGTATCAATGTGATGTTGGCTTCATAAAATGATTTGGGGAGAGTTCCATCTTTTTCAATCGCCTGGAATACCTTCAGTAGGATTGGTATCAGCTCCTCCTTGAATGTCTTGTAGAATTCTGCTGGAAAGCCATCTGGACCAGGGCTTTTTTTTGTAGGAAGTTTTCTTATTACGTAGTTGATTTCCTTGATTGTTATTGGTCTATTTAGGGTCTCAATTTCTTCTTGTTCCAACCTAGGTAGGTTGTGTGATGTCAGAAAGTCCTCCATTTCCTTATGGTTTTCAAGTTTGTTTCCATACAAGTGTACGTAGTAGTCTCTAATGATCTTTTGTATTTCTTCAGGGTCAGATGTGACTTCATCTTTTGTGTTTCTGATTATGTTTATTTGGTTTTTTTCTCATTTTTTCTTGGTCAGTCTAGCTAGGGGACCATCAATCTTGTTTACCCTTTCGAAGAACCAGCTTTTTGTTTCATTGATTTTTTGTATTATCTTTTTGTCTTCTATGTCCTGGATTTGGGTTTTTATTTTGGTGATTTGGATTCTTCTGCTGAAATTAGGGTTTTTGTGGTCTTGCTTTTCCAGCTTCTTTAGGTGGCTTGTTAGGTTGTGAATTTCTGTTCCTTCCATTTTCTTCATGTGTGTTTGTAGGGATATAAATTCCCCTCTTACTACAGCTTTCAGGGCATCCCAGAGATTTTGGTAAGATGTTTCTTCATTTTCATTTGTTTCCAGGTATCTTTTGAGCCCTGTTTTGATTTCGTCATTGACCCAGGAGTTGTTTAGCATCATGCTGTTTAGTGTCCATGTCTTTGTGGGTTATGGGGGGACTTTGTTGGTTTCAATGTTTATTTTTATTCCACTGTGGTCCGAGAAGGTGTTTGGCAGAATTTCAGTCCTTTTAAATTTGCTTATGCTTGATTTATGGCCGAGTATGTGGTCGATCTTAGAATATGTTCCATGTGGTGATGAGTAGAATGTGTATTCTGTGGTCTTTGGATGGAGTGTTCTGTAGGTATCAATTAAGTCCATTTGGTCCAAAGTCACATTGAGGTTCCGGATCTCCTTGCTGATTTTTTGTCCTGATGATCTGTCTAGGGTTGTGAGTGGGGTATTAAAGTCCCCAGTTATGATAGTGTTAGAGTCAATATCTTTCTTTAGTTTTCCAAGAAGTTGCTTTATGAAAGTTGGCGCACCTATGTTGGGTGCATATATGTTTAGGATAGATATTTCTTGTTGATGGATTGAGCCTTTTATCATTATGTAGTGGCCTTCTGTACCTTTTTTGATTTTTAATCGTTTGAAGGGTATTTTGTCTGAAATTAAGATGGCTACTCCTCCTTTCTTGTGTATTCCGTTCGCCTGGAAGTTTGTTTCCCATCCTCTTACTTTGAGTCTGTGGGTGTCCTTTCTAGTGAGGTGAGTCTCTTGAAGGCAATAGATTGTTGCCTGATTATATTTTATCCATTTTGCCAATCTATGTCTTTTCAGTGGTGCATTTAGTCCGTTCACATTTAGGCTAAAATTGAAATGCAAGAGTTGATCCCTGTCATAAGGTTCTTACAGAGTTGTTCCTGTTTATTTGTTGTTTTTCTTTGGGTTTTGGAGTTGGTTCATGTGTGTTTTTAATCTTTTGCCTGTACTCTTGTGAAGAATGCTGTTGTTCTTTTTTCCTTTTCTTCTGTGTTCAGTACTTTCTTAAGTGTTTCTTGTAGAGGTGGTCTGGTGGCAACGTAGGTTCTTAGGGATTGGATGTCTGGAAAAGATTTCAATTCTCCCTCACTAATGAAGCTTAGTTTGGCTGGGTAGGTTATTCTTGGTTGAAATTGTTTATCTTTTAGAACTTTGAAGATAGGGCTCCAGGCTCTCCTGGCCTGAAGGGTTTCTGTGGATAAATCTGCTGCTATTCGAATTGGTTTTCCCTGGTAGGTAGTCTGGCCTTTTTCTCTTGCTGCCTTTAGGATTTTTCCTTTCATAGCTACTTTGTTTAGGCGAATTATTATGTGTCTGGGAGTTGGTCTTCGTGTTTGTTGTCTTGCAGGGGTTCTCTGAATCTCTTGTGTTTGAATTTTTTCATCCTTAATGAGATGAGGGAAGGTTTCTTGAATGATTTCATGAAATGTTTGTTCCAGTGTGGCTTCTGTTTCTCTTTCTGCCTCAGGAAGCCCAATTATTCTTAGGTTTGGTCTCTTGAAGTGATCATTCATCTCTTGCAGGTTTTGTTCTGTCTTTTTGAGCTTCTTTTCTATGCTTTTGACAGTTTGGGTTAGTTCTGTGTTTTGGTCTTCGAGCTCTGAGATTCTTTCTTCTGCTTGGCTGATTCTGCTTTCCATGCTTATTAGTCTGTTGTTCATTTCCATCACAGTATTCTTTACTGCTGTCATTTCTGACAACAGCTCCTTTCTATTTTCCTCTTGTATCTCCTCAGTTTTTTAAATTCTCTTCATTAATGTCTTGATGTCTGGGTTTGTTGCATGTAACCAGTCATTCTGGGGACTCTTCATTGTCTGTGTTCCAGAATCTGTTTTCTCATTGTCTGATCTCCCAGGGGTCTATGTAAGACCTATATTCTTCTTTTGGTTTTTCTTCATTTGTGCGGTTTTTCCCCCTCCCTACTTTTTCCTTCCCTCCACGTCACCGTCTTCTTTAATTCTGTTATTCAGGGGTAAAGAGATTGGTTTTACTTCTGTATGTTCAATCTCCTATTCTTTATGTATGTCCTCTTACTTTTTTCAATTCTGAAGTTGCACTGTAGGTTGGAGGTGGTCCTTTTTGCAGTTTTGAGATGTACTTAAGGGGAGAGCTGTGATTCAAAATCTGTCTGCAGGTCCTGGTATTCGCTGACAGGCGTGTGGATAATGTGGAACCCACTTCCCACTGCCCTGGATTCTGTCCGTGCAGTGGGACTGTAGGTTTACTCCCTGAAATAAAATGTGGTTAGCAGAGGGGAGAGAATGGAGCAGATAGTGGGTTGAAGAGGGGAGTGGAGAGATAGAGGAGTAAGGGGGGAAACAAACGAGTGTGCCAACAAATAGAGAGAGAGGCCTATACTGAAACAGATAAAAACAATAGACCACAGCTACAGTCGAACCAACTCTCATACAAACAAAAATAAAACATATAGTGATGCTAACATACCAGCTATCCAACCACCTTATTAGTGTGCTGTTCCTCTATACAAAGACAAGGTTTACAGACAGAAGAAAAAAGAAGAAAAGGAAAAGGAAAAGAGAAAAAAGGGAACAATACCATAGGAATAGAATTAAGTCATTAAACTAATAGAATCAATGAAGCATACTCTGAGACATTTCGTTTAAGTCCAATGTCCTTTCTGGTCTGATTTCTAGTTTTCTTTTCAAGCTGGTAAATTAGTTTGCAGTTAGGGTCAATTCCCCTGATCTGCTGTGAAGGACAGTTCAGATTAACCTCGGTTCAGAAGTTTGGTCTATGTCTTTATCAAGCTTGTTTCTCCCGTTTCGGTGTTGTTACCTTGAATCGCCAGCAGGTGGTGCTATCTCATCTGCTCGCCCCAGAGGGGGTGGGGCCGGACAGGAACAAGATGGCTGCCTGCCTCCGAGCAGGCAACAGGAGCCCCACGCTGGGCGGGCAGGACAGCTCGGATGCAGGAGAGGTGGCAGCGATCCCAGCAGATCTTCCCTGAAGCAGTTTGGTATGGATCTCCTCGGGCCGGGTTGTGGTGAGCTACCATCCCAGAGGCCGCGGCGGCAGTGGCGGCGGCGGCAATGGGAGCACCGGCGGGGGGAGGGGCTGCGGCGGCGGGACAGTGCAATGCAGTAAAACTGTCCAGTCATTGCGATGTTCCAGCGGTGGCAATGGCCGAGCTCTGTCTGAAGAGCAGGCTGCAATGCTGGGGTCCCCAGCCCCCCGGGGCGAGAGTCAGAGACCCACTGCAGATCTCCCTTACAGAGGGCTTCAGAGGCCGGGTTGCCCCGTTGCCATCTTGCCACGTCTCATCCTACACAGGTTTTTATGCGACAGTTCTTTTCTACACATGGTAAAGCTCTAACAGGGGAATACAAGATATTACTCAACCTATCTGACCATGAAAACTTTTTGTCAAGGGGCATTTCAAAAGATCACTGCTCAGTGGAATCTGCTTTGGGAAAGCCTGGCTTAGACATCCTAATACAAAGCACAAAGGCAAGAAGAACAACAGGGAGATCATAGAATAGTCACTCTCAAAGAATAAGTCCTATATTCCAAAGAAGTCCTCAACCAAAAAAGCATAAGGAACACTCTAAACTCAAGTTGTTTCATTACAAAGAGATTTGCAAAGGGAAGAAGGAATGAGGCTGGGCCCGGTGGCTCACACCATGTAATCCCAGCACTTTGGGAGGCTGAGGCAAGAGGATTGCTTGAACCCAGAAGTTCAAAACCAGTCTAGGAAACATAGCAAGAACTCGTCTCTACAAAATCAAAAATTAAAAAAAATTAGCCTGATGTGGTAGCACATGCTTGAAGTCTCAGTTACTCAGGAGGCTAAGGCAGAAAGATCACCTGAGCCCAGGGGTTGAGGCTGTGGGAAGTTGTAATTATGCCACTGCACTCCAGCCTGGGTAATAGAGACCCCAACTCAGAAAAAAAGGGGCACGGGGAGAAGGAATGAGAAATAACATTTACTTGAGTATGTGTTTTGTAACTGGTATTACAGGGTGCATACCATAGTGAACTACCCAAGGATAGAGGTCACCACTAACATAATTGCTATTCTTGTATAGTTGCTGAAACTTGAGAAAACTAAGTCTCCCCAAAACTGATTAATTTTTCAAGGTCCCAGTGCAAGGAACTGAGTGGCATCCTGACTTCAAAACTCCAGTTTGTTCACACTGTCATCATGCATAAAATAATGTCACATCTGATTCTTGAATTTCCTTAAGGGAAGGGATTTGCTGTTCAGAGAAACAATCTGAAAACAGTTATAATAGTAATTTTAAAACATTTGCCCCTACATAATCTCAAAGAAGTAGCTCTATTTGTATTACAGGATAATGAGTTTTACAATGTGCCTTAGTAGGACAGATCTAAACTATGTTTCTACACAGCAGTCACAAACTTGCTGTGCAATGGTACCATGCACCAAAGTATTCCTCAAACAACTGAGAATCTGTAAGATGCTGTCTCTTCAAAAGTGAAGTCAGTCACAGAATTACCCAAAATTGTAAGTACCGCGAAGTACTGTAAACCCTCAAAACAGAGTTTGCTAAATGAAAGGCACACTTGGACAAAGCTAAAAAATCTTGTTTTGGATACATTACAAATGACAAATGAGGGGGGATCCCCCCAAAAATGTAATTATTATTTGGAGGGTGAGCCCCTTTTAATACAGGCTTCTCCTGCTAGGTAAGTATTCTTGGAAACCATTGGCATCAGTGTACCAGCTAGCGTTGTTATGAGAGGCTGTGTTCGACTTATGTGACTGTTTTTTGGAGATTGTTTCAATGCATTTGCCCATTTCACGATGGGTGATTTATGAGCACATCTGCCCACAGCACACTGAGGAGTCAGCAACTTTTGACGAAAAACAGCAAGACCCCCATGCCCCACCTTCTACATTCACCTATTCTCACCCAGAGCAATTTTTTTGTTGTTGTTTCCCCAGGATGAAAACAGTCCCCAAAGGGAAACGTTTTGCTGATGTGGAAGATGTGAAACAAAAAACAGCAGAAGCACTAAAAGGCAACACAAGCGATGATATCAAAAGCTTTCAAGCTGTGGAAAAAGCACCTCAACAGGTGTGTTACATCAAACGGAGAGTACTTTGAAGGTGACTGAAGTTTAAACATATAAGAATATTTAGCTTTTTATAAATAAATTCCAGGGTTTTTGGGTCCCCCTCATAAAATAGTGAAGTAACAGTAAATGTCTGACCTGCCAGTATTCTTCAATTGGAGATCTAAGTGCTTTGAGTTTGTGTAAAGGTATATAAACATAAGGCCCTAGGAATTGATTCATTCAAGTCATCAATAAATCTTTGCTTTTGAACTATAAGAGGAATACATCTGTAAGTTACTACATATTTTGAAAAGCCAGTCTCAGGACTGGCCTGTGTCCTTTCTGTAGTGCAGTACTCAACAAATGTTAGCTACAGAGCACAGATGAGATTAAAAACTGTATTACTTGCTGTGGGACTACAGGATAAAAAAGTCAACCATCCAAAGTATTTTAGGTGCAGGGTTTCCATTTTGCTGGTGGGGAAACAGAACAATTAAGTGACTTCCCTACAAATGTATGGTCAAAAACAGAATAGAAAGTTGAATTTAGATTCTCTGTTTCTTTCCATCGAAAACATTCCCAAAACAACTAAATGTAATACATATCAATTCTTTTACATAGTGTCAGAATGAATCACTTTCTCTGTGTACTTTGAGCATGAAATCCTTCTTTTTCTAGAGAGGCATGTTAAAGAAGTCCTGAAACACAACTGACTTCACGGTGACCTGTTAGTGGAGAAATTCTGACAATCAAACAGGCAATGAAGGAAGTCAATAAAAATCCCATCTAAAGAAATTAGCATAAAAATAGCACCCATTATCTTCCACCAGTCCTGTGACAATAGGTGAGACTTTGTTACTTAGTGGAATAAAACAGGTAGGGATGATATTCAGTATCTACCTCTGAGTACATCCAGTTTGAGTTTTTGTCTACTTGCCTTAAGAACCACATCTGTTCTAATTGGTTGGTGTTGCTGCTAAACTAGTTGCTTCATTTTATTTTCAACATCACTCAGAAAACAGAGGCTAATTAAATCACAGAGGGGCCAAGCAGGTGAAATAGCCCAGAGTGGACAGTGGCAAATTAGAAAGCATATGTCGTGGTTGAAGTGGATGCCTGCTGCTTGACCCCAGCAGGTTGAAGTCATATAAGAAAATGAACCCACTGCTGTCAGGCTTTCCAGAGTTATTAGGAGCAGATAGAAATCCAAGTTTTTATATAAAAAATCTCCATATTTTAAAATAATTATTCCTAGTTCAACCTTTAAAGCGCTGTGTTTGCCTAACAAAACATTTCTCCAGGTCAAAATCAGAGAAGATTGCCAGTTTCCTACTGAGGGTTGTTTGTGATTGTTAGAATAGTTTTAAACTATTACCACCTCAATGGTAGTAGTGTGTAAAGCCACAGAGTTTTAGAAATTAGGTATAGATCAAAATACGGGGCAAAATATTTTAAGTTTGCTAATAGAAACAAAAGAGCAGATAATTCTTTTAAAGACACTTAAAAAAAAATCTAAAGTGTAGCCAGGTAAGGTAGCTCACGCCTGTAATCCCAGCATTTTGGGAAGCCAAAGCAAGAGGCTTCCTTGAGCCCAGGAGTTCAAGACCAGCCTGGGCAATATAGCAAAAACTTGTCTTACAAAAATGTAAAAAAAAAAATTGTCAAGTGTGGTGGTGTGCCCCTGAAGTCTCAGCTACTTGGGAGGCTAAGGCGGAAGGATCATCTGAGCCCAGGAGGTCGAGGCTGCAGAGAGCCGCTACTGTACCACCGCACTCTAGCCTGCGTGAGAGTGAAATTCCGACTCAAAAAATAAAACATAAAATAATTTAAAGTATAATTAGGAACATCTTTAAACCTTTACTACTATTAATCACACCTCAATCTAGCCTGTCTTTTAAGTGGAGATCATGATCACAATATACTTTTTTTCTTCCGTTTACTCTTCTTTTTTCCATCCAATCTTTTCTTAGTTTGAGATGTAAGATCACAGAACTCTGAGAGAGATGACAGGAGATAATATAAGGGGCAACCCAAAAATGGAATTTATTTATTAAAAATTGTGTATTTATTCTTACAGGTTTAAGCGTCAGTCACCTGCAAAGTACTCTCTATTGCAATACACTCATCAAGATGCTTTATCCGCTGCTCAAAACAGTTTTTGAACTCATCAATTTCAATGCCTTTTAGGTGCTTCTGCTGTTTTTTGTTTTAGCTCTTCCACATTAACAAAATGTTTCCCTTTGAGGGCTTTTTTTAAATCTGGAGAATCAAAAAAAAAAAAGTTGCTCAGGGTAAGATCAGGTGAGTATGGAGAGTGAGGCATGGGGGTTATGCCATTGTTGGTCAAAAAAACTGCTGAACACTCAGCAAGGTGTGGGCAGGTACACAGTCATGGTAGAAGAATCAGTCACCTGTTTGCCACAACTCAGGACATTTCTTCTGCAAATCTTGACGCAACCTTCTCAAAACTTCCAGATAAAAACCTATAGGTTTGCCACAACTCAGGACATTTCTTCTGCAAATCTTGACGCAACCTTCTCAAAACTTCCAGATAAAAACCTATAGGTTCCTAGAACACTAACCTAGTAGGGGAAGCCTGAACTACAAAGGGCTTGCCCTCCAAAAGGTAATTCCAGTTTTTCTGGGGCACCCTCTCATATATATAATGTGCTTTGAACAATGCCTAGCCCATAAGTAATAACTCAAAAACTGTAAGCATCTACTATTACTGTGAATATTATTTAGCTGTCATAGCTCTCACAGGGCTGATATACAATTTGGGAAAAGCTAGTGCTAACTCTAATAACTTAGTTGTTAAAACTTCTGCTGACAGAATCTCTTCCTGACCTATTTAACAATGTTACTTAAATTATCCCCCCTCAATGTCAGTTCCTCTGAGACAGCTGAGAATCCTTTTTCACACCAGAACAAACAAAAAGAAAGTGAGGTCTCTGTAGGGCATTTTACAGCAAAGGAGATAAGGGTTTCTTCTTCTCTTTTTCTTCTAGGAGACAGAGGTACTTTTCCACTTTTTTGTTTCTTTGTGAAATTGACTAATTTTATCTCCCAAACTACTTAAACTTGACAGGGATTCATACACAATACTACTTATCTAATAATTTTCTGCTACTTTCAATGAGTTCATATATAATCCAATGTACTGTCTGATTTTTTTTTTTTTTTTTTTTTTTTGAGTTGGAGTCTCACTCTGTCGCCCAGACTGGAGTGCAGTGGCCGCTTCTGGCCACCGCAGCCTCGACCTGCTGGGCTCTGGCGATCCTTCAGCCTCAGCCTTCCAAGTAGCTGGAATTACAGGCATGCCCGGCTGATTTTTTGATTTATTGTAGAGATGAGGTCTCGCTGCCCAGGTGGGTCTCGAACCCGCGGGCTCAGGCAATCCACCCCCTCAGCATCCCAAAGGTGCGGGATTACAGGCTGAGCCACCGAGCCCGGCTGAAGTTATTTTTAAAAGCACATTTTCATACATTAAAAAGAAAAATATTTAATATACCTGATAAAGGGTTAATATACAAAAATATATAAAGAACACATATAATTTAACAGCAAGGACACAAACAAGCCTCCTTTTAAAATGAGCAAAGGGCCAAAGTAGTGGCTCATGCCTGTATTCCTAGCACTTTGGGAGGTCAAGGTGGGAGGACTGCTTGAGTCAGGAGTTCGAGACCAGCCTGGGCAACATAGCAAGACCTCATTTCTACAAAAAAAGAAAAAGATTAGCCTAGCCAAGCATAGAGGTGTACATCTGTCCCGTGAGTCCCAGTTACTTGGAAGGCTAGACAGACGGATCACCTGAGTGCAGAAGGTCGAGGCTGCAGTGAGCTGTGATTGTGGCACTGCACTCCAGTCTGGGCAAGAGTGAGACCTAACTAAAATAATAATAATAGTAACAGTAATAATAAATAAAATACAAATAAAAATGAGCAAAGAACCTGAAGAGATATTTCTCAAAAGAAGACATATAAAATGGCCAACAGGTATATGAAAAAATGCTCAGCATCACTAATCATCAGGGAAATGCAAATTAAAACCACAATGAGATATCACTTTATAAAATGGCTATCACCAAAAATGTTAAAAAGAAAAATCACAAGTATTGGTGAGGATGTGGAGAGAAGAGAATCCTTGCACACTACTGGTGGAAATGTAAACTAGCAGCCATGGAACACAGTAAGGAGGCTACTCAAAAAATTAAAACTAGAACTACTATATAACCCAGCAAACCCTTACTGGGTGTACAGTCAAAGGAAATAAAGACAGTATGTCGAAGAGATAGCCACACTCCTATGTTCACTGCAGCATCATTTACAAAAGCCAAGATATCCTGGTAAACTAAATATCCATCAACGGATGAATGGAAAAGAAAAATGTGGCACGTATACACAATGGAATACTACAGTCTTAAAAAGAAGGAAATCCTGTCATTTGCAACAACATGGATTAACCTGGCACAGTGAAATAAGCCAGGCACAGAAAGACAAATACTGCAAGATCTCACTCATATGTGGAATCTAAAAAATTCTAACTTATAAAAACAGAGAGGAGAATGATGGCTACCAGGGGACAGGGGATGGAAGGTGGAAAAGGAGCAAGGAGTTGCTGGTTAAAGGATACAAAATTTCAGTTACACATGAAGAATATATTCAAGGTGGTGTAGTATTGTACAACACAGTGACTATCATTAATAACAATGTACTGTATATTTGGAAACTGCTAGAAGAATAGAGTTTCAATGTTCTTATTACAAATGATATGTGTCTGAAGTAATGAATATGTTAATAAGCTCAATTAAGTTACCCTAGGATGTATAAAGATTTCAAAACATGCTGCATACCATAAATATGTATAATTTCTATTTTTATTGTTAATAAAACATTTTTATTATTTATTGTTAATAAAAACTTGATCTATAAATTCATTAAACTAGCAAGTAATGAGGTAACATTAAATGAGAAAAAATTTTTATTGAAATTTTGCTGTGACTCTCAGTGCCTGATTCAATATCTAGTATTTGAAGTTAAGATTCGGAACTTCCTGCCAAAGGCACTATAAGCAAATGTCAAACATAGGGAATGGCAAGTAGATGACAGGGTGAGGGAAATGATCCCTCAGTCATTGTGGGCTTCACAAAGAAGAACTGAGTCAGCAATTTCTCAGCACTCCCTAGGGATACTGTATGGCTCAATACAACTCTTCCTCTTCCTAGGGCCCCTTCCTTGAGTGCCTCAATCTGTATGACATCATATTGTAGGGGTGTGCTAAGAGACATATAGAAAAGAACACATGGACAGGAGTAAGATGAACAAAAATAATTTACACTGTGCATAAAAAGTTCTGAAATACTTCATATAAACAGTAAAAGTGTAAATACTTTATCTTACTTCCTGTTTTAAGAATAAAACTATCATTTTCCAATCAAGTCAAATACATTTATGGTATTCTTGTTTTTAATTAGGAATTCAGTTCTATTGAAAACAGAATCCAAGTCTTTTATTCTCAGAATAGACTCAGTCCTCACTAGCAGGCACAAGCTGTCTAGTTTAATACTTCAACACAAGAGAAATATTTACCTCAGCACATGAGACAATGAACTATCAGTCTCAGAATCAGTTTAGTAGAATCAAAGAGATATACCTGCAGGTTTTCAATTTCGTCTTTGTGCTCCCTCTTCAAGTGTAAAATAGCAGCTTGGTATTCTGTAAAATCACAAAAGAAGTCAATTATAAAGCAGCACAAAATTCAAGTGTGCATCTCCTAGATTTCAGAGGCCCTGCTACACATAAGCTGAGTAAATAAATGCTACAATTTCATATTTACCTGACAGGACATGCTAAAAATTGAGTCAAGATAAGACAAGTAGCTCAAAATAAACGGGAGATTCCTTCCTTTTAGCAAACCTTGAAATATGAAAAGCCCCAAATTAAGCAGATAGGATAGGGTTAAAAAAAAATAGCATGAAGTTGTGTTCCACATAAAGACTGGGTCAGGTGTTTGTCTTTAAGGAGGAGTTGGAAGTTCAGGCCCCACAGAGAACAAATACAGGCGTGTTAAGAGCAGACAGGGCAGAAAATAAAAGAAAACTTTCTATGTGAGATCACAGAACTCTATTTTTAGCTCTGTTTAAAAAAAAAAATCTCCATTTGAATGCAAGTCTAAGTAATCATCCAGGGCTGATTTTAATCTTTAGATCACCTCAGAAAGCAGAAAGTCAAGACGATTTGTCATTTGGATGAGAGATTCTGGGGCAAATTGAGTCTGAAAGAACAAAAATAAATTTCTGTTCCAATTTTAATCTAAGCCTAATAATGTTTATTCCAACAGTAAGTCCCAAGTGTAGAGAGGAACTCTAGCCAACCACTAAAACTCCCACTGCTCTGGCTGAGCGTGTAGCCATCAAGACAACTTCATTTCCAGCAGAACTACTAAGCACGTGGGGTCACAGAACTGCACAAGCTGCAGAGAACCACAAAGCAAAATGCTGTGAGTACACATTTTTGTGGGATAAGCCATCTTTTTTACAAATGTGCTCGGGGTCGTAAGTATGAGTAAGAAAGAAATCAGTTTGACTTCATTTAAAAATGTGTGCAAGACTGGCTATTTTTCCAAGTGGATTTCATAAATCAGGCATGGAAGTCAAGGTTTCAATTCAAAAGTGGGTAAGGGAAATCATTGGGAAAGCCATGCCAAGGGAGGGGTGTTGCTGTTGGTAATCATGACTAGATATATTACTACTCTTGTGGGAAATGTACTCCACTGACCTGTGAGTACAACAGGAGGTTCACATCCAAACCATACCTTGAATTAAACCACTTATCACCATCCTACCATCACCACTATAACCCAAGCCAGCACCATCTTTCCCCTAGACGACTGCTAGGGTACCTGCTTCCACTCTTATCACCACCATAACTGATTCTCCTCACAGCAGACTGAGTGATCTATAAAGACACGAACCGAATCATGTCCCATCCTTGGCTTTCTTCTGTACACAGAGTGAAGGCAAAACACCCTGCTGCATCCTGTAAAGCCCTTTATGACCTGGCTTCTACATGCCTCTCCCTGTCGTTTCATACCACTCCTTCCCCCTGCTCATTACACATCAGGCATACTGACTTTCTTGCCAGTCCTTGAACTTTTCAAGTTCTTTTCTGCATCAAAATCTTTGCTACTATTGGATACAATAATAATGGGTGGTTTCTGACCACTAACTATACATCAGGCCTTAATCTAAGTACATCCTATGTATTCACTCATTTCATCCCCACAAAGATCCTGTGATGCAGGTACCATTATTGTCTCCTTCACAGATGAAGAAACTGAGGCACAGAGAGGTTAAGCAGCCTGTCCAAGGAAGCAGAATATTCTTCAGAGCCCGAAAACATGCTTAATTAAATGGATGAATGTATAAACAAACTGTGGTGTGTCTATAGAATGGAATACTACTCAGCAATAAAAAGGACTACATGCATCAATGGATGACTCTCAAAGGCATCGTGCAGAGAGAAAGTAGTCAGTCTCAGAAGGTCAGTTACTGTTTAATTCCATTTATATGACATCTATGAAACTTGAGGACTAAGAACAGATCAGACATCATAGTACTGCCAGAAGCTGGAGACAGAGGGGGACAGAGAATTTAACTACAAAGTGGCAGCAGCACACAGAGGAGTTTTTAGGGATGATGGAACTATTCCCTACTTTTTATACATGAATTTATATATGTGTTAAAAGTTTTTAAAACTGTACACCAAAAAAAGTTCATTCTATAGTATGAACATTTAAAAAAAAAATTCTACATCAAATACTATACTTTAAATGTTTCCTCCATGAGATTCAGCATAACACAAGAATATCTGCTACGATCATTTATAGTAATCATTTGTCTAGGGCTACAAGCGGATGCAGTATAACAAGAAAAAAAGAAACAAAACCTATATAGATTATAATGGGAAAAATAAAAGTATTATTCACTATGTGTATTTAAAAAAACCTAAAAGATTCAACAAATAAAGTATCAGAATTTATGTATTTAGTTAAGTTGTTGGGTATGGACAAAAATATACAAAAATCCTCACACAAGTAACAGTTTTGATTTTTTTTGTTTTTTTTTTGTTTTTTTGAGTTGGAGTCTCACTCCGTCGCCCAGACTGGATTGCAGTCACCGCTCCTGGCCACCGCAACCTTCACCTGCTGGGCTCCGGCATCCTTCTGCCTCAGCCTTCCAAGTAGCTGGAATTACAGGCGCACACTACCATGCCCAGTTAATTTTTTTGATTTTATTGTAGAGATGAGGTCTCGCCTGCCCAGGCGGGTCTCGAACCCGCGGGCTCAGGCAATCCACTCACCTCAGCCACCCAAGGCGCGGGATTACAGGCTGAGCCACCGAGCCCGGCTGTTTTTTTTTTGAGGTTGGAGTGCAATGGCATGCTTACGGCAACCCCAGCGTTGACCTGCTGGGCTAGCGATCTTTCTGCCTCAGCCTTCCAAGCAGCTGGAACTACAGGCGTGCACTACCACACCCAGCTAATTTTTTTATTGAAGAATCGTGGTCTCACCAAATTGCCCGGGCTGGTCTCGAAACCACAGGCTCCCAAAGTGCTGGGATTACAGGCTGGGCCACCAAGCCTAGCCAACAAACAGTTTTAAAAAGAAAACTTAGAGATAATATTTGCAATACTAGGTGCTTAGAAAAAAAAAACCTTAGAAATATGTAAAGACTTCATATGAGAAAATAGTAACACTTCATTGAAGTGTTGTACTAAGAAAGAGAGCTAGTCATTTTTTGATTTATAAAGACTCAATATTATAAAGCTTAATTTTTCTCAAATTGATTTATATATTCAATGCAATATTTCCAAATTTCTCAAAGGTTTTTGTTTTGTTTGCAACTAAGGAGCTCATTCTGAAATGTATGAGGAAGTATGGAAGCACAAAATGGTAATAAAAGCCCCCCCAAAAAAACTCAAGAAAATATAAATTAAGGTAAGACAACTTACCTCCTAACAAGAATTATTTTTAACAATTTCCATGTAATTAAGGTGACACGATACTGACACTATATAACAAATAACTAATAAGTCAGAGAAGAGAGACCAGAAATATGCCATGAATTTATGGACACATGACATATGACAGAAGTAGCACTGAAGATCTTTGCTTACACAAAGAATGGTTTTTTCAATAACTGTTGGCTAGAAAAAAGTGAAGATTTTTATGAAAAAACATGAAACTGGATTCCAACCTGATACTACAAAATAATCTATTCAAAATCCATTAGGAGTTAAACTTTTAAAAAGCAAAACTATAAATATTTTATAAGATAATATAACATAATATTTCTATAATCCTCAGAGGATTCCTAAAACTCACAAAGCACTACATGAAAGGGAAAAAATGATAAATTTGAGTACATTAAAATGAAGAACTTGAAGAACTTCTTTTTCTAAAAATATACAATAAAGAGAGAAAAGCCAAGCCACAAAGTGGGAAACTGTATCTGAAACATATGTAATCAACCAAGATCTAGTGTAAATATATATTTATATAATAAAAATATATTAAAAGGTACTCATACTTAGAGTAGTCATTAATACTTAAGTCTGGCAAAAATTGAGTGCTACTGAAGATATGGGGCAATGGGAGTGTCCCTACACTTAACAGTAAATTGGTATAATCACTATGGAGTGCAAATTGGTATAATCACTATGGAAAATATTTAATGCTTTTTAATAAAGTAGAAGACACTCAGACCCCCCTAGCCAACAACCCTAATCACATATAAATGACAAAACTATAAAGAAAAGCAGGTAATAATATTAACAGAAGTCAGGAGAACGGTGACTTCCAGGAGAAGAGAAATTGAGTTCAGTAATAATTAAGCAAGGTGGTATTACACAGGTGCTTAATGAAAAATTATTCTTTAGTTTTTTTATATGTTTCATGAAATTTTATTTAGGTATATTATGTAACATTAAGATATAAGAAAAAATTGAGAATTGGTTATATTCGTTTTTTCATACATAAGATAGGCACAAGAAAATCTCTAGATAAGAAGCATACAACAATTTATTTTTTATTTTTTTGAGTTGGAGTCTCACTCTGTCGCCCAGACTGGAGTGCAGTGGCCGCTCCCGGCCACTGCAGCCTCAACCCGCTGGGCTCCGGCGATCCTTCCACCTCAGCCTTCCAAGTAGCCGGAATTACAGGCATGCACTACCACGCATTTTTTGATTTTTTTATTTATTGTAGAGATGAGGTCTCACTGCCCAGGCGGGTCTCGAACCTGCGGGCTCAGGCAATCCACTCACCTCAGCCTCCCAAAGGTGCGGGATTACAGGCTAAGCCACCGAGCCCAGCTCAGCATACAACAATTTAATAAGTTTGAGTCTTGTATAAATGTTGAGTCCCAACCCATGTGATGATAAATATCTAAATCCTAATCATTTCCAAGATTCTGCAAAGTAGTCAAAGGAAGGAGGAAGGAAGGCTAGTTAAACGAACATTATTGTGAAATTGATGTCCCTTGAGAATAGCATCTACATTCTAAATATAAATTACACAGAATATATTTTGAAATTATTCATTTTGTACAAATTGTACCTGTAAGGGTGTAACATATGTAGTTATGTCTAATTCATTAACAATTCAATGAAGACCATTGCAAAGCTAACACCCAGCAAAGCATGATTCATTGCCTCCTTAAACAAATATTTTTTCCAACAGTTCCAGTGTGAAAGGTGGCAGGAAAATGCACCCTCATCCCAACAAGCATGACAAAACAGAATCTCTGGGCAGCATGTAGAGAAGGAGGAAGCTAATGCCTTCAATAATGGAATGCTCATTTTGAGGGTTCACAAGGGAATGGAAGGGAAATATAAAGGTTAGCATGAGTCAAGGTTAAGTTGGTCATTTTCAAATGTGTCTTATTAGGCAGCCCCCAGGCCAAAACACTTATTTAGGCTTGCAAATCCCTTAGAGTAGTCCAAGGCAAAGTCTGGGGGGTGAAGATAGTATGGCAAAGGTGTCAATTCACGACCAAGGATGTTTATGTTTGTTAAAAAGAGAACTTGACCCCAGTAGTCAGGAACTCGGAGGCCCTATAAATGTGTGAAAAGGAAGGTTAAAGATTTTGAGCATAAGGACATGAAAAAAGGCAAACCCCTTTGTAGTCACATTAGCCCCCAATGGAATTATTATCTAGCCCACAAAAAAAGAAACCTGAAGAATGTCTTTTAAAAAAATAATACATTTCATGCAGACAACACAAACAAATGAAAAAAATATCCCATGCTAATGGACTGGAAGAATCAGTATCATTAAAATGAGCATATTGCCCAAAGAAATCTACAGAGTTAACACAATGCCTATCACATTACCAATGACATTTTCACAGAATTAGAAAAAACAAGCTGGGCTCGGTGGCTCAGCCTGTAATTCGCGCCTTGGGAGGCTGAGGTGAGTGGATTGCCTGAGGCCACAGGTTCAAGACCTGCCTGGGCAACTTGGTGAGACCTTATCTCTACAATAAATCAAAAAAACTAGCCGGGCATGGTAGTGCACGCCTATAGTTCCAGCTACTTGGAAGGCTGAGCGGAAGGATCGCTGGAGCCCAGCAGGTCAAGGCTGCGGTGGCCAGGAGATAGACTGGACTCCAGTCTGGGGAATAGAGTGAGACTCCAACTCAAAAAAAAAAAAAAAAGAAAAAACAATCCTAAAGTTTATATGAAATAAAAAAACAGCCTGAATAGCAAAAAAAATCCTAAGCTAAAAGAGCAAATCCAGAGATTCACATTGCCTGACTTCAAATCATATTACAAGGCTGTAGTAACTAGAACAGCATGGCACAAAAATAGACCACATAGATCAATGAAACAGAATACAGAATCCTAAAATAAGGCCACCTACCTACAACTGATTTTTGACAAAGTCTGTAAAAAGAAACAATGGGAAAAGGGCACCCTATTCAATAAATGGTGGTAGGAAAATTGGCTAGCCATATGTAGAAGAATAAAACTGGACCCTTACATCTTACAATATACAAAAATTAACTGAAGATGGATTAAAGGCCTAAACACAAGACCCACAATTATACAAATCCTAGAAGAAAAACTAGGAAAAACTCTTCTGGACATTGGTCTAGGCAAATAATTTCTGATGAAGATCTCAAAAGCAAATGCACCAAAACCAAAAGTAGACAAATGAAACTTAATTATACCAAGAAACTTCAGCTCAGCAAAAGAAATAATCACCAGAGTAAATGGACAGAATGGGAGAAAATATTTGCAAATTACGCCTCCAACATAGGACTAGTATCTAAAAACTAGAAGGAACTCAAACAACTCAACAAGAAAAAAACAAACTGGGTAAAGGATATGAACAGACATTTTTCAAAAGAAGACATACAAGCAGCCAACAAACACATGAAAAAGTGCTCAACATCACTAATCATCAGAGAAATGCAAATTAAAACCATACTGAGATATCATGCTACACCAGTCAGAATGGCTATTATTAAAAAATCAAAAAACAACAGATGTTGGCTTGGATGCAGAGGAAAAGGAACAATTATACACTGTTGATGGCACCTATACACTGTTAGTTCAGTCTCTGTGGAAAACAGTATGGAGATATCTCAAAGAACTTAAAATGGAACTACCATTCTACCTAGTGATCTCACTATTGGGCATCTACCAAAAAAGGAAAATAAATCATTATATAAAAGATACCTGTACTTGTATGTTTACTGTAGTACTGCATACAATAGCAAAATCATGAAACAAATGTGTGTAGATAAAGAAAATGTAGTAAATGTACACCATGAAATACTACGTCATCATAAAAATAGAATGAAATCGTTTTTTGCAGCAACATGGATGGAGACGGAGACCATTATCCTAAATGAACTAATTCAGAAGCAGAAAATCAAATACCATATGTTCTCACTTATGAATGGGAGCTCAGTGGGTTCTCATGGACATAAAGATGTAAATAATTGACACTGGGGACTCCAAAAGGAAGGACAGTGGGAAGGGAACGAGGGTTGATAAATTGCCTATTGGGTACAATGTTCAACATTTGGTTGATGGGTACACTAGAAGCCCAATCCCACTATTATGCAACACACCTGTGTAACAAACATGTACAAGTACCCCGTGAATCTAAATTAAAAAAATTTTAAAATAAAATAATACATTACATGAAAGAAAAAGGGAAAAGGTTCCTACAGGATTCAATATTTTGGAGAAAAAAAATATGAAAGAACTTCCTCCGTAAAAATAAAGCTCTTTGTAGTCAAATACTTAGTCTAATTGATTCCTTACCTTTTTGTTGGGTAAACCTTCCTTTTTGATCAGTTCACATAAACAAAACATCCTTTCTACCAGGTGTCATTACAGGATTTGTGTCCTCTAATTTGCCAAGAAAAGAACTAAAGATGATTTCACTAACATGGAAGGTATATAGTAACCATTGCTATACAAGTTCATCACTTATTAAATGATTTTTACTATTCATATATGGGTAGAGATAACATGATTGTTATTTCTCAGAAACAGTTCTAAGCACTTTATACAGATGCAGATCAACTCCTTGCTATCCTTACAACAAATTGGCAAGGTAGACCCTATGGTATCAAGACCTATTTTACAGATAAGGAAACTGAGGTGCTCAGGTTTAACAAACTTTCTAAAATTCCATGCTAGTAAGTGCCAATGTCATGCATACCCAGAGACCCTGTGCTATTTACTCTGCAGAGTTTGCTTGTTTCCTTGCTTTTGTTTGTTTGTTACTATGGTTCTTATGGTTGTGCTAGCAGCAGGTGCAAACAAAACCCAAAATCTCTATAAACTTAAAAGCTGCCAGTTCTATCCAATCACTAGAATTACTTGTAAACTTGGGAAAACTTTTCAATAACTCTTTAAAAGGGGTATGGGGTATTTCTAGTCACAGGGAGGATTGATAAGCCTGGGTCAGATTGAATGGTGTAAATTATAATGGCTGGTACTATCAAGTTATGAAATTATGATTTGTCCATCTTCTCCACAGATAACTTCAGGGCCTGTAGTTATCAGTTTGTGGTTAAATCTGTGTTAGATTTATACTCTCTCTTTCACATATATATCCCAGCCTCTCCTCATCTCTCACACACATACTCATATAACACCAGCAAAACTGGATTATGCAGTTAGGGAATTAGAAATTTTCTGATTTCTCAAGTGAATGGCAAGCATGGATTGATTCCTGGCCATTAATTCTGATTTGTACTGCCTGTGCCTCTCAATGGCCTTACCTACCGCCTCACATTGTTACAAACATTTTCAACTATGTATGTTACGTAAAGGAAAAAAACCCTTCCTCCGAATTATACTTGGAGAATACTCAGTGTTTCCAAAGCTTAGAGCACATAGCACCAAGGTCATTTTTAGTAATAGACATCTGAATTTTATTTTGGCAATTAAATATTTTAATGTGCATTAGGATAAAAATGTATCCAACTATTATATAAAACCTATAATTTCACGGACATTATTGCTTCAAGACCCTGGATCAGTTGATCAGCATCACCTGGAACATCTTAGCAGAGCAAATTCTCTCTCCTACTCAGGATCTATTGACTCAGAAACTCTCAGGATGCTTTAACAAGCCAAGTGATTAGGATTCACCATAGTTTGAGAGCAATTGCTTTCAGATAAGGTTCACCTTATTTAAGCAAAAAGTAAACTGATTAAAAGAACAAATTAAACAAGAATAAAAGTAGTACAGATATATGCCCCAAATCAAGAAGCTGGCATATAAAGGGATGACATTTGTGAAAACATACAAATTACTGACAGATGAATATAAATTTTAAAAACTCATCCATGAGTGAACACAGAAACTTTCTCCAACCATCTCTAACATTCACGGAAATGGTCACAGTCATGGAAGACAAAGCCACAAGCAATTTGCTCCAAAACCTTCACTTTTGAGCTCTCCTATTTAATACTTATGAAGGCAAAGGGTGTAGCCTTGTCTTGGTGACAGTAAGTCCTCTATGTTTGTTTCCTCTCCAGATGTCTACAAACAACGCAGTCCTTGGTAGCCATGCGGTTTGGAAAAAGCACAGCTACCTTTGTATCTGTTAGAAACAATGGAGGAGGATTCAAAGACAGTGAAGTCATGAGAGAAAGTCAACAGCTGCCAGCAGCAGGGCTTTTGAACTGAGTGCCTCAGGCCAGCAGCTAGGGAGAGGTCACCAGTTATGATGGTACAACACCTTTGATCAGTGGGCCTCCCATGGTCACACATATGATAGGAAAAGTACAATAAGGAGTCTAACTCCGCTTTTACTCGTTTGACTGCTGACAGCTTTTAAGGCTCAACCTTCTTTCTTCCCTTGCACCCTACACATCTGGGCAATCTGGTAAGAAAGCCTTTGACGGTAGCAGGAGATTCAAGACACACAACCTACTGTTCACAAGTAGGAACCCTCAAGCCCAGCCCTATTTGCTAAACATAAAAATCCCAGCCACTCTCCTACCATTTCTCAAGTCATTTTTGGCCCAGTTTGGGAGGCCAGCCCTACTCTCCTCAGAGATTTCATTATGTAAGAATAAACTTTTCCATACTCTCTTGTGTGTGTGCGAACATGTAAGCATGTGTGGTTATCAATCTTGGCATCTGAATCAAATTTTGGATTGAGAGGGTCCATCCTATCTCTTTAAAAATGATGAAGCCATTGTAGAAATTAAGTGAATGATCGATGAACCAACCTAATATGTTGTCCTATACAGGTATAGAAAGGAGACTTGTTTCCATATCGGAAAAATATAATATTGGATAATAGCTGGGAGAAATCCCGTGAATTTAGGAATTATTAACTCTCAACCTCTTTGTTCAAGATCATTTAGGATATTCTTAGACAGAAATAGAAAAATGCCAATACCAAAACAGGAAAAAATCCAATTGCCCAGTAGTTTCTCACCGCTACAGTCTGAATATGTCCAACCAAAAATCCCTACCTAAATCCCTATCTAACCTCCAAGGTCATGGTTTTAGGAGATAGGTAGGGCCTTTGAGAGGTGATTGGGTCATGGAAGCAGAGCCCCCATGGATGAGATTAGCGCTTGTAGTATTGGAAAATATATATTTGGTCCCAGACCCCATTACTTGGCAGACAACTTCTAAAATCCTTAGAATCCCCAAAGCGATGACTTTTTTTTTTTTTTTTGAGTTGGAGTCTCACTGTGTCGCCCAGGTTGGAATGCAGTGGCACACTCATGGCCACCCCAGTGCCAACCCACTGGGCTCCCGTGATCCTTTCGCCTCAGCCTTCTAAGTAGCCAGAACTACAGGTGCGTGCTACCACTCTCAGCTAATTTTATTGTAGAGACGCACTCTCCTCAGCCTCCCAAAGTGCTGGGATTACAGGCCACCTGTAATGTCTTTTGTATGCCAATGATTGACTGGCAGCCCCTAGGTAGCTTCAAGGTGGGAGCTAGTCACCAAAATGACCAAAGCATGAAGGGATTTTCAGTCCCATTCCCCAACCTGGTGGCAGGGAAGGAGCTGAAGGTTAAGTTGATCACCAATGGCCAATTATTTGATTAATTATAATTAAGCTTCTATGAAAACCCAAAAGGACTGGGCTCCAAAAGCTTCTGGATAGCTGACCACAAGGCAGTTCCTGGAGATTGGTATACTCAGGGAAGTTATAGAAGCTCTGAGACTCTTCCTCCATACCTTGCCCTGTGTATCTCTTCACCTGTATTCTTTGTAATATTCTTTATGATAAATGGGTAAATATGTATCCCTGAGCTCTGCGAGCCACTCTAGCAAATTAATCAAACCTAAAGTGGAGGGGTTGTGAAGCTGGTCAGTCAGAAGTCAAAGGCCTCGATACATCACTGGCATCTGAAGGGGGGCAATCTTGTAGGACTGAGCCCTCAACCTGTGGGATCTGATGCTATTTTCAGGTAAACAGTGTCACAATTGATTTGAAGAATACCCAGCTGTTGTCCTCTGCAGAATTGTTTGCTTTGTGTATGGGGAAAAACTCTCACATTTGGTCACAGAAGTCTTCTGTGTCGATTGTTGTGATGTGAGAGCAGAGAAAAAAAAATTGAGTTTTTTCCACACTCACAGGCCCTTATAAAAGAGGCTCTCAGCATCGGGAATGGTGGCTCACGTCTGTAATCCTAGCCCTTTGGGAGGTGAAGGCAAGAAGATTGTCTGGGCCCAGAGGTTCGACACCAGCTTGGGCAACTTGGCAAAACCTCATGTTTATAATAAATAAAAAATAAAATTAGCCGGATGTGGTGGCACGCACCTGTGGTTCCAGTTACTTGGACTGCTGAGGTGGAAGGATTGCCTGAGCCCAGCAGGTCAAAGCTGTGGTGGCTGTGAGTGTGCCACTGTGCTCCAGCCTAGATGACAGAGTGAGACTCTGACTCAAAACAAACAAAAAAAGAGGCCTCAGAGAGCTAGTGCAGCCTTTCCACCATGAGAGGACACAGCAAAAAGGCACTGTTCCATGAACTGGGAAATTGGTCCCACCAAACATTGAATCTGCAGGTACCTTACTCTTGGACTCCCCAGGCTCCAGAACTGTGAGAAATAAATTTCTGCTGTTTCCAAGTGGCCCAGTTTGTGGTATTTTATTATAGCAGTCCAAACAGACTAACATACTCACTATGCTTAGTGGCCTCTTTCATTTACATGCTCAGTATCTCTGTAAGCCAGGCACTGACCTAAGTATCGGGTGTATAAAAATGAACAGTATACATTTCCAGCCTTAAAAGGCTTCTCAAGGTGAATATCTTTGAAATATCTAGAAGCTTACAACACTAATAATACAGTACTAACTCTCATTAAGTCCTTGTTTTCTTAAAATACTTTATTTGATTTCATCTGACTATTTTATATGCAGACCTAAAAGACTAGCGCATCGCTCAGCAAATATGCATCTACTTCCACCCCTCCTATTTTGGGGGGCTATAGAATGGCTTTAGGCTTGGCCACGTGACTTGCTTTGGCTAGTGGAATATGAACTGACATGATGTAAGGAGGAGATTTAAATTTGATGGCACAGTTTGGATTGCCTCCTACACTCCTGCTATTTCACATAAGAAGGACATATTGAGTAGCTGCTCCTCACTCAGTCTAGCTCCCAGAGAAAGATATATGGTGCGCATGTAAACCCCAGTCACAGTTGGCAGCCTAGACCAGCCTGAAAAAAGCCCAAACTAGCTTAGCTGAAATACAGTTGACCTTTACACCATTCTAATAAATGTTTGTTACTGAAAGCTACAGCATTACTGTGGCAATAGCTGATGAATTTATACAGTAAGTTCCCAGCCAAGTTAACTAACTATTTAGAGGCTCATAGTATTTTGGAGGCTTCAAATAACTGGGATTAAGTCTCACCAACCAATGGACAAAAATGGGTTTAAGGGAAGGAGATAAAAGGGGAAAATGAACATATTTATATTGTTTAATCCTCAAACAATGAGTTCAGAATAGCAAGTGAATGCGAATATTCTTGGGTGAAGATATAAAATTGGTACAAAAGACAGGAAATCCATGGCTATGTCTCTGACTTTTACTTGTATTCCAAAGGTAAGTATTCAAGGCCTGAGACCATTTACAACTGAGACAACTTACCATGGAAAAAACTGTTATTAAATCAAATTCTGACTGCCAATCCTTGGATAACTTGTCTTTTCATCTTGTCCTTTTCTATACCCTTATTTTCTGTTCTGCCATAATGGAGATGCCAGTCTACAATTCCATGAACACATGATCCCTAAAAGTTATAATCCCATTTCCACCTATGTAGTTTTAGAAACCATAGTCAAAACAGTTAAATAGTGACCAAGAAACAAATCTAGAAAGCACACACTTGTGAAAAAATGTAGACTACAACCGAAAGTACCTGATTCCTGTCACTAGGTGGCAGTCACAATAAAGTCATAGCTTGGTATAGTGGGGAAGGTTTGGTTCCAGGACCCCTTAGGATACTAAAATCAGTGGATGCTCAAGTCTCTGAAATAAACTGGTATAGTACTTGCATATAACTTATGCATATCCTACTGTATATTTTAAATCATCTCTGGATTACCTGGGATACCCAATACGATGTAAATGCTATGTAAATAGTTATTATACCGTATTTTTTCATTTGTAATGTTTTATTTTTCCAAAGGTTTTCAATCCGAGACCAGTCAAATTCACAAATGTGGAACCCAGAGATATAGAGGGCCAACTGTGTTTCATATTTATACCCTAAACTTGCTACCATGTGCCACAGCAACACCTGAAGGATTTGGTATGGGGTCGGGAAGCTGGGTAGAGATGAAGGTGAGCCAAAGCTTTGAAAAAAACACTTTTTTGGATCAAAAGACAGAATAATATGAATATGAGAACTAGCTGAGAAAAATTAAAGCAAATTAAGGGTATTTTCAACCTGATGTTACCAAAAAAAGTTAAAAGTGACCTAACAGACTTCCGGTTGTTACAGGTTCACATTTTTAAGCTCCCTCCTAAGTCTACACAGCAAAGAAATCTAACATAGTAAGTAAGAAAGTTAAAAAGTCACAGGTAAGTACCAAAACAGAATGGCATCTTAGAGAAACAGAAATGGGACACACCAGTAAAGTGGCACTGAAGTTCCGGCCTGCTGTGTCCCAGTTCCCAGGCCGGCAGGACAGGTAGGGGGGCTGGAGTTAGGTTACTTACGACAGAGCAACAGGGGTTGACAGTGCCCCTGGGGGCAGGAAGCCAAAAGGAACTGAGGTACAGTTCCCCAGATGGGGAAAGGAAGCAGGAAGAAGTTGCTGTCAACTGTTGCCCCGGAGTCCCAAACAGGCGGATATGGACACAGATTAAGACCAAACCTCAAATCCTGTCTCTCCATGCCCCCACAACTAGATCTGCAGCATCCACATTATCACAGGCTAGGAAAACCAATACACCATTATAAGACCAACTTTGTCTGGGGGGATCTTACCATGGAAGACAAAACAAACAAGGGTAAGGGAGCGGGGAACTGCTTTTTCAATCATCCTATAGACCACGAGCCTTCAAACCAAACTTCTGAAACACATCAAGAAACCTGAACATCAAGACAGGCAACAGAAATCAACAATTAAAACATGGCATCACCCATGAGAATGTTAAATAGTAAGCATATTACAAATATTTTAGTAAAGTTTTAGAATCTTTACCAAGATAAATGCAAGAATAACAACTATCATAAACAATAATGACAGTAACAGAATACTAAAAAAAAAAGGGGGCAAGAAACAATAGGTGATTATAATATCTTGAAGTATTAGGAACAAAATATTATATAGTCACTGAAATGAAACTCAAAAGTTAGACAAATTCTGGCATAGTCAATGGAAGAATTTATGAGTAAAAGATACTGAATAATTAAAAGTGCAGTCTGGTATAAGAAAGGATGATAGAAAAGAATCAAAAATTAAGAGACTCTAGCAGTGACACAGACCATAAAATAGACCATAAAATAGAATATAAAATATATAAGTATAGCCATGGACATATGGAAACAACATAATATATGAGCTGAGGTTGCAGTGAAATTCGTGGGGGAAGAATAGATTCTTTTTAAAAAGCTAAAAGATTCATACTTCAAACCACACAGAAGAATCACTTACTGTGGATTAAAAATCTAAATGTGAAAAGCATAAAGCTTTGGAAGACTATTAAAAATATCTTTATGACACTGGAGTACAGAAGGAGTTCTTAAGCAAGACATTTTTTAAAAAGAAAAGAAAACATTTAAAAAATTCAGCTGTATTAAAATGACCAGATTATGTATGTTGGAAGATGAGATGCCTTTGAAAAATGATAAGCCAGAAAAAAAAAAAAGAAAAGGAAAAAGTGATAAGTCACATACATGGAGAAGACATCTTCAAAGTATATAATCAACAAAACATTAGCACTCAGAATAAACAGGTCCTACAAATAAATAAGGAAAGTAGTCACTAGAAACATGGACAAAAGGACAGTAAATTCATGGAATAGAAACTGTAAATGGCTAATAAACATATAAAAGGACAATCTCACATTTCCTCAGGACAATCCAAATTAAAGCTACAATGGGATATAACTTCACACCTAGAATGGGAAATATTTAAAAGTCTAATATTAGCTGCTGGTTGGAATGCACAAGAATTTCAAACATTGTTGATGGGCGTGCTAATTACAACAGTTACTTTAGAGTACATTTTGACAATATCTTTTACCTTAAAGGTATACAGAAGTAAAACCAGAAATTCTACCCTACAAGTGAAGCATTTACACATGAACACAGATGTAGAAAAGAACACTATGGTAGCATTGTTTCTAACAGTGAAAAGTAGGAATAAACTTAAATTTCTATCAACCACAGTACAGATAAGCAAATATTAAGTAGTTTATTCACTCAAAGTGATTCTATACAGACAGTAAGATGAATGAACTAAAACTATACAGACCAACACAGATAACGCTAACAAATAACATTTTGAGAGAAAAAAAACTGCCAAAAAATACACATCATAGGATGCCATTTTTGTAAACTTTTCTTCCCCCCTTGGAGTCTCACTCTGTTGTCCAGATTGGAGTGCAGGGCAAGCTCACAGCTACCATAGCCTGAACCTGCTGGACTCAAAGACGATCCTTCCGCCTCAGCCTCCCAAGTAGTTGGAACTACAGGTGCACGGCACCATGCCCAGCCAATTTTTTGATTTATTGTAGAGATGAGGTCTCACCAAGTTGTCCAGGCGGGCCTTGAACCCCTGGGTTCAGGTAATCCTCTCGCCTCCACCTATCAAAGTGCTGGGATTACAGGTGTGAGCCACTGTGCCCAGCCACTTTAATAGACTTTTTAAACACATAAAAATCATAATATATGTTGTTTTGGGATTTTATACATTATTGATATAAGTACAAAGTAGTACATGGAATTAATAACAATTTCACCTAAAGGGAGGGGGAATTTTTACCTACAGGGAAGAACACATGGAAAGCTTCAAATGTTTTTGTTACGTTTTATTTCTTAAGTTAGTTGTGTTCAACTTCATGACTACCTAACATCATAGACTTAAAATATGTAAAGTAAAAGCTGACAGAGATTTAGCAACAAAATTAATTAGTAAAATGATAATAGATCTAATAACCCTCTATCAGAAATTGATAGATCAAGCAAATAAAAGCATAGTGTCTGACACAATTAACAACCTTGAATATATATATATTCAAGGTTGTTAATTCTAGGAGAGAGAGAGAGAGAGAGAGATATCTCTCTCTCTCTCTCTCTCCTAGAATTAACAAAATGTATCCTTTTCTGGAACATTTACTTCCAAAATATATTATTGATATATTTATACATATATTTGCAAAAATTGATAATTTGCAAAGAAAATCTTCCAGTAATGTTTCATTAGTATAATAAAGATCATGCAACAATGCTTTCCACAATTAAATTAAAATCAGCAATGAAAGGACAGACTAAAAACAATAAAAGAAAAATTTAAAATGTAAAATTATGAAGTCTAATTCAGTAACTTGTGAAAACAAACAAACCATTCAACTGTGCAGGATTTATTCTAAGAATACAAGCAATAGCCGGGCTCGGTGGATCAGCCTATAATCCTGCGCTTTGGGAGGCTGAGGTGAGTGGATTGCTTGAGCCCGCGGGTTCAAGACCTGCCTGGGCAACTTGGCGAGACCTCATCTCTACAATAAATCAAAAAAATCAGCCGGGCATGGTAGCACGTGCCTGTAATTCCGGCTACTCAGAAGGCTGAGGCGGAAGGATCACCGGAGCCCAGTGGGTCGTCGAGGCTGCAGTGGCCGGGAGCAGCCACTGTACTCCAGTCTGGGTGACAGAGTGAGACTCCAACTCAAAAAAACAAAAAAGAATACAAGCATTCTATATATTATCTGAAAATTTATCAATGATATCTACAACATTAATATACTAATGGAGAAAAAAAAACTTTGGCCAGACAAACCTGAAAATACAGAAAAATACCTTGATAAAGTTCAATTTGCAATTTTAAAAAGGAAAAGAAAAACTCTCTTAACTAATTTAGAATAGAGAGAATCAGATTCAAAATATTCATCAAGAGCTTTCAGCAAATTTCAAAAGTAATAGGGAAACTTCAGGAGGCAAGATTTAAAATTCCCACATTTTCCTACATTATTCTAGAAGTGTGAGATAATGCAATAAGAAAGAAAAGGAGATGTAAGAATTGCAAAGGAAGAAATAAAACTGATAATATTTACAATGAAACGACTGTCAAAACTTACACTGTGATACCATTATATAGGGTTTAGAAAACCCATATTTTATGATGTAGGAATATATAGAGGTAGATTCTGAATGGCACCCCATGGAGTTCTGCCTGGTTGTAGCAGCACAAGTTTTGGGAGAGTTAACATCTCTGGGGAAAGCAGAGAAATTGGATAAAGGGAGACAATAAAAGGGGCCTTGACCCTGGCTTTAAAAATCTCTAAAGAAACATGGTGATATGTTTAAGTATAGATAGATGCTGAATATATAACTGCTCATTCTATTTCTCTCTACTTTTCTATTAGTTTAAAATTAGTCAGGATTCTTCTTTATAAATAATAACAAATATGTCCAAAATTTCTTCTACATATATATACTTTTTTGTACATAAGACTAGGTTTAGTTTTATAGTCAGTAAAAGAAAAATTGCCTATTTCAAACAGAATGAATATGCAAAGTACTGGTAAGAAAAATCACATTCTTCATATAACATACATAATTATATGTGTAATTATATACTTTAGTTTCGTGATGCATATACAAGCATTAGTTGACTTTACTGAAAACTTCAGGAGAATCTCCCTGTCTTTAGCTTGTGTTGTGATTCAGTAACCAACAGAAGCCTTTTTTTAAGGCTGACAAAATGAACCCAGGAGAGAGACATGAAGGTCAGTCTCTAGGGAGGGAGGTGAAAGTCGGCCAGGTTTAACTTGAATGAGAGTGGAATTTTCTCATAAACCAGGCCAGACAAGTACCCAGGAGGCCAGGCCACCTGCCCAGGTTTCTAAGGGAGACAGGACACTTGTGTCTCCCACATGGTGGAAAAGTACTCCAAAATATAACATATTGCAGCTGCCACTGGGCTTACTGTCTGTAAGTATAAGGTCTTAACTTGCATTGCTTCTGTCAAAACTTAAGAAATGTGTGTGTGTGTGTGTGTGTGTGTGTGTGTGTGTGTGTGTGTGTTTACATGTATGTGCATGCTGTTTTCAAGTCTGCATCTTTCAATCCTAACACCAAAATTAAGAAAACCTATAAGACATTTGAAAAACAGCAAAAGTGAGAGTTTGGGGTAGAAAGCTAAGCACCAGAAATATGGGGAGAGGTAAGGTCACATTCAGGGTACCCAGTCCAGAAAAACTGGACAGCGCTCTGGTTCTCTAGTCCAGCCCACACCTCCATAGGGTTGCTAGATTTCGAAAATAAAAATACAGGATGCAAAGTTAATGCAAACTTAAGATAAACAACAGATAATTCTTAAGCATAAGTATATCACAGGCAATATTTGAGAAATACTTATACTAAATCATTATTCATTGTGTATCGGAAGTTCACATTTAACTGGATATTCTGTGTTTTATCTGGCAACTCTATTTTCAGCTCTCTAAGTATTCTTAGTGGGAACTGTATACAATGGGCCGGAAATTTAAAGAAATTAAAGACGCCATGCCAGGCACAGTGGTTCACACCTGTAATCCCAACACTTTGGGAGGCGGAGGCAAGAGGATTGCCTGAGCCCAGGGGTTTGAGACAGCTTGGGCAACTTGGCGAGACCTCATTTCTAAAATAAATAAATAAAAATTAGCCGGTGGTGCACACCTGTAGTTCCAGCTACTTGAAAGGCTGAAGCATAAGGATCACCTGAGCCCAGCAGGTAGAGGCTGTGGTGGCTGTGAACATGCCACTGTACTCCAACCTGGGCGACAGAGTGAGACTCCAAAAAAAGAAAGAAAGAAATTAAAGACTACATATGAATGCAGGTGGAAACAGTCCACCAGAAACACTGGCTCTGGACATTGCAGTTTAATGTCCTTTAAAAATCTTCTAGATTTTGGTGTTGCTGATGGTAGTTGTTTTAGTTTTGTTTTCCCCCAAGTGATCTGATCTTTTGAGATAAATGGCTTCCTCATAACTGACTCAGTGAGACATTATCTAGTTTCCAAAGTGAATAAACAATAAGACACTAAATTAAATGGAGACTACACACACACACACACACACACACACACACACAAATATACACAGCACCTGCTTTCCTTCTTGTAGAGAGCTAAAAACACCAAGTTCAAGAGAATAAAAAGAAAGGCATACGCTCATACACAGGCAAAATACAGTTTCCAGATAAAATACAGAGTTATGAAAATCAGTCATGCACAGCTGACCACCTGTGACCTTGCTGCAGTATTATCAGCATCAAAATCATGGAGGATACATCAGGAGAGACAACCAGCTCACTTGTGAAAGCCAGAACTTCTCCATCAGTCAATCTATCTAATCCCCCCATGAAGCCTTTATTCCGGTGGTTTTCAATGCTGACTACATATTAGAACCACCTGCAGAGGTTTAAAAAGTACTTACATCTGGCTTCCAGCCCCAGAGACAGACTTAATTGGTACAAAATGCATGTTTGACATAGGGATTTTTTCCTTCAATTCAGGGTCTCACTCTGTCACCCAGGCTGGAGTACAGTGCACCTCACCGCAGACTCAACATCTTGGGTTCAGGTAATCCTTCCTCCTCAGTGTCCTGAGTAGCTCGGACTACAGGTGTATAATCACCATACCAGGATAATTTTTTTTAAAAATTTTTTTGTAGAGATGAGGTCTAGCTATGTTGCCCAGGCTGGTTTCAAAATCCTAGGTTCAAGAGATCCTCCTGCCACAGCCTCCCAAAGTGCTAGAATTAGAGGCATGATGCATTGGAATTTTTAAAAGCTCTCTAGGTGATTCTGATATACAGTCAAGGTTGAGAACTTCTGTGTTTGTTAGTTATCCCCAAACAAAGATGTCTGGGGAGACCAGAAAGTGACACAAATATCTAAATTATAAACAGTAGTTTATACTCCATTTGCTGTTAACTCCAAGCTTTCCTCTATCCAAGCTAATGAGGCCACAAAAGGGAACTTTGCAAGGAGCCAAGAGTTACTAAAAAGGAATTGGGTTTTTCCTTGCCCAACTGCAGTTCCCCCTGAAATGGTAGCAATTAGAAATAATGCGCAGATGTTGGAAAGATAGAAAAGAGAATACAGATAGGAAAAAACAAAAATAAAAAAGGAAAGCAAGACCTTTCAAGGAATCCCACGTTACTGGCAAATCTCAATTTCACCTGACAGATCATCATTTTAAAAATGTGCCTGCTGGCTGGGCTTGGTGGCTCAGCCTGTAATCCTGCGCCTTTGGGAGGCTGAGGTGAGTGGATTGCCTGAGCCTGTGGGTTCAAGACCCACCTGGGCAGCAAGACCTCATCTCTACAATAAATCAAAAAATCATCCGGGCGTGGTAGCGCATGCCTGTAATTCCGGCTACTCGGAAGGCTGAGGAGGAAGGATCGCCGGAGCCCAGCAGGTCGAGGCTACGGTGGCCGGGAGCAGCCACTGCACTCCAGTCTGGGCAACAGAGGGAGACTCCAACTCAAAAAAAAAAAAATGTGCCTGCTGAACTCGGTGGCTCAGTTTGTAAACCCAGCACTTTGGGAGGCTGAGGCAAATGGATTGCCTCGGGCTGCGGGTTCCAGACCAGCCTGGGCAACTTGGTAAGACCTCGTCTCTACAATAAATCAAAAATTAGTGGGGCATGGTAGCAAGCGCCTGCAGTTCCAGCTACTTGGAAGGCTGAAGCAAAAGGATCGCTGGAGCCCAGCAGGTCGATGCTGCGGTGGCCATGAGTGTGCCACCACACTCCAGCCTGGTCGACAGAGTGAGACTTCAACTCAAAAAAAAAAAAAAGTGCCATCTGGGCAGCATGTGAAGGATGTCAGCTCATTTCATAGAAATGTTCAGTTTAGTCTGGTAGCAAAGCTCATGGCACTGCTGGCCACATGCCCCATCCACTCTTTAGAGTAAAACCTGGTCAGGAAGCCCATCCTCCTTCCCCAAAAGCCCTAGTCTGAGGTTCAAGGCAAAGTCTACAAAAACAAAGCACTTAGGTTTCAGCAAATGCCTCCTCCCTGCTATTGATCTGATGCTAGGTCAAACCATACGAAGTCATTTGACAATAATAAAACATAAAAAGGAAAAATTTGCTATTACAGGAGATAACATGACTTCCTAGTTTCTGTGACAAGTGAGAATTTTCCTGTTTTCTCCAAGAAATGACATGCTGTCAGAAATAACTGCAATCTCCAAATTAGAGCTAGTTTGGAGAAACATACAGACTTAAATAAAACCATAAGATTACAGAATCTTAAAGCTAGAATCTCAGAGTCACTTAGGCCAATCCTCTCTCTCAAAATACATATGAAGGAACTAAGAAACTAATAACCAAATAAACGGAGTAATTTGATTTATAGCATAGAGAATCTCAGATCCATATGCAGGTGGAAACAAATTTTATGACCATACAAGGAGGAAAAAAAAAATCACATGACTGTTCAGCAGAGCACAGGTCTCCTGACTACCAGTCTAATACATTTTCTAGCACACTTATGGCTTTTAAATGAGGTCAAATGTTCAGAGTAAAAGGAGAGGGAAAGAACTAGGTGTTTTGAGGGAAGTGGAAAATATTTGACATAGTAGGTGTGATGTCAAATAGAGAAGAGTGCATACTAGGAACATTAGAGTTAAAGACCCATTTGTAACCAGAGACCACAAATCCATAGTGGCAGAACCATGACAGTTTAGAATTTTCTCCACAAGTTTTTGCAGTCCAGGTAAAGGTAGGAAAGAGAACAGTGTTTGAATGTCTCCAGGACTGGGGTTTGCCAGATGACTGCTACGGAAGACAGTGGGGTCAAAAAATCAAGGACATGGCCGGGCGAGGTGGCTCAAGCCTGTAATCCCAGCATTTGGAGGGCCGAGGCAAGAGGATTGCCTGACCCCCGGGTTTGCGACCAGCCTGGACAACACGGTGAGACCTCATCTCTAAAATAAATAAAAAATTACCCAGGCATGGTAGTGCACGCCTATAGTTCCGAGTACTTTGAAGGCTGAGGCAAAAGGATCACCAGAGCCCAGCAGGTCGACGCTAGGGTGGCTATGAGTATGCCACTGCACTCCAGCCTGGGTGACAGAGTGAGACTCCAACTCGAAAAAAGAAACAAAACGATTTCAAGGTTGGGGAAAAAAAAAAAAAAAAAATCAAGGACAATACCAAGAATGTGTCAACACAGAATCCCAAAGCCTCAGAGAAGGAAGTGAAGACAGAAAGGACTGATAGACACAGCAAAAGATGTATGGAGTCAAGCCCTGAAGAGGAGAAGGGAATTGACTGTATTTTAAGAGAACTGAAGGAGAAAGCTGAAATGATAGAAATTGGTGGGTAGAGATTGGAATGTTATAATTTATCACTTCAAAAATAAAACCCTCTTAAGTACTATAAGGTCCTGGATGTAGACACAGATAGTATTAGCTGACTCAAATGAAGAGAATATCACTGGAAGTGAGGAGAGGCTAGGATTTGGAATGGGTTATCCATGTGGTCATTTGAAGACAACAGAAACCAGAGATGTGGGAGGTCAAGAGATGAATACAACAAGGAAAATTCATCTTGAAAGCCACATAATATGTCCCTGAAGTCCCAGAGGACTGAAAGATCACATGACTCTAGGGATCTATGTTCTCACTCCTTTTTGGATTTTTGTTTTGCTTTCAAGGGCTCTCAGTAATACAAAGATTGGGGACTTGCAGTAAATATACTCTTATCAGTTTAATGCGGTTACCAAGATCTGGCTGTGAACATAAAACCAAACAAATGATAACACTTTGTAGCATTTTATAATGTCAAACCATGTTTTAATGCTTTACGAATGTGTTAAATATATTTTCTCAAATACAAGACCCCACTGATTCTAAGATGCATCAGTATTTATGTCCCACACAGAAAGAAAAAATACTGCCAATTATAATCATAAAATGCCAATTGTAAAACACACCCTAATTTCTGATGTAGCATGCCTGTAATTCTGGCTACTCAGAAGGCTGGGGCGGAAGGATCGCCAGAGCCCAGCAGGCGAGGCTACGGTGGCCAGGAGCGGCCACTGCACTCCAGTCTGGGCGGCAGAGTGAGACTCCAACTCAGAAAAAAAGAAAATGTGTATCCTCCACTAAATGAAATATATTATTAACTCATTTAATCCTTATACAAGTCTTAAGCAGAAGTTATTTTTACTATATTACCTCCATAAAGAAGTAAAGAAACCAAGACACAGAGTTTAAATACTTGCCCAAGCTCACACAGGTAATAAGAAATAGAGTCAGGATTTTAACCCAGGAAATCCAGAATCGACATATGCTTCATGTCCACAATGAACTAATAAATATTCATCGAGGAAGACCCCAAAAAATCATGATACACAACCCTAAGTTTTCTACCATCTGAAGGAGCCAGCACAGCGGAGATCTGCAGAGATGCACCTGAGAGCATGAACCTCTCCAGAGAGTACATGCATTCCAAGGACAGATCTGACTCAGGCCCTGTCCAAATTTCCAGAGGAACCACCCCAATTAGTGGTTTCCTGAAATATAGCCCTCAAGGCACCACTAGTCAGCACCAACTCAACCCCACCCATCCACAGATTTTTTTCCACTTGGCCATTACTATATCCATTACTTCTTAGCAATATGTACTCTTCCCCTTTCTTCCAGTTGTCATCATGAGCTTCATTTCACAAAAGCGACTCCTCGAGCTGCACTCACAGCTGCCCCTAACAGAGAAACCATAGCTGAATAAGCACCCAGATGCATCCAGCCATCAGATTAAACAGTGTCAGGCTGCTCCATGCCCTTTGGCTCTCATAACCACTAAGCTCATGAATTCACATATTCTTGCTCACTGCGTTAGTTACTGTGGTAACAAACATCTTAGAAACAGAAAGTCACAGTCATTGTGTTTCCACGCCCTATAAACCTATGAGCAAATGTTCAACCTTACTGGTAATCAAGGAAAAATTAACAAAGCCATGAGATATTTTTGCCTATTGGAAAACATTTTAAGTCATGAAATCAATGTTATCTAAAAAACTAGATAGATAGATAGATAGATAGATAGATAGATAGATAATCATGAAGTATTTTTATCAACAACAAAAATAATAATTACTGCTGCTAGAACTACTGCCCTTATTAACATTTATTGACTGTTTTCTATGAACCAGGCATCGTGCTAAGCCTTTTTCCTGACTTACTTCTCTAATCCATAGAGGCATACAACATTGTATTCTGTTTTGAAGGGCACTTAGGGTCATTAGTTAAGAAAAGAAATGGATACTTCCTTTCAGGAGTCCATTTGGCAATTGGTATCAAAGACTGAATAGTTACCTGATGGTTTTAAGAACTCTTCCTTTAAACTCTCCATCTCTCCCAGATAAATTTGAGAGATAGTGTATGCAAGACTTTAGATGTATTCATTACAATATTATTGTAATGGCAAAAATAAATATTAACTTAAAAGCCAAAAACACTGAATTGCTTAAATATTATCCACCAACATTACAGTATTTCATAGTTATTAAGACAGTTGATAAATGATTTTTATTTTTCTTCTGATTGTGTATATATGCTTGCATTTCCTAATTTTTCTACAACAAACTACCTATACTCCTCAACTTACTATGGGGTTACATCCTCATAAATCCATTGTAAAGTCAAAAAATCATGAAGTCAAACCACCAGAAGTAGTGACCCTCTGTAGTGTTATTTGCATAATTAAAATAACTTATAAAAGTATTCCAGATTTATGAGTATAACTCTGGTGGCAAGCAAGTGTTGAAGAGTTAATTTCACCTGAAAGACAAATCATGATTACTGTAGATGGATTCACAGATCTGAGGCAGTATAATCAGGAAAGCTGACTTCAGACTCAGCAGGCCTGGTTCGAATCCTAGCTCTGCCACTTACAAGCAATGGAACCTGGGGGAGTTATTTTTACCTACATGTCTTGTTTCCTCACTTGTAAATGGAGATAATGATTCCTACTTCACAAGGTTGTTGCAAAGACTGGAGTTGAGCTGAGTTAAATTAGTAAATTTAGAGTATAGTTACATTAGTAAATTTACTTAGTACTTAGAGCAGTGCCTGGCACCTAGGCATATAATATTACATGTGACTCACTGCTGTTTTATGTTATTGTTTCATCTTCACTCTTAGCTGATAACTTTTCTTCTTTTCTCATTGACAAAACTGAAGCAGCCAGAAGACCACATTCTTCTACCATCACAGCCTCCCACCTACCAGTCCCTGCCTTTGGATCCGTTATGAAAGATGGCTGTCCATGTTCCTATCAAACCAATCCCTTTCCTAGTACAGATGACTTTTATCCCTATCACTCCAAGTCTTCAATGCATCACTCCAAGTCTTTCCTCTTCCTACATCAAATTTTCCCTCTCTACTGGAAACTTCTGACACATAAAAATGCTGTTATTTGCTGGGCATGGTGGCTCATGCCTATAATCCCAGCACTTTGGGAGGTGAAGATAGGAAGACTGCTTGGGTTCAGGAGTTTGAAACTAGCCTGAGCAACACAGCAAAACTTTATTTCTACGAAACCTGAGAGAATAAGCTGGGCATGGTAGCACATAACTGTAGTCCAAACTACTTGGGAGAATGAGAAGGGAGCATAGCCTTAGCTCAGTAAACTGAAGCTGCAGTGATCTGTGACTGTGCCACTGTACTCCAGCCTGGGTGACACAGTGAGACTCTGACTCAAGAAAAAAAAAAGCTGTTATTTTTCTCAAGTAGAACAAAATGAAATACTTCTTTTGATCCCACTTGCCCCACAAACTACCACTTCATTTTTTTGTTCCTTTGCAACAAAACTTCTCAAAAAAAAAAAACTTGCCTATATACTGTCTTCAACTATTATTTTCTCTTAAACCCAGTCCAAATTAGACTTTTATCCTGACACCTCCATCAGTATTCTCTAGTGTGGGGATCACAGCATTCTCCATGCTTCCTCACATAGCATTCAGAACTCCAGTCTGTTGCATTTTCCTCCTACCTCTCTGGAGGTTCTCTCTCAGTTTACTTTGCTGGTTCTTCCTCTTCATCTCAATCTCTTCCTGTTGGAGATCCCCATAATCAGTGTTGGTTCTCCTTCTTCAACCACACTCACCATCTCCCCCAGTCACAAGGTTTTAAACATCAACTTTTATATGTGAAAATGACTCCCCAGTATACATCTACAGCTCAGAAGTCCTCTTCTCCACTGCCACACTTATGTATCCAAGGGTATGCTGAACATTTTCTCCCACCCATCAAATCAACATCTCAAGTTTAACATATCAGAAACCATGTCCAATCTTCCCCTTACATATGTGTTCCACCCACAGTCTTCTACAATTCATGGCCATTTCCAGGCTTCCATTGCTCAGGTCAAAAACTCTGATGTTATCCCTGACTCTTCTTCCTCACATCCAACCTTGATGGCTCTTGATGGAAATTTTCATGGCTCTACCTCCAAAATAAATCCAGGATCCCATTACTTTCTATTGCCTACATTACTACAACCATGGTCCAAGCCACCATCTCCCATACAAATGCAATCTCTTACCTGGATGACCATAATAATCTCCTAATAATTAGTTTCCTGGTGACCCAGGTCCACCTACCCTCCCCTACTGCCTCACCTTCAATCTCTGGCTCAACACAGTAGTTCGAGGGAACCTTTCCAAATAAAGGAAGATCATGTATCATGCCATGCCTCTGCTCAAAATTCTCTAACAGCTCCTCATTTCACACAGCACAAAAATCAATGTAAAATAATATCCTACAATCAAGGACTCCTTAATCTGTTTGTGACATGGACACCTACTGGAAGCTGGCAAAGCCTATAGGCCCCTTCTCTGAATAAATGCTTTCAAATTTATAAGATGAAATACAATAGATTACAAACGGAACTAATTCAGTTGTCAAAATATTTTCAATTGTGATATAGTAACACGTATTCCTTTATTAAAACATTAAATATCAAGATCTAATGACAGGTGTAATAATAAACAACATTTTGAAATGGCTATGTGTATTTTTAGATATCTGTAACAACTATGATGTGATATGATAATGCCTATGATTTCTATTGCTGACAAGGTCATAGGAGTAAATTATCAAGGTTTCATTCATGAGGGAAGATAATGTTAAATTTCTGTTAGCTGTTATTAAAAGTAAAAATGAAAATTTTTCCCATCCATATTAACAGATCCCTGAATTCTATCTGTGGACCCCTTAGAGGTCCTTGGGACCCAGGTAATGAAGCTCTGGCTCTACACTGCTAGAACCTGCTCTGCTAGCTAACTGCTTAACTGTTATATAGACCACACCACTCCTACTCTGTACTTAAAGCCTTTGCATCGGCTGTTCCCTTTTCCTACATTCCCTGGTCTGTTTCTCCCTCATTTCGTTTTTCAAAAGTCACCTTCTCCATAAGGCTACTCTAACCACTCTATGCAAATCTGCAGCCAGCCCTGCCTTCACAGTCCAATCCCCTGTGGCCTGCTTTTCTTTTTCACAGCATGTGCCCTATCTAATACGCTAGGCAAATTATGTACTACATGCTATGGTTTGAATGTTCCCTTCAAAACTCATGTTGAGACTTAATCCTCAATATGGCAGTATTGATAGGTGGGGCCTTTAAGAGGTGATGGACCATGAGGGCTCTGCCCTCACAAATGAATTAATTCATGGATTAATGGGTTAATAGATTAATGGGTTATCATGGGAGGGAAATGAGTGGCTCCATAAGAGAGAGACCTGCATTAGCGTGTTAGAGCACTCAGCTCCCTCACCATATGATATCCTGTGCTGTCTCGGGACTCTGCAGATGGTTCCCACTGGCAAGAAGGCTCTCACCAGATGCGGCTCCTCTAGCTGGGACTTCTCAGCCGCTATAACTGTAAGAACTAAATTTATTTTCTTTATGGCTTACCCAATTTCAGGTACTTTGTTATACGAAACAGAAAACAGACTAAAACGCTGTAATTACTTATTGCCTCCTCGAGGGCAGAAATACACTTTGATACACCGATATAAGTCAAATGCCTAGAACACAGCCTAGCATGTAGGAGGTGCTCAAGCAATCCTTCTTAAATGAATGCATTTCAAACACAACCATTTGCTGAGTGTCTATTTTGTGAAATACTTCCTCCACACATAATTTCACTTAAGAGCACAATGCTATACAGTTTTATTCATTTATTATCACCAAATATGTAATACTTATTTACTATTGTTCATTCCAAAGTGCCTCCCCATTCGAGTTCTTAGAACTGTTCTACGTTTATTCTGAGAAAAGCTGGCTGGCTCCTACTGCAAGCTGACATGCCTGTCAGTTTAATGGTGCAAAATAGTGGTTCAAATAATATTGACTCTTCTCTTCACTAGCTTTGTAGTCCCCCAAAAGTCTAAAACTTCTCTTAGTTGCAATAACCTTATTGAGAAAATACAAATAATTACCTACCTCATAGTATTATAATAAGGATTACAATTTAATTGTTTAATCCATGCATAACATTTAGCTCATTTGGAAGGCAGATGTAAGACACAGTACTGACTACTGCTGTTATTATTCTCAATGAAACATAGAAACCTACCCATAGTGCAAGTTGTGGAGAAACATGAGACCCAATTAGGCCAGCATCAATTGGACAAATTGGGTAAGTTATATTGAGGAAGGAAATCTCAGAATGAGATAACAGCAAGAATTGTAAAAGCTGTACAGCCAGCTGTAAAATATTTTCTCTTAGATTTGCAGCCAGCAAAAAAGCTGTTAACAACTTGCTGCTGGTTCGGGACAAACCAAATACAGTCAACTATAAATTTTGGTTTTTTTGAGTTGGAGTCTCACTCTGTCGCCCAGACTGAAGTGCAGTGGCACGCTCCCGGCCACCGCAGCCTCAACCTGCTGGGCTCCGGCGATCCTTCCGCCTCAGTCTTCCAAGTAGCCGGAATTACATGCACGCTCTACCAGGCCCGGCTAATTTTTGATTTATTGTAGAGATGAGATCCCGCCAAGTTGCCCAGGCGGGTCTCGAACCCGAGGGCTCAGGCCAAGTTGCCCAGGCGGGTCTCCAACCCGCGGGCTCAGGCAATCCATTCACCTCAGACTCCCAAGGTGCGGGATTACAGACTGAGCCACCGAGCCTGGCAACTATAACTGTTAAAGAGACAAAACCCTACAACTGTTCAGCCAGTTACAAACCTCGGCTGACCCATGAGCTGCTAACAATCAAGGTCAAACATCAACCAATCAGAACTGCCTCATTTGCATGGCAGGAATCCAAACACATAATGAGAATCCTAAAACTCACCCTACCGGGAAAGGTCAAAACTCTACTGGGAAAAACCTCAGGCAACTGTTTCAGTGCAGACAGCAAACTCTCTTCTTGCTTTCCTGCCCATTGCTCCCTTCACAATGGATCTTCCCTTTAATACATCTCTCTTAATTCATACCTGTCTTGGTGAATATTTTCACCCCTGCGACTCCAGCCTACCTAGACTGCCATACTTGGCACACATGTCAGGGTATCTATTTGTACCATTTATGAGTGCTGAGCATCCTTTCTTTCAGAAAGGATAACTTACTTTGGAAAAGATTTTTAAATTATAAGGCAAAGTGAGCATACTATATATGTAGAATTTAGAAAACAAAGGAAAATTCACCCCTCTGAGACAGCTTCCATTAGCATTATGCTGTATTTCCTTCTGTTCTTTTGTATTATACATCTCTATCAGGGATCTACATCTGATTTTTAAAATGACCTTGAACTCTTCAGTAACTTACTTCTTTAATTTCTCATCCTTATTAAAATTATCAAATAAAGAAGCAAGTCAGAAACCACACTCCTTTCTTGCTGACCTCTCTGAGAGGCCAGTCCCAGAGTTCTGGAAGATCAGCTCATAACCAAGACACAGAAGCTGGAAGGTTCTCCAGGTGCATCACAACAGTACAGAACCTTATACTTAACAGTTCTCGCTCTCCTGCACAGCCTCATCCCTTCAAACACCCTACAGCTGATCTGAGTTTGGGTAAGGAGGGGGAAAAGGTGTGAGGAGTCAAGGAAAGACTACAGACTCTTGTCTGAGACCCTGTATATAGACTGGGGCTGACTCCACAGATGTAGGGGTGGGGAGGAGTGGGGTGGGATGAAATGCAGTGGGGAGAGATGAGGAGGGGTGGAGAGGTGTGGGAAGGTGAGGGAGTTCTTGAAGCAGGTTCAAACTTGAAGGAATTGACTATGTCCTTTGTAACCTTAGGCTCTGGTTTTAACCACTGAAAACCAGGCAGCAAGCCACAGAGGGAAAGGATATTTACCATGCTCTCGGGAAAGATAAACAGCACTGACACTTTTGTAGAAATGAGTTTGCTACTTTCACTTACTTTGGCACACAGGACTGGGTCATACATATTATCATTCCTGGATGAGATCCAATAATCAACGTGTTTAACGTGGTCACAGGTGATCTGAATGTAGTATTTTTCGAAGTGTAAACTAGAATGGTGCTCTTCAAACTCTTTTCTCACATACCCACTAAAATTTTTCTAAAGAATAACATACTCCTCACACGTATTTTAGTTGACATCCAAAAACTTTGTTTTCATTCATCCCAAATAGTTGCAAAAGACAAATTCTGAGGAATTTAATAATATTAGTATCTTAAAATAAGACTCTAACATCACTTTCTTTTTTTTTTTTTTTTGAGTTGGAGTCTCACTCGGTCACCCAGACTGGAGTGCAGTGGCCGCTCCCGGCCACCGCAGCCTCGCCTGCTGGGCTCCGGCGATCCTTCTGCCTCAGCCTTCCGAGTAGCCGGAATTACAAGCATGCGCTACCACGCCCGGCTAATTTTTTGATTTTATTATAGAGATGAGGTCTCGCCTGCCCAGGCGGGTCTCTAACCCGCGGGCTCAGGCAATCCACTCACCTCAGCCTCCCAAAGGCGCGGGATTACAGGCTGAGCCACCAAGCCCGGCTCTAACATGACTTTCAAATGTAGATCATGGAATTTAAGAACAACATGATTTGCCATCCAGAATCATCTGTTTAAAAAAGATGCAAACAGATTCTGTTTTAACATTCAAAAATTTTACATGGTTCCTTTTCACTCATTCATACATTTTATTTTTTCACAAAATTTAGCCAAAAGTAATACAGTTTAATGCTTGAATGTCTTCTATTAATCGCCTTTTCAAAATTTCCATGGGATACAAATATTTAAATTGTTCTATTTTAAAAAATTCCGTCATCACAAGAATTTTAGTTTTAGGTTTATTTCTGAATGGAGTTATCATAATTTTTATTAGGACCTAACCTATGAAAACAAGGTTTATTAAAATTTAATAATTATTAAATATCAAACAAGTATTTGGTATTTTAATAAAAAAAGTATTTCCAGATACCATTATTTGAAATTATCCTTACTTTAAGTCCCTGAGGGTTAACAACTGAGCAAGATATAGCAAGGTTTCAAAAGGGTGAGACTTGCGCCTTTTCTTTGGAAACTGAAGGTTCCATTTAAATTAAGAGTACTGATAAAATCTAAGGATACAAAATTAATTTGCTCAAAGTTATCCCGACCTCCACTGTGCCTCTTGGAAGGTCCTTCTGTGTCCCCTAGTTTGAAGACTGCTCATCTAGCACCTTACTATATCCAAAATGTGTGGATACCTTGTTACAAAGGCAGATTCACGGACTCCACTCCAGATATCAGAATTAAAACAGGCTCCAGAGATTATTTTTTTCCCCACTGAAGATTGAGAAAGACTGAATTGGGGGATAAAGTAAACATATAAAATGTTAAACAATAAAAGATTTAAATAAAAAGTTCAATAAAAGAGCTATCATAGGCAGTATCTGATGACCAAAAGATTCAGTAAAGGTCATGGTAAAGTGAGGCAGTCAATCGCTTTATAAAGGAAGCAGAACTGGGACTGAGGGAAGGTAGGTAGAATTTGAAAGGTAAAGATAGAGATAAATAATTTATCAAGTTTGATAGATAAAGACGTAGATTGTGATGTCTAGGAAGGAGCAGTTGATGCCCTCAGAAAGTATGTGAGTTATCATAGAGACCCTGGTAGAAATGGCAGTGGGTTATTTTGTCTGAGTGTTACAAATATGGTAGTTACTTGTTAAAAATAGAATGGGTCGAGGCCGCGGTGGCCGGGAGTGGCCACTGCACTCCAGTCTGGGCGACAGAGTGAGACTCCAACTCAAAAACAAAACAAAACAAAACAAAACAAAATAGAATAGGTTATTGAGAAAATTATTTTTTAGGTAAGCTGGTTTTATGTAAACTCATTTTAAGAGAACTAATCTAGAGCTGAATGTATATTTTATCCAAGCACTTGATAAATTACCAACAATAAAACTAATATATACAACATTAAGCCCCACATTTGCCCCAGGTGGGACAAAGAAATGAGCTTAAATTCAAATTGTCTCGTTCTATTATTCGAATAGCCCTGGGAATATGTTTAGCAAGAAAAGATGTATGGGCCATCACCTAAAATGAAACCAAGAATATCTACTGATTTTTACTATCTCTGATCCTATTATCCCTCAGTATGATGAATAATGAAGATTTTTGAGGACCGGGCTCAGTGGCTCAGCCTGTAATCCCAGCACTTTGGGAGGCCGAGATGAGTGGATTGCCTGAGACTGTGGGTTCGAGACCAGCCCAGGCAACTTGGTGAGACCTTGTCTCTATAATAAATAAAATAAAATAAATTAGCTGGGCACAGTAGCGCACGCCTGTAGTTCCAGCTACTTGGAGGCTGAGGTGGAACGATTGCCAGAGTCCAGCAGGTTGACTGGGGAGGCCATGAGAGTGCCACTGCACTCTAGCCTGGGCGGCAGAGTGAGACTCCAACTCAAAAAAAAATTTTTTTGAGGCCAGCCATGGCAGCTTATATTTGTAATCCCAGCACTTTGGGAAGCCGAGGGGCAGGAGGATCAATTGAGGCCAAGAGTTCAAGACCAGTCTGGGCAACAAAGTGAGACCCTTGTGTCTACAAAAAATGGAAAGAAAAAAAAATTAGCCAGGCATGGTGATGAATGCCTGTAGTCCCAACTACTCCAAGGTTGAGGCAGGAAGATCACCTGAGCCCAGGAGTTTGAGGTTGTGCTGAGACAGGATCAAGCAACTGTATTCCAGCCTGGGTGACAAAGTGAAACCCTGTCTCAAATAAGTAAGTAAGCAAATAAATAAATATTTACTTATTTTAAAAAAAAAAGATTTTGGGCCAGCCGCAGTGGCTCAAGCCTATAATCCCAGCACTTAGGGAGGCTAACGCAAGAAGATTGCCTGAGCCCAGGGGTTCTACAGTATATCAAAAAATTAGCCAAGTGTGGTAGCATTCATTTGTAGTTCTAGCTACTTGGAAGGCTTAGGCAGAAGGATAGCCTGAGCCCAGAGGATCGATACTAGGGTGGCAGTGAGCATACTACTGCACTCCAGCCTGGACAATAGGGTGAGACTCAAAAAAAAAAAAAGACTTTGGATGTATCTGTTCACAAGAAAATAGAAGTCACTGGTTGCCTCTATCATCCATCCTCTGGATTACTACTAGGAACTCCAAACTGACCTTCCTACTTCCTCACAGCAGTCCCTCACCTCCCTCCCAGACTCATATTCATCCTCAATACCCCTAGAGGGGAGACAAAAGCCACATTTTGTTCTGTTATTCCCATACCTAAAACCTTTCAATGGTTCCCCCCATTGTCTATAGGCCAAGGTCCTCAACCTGGCATGTCACATAATCTCTGTCACCTACAAGACCTGGAGTTATCCAAGTCTACATGCATTAACCCCTTCTAGAGCATTCCTTTGCCTCACATATCAATCATAATAAACTCCAAACAAGTGCTGCTCAGTCTTTCCCCTGCACTTTTGCTCTACCTTGCCTCCTTCTGACTTACCTAGACTTACCTAGACTATTGTCTTCCAAGTCAGCTCAGGAGGCCGATCCTAATTACCCAGGACTGATGACTCTTTATGTTCTACTATATGCTATACATTCTTCTGTAAGAACATCTAGAATGTTTTATTGTACTTATTTGTACATATTTCACCTCTCCCTTACTCAACCTACCACCTTCTCTCTGTCACCTACCCACTTTCCTCCAGCCAAAAAAGAAAAAAAACTATGGGGACAAGAAGCTTATCCTATTCATCTTTGTTTGTTTGTTTGTTTGTTTGTTTGAGTTGGAGTCTCACTCTGTAGCCCAGACTGGAGTGCAGTGGCCGCTACCGGCCACCGCAGCCTCGACCTGCTGGGGCTCCGGCGATCCTTCCGCCTCAGCCTTCCAAGTAGCTGGAATTACAGGCACGTGCCACCACACCCAGCTGATTTTTTTGATTTGTTGTAGAGATGAGGTCTCACTAAGTTGCCCAGGTGGGTCTCGAACACGCAGGCTCAGGCAATTCACTCACCTCAGCCTCCCAAGGCGGGGGATTACAGGCTGAGCCACCGAGCCCAGCTCCTATTCATCTTTGTATTCCAAGCACCTATCACCCTCACCAGTACACAGTAGATGAATACATTATTATTATTATTATTATTAACAGCATCTATGAACTAGACACTAATAATGTGCTAGGTGTTACTAAATAAGAGTTAGATATGATCTTGAACATCAGTGACTCTGATGTCACAGCCATTTACCTGCAACTTCTAAGATTACACCACGAGATAGAATATGTGCTCTAACAAAGTCAAGGGAAATCCCCTAGGAGTCATCCTAGATATGCCATGTAGCTCAACACACAATAGCAACTTTTTATCAAAGTTCACTTCTACTTATTTTGAATGGTGGTGCACTGAAGGAGTCCTAATGTTAAAAAAAATGATAAAATTAACTTCAGAGAATAGTACACAGGATAGATCTGAAAACACTTGGTTTTTGTTTCTATTTTAACAAATCTAGTGCTCTACTACAGAGTTATTGTGTACTTTGCTACTTAAAATTACAGAAAATGGCTCCATGGTTTCCTTTAGTTGCCTTTACCCTGAATTCACAAGGTTGATTATTTTTGGCTAAGACCTTTCCTTATTTAAAATGACCAGAAATAGCCTGGCTCGGTGGCTCAGCCTTTAATCCCGTGCCTTGAGAGGCTGAGGTGAGTGGATTGCCTGAGCCTGTGGGTTCGAGACCCACCTGGGCAACTTGGTGAGACCTCATCTCTACAGTAAATCAAAAAATTAGCCGGGTATGGTAGCACGCACCTGTAGTTCCAGCTACTTGGAAGGCTAAGGCGGAAGGATCACCTGAGCCCAGCAGGTCAAGGCTGCAGTGGCTGGGAGTGGCCACTGCACTCCAGTCTGCACGACAGAGTGAGACTTCAACTCAAAAAAAAGAAAAGAAAAGAAAAGAAAATGACCAGAAAAACCGGCAAAAAAATCTAGCAATTCATCATGACCAAATAGAACTCATCTCAAAATGAAGACCTGGATCCACACTAATAAAGCTAAAATGTATATCACCATATAGATTGAAGAAAATCACTTGAGTCACAAGGTCATTTCAATAAATACACTCATAATTAAATTCAAACTACTTTTTGTCATAAAAAATATGTAAAAGTTTAGTTTTATGATAAAGAGTGTTGATCAAAAATCTCCAACAAACATGACAGGTAACTGGAAAAATTATATGGAAGCCTTTAAAATCAGGAATAAGCCAGGCTCGGTGGCTCAGCCTGTAATCCTGCGCCTTTGGGAGGCTGAGGTCAGTGGATTGCCTGAGCCCGCGGGTTCAGACCCCCCTGGGTGGTGAGACCTCATCTCTACAATAAATCAAAAAATCAGCCGGTGTGGTTGCGCATGCCTGTAATTCTGGCTACTTGGAAGGCTGAGGTGGAAGGATCGTCGGAGCCCAGCAGGTTGAGGCTGCGGTGACCAGAAGCGGCCACTGCACTCCAGTCTGGGTGACAGAGTGAGACTCCAACGCAAAAAAATAAAATAAAATAAATTTAAAAAATAAAATAAAATCAGGAATAGCACGAGGATATCTATCACTCACCACTTTTTCAGCTTTATTTTGGAGGTCCTAGTCAATAGCAAAAGACTGGAAAAAATAGTTAACAATGTGTCTTGAATTTTCTAATGTTAACAATCTGATTTAAAAATGAGCAAAAGACTTAGACATATCTCCAAAGAAGATAAATAAATGGTCAGAAAGCATGCATAAAAAGATGCTTAACATCACTAATCATTAGGGAAATGCAAATCAAAACCATAGAGATACCATTTCATATTCATTAAAATGGCTACTATTAAAAACAGAAAATAAGTATTGGCAAGGATGTAAAAAAATTGGAACACTTGCACACTGATGGTGGAAATGTAAAATGTTGCATCAACTATGGAAAACAGCATAGCAGTTTTTTAAAAACTAAAAAAATAGAATTATTATATGATCCATCAATGCCATTTTTAGGTACTTGTTCAAAAGACATAAAAGCAAGAGTTTGAAGAAATTTTTGCACACTGTGTTCAAAGCAGCATTATTCACAATAGCCAAAATGTGAAAGCAACTCAAGTGTCCAATGATGGATAAATGGATAAACAAAATGTGGCATATATATGCAATGAAATGTTCAACCTTGAAAAGAAAGAAAACCCTGTTACACGTGACGACATGGATGAACCTTGAGGATATTATACTAAGTGCAATTAGCGGTCATGAAATGACAAATACAGTATTATTCCATTTATATGAGTGGAAAGTAGTCAACTTCATAGAAGCAGTAGAATAGTGATCACCAGTTTTTTTTGAGTTGAGTCTCATTCTGTAGCCGAAGGTGGAGTGCTTTGGCACGATCATGGCTATTACCATCTCGACCTGCTGGGCACAGGTGATCCTTCCACCAGACCAGTTTTTTGATTTATTGTAGAGATGAGTTGCCCAGACTGGTCTCACACCCCTGGGATCAGGCAATCCTGTTGCCTCCACCTCCCAAAGTGCTGGGATTAGAAGTGTGAACCACTGCACCCGGTAAGATGGCAAAATTCTAATGTGTTTTCTTACCACAACTAAAAATAAATTGTAAAAATGATTAAGATGGTGAAGTTTATGTTATGCACATTTTAACGAAATAAAAAATAAAACACAAATTGTCATGATGTGTCTACCTAAAAAAAATTCCAAAGCTCTCAACTGAAAAATTAGTGAAACTAGTAAGAGGGTAAAGTGAGAATTAATAAAAACATTTAAAAAACCAATTGTTTTGATACACCAATTTAAAAATAATGCAAAAAATCCATTTACAATCAAATATCCAGAATATATATAAATTTAAGTATGTAACCACTATAGGAAGAAAATTGCACAGGGTTACTGAAGACCAAAGGAAATTCTAGAAAGAAACCTTATGCTCCTCATTGGGAAGACTTAGTATTATAAGGTTCCTTCATACTGATCTACAAATTCCAGTCAAAATTCCAATGGGGTTATTCCACAGATCTTGACAAACTGACTCTAAAGTTCACATACCAGAGTATATGTTCAGAAGAATCCAAACAAAATTTAGAAGAAAAAATCCCAAATTGAGGTGACTTGAATGACCAGATATTTAAATAACTTTAAAATGACACTAATTACAAAGATACAGAATTGGCACAAGGTCTAACTATATCCACAAAAATAATACAGGGTCTAGAAATAGATCAGCATATAAAAGCCATTTAAAAATGAAGAGTGTAGGCACTCCATGGTCTGCAGGGCAAGAGTGACATATTTATTAAATGGTGTTGAGGTGAGTGGTGATTAATTTGGGAAAAACAAAACTAATAACAGCAGCTTTCAATACTTAGGTTTCACAGCGAGCAAGCTACTATGGCAGGCACTTTAAATGCATTATTTCATTGAACACTGAAAGCACCCCTCCACCCCCTTTTTTAGAAATAAAAAACCTGAGGCACTAAAAGAAATGAACTTATCCAAAGTCACATAGCCAGCAGCTGCTGAAGCCTAAAATTTAATTCCATGACATGGGTTTCCATAGTCCAAGCTCCCTAATCGTGACAACACAATACCACCCCTTAACATACCTTATCTATACCACACACAAAAACAAATACTCAATAAAATACAAATCTGAACACGTGTGCATGTTCGTTAAAATACAGATGGTCCCTAGCCGAGGTTTGGCTTATCAAGTTTGGGCATTATGATGGTGCAAAAGCAGTAGGCATTAAGTAGAAACTGTACTTTTGAATTTTGATCTTTTCCCAGGCTAGCAATACACAGTAAAATAATCTCTTGAAAGACTGAGTAGCCAGCCCAGGCACCCAGTTAGCCACGTGATCACGAGAGTAAACAACCAGTACAACCACTGTCCTTCATTTTCAGCACAGTATTCGATAAATTACATAAGCTTTCCAACACTTTATTATAAAAAAGGTTTTGTGTTAGATAATTTTGTCTAACTGTAGACTATTGTATTTTGAGCACACTTAAGGTAGGTTAAGGTAGGTTAAGCTATAATGTTCAGTATGTTAGGCACGTTAAATACGTTTTCAATTTATTTCAACTTACGATAGGTTTAAGGGGAGGTAACCCCATGGAACATTGAGGAGTATCTGTATACATGTGGCTAAACTTTAGGTTGGGGAAGGCTTCCTTAAGACCATAATAACAACAACAAATCCAGAAAAGATTTAACTACATAAAATATAAAACTCAAACCAGGCAAAATGGGGACCAAAGAGAGGCCAAACTTTACCTGTATGATGACCACGTGTATACCTAATCCTGAGTTGTACCCTACATCTTTAAAATTAAAAAAAAAAGTAAAAAATAAAAAAGACACCACGAGGTTAAGGACATGGCAAACTGAGAACTAAATGTAATATATACAACAATAAAAAGACTTATTTCCTTAATAGATATAAAAAGCTCCTTCAAATCGGTAAGAAAACAAACAGCTAATAACCCAATTTTTAAAATGGAAAAGAACACCGGCAAACAAGTCACGAAAGAAGAAATCCAAATGTTCAGCCCCGCTTATATTAGAATAATACAGATTAAAAACAATAAAATATAATTTCAACCCATTAGATTGGCATAAATTAAATGAATATCGGTGAAGTATGAGTAATGGGCATTCTTGTTTTGGTTTTCTATTCAGTAAATTTTGAGAGGTCAAATGTGTAGTATTCCCTAGTGGTTAAAGTGAGCTGGGACTCTTAACACAGCAATTCTGCTTCAATTCTATCAAAGTACTCACAGGTATGCATAAAAATAGTTGTCCAAAAATTTCATACAGTATTGTTTGCAACAGTGAAAGATAAAAAGCAACTGAAAGGTCCATTAATAAGGGAATGGTTCAACAAGTTAGTTACTACTTTATGGAATACTATGTAGCCATTAAAAGAATGAGATAGGATAAGAATGTTCTGTATGTACTAACATGCGAAGGTATTCATTATAGGGTCAAAATAAACTAATCTTAGAACAGTTTGTACAGGTCAGGTGCGGTGGTTCACACCTATAATCCCAGCACTTTGGGAGGCTGAGGTAGGAGGACTGCTTGAACCCAGAAGTTCGAGACCAGCCTGGGCAACATAGTGAGACCCTGTCTTTACAAGAACAAACAAACAAGAACAGTTTGTACAGTATGACTTTGTGTGGAAACACTCAGTGTGTATGTATGCACAAATGCATAAAAAAGTGTCTGAAAAGCTCTATAAAACACTGCTCACAAGGACCTGTTTAAGGCAGAGGGATCAAGAGATACAGAGTGAGAGACAATTTTTTTACTTTTTCTACTATATGTTTTGCATTGTCTGAATTATGAATGGTGATTATGAGGTATTGGGGGGGGTGCTTTTAAGATTGCTTTCTTTATCTCTCCTGAGAATTGGATGTGTACTCTTTAATTAGGATGAAGGAAACTAATCTAGGAAAAAGGTTAAGGTCATTTAGGACTGGGCTGAGAAAATAGCGGGCCACAATGGCAATGGAAAGAAAACATACCCAAACACTAGACTGGAAGTCAGAATATCTAATTTCTAGTCCTGGTTCTACCACTAATTAGCAAGTGTGATAACCTTTCTTTCCTTGAACAAGAAGAGAGCTAAACTTGATGTTCTCCAAGGGTCCTTCCAGTTCAAAGAATACACGGATACTATGAATAATTAGGCTGGTTACTTGCCTCAAGATTCAAGTTTCCCTATAGAAATATTCCCAAAATACTTGATCTAAAATAGTTTACTGAAATTATCATCAGCATATAGTCACTAAAAGTGGTTACTGTGACAAACATGGAAAATGATTATAGGATTGCAGGAACTCAGTACAAATGTTGAGTTCAGCATCATCACAAACATACAAAATACACATTCATGGACTTAAGTACCCCAACAAATATATTAAAAGGAAATAGGTACCTCATCTATCTGATGTTTCACTAACACCAACCCACTCTCTGATACTAACTGAGTGTCCTACAATTCAATTCAATTCTGACACTGGCTACCCAGAGCTAATGTCAGACTCCATAGGTCTAAGGCCTCAGTCCCACAAGACCACCCTCATTTCAGAGGCCAGTCGCAAGTAATGGGTCCCAGATTAGCCACACTTCTGTCCAGTTTGGCTACAAATCTGGTGGTTCCCATAATAGTCCCACTTTAAGTTTGATAATTTGCCAGAAAGACTCACAGAGCTCAGGAAAATGCTAAGCTTAGAATTTATTATAAAGATACACATAAACAGCCAGATTAAGAGACACACAGGGTGAGGTCCAAAAGGGTCCCAGCATAGAAGCCTCCATCCCTGTGGAGTTGGGATACACTACTCTTCCAGCATGTGGATATGTTTGCTCTCCAAAGGCCACTGGTTTTTTTTGTTGTTGTTGCTGTTGTTTTGTTTTTTTTAGTGGAGAGTGAATTATGTAGGCATGATTGAGAAATTAAATCTCTGGACACTAGTGAATGAACACAATCTCCAGGCCCTCTCCTCTCCAGGGGTCACGGGGCGGGGGGGAGGTAGTAATGCTGAAAGTTCCAACTCTATCAAGGCTTAGACTTTCTGTGACCAATCCCCCATCTTGAAGCTATTAGGGGCCCTACCCAGAGTCATCTCATTAGCACAAACTCAAGTATGGTTGAAATGGACTTATTATGAATAATAAAAATACTTTCACCACTCAGGAACTTCAAAGGGTTATAGGAGTGCTCTGACTGGAAATGTAGACAGAAACCAAATACATATTTCCTATTATATCAATCAAATATATACTTCCTGTTATACTGTACCATCATATCAACAAACTCTTTGAGTATTTCTATAAGATCTTTTAAATTAAAAGGTTAATTTTTCTCATCTAAATGTTCTTATATTTGTCAAGTCCTTAACCATGACTATGTTATCATTTTATCTTTACATGGGTTTCCATTCAAATAAGGTGCCTTTCCCCAAAAACCTTTTAGAATTTTAAAAACATTTTCTGTAAGAAAGGAAAGACATGTCCTTACAATATTGCATCCATCTCCATCTTCATACTGTGTTTCATAATGAGAATCAAGAGCAATCTGTTTTGTCAAACCCACTTACCCTTTCCCTTCCCCTTCATGTGAAATGGTAACAATAGAGTAGATAGAAAGAAGGAAAGAAGGAACTAAACACTTTGCAGACATCAAAAGAGAGGTAAAGATGTCACCATGAGTCAGACATAAGGCCAGTTACAGCACTTGGAAAATGTAGACTGAAACTGTTTCCAACAGTTTTTGGTGAAATCTTTTAGGTTTCAGTTATTTAAAACTCTGCATTGCTTGGTTATGCATAGAACAGTTCTAGATGTTTGTATTTTATGTGGAAATACAACAAAGCTGAGAATAACAAAGGCATGAGGACATACTCTGGTAGAGTATTATGACTGATTTCAGAATGACAGTCATTAAGACACTGTGAAACTGGTACAAGGTTAGACAAAGCTAGAGAACAGTGAAACAGAATAGAGCTCAATGGGGGAAGATGAATTTTTTCAATAAACAATTCTAGACAATTTGGATATAAAACAAATATGTAAACTTGACACCACTTTAACTCATAGACAAAAATCAAGGCCCAGGCCGTGCTCGGTGGCTCAGTCTGTAATCCCGCGCGTTGGGAGGCTGAGGTGAGTGAATTGCCTGAGCCCGCAGGTTCAAGACCCACCTGGGCAAATTGGCGAGACCTCATATCTACAATAAATCAAAAAAATTAGCCGGGCGTGGTAGCGCACGCCTGCTGTAGTTCTGGCTACTTGGAAGCCTGAGGCCGAAGAATCGCCAGAGTTCAGCAAGTCAAGGCTGCGGTGGCTGGGAGTGGCCACTGCACTCAGTCTGGGCGACAGAGTGAGACTCCAACTCAAAAAAAAAAAAAAATCAAGGTCCAATAACTTGTAGGTAAATGACAAATGAAGAGCTTTTTAAAGATAATTTAAGAAAATATTTTGATGACTAGGTTAGGAAAAGATTATTTTAAGAAGGCTCAAAATGCCCTAACTATAAGGAGAAGATTCATTGAAGTATAATTAGGAATTTCACTTCATCAGAAGACACCATTAAGAGTGAAAAGGCAGCAGTCCACAGAGTGGGAAAAAACACCTGCAACACACTTAACCAAAAGGCTCATATCCAGCATATAAAAATTTGAATATATCTACAAATTAAATGTATCTACAAATTAATAAGAAAAAGAGAGACAACTCAAATTAAACCTAAACAAGTGACTTTGACAGGCACTTCACAAAAGAGGATATGTAATGACCAATAAACACATGAAAAAGTGTTTGACCTGGCTGGTGATCAGGGAAATTTCAATTAAAACCAGAATGAGCTCAAATTAGAAAGCCCAAATACTCCAACTGTTGGCAAGAATGTGGAGCAAACACAACTGTCATATACTGCTGGTGAGAGAATAAATTGATAAAAAACCACTTTGGGAAACTGTTTAGTATCATCTACTGACACCGAATACAGATACACCCTAAGACCAGCAGTTCGACTCCAAGGTAAATGTCCAAGAGAAATGTGTTCCTATGTGTACCAACAGGCATGTCCAAGAATGCTTATAGCAATACTTGTAACAACCCTAAACTGGGAACAACACCAATGTCTAGCAGTACCAGAATGTATATATTGTGATATATTCATACAATGGAATGCTACAGAGCAAATGAAATACTACAGAGCAATGAAAATCAATGAATCATAGGTGCATGCAACAACTTTGATTGTTGATTCTCACAAGCATAATGTGGAAGGAAAGAAGTCAGACACAAAATAAGTCAATTCAAAAGCAGATTAAACTAAATTCAAAAGCAGATTAAACTAATCCCTTGTGTTAGAAGTTAGGATAGCGGTTTACTTTAAGGAAAACTAGTAATTGGAAGGCAGCAAAAAGGGGGTTTCCAGTGTGGAAATTTATTGATCTGCATGGTGATTAGATGGGTGTGTTCACTTTGTTTTCATTTATAGAGCTATGAACTTACAATTTGTACATTTTTCTATGTGTACGCTATATTACAATAAAAACTGATTTTAAAAAGTGAATTCCGATGCAGTTTATTTTCATATGTATTATCTCATATTATCTTTATAATAATTATTTAAAATTATTATCAGCCGGGCTCGGTGGTTAAGCCTATAATCCCGCGCCTTTGGGAGGCTGAGGTGAGTGAATTGAGTGAGCCCGCAGGTTCGAGACCCGCCTGGGCAGCGAGACCTCATCTCTACAATAAATCAAAAAATCAGCTGGGCGTGGTGGCGCATGCCTGTAATTCTGGCTACTCGGAAGGCTGAGGCGGAAGGATCGCCGGAGCCCAGCAGGCCGAGGCTGCGGTGGCCGGGAGTGGCCACCGCACTCCAGTCTGGGCAACAGAGTGAGACTCCAACTCAAAAAAAAAGAAAAAAAAAATTATTATCATTACATTCATTTTTACAGATGAGGAGGCACACCCAGAGAAGTTATTAATAAATATCTTGCCCCAGGTCACAGTTAGTCAAGCTTCAAACTCAAGTCTAGATGACGCTCAAACCCATGAAACCTGTAGTAAAGATAATGTCAAAATTAATTCTGTCCCAGGGATTTCCCTGGTTCTATTTTCCTTTCCCTCTGAGATAGTTTTCTATCTTTCTCATCTCATGTTTTCGCCCCTTTATCCAGTGTTTCCCTTTATCTTGGAGGAAAATGCTTGAGAGTTTGCATATTGAAACTTTGGGTTTAGATATTTATCAGAAACAGAGTAATTCATCCTTTCCACAAAAGAAGAAAAAATGTTATTTACAATTTGCCAGTTGCCTTCTATGGAGAAGGGAGCTGAAGGCGTGTCCTCGGTTTGCTGATCTAGTTGATGGCTGTGAGCACATGAAAGGGAGACCGAAAGGAAGAAACTCAGCTGAAATGAAAAGGTATGGAGGGTCTGATGGTGGAGAAAGTTGGAGCCAGGATGATAGAGAAGCTGGTTGGTGGAGGATCCTGAGAAAGAAAACTGGTGGCTGGCAAGAGATGAAGATTTTCTGAACAGAAAAGCAGAGATGCATGGATAGAAATTTCTAGAAAAAAGATGACTAGTGAAAGGAGATGTTTGTAAAAAATGTGGCATAGGATATGGCATTTTCACCTCATTCTTATCTTTCCAAAGGAGGCCACAAAATAGACAGAGAGTTCTGGTTTTATTTTATCTAATACACAATGAAACAACTGAAATAACAACTATTGAAATTAAAATGTTTGTTCATGTGTCTCCTAAAACCAAGCACATGTGCATCATGCATTTCACCATACAAAATGTTATTAAAGAAATGGTAACTAAATGAGCCTCACCTCAATTCTGCAAGAATCCACAGATTAGAAGCATTTTATTTGCATGAAATTGCTTAGGGAGATTCCATAGCATAAAAATATAATTTTTTGTTTGTTTGTTTGTTTGTTTTGAGTCGGAGTCTCACTCTGTCGCCCAGGCTGGAGTGCAGTGGCATGCTCACCGCCACCATGGCCTTGACCTGCTGGGCTCAGGCAATCCTTCTGCCTCAGCCTTCCAAGTTGTTGGAACTATAGGTGTACGCTACCATGCCTGGCTATTTTTGATTTATTGTAGAGACAGGGTCTCACCAAGTTGCCCAGACTGGTCTCAAACCCCTGGGCTCAGGCAATCCTCTCACCTTGGCCTCCCAAAGTGCTGAGATTACAGGCTTGAGCCACTGTACCCAGTTAAAAATACAGTTTTTATATGAGGAATAAAAAAAGCAGCATAAAATAACCAAGTCAATTTTTGCAGATAAGTCCAGTGAGCCAAGATGACCCTCATATACTCCCCTTTGTTTTTCTGATTGACTCATTTCATGTCCCATAATTTAATGACCAGAATAATTTTTGATTCACAGATCATAGTTATATACATTGAGTAAAATATGATATTTTGATATATGTATACAATGTGGCATGATTAAATAAAGCTAATTAGCCAGGCTTGGTGGCTCAGCCTGTAATCCCGTGCCTTTGAGAGGCTGAGGTGAGTGGATTGCCTGAGCCCGCGGGTTCGAGACCTGCCTGGGCAGCGAGACCTCATCTCTACAATAAAACAAAAAATTAGCCAGGCGTGGTAGCGCATGCCTGTAATTCTGGCTACTCGGAAGGCTGAGGCGGAAGGATCGCTGGAGCCCAGCAGGCGAGGCTGCGGTGGCCGGGAGCAGCCACTGCACTCCAGTCTGGACGACCGAGTGAGACTCCAACTCTAAATAAATAAATAAATAAAGCTAATTAACATGTCTATCACCTCACCTATCATTCCCTATGGTGAGACATTTGAAATTTACTCTGTTATTTTGAAATAAAGATCACATTATTATTGTTGAAGATAGTTACCCTGGTGTGCAATAAATCACAAAACTATTCTTCCTATCTGAAACTATGTACCCTTGGACAAGCAACCTCCTATTCCCTCCCTCCCTACCTCCATAGCCTCTGATAATCATCATTCTTCTCGGTATTTTTTTTCTTTTTCTTCTCTACTTCTATGAGTTCAACTTTATTAGATTCCACATATAAATAAGATCACGCAATATTTATCTATCTGTGACTGGCTTACTTCACTCAGCACAATGTCCTTCAGATTTATGCATGTTGCCACAAATGACAGGATTCCCCTTTTTAAGGCTGAATAGTAGCCCTTGTGCATATATGTCATATTCTTTATTTGTTCATCTGTTGATGGACACTTAGGTTGACTTAATATCTTGGTTATTGGGAATAATACTGCAATGAACACGGGCATGCAGATATCCCTTTGATATATTCATTCCCATTCCTTTGGATATACACTCAGAAGTGAGATTACTGGGTTGACTAGTAGTTCTATTTTAGTTTTTTGAGTAATGTCCATACCATTTTCCATAATGGCTGTACTAATTTACATTCCCACCAAAAATGCTCTTTTCTCAGTATGTTTTCCTTGTTGGATTAGTAAATATAGATATCTTGGTTCAAAAAACAAACAAAGAAAAAAACCATCACTCTTTAACCCCTCCCCAACTTGGGTCTGTCATTCTCTCCAAATTGTAATTTCAGTTCATTTATTAATTATGTGTGTCTTTCAGCAACTCATAACCTCACTGGTTGTCATCAGTAAAATGAATAAGATGAACTAAATAATCTAAGATGCTTGCAGCTTTAAGTTTTTTATTCTAAAAATTGAAATTCTATATTTCGATCTCTTGCTACTACTCTCTTGAGCAAAAGATCTTCACCAATATTTCCTTGTGTGGTATGTGATCCCTGAGTCTCTGGTCCACTTGGGGATTCCTCTCCTGACAGTCAGGCTTACGCTCCTATTTTCGTTGGGAAAGTCAATTTCCTCTCCCCAGCTCCCAGCTCCTATCTCTATACTCAGTGGAAGTCTAGCACATTCACTTTACCTCCAGTTTCCCAGTAAACCTCTTTCTACACCCACAGACTATAAGGCTTTTCTGGTCTTTAGTGTATATAGCTTTCAATTTTTGTTGCATGCCACAAAGGGTTTTGAAATATATGGGCAATGAACAACCCCACTGCCTACCTGTAGAAGAGGAACTTGGGACAATTTGTACATGTGACTCTAACAGAAAATCCATTCATGGCTAATGCAGCCTGTTAGCTATGAATAGAGAAATTAAAACTTAAACAACAGTAGGACAATATGATATTACAAGATATTTACAGCTCTCCCTGGTTGGTAAAGTAAGGATATATGACCTACTAGGAACTCTGACAAACAGTTCTATTATTTTTATAATGAAAGGAATCCAAATTAGAAACTAACCAGAAAGGAGACAGATCTTTACTAAGTTGAGGGATGGGTTATTTCTCTCTTTGATCCAAACTACTCGAAATAGGAACGTTTTTGAGTTGCTCCAAGATACTGGGTGGCATAAGTCCCAGGAGATGCCATATGTATTGACAGTTTACTTACTTTCAATAACCACAAGGTCCTGTGCTAAGTTCTTTTCTACAGCAGTCACAGTCCTCACACTCAACAGGGTAGCACATACGCCACTCCCTGGCTCACTCTGAATAGCTGCAAGTGGAGAGAAAGGCTTTGCCAGATGCAGATTGAATGAAAAACCATGTATGCACAGCTCATCTCAGAAAACATAAGGCTGTTTTTTATTTCTGAGTCAGAGTCTCACTCTGTTGTCCAGGATCAAGTGCAGTGGCATGATCATGGCTCACCGCATCCTCAACTTTCTGGGCTCAGGTGATCCCTCCATGTAAGCCTCCAGAATAGCTGGGACTACAGGTGCATGCCACCATGCCCGGCTAATTTTTTTTATTTTTTGTAGAGATGAGGTCTCACTATGTTGCTAGGCTGCTCCCAAACTTCTGGCTCAAGCAATCTTCTTGCCTCAGCCTCCCAAAGTGCTCGGAATACAGGGTGTGAGCTACCACACCTGGCCATAAGTGTTTTTTTCATACATTTTTCTGTCTTATTCTATGGGTTATTAAGTCACTGAGAGTTCCCCAAATGGTTTTTTTTGTTTTTTTGTGTTTTTTTTTGAGTTGGAGTCTCACTTTGTCACCCAGTCTGGAGTGCAGTGGCCACACCTGGCTACCGCAGCCTCGACCTGCTGGGCTCTGGCGATCCTTCCGCCTCAGCCTTCCAAGTAGCCGGAATTACAGGCATGCGCTGCCACACCCGGCTGATTTTTTTATTTATTGTAGAGATGAGGTCTTGCTACCCAGGTGGGTCTCGAACCCACGGGCTCAGGCAATCCACTCACCTCAGCCTCTCAAAGGCACGGGATTACAGGCTGAGCCACCGAGCCCAGCTTGGTATTATTTTAATTCCATAAACATTAGGCTCATTTCATCTCAAAATTTTGAGACATACATCATGACAATATAAATTTTAAATAAATAATGAGAAATTTCAGGTAACCTTCACAACACAAACTAGGAGATGGACAGGTGAGGAAGCCCAGTTTGAGCTGAGTGTTTGGAACAGAGCTTCTTCACCTGAACTTGGAAGTGTTCACAGATGCCTGTGGGGTAGAGAAAGGGAGTCTAAAATACATGCTACATTAGTTGCAGTGTTTTCCTCTGTAGTTTTCTAGTTTTTTATCATCACTGGATTTTTCAAGGCACCTCAAAATATTAAGAATCACTAATCACTAGTAAAGGAAGGCATCACAGAGGTCAGTTAGTCCAAATGTGTCCTTCACTCAGGCAAGCCCTTGAAGGCAAATCATCTATAGTGAAGCTACCACACATTCTCCAGAACACATTAGACATTTAGGAAAAAGAAAAAAATTCTAAAAAACAAATTCTGCCATGTATTTGTTTTTAAAATATATACATATATAAATAATATTTATAAATAAATACTGTATATTTAACTTAATGAATACCATAAAAAAACTTAGAAAAAAAATTTTTTTTTGAGTTGGAGTTTCACTCCATCCCCCAGGCTGGAGTGCAGTGGCATGTTCATGGCCACTGCAGCCTCGACTTGTTGGGCTCAGGCAATCCTTCTGCCTCAACCTTCAAAGCTGCTGGAACAACAGGTGAGCGCTACCATGCAAGGCTTATATTTTGATTTATTGTACAGACGAGGACTCACCAAGTTGCTCAGGCTGGTCTCAAACCCCTGAGCTCAGGCAATCCTCTCACCTCGGTCTCCTAAAGTGCTGGGATTATAGGCTTGAGTCACTGCACCCAGCCAATTTAGAATAATTTTATAAGACACGTTCTTGGCGAAAGTAGTAAGCATTCTCATTCCTACTCACATTAACATAGAGATTAACAAAATTTCAACAAAAATTCCAAAGGTATCCTTTTGAAAGTAAGTCAAGTAAATTGCAAATTTTCTCAGAAGAATGAGTAAATATATGATAATACTCCAAAACATTTTAAAGTATGCCATAGAAATTAGACTGCCAGAATCCGACATGTTTTATAATGCTATACTAATTAAGATACTGGTATAATGTATAAACATATCAAAGAGAATAAGAGGCCCAAAACAGTTCTAAACTTGTATAGAGAGGGAATAACCATTCCAAAAGTATTCTGTAAAATTGATTAACAATTTAGAAAAATGTTGTCTTCAATCTCTACCTTAAGCTATATACCAAATTAAATTTGTATATGAAATGGATAGAATGAAGGAAAAAAGGAAAGAGGTAGAAAGAACTCATTAAAGAAATATGAAAATATAGGTGATCTTGAATCAGGGAAAGTCTTTTAAGTCAAAAGAAAAAAAATAAGAGCTTGTAAAAGAGATGGAGGATAGATTTAACTATATAAATATTTTAAAGCTTACAGATAAGAAAACAAAGTAAAATTAAAAGTGATGATAAAAGGGGAAAATACTTAACAGTTTCAATAAGTATTAATTTTTATGTAAAGATATTTATTTAGAAAAATAACTACTATAATTTGGTAATATACATTAAAAAAACCTTTAAAAGGCATACGTCCTTAAGTCCAGCAATTCCACCAATAGGAATTTATCCTAATTATTAGAGATTAAAATATACTTATGAACAAAGATATTTATAGCACTATCATTTACAATATACTGTTTATAACTGAAAACAACTAAATTTCTATATCACCATTGATACTTAAATGATTTAAAAATCATTTAAAGTGTTCAAATGAGAAAAGCAGTCTGTAATATGATCCAAATTTTATGTTTTTCTTTAGTACGAAATTCACATAGCCCTACCATATTTCAAAATGCTAACAATAGTTTCTTATGAAACAGAATCACTGAAAGATTCTTTGGCTTCACAATTTTTCTGGATACCTTCAATTTTTATTTTATTTTATACTATGGGGAAGCCTTTTAAAACTTACAAAAGCTTTCCTGAGATCAGTAAACAAACTCTCCACGTGAAGGTGAAGTAGGTAGCCATAGAGTGAGGCCCAGAGGAATGATCGCCACCATATTGTCTACAAACTGGAGTACAAACCACAATCCCCACACAGGATGATAAAAACAAAAGTTCATCTTCGAGCCCTTGTACTAAAAAACCTGTGTCGTGAGGCAAGCGAGCATGTGCCGACTCTCCTCTGTGCAGGTTTTAGAAGCTTCTCTGGCCAGGGCCTGCTGGAGGCTCATCATTGGCAGTGTAACTGTGCAGGGGGATCTTCTATTTGCCTCTCCAGGTCCACTCTCCCTATCGGCATCCCATTGTGAGCCCCACTAGTTGGCCTACAGGGATGGCTTCCAGTCCCCTAACTTCTTTATGTGACTGGCCCGTGGGAATGAGAGAGGGAGACCAGAGAGTGAGAGGAGAAGCTGTCAGGCCATGTGTGCCTCCAGCTAACAGCTTGGCATGTCAGTGTGGATTGGCTGTGCCTCTCTACTGTGGGCTGCAGCTCTCCACACCACTCAGACCCCTCTTAAGTTGCTAGCTTCCCGATAGCTACTCCTACCCTTGCCCCTTCAGGTCCAGGAGTGATGAAAGCTTCTCATTGTTATGGGCCCCAGAGTAGTGCCTTCTTATCACTTTTTCTAAACCCTGCCTACAATCTTTGTGAGCGGTCTCTGATAAGCTCTCCTGAAATCACCCAATTTCAGTGTCACCTGATTCCTAACAGACTCTGGTTGATATAGTAATATATGTAATTATCCTAGAGAAAATAAACTTAAGTGCATTTGTACTTAACAAAGCAAAAGGAAAAAGGTGATCTAATGTGGCTTAGAAAAAATTTTCATTCAAGTTTGAGATAAACAGATGTTTACCCCATGCTACCTTTATGCTTCAATTGTCTAGAACATTCTTATGCCTTCCAGTCAATTTTTAAAAAATATTTTAGGCAAGTTCCTAACTCCTAGACAATATCACCACATAGTACAAAAATAGGGCATTTAGAAGTGGAATCAAAGACTGGTTATCTTATGAGACAAATAGCCTTTACCACATCAAATTTAAAGGTAGACATGTTCCTCTTAGGTTCACCTTGTATTATATCACAACTTTTCCCAGTGCTCATGGCTGGGTTTTACCACAGCCCCAAGCCTCACTTGCTAATCAAGCTTATTGGATCCAGATGTGTCTGGCATAAGGCATAGAAAAGGTGGCATGAACTCACCATGAGTTTACCATTTAAGTATCTGAGGAGCCCAGTAAAAAAGCAAGACTAAGCCGGGCTCGGTGGCTCAGCCTGTAATCCCGCGCCTTTGGGAGGCTGAGGTGAGTGGATTGCCTGAGTCCGCGGATTCGAGACCCGCCCGGGCAGGCGCAACCTGATCTCTACGATAAATCAAAAAATTAGCCGGGCATGGTAGTGCGCGCCTGTAATTCTGGCTACTCGGAAGGCTGAGGCGGAAGGATCGCCGGAGCCCAGCAGGTCGAGGCTGCGGTGGCCGGGAGTGGCCACTGCACTCCAGCCTGGGCGACAGAGTGAGACTCCAACTCAAAAAAAAAAAAAAAGACTACCCCACAAGCTTGTTTTATTAACAAAGTTCTATATTCAAAACAGAAAAGACAGTTCTGAGAATATGAGGTTTGTCACTCAGATTATCCAAGTCCCATTTCAAGGAAATGGGGAACAAAATGCTCTTTTCACTCAAGATTACTGTGAGATATTCTAAACACAAAGCAGAATCACACTGATAATAATGTAAGAAAGCACAGCACAAGAGATGGAAATGAGTCTGTTGCATTTGTGCAGAGCAATTCAAGCACCATAGTAAATGAACCCTGAAAGTTCCCCACTCACCCACCCAGAATAGAAGTCAGCTCCAGCACCTGTAGCAGTCCCTTGAGAATGCTCTGGAGAATGCTGGGGCTTCTCTCAGCCAGCGAATCACCAAGTCTCTGAGAGTTCACAGACTGGCCCTTGATGGAGGGCACATATCATTAGAACGGCATTGGAGGCTCTGGTAGGAGCCAAGGAAGCTTGGAGCTGCTAAGGGAGTCAGCCACAGTGTCCGCAGCTGCAGAAGATGCTGATGGCTCTGAAGAAGCAGGAGAGAATAGTCTTGGCAGTGGGAACCAGCAACAGCGTTGAGCTACCCTCACATGTTGAGATGAGAGCCCTCCAGAAGCCATCATTTAAGGGGCCAGCTTCTCTTTCTCTTATTTAAGTTCTCTCTCTCTTTTTTTTATCGTGAACAAAAGTGAGTTTATAATATTTGGTGATTTCTTAATAACTCAGAAAAAGAGTATCAAACCATAAGTTATTAATAGAGTGAAATTAAAGCAATGGCAAGTCCAATGGGGCCAAGGGCAACACAAGGATGGGGTGGAGGTGTCTCAGGATGAAAAACACCATCTTTTTCCCAGCTCTGCCGAAGACTAGGCTTTCGTGTCAACAGCACAGAATTCCAACAGCACACATAAAATAGGAATGCTAGAGTCTTAGCCTCTCATCCTTCTAATGTAAGGTACAATACACTCCAGGAAAAATAAAGAACACCGAAGATATAAAAGCACAAGACTTCGAACACCTTTGAGCTATCTTGGATCTAATTTCTATTTCTGTGTCACAGAGTAGAAAATTTTGTATGTTTCCCTAAGGGCAAGGAAACCAGTGGAAATACCACAAAATGCATTCAATTATAAACCAAATGCTTTAAAAACTCCAGTTTTCTGAATAACAAGAGTTTTAAAAACATCACAGGGAAAATGATTAACTTCCTCAAAATTAGCAATAACTTAAGAGGCAACCATATACCAGTGCCCAGTAATGGGGTAAAAAATAAGTTTCCTGCAGGCATAGAGTACCTTATTCCTCTTTGGTGCTCTCCCCACCCCAAAGTATATCTGCAAATTAATGATCATCTAGAAGTTGCACAACATGCTGAGCTCTAGACCCAGGAGCTCAGCAGGTACGCCACAGTACTGTCAACTGAGGGAGCTGGCCAGGGAGCTGGACACCTTCTCTAGACAATGGTTGCCCATTCTGTCTCAATGTGTCATGGTGCTGGTAGAACCCATCCAATAAGACTACTAATATTAATCTCTCCCTTCCTCCCCCTTTTCCCCATCTCATCTAAGACTTTAGGTAGCTCTGAGAGCACATTATGTTAAAGAAGACTTGGAAAGTCGCTGCCAAAGGAAATTATAATGCTCCCCCCACCCACTGGAAATGGAAGAGGCCAGAAAGCAAAGACTAAGAAATATCTATAGAAATATAAACACCCTAAAATATTACTTGAGGTGAATCCAAAAACCATTTATGACATTTAGAGCCTTCTCTACTCAGCAAATGCCCATTTTCACAAGGAAGATTGCCATGATACACTGGCACAATGCTAAAATCACCAATGTAAACTAGGAATATGAACCCTCAGGATTCTGGTTTTCTATTAAAGCAAATTTTATTACTTTAATAATTCACACTGTGCCAAGTTATAAGAAAAATAACTTGGTATGTGGTTCAATACTGCAATTACAAGCATTCCAATTTTGGAAAATCAAATGTCGGCAGAAAGACTGAAACAACTATGTGTATTTTCATTAAGAACATGATAGTTTTCATTCTGTAAATCAAACACTGAAAAAAAATGCTACGAAGTAACTAACATCACAGGGAAGTCACAAGTTGCAATTATGCAAATGAAGGCTAGAACTGATTCACCTGCTCACATGTTCTCAAATACTGGAGTAATTTATTGACACTACAGAAAAACCTACTGAGCCATTCAAACTTTGATGCATTCATGTCTATCACCATATAGAAAAATTAACTCAAAATGGATCAAGGACTTAAATGCAAAACCTCAAACTGTACAAATCTCAGAAGAAAACTTAGGGAACACCCTCCTGAACAACAGAGTAGGCAATGAGTTCATGGCCAAGTATTCAAGCCTATCAACAAAGAGGAAAGAAGTATTTGTCTATAACTATATTCACTTTCCTAAGACAACCAACAAAAATATAAGCATGTATAAGTAATCTCCAAATATGAGGAAAAAGAAAAAGAAGTTTCAGAGATATACATACATGCAATTAAGACATCCTTTAATTCTTCGGCTGTTTTTTTTCTTTCTTTCTTTTTTTTTTTTTTTTTTTAGAAAGCAGGATTTATTAAGAGGACAGAAAAGCTCCCCTCAGTGGGCGGGGACCTGGAGGGATTGCCCCAGTGTTTTTTGTTGTTTTTTATTTTTTTAATATCGTGCGAACCTTTCACTTAAAGAGTAACAATATCTAGATTTCCATTTCATTTAAATAAATTCAAGTAAAGTTCCTGGGGGAGATTTCCAAGAGTTAGGTTGCTTGAAAACTGGCCATGCATTAAATAAAGCTTTGTCTGACAAAAGTGAACGAGTAACTGATATGGTATCTGTACATTCACTCTGCACAAGGTTCCTTTATCTCAAAAGCATTACTCAAAGACAAATAACAAATCAGATTACAGCTCTGGAGAATCATACTCTGCCTCTTCCTGCAACACTGCCAGCTCAAAAAACATTATATGAGGACCAACCACCTGCTTCCTGAGGGATTTGTAATCTGCCTTCTCCATCAGTTCCCTAAAGGTTCTCTACTTCACACACATGCCCCATTTCATTCATTCCACTGCATTCATCTTTCATCTCTAAGAGATTCATTAACAATAAGTGTGCAAAGGTTCACTTTAACAGCAAAATCAAAAAAAGAAGCCTTTACCATTACATTTTATAATGAAATGAAACCCCAAATTCTAAGAGTCTGCTAAGCCAGAACTAAAAGCCACTGCAGGGAGAGATTCATTCCTGGGTCCCTGGCTTCTTTTTACATTACCTGCTTCAGTGTACTTCAATCCCACTTTTTCTTCTGTGTCTTTTGTCTTTGGGGGTGGCCAGACAGCTTGGAGTCTTCCAGGAGTCCTATCGTCCTGCTCAGTGGGGCTGTGGTCAGGCTGTTGAAAAAGCAGGCAAAGAATAAGTTATATGAAATGTGGTCAGAGCTAATTAGTTTCTGAAAACAAACATGCTAATTCTAATTCTAAAATTAATTTTAATAGTCAGTTGCACATTGCCCTCACTTACTGTAACTGAGATACCTTACTACAGTATGATCCTTTCCCCCCGAAATGTAAAGTGATCAACTGAGGTAAAAAATTCCAAAAAAACAATTCCCAAAAAAAATGCTCTGTATGCATTTTATGTACAACCTTTAAGAGATTATTTTCCTCATATAACTATTTTATAAAGCACAAATATACTTTGAGCTGAAGATAAGACACAAATGTGCTACATTCAGGTGCATTTATAGGAATGTTTACAAATGTATCCCACATTGCCAGGGTTATTTATAATATAAAGATTAATTTTGCCTTTTCCATGAATATTAGCAGTGGGCCAAGACACACTTCCTCAAGCATTTCACACTGCTAATTTCATTTTTCCCCTTTCCTATAAAAAATAAATGAGACTGCTTTCAATATTCAAGTTATTTTTATAGGAGTGAAATTTTCCAACTAGGAGAATGCCGTATTTGTTTAGTTTTTAAACTACAACCTAAGATAATCTTGCCAAAGACTTTCATTTTTAACATCTTAATTGAATATATTCAATATATGAGAGGATAATCATATACTGAATTGATATTAAGCAAGACATTCTATCATTGTTCTTATCATCCTTTAAGATCTACTGGACTGGTGCTTACTAATCTTTATAAACTACCTGAGTTAGTTGTCTTTGAATAACAGCTTCAACTAATCAGATGCTTCTCATGTGCTACCTTTGCTTAATGTTCACGGCAATCATATAGGGTAAGAGTTATTTTCCTCATTTTGCATATGAGGATATTGAGACAGAGATTACCAATGTTAACCAGCCAGTAAATGGCAAGAGTTAGAATTAAAACCCAAGTCTCATTCTAAATCCAGTGCTCAATCAGGAAGTCTCCCAACCAATGTGGAGCATTTTAATCACATCACAAACACACATTTTGCCAAATGGCAGACTTTCAAAGGAAATATACAGTTTCTACAGAGGTATAATTAAGTGGTGAAGAAACCCCATAAACCTGGGCTATACTTCCATATTGCAACACTTCCTCATGCTACTTAGTTTTTATAAGTACATTAACTATTAACGATTAAACTCAGAGAGACAGTTACCCCTTCCTACCTGCACAGCTTTGCATATATTCCTCTAACAATATTCCAGAGATATATAAGGAAAAAATGAAAGCACTTCTGTCCAACTACATACTTCTTACAAGGACAGTGTAATTTTGCTATGACCATTTTTCAACTAAAAGAGAGTCAACTAACAATAGGGAATTGGGATTCACCTCGGGAGGAAACCCGGAAAAAGAAATACAGCAGCACCACATTTTTTATGACAAAATGCAAAACCCAATTCTACATACGCTTCTGGAATCCGAGAGGCCATCCACTGGCCTTGACTTGGATCGTTCAAACACAGCTCTTAGCGACTCCTTCTCATGTCTCATTTTGCGCTTGAGAGCTTCCAGCTCAGAGGTGTCAGCTGTGGTCCCCTTTTTGGGGGGACGGATGAATAAGGCTTTAAAGGCCTCCAGGGCAGTCTCTGGCGGCCTTGGCTTGACCTCACCAGCCTGGGTCTGGGCTTCTTCAGGGCCTCTCTGGCTCTCCTGGTCCACACTGCAGCCCATCTCTTCTCTCCTGGGCGACTCGGGGTCTGCTCCCTTCAGTTCGGTTTTGGGCATGTCAATGTTGAGCAGCTGAGATAGCTGCTCCAGGAGAGTGGGAGTGGCCTTTGGATCAGTTGCTTTCTCCCCACTCTTCGTTGCCTGCGGCCCTGTCTGCACTAGGGACTTCTGCACAGGCTGGGTCAATTTGAGCAAAGCCAAGTCCCCATCCTTTGGTTTAATTTCAGTAATGGTTTCCCCTCCCTCGGCTGTAGCCCCTTTCTTCAGCACTCGAAGCCCACTGAAAAAAGCCGGAAGCTGGAATGACTTCTCTCCAGGAACTTCTTGTTTAGAAGACACACGCTCGGTAACACTAACACTCAAACTCTGGTCTGTTACTGCAGGTAGGACTTGGGACTCTTCTTCTCCAGCCTGGCCCTGGCTGGGGCTGTGCTCTGTCTGACAGCCACCACTGCCAGGCTCTAGTGCGCTACTTATCTCAGGTGGAGTCCTTTGAGGATCTTCTGCACAGGGCTCTGCGTCATCCATTTCCCCAGTGGCAATATTTTCCATAGAATCTCCTGGTTTTTCTTTGGGCTCCTGAGATGGTTCGGATAAAACAACAATGGGGGGCTTTGGGCCATTTGAGCTGCTTCCCTCCTCTGGCTCCTGGCCACCGTCATCAGAGTCGGAATCACTGGTAGTGTGCACGAGGGTTCCACGAACCCAAATGACATCGTCCGTGGTCACATTCAAAGTAGCGAGTGGAATAAACTCTTGACCAGAGGCAGAAACCCCTGCTTCTGCTTTTCTCTGACTTCCCTCTGATTCTGTCTCCACCCCTGCAGTCTTCCCATCATTTCCGAGGTCGGGTGGAACCCGAGCCTCTGACTCTCCCGGGTCCGGATCCGAGCCATGGCTGGGGTCATACTGCCGAGATGTGGGACCCACGTCTAAACTGCGGAATGCTTTCAGCACAGCATCTTCCTCTTCAGGGTTCACAGATTCCAGTTTACTCGTCAATCCGAACAGAGATTTCATGGAGAACTTACTCAGGATCGACTGAGCCATTTCTAGTCTGGCTTCGGGTCTTTCTGGTTCCGAGACATCACTGCCATCCAGAGAATGACCAACGTCCTCCATGTCTCAGTAACGCCCTTGGTGGAAGTTCTGACTCGGGTTACCTTCCCCTGCTCTCTCAGTTTATCCACTCCATCTGCTCTTAATTTACAGGACAGAGAGCAACAGGACCCGGGAGCCGGGCTCTCGGCCGCACAGCGAACACACTTGGTCTCTTTCGGGTCACCGCGCCCTCCTTCCGGTTTACGCGGTGAAGGTGCGCCCGGGGCAACTGTAAAAGCCCCGTGGAGTCTGTGCCCAGAGCCGCGGAGGCTGCGCACCTTACTACACACGGACCAGGGAGGCTGCTCTTCTGGGACTTCCGTATTTATCCCCGTGGACAAAAGGCTTTTTGTCACAGGGAAAGTCAGCCTGCCCCGCAGTCCCAGCCCAGGACTTCAGGAGGAGCTCCGCCCCAGGGCTGGCGGTTCTCCTGGTGGCATTCGATTTCCTCATTGGCGAGCAAGTTGAGGCTCCTGAAAGTGCTGAGCCGGCAAGCTGATCCTCACGGCCCTTAACCACCGCCGAGCAGCCCAGGGATTCAGAAGTGAATCAGCAGAAAAGGACTGAATTACTTCTTACACGGGCCCTCTTTTCCGTCTGGATTACAACCAGGGACCTGGGCCGACCAGGCCAAAAAACTAGCAGTGCATCCTGATCGACAGCTTAAACCAAAGAAGCAAGTACGAAAGAAATAGATAATCTCAAAAGACCCAGGACTCTCAAAGCGGTTAATTTATTGCCCTCGAAGCTTTTTTTTTTTTTTTTTTAAGTGCCTTCTTCCGCTTCCCTGTAGGTTTCATCTGGAATGCAGATTTTAGCTGCGGGGGCCAAGGAAGGAAACCTACACGACTGGTTTCAGATTACTGCTGTTTTAGCTCTGCCCTGGCTGTCTCAGTGCTCTACAAACAGGTACTAGGCAAGCACGCCCACCACGCCCAGTGTCCACCAGTCATAGGGCGGCAGAGTAAACAGCCCTGGCCTGGCAAGAATGATTACCCTTCACACTCCCTCCTGGCAGCCTCAGGCTTCTTTCTGCTCAGCAGCTGTGACATCCTGGCTTCTTGGGAATCCTGGCAGCAGCAAGATGCCTCTCTCGACTTTGGTGTTCCTACCAACTAAATGAAACCTGGCATGACACAACATAACACGCAACCTACTTTGTTAGACTAAGCAATTCAAGGATCCCCAAGGATCCACATTCCCCTAAAAGGCAAAACATCTGAAAGGTCTCTATCACAGACCCAATTTGCCTAAAACAAAAACAAGACAGACAAAACAACCTCCAAACAGCAGTTCAATGTAGTTTCCACCACTCTGATTACATGCTGGGAACCTGGCAACTATAGAGGGGGGTGAAAAAATGCAGCTTTGTTTCCTAGCTGCATAGCTAGCGGCCTCTTGGGACAGCTGCCTGTCTTACCTGAAGGTCTCAGCATGTTTCAAATCCAGTCCAATCTGCAGGTGTGTGGTGAGAGTCTGAGATGGACAGAGCACTATGCTAGATCCAGAAGCGAGTCAAACTGGCTCAATGGTAATTGCCAGTTCTCATTGAGCAAAGCTCCAAGAAGACTGCAGTCAAGTGTAAAAACTCAAACAGCAATTTCTTCTGCAAAATGAGAACCGTAGCCACAAGCAAGATGACAGTCTTGCTTATCTCCAACAGGGAATGGCTGTGTGTCACACTGATAACTTAAGCCCTGTTTCCCAGTACTAAAAATGATGCTTATGAGAAATTCTGATTGTAACAATACATTTCTAGCAACATGTTCAAAGGGGACCCCACTCAAATAATAATATAATTATATCCCACCAACCTCTATGGGAAAGTTGAGAGCACTTTCTAAACCCTGATTTGATCTTGTGTCTAAATGAAACTTCTCTTTTGCTCCTAATCACACCATTGGGGCGCGGACGGGGGGGAGATTATTAACTGAGGTACACTTAATCAGAAAGCCACCAGGACACTGCAGAAAAATTCATTGGTGTGGTTTAAGCCTCAGAACAAGGTTTCTGTGAGAAAAAATGCCCATTGATAAAAATCAGACTTCTGCTTCTTCAAGATTGTAGAAAGAAGGAATCATCACACCAGATCATAAGATCAGGTTTTTTTTCGTTTTTTGTTTTTTGAGTTGGAGTCTCACTCTGTCGCCCATACTGGAGTGCAGTGGCCGCTCCCAGCCACCGCAGCCTTGACCTGCTGGGCTCCAGCAATCCTTCCGCCTCAGCCTTCCAAGTAGCTGGAACTACATGTGCGCGCTACCACACCCGGCTAATTTTTTGATTTATTGTAGAGATGAAGTCTCACCAAGTTGCCCAGGCGGGTCTCGAACCCACGGGCTCAGGCAATCTACTCACCTCAGTCTCCCAAGGCGTGGGATTACAGGCTGAGCCACCAAGCCCGGCAAGATCAGTTTTTTAAAGAGCTATGCAGACCATCCAATATGGGGGGAAGGGAAGAGACAGGACACCTATTTGGTGTCCTTTTCTTAACTGAAGGGCTCCGTTTTCTCAGACATAACTAATTATTGATTTCCAAAAAACATTTCCAGGCCCTCAACAGATTTGGGCAAAATGGAACATAAGCCAGAAGGAGTTGCTGGCTCTTCTGCACCATGGCATGGAGCAGAATTGTAACACTTCAGCATCCTCTCACAGATGCCAACACAAGTTCATGGAAAGTGGGGCAAGTCTTCGGTCCCATGAGACTATTTGAAGTATTCGCTTTAGCTCTAGGTGTATAAGGTATTATTAGGCTCATTTTAAAAGTTAAGCAACCATGACTGAGAGAAGGTAACTGACCAAAGTTACACAGCTACTAAGTCGGGAATAATATCATCTAACGTGTTTACTATGTGCCAAACACTGTTTTAGATGCTTTACATATATTAACTCATTTGATACATATAACAACTATATGAAGTTAGAATTTTCTTTGTCTTGCTGTGAAATTGAGGCACAGAAAGATTAAATAGCTTGCCCATATTTACAAAGCCAGTGAATGGTGGAACTAGAACTTGAATCCAGACAGTGAGGCTCCAACATCCACACTCTTAACTACTCTTCTAAAGCCCAGTGCACCACATGTTCCCTAATAAAAGGCCACACACAGCTGAGTCTGGAAGTACAAAGGTGTTTCAGCCTAGTTCATTGGTGGTTTCTAACTAGGATGTGAAGTATACTTTATCCTCTGAGATGACACAGAAAACAGACTTCACAAAAACTTATACTGAGAATGATCATTCTTTTCTCCTGTGAAACTTAGGAAAAAATCTAGAGGTGCTTCTTAAAAAAAAAAAATCAAGCAAAACTTCTATTAACACCTATTTCGCTTGTTTGCCAGACACAGAATCATCTGGACTCAAATGAATCAAGGTTTTCCTGTTTACCCATATTCTCCTTCATTTATTACAAAGACTTATTCATCCAGTGTCATTAATGAGCACCAACAATGGAAGAGGTTCTGAGGATATAAAACTGAAAATTCCCCAGTCCTCTACTATCACGAAATGTATAGTTTAGTAGAGGAAATAGCCTAGAAAGAGGGGACTCTTTGTTAACAGATCGTAGCCAAGGACCTTATACTCTAGACACAGTATGAATAGCAATAGCTGGACCTAAGATAATTTTGAATGAAAGCCAGCAGTGACTATTTAAATATGTAGACGGGTACGAAAGAGAAGTATAGTAATTCAAAGAGATCTCCAGAGCTGACTCTTTTTTTTTTTTTTTTTGAGTTGGAGTCTTGCTCTGTCACCCAGACTGGAGTGCAGTGGCCGCTCCCGGCCACCGCAGCCTCGACCTGCTGGGCTCCGGCGATCCTTCCACCTCAGCCTTCCGAGTAGCTGGAACTACAGGCGTGCGCTACCACACCCGGCTCATTTTTTATTTATTGTGGAGATGAGGTCTCACCAAGTTGCCCAGGCAGGTCTTGAACCCGCGGGATCAGGCAATCCACTCACCTCAGCCTCCCAAAGGCGCGGGATTACAGGCTAAGCCACCGAGCCCGGCTCAGAGCTGACTCTTTTAGGCAGCTGGTTCTCATGACCATAAGAAATATTACTACTTCTGGTCACTCAGGGAATAAGAAAGTGTTTCAGCTTATAATGTTCAAATAAGCAATCTACAAATTTAATCTAAGTTGATTGGTCTTGAATAATGAATCTACTTAAAGCTTTAACATTTTCATGGAGGTAAATAATAACTTCTCTTGGACATTATTTATCTCCGTATATAATTATGTGCTGAAATACTTAATAAACACCTATGCACAAAACCAGTTTAAGACAAAACCTTTATCCTCTACCATCTACTACAACCTCAGCTGATTCTCTTTTGTCCTAACTTCAAGACACTTAAACTCTCTAATAGCCACAAATATGCAAAAGGTCAGATAAAAATGATCCAACTTCAAACAACTATAGTTGACCCTTGAACAACACAGGTTTGAACTGTGCAGGTCCACTTATACATGGATCTTTTTCAACCAAATGCAGACTGAAAATACAGTATTTGAGGGTGAAAAACCCAAGTATACCGAGAGCTGACTTTTCAACCTTTCCTATACACAGGTTTGCAGCGAGTACTGAGGGACTTGAGTATGAAAGAATTTGGTATATGCAGGGGGCAGGGACCAGTCCCCCAAGTGTGTGGAGGGATGACTGTAAGTCAAAACACAAAATGATAAATAGACAGTATTTCACCCCATAATGTTCTTTAAACTATTTGTTAGAAACAATACGTACCTAGCTACTTAAAAATCTAAATATAGTATTTGTGTGGAAAGTTTACTACCAGTGAATTCTGTTTCTCCCATCTCATCATCTTCTCAGCTGTACCTAGGTTGAAGCTGGAGTGAGCTGTACCTTATGGCAATAAGAACATCAGTGCAGCATGTGGATAAGTGATTTAAAAAGCCTTAAAGAACAATTGCAACAGAAGACTCATCACCTCCTAGAGGCAGTAGAGCCCAGCTCCTTGACTGTCCTAATATTAGGAAATCAGCTTTAAAAAAACTGTTTTATAAAAATCATTTTGTGAAAGTTGGGCATTGCTTAAAATAAATTTCCTAAAGGCCCCCTTACTCTTTGTAGCCCTCCCCATATCATTCAGTTTGGAGAATTCATTCCCACATTCTCATCAGATTCCAGAAAGGCAAGGTGGAAAGTAAAGCAAACAGGATTACATTTCACTATGTTAGGCTACTTAATTGTCATGTTTTGTTCAATTTCTTTCTTTTTTTTTTTTTTTTTTTTTGAGTTGGAGTCTCACTCGGTCGCCCAAACTGGAGTGCAGTGGCCGCTTCTGGCCACCGCGCCTCGACCTGCTGGGCTCCGGCGATCCTTCCGCCTCAGCCTTCCGAGTAGCCGGAATTACAGGCATGCGCTACCACACCCGGCTGATTTTTTGATTTATTGTAGAGATGAGGTCTCGCTGCCCAGGCGGGTCTCGAACCCGCAGGCTCAGGCAATCCACTCACCTCAGCCTCCCAAAGGCGCGGGATTACAGGCTGAGCCACCGAGCCCGGCTGTTCAATTTATTTCAAGTTCTGGGCCTAGTTTTCATGACTAATGGCTTCCAGCTTCCCAAAGCATTGCAAATAGGTTCAAATGTGGATCATTGCTTGAAACAAAAAGTAGAAAGTAGAGTTAAAATAGTAAGGGCAAATTAAGAGCGTGAAAATTGTTTCTGTGGTAGAAAAAAGAGCAATGAAGTGTAAAACATAAGTAAGGTATGAATAAAGATATAGGTAGGACAATGGGTGAAGAGGATTTTTTGGTTTAGGAAATGTATTTAGCTCACCATATGGAATCAGGCACAAAAAGGGAGAACTGAGGAAATTAGGACATTACAAGTACTCAAAAAAGCATCTATTGAATGAATGAGGTATCTTGTAAAAGGGTGCAAGATTATGGAAGCATTTGGGTAGAATCAAGTTGTTGGGAGGTTGCATGGGACCTTAAGAATATTAGAAGTCATCTAGCTTGACGTTCTTGTTTAAAAAATGAAGACGGGGTAACCCCTTCGGTCCCCTCCCACTGTGGGAGCTTCAAAGCCTCTCAATAAATCCTGCTTTCTCACTTTCTGACTGTCCGTGTCCCTCATTCTTCCTGGGCATAAGACGAGAACCTTGACCCTGAAGAGCTGCAACCTGAAGAGCTGCAGAAGATCGTTGGAACTGAAGAGACGTGCACCAGTAGACGGAGGCAGCTGAACCAGGAGAGCTGCTGGAAGAAGGCAAGACTCTGAAGCTGAGGTTCTCCAGGGGCTAGGCTTGCCAGCCCACCGAACCAGCAACACTCTCAGGGCCTGGCTTGCCAGCCCATCAGAACCAACACTCTGGGGGCTAGGCTGGCCAGCCCACCGAACCAGCCAACACTCTCAGGGCCTGGCTTGTCAGCCCATTAGAGTCAACACTTCCAGGGCTAGGCTTACCAGTCCCTCGAGACAACCCTTTCTGGGGCTTAGCTGACTGACCCATTGAGCTGACACTCTCGAAGCACAGGGTGACCTGAAAAATCTGCATCAGTTTTGGCACCCAAATGTGGGGCTCGACAGAAGGACCTTTCGCCTCAGAAGAGATAAAACTTTCCAACTAACCCAAAGGCTGTCTTCAGCTCTACAAAATACCAGAATTGACTCGTGAATCTATCACACTAAAGTGAAAGCCTGGAGTCCAGAAGAAGTTGCCTCAGCTGATATGGAAGAGCATACAGAATCAAACTAAAGATCATAAAAGATAAGTGCCCCTACTTACTACCTATGGATTTCCTCCTGATGGTTCTACCTATACTTGCTGCCTTTGTTTTCATCTTGATTTGTACCGGTAGACGTCTCTATCAAGGATCCCTTAATCCTGAGCGTCCATGAGATTGTTTTCTTCCGTAGAATTTTCCCTTACAGGAACAAGCAAAATGCCTATTCTATTTGCTTCCTGTTTTTAGTATCTTTGGTCCTAGCATCTTATAAGCACACTTTCTCACCCTCCATTATGTACGTGGCTCAACAGGGTAATTATTCAAACGTTGGCTATGCTCACAGTGGAATGTGGAGGAACGTGCGCATTATTAAATGAAAACTGTTGTTTCCATATTAACAAGTCCTCCCAAGTAAAAGAGACTTTACAGTTTATAAAACAATAATAAAATGGTTGACTCTTTACAAGAACAGGCAGTTTCAGGACCCAGTTGGTTACAATCTTTTTTATCCTCTAGGGATTTCCGATATATGACCATGGGTTTTTCCCTTAACAGCGCCTTTTGTCATATTGCTTGTGTTTGGTCCATGTATAGTTAACCTTTTTGTAAAGTTTGTTTCTTCTCGCCTAGAAGCCATCAAACTCCAAATGGTGATGCAGATGGAACCCTGTATGCAAGCTTCTTTCGACTGAGGACCTTTAGATCGCCCTGTAGATCGCCCTCTGGAGAATCCCTGGCTGCTGTTCCCGCACAACGGCCATGATCAGCAGGAAGTAGCCAGACGGGTCATCGTCCTTACTCCCTAACTGCAGTTAGGGTTACTACTCCAGAGGGGGTAATGAGACAGGAAATGGCTAGAAAAAGCCTAGGCAGACAGACAAGAGTCCTCTGGTAACAATGTAGCGAATTCCCAGCAGGGCTTTTAGGCTCAGCATTGGTAAATAAGCTCCCTGGGAGTCTCTCAAGCTAGAGCTTAAGTACTCACTGCTGGAATCCAAAAGCAACCAATCAGTTCACCATTAGGCCCCTACCTCTTCCCAATTGGTCCTTAATACTGACCAATTAGAACAGGTACAGCTCACAGCTAGTGCCAGCCAATCGGCTTGGACTCAGGGCTATATAAGCACCAGGTTTGCCCCCCCTCCCACAGGCAACCCCTTTGGGTCCCCTCCCACTGTGGGAGTGTCTCTGTCCTCTCAATAAATCCTGCCTTCTCACTTAAAAAATAAATAAATAAATAAATAAAAATGTAAAAAATGAAGACATCTGAGGTCAAGAGAAGCTAAGTAACTGGCACCAGTTCATGCTGTTCAAGTGCAACACCCAGGTGGCAGACAAGATGACCTACTTCCTAGTCACCTCCCATCACATCATGTCACCCTACTGTTATGGCATGGGATCTTATCCTCTTCCTCGTCAGCATCTTCATTATGCTAATTTTCCACATTTTTGAAATGGAGGCTGGGCTCAGTGGCTCAACCTGTAATCCCAGAACTTTGGGAGACTGAGGCAAGTGGATTGCCTGAGCTCGTGGGTTCAAGACCAGCCCGGGCAACTTGGCAAGACCTCGTCTCTACAATAAAAATAAAAAATTAGCCGGACATGGTAGTGTGTGCCTGTAGTTCCAGCTACTTGGAAGGCTGAGACAGAAGGATCGCCAGAGCCCAGCAGGTCGATGCTGGGGTGGCCATGAGTGTGCCACTGCACTCCAGCCTGGGTGACACAGTGAGACTCCAACTCAGAAAAAAAAAAAAAAAGAAATGAAGACAACAACCTGTTTCCTCCTAATTCACAGGAATATCATGAGGCCATTGTTTTGACAGACAAAGCTAGAGACATCCTTACACCTCTCCTCCTAGTTCTGCAGCACTTGCCCTGCCTTGATGATGTGACACTCCTCTGCCTCTGGGTTAGCCTATCAAAAGCCTGCAACTGTTTTTACTAATTGGTTAGAAAGAAAACAGGAGCCAGTCCCAGGGTTAAGGTCTTTCTTTGGTTGAGCAGTCTTAGGAATAAAGTATTTCTAAAACTGGTTCCACTGGGCAGCATCAAAGCTTCTGTGGAAATGGGTTAAATGTTGATAACAAACTAGAAGAATCTAAAGAGGAGAGGAGAGGCTGGAGCAGGTTTTGAAGCTGGAAGAAAGGAGGACAGCAGTGCATATGGAATCTTGTGATGATCAAGGAAGAAGGGCACCATGCAGCGTTAACAAGACCCAGGGCTCATACCATACTCTGCTCCTACAAGAGGATTTTTGGCCTTGGGCAGGTTATATAAGTTCCCTTTGCTGTAGTTTCCTCATCTGGAAACTGATAACAACAGTACCTACTTCATGGATTGTTATGAGGATTAAATAGACTAAGATGTGTCTGATACTCATCAATGCCTGGCACACAGTAAGTACTATGTGGGTAGGATATGTTTGCACAGGAAAGGAACAACTTTCTTAGGGACACAACCAGCATCTAACAGGTTTATTTTAGTCTTTCTCAATATGAAACAAATATTTACTGATAAACTGATAGCCCAAGCAGGAGGTTTCTCCCTCCCAACTCCCTCCAATATATGCACTTGGATAGAGGGACTAACTACAATGCACCTTTGCACGCCACAGCTCCATCTGTGCCATGAGTAAATTAAGTGCCAAAGAAAATTCTTTGGGTGTTTCAGGGTCAATTTCTAGATTTTATTTTCCATCCGTATCACTTGAAGAAAGTAATTAGCTTAAAGTTTTCTCAGGTGGCCACTGCAGAAGGTGACAAAGCTCATCCTGGTCCTTATTAAGTTTCCCCAGCTCCAAGATGATTCTTAGACCAACTCAATCATTAAAAAATAAAAATAAAAAAGTCCATGAATTTGAGGTTTCTTCCACTCTTTTCTCAAGAGTCTCTGAAGCATGCTGATAATGATCCTGCCAGTGGAGTGCCTTATCACTGTGACTTCCCTTTCCTTTGGGGAAGGACCGTTCCCAGACAGAATAGAGTCTGAGTCCTCAACAGCAGAGCCCTGACTATCTTCGTTTTTTGTTTTCAATCCAATTCATTAGACTTCAAAGGTACTGCTTTATTTAAAATTTCCTTGCTCCTGTAAATATGAAAATCAAACTTGAAATCGTTATTACATTACTGGTTAGAGTCTCGCTGTCAAATATTTCTAAGACTAGGTTCACCAAAGGTGTCAAAGGTCACTTGGAAATGGATTCAATGTTGATGACAAAATAATGTAATGTAGTAGAGGAAAAGAAAGTCTGTGACTCAACGTGTAAAGCTGAGGTGGTAGGGAGGGCAGTCTTTCAGGTACAGAATCTCCTAGAACATGTTTCTGAAGGGTTTTGAGCTTTTCCAAAGTAAAGAGAATATTACTCTCCCACATGGATAATGACATCAAAGGGCATGGAGTGCATAGATAAAGCATCTCATTGAGACTAAGTTGCTCATGATGGAAGTTATAGATGAAGATTGGAATCTATTTACTTGTGCCTACTGCGGCCTACAGTCCTCTTCTTCCCAAGTAGTAAAACTAGATCGTTCTTGGCTACTGCTATAACTATCTTTTTCTTTTCTTTCCCTGAGTTTCTTTAAGTAGAAGTTTTTTGAAGTTCAAATTCCAGAGAAGTTATTTGAAGTTCAAACTCCAAAGATCCAGGGTTCATTTTAAAATATTTTTAAACTTAGCCAGGTGCGGTGGCTCACACCTGTAACCCCAACCCTTTGGGAGGTGGAGGCAAGAGGATTGCCTGAGTCCAGGGGTCTGAAACCAGCCTGGGCAACTTGGCGAGACCGGGTCTCTACAATAAATCAAAAAATTAGCTGGGCATGCCTGTAGTTTCAGCTACTTGGAAGGCTGAAGCAGAAGGATGACCTGAACCCAGAAGGTCAAGGCTGCAGTGGCCATGAGAATGCCACTGTCCTCCAGCCTGGGTGACAGAGTAAGACTCCGACTCAAAATAGGTAAATAAATAAATGAATATTTTTACATTTAAAGAGACAACAGAAAATCTAGAGAAAGCAGAGAGTTAACCAAAACAAAATGAAGGTGAATGAGAAGAGCCTGTATATTGTCCCAAGCAGGCACCATGATAGGTCATGGTTCTCTCTCTCTTTTTTTTTTTTTTTTGAGTTGGAGTCTTACTCCATCGCCCAGGCTGAAGTGCAGTGGCATGCTCCTGGCCACCGCAGCCTCGATCTGCTGGGGACTCCAATGATCCTTCCACCTCAGTCTTCCAAGTAGCTGGAATTACGGATGTGTGCTACCACGCACGGCTAATTTTTGATTTATTGTAGAGACAAGGTATCGCCAAGTTGCCCAGGTTGTTGTCAAACCTACAGGCTCAGGCAATCCACTCACCTCAGCATCCCAAGGTGCTGAAATTATAGGCTGAGCCACCGAGCCTGGCCTAGGTTCTTTATGCAAGCTTCCTTGCGCCTTAATCCTCCCCATAAATCTGACAAAGTCATCATTAACTCCATTTTATAGATTACTACTGTCCAGCACAAGTTTCTGTAATACTAGAAACATTCTATTTCTGTACCATTTGGTACAATAGCTACCATACAGGTGGCCTCCAAGCACCGAAGATGTGCCTAGTGCGACTCAGGAACTAAGTTTTAAATATCATTAAGTTTTGATTCATTTAAATAGCCACACGTGGTTAGTGGCTACTCTACTGGACACCACAATCAATGTTAATGCAGTTTAATGTTTAATTTCTTTCGGAAGAAATTAAAATTACACAACAAATGAGTGTCAAAGTCAAGATTTGAACTTGATCCATTTGATTCTAACTCTTCTTGAAAAAAATTAAAACAAAAAGATGCTATTTTATGAGTTCTCTTTCCTATTAAAGCATAGGAAAAGCCGGGTTTGGTGGCTCAGCCTGTAATTCCGCGCCTTTGGGAGGCTGAGGTGAGTGGATTGCCTGAGCCTGAGGGTTCGAGACCCGCCTGGGCAGCGACACCTCATCTCTGCGATAAATCAAAAAATCAGTTGGGCGTAGTAGTGCATGCCTGTAATTCCGGCTACTTGGAAGGTTGAGGCAGAAGAATCGCCAGAGCCCAGCAGGTCGAGGCTGCGGTGGCTGGGAACAGCCACTGCACTCCAGTCTGGGTGACAGAGTGAGACTCCAACTCAAAAAAAAAAAAAAAAAAAGAAAGAAAGAAAGAAAAAAAACACCTAGGAAAGAAGCAAATAGATCACCTTGATATCAGAACCAAATGGCAAGTGCGCTACAAGAAATCACAGAGTAGAAAGTCACAAAGGTTATGAATTTTTTTTTGTCTTTAAGTTACAATTTTAATTTTTCTTGAATGTACCATAAGAAAAAGTGATTGAAAGTATTGCCAAGATTTAGATAAGTGAATCTTTGCAACAAAATATTAACCCTGAAAAAAATCCTCTTCATTAGTGAAAACGATGAAGATAGGGGACTCATTGGAATTTGTGGATTCTGTTTCTCAACTTTGGTTGTAGCGAGGAAACCCTGTAACGAGTGATGGCGAAGTTCGTGTGCTTCCTCTGCCCCTGCTTCTCCTTCTCACCAGCTCTCAAATCCTATTGTTGTTAGTTATTATTTTTGTCTCATCAAGATGATGACCTTGACATTCAGAACAGGCATGTTGTGACAGGTGAGGTGAGGGGAAAGCAAGGAGCCCCCCTGTGGTTGAGGTGGAGACTTCATAGCCCTGGGACTCCTACTTGGAGCCTTCAGTTGTTTGAGCTGAATAATGATACTGATGCTGGTGAAAGTTGAGTTAGGGTCTCTGTTGCCCAGACATGAATTCTGAATAAGTAATGATTTCTAAACTTAATGCCCACACGATTAATCTGTCATTTTAAGAGAAAAATATGGAAGCAAATGACAAGCATCAAACTTATAAAGGAGAAAGTAAGTCAGGCATTGTCACAGCTATGATTCTATTCTTAAACACAATGAAAGAGAGAACAGAGAAAAGGTAGAGACCGCAGCAAGGGCTATGACTTTGAAGAGGGATGTATTTGGGCTCAGTGTGAGATATTACTTACTAGTCACACACTAGCTGTGTCACTTTAGGCAGGTTCCTTGGCTTCTCTGACCCAACGTCCACAAGGGTGAAATGGGAAAAATAATACTTGATTCACAGGACTGTTCAAGAATTAAGTGTGCTAATATTCTTAACTGAGTGCTTCCTTGATTCACCACAGATAGTAAATAAATGGTGGCCATCATTACGGTGCGGCGAAAATGAGTGATAAGGAGGAACTACATTTCCACAGTTTTGAAATGTATTCACTACTGCCTCCACTTGGTATATCACTTTAACCGGAGAGTTAAATAAAACAAGTATATATAGGACTACTGTCATTTTCAACACTTTAAAAAGCCTCATGAAATATTCTGAAGAAATGTTGTAACGGTTCCTAAAATCAAAGTCACGTACTTTCTTTAGCTGGAGAAGGATGTTTATGATGTTCATACACAAGACACTCACGTAGTAGCTGTAGTCCTTAATGCAGTTTAGAAATGATACTGATAAATCAGAATTGCTTAATTAAAATCTGTAAAAACCCAAAGGCAAGCAAAAAACAGCTGGGCCATAAAAATCAAACTTTATGTTAATGTAGGATGTTCTCAAACAGCCGGTATGCAAAGGCTACTGCATTTCACATTTTAAATGGCTCATATGAGATTATAATTTTAACCACAAATTCCCACCTTCATCCTGGAGAAAGAAGAAATAAAACGCTTTTCTAAAAAAAACACACATGGAGCATGAATGATACATATAGAAAGAGACCAAGGTTAAAGAGTCTATGTGAGGCTTACAGCACTCTAAGTTCAAGGCAGAACTCTAACTTTTGAGACAGAAAAAAGACATGGAAAAATAGAACTCATTTAAAGGGTACAGAAGACAATCGTGAATTTTAGAGAAAATAAATTAAATATTTTAGTGGCAATATTCTAATTCACTTAAATATAATTCCTAGACAAATTTATCACTATTTTAAAAATAAGATTTGGTTCCATTCTGTGTCCTTTCAGGCCTTAAAAGTATAATACAAAGTATTCTCTGTGTATACATTCAAGAGTTCAAATTTTATGTGAACAGCTATTATATTTCATGTTAGAATAGGCAAAGAGGAAATAAGGAAAATGGGTGATCTCAAGATCAAAGAAAAGCAGCAAGGGCACAGTGGCTCACGCTTGTAATCCCAGCATTGTTGGGAGACCAAGGCAGGAGGATCACTTGAGGCCTGGAGTTAGAGACCAGCTTGGACAACATAGAGACATTGTCTATACAGAAAATTAAAAAAAAAAAATAGCTGGGCGTGGTGGTGCACCTGTGGTCTAAGCTACTCAGGAGGCTGAGATGGGAGGCTCCCTTTAGTTCAGGAAGTCAAGGGTACAGTGAGCTATGATTGTGCCACTGCACTCCACCCTGGCCACAGAGCTACTATCTCTTAAACAAACAAACAAACAAACAAACAAACCTCAGAGAAAAGCAAATTTCAGAGTTCCATTAACCATTAGTCAATAAGGTCATTCAACAATTAAGCCAGGCATATTATTCTTTCTTCTTTATAAAGAAAGCTACGATGTTACTAGATTTGACATTATTTTGCAGTTTGCAGGGAAGACAGGTGGATGACAAGGGAAGTGTGGGAAATAGCCTGAAAACTGAACTTTGTGATTGGCAAAATAATTCTCCACACCAGTTCCAAAATTGGAACTAATTTGAGAGTGATAACTGGCTAAATTGCATATGGATTAGAAACTAAATCAGATTACTTTTTTCAACTGCTTTATTATGGTTTAAAGTAATGAGGAGTTTGAAAAAGAAAAGCAGTTGCTTAAGCTGATCAATAATTCATCGTTTCCAACTGTTCTTTTCACCTTGATAATATCTTGGTCACATATCTCAATGCCAACAGACACGTGTACACTCTTTCTCTCTCTCTCTGTCTTTCTTTCTCTCATTCTTTTTTTCATGCTCATACATGATTAAACACACTCTTTCTGGAAACAAGCTACTTTGATATTTCTAAATTCACTTCACTTGCAAGTACAAGCCACATTGTCATGAATATTCTATTGATTTCAGTAAGCCAATCCTATGGCCTTCAGCTTTACATGGTAGGCTCTCATTGGCTTCCATGAAAACAGCACAAAGATGTGACCCTTTTCATGTAATGCAAAAACACTATAGCAGAAAGCAATATGTACATTCACTGATGTTGACTCTAATTTATGCTTGGAATTTGCCATTTAGGAGTGAAGAAAAGTGGAAGGACTGAAATCTGCTGGTGTTTTCACCGATGTTTCACCATTAATTTTATTTATTTTTATGTTTTAAGTGGTATATCATAGTTGTAAATATTTTAGGGATACGTGTAATATTTTGATACATGTATATAATATGCAATGATCAAATCAAGATAATTGCAATATTCAATATCTCAATCACCATCAATTTTAAAGACCCTGGGTCACTGGGCATACTGTCACAGACATCTAGGGTGCCATATTAGCAGTGGTAGAATCTTCACTGGATTTCTGTGGGATTAACTTGGTCGTTGTAGATCTAGCTATCTAATTCTGAGCCTGATTCTCAATCCTTCTCACGGATTATAGGAAATAATCCATATCCATTAAATGAATGTCTTTTGTTCTTAAGTTAAAAACAAAAGAAAACAAAGAAAAAAAACATTCAAAGTAGTGGGGAGGTAGAGGGACTTTACATTTAAGTATTTGGGCCTAGACATAGACCTGTGTTCAAATCTTGTCCCTGGCCTTACTGAATCTCTCTGTATTTGTACAATATGTATAATAATACCTCAAATGACAGTTACTGACATTTAGAAAGTGATTAATATATGGAAGTTCTTATTACTGGTTTAGACCGTCAAGGTTGAGTGTGGACTTGGTAACTGCATCCTTAGGTTCATAAAAATGCAATTACTTGGAAGCTGATGCTGTGTCTTCCCCAGCCAATTAAGCAAATTCAGAAAGGAGCATTCAAGCCTTACAGGTAAGAAAGAGATTGTGATGATCCTTACAAACCAGAAGCACAGAGAAGAAGACTTCAAAGTTTGTATCTTAAAAGCTAGCATGCAAATTCCTACTTCCAGAGATTCATGCTACCAGCATATAATCCCAAAGATTACTCACCTCTTCTACTTTTCATATCTTTGTTTTCTGTCTCAGGCCACACCTCCTTTAGCATCTTTTCTCCCTACCCATGTCCCTTGTTTATAGACATTTTACAAACCATCCTCTATGGCAAGTTTTCCTCTCAAATGGAATCTTCAGGAAACTGCACTTGTTAGAAGAAGTTAGCCCTCTGGTCTCTGACCATATTCAGCTGCCTTTGACAAATCTAGTTGAAAGTACACTGGAACCTGAGGTACATGGCTACGGTAGCTCCTAGTTGGGTGGAACATAAGAAATGGCACTTCAGGGCTAACTTCTTAGTATTCACCTTCTAAACGGGTGCTCTGGGGTGATTGAGGTTTTTATCATATATAGCTGCTACCCTAGGGCAATGCACACATTTGGTAGATTTGGATGTTGTTTCAAGTGATACAAGGTTGTCAGATTTAGTCAGTAAAATAAAAGACACTCAGTATAATCTGAATTTCAGATAAACAACAGATAATTCTGTGGTATAGGCATGTCTCATACAATACTTGGCAACTCCACAATCCAAAAGCAGAGCTGATAGAGCACTGGGTTTTCAAGAGATTTGTAGTTTGCCCAGAATGGCCCACAGAATTTGTTTTACCAGGACTGCAGGTAATTACCCAAACAGAACTTCTCGACACAGCAATCTGCACCAACACCCAAATCCTGGTTACTTAGACATTGAAATACATACTGGTTGTATGATATTGCAATATAATAAAGAAATATACTATATATTTGATCTTTGTCTCTGGCTCCTGGCCAGAACTCCTAAAGCCCTTGTAACTTTCTAAGTAATAAGAGTACCATAGGAGTATCTTTTGTAATATATTTGAGTTTTTCCCCCAACTCCTGAAAGAGCTTAGAAGCAATAATGGGAAAAAGAGCATCTTTTGTTGCTTACAACAAGCCGCTTTCAACCACACCTATGTTTATGTTAATGAAGTGACTTTTGGAGGATGGGGGCTCTTTGCTAGAGGAGTCAACCCCGTGATAGAGGGTTGGAATTTTCTTAGGCTTCCAGCCCTTGAACCCCAGGAGAGTAGAGGAGCTGGAGGGTGAGTTAGTCACCAGTGGTCAATGATTTAATCAATTGTGTCTCCCTAATGAAGCCTCTACAAAAACTCTGACCAAAGAAATTTTGTTTGCTTAGGGACAGAAGCTCTTGTGCTCAGGACTCTTCTGGACCTCACAATATGTATTTCTTCATCTGGCTATTCATTCGTATCTTTTAAAAGTATTCTTTGCAATAAATTGGTAATAGCAAGTAAACTTATCTCCCTGGGTTGTACAAGCTGTTCTAGAAAATTATGGAACCTGAGGAGGGGGTATGAGAACCTCTGATTTGTATCCAAGTCAAACAGAAATTGTGGGTAACCTAGGAACCCACTATTTATGATTGGCATCTGAAGTGGGGCAGTTTTGTAGAACTGAGCTGTTAACCTGTGGGATCTGACCTTAACTCTAGGTGGAGACTGTCAGAATTGAGTTGTAGGACATCCAGTTGGTATCCCCAGAGAATTAGAAAATTGCTTGATGTGGAAAACCCATACATTTGATGTCAGAGGTCAAGAGTGTTGTGATAGTAGAGAAAATAATCCCCCCCCCATTTTGTTTGGTAAGTAAATGCTGCTGTGAGTCTCCTGGGTGTCTACCCTACACCAACCCTACCTCCTGCCATCCCCCAAGGAACCCCTAAATCTTCTCACAGTTTAGTAATTAAAAAATGAAAGTCCACCTCAGTGAAGGGACTCTGTAGCAGCCCTAATAGATACCATTGTCCATTCTGGTTTGTGAATGCCAAACTCCCACCCATTATTAAATGTTTTTAGCTGTTATCTTGCATACGAATAAGGATCAGTGTAACCATAGAAAAAGGCTTAAGAAAGTACTATCCTGATGGGGACACTACAAATCAGGTTTAAAACTGGAAGCAGAGCAGTCCTGGTTCAATGTCTAGGGCTGATCAACACACTGCAGAGCAATATTCTATTTTCTGATCTTAAAGTTCAAAGCACTGTAAAGAAAATATAAAATTCCAGGCCCCACAGCTGACTGAACAGATCATCTCTTGGCCAAGGGTACCCCAGATTAACCTTGAAAACTGAGCTCTTGGTCAACACCATTAGTTTGTCTTCCCTAAGGACTAAACAGAAACCAGCCCTTTCAAAACACATCACCACTGATATCAACCAATTGCCTGACACTGTCCCTCCTTTTTCGCCTGATAAGAGACTAACAACCATAGAGTGGTTCTGATCAGTCTATGGATAATGTGCAGTAAAGGTTTTCCCTGCATTCTCTGCTTCACCTTTTGACATCAAAGGGCATAAAATACTCTTGAATTAGTCTAACACAGCCATTTTTTGAATATGGGTTGAACATGAGGCATAAAGTTCAATTGTACATGCACACGTTTCTTTGCTCATAAGTATGTATGACTCCTATGGCTTATTATATATGTATATTCAGCCACACTGTTCAGCATAGATTCCTGTTCCCTTTGCCCACCTTCCCCCACCCCCTAAATGTCAGTTTTCAGATTCTGGCTGGAGGATATGTTTCCTAGCCTGGCGGAACAGTCACCTTGCAGGCTATACCCCTTTATGAGAGAAAAGGCTCTCCTTACCACATTTATGTACCTTGTCATTCTTCAGTTGACAGCTCCTAGAGAAAAGGGCTCCTTGCAAACTGGTGTGGTAGTTATTAACAGGATGCACCTTTTTCCAAATCAGTAGTACCCTTTCACATGGAAATCTTACTTAGAATATCAATATTTAAACATAATAAGATGGATAAAATCACAATGTCTGAAGAGAAGAGCTTGGAGGTGAGGAAAGAAAATAGGACCCAAAGTCTAAAAACTGCTGCTGTAAAAAAAAAAAAAAAACCTAAAAAACCCTCTAGTTTAAAAAAATTATAATTAATGAAAAGCTAAGAAACATATTTATTTCTTCTTATATGGTATTTACATATAATATGTATATACATATAAAATATATACAATATGTAAACATATTTGTATATAATATACATAATATATAACATATATATTATATATGATATGTAATATATACACATATATAAAAAATAAAAGGCTGGTTCAAGAAATAGACTTTTTAATGTAGTTATATATATCAAAGCCTAAAAAATAGTTATAGAAAATACTCCACCTCCAGAAATTTATCATAAGAAAATGGGAAGAGTATAAAGAAAAAGCTATACATATGATGATGCTATTTATTTTCAAATAGTAGTACTATTCCAAAATTGGAAACAATTTCAATATCCAATAATAGAGAAATACATTTTGGCATTCCATCTAGTGGAATATTATTCAATCATTGAAAAACTCATCTACAAAGAATTTGTAACAACATGGATAAGCAAAGTAAGAGTGGTTAAAAAAAGAAAGAAGCTTATAAAATCTAGCACTAAAAAAATCTCATGGGGAGACACCCCTTATTAACAAGGGTGCCTGAACGATGCACATTTGTATACCTAACCCTTAATTGTATCCCACAATTTTATAATACAAAATGTTTACTAAAAAAAAAAACTCATTGAAAATTAATAATACATAGTGAAAATTTCAAAGGAAATTTATCAAATTTTAACAATTGTTGTCCTTGCTGCTAAGACTATAGGTTATTTCTTTTCTTTTTTTTTCAATTTAGGCATTTCAAATTGTATATTGTATATTATTTTTATAATTGTAATAAATTAAGTAAAGAAATAATTTCATTCACTGGGGAAAGAAAAGCCAGAAATACATAGTTTAACCAATAAAAAAAAACACATAAACACGGTATTTTTTAAAACACAGAAGAAAATTAAATAGCCTTTTAAAACCCATTTCAGCACTTATGCTGCAGCCCTGTTATTTGCAGCAAACATTACTTAAAGTAATTCACCAATAGATGTCACTGTTACACTTCTTCTTTTGAGCACATCTCAAGATGCACTACCACAAAAACTGCTAATTCCGACATCATCATTTCCTACAGGGTTGTAGATTTGTCATGTTTATTATTATTATTATTATTATTATTATTAAATTTTTTATTTTTTTTGAGTTGGAGTCTCACTCTGTCACCCAGGCTGTAGTACAGTGGCACACTCAGGGCTACCTCAGCCTCAACCTGCTGGGTTCAGTTTATCCTTCCGTCTCAGCCTTCCAAGTAGCCATCAGGCCTGGCTAATTTTTCTTAATGTATTGTAGAGATGAGGTCTCGCCGAGTTGCCCAGGCTGGTCTCAAACCCATGAGCTCAGGCAGTGCTTTCACCTCAGCCTCCCAAATTGCTGGGATTATAGGCGTGAGCCACCATGCCCAGCAAGATTTATCATCTTTCAGCTTCATTCTAAACCTCCTTTTATAATACCATGGATGTTGAATGTTTTTCTAAAATGACACACAGTGACTATGATCTTAAAGTTATGAAAAGTACAAGGTTCTGCTCTTCAGTTACCACCACTGTGAACATCATAGACCTAACCCACGCTCATCAAACACAGTTTTCTGAAAGTAATGAATTGGATTTTTACAGGACTGTCAATAAGCATTAAAGTGAATGACAAGAAGAAAAGTACTTCTTGTATTCCCAGTGCTCACTCCATCTGTGAAAGGAAACTGGGTGGGTACAGAGGGATGGAGAGAATTGCGATCATCTGGTTAATCCTATCAGGCCATCTATTGTGGAAGTAGCTAAAACCCAGCCTGATGTTTGTATCAGGGAGTCAATGCTTCCATGCCAATGAATACATGAATGAATGAAAAAGGAGAAGGCTACGTTTTTAAAATGGGTCATCCTGTATTCAACAGATTTCCTGCCAACCTGTTCACCTGTTATTTGAGCAGCTAGAGAGAAAGAAAGGTTTATGAATGTGCAAGGAAGATAGGCTATTTGGATTTCACTGGAGAATCCAGGCATATCAGTCAGATGACATATGTCATTTACAATTTTCTGTGAAAAGATATCATGACTAGCAACCAATGGGCACTCCCGGAACAAGGTTTTAGACTGCACAGCTAACACGATCAGAGTGCTCTGAAAACACTTAGATAAATTATAAACACATACACTTCTAGATAACGTCACTAATCCCTTTCTGGTGCACAAATTTCAGATCATCAAGATGTGTCTTGGTTTTCTGCAACCCACTGATTTTTTTAAAAAACAATCCATACAGAAAATGCAGCCTCAGCAGCTATAGATAGACAATTTATATTAGATGCATATTAAAAGAGCCTGTTTGACCACAAAGAACCATAGCAGAAAAACAAAAATTTCTACTTACATGGAGATCCAAGTACAATTTGCTTCTGTTTGACTTCTCTCTTTCTTCATGGAGCAAAAATGAACAGGCTGGGCCTGTTCTATAGCCCAGAACCCATGCCTCTCCATCCCTGCTGGGAAGGTCTCTAGGTGTTTGCTCATTGAAGCCATCCCAGGAAAAGCTCTCAGAGGGGATACCTGAACAAATACAGAAAAGACCATCAGTGACATAGTAGCTAAAAAAAAAAAAAAGAAAAGAAAAAGAAAAAAATCAAGCCAGCAATATTTGGGGAACTCCTACATGGACTTCTTCATACTATCTCTTATTTCATTGTCCAAGTTATATTTTTAAGACTTTTCTTCTCTCCCAATTCTTTTTGGATCACGCTAACCAAAAATTAAAATATACGCCCTATCTTCCATTTAAAAACATAAGTCTATTCCCTGTATTCTGTGCTCCATATTTTTGTTTATAGGCTGCATGGTCTGTTGTCATTCGGAATGGAATTAGAGGGGGATCTGGGGGACAGAAGTTAGGAGACCTCAGCTGAGTCACCTGAGCCAAGTTACTAATGCATATGTTCTTTGGGGGCAGGAACTGTACCTTGTTCATCTAGTTTCTGGGGATAAAATCATTATGCATGGTGCATATTAGCACTTGGTCAGTTTGCTGAATGAGTGGGTGTTACATGAGTAACCTATTTGGGACTTACTTTTGTTGTCTCCAAAACTGAAGGTATTAGGCTAACTAATACCTAAACTATGCTAGGATAATAGAATAGTTAACTATGTGCCAGGCACTGTTCTTAGCGCTATTTGTCTTTAATTTTAAAAATAACATATAGTAAAGTATCATTAGTGTTCTCATTTTAGATGGGGAAACTGAATTACAAAGAAGTTAAGCAATTTGCTCAAGATTATAAAGTCGGTAAATGGTAAAGCTAGGACGTGAATGCAGTCTGTTAAACACTAGAGGCCGTGCTCTTAATGACTACACTCTGTGCCCTCTGCCTGACATTCTTGAGATGGCAACATGTGTTCTACAACAAAAGGACTTTGTGGTCAAATACATGTGAGAGAAGTTACATGATGTATCCCTTTTTTTTTTTTGAGTTGGAGTCTCACTCTGTCACCCAGACTGGAGTGCAGTGGCCGCTCCCGGCCATCGCAGCCTCGACCTGCTGGGCTCCGGCGATCCTTCCGCCTCAGCCTTCCAAGTAGCTGGAACTACAGGCGTGCGCTACCACGCCTGGCTAATTTTTGATTTATTGTAGAGATGAGGGCTCGCCAAGTTGCCCAGGCAGGTCTCAAACCCGCGGGCTCAGGCAATCCACTCACCTCGGCCTCCCAAAGTGCTGGGATTACAGGCTGAGCCACCGAGCCCGGCCGACATATCCCTTATAAGAGCCATGATTCATGTTAAAATATTAAAGACCCTGCGACGTCCTTTAGTAAAGAAACCTAATTTTTTATAGTAGTGTTTTCCAAACTTATTTGGCCACAGAATCCATTTAAAGCGACAGCTGCTAAACACACTGCAAGCCACTAGTGTTCTACTGGAACATAGTTTAGAAAATACTCAGTAGGTCACCTCTAAAGTTTCATATAGCACCCAAGTTCCTAGTCCTCTTTTAATTCCTGGTAAGCAACCTTGGCAAAATATTAAGTAACTAGGCAGAAGTTTAAGATTTAAGCCCAGTGTATTTTCGCAAGATGAAGCACTGTTGGATATATAATAGGGTGTTTATTACACATAATCCTGTAAGAGAGTCTGTTTGGCAGTGACCCAAAGTCAGCCAACAGCTTCCATCATGCTGAAAACCTGACTTATACGTAACTTGAGCTAAGAATAAGCAAGTTAATAAAGGGATTTTGGGATGACATGCTTCTCCTTTATATTAGAGTAGCATTTCAGAAGAAAGAAATTTTTTGAAGACAGTTAAGGTTTTGCTTTTTGTTTGCTCGTTTGGTTCACTGGTTTCCAATCACACTTCGAAGTGAAAGGTGATGCAGGTCACAGTGTGTCTACAGTTGTCCTCTGGCAGGCTGTCACAAAACACCAAACTGTTCCTTTACCTGGGCCAGGTGCTACAGAACGAGTGCCCTTTCTGTCATCCCCCTTGCTACCTACTATCTATAGACAGTTTCCTGGGCTTTCATTTAGGGTCTCCTGTGCTTTAGAGTGCCCTCATTGCTGCTCTTAAGACACAGGAAAGAACTAATGTCTAAAAAAATCTCTGGGAGGAGGCACACTGCTAAACTTCTCTGCTTTATCCCCATGGCGACTCTGAGAGGAAGACAGTATGGGCTATACTTTAATAGATGACGAAATTAAAGCTCAGGCCCCTTTTAACTTCTATTTATATGGCTCAGCTCCTTCCTCTCCTAGACTATTGCAGTTCTTGTTTCACAAGAAAAGAGGAAATAAACCTCTTTAAATTTATGGTATAACCTCACTGAACTGCCTCATCCTCTAAAAAATACTAATTACTGATCAGATCCCTCCTTTTCAATCTCTCTACTTTTCATTTTATTTTGGAGTAGCTGCTGGCTTTGAGTAAAATTTACATAGATTAATAAACAATATAAAACAATATGTACATCACAAAACACAATGTACAATATCTAAGGTAAAACATCTATATCATCAGAGGCACATTGTCTGGTGAGTACAAGTTTATCATTTGGGTATGAAGGAATGGTAAATTCCCACAATTACAAGGGTTTGTGGTCTTTAGATAAAACAAACATGCATGTGTTTGTGTGTGAACATGCATGTATATGTATACAAGCACATATGCAAAACCCCTCACACACCTGCAGTGCTGTCCAGTACTACATGAATGAGGTGAGGTGTGTAATTCAATTCACTCTTTATGCAGTAAGAAAACAATGTAAAGTGTAATGAGAAATGATAAAAATTAAATTCATTATAAAAATGGCTTTAGTTTTAAAGAGTTAATTTTTAATACCTAATATTGAACCAGACAATATTCCTCTGAAGGAAGCACATCATGATGCATACATAATTTGGGTAAAAATAATTAGGACAGAAAAGGACCAGGGGAAGAAACTAAGTAACATAAAACTGTTATTCTCAAAAGTCTGACAACGTAGGTTAGGAGGTTAAGACAGAGGACAAATTCATCATCTCAAAGACCATCACAAATGTATAAAGTAAATTTTGGGGTAGAGAGTTTTAATAATACAAACACAACTTTTGAAGTCAAAAGTAAAGCATGTGTCTGTATTTATTAAAATAGGTCATGCCCATACTACTCTTTTTAGGTGAACAAGTTTAATAAAAAGAGAAGAAAGTTACTTGAAATTAGGTAAATATAGTCTGTCAAAACAGTCAACTGTCATTTAATTCTCTGATACAAAAAGATTTGGAGGTATTCAATTTTCAGAGAACATTTGTGAAAAGTTGAACCAGTCTTATCAATTTAATCATATGTCTTTCCCTTTCACGTGCATATTATAAACCTGCTTTTTACCCAATATTAATTTTTTTTCCCTCAAAGACATTTCAATGACTTGATCGATCACACATATACACACAGGTTATTTCTACAGCCGACCATGGTTAAAAGAACATACAGCACAGTCACAGTAAAGATAGGGTGACTTACCTTGGGACCACTTTGAAAGTCTGTGCTTTTCCCAACCATTCAAAGGATGAACTGCACTTCCTGATGCTAACCTATAACATCAGACTGGGGTTTTGTTGTCAATTATCAAAATAACAGAATCAGACAGAAAGGAAAGATAATATGCCATTTAAGACAGGAGGCAGTGTCCACGGGTCATCTTTCCAGAATGGAATCAGTCCCTCTACCCATGGTACATTGGATTACTGTTCCCATTTCTTCACTTCCTCCTCCCTGTATTATGCACCCAAGGCCTTTTCTGACTGCCTTTGTAGCTCCTCCCACTTGAGTCGATGTGGAGAATTTCCCTCACTGTGTGACTTACTTTGGACAAATGAACGTGGACAATGTGACAGAGTGCCAATTCTGGATCAAGGCCTAGGGGCTCTGTGAGTGTTTCCAGGCCCTGCTTTGTTGCTTTGTGCTTCTGCCTTCATCATGAGACTTGAGGAGACTGGAATGAGACCCAGAACAGACCCGGGCACAGTCCTGTAGCTGGAGTCACGCTCAGCTGAACCCACACCAGATCGATAAACCTTGGCCAATTCTCAGGCCAGTGAATGAGAACAACACATATCTATTGTAAGCCACTGAGATTTGGAGCCTATTTGTTGACACAGTCGTCTCACTATCATGTCTGCCCCCACTAGAAGCATAATAATGATTAAAGACTTTAAACCTTTTTAGCTGAGAGGGCTTAAAGACTTTAGTATTTTTATTTTGTAATTTGTACTGAAAACATTTATTCAATGTACATACCATATAATGTTTTTAAAAAATCAAGTGAAAACTCATGGCTCACCCATTTCCTCATTCATACCAAGATCCACGCACAAACTGCACTAAAAAGTTAACCCTATTTACCAGACATTGTCCTTAAACATCTAAAGATTATGTATCAAAGTGTATTCATTTCCAAAGGGAAGTTTGTAAACATACTATATAATCAGCAGATCTGAGCAAAAGTCCCTAAGGAACAAAATTACAGTGCCTATCAGGCTTTCTCCTCTAATTTTCCTGACATATCAAGCACTCACTTGACAGCAATGATGAAGTGGTTTTTGCCTCCAAAAGGAAAAGAGAGGAAAACACACTCAGTTTGAAACTCTCATGACTTTTAGCTTCTATGCTGTAGTTCCCAAGGCCATCCATCATATTTGACTTAAAATAAATCCAAAGAAGTGAAGTTTTCTCAACTGTGAATATCACAAATGATATGTAAAGGTAGACAGGTTGTCTTCCATTATGTCATTTAAACATGTACTTACAAGTGAGAGAGGCAGCAATCTAGACATGCACCTAATGGAAAGTGACACTGTTAAATACTTGTAGAGCGGGTGTGTACCTTGTGTATCAAAATATTCATGTCCATTTCTAGAAAGAAAGAGCTTTGGCAAAAGCAGTCTCCTGGGCTGGTATGTGCCAATTAGAGATCAATGCTCGCCAATCCCACTGCTCTCATTTTCATTCTCAGTGGTGTTAAATGATACAATGTCGCCAAACCAACTAGGTAGATGTAATTCTGAGGAGGTGTCCTATCTACCCAACCCAGCCTCTAACTCTCCTCATTGAATTATTTGCTCAATAAATATTCTCTCCTTATTTGTGGAGGAGACGAATGATAAGCAAGGACAGATGGACAGCAGGTGTGGCCAGGCAGCAGAAGGCTGATGGTGGATCGAGAAGCAGGAGGGATTGGGGAGCAGGCTATGTCGGTTTGAGCATCCATGAGGAAAGCATTCAGAGCCATAAAGCCAGGGCAATGTGATTTACAATTCCAAAATGATGCTTAAACTCAAATAAAATAAAAGAGAATTTAGAGTTGGAATGAATCCTGTATATCCCCCGAAATTCCTGCTCATTTTATAGTTGAGAGAACCAAACTCAGGACACTCACAATATTTCCAACATACCCAGCTAGTGGCAAAGGCAGAACTAAAATCCAAGACCTCAGGAAATCTTTTATGCTATTTAAAGGACATTATTGCCAATCCACAGTTGGGAATGTTGAGGTCTAAGAGAGAAGCAGATATGAATGGTTAGGAGCATGGGTGAAGGGCTTTGACAGGTGGGCTAAATTCTTAGCCGTGACCTTTACTCAATGTTTGACCTTGGTGAAGTTTCAAAACCTTCCTGAGTCTTTGTTTCCTCATGCCCAGCACTGAACTAGGTTCAAAATTGTTTTCTCCTAGGAAACTTTTCCTGGGTTGGGGGTAGATGGATTTGACAGGGAAGCGAACAAGTCACTGCTTTAGGTAAAGAATCCTGCATATAGTGAGGGTATATCCAACATCACACACGCACGTGAAGGGCTATTTTTTGTCAAAGAAGATGAAGAGAATAATAATAAAGCTCATAAGAATTCACGGTTGCACTGCAGTGCAGCAGATCCAAAATCTGTTCAAGTTCCAAAAATAGAATTCACGTCATCAAATGCAATAGCTCCAAGGAAGTGGCTGATCATCTCTGAAAACAACAGCTCCTCGGGGTCCTTCAGAGATATTGTATGATACTTCTTCCCTCAAGGTCAAACACATGAGTCTAAAGCCATGAATGGAAGTATTTACAGGCATGGCTTTAAATGAAATAGCATTATAAGGAGGCATATAAATATCTATTATTATGATTATTACATTAACCTCCTTCCATGGTTGTTTTTTTTTTTTTTCCTGTGAAGAATGTTAGATGAGGGGCAAACATTACCCAAGTTAGGAAACTCACCTGTGGCCATAATTATACTGAGCTTTTTAGCATTTGAAAAACAGGGCCATATATTTAAAGTGCCATAAATTATACTGAGAATAGAAAGAAGGTAGGAGCATCTAGGTAAAGTTTGATATGGAAAGATCAATAAAGGATCAAATTTAGGGGGTCGTTGGATTCATATACATGAAAAGTCTCTGTCTAGTCTCAGATAATAAATGTTCAAGAAAGTGAAAGTTGTTCAAATGACTAAGTGATCAAAAAAATCTTGGTGCATTTGGCTATGATGAATATACTTGCTTGTTAACAACAACAACAAAAATATTGAAGAACAAGAATACAGAAAACATGTCACATAGCATTCATTATAAGTAAACTGGTGGGAAGAGGGCCAAGATGTCCATCTGAAGACATCATGATTGCCACTCTTGGTAAAGAAACCTAATTGAAGGAGTGGGCCAAGGGCTTTGAAGGTCAACCTGAAAACCCAAACTGAGGCTTATCAGTTGGTCACCTGGGGATGCAGAGAATGGATGACTCCAAGCCCCAGTCACCCCTAGAAGAGGACATGTCATGACACTGGGAGAGCGCTCTTAGAGAAGGAAGGGGTGAGTGAAAGGGACAGCTTCTTTTTACACACCTCATGCAAGCCTCTGCAGACCCAGCCAGGGGAGAGACAGTCCAGATCCTCCCCCTGAACTCCTCTCACACTAGCCAGGCACAGAGAGCTGCCCAGAATCATGACAGAGACACTGGCAGGATCCATGTGGAGTACAGGGAACCCCAGTTCCTGATAGGCCCTGGTGCCAGTGGCCACTGACTCCCTCCCACCACAGAGAAGTTCTGCAGAGAATACCCTACAGGGGTAGTATGTGCCTGTGGGTGTTCCCCCCTCCCTTCCATTCCAGCTCCCAGTAGGAGCCACATGCCCACTTCAGGGATGGTTCTCCAGTGGCTGACATTAATTTTGGTCCCAGATGTGGCTTGCCCTCAGGAGCCACTATTACTGCGATAGCCCCTCCCATGGAGCAGGTCAGAAAATAGGCGGCAGTGTACCTCTTTACAGTACTGAGGTGATGGTTCACCCACCTGCAGTCTAAGGGAGAAATACATGTTCTCTACTAACAAAACAGCTGCTTCCCTTCTTCCCCAGTGTGAAAGGGGCAAGAGGCAGTCTTGTCTAGATGGGGGAAGGCCACTTCATGTCCCCAAGAGCAACTGTGCCAGAATAGAGCCTCAGGACCCCTCCCTAGCCACCAGCCAATCCTGTTGACAAGACACATGGGCTAGAGGGGCCGCTGGAGCTCCAGGACAGCCAGGGCCCCTGGCATTGTGCTGGAGGAAAAGAGAAAGCCTTTGAAATGGAGGAAAGGACTGTCCTACCCCCACCAGACTGCCCCAGTGAAGCACTGCCAGAGGGATTCCACCCCTGCCACTGCTGGCCCTCCTACCAACAGGCAGACCAAAGGAGGGAAGTCAGGTAAAGAAAGAAAGAAAATAAAAGAACAGGAAAAATAGAAATAGAAAAGAAAAGAAAAGAAGAAAGCACTAATTGCAACCCCAGTAAAGGCAACTTTATCTAATAAAAAAATAACAAAACAAAAATAAGAAGGGTCTGCTCTCACAGACGAAGAATAACCCACACAAAAAATTCCAGCAATTCCCAAAGCCTTAATGAGCTGACAACCACAAAAGGGTCTCCCAGACCCCAGGCAATGGAACCCGTTCAGAATGACATGTGCCTGATGACAGACATAGAATTCAAACTATAGATGGCAAGACATCCAATGAGATCCACAAGAAAGTGGATACTTGAATCAACCAGGCCATGAAAACAATGCAGGAAGTTAAAGTTGACCTGGCCATTTTAAGAAAGAACCAAACTGAACTTTTGGAAATGAAGAACTCACTCCTGAAATCTCAAAGTACAATAGCAAGTCTTAACAGCAGAATTGACCAGGCAGAGGAAAGAATCTCAGAGCTTGAGGATCAAATTATCAAACTAACCCAGTCTGACAAAAATAAGGAGAACAAACTTAGGAAGAGTGAGCAAAGCTTACAAGAAATCTGGGATTATGTACAGAGAATAAATCTATGGTTTACTGGCAATTATGAAAAGGAGAAACTGAGAACACCCCGAAACAAGCCTTCCAAGATGTCATCCAAGAAAACTTCCCCTATCTTGCTAGAGGCAGTCATGCAGGTGCAAGAGATTCAAGGAACTACTGTGAGATATTACATGAGATGACCATCCTCAAGGCAATAATCCAACTTGCTAAGGGGAGCATGAAAGAAAAAAAAAATCCTAAAGGTACACTGAGAGAAGGGACAGACCACCTACCAAGGAAATTCCATCAGAATTGAAGCATACCTCAGCAGAAATCTCAGAAGCCAGAAGAGACTGGCATCCCCTCTCTAACATTCTTAAGAAAAATTAATTTTAGATAGGAATATCCTGTCAAGATAGACTTCATTAATGAAGGAAAATTAAAATCCTTCCCAAATATGAAATCCCTAAGACAATATGCCACCTCCAGACCAGTCCTTCAGGAGATACTAAAGAAAGTTTTAAGCACAGAAATGAAAAAACTTTTTACCCATCCCCAAAGCATAGGAGAACACAGCATAAATCATCCTTCTGCTGCCTTCAGCAGACCCATCTCACTGCAAATGACACTCACAGGGTTAAGGTAAAAGCCTGGAGAAAGATCTTCTAGACAAATGGCAACAAAAAAGCAGGAGTAGCTATTCTTATATCAAACAAAATAGACTTTAAACCAATAAAAGTTAAATAGGACAGTGAAGGGTACTGCATAATGATAAAAAGCTCAATTTACCACCAGGAAATATCTATCTTGAATGTATATACATCCAGCATAGGCACACCCAGATTTATAAAACAATTGCTAATTGAACTAAGAGAGGACATAGACAGTCATACAATTATAGCCAGAGATTTTAATACCCTGCTAACAGCCTCAGAAACTCAGCCCTTGATCAATTGTATCTAATATCTACATAACACCTCGTCTTACCTCCAAACCACAGAATATACATTCTTCTCATCAGCACATAGAACACACTCCAAAATTTTACCACATACTTGGATATAAATCAAGCATGAACAAATTTCAAAAGGCCAAAATCATACCAAGCATCTTCTCAGATCACAGTGGAATAAAAATAAATATCATCGCCAACAGGAACTCCCCAAAACACACAAATACATGGAAATTAAACAACATACTTTTGAATGACTTTTGAGTTAAAACAGGAATCAAGACAGAAATTAAAAGATTCCTAAAAACAAAAGAAAAGAAAGACACAACATGGCAAAACCTCTGGGATACCATGAAAATAGTACTGGAAAGGAATTTTATAACATTGTATCCACACATCAAAAAAATAGAGAGATCTTAAGTAAGCAGTCTAATATCACATCTAAGGGAGCCAGAAAGACACAAGCAATCTAATCCCAAAGTCAGTAGAACAATGGGAATAATTAAAATAAAATCTCAGCTAAATGAAATAGAGACCCAAAAAATTATACATATGATCTACAAAGACAAAAAGGTGATTCTTTGAAAAAATAAACAATATTGACAGACCCCTGGCCAAATTAACAAAAAAAAGGGGGGGGGAGTTCAAATAAATGCAATTAGAAATGAAAAAGGTGGTAATACAATAGACCCTGAAGAAATACAATAGATTATCAGAGATTACTATGAATGTCAGTATGCAAGTAAGCTAGAAAATCTAGAGGAAATGGAGAAATTTCTGTCAACACACAATCTCCTAAGATTGAAACAGGAAGAAATCAAAACCCTAAACAGACCAATAGCAATCCAAAAAATTGACTCAGTAATACAGAACCTCCCCACCAAAAAAGAAAAAAAAGTCCTGGGCCAGATGGTTTCTCACCTGAATTCTACAAGACATACAAAGAAGAATTAATACCAATTTTATTTAAAGTATTCCAAGCAATTGAGAAGCAAGGGAATCTCCCTAGCTCATTCTATAAAGGCAACATCATCCTGATACCCCAAAGTGGGGAAGACTCAGCAAGTTAAGAAAACTTCAGACCAATTTCCCTGATGAACATAGATATAAAAATTCTCAGTGAGATTCTTGCAAATCACATCTAACAGCACATTACAAAGGTCATCCATCATGAACAGATGAGCTTTATTCCCAGAATGCAAGGTTGGTTCAACATAAGCCAATAAATGAATTAACCCATCACACAAACAGGTATAAACCAAGAATCACATGATTATCTCAATAGATGCAGAAAAAGCATTTGATAAACTCAAATATCACTTCTTGTTAAAAACTCTCAAACACCTAGGCATCAAAGGAACATTCTTTAAAATACTAAGAGCCATCTATGACAAACATGTAGCCACACTTAATGGGCAGAAACTGGAAGTATTCTCCCTAAAAACAGGAAGAAGAAAAGGATATCCATTCTCATCCCTTCTATTTAACATAGTACAAGAAGTCCTAGCCAAAGAAATCAACAGGAGAAAGAAATTAGGGGTATCCTAATAGGAAAAGAGGAAGCTAAATTGTTCCTCTTCACAGATGATATGATTCTCTACCTGGAAAACCCTAGAGAGTCTATCAAAAACCTCCTCATATGATAAACAACTTCAGTAAAGTCTCAGTATACAAAATCAATGCACAAAAGACAGTTGCATTTCTTATTCAGCAACAACAAGCAGGCTGAGAACAAAATTAAAAAACACAGTTACATTCACGATAGCCACAAAAAATTAAAATACCTTGGTGTCCATCTGACCAAAGAGGTGAAAGACCTTTCTAATGGGAACTACAAAACACCGATCAAGGAAATCAAAGACAACAGAAACAAATGGAAGGACATCCCTTGCTCATGATTGGAAGAACCAATATCAAGATGTTCATTCTACTCAAGGCAAGCTACAGATTCAATACAATCCCTATCAAACTACTAGCATCATTTTTCACAAGCCTAGAAAAGACAATACTGAAATTCATATGGAAGCAAAAAAGAACCTGAATGGCTACAGCGATCTCCAGCAAAACGAACAATCTGGAGACGTCACACTCCCATATGTCAATCTTTATTTCAAAGTTGGTTACTATAAAGTAACCAAAACAGCATGGTACTGATATAAAAATGAACACATAGAACAATGGAACAGGACAGAGAATCCAGAAATAAAACAACAGACTTTCAACTAACTTACTTTCAACAAAGTCAACAAAAAATACACTGGGAAAAGGAAACCATATTTAGCAAATGGTGCTGGGAAAACCAGCTAATCACATTGCAGAAGAATGAAGCTGGGCCTCCACCTGTCACCATAAACAAAAATTAACTCAAAATGGATCAGGGACTTAAATGTGAAATCTCAAACTACAAGAATCTTAGAAGAAAACTTGAGGAACACCCTCCTGGACTTTAGCCTAGGCAATGAATTCATGGCTGAGTCCTCAAAAGCAAAGACAGCAAAATCTAAAATTGACATGTGGGAACTTATCAAGCTAAAAGGTTTCTTTTTTCACATAAAAATAAACTATCAAGAGAGTAAAGAAAAAATATGTGCAGGTTACACATCTGACACAGGCGTAAAATCCAGAATCTATAAGGAACTCAAATGAATTGACAGGGAAAAAACCCAAAAACCCTATTAAAAAGTGGGCAAAGGACATGAACAGATACTTGTCAAAAGAAGACATACAAGTAGCCAACAAACATGAAAAAAATGCTCAGCATCACTAATCATCAGAGAAATGCAAATCAAAACTGTAGGGGGTTACCATCTCACACTGGTCAGGATGGCTACTATTAAAAAGTCAAAAAACAACAGGTGTTAGCAAGGTTGTGGAGAAAAGGGACTACAGTGTTGCTGAGAATATAAGCAGGTTCAACCTTTGTGGAAAGCAATTTGGCAATTTCTCAAAGAACTAAAAATAGAGCTAATATTTGATCCAGCAATCCCACTTCTGGAATATACTCAGAGAAACACAAACTGGTTTACCAAAAAAACACCTGCATGCATATGTTTATTGTAATACTCTTCAAAACAGCAAAAACATGGAACCAACTCAGATGCCTGTTAAAAGTGGACTGAAAAAAGAAAATGTGGTACTAATACATGATGGAATATTATATAGCTATGAAGAAGAACAAAATAATGTTTTTTGCAGCAACTTGGATGCAGCTGGAGACAATCATTCTAAGTAAATTGTCACAGAAACAAAAAACAGAATACTACACAATCTCACTCATAAGTGAGTGGGCACTAAACTTGGACACATAGGCACAAGGGTGGGAAAAACAGATACTGGTACTGCTAAAGGAGGGAGAGCAGGAGAGAGGATAAAGTATACATAACCATCCACTGGGTATCATGTCAACTACTGGGGAGGGAGGAAGGCTCACTAAAAGCTCACATCTTGCCTTCATACTGTATCCTGATGTAGCAAATCCTCATCTGTACCTCAAAACTCTAAAATAAATAAATAAAATTTAAAAAGTAAATTTGAATAACATTTTTCTTTTATGTCATATTATTCCAATTATTATGAGGATAGTTGTACCAGTGGGAAACCTAGCTCATGAAGAGATAATGATGTCATGACTAATTATCATAGCTAAGGAAGTATCGGAAAGAAAAAAACTACAAAATACTAAGCCTCAGATTATAAAATATATATTATGTATAATGATTTTAGAAAATTATTTCCAAAAAAGGATCTTAAGAAACTGGCAAAAATTAACATACATAAGTAGATAAAGACAGAGAAAAACAGAAGGTACTTTTACCAGTATTGACGGTAAACATTTAAGAGACTGAGAATAAAATATGGCTCTCAGTGTCCTTGAAAACAAAGTAAAAATGAAAGTGCATTTGGTTACTTCACTCCTATTATCAAAAGGAAGAAACATACTGGTCCTTCAGGACTGGCAAAGGTTTTTCTGATATGAAATTCTGTGAGAAACAGCTGTGTAATCTAGTTCCTACTTTAGCCTTAGCCCCACCTCAGGTGTTTTGACCAACAGTTATCTTTACAGAGCCTTGTGGCCAGCACTAGAACCAATAAGGCTGGTCTAGTAAAATGAATAGTTTGGATATCATCTCGACTGCCCAAATTATTTGGAACTAAAGTGATTAATTCTTCAGCGAAATTCTTAAGTAGTGGCCTCTATGGAACATCCAGATTCCCAGCTTTTGCCAAAGTGTCTCAGGAACCAGAGTTTTTCCATCTTCCTTTTTCCACCGGGCATCAGTACTGAGGAGGAGCCCTGCACATTATCCCAGCAACTCTAGCTAATACCTGACTCGACATTTTCACTTGCAACAAATTCGCTTTAAGGGCAAGTAGTGTCTTATATATGGGACATTTACTATGTATCACATACTTTATATCCGTGACACACTATTGGAGATCTTCACAATAATCCTGCAAGGCAGGTATAAAGTAACCACATTTTACAGAGGAGAAAATAATGAAACAGGAATTTAACTTTGCTTAGGGTCAAATCTTAACTGGTAGAACTGGGTTCTGAGTCCAGAGCCCAGAATTAACCTTCTGCCATAAACAACTAAAAACTAGATAAAATATACGAAACAATTATTTGTAGATATTCACTAGCAAGCAGTACAGTACTATAATCCTCCTTGAGGATTATAGTTATGAGGTGAGCCACATAATTGCCTATGCTTTCTGCTGAGAAGTAATTTCTGGACTGAAAATATTAACAGAACCCTGTGACCAGTGAGACTTTATCCACCAGCCTAATGCATGTGTCATTAGCAGCAAGAGGCAAGGAGAGACAAAAAGACATATTGGTGTTGGTCTGGCTCACACCTATAATCCCAGCACTTTGGGAAGCCGAGGCGGGAGGACTGCTTGAACTCAGGAGTTTGAGACTAGCATAGACAACATAGTAAGACCTCATCTCTACAGAAAAATAAAAAATTAGATGGGTGTGGTAGTGCACACCTGAAGTCCCAGATGCTTGGGAGACTGAGGCAAAAGGACTGTTTGGGCCCAGGCGTTTGAAAGCTGTAGTGAGCTATGCTTAAGATGAGCCACTTCACTGTAGCCTGGGGGACAGGGTGAGAGCCTAGTGCAAAAAAAGAAGACAGTAGTGTTGATTTCAGTTTTCCAAATTTGATGAAAAAATAAACTTAAAACCAGTGATAAAAAGAATATTATAAAATCAGTCTGAGAAAAAGTATGTAGACAGAAAACTAAAGAATTATTAAACTTCTCAGAACATGTAGCCCAGAAGAAAATGAAGTAATAACTTTAAAGTGCTAAAAGCACTTTAGGGAAAGAAACACGGGGATATAAAGGGATAAAGATAGAAATATAATACGCCATAAATACGATAAAGCCACAATGATAAGGGAGTCAATCAAAAAGATATAACAGCCCTAAATTTGTATTGTTTGTACTTAGTAACAGAACTTCAAAATACACAAAATAAAACTATCAGAAGTGAAGAGAACTAGAGTCACAATTATATTTGAAGATTTCAACATTTCTTTCTTGGTAATTTATACAACAGTTTGACAGAAAATCAATGGGAATATAGAAGAATTACACATTTACCATCAATCTTACCTAATTTATAAGATATTCATCCAGTAACTGCAGAATTACATATTCTCTTCAAGTACATATGGTATTTATCAAAATAGATCACCAGATTGGGTCAAAAAACAAGCCTCAATGAATTTAAAAGGAACAAAATCATACAAACTATGATCATTGACTATAGTGGAATTCAATTAAATACCAATAACAGAAGACTATCTGGAAAATCTGAAATATTTGGAAATTAGACAACATACCTCAAAATAACTGAGAGATCAAAGAAGAATCACAAGGGAATTAAAAAAAATTTGGAAAGCAGCTGATATAGTAATCAGGGAGAAATTTATAGCCTTACTTAACGCTGAGTGACTGTCCCCAACTATGGCCGACAACGTTTATTTTCTGGACTGTGGGGATAGAAGGCACAGTTGACACATGGCTAACTCATAGAAAAGAGGATTCAGTAACCATATGCTTCCTGAATGCTGAACGAGGAGGCCTTAGCTCTCCTGGCCCCCACCTCCAGTCCATGCCCCTAGGCTTCCAGAACACTTGAAATATCTAGGGTTAGGCAGATACCAGAACATTATTCTGGGAGAGACATGACCAGCTCGAAAGGAAGTACCCGGAGATACTAACACTGGAGGTTCCCCAATAAATAGCCATCTCAGATCACCCTATAGTGAAGTTCAAACCTAATATCCTTATACATACACTTAAGGCTTCCGATTAACTTTTTAGTACCCAGTTAAGCAGGTATAGGCAACCAATGACTGTGAGACAGCTGAGGAGAACTTCCTACATAAAGACAAAGAGTAGCAAAGAGAGCAAAAGGAGAAAGAGGTCAGGCCACTCCATACTTTCTGGATCAAGATATTGGAGATGGCTATTTTCTTCTACAACCACAGCTCTTACTACATAGCCCTCTTCCATGCCTCTGGTTCTTGCTAGCCTCCTGTAATAGCATCTTTTCCCTTTGTCCCTTCAGGCCTAATGTTGGTAAGGGCAACATTAGGTGGCTGCTAGTTCTTGGGAAGCTCACAAGTCTGCTTTATTAAGTCTGTTCTTCAGTCTGGATACAATCTCTTCATTACATTATTTTCATTTTAGACCATTTGTACTGTTTATTTTTCTGTCAGGACTCTGTCTGATAGAATAATTGGCATCAGGAATGAGGTTTATTTCCTACACCCAAACATGCTTGTATACTACTAAGGTACCTAGAGTGTTTGCTACCCAATGCTCACTATATCCAGTAGAATAACAGCAGCTATGTAATGGGCAAGTTTAATCTCTTGTGAGCTATCAAGATGATTAAACTCCTTTCAGAGTATATCATGACAGAGAATAGAAATAGGAAAGTTGTCAAAACCCTAAAATAAGGCAGTGATGGTATATACTGCTGTTCCTTCCAGATGAAGAAGAATTGATTGTTATGAAAATAAAGCATTTTCTAAATCAATAAATGAATATTCAGTACAAGGAGCTGTGTTGATACATTTGGTGGAGATACCATATCTGAAACCGCACCTTCAATTGGCATCCCCAAATCATAAAGTTCACAATAATCCAGTCATTCTCTAAAAGTCATTTCGTTTTCTCATTAAACAAAAAGGAATTAAGTGGGAATATGGTATAAATCACCATCCCTGCATCTTTCCAATCTTTGAGGTGGCACAAATCTTCGCAATTTCCTTGGGGATTACTATTTGCCTTCGATTAGAAGGAAAAATATGGTGCCATTTTCCCCGGAACACACAGGCCTAGGAATCAAAAGGACAGATGAGAGTGGCTCTTTTCACTATTACACCTAATAAGTCACTTGCAGAACTTTTGCTTCCTATCCTTGCAACCTTGGGCTTGGTGAATTTGAAAGTCTTCGTACCCAAAAGAGGAATGCTTCTGGCAGTGAACTTAGCAATGATTTTGCTACACAGGAAGATGAGAGTGCTCCCTGGACATTTTAGGTTCTTAATTAGGGATAGAGTTATTTGGTTTCAATGCCCTACAAAATAAACATCTTTGGTAGAATATTTTGAACTGAGCCTAGAGTAAAAAACCAAAAAACAGGAAATTTAAAACTGCACATTTGGAGTATGGTATAGTATGTGAATGAACTGAGGAATGAATGTCTTCATATTAATATTAAGACAATACAAATATTTTCAAAGTGGAGAATATTGGTATACAACCTTGAAAAAGTATTTGGCAATACAGTATTTATCTGAAATAAGGATTGACAACTATGGCCCAAGCCTGTAGCCTATTTTTTAATTCCTTCCTTCCTTCCTTCCTTCCTTCCTTCCTTCCTTCCTTCCTTCCTTCCTTCCTTCCTTCCTTCCTCTCTTTCCATTTTTTTTTTTTTTTGAGTTGGAGTCTCACTCTGTCACCCAGACTGGAGTGCAGTGGCCTCTCCCGGCCACCTCAGCCTCGACCTGCTGGGCTCTAGCGATCCTTCCGCCTCAGCCTTCCGAGTAGCCGGAACTACAGGCGCGCGCTACCACACCCGGCTGATTTTTTGATTTTATTGTAGAGATGAGGTCTCGCCTGCCCAGGCAGGTCTCGAACCCGCGGGCTCAGGCAATCCACTCACCTCAGCCTCCCAAAGGCGCGGGATTACAGGCTGAGCCACCCAGCCCAGCTTCTCTCTTTCCATTTTTAGAGGAGGGGAGGGGAGGGGAAGAGAGGGGGGTTGGAGAGGCAGCCAGAGGAGGAGGACACAAAGATCTTATGACCTACAAAGTAAAAAAATATTTTCACTAATTTGATATTACAGAAAAAGTTTACCAAGACCTCTTTTAAAATATTAAACAAGTTCTTATCCTTTAACCAATAAAAATTCATTTAAGTAACTCTACCCTAGAAGAATAATTGTCTTTGTTATTCAGGATCTATTACAAAGACATTATATTATAAGGTGTCCATCAAAGTATGTTTATGATAAGAAAAAGTGGGAAACTAAATGCTGTAGATTATGATATGGCTAATATTATAGAATACTATACAGTTATTTAAAAATCATGCTTTCAAAGAAGAATATTTAATGATACATAGGAAAATATTCACAATATGATATGAAGTAAAAAATACAATTTTTATTCTAATTTTGATGTGTAAAAGGAAAGAGATCAAAATGTTAACAGCAAGTTTCATTTTCTTCTTTACATTTTTCTAATAAACTCTCTAAGTTATAGTCAATGAGCTAGTATTACTTTTACAATCAGAAAAAAGTACTAAAAACAAATATGAGGGTAAGAAATGATTTAAACAAGCCTTAGCCACCAAAAGATGGTAAAACATTAAAAATTATGTAGTAAATTGAAGCTGTACAATGAGCCAAATCTGGCACCATCTACAAGTGATGTGTTCTTTCAAGATGTGAAGACTGAGAATAGTACAGACGATTGGCAATTTGGTGAAGTCGGTAAGTATATCCTAATTTAAAAACTATAATTGGCCGGGCTCGGTGGCTCAGCCTATAATCCCAGCAGTTTGGGAGGCTGAGATGAGTGGATTGCCTGAGCCCGCAGGTTCACGACTAGCCCAGGTAACTTGGCGAGACTTCATCTCTTCAACAAACCAAAAATTAGCCGGGTGTGGTAGCACGTGCCTGTAGTTCCACCTACTTGGAAGACTGAGGCGGAAGGCTCGCCAGAGCCCGGCAGATCGACGCTGCGTTGGCTATGAGTGTACCACTGCACTCCATCCAATCTGGGCGACAGAGTGAGACTCCAACTCAAAACAAAAACAAAAACAAACTATAATTATACTTATCTGCATAATTGTGCAATCCCTCATAGTAACCTCGGCCCCCTACCTCATATCCACATCTAAAGCACAAAATATATTCTATTTTAGACCAAGAACACAGCTATCTTTACCTGCTATTCTTTAGTAGAATGAGACCTAATAAGAGACTTTGTGTTGTTTTTTAAAAATCCTATCTTACTAGTCCTGTGACCATGACATTTCTCTCCTCACAGGCCTGTAATGACTTCTTGTTGCATAGAGAATATAATCCATATTTCTTGGTTGGATAGGAAACGCCCTTTATGCTTGGTTTTTAACATGCTTTTCCATATTCCCCTCTATAACTCCACATATGTATCCTGGCTTCCAGTCATCCTGGGCTGCTTTCCAGTTCCCATATCACATTTTCTTATCTAGCCACTTAACCTGGGTTGGCCATCCACATGTATCTGAAAGACAAAGTTCTATCCATTGTCCAATGCCTTCCTTACATCTCAATTCCTCTATCAAGTTTACTCATGTCTTTCTAGACTAAGTTAATATTCTCTTTTAGGTTATTTTGGGGTATTGAACATATATGACAACTCTGTCATGTTATACCTCATCATGTGCTAATTTATTTTATGTGTGTCTTCTTTACCATGAGGCTATGAGTCTAACCTGGCTTTTCTCTCATATCCCTGTATCAAGACATGTGTCGTCACAAACATCAGAGAGCATGTTTTAGAAGCACGTATACTCATATTCAGAGATGTAATTTCTTTCTTAATTTTCAATTAAAGAAGGAGTTGTAGGAGAAATGAGAAGATGTGCTGGGTGGGGAGGGAGTATAAGTAGAGGAGTAAAACTTAAGGGGGCAGGAAGATGAAAACTCTCTTTCAAATCCCATAGCTGAATTATTGTCATAAAACTAAATTTACGGGTTCGAGACCAGTCCGATCAACTTGGCGGGACCTCATTTCCACAATAAATCAAAAATTAGCCAGGTATGGTAGCGCGCACCTGTAGTTCTGCTGCATGGAAGACTGAGGCAGAAAGATGACTGGAGCCTAGCAGGTGGATGCTGGGGTGATCGTGAGCGTTCCACTGCACTCCAGCCTGGGCGACAGAGTGAGACTCCAACTTTAAAAAAAAAAACAGCCGGGCTCGGTGGCTCAGCCTGTAATCCCGCGCCTTTGGGAGGCTGAGGTGAGTGGATTGCCTGAGCCCGCGGGTTCAAGACCCGCCTGAGCAGAGAGACCTCATCTCTACAATAAATCAAAAAAATCAGCTGGACATGGTAGCGCATGCCTGTAATTCCGGCTACTTGGAAGGCAGAGGCGGAAGAATCGCCAGAGCCCAGCAGGCGAGGCTGCGGTGGCCGGAAGCAGACACTGAACTCCAGTCTGGGCAACAGAGTGAGACTCCAACTAAAAAAAAAAAAAAAAAAGGAAAAGAAAAACAAAACCCTAAATTTAAGTAAATGGAACCTAGGGTCATTAGGTAAAAGGTGAGCTCAGTCTTGAGTCATCCCTAAATTACAGGATTCCTTCCCTCCATCCATTCTCCTTTCTTTCTTCCTCTCTTTCCCTCCCTCTTCTTGATGAAGGAGAGATTCCATCATAAAACTTAAATGCTGTTGGGCATTATTGAGACTGATTGCAGGACAAACCCGAAAAGTTTGTGTTATCAGGTATGACTCATGAGAAAATCCAAATTAAATGACACTTTTCTGGTTTTTTGCTCCTTCCACAAGTCTCCTAAAGTTGGAGATAGATTATGGAAACATGGACTGACTTCAATTTTATTTCATTTGCATGAGATGAAAATTTATAATAAAACTGTCTCACATGGGTATTCAGTATGAAGACATTTACTTTTACCAGATTTTTAAACCAGAGAACTAATTAGGCCTTTTCAGATCTCTCTATTTAAAATAAATGTCTCCAGTGGTTATTTTCACAACAACCTAATTTTTCCTCCATAAAATGTGTTTGTTTACTTGTCATTTGTCTCTAAAGTCCAGGGAAATATTTTATGGGGGCAAAGCCTTACCTGTTTTATTCTTAAGTACCAACTCAGCATCTAACACATTGCCAGTTTTTAGCAGGTATATAATAATGTTTGTTAGCTGGGCTCGGTGGCTCAGCCTGTAATCCCGTGCCTTTGGGAGGCTGAGGTGAGTGGATTGCCTGAGCCTGCGGGTTCGAGACCCACCTGGGCAGCGAGACCTCATCTCTACAATAAATCAAAAAATCAGTTGGGCGTGGTAGCGCATGCCTGTAATTCCGGCTACTTGGAAGGCTGAGGCAGAAGGATCGCCGGAGCCCAGCAGGTCGAGGCTACGGTGCCCGGGAGTGGCCACTGCACTCCAGTCTGGGCGACAGAGTGAGACTCCAACTCAAAAAAAAAAAAAAAGTTTGTTGAATGAACAGTGTATATATGGGACATCTGGGTTTCTCAAGTGATAAGTGCTACTCTTTAAAAAATATATATATCAGTACATATATCTATATATATTTAAAATATATATATGCACACCTACTGTTGAGCTTAGCATGGACTCTGAAGCAGAACAGCCTGCAGTTTTTGTTCCTTTTTTGTTTTTATTTTTAAGTTTTAAAAACAAAGTTTCTTAGAGAAAGAAGAGAGGAAGGAAAGAGAGACATGCCAGAGCTGGCACGGGCAAGAGCAACCTCCAACAGTCTGCATTTTCATCTCAGTTCCAATCTCCTACTAGCCAAGAGAACTTGGACAACTTCCTTAACCTCTCTATGTCCCAGTCTCCTCTGTGAAAGGCAGAAAAAATATTTCCCACTTTCAGGAGTTACTGTGAAGACTAAAGCGCTATGCAATGTATTCAGAGCAGTGCCTGGCACCCTATAAGCATGACATAAACTCTCACTGTTAGAATTATTACACTTTGCTCAATGCTGACTTAGACACCATGGGAGGCAAAAAGGCAGATGAGACAGATGTCCATTTCTCCAAAGGATTCACTTTCAAGTTCAAATGAATGGTTCAACAAATCTCTTCTCAATTTTTATTTTATTTGTTTTGAAATGTTCCTGCTGTTTCTGATTCTCCCTTGAAATGATAATATGTCAAAGAGGGGAGGAAATCCAAACCACCAAAATGAGTTTCATGTTTTCATGTAGAAGAATATTAGGAGTCAGAGTCTTTGCAGAATGTTTCGTCCAGCTAAGTTATCATAGTTCCTTTTTCATTATATCTTGAAACTATTTGATCAAACATAAATTAACCACAATCATCTTTAATGTAGTAACTTGTTTTTAGTATCTTATTACAATCTGAATATTGCCGGGTTTTCCCCCAATGCAATTGCCATAATCTCAAACGCAATTTTACTATGTCTTGGGGTTGTTATCCCACCAGGACACACAAGCCCAACTTAAAATGCATGTCGTGTCTATAAAAAAAAAATCAATTTACTGAAAAAAATTTAACTTTATAGGCAAAATATTCAGGGAAGCAAATGATCCATAAAGTAAGCTAAATCTATACTAAGAATAGAATTGAGTTCATCCTGTATTTTCCATCCAAAAGGAATTTATCAATATACTCAAGTATCCTAAAAACAACTCACCAAATGATAAAATAGAAACCTCTGAGCCTCGCTTTGCTGAAAAATTATAAATAAGCACAAAACTGCCAAGAATAGCTTTGGAACAACAAAGAAGATTAGACTGAATTGCATGATACTGACGAGTATTTCTGGAATCACACTTTTACTTTGGGCTTAAATTGTATTTATATACATAGAAGTAGACTTTCTTGCTGAATGTCCATAATTTATAATTTAAAGAAATAGTATGAGTCACAACAGTGACTCATTGTTAGGGAACAGAAGCACCAAATAATTTATTTTCTCTTCTTTTATTTGAAATGATGCAGAAAATTTCTAGGGAAAACCACAATCACCCTGGTATGAGGTCAGGAAAAACGACATATCAGAGGACTTGGCACTACTGAAACATGAGACATACCCAAGATGGCTTCAGTTATTGCGAGCTGAACCAGCTAAAGAAAAGAAAAACACAATTACTAGGGAATAACTAATATGTGTCTATCCTTGAAGCAATGTCTTCCAACTAATTTAATTCTAAAATAGTTCTGTAATTTGCCATATACCAAGGATAGTGTGAATTAACTGCAAAAGAAAATAGTATAGGAAAAAAATCAAATAATTTGATGTAAATTAATAAAGGCATTACTTTGCTAAAGTGATTTGACACTATTTTCTATGCAAAAATATTTTTAAACATCTCAGTTTTTAAAACATTGCTAATTTGAGTCTTAGCATAGGCATTACTAAAAGGGAAAGCAGTGAGAAATCTCATTTGTGGTGGCTTCTGTGGTGAGCAGAAGATAGAACGAACCAAGAGTTCTCAGAGAGGTGGTGGAGATGCTCTGGGATATGGCACTGCACACTGGGGAGCTGTCTCACTCCATGAAGTACATTCTCTGGACTGATGCAGTATAGGAGATCAGAAACCAAAGGATTAATATTAAACCTTTTTATTTTAGCTCTAATGATTCTAGGCCAGATGCTCTTGGTGCTCCGGATGTCTTATTACTAAATGGAGCTATGTTCCCACTGGTCGGGGATAGGGAGCAGGAGTCATCCCTCAGAATTGGAAGCAAAGACTTTCCTCTCAGCCATTTTGTGTTCCGTCTGCCAAGAAAAGAAAATAAAACAGGCAAAAAAGGGGTAAGTGGATCAGCTATGTCTCTGCCATGACCTGGACTTTTCAGAGCTCACTGATTAAAAAATGGCTTCACAATCCCAGTCAATGCTAAAAGATTTTCTTTCCAAAAAATTGGGGACATAAAACTGAGAGAAATTGAGAGTCAGTGGATCCGAGTCTTATAAACAGCAGAAAATATCCATGAACTTTTGCTTATAGGGTTATCAGTACTTCCTGGTTGCCATGTAGCCCAAGGCTCAGTTATCCAATTCTTCTTTCTTTGATAACATACCCTAATAGTCCACAAATAAATTCCTGTTTTGATGAAAACTAACCAGAATGGGTGTTTCAAAAGAAAAAAAAATGCTTGGCAATGAGAATACCAAAAATTCATTTGATATTGTCGCTGTGGCTTAAAATAAAAAGTTTTCTTTAATGTATACATAATTCTACAAAATTATATAAATCTTATCATTTAAATTTCTTCAAAGCAAACTTACATTATTGATATATCCCCAATTTTTTTCTCATCTCATGGAACTTCTCAGTAGCATCCAGCAGATTTGAACACACACTTTTTCTTAAAATTCCTTTCCAGAAAACACAATCACAACACTCTCCAAGTTCTCCTCCTAGTTCACTGCTCATTCCTTAGTCACCACTCTGGCTTTTCATCTTTCTTTTTTTTTTTTTTTTTTTGAGTTGGAGTCTCACTCTGTCACCCAGACTGGAGTGCAGTGGCCGCTCCTGGCCACTGCAGCCTCAACCTGCTGGGCTCTGGCGATCCTTCCAAGTAGCTAGAACTACAGGCATGCGCTACCACGCCCGGCTGATTTTTTTTATTTATTGTAGAGATGAGGTCTCTCTGCCCAGGCAGGTCTCGAACCCGCAGGCTAAGGTAATTCACTCACCTCAGCCTCCCAAAGGCGCGGGATTACAGGCTGAGCCACCGAGCCCGGCTCTCTTCATCTTTCTAAATCACAGTTCCTAACCTCAGTCTCATTGACATTTTGGGGTAGATAACTCGTTTCTGGGGGAGGATGTCCTTTTCACTGCACCCCTGACCTCTAACCACTAGTTACCAGTATTCCTTTCTCCATTCTTTGGCCAAATGTAATGACTAAGAATCTTTCCAGACACTTCCAAATATTACCTGGGGGACTAAATTACCCCTAGCTGAGAACCACTGCTCCAAATGTTTTAGCACTCTGAAGATCTGGGGCTTTCTTCTCCTTTCCACCTTTATTCACTCTGTCCGTCATCTCATTCGGTCTCAAAGTTTTAGATACTTTAAAAAAAAAAAATCTCAACTCTACACTCCCAAATTTAAATATCCAGCCATGACCTCTCATTCTCCTATCTCATACAGGCACCCAACTACTCACTGCATGTTGATATTCATTATAAACTCTTGGTTTTCCTCCAAACCTTGGTCCTCCCTCAGTCTCTCTCACTAAATGGCATCCATATTCACTCAGTTTCTAAGAGTAAAAATCTACTTCATTCCCAAGTCCTCTCTTTCTCTCGAATTTTGACTAAATTTTATGAACAAGACATGTCCACTCTGCTACCGAATAGTATCCTAAATCTGAGCACTTGGCATATCGTTACCACCATCTACTCTCATTTCAGCAACTGAAATAATCTCTTAGGTCTTCTTTCTTCTTCCACTGCTTCCCCACATAATGCAATCCATAAAGCATGCAAAATATCTTTCAAAATGTCACACCATTCCTCAGAATAACATCCCCCAATGGCTTCCCATCATAGTTAAAATAGAATGCAAATCCCTGGCCTGAAAGAGCCTCACTAATCTGACCCCTGCCTATCTCTTTCTCCCCATCTCCTTTCCTCTCTTTTACTCAATTCCTTCCAGCCACCTTGACCTTCTTGCTGTTCTGTGAGCACGCTAACCTCATTCCTGCCCTTGGAATTTATACCCGGTGTTTTCTCTGCTGGGATTCTGTTCACCAAATTGTCACATGGCTGATTTCTTTATTTCATTCAGGTTCCTGCACAAATATCCTTTCATCAGGAAGGCCTTCTCATCACTGACTGTCAACATTTTTTCTCTTCAGTATTTCATCCATTGCACTTATCACTACCTGAAACTGTATCATGAATGAGTCTCAAAGTTAGCTGTGGCAATGCAAGCTATCAAATCTATTTTTTTCTGTGTAGATAGCATTATGATGATCCCTCCTTTAAGACAAAGAAAAAGGAAATGCTTGTATATTTCGGATATTTCATGTAGACTCATCAATTACAGTGAATTCTTAAAGCCCAGAAGTGTGTTTGCAGATCTTTATCAAGAAGACAACATAGGTTTCTGCGTGGATGCCATGTTATTCGGAGTGAGTGGCTAGAATGCAACATTGGCAAGAATCCTATGCCATGTTCAGGTCCAGTGGAAAAGAGTCTTGTGACTCTTCCCTGGGAGAGCAATGCCTTCTCTGGCACAAGAGGGAAGATGGTGGGGTGTGTATCATGTTTTTGCCATCCTTTGACTAAGCCCTTTCTGTTTGCTTCTGTCTGCTCACTTTTTGGCAGTTCTTATTCACTGGCATCCTTGTTAGTTTAACAAGAAAACAGACGAGATATGATACCCAATCAGACAACTTAACCAAATAGTTGCTGCTTTGGTAAAAGTTTTCATGGAGGTAGAAAAATACATATAGCTAAAGAATACACTGCAATAATCAGTGGGTATGAATCATATATATATATCTCCCATGAGTAGAAAAAAGAGATCATGGCATACAAGAAAAAGAAGTAAATTCAAAATGGGTTTATTTTACTTTCCTTGCCCTTCAGGAAAAGATAGATCAAGTCAAGAAATTAGGAGATTACCATGGGGAAGGCACTTGAAGAGTCTTTGCTGTTAGTAAGAGATTACTTTTTTTTTCTAACTGCTATTAAGTAATTAAGCAAGGACAGGCCTAGAGAAATTGGAAATAGGGGGAAAAAGGGAAAAAAGTAAAAGGATAAAAAAAGATTGCTATATAATAAAAACTACCCAATCACTCAAATTCCTCTCCCCTACTCTTAAGAAAGGTCAACCGATAGCCTTTGACTCCTGATCTGTAACTATATCCTATTCCTCTTTTGATGTTCTCACCGAGAGGGATTTAACTGCCCTTTCCTTGATTCATTAGATGGTCACTTCAAAGAGACCCTAAAGAGGCAATATTTGCCCAAACAACTCCCTTGTCTTGGTAAATTCAGACAAAACCCAAAAAGCAATTTATCCTAAATTTCACACATTGTTGTCTTTGACCCCTGTCAGTGACCTCAGCCTACAATATTGATCACCATTCTGCCTCCCAATATGAATCCTTCAGAAGATCAATCAGTTCCCAGAACAGGAAATGGCTTATCCAGTCTAATACTGAAAATGTCTCAATGCCCACAATTAGCCCAAGAAGAAACTAAACAATCTAGCAAACGTCATAGCTTTACTAATTACAGCCCATTTCTATTTACAGCCCAAGTATGCAAGGCAGGAATAATGCATACTTGATCTACAGCATGTTTAAAGATGCTATTCAAGATGTAGGTGGATATTTGGTTTAGTAACAAACTAACATATTTTATTAAATTAACAAATATCTTTATTCTAATATGCAAATAAGATCTGTGAGGTTCCTGTGCAAGAGCAACATACAAATTCATGCTGGTTTCTATATTTTTATTAAGACTTTAATAGATAAATGGGCAAAGGGAAAATAAGAATAAATGGCCAATGAGTATGGAGAAATAATCAACATTACCAATAATAAAAGAAATGCAAGTTAAAAGAACAATAAGACACAACATTACTCCATAAATCAGAAAGGATAACACCTTAAAAATATGCACTGTTAGTAATAAAGTAGTAAAAACAGTTGCTGTGCTCTGTGTTTAAGTTAGCCCTAGAATTTCATGTAGCATCTGAACACAGCAAGTTCTTATTAAATATTTGCTGAATAAACAAATGAAAAAATGCATGAATATTATCTGGGTGGGAGCATATTGAATAAAATCTGGAGGAACTATTTAGTAATAAATATTAAAAGGTAGGAAACCATCATACTTTTGACAATGTAAAAACTTCTAGGAATCTATCACACAGAAATTATCTACAGTGCATTCTATGCAAAAATGTTTGTCAGATTATGAAAACATTGAAAAATTATGAACAATACAACTGTCCCAAATTAGGTGAACAATAGTAAATAGATGGATGGTCCATTCTCTGTGGAAAGTAGTCCACAATAATTAAAACAATATTTATGAAAAGTTTAATATATGGCAGTGTTTATAACATTTTAAGTCAAAACATTATATGTTAGCCAGGCTCGGTGGCTCAGCCTGTAATCCCATGCTTTGGGAGGCCGAGGTGAGTGGATTGCCTGAGCCCAAGGGTTCAAGACCCGCCTGGGCAACTTGGCGAGCCCTCATCTCTACAATAAATCAAAAATTAGCCGGGCGTGGTTGCGCACGCCTGTAGTTCCAGCTACTTGGAAGGCTGAGGCGGGAGGATCGCCGGAGCCCAGCAAGTCGAGGCTGCGGTGGCTGGGAACGGCCACTGCACTCCAGTCTGGGTGACAGAATGAGACTCCAACTTAAAAAAAAATAAAATTAAAAAAATAAAAAAAGTTATATGTTAAGTGTACATTTTTTTAAGTATAATAAAAATATGGGATAGAAATGTAAATTTGCAGTGGAGTGCAGTGGCATGATCACGATTCACTCCAGCCTCTACCTCCAGGGCTCAGGTGATCCTTTCACCTCAGCCTTCTGAGCAGCTAGACTACAAGCACACCCAGCTTACTTTTTTATTTTTTGCATAGATGAAGTCTCACTATATTGCCCCAGCTGGTTTCAAACTCCTGGGCTCAGGCAATCCTCCCACTTTCAGCCACCCAAAGTGCTGGGATTACAGGCATAAACCACCACACCTGACTCTTTCTTTTTAATGTTTGACCATATTCATGATAGATTTCTATTAAGTGCAAATCAATAAGGCATTTTGATGACTAACAGTCTTTTGTTTTAAAATGTGTAATTAAAATCTCAAAACCCTTTTGTTATTCCTTTAGCCATTTACTCTTTGTTATTAAAGTGAAGATAGAGACAACTTGTTGGTATTTCAGTCAATTGAAATTTTCCCACATTAAAATGATTTTTGGCTGGGCGTGGTGGCTCAAGCCTGTAAACCTAGCACTTTGGGAGGCTAAGACAGTGTTTGAGACTAGCCTGGGCAACTAAGCTCATGGGTTCGAGACTAGCCTGGGCAACATGGTAAGACCTCATCTCTACAATAAATCAAAAAATTAGCCAGGTGTGGTAGCACACGCCTGTAGTTCGAGCTACTTGGAAGGCTGAGGTGAAAGGATGGCCTGAGTCCAGCAGGTCGAGGCTGCAGTGGCCGTAAGCATTCCACGATACTCCAGCCTGGGCGACAGAGTAAGACTTCAACTAAAAAATATATTTTTTAAAAAATTAAAATTAAAAATAATTTTTGGCCAGGCTCGGTGGTTCAGCCTGTAATCCCAGCATTTTGGGAGGCCGAGGCGAATGCATTGCCTAACCCGCAGGTTCAAGACCAGCCCAGGCAACTTGGTGAGACCTTGTCTCTACAATAAATCGAAAATTGGCTGGGCGGTAGCACACACCTGTAGTTCTGACTACTTGGAAGGCTGAGGCGGAAGGATCACCGGAGCCCAGCAGGTCGAGGCTATGGTGGCTGTGAGTGTGCCACTGCACTCCAGGCTGGGAGACAGTGAGACTCTGACTCAAAAAAAAAAAATTTTTTTTAAATGCTGTTGCATGTGGTATATTTTTATTATCCTTAAGGAAGATCTAGAATCAAATTCCTTACATTTTTAAAGTTGTTTTTATATAGCACCTAAGATAATTATTCAGTGTAAATGAGTTAATATGAATAAGTGCTATGTAATTATAAACTGCTATTTGAGTGTTAGTTTTAAATTTTTATAGTATGCAGTTTCTGTCTTTCTTTTTTTTTTTTTTTTTTTTTTTTGAGTCAAGGTCTCACTCTGTCACCCAGACTGCAGTCATGGCTCAACCCAGCTTTGAATTCTGGGACTGAAGGCATCCACCCTCCTCAGCCTCCTGAGTAGCTGGGATTATATATAGGTGTGCACCACCACATGGGGCTAATTTTTTAATTTATTTTTTTAATAAAGATGAGGTCTTGCTATGTTACCCAGGGTTGTCTTCAACTCCTTAGCTCAAGTGAACCTCCCACCTTGGCCTCCCAAAGTGCTGGGATTACAGACATGAGCCACTGTGCCTGGCTGTTTCTGACTTTATATTCATTTCTGAAGCATATTTCCCTCACAATTGGTGAGATTATTCATTTCTGTGTTTCCCTTGGTGCTTTGCATATGCCCTATATAAATTATATTGATTTTATTTTTATTTATTTATTTATTTATTTATTTTTTAGTTGGAGTCTCACTCTGTCCCCCAGACTGGAGTGCAGTGGGTGCTCCCAGCCACCGCAGCCTCGGCCTGCTGGGCTCCAGCGATCCTTCTGCCTCAGCCTTCCGAGTAGCCGGAATTACAGGTATGCGCTACCACGCCCCGCTCATTTCTTGATTTGTCGTAGAGATGAGGTCTCGCCAAGTTGCCCAGGCGGGTCTCGAACCCGCAGGCTCAGGCAATCCACTCACCTCAGCCTCCCAAAGCACGGGATTACAGGCTGAGCCACCGAGCCCAGCAATTATAATGATTTTTAAGATGTATGTTGTAAAATGCTCTCAACCTTACACAGAAAATTTAAAAAATAAATTTAGAGGATCCTCAATGGAATAACACTCCATACCTACTAGGCTAGCTATAATAAAAAAGGCAGACAAGATATGAAGAAATTGGAATTCTTTCAACATTGTCAGTGGGAGTATAAAATGTTTTCCAGTATCTCTGGAAAATAATCTGGTATTTCCTCAAAAAATTAAACAAATAATTACAATATGCCCTAGAAATTCCACTCTGAGGTACATATCCATGATAAATGGAATGTGTATGTCTACACAAAAACTTGTATATAAATGTTCATAGCATTATTCATAACAGCCAAAAGGTGGAAACAACTCAAATGTCCATCTGCTTATGAATGGATAAACAAAATGTGCTATGTCTATACAATGGAATATTATTTGTCAATAAAAAAGGTAAATCATGAAAACACTATGCTAAGTGAATGAGGTCAGTTACAAAAGACAATATATTGCATGTTTCCATTTATATGAAATGTCCAGAATAGAAAATTTACAGAGACCAACAATAGATCAGGGGTTTACCTATGGCTGGAAGGAATTGTGGGATAATGGTGCTAAAGAGTATGAGTTTTTTGGGGGGGTGATGAAATGTTATAAAATTAGTTTTGCTGATGGTTGTAGAACTCTGTGAATATATTAGAAACCACTAACTGGGTGAATGGTACAGCATGTGTATTCCATCTTAATAAAACTGTTTAAAACAAGATTGTGAGTTACCATTTTACATTAATTGGTAGTATTACATATCTTGTAATTTTTTTGAAAGAACTATAGCATTATCAAAACATTTATATTGCTGGGCTCGGTGGCTCAGCCTGTAATCCCGCGCCTTTGGGAGGCTGAGGTGAGTGGATTGCTTGAGCCTGAGGGTTCGAGACCCGCCTGGGCAGCGAGATCTCATCTCTACAAAAAATCAAAAATGAGCCGGGCGTGGTAGTGCGCACCTGTAATTCCGGCTACTCGGAAGGCTGAGGCGGAAGGATCGCCGGAGCCCAGCAGGTTGAGGCTGCGGTGGCCGGGAGCGGCCACTGCACTCCAGTCGGGGTGACAGGGTGAAACTCCAACTCAAAAAAAACACAAAAAACCCCAAAAAAACCACATTTATATCTTTTGATGACTTATAGTTCTACAAATTTACTTTAAATACATAATTTAATGAAAAAAAGCTATGTGAATAAAGATGTTAGCCACAGTATTTTGTATTAGCTTCAACTTGGAAACAATTTAAATGTCTATTAATGGATTTAGTACATGGTTCATCTACATGATAAAATGTTATTATCCATTAAAATTATAAAGCTATAATTAATCAGAGAGTATATAAACATAAAAAGTTTGAGATTATCTTAGGTGTCAGTATATAAAATAGATGGACCTTAGCTATTTTAAAACACCCATGTCTATGAAAAGACTTGAAGTGGTTGGATTATGGAAGAATTTATTGTTGTCTTTTTGTTTTCTTATATAATCCTTTTAATTAAAAAAAGAGAAACTGTTATTGCTCCATTAAACCAGAAGTAAGCACAGCCAGCCAATAAAATTAAAAGGCTCCCTAGAGATACCTAATGGGAGTATTGGGTCCGTAGAGCAAAGAATTTCAAGCACTAGTGCTTCATTTAAACTTGATCACAAAAACACTCCAGCGATATTAAAGGCAAGAAGGTGACTACGAAAACTCAAGTTCATTAAATGACCGGCACATGCTCTACTTGTACATCTAGATTTTTTTAACCTGCATTTATCAAGCACGTGGTAACAGCCATTGCACCTCAATCAACAGACATTTAGAATATTGTCCCCATTCTCCAAGAGCTCACATATGAAAGTTAAGTAACAGCATCAGGAGTGTGACACAGAGACCATGAATGTGAGTTGCTAGCAAAGTGATATATGTAGATGGCAAGAAATGAAGGGTATTCAGAGCAGAATCCTACAAAGAGCAAGGCCTATAGCTACTGGGTTTATATTGTCAGGAAGGTTTAGCTGCCAGGATACAGTCATCCTAGGCAATGCTGGTATACAAGGCATGAGGAGAAGGCAGGGTGAGGCTAAGGAGAATCTTTGCTATTAGGCATGTTGACAACAGAGTGTGTCTTCTCTACATTCTTCACAATGCCTCAGTGTGGTGGGAACAAAGGAATGAAATACTTGAAGGTGAAGTACAATCAAAATGCTTAACACCCCCAAGGCACAGCTACCTTTGGATACACTATGTTTCAAATGTCAGCATTTATTGGTAGAATCTGGATGCCTTAGTCCCAAAACTTGACCTGTGTGCTGTGTGATCATTTGTTAATGGGTTACTCATTTTCTGACCTATTCTTCCCTGAAGGTCAATGGGCTTCTAGATATAAATTCAATCAGCTTCAATGTAGGCATTAAACAAAATGAGTATTCCTGTGTATTTGTAACTTAGATTCACTACAAATTTCCAATTATCTATTGTTTTCAATCATCCAAGTCTCCTTTCAATTAGTAGTTCAGTGGATTTCATTCCCGTCATTCTCTACATAATTTTTGTTGTTGTCCTACATTGTTTCTTTAGGTAACATAACTGTGAACACAGGCTATAATGTACACAATTATGCACCCTCCTTTTCCAGTTTGCCTCTCCTTGAAGCACAACCCTGCTTCCCACCATCAATCAATACCTGGGCTCCTATAGAAAACTCAAAAATCTGTTGTCAGTACTCTGAGGCGCCTTCCTCCACAGCCCAACCCACATCCAGATTTAAATAATACCACCACCCACCTTCTGTTGCTACTCTCCCCCTTCTGGACACCTGCGTCTTAGATAACGATACCAACCACAAACAAATACAGATTTACTAATTACTTTGAGCACTGTGTAATGGATTGTTGGTGCTCCACCTCAGAGCCAGCTCTGTGGCCAGGTCAACTCCTTCAGCCCCAATCCCTTCCAGATCTCCTCACAGTTTAGGTCTCTGAGATGCCACCACATTTCAAAGCAGAGCCTTCTTTAACAAGAAAACGCTGACTGAAAATTGCTTCTACTGTCCCTTGAATTACCTTACTTTTTACCAATAATTGTGGAAAACTGGATAAATAGCCACCTGTCTGCTCCTTAGTTCAGGAATTGCTCCAGGCTCAGCCTCCTTTCTTGGCAGGACTTCCTGGTCTCCTGAGTTGGTTTCCTACCTAACATCTTCCCTTGGAGTGGCTCCATTCAGAATGACAACCTTGTTTCCCTCTGAGCTTGTTCTGCCTTGGAGGTCCTATAGGACACTATTATTATTATCTTCATCAGGATGCTCTGCAAGAATGGACAGGAGGCAACACATGGCCATCCAAAGCAGGTGTAAAGTCCTGTTTGTCCAAGGAGGAAAAATCAAGCAGCCCAGGACTCTAAGTAAAGCACCCTAAACCTAACTTTAGGACAGTGACATAAGAAGAAATAATTGGCCTCTTGCTTCCTGAACATTTAGACCTAAACATAAATATACAGAAATCATAAAGATCTGAACATTTTCCAAGAAATTTCCAGAAGAGTGTCGAACACGTAATGTGTGGTCATTGGATTCCGGAAGCCTGTCTGTCACTTCTGTTCCTTTTCAGAAACAAGTCATTGTTGGTCCAACCATTTGAATCATCCAGCTGCTTGTTTGTGTACACCACAGGAACACCACGCAAATGTGAGTCTCTCTAGTGTCTCATGACAAAAGCACTTAGGATTTCCTTCCCCTGCCACATGACCAACAATGCAGCTTTCTTGGAGACAGCCAGTAAGTAAATAAAGAGTGATGGTTGCTGTAATGTCTCACTTGAACTATAAAGTCTGTATTTCTCATCACCTGACTGGAAACATGACCCAAATGCTCATAAAAAACTATAGAACTATAATTAAAAAAATAAAAATCATCCTATTTTAGCAGATAAACACAAGATCTTTGACTTCTGGAAACTGTCTCTCTCTCTCTCTCTCTCTCTCTCTCTCTCTCTCTTTCTATCTCTCTCTCGTTTATTTTGCCTACCATGTTTGAAAAGATGCAATCATCTCTATAGTTACTGCTCAACCAGCTGCTGAAAAGTTTGGGGTCCAGTTGCTGAGTATACATCAGATGATAAATTGTAACTTTAATTCAGTATATGATCAGTGTATTGATTTTACTAGTACAAATCACATTCACATGATCATCATAACTTCATCTATCCATCCAGTCAAAATGCTGATGAGGTACCTAAAGTGCCAGGCCCTGAATCACATGATACAAAGATAACCAAGAAAATTCTTGGCTTCTAGAAGTCTAGTCTCCCATGGGGAAAATGAAGAACTAAATAAATTATTGGAATTCATGTGTTAAAAGGAGAATACTAAGGGAATAAAGTACAGAGTTCCTTAAGGATGTTCTAATGGGAGGCTGGGGGTCACTATGAGATATGTGGAAAATGATACTTGAAGATTGAATACTGGGCAAATCAGAAGGAACATGTGCACATGAAGGAATGTACAAGTTCAGAAAATGGCACATGTTTCAATGGAGTGGTTATAGGCTGATTATGGAAGAGGTAGGCAAGTCTCGAGTCATTAAGGCTTTTGTGTACAGCCTCACTAAGGAGACTGGACTTCACTCTTAAGTCACAAAAATATCTGTATTTTGATCAGGGAGAGACTTGATGTCTTGCCAGCCTCCCTCACATATACCCCCCATCCTACGCCCTCATCCAGTCTTCTACATGCAGATCATTCTCCCACACGCCACTTCAACCACAATGTACTGAGCACCTGAAATCCAGCTGTGCACAGCACCTGCTTCAGGCAATTGTCTGGAACACCTTACCTGTTTCCTCCAGACCTGTTGTTCTTCCTCACCTTTCCTGCCTCTCATATCCCTAAATCTATGCTCAGCTCCCATGTGGCTGCTTCTGGCCAGATTTTCAGTTACCATTAGGAGATCCCCCTCTACCTTACTGCTTGACTCTTAATTCTCTGTGTTCAGGTGATTTTATTGACCTTAGCAGCTTCCTGTGAGAGGCATTCTCCATCAGCTTCATGTCTGCCAGAAGACCTATTTGCATAGTTACTTATCAGCTAGATTCTCATACATACTTGCTTACAATAATAATAAGTGTCTCAGGCAGCTCTGGTCTGTGCTGAGTTAAAGAGTTTTCTTGGGGTGAATGGGTACTGTAGTCTCTAACCTTAAAGGCTTAGCCATGTCGCTGGTGTTTGGTGAGTGCTATGATTTTCTTTAGCCCTGTTAGTATTTATTTGAATCCCCATTGTATAGAGGGAAAAAAATGTAAACCTAGTTTCACTTTTTAAAAAGTTTGGAGTTGACCCACAGAGTATGAAGCATATTTTTCTACTTTCCTTTATATCTGGTTGGGAAAACCCTTTCAGTATTTTTAAGTATCCTTAGCTCACACTAATTCATGCTTTACCCAAGGATGAATCTTGAAAAATCACAGCAGCCGAGCTCCAGTCAGCACAGGCAGCCAACTGTTCAAATCGTGTTCAAATAAGGTAAAAGCCTCACTGTAGCCAATCCAGCTGTTTCTGCGTCTCACTTCCATTTTCTGAACGTCAATTTTCCTTTTTCTGTCCATAAATATTGTCTGATCATGCGGCAGCCCTAGAGTTGCTCTCAGTCTGTTTTTGTTCTGGGGGCTGCCTGATTCAAGAATCATTCTGTGCTCAATTAAACTCTGTTAAATTTAGTTTGTCTAAAGTTTTTTCTTTTCACATCTTCCAGGCTTAAATTACTTCTGCTCATTACTTGCAACTCCATTCCAATCTCCTCCAGAAAAACTGCCTGTGATAAAGCAGTTGTAGAGGGAAATTCATATCGAGACCTAAATATGATTATGAGCTATAAAGACAAATAATACTAGGTTGGTTTCTTTTTCCGCATGAAAAATATAGAATTGTGGGAAGAGTACAGTCCTTGGGTTCAGAAAGGTTACTATCCATCTGTATTTGGGCGGTTCTTTATCTATAAAATGAAGATAATAAAGATCCTCTAAAAGTTTTGTAAGGATTAAACCAGATGAAATTACTTAAACACTTTATATAGCACTCAATAAATGACTGTTTTTACTATTGTTACCACCAATACTACCACTTTACTATTACTACCACAACCAATTAAGCACAGCACTGAAGTCAATGACCTCAATTTAAGAAGAGTTATGGATGATCCTGCAGGGATTGAGAAATATCCTATTTGAAATTAAAGTTAGCCCTGAGCCCGGGTATACTACTTATATATTGAGAGCTTAAGAACCATGGAGGATCTAGTTTGGGTCCACTCCAGTAGTAAAAGGGGACAGGTCTCCACTAGTACAGTTTCTGGATGATTAATATGGGAAAATATGTTTTAACTCTTGGAGCAAAGGAATTACTTCCCTCCAACAGCTCTCAGGCTCCCCCAAACCCCATTTCAAGAGAGAGAAAAAGAAAACAAATCCAGGTGCTACTGTTGGAAGCTAAACGCCCTCAGATTCTGGCAATAACAATGAAAGTATTTGTAATTTCCTGCCATAAAGAAGACAATGCAGAAATCTTGTATCTACTTAAGAGTAATTTTAAATCTGTAGGGTACAAAAACCATTGCAGTATTTTGATCACTGGGATGTGGAGAAATACACAGGGGCTGTGAGATTTACAAGGCAGTATTCATTTCTTGGAGTATTCTATTCAACTAGGATATGCTATTTCCCCCCCAAGGCAAATAATTTAATCTTAACAATTGCCATTGAAAAATCTCAGCTATGGATTAAGCTGAATGTTTGCTCTCTGCACCTTAATAAATATATTGAGTCATGGAATTTATAAGTACACGGAATAAGACATTAGAATTAATAAATTTTTTGAAGTGATTCCAATAAGGAACCTTTAATTTTCTGATATGTGCTTCACCCACATCTTCTAGAGATAATAATCATCCAGCAAACAGCATTTTTGTAGTAACTCGGTGAGACAGAAGGACACAAAGATTAATATCTCCTTAAAGGAAGAGCTATTAAAGCAAACACTGATTATAAAACATACTTGGAGCCATATAGCAAATTAGTGTTTGAACTAGGAATAAAATTCAAATTTACCCCATCTTTGTCACTTATTTTGGGTTATGGGTGATGGGACAGTAGGGAAGAGGACTAGTACTCTTTCTCATGCTCCTAGAAAAAAAAATCTTTGTTTTCCCAAATCAAAAGAGTGATATAATGTGTTGTAAGTTTGCACAGAATTTTCTAATTAGAATTCTGACTCTAATTTTTCTAAAATGAAATCATGTGAATGCTGAGCAAATGTAAATACATGTGAATGTATCTCTAAGAAATGGCAATAGATCACAAAATGCAGTTTGCAAACTTAAAATTATTTGACTCACTGCCTTATATGCTCCATGGGAAACTTGGGATTTTTCTGTTTTAATTACTAGTTCCCACTAAGCAATTATAATGTAAGGAATTATTTCATTTGTTTTATTAATAACTTTCCTTTTAATTTAACATCTATTCCATTTGGAACTGTTGGAACCATTGACGATTCCCTTCTCTAAATATAGATGTTCTTAAGGGCATACTAAGAAGTCCATCTAAAAGATTAGAAGAAATCAGAAAGATAGAGATTATGACTTCAAATAAGCACCAGAAAGTAGAAAAATAGAGGACTAAAAAATGTCAATTTCGCCCTTAAGGCTGAAATTAATTACTTTTACATAATTTATTTTTCCTAGATAATTTTTCTAATTTAAATATAAAATTAAACCTGTTTGATAGGAATAAAGTAAAAACTTGTTTGATAGGAATGAAAAATAGTTCTTGTAGGAAAGAAGAAATCAGAAATCTCATCCTCTCATATACTATATTGTTCATATTTAATACAAGGAACATTATTTAAACAATGTCCATATTAAATATTAAATACAAGTGTTTTTACTCTTTTGACTAAGTAATATAGATTAAATATATCTTGACATTGATTCAACATTTTATGATATCAACCTGTCTTTAAAGAGTGATATAAAATCTTTATATTTCAAAGCCAAAAATAGTCACATTCATACTCCAAAGTCCTTATGATGAAAATAGTATCTCTGGAGAAAGATTATTTATAAACCTTCCTTCACAAAACATTAAACACATTAATCCTTAGTTTTGTTCAACATAATGAAAATATTAATATTCAGATGGTTGATTTTAAATATTTGAAATCAACAGCCCTGCAGATAACAATTGGTGGACATCTGAATCAACTTTCACCAAGAATTATTCTTTCATTGTTTATCCCATAAAAACTAGAAAATTAAGAGCACTTATTAAGAGAAATTTCTATTCTGATGATCTAAATAGATTCACCTCTATTTTAAAGAAAAACTCTTCTTTCCCCACCTGCACCTAGGAGCACAGGCTTCTGCTTTCATGCTTACCTTCCTCTGGGGTTACTGACCTCCTGTGTCGGCACTTCCAAATCTTGGGAACTGAAATTGACTGTCCATATCTGGGGTTATAGTGGTAGTGTGCACCCATGGTGCCAAAGGGTGGAGAGCCTGCGGTAAACATGATGGATTCTCAGGACAGCCTGGGAAGGAGCGGGTAGAGGATGTGCCTCCCCTGCTCCATCACAAGAGCAACTGGTACAGTGCCACCTGGGAAGAGGCTCTGCCAAGCAGTCATGAGTCAACCCTCCGTACGCTCAGTGGGCCAGACAGGTTTCACCACTTTACAGTCCTATTAATGATAAAACTTTCTGTAAAAACCAACAGTGTTCTTGAAGAGCTTCCTTTTCTTTTCTTTCTCTTTCAGGGGATAGAAGTGATCACTTTGTTTTGCAAAAGATGTTTACAATTTATCAGAATTTACAAAATTTTTTTTTACTTTCATATTTTGAACCATCTCATAAAACTAAGTTCTCCAATTCTAAAACCTAATGTTTCTACTATAGCTTTCTTAAAAATGTGTTAAGGATGATATTTTCAGATTTTGAAAGCCAATCCCCTTCTCTGCTCCCATGAAATGACCTCCATGGCTACATTTAGCCTTGGATGTAAACTGGAACTATGAAAAATCACTGTATAATTATCTTAATGAGACTTTGTGTTTATGTTGCGTCTTCCATCTAAAGAGCTCAAAGCATTTTGCAAACATGATCTTATTAAGCTTCACAACACCCCACTCAGGAATGCAATGGTAAGGATTATTATTATCAATTTTAACCAAGTGGAGCAACAGAGATTAATGATTAAATGACTCCATTTTGAGGTCACAGTGTTAGTTGAAGGCACAGTTTGATTCAGAACTCTGACATCTATTTCAAAAGACATATCCACCTGACCAACAGAGCTCCATGTCAAAATGAGAAATTTTTTCCCTTCTCAGAATGAATCTGTTCTTTCACCCAACAACTTCAAAGAACCAACAGATAAAGCAAATGAAAAATGTCATGTTTGCAGATTATGGCATCTCTGCTAAAAACAGTGTATGTGCTAACCTTAATCACTGTATTTATGCTCCTCCTCACCCTATCTAGGGCTACCGCCATCTTCCTTGTGAATGGATCAGATGTAGACCTGTGTTTACACTGTCTACACAGAGTAGTTAGCAGGTGCACTTTTTCTCATGCAAAAGGAGGAAAGAGGTTCTCAAAGTTGGCCATCTTGTGCATTTTGGGGGAGGGGGCACAAACAATATGGAATTATACAATGCAAAGAGAAAAATCTCATGTTGCCACCCCTAGAGGTGACTGTTGTTATCCATGGGGATATATGAATATGCACATATGGTGATACGAAATATACTGTTCTGCAGCTTATTTTGGCTGTATCTTCACTTTCTAGTGTCCTTTGGCCATTGGATTTTCTCAGGTCATATATACACCATTCTTCTTCTTCTTCTTTTTTTTTTTTTTTAGTTAGAATCTTACTCTGTCCCCCAGACTGGCCACCGCAGCCTTGACCTGCTGGGCTCAGGCGATCCTCCCACCTCAGCCTTCCAAGTAGCCAGAACTACAGGCACGCGCTACTGCACCTGGCTGATTTTTTATTTATTGTAGAAAAGCGGTCTCACCAAGTTTCCTGGGTGGGTCTCGAACCCGCGGGCTCAGGTAATCCACTCGCCTCGGCCTCCCAAAGTGCTGGGATTACAGGCTGAACCACCGAGCCCGGCCTACACCATTCATTTAGGTAACCAAATATACATTTTATGGACACATGTATAAGAATATACAAATATTTATTTTACCCATTCTCCTTTTACTGGACATTTGGGTATTTTTTTTTCTCTCCTATGAACTGCAATGAACATCCTTGCACGTTTAACTTTATGTGTTTTTTAAGGTATTTCTTTTGGATCTACATCCTATTTTTTGATATGATCTCCAGGACTCTTGCTTCTGAAAATACACTTGTTGCTCTATATACTGAACTGCTTATAATACTATAAGCCAGTCACTATGGTACACAATTTCATCACTTTCTTCCCATCACTTCTTGGTAGAAGTTTCCATTTTATTTTCAGGAAACTACCCAGCATTCATTCATATGAACCAAAAATGTGAAGTAGGGAACATTCTACATGAAACAGAATGGTTAGATGGTGTTGTAGGAACAGTATGAATAATCCCCCATCTATGATTGACAGACTACTTTCTTAAGGGCTTAAATCAACAACAACAAAAACTAACATCCTTGCCTTTTACCAACAGTAAAAGTGGGTCCCACGTTTTGGAACAAAAAGTATTTTGTAAATGAGACTTAGATCATATGCCTAATTCTGAGTCTGAGTATCATATGACTGTTTACTTTGTATCTCAGCTTCCTCAGACCACATGAGAGATTCAGTGTCATATTCAGTTCAGTGCCAATATCATTTGTAGTGTTTTAGACTGCCTATAAACTGAGAGCCCAAAGGGAATGCCTTATCCCTCCATCTCCAGTGGGATTTTCCCTAGTATTAAATTTATTTTCACATGATATAAATGTAGAAATCCTTTGTCTATTATTTCATTTCCCAATAAAGTACATAGCTGACAAGTATTTTTTTAAGAAATGAAGAAGGAAAACAATAGACTTAGAGTCACATCAACAACAACAACAACAACACACACACACACACACACACACACACACACACACACACAAATCTAGAACTTAACTAGGTCTCTATTATTGCTTTTCCTGTTAATTCAGCCACTTACTAAACATGCACTGCAAAAAAGAAAAAACAATATAAATAAGACACAATCTCCACTTTCAAAGAGCTGACAATAGAGTCAGGCCAATAAAGAAATAGGCAGATAAAGAATTTTATTCTGGAAACAAAGAAAAGGGTTCCTGGGAACTTTTCCGGTTAACTATACAGTGAAACAAATTCTGCTTTGGCAACAGAATGAAGGCTTCTTAGTCGGGTGAAGCTTACAAGAGTTTGAAAACCTTGACTTAACACTCATCCAAAAAGTGAATAATATGAGAAGCCTTATTTATTCTCATCATATTCCAATTCTGTCTGTTTATATCTTTTCTTAAAATATTGTTGTGTTCTCTATGCTCATGTCATCATATAATTGTACTTTTAAAGAAGATAAAATTGTTTTTTATATCCAGTTATTTATTAACAAATTTTCTCTCAAAAAACACATGCTATAGTGGGAAGGGAAGGTAATTCAGAATAAGTTTTATAAAATTAGTATTGGTTTCAGGCAGAACCCATTAGGCTCACCTTTTAAATGCTTAGCCTACAGTAAATTTCATGCATGCCTTCTAGATGTCTTGAGTCTATAAAATACAACAGGATAAACAATCGGGCCAATATCCTGACGTTGCCTTCTAAATGTTCCCATTGGCTAATGCAGCTATAATTAAATCTAACGGCCACTTGACATGCACAATGTGAAAGACAAAACTGGGTGTCTGTATCAAAGCTACAAATGCTGAATTGGCCTATGCTGACCTATCCTATTCTAAGTTTGCTCCTCCAAAGAGCTAAGAATGAGGATCTTTGTTCAGATTGCTGCCATTATCTTGCTATATAATCTGAAAAGGGACAAACTATTTATATTTCTTTTCTTTTTTTTTTGAATTGGTGTCTTACTCTGTTGTCCAGTGGCACACTCACGGCCACCCCAGCCTTGGCGTCGACCTGCTGGGCTCCAGTGATCCTTCTGCCTAAGCCTTCTAAGTAGCTGGAATTACAGGTGCATGCTGCCACACCCAGCTAATTTTTTATTTATTGTAGAGATGAGGTCTTGCCAAGTTGCCTGGGCTAGTCTCGAACCTGTGGGCTCAGGCAATCCACTCACCTTGGCCTCCCAAAGTGGTGGGATTACAGGCTGAGCCACTGAGCCTGGCTTATTCATATTTCTTATATGTAGGAATGGTCAGAAATTGGCACAGTATAGGCTATCCAATCTTAGTAAAATAAATTAACATTTATCTAGTATGAATTATGTGCCAGGCATTAAGCTATATGCCATGTTTGTATATGTGTATGTATGTGTATGTATATATTATATATATATATATATATATATACTGTGTGTATATGCCATGTGTGTATATGTGTGTGTAAATATATATACATATATACATATATTATATATACATAAATACACACACACACACACACACACACACACACACACACAAAATATAGCCTAACAAGGATCTGCTAGGTAATTACTGTTAATGAAAAGACAAAAAGACAAGCTAAGACAGGTTAAGTTATCTGACAATGCTACACAACTAAATAGCACCTCCACATCCTTATAACTAAAGCTCAAATTTTGGAATAATCTAGAACACCTCTCTTCTCAATGCCATATTGTTTAGCCTTGTGAGCCTATTTGTGCAATGTTTTCATAGCCATTCCTTTCTTTCCAGCCCCAGTTCAAGTTTTCATCAATTGCAACAATTACCAACTGACCTTCCTCTTTCTAAGCTTTTACTACCCATTCATTCTGCTGTCTGGTTAATCTTTCTGAATCAAGGCTGGATTATGTCACCCCTTTGCTCAAAGGCCTTTCATGGCTTTTCATCGTCTATTAAATTAGGCAAACACTCCTGAGTCTAGCATTCCAGGCCTTCTGCACTATAAAGTATATAAATTTGATTTAATCAATGTTTGCTGAATGAATACTTGGAGCAAAGCTAAGACCCATTATATGTGGCAATGGTTCCCAAAAGTAGATTCACAGCATATTAAGTATTGAATGTCTTCAAGGGATAAATAACAAGTTCTAGAATCTGTTTAGCCCTAAAGTCAAGAATGTCCACACAGGAAAAATTAAATCTAATATATGTGGGCAGGTAATATAGTAAGGACAATTAGTCAATCAGAGCTAGCTATTTGAGGGCATGTGTTTTAACACAGATTAAGATTTACAAGAAGGGGATGTCCCTTCCATGAATTCCTCACTTCAATAACACCGTATTGCTTCCTTCATTTGGTCTTTTGGCTTCACCGAAAAAAGAGTTACTTACTTAGAACTCTAAATTGGCTTAAGCAGAATAGAATTTTTTTTAAGCTCATAGAATCAAAATGTCCAGGATTATAGGCATGGCTGGATCCAGGTGCTCAAATGAAATCATAAGGAATCTCTCTGCATCTGGATTCTGCTTTCACCTACTGGTGACAAAAATGGTTATTACAGTTTCAGAGTGACCCCCTTCTAGCTTAGTAACCATAGCTACTAAGAGAGGGTCTCAACTGTTCCAGCAAAAGACTGGGGAGTCACTCTCTATGGCACAACTTAAAAAATGTGCTCATTCCTAAACAGATCACAGTGACCAGCGATGTGAATTTCCCATGTCCAGTCCTAAGTCACATGATCACCTCTAGCTCCAGGAGATCAGCCTCATCCCAACCACATAAAGTGAGAGAGGTGAGGTGTGTCTCCTCAAAGGAAAAGTGGTGCACTATTACCAGATAAAGGGGACATGGATGATGTGGGGCGGGGAGTGGTACGTAGAAAGAGTCTGAGACATAAAAATGAAATGGAAGTAGTCAGCTTCTTGCTGTGCTGTTATGGCTTCTCTGTGCCACACATAGCTTCTGACAATTAGGACGCTCCTCTGTGCATTCCACCTACCCTTACCATTTTGTTTCTTCATTAGGAATGCCCTACCACTCAGCAAGACCCTACAACTCATCTGGGAAGCTAGAAGCATGGCCTTCTCAAATCACTGCTTGGGACTGAGCTTTGGGATTTCTTTTGAGCTCTCACAGGTGAACCTAATGTGTAGCCATGGTTGAGAATCACTGGAGTAGAAAAGTAATTGTTCTTCACCATCAACACATACAAACGTTGCTTTAATCTTCTAGTGTCTATTTTGTCTAATCCAATCGTCTGGCTTCTTCTGGAAGAAAAATCTGAGGTAGTTGATTTCATTTTCAGAAACTGAGCCACAAAGTTTGGAGGGAGAGAGAGGAAAATCCATAAATCAGACACTAGACTCAACAGCACACATTTGTCCCACTTTTTAGTCCCCACCCCCCATAGGCTCAATTTAAAATTGAATGGGAAGGGTCAGCTGCTTAATTTTTATTTTTTTGCATTTTTTAATATGGAAGGGAAAGTAAATTGTAGAGCCTTGTTTGCCATTAGGGTAAATGTTACAGATACTGCCTGCTGCTCTCCTGTACTGAGGTTTGGACTTCTTTGAGATCAGAGGCAATTCAATGAGGTTTTATTCCTGGAATGCACCAAACCCTGTCTCAAGTTCACTTCTACCCTATCATGGAACTTTAAGATAATGTAAAGGGACTGAGTTTTTCTACTGACCCCTCTAAAAAAATAGCATCATACCTTACAGTAAGATTATATCTAGGGAGGCCAAATGATACAGTGAAATACAGCGTTTGAATCTCTGAAACAACACAAGCTGTGGGCACTCAACTATGGAGGTCATCTTTCTTAACCTATTTTTTTGTCATTCATAAAATGAAAATGAAGGAAATAACCTCTCTCAAAGACTCTTGTAAGATTTAGAGATAATACGCAGAAAGCTTGTGACACACAGAAAGCTGTCAATAAATGTTAGTTATTATTATCTGGGAAAATAATTTTGTTTTAAAATCTAGTCTTGAAAATTAGTACCTCATTGAAAAAAGACTCTTCCTGGATCATAAGTACCAAGGCACTAGGACAATGTGTAAACAATTATTTGAAGCAAATAGCTAATGAGGTTTGCAAATTAGTAATGTTTGGTGTTCAAACAAATACTTCTCAGATTTAGATATCTAAATTATACCTCAACTCTGGGTGCAGTAGCTCATGCCTATAATCCCAGTACTTTGGGAGGCCAAGGCAGGAGGATTGCTTAAACCTAAGAGTTCGAGACCAGCCTAAGCAACATAGTGAAACCTTGTCTCCACAAAAATATTTTTTAAAAAATTAGCCAGACAGGGTGGTGTGTGCCTGTAGTTCCAGCTACTTGGGAGACTGAGGCAGAAGGAACACTAGAGCCCAAGAGGTCAAAGTTGCAGTGAGCTGTGAGTTTGCCACTGCACTCCAGCCTGGGCAACAGAGTGAGACACGAACTTAAAAAATAATAATAATAAAATAAAATAAATTACATCTTAAAAATTTTAAGAATAAAGTCTATTAAATGACCAACTTTATATGGTGAAATTTTCATAAAAGCTCCTATTTTAGTGAGTGAGTTCGTCTTATCTTCATGTAAGTTTATCAAGGAAGTGTTTCATTACTACTAAATGGTTACATCTTTAACTTTCTAACCATGACTGATTATTTATAGCCCATTGAAAAGTGCCAGATTTCTTTCTAAAAAACCATCTCTTTTTAATAATTCATGGTCAAAGAATCTTCCTTACTCTAAGTTACTAAGTTGGGGGAGTGGCTTCTAAATCTATACATAAGATAATAATAATACCAACCTCACAGTGCAGTTGTGAAAACCAAATGAGATAACTTGGATGAAAGGGCTTTGCAAATGATAAAGCACTGTGTCAACGTTGTGCTTATGCAGCTGTGGCTACCGTGGCAGCTGCCACAGCTGCTGACTAAAAGAAGTTTACCCATGGTCGTGAGGAGCATGCATCCTCATTAGAGACATGGCGTGTTATTAAGCACCACGTGAAAAGAAAGAGACAGAGAGTTTTCCTAGACTTCAGAAGAAGAATATGGGTGGAGGGACATAGGGAGGCAATACGCTAGGTCTTCATGAATGGGCAAGAGTTGAATAGAGGGGAGGCAGAAGGGTATCATGGGCAGGCAGTCTAGAAGAGCAGCACCCACTCTACAGAAATAACATGGGGCCTTGAGGCCCAGACACTGTGCAAGGAAGCAGTGTGGGAAACAGAGCTAGTGAATAAGAAGAGTAGATGTAGAGATGGGTGCAGATGGCTGGGAGGTGACGCCCACAGTATCCAACATTTTTCAAGATACACCAACTCTACATTTATTCTTCTTATCCACTGAGTACCTCTGAAACTCACTGAAAAAGTTCTACAGATGAGCTGAGAGTTCTTAACTTTCCTTTTTCTGCAGTAGATCAGAGAGAGGAAGGAAAGAAGCAGGAAGTAGACTGAAAAGAAAGAATTGCAAGTCCTGGTAGCATGCCCAGAGTGAAACCAACTCAGCAGCTAGGAAGAAAAAGCAATAAAAGAGCAATGTAGGCTGCAGGCAGGCTGGAGCAGAAACTTGGGAAAGCAAGGAAGACAAATGACTGGAACAGCCCATTTGCAGGGCCATGAAACCCGAACTCTTCTGGATCCGCCTTCCTGGTGAGTTCTCTGGCTCTGAAACTTTGGGAAGGAAAACTGATACCCATACATAACTGTGGCTGTGTAACTGCAAAGTGGGATAAATGTTTCATCTTGATTAAACACAAGGTGCTTCCTGACAAAGAAAGAACTGTGGCTGGCTGACACTGCAGAGAGGTTTGCAAGATGCCGTCATGGTTACATGTGGGAGTCTGGGAAATACTGCAAGATGCAAGTTGTAAAAAAACATGCTGAGCTTCTGCTGTTTTCCAGGAACTGTATTAGGAGCTGGGTGAGGGAGTGATGAATGAGACAGGGTCCTGTTGACAAGGAAAAAGGAGGAGAAGATTTCACATCTTACATTCCCTCAAGCAGAGAGGAGGTCAGGCCAGACCTGTTTCCTTTAAACAAATAGTCAAAAAAAAAAAATCAGATGGTTGGCTAGATCATCACTACCCAACCACAGATATCCTTCCCAGTTAATTTGCAGAACAGGAATCACCCACATAAGCAAGGTAAAGGTTAATGCTTATCCGGGTTCAATCTGGACTCTAAGACCATCTAAGCAACTTGATTCTGTTCATACACAGACCACCCACTTAACCACAATCTCAAAGGACGGATTGGTACAATTATTAAGTAGATTTGATGAGTGGACCCAGATCTAACTGTAAGTATAACAATAAAAACAGATCACTATTACTTACTAAATAAAATCCAAGTATAACTATCGTTATTAAATGAAAAACTGAATACATGTTTTTTAAACACTAGTGATCATTTTAAAACAGAAACTGAATCTGAAAGTATCCTAAAGCTACTCAACCCGGATAAAAGTTAAAACACAAATATTTTCAAATTAAACCTAGCTCCACTCTAACTGAAGCTCCCACATGGGGCTGTGAAACTCCCTCTTTGGGAGTAGGCTGTGTGAACGTGAGAGATGATTTCAGGCATATTTTATTATAATGATGGCCATAAAACTGGCCATTCAATTGTAGTATCTGTGGAGAACTAGATCTTTCACCATATCCAGGACCCTAGGTCTCCCTAAAGAACTCCATGGCCGAAGAGAGAGTAATAAGGATGAGACAGCAGCTGTATTTCTGAGGGATCTCATGCTCTGTTCATGTCTCTGCTTACTCTATAAGAGGCGAGAGAGAGAGATGGAGAGAAGGGAAAGATGGAGTTATAGATGAGGAGAGTGGGAAGGGAAAGGAAGGGAACAGAAGGTACGGAAAGAGAAGGGAACAGAAGGGAAGGAAAAGGAAAAGAAGGAAGGGGGAATCAAAGAGAAAGAGAGGCAGATTGTGGCACAATGCCCAGGCACAGAGGCAGGCCAGGAGGCAAGAAGAAAGGGCAATAAGGGTTGAAGGGAAATCAGGATTGAAGTATTAGAAAGAAGGAAGAGAAGAGAGCACAAAAGAAGTAGGATGGAGAAGCAGAAAATGTGAACAACTTGCCCCGGAAGAAAAAGAGGGGGAAAAAAAACCAACTTGTGAGCAACCAAAGGCTCATAATTTTCGACATTCTTAGGAAGAGGTGATGAGAAGCTAATCGGTTGAAAATATGGTCATGTCTAGCAAAGATATATTGAAAAGAATATTTTTGCATACGTTTTAGATAATAAAATTGTATTTGAAAACTCTTGTTAAAAAAAGAAAAGAAAATGTGATCATGGCTGTTATTTAGACAAGATCAACAATGAGGGCTCTTATTTGGAGTCACTGATTCTTGAATCTTAAAGATTCACCAGTCACTCCCCGGGCTCCAGTTGCCTACCATGTGCTCATCAACAAAACCACTCTTTCTACTTCCTAAAAAGAGAATTTGTATTCCAATGGCATTGCAAAGTCCATTTACAAAACTCCTCACACAAGTTATCATAGTCATTACACTGAGGATGAGATGTCATGATATTTTATGTAAAGACATATTTTAAAGTCCAATTAACACAACTCTCAGTGAAAACAGCAGTTAGGCAATACCACAATGCAATTAGCTACCAGAATTTGGGGGCAAGAATTGAAATCACTTAGTGAAATCTGGAAACTGCAGATTATAAATACATGCTTTACATGTAAATAATTTAGTATGTCACATTTCTCTTTCAAATGACATAAATCAGTAAACTAAACTGAACTGAAATAAATTTGAGGATGGAACAGCAGTGGGTATAAATAAGCATGGTGAGATTACTGAAACACTCCTGAAATCTGGGTGTCTTTCAGAGCTTCATCAGTACCTGTACCCTCTCTCTTTGGTAAATCAAAATACTTCTTATTTCAAGCATACTTTTCAACTGACAGGTTAAATTGGCATATTTTGATGTCTGCTTCATGGCACGTACCATGTCAGACACCCCCATATGCATGACCTCACTGAGTTTCACAACCATCTACTGTGGTAGGTATCACCCCAATCTCACAGATGAGGAGACTGAAGTTGGCAGTGCTCAGGTCACACAGATGGTGGCTTGCTGAGTCAGGATCTGGGTCTAGGGCTCGGACTCCAAGTCTAGCACATTTTGTAGGATATCAGATTGCCTCTATTGTTAATACCTCTGAGCAGAAAGGAGTTGACATGTATCCATAAGGTAGGACACTGGAGTGTAAATATTATCTTCTCATTCATCTATGAGCATGAAATGTGTACCCACGAAATTCATGCATGGAAGTCCCAAACATCAGTACCACAGAATGTGACCGTACTGAGAGACAGAGCTTTTAAAGAGGTAATTAAGTTGTTGCAGTGAGCCCAAATCCAGTCCTCTGGTGTCCTTATAAAGAGAGGAGATTAGAACACACACAGAGACACACTAGGGTGCATGTGCACAGAGGAGGCCCTTGTAAAGAGGCAGCAAGAGGGCAACCGTCTACAAACCAAGGAGTTAGGCCTCAGAGGAAACCAACCCCACTAATGCCTTGATCTTGGACTTTCAGCCTTCAGATCTATTAAAAAATAAATTTCTGTTGTTGAAGCCACCTAGTCTGTGGTATTTTGTTACAGCATCCCTAGCAAACTAATACAAGTACCTATGATGTACCACACACTGTGCTGATGGCTATGAATGTTATAGTAAATTAGACAGGGTTCCTATTCACAAGAGTTGACAGTCTCGTAGGAGCCATTCAAAGCAAACAGGCAATCAGAATATGGAACGGTAAGTACTACAAAAGGACAAGTGCAGAGAGTGATGGGGCACGTGGGAAGACACTATAATCTGTTTTTGATATTTATATGAGAGGGAGTATTGGGAAAACTTTTTAAAGAGGGATATCAAAGCTGAGATCTAAAGGGATTTGTCCCAAGAACCTGGAAGAGCCTTCCATTTTCATTGACCAAATACTTTTCCATTTTGTCCCAAGTTCTCCCAAATTTGAAAAGCTTTCCTCTTGTGCCAATGTCAGTTAAGATTACTCTGCTAGCACTTTGTTTCTATTTTCATTATTCATTATAACCATTTATGTCATGAAAGAGAAACTCGCTGGGCTCAGTGGCTCAGCCTGTAATCCCACGCCTTTGGGAGGCTGAGGTAAGTGGATTGCCTGAGCCCGCAGGTTCGAGACCCGCCTGGGCAGCAAGACCTCATCTCTACAATAAATCAAAAAATCAGCCGGGCGTGGTAGCGCGCGCCTGTAATTCCGGCTACTTGGAAGGCTGAGGCAGAAGTCCAGCTGGAGCCCAGCAGGTTGAGGCTGCGGTGGCCGGGAGCGGCCACTGCACTCCAGTCTGGGCGACAGAGTGAGACTCCAACTCCAAAAAAAAAAGAGAAACTCATGGTGTTCAGAAGACTGTACAGAACTCAAAATATTTCCCTACATGTGTACATGAATACACACACTTCAATAATTGAATACACAAATATTTTTTCCAAATGCTTATGTCCAGGAGTCTGCTTTATGAAATTATTTAGAAATGCCAATACAAATTTAGATAAAAAGTTTATGATAGCAAAGACTGAAACAACTTAAGAATGTGACAAGAAGGATGAAAAAATTGTGGTGAATTCATACACTGGAATATATGCACATATTAAAATTTATTTTAAGCAATATTTGATGACAAGAAAACACTGTCATAAAATATAAGATGATTTTGATAATAGAGATATGTATTTTTAAAAGCCCAAATTATTATGTGATAATTCCAGATTTGTAGGGTTTGGAACAATTTTTTATTTATTAGCTTTTAAAATAATTTCTGAGTCTCATATATATGTATATGCATATACATGTATATATATATGTATATGCATATACATATATATAGATAAACATTTACATATATATACATGTATTTAAAAACACACTGTAGTAGTATTAGAGTCTGTTTTAGATTTGGAGTCAAAATACCCACATTTGCTCTATCATCTATTAAGATACTATAATTTAAAAAACTTGTACTTCAAGAAAAACTAGATTTGAGTTTTGGGCTCTATCTCTTACTAGCTGTTTCTTTAATGGAGATTATTTCATATCTGGTCTTCAGTTTTTCTATAAGTCAAATAATAATAGTATTTGGAATGGCCATCATAGTGTCAGTGGGAGAATCAAATAAGATAATGTCTCTGAAAGTGCACTGCAAACTATACAAAGTTATATTAAGATGAGGATGCACATGGGTATTATTTTTATGGACTTTTATGGCACTTTTTTTGAACAAGTCAATGTCAGCTGAGGATGGAAACAAAAATTGAAAATCATCTCTAACCAAAACTGGTCATCAACATATTTGGTCATCATGTGCCAGGGCCGTCCAGACCACTTTTGGGTAGGCAGGGATCACAACATTATATATTTTACTTGATTTCTCATCAACTGTGAATATAATATGCAATGACAAGTGCTTGTCTCAAGAAATACCCTTCACAAACACAACTACCCCACTGTGGTTTTCATACAGACAGATGATAACAGCACTATAGGCTACCTCCTCAAAGCAACCAGTCTGAGCAGCCATGAGGACCAGCCATCAGGAAACCAACAGGAAGGGCAGATAAGGGTGCTGGAAAAGTGCAGTGTGGAAAACATAGTCAATACTTACTAAGTAAATGGCCTCTGGAGACATCCAGCCTCAGGTGACAGAAACACCACTCCCAAGTCATTACATGTTATTTAAGTAGATGTGAGAAAAGCACTTTAAGGTCCCCAGAGAAGATACTCATCAGATATAGTATGGGTCATTATTTTCCCACGCTTGCCTTGACCCTCTTTACAAGACGAGAAGGACAGAGATAAAGACACCCAGGTCCTAGGAAGTGCCCCGAAATGACCTTTGTCTTCCTCCCCACCCAGTGCAATTGTTCAGGCCAGTTAGGCAAAAGGTCTGAAATGATATTTTCCATAGTGGAGTAGGAAGAAAGTCAAGGATTTTATTTTCCTTCCTTTTCTTTATTCCCACCAATCACTCTCTAACTCCTGAATTTTCCCCTTCTTCCTGTCTTCCTCGCCTTCTTTCCTGGCTATACACGTTTGCCTTAATTCTAATAAAACAAAATATGAGCAGCAAAGTATTTTCAATAAAACAGCACTTCTCCAAAACTACTCTACAGCTTTGGTTTCTCTGTAACAGCACTTCTCATTCCCGTTCTCTTTAATACTATGTATAGCTGAACTGGTGTCTCATTTTTTTTCCTTGGGACTCTCTGTTGGTCCTTTGTGGCCTAACACTTTAACTAAAGATGAAAGAATACTGTGGTCTTTCCAAGACCTCAACACAATCGGCTTCAGGTATGAAGAAGCTATCTGTGTACAACTGGGTGCCAAAAGGAAATATTCTGTTTTTTTTCCTAATGCAGCCTACATTGTGGCATTTGGAGAAGGGGCCTCAGACAGGAACTGGCAAGATATTATGAGGCAGAGTTCTGTAAGCCACAGATAAGTGCTAGGGCATTTTCTCTATGAATATTATATGCATATATTACACCCAAGATACTCATCGCACCTAAGAGCACAGGGAAAGCTGCAGCAAGCACATCGAGGCCTGCAGCTTCCCAACCTGTTACTCTTCTTGGTGTGGCATTAATCTAAAAAGAACTTCGGGGTACCTGGTGATTTGTTTCCTAGGAAAACCTTCAATTCCCTTTGCTAATTACAGATAGCACAGTCACTTGAACTCTTCCACCGTCTCCAGCTCCTCCCACAGGCCGTGTCCTGCCTGGACTTGCACCTCTTTGGCCAAACCCCCAAAGTGTCTCCACAATTATCTAACCCGGAGGAAAAGCCCAGAGGGGCTGTTAGTCTGTGAGCACACACCTCCCTCTACTGGACAAAACATGAAGAAACATATATGAAGTTCTACAAAACATACAAGGAGGAGCTGATACCAATACTTGAAAGTATTCTGAGCAATCGAGAAAAATTGAACTTTCCCCAAATCATTTTATGAAGTTATCACACTGATACCCAAATCAGGTAAAGATCCAACAAAGAAAGAGAGCTACAGGCCTATATCCCTGATCATAGATGCAAAAATACTCAACAAGATTCTAGCAAATCAGATCCAACAACACATCTCAAAAATCATCCACCATGACCAAGTAGGCTTCATCCCTGGGATACAGGGCTGGTTCAACATCCACAAGACCATAAACGTAATTAAATATATCAACAGTTGTAAGAATAGGAATCATATGATTATATCATTAGATGTAGAAAAAGCTTTTGATAAAATCCAGCATTCCTTCTTGATAAAAACCCGTGAACACCTAGGCATAGAGGGAACATACCTTAAAACAATGGGCGCCATCTATGATAAACCCACAGCCAACATACTGCTAAATGGACAAAAATTGGGAGCATTTCCCCTGAAGACTGGAACAAGACAAGGCCGCCCACTTTCACCCCTCTTGTTCACATAATGTTGGAAGTCCTAGCTAGAGCAAGCAGACAAGAGAAGGAAAACGAGAGCATTCAAGTAGGGAAAGAGGAAGCCAAGCTATCTCTCTTTGCTGACATTATGACTCTGTACCTTGAAAATCCAAGAAATACATCAAAAACCTTTTTGCACTGATAAAGGACTTTGGTAAAGTCTCAGGGTACAAAATCAAAGTGCAAAAGACAGTAGCATTTGTCTACACTAACAACAAACAGGCAGAGAACCAAATAAAAAGCATAATCTCATTCACAATAGCCACACATAAAAAAATCTAAATAAAAAGAGTATGCTTGCCATGCCAATACAATTTCAGAACAAGTTCTCTAGCTGCATTACCACCCCACCTTGCACTTGGCTGCTGCTATACAGGAGTTCTAGATGTACAATAGACATAAAGCAAAACTGCAGTGGACTGGGACAACCTCATCACCAACTGTTGGATCCTGGGCCACATTCAAGTGGAAGAGTTCTGAAAGCAGAGGAAATAGAAAAACCATAATTTTACAAGAGTTCCTTAACCTCTCCAACATTCAGCTATTTTGCCTTTTCCAAAACATTTAACAAAAGAAGGCCGGGCTCAGTGGTTCAGCCTGTAATCCCAGCACTTTGGGAGGCTGAGGCAAGAGGACTGCCTGAGCCCACAGGTTTGAGACCAGCCCAGGTAACTTGGTGAGACGTCATCTCTACAATAAGTTAAAAAATTAGCCGGAGCATGGTAGCACGTGCCTGTAGTTCAGGCTACTTGGAAGGCTGAGGTAGAAGGATCGCCGGAGTCCAGCAGGTGGACGCTGGGGTGGCCGTGAGTGAGCCACTGCACTCTAGCCTGGGTGATGGAGTGAGACTGCAACTCAAAAATACATACATACATAAAAGAAAATAAAAATAAAAGAAAATACACTTGAGAATACATTGAGTACACAATGTTCTGCAGCTAAAATCAAGGTAGCCTATACATTTGAAATATTTTGTTTTCTGAGTTTCTCCCTTCAAATTATCTTCCAGTGCCTCTCCCTTTTTTGGTCCCCCAAGGAACTTTATGAAGTTTTTTTTTTTTTTTGCCAGGTACAGTGGCTCATGACTGTAATCCCAGCACTTTGGGAGGCAGAGGCGAGATCGCCTTATGTCTATTGCACAGAGGCGAGAGGACTGCTCAGGGGATCGAGACCAGTCTGATCAACATGGCAAGAATTCATCTCTACAAAAAGTAAAAAAAAAAATTAGCTGGGCGTGGTGGTACATGCCTTGGCTCCAGTTACTTGGAAGGCTGAGGCAGAAGGATCTGCTGAACCCAGCAGGTTGAGGCTGCTGTGGCCGTGAGCATGCCACTGTACTCAGCCTGGGTGACAGAGAGAGAGAAACTCCGACTCAAAAAAACAAACAAACAAATAAATAAATAAAGTTTTTTTTAAAGCAAAGTGCTGTCTGACTTACACACACCAAGACCAATAATTACTTTGGGCATTAAATATACAACTATCTGAGGACCTAGTCCCAGAAGTTTCCCTACGTAAATTATTTTTCCAAAAGGCCTGTGTAAAGTTTGAAGGTTTTTAGACTCTCACTAACTTTTTGAAGTTCTCATTTGTAAAGATGTGTCCCTGACAAAAAAGAGAATATTAATTTTAAATGTTGGTACCAACTGAACAACAGCAGGAAGATCTCAAAGTAAGATAAGCCACAGCACAGAATAACCCAGTTAGGGAGGAGAATGTCTGCTCTGTCAGTCTGTCTGCCCTGGCGCTGCTTCTCGCTGGCATCGAGTAGGAAAGTTCCCTTTCACACTTGACACAAGTATGCACTGTCCTTCTGAAATATGAGAAAAGCATCTCCCTCAGGAACAAGGAGACCTTTTGGCAGGGGCAAGAGAAGCTGGAGAAACCAATCTTAGCTGGCAAGATCTGTGTAAGGAGTGACTCTCTCCATTGGAATGCTAGCGGAATCAGTTAGGTTACTTCCCCAAGATTATGCAACGTCCTTAAAATATACTACCTAAAAGTAGATAGAATGATCATCATGCATTGCATGCCAATGCTAAGCTTCCTACTCTATGAACCAAAAAACCATGAGATGGTTTTTCACATCATACTGTATGCCTTGCTGTGCATATAGTATACAACCTATTGATGCTAATTTGGGCCTCACTCCTCTAGAATGAGACAGAGCTCTGTTAGCCACAGATAAGTGCCAGGTCATTTTCTGTATGAATATTATATGCAATATTACACTCAAGATACTCCATGAGGGCAGGGATTATCTTTGTTTTTGTTTGTTTTGTTCATTGCTTTGTCCACTATATCTAGAACAGTGATGCATTCCTGATAGGGATTCAATACATATTTGTTGAAATAATGATTTGTGAATGACTCGAAGGTATAAATACAAATAATTACAATGACAAAGCTGTGCTCACTGCTTAAGTTCAGAGCAGATGGTTTCATGACCACAAGGGGCATCACAATGAGGTACAAGGGGAGGATAGGGGATTTCATATTGAGATCTTCCCTCTGCTATTGACTTAAAATGGTACCCACGGCCAGACTTGGGGGCTAAGCCTGTAATCCCAGCACTTTGGAAGGCCGAGGCGAGTGGATTGCCTGAGCCTGTGGGTTCAAGACCAGCCTGGGCAACATGACGAGACCTCATCTCTACAGTAAATCAAAAATTAGTCGGTCATGGTAGTGCACACCTGTAGTTCCAGCTACTTGGAAGACTGAGGTGGAAGGATTGCCAGAGGCCAGCAGGTCGTCACTGGAGTGGGCGTGAGTGTGCCAATGCACTCCGGCCTGGGTGATGGAGTGAGACTCCAATGCAAAAATAAAAAATAAAAAAATGATACCCACTCTGAGTTTTAACCTTCACCCTCATTCAAATGGAGATGCCATTATCTGCTTCAGAAACAGGATTGTTAGAAATCGCACAAAAAGTACACAGTCTTGAAGAGGTTTAAATCTCTTGGGAGAATATGAAAAATATACATTTTATGCACATATACAGCCTACCCACATAGACAAGGATGAGACATAAGCATAAACACAGAGACAGAGTGTTTGGGAAATGCTTCAAATAGGAATAGAAAGTAAACACTTGCCTCCCACGTCTATGGAATAGTTCTTAAATGCCTACTTCCTCATTTTAAAACATATTTCAGCATGGAAATGTCTAAGCAAGTGCTGTTCGTGAGGAACTATGTTCTAGTTATTTCCTCCTAAAAACAGAAGCAAGGATCATGGTAATGCTTCCACAGAGTTTGGCTCTGAAATGTACCATCAGTCAAGATATATTGGTGCTGGGCAGTATAACCCTAGAAAACACTTTCTAATTTGTATCACCTGTTTTAAATGTACTTTATCTGCTGTATTGAATGCAGTTCCTTAAGTCTTTTCTGGAACAAGGAAGGGCATAAACCAAATAAACTATTTTAAAAAGCAGATAGAAACATATCCACCTACCTCACAGAGATTTCTGTGAGAGTTTGATGATAATGTATGCAAAAGTTCTATGCAAGCAATGACATGCATACCCACAGGTGTCACTGCAATTGGTGGTTCTGATTCACAGTTGTCTTTTAGCCGTCAGTACCCTTGCCCTTCCCCATTTCCTGTTGCAGGGACCTTCACTGCTGCCTCCACTCTACAGCCAAGTGTCTCTTCCACGTTTACCTCCTCTGCTTAAGAAGTCAAAGCAGGGGTTTTAGAAGCATTCTGGAGTTCCCTCTGCCTACCTTGAATGTGAAGTTTAGCGATATGCATGAAGAAGAAGGAGAAGGAGAAGGAGAAGAAGAAGAAAACCTGCATGATTCCAAACTAATTTAGTCTCCAAAGAGTGACTAAGACATAACTGATTAGTAAAGCCCCAGATTAATAAGCTCAAAGTACAAGCTTAGTATCACCAACGAAGTGTCCTGACACCCACATTTCTTCACAGGAGAAGATTTTGATTTATGTTCAGACTTCATTCAAGAAATTACTTTTCTACCAGAAGTGGACAATAGATTTCCTTTCAATGTACTATGTGAAATGCTTGCAAATTTCTTTATTCCAGGGAATGGCTTCTCTATATGAGTAAAGACCTTAGGGAAACTAGGAAAGTGTCAGGTACTGCAGCCTCTTAAAGAAACTTCCACCATGTGGCTGGCATGATGGCTCATGCCTATAATCCCAGCACTTTAAGAGGCTAGGGCAAGAGGATCACTTGAGGCCACCAGTTTGAAACCGACCTGGACAACAAAGTGAGACCTTATTCTGCAAACATAACACACACAAAATTAGCCAGGCATGTTACTGTGTACCTATAGTCCCAGCCACTCAGAAGGCTGAAGTGGGAGGATCACTTGAACCCAGAAGGTTGACGCTAAAATGAGCTATGACTGGACCACTGCACTCCAGCCTGGGTGACAAAGCAAGACAGTGTCAAAGAAGGAGCAGGAGGAGAATGAGGAGGGGGAGGAGGAAGAACTACCCTCCATCAGATTCCATTCCCTGTCACCAGTGAAGGGAGGCACAGGAATGAGATGAAAATGAAAGGGATTGCAATCGCAGTTGGTCAGACCTGGTTTGACTCTGGGTTTTGCCACTTATCAGCTGGGTAACCTGAGTCATTTATTTCACTTCTCAGACTTTCTGTTACTTCCTCTGTAAATGGAGGTAAGAACTATCGTGTAGATTATTATTTGAATTAGATATAGTATTTATCAAGTGTCTAATTCAAAACTTGGGATATAAGAATAAATGACTGCCGTTGTTGCTACTGTTATGTGTTAGCCAGTGTCCCCGGGCACAACTATGCTTGCCATGGCACAGGCACAGTCAAAGCCAATACAAGAAAATGATGTGGATGAAGGAACATGAGAAGAGAAAATGAACAATTGCCAATACCGGGAAAAGGTCTTTGGGAAATGTTCTGTCAGTGGGAACACTTTCATTGATTGCCTACACTTGTGGGAATTAAGATTTCTATCAGGTAACCTAAAGACAAGTCGGTTGAAATACATCACCAACTCTTGGCTGCTGGGATCTGCAACTGTTGTTCCTTATCCCCACTAACTCTTCCTGTTTCATTTTTCTTCCCTCTTGCCAATGTAAAGTGGCCTATGCAAGTGTCCTTATATTCCCATTATCTCCTCCTCTGTCAACCCTCCCCAAGGACAGCCTAGCATGTGTTCCAATATCTTTTTCCAGTAAGACACTGCCTTTCTTTCGTCTATCCTCTCAATGTGGACATACAGATGCTTGAATTAGCCTAGCAACTCTACATTTTCATGGTTTACTAGACAACCTGACTCCTCATAGAAGCGATATCATTGCTATCTTCATTAAACCTTGAAACACAGCTTTGACTACTCTAATCAAAAGGGTTCTCTAACTGTGAGAGTTATGAATGAGGGCTCCTAGTCCAGCTCAGATATCAGTTCATAGCATCATGCTATCTCCCTTTCAGTATGAAGAGATGGTGGCCACAGCAGTGACAGAGGCAAGAGAAAGACTTCAGAGCAGACACTAGAAGCAGCATCCTCCCAAAGTTGACTCTGGGACTTTGCCATCTCTGACCTAACCTAAAAGGCGCCTCTTATTTCAAGTCTCTGGAGATCTTCATGGAATTTCATACCACATCTACTCCATCAGAGGATGGTGTGCCTGGGCTTCAGTCATCCCAGAAAATGTTGCTTGTTTCTGAAATGGGAAATGGATGTGCAGTCAGAGAACCATGGGGTTGGGGAGGGAGAGAGGGAGAGAGGAAGAAAGGGAGAGAGGGAGGGGAGAGGAGAGGGGAGGAGAGAGAGAGAGACTCACCCACATATCAAACTCCAGCCCTGAGAAATGCTGCTGCTGAAAAGCCTGATCACTTAAATGAGTGCTCAGAAAATAAGAGAATAGAAGGCTTGGAAGAACCTTTGCAACAGATCATTTGTCAAACAGGCTTCATCTCACAGCTAAATAGATGAGGTTCCTGGGAAATTAACTTATCAAGACACCTCACTAGTTAGTGGCAAAGCCAGGTCTAAAACTCAACTCTTGGAGAGTTTGGGTAAACCTAAAACTTTCATAAAATGTAAATCAAGTTTTTGTTTATTTTATCTGAGAAGAATTCCACTTTTTAAAAAAAGCATTGTACAGTTTCCAAAATTTTTCTAAATGAATATTTTCAAACATACACCAAAACAGAGAGAACCATATAATGAAGCTGCACATACCAATTATCCCAACTCAATAATTATCAAAATTTTTCCATCCTTCCTTCATCAAGTATCTTCCTTTAGAATTTAAAAACTATTCCTAGGCCTTGAATATTCCACCTCTACTTTCTGTAGAATGCATATCTTAAAAAATGCAGATTTTCTTCCATCATTGATTCTCACATTTTTACTGAGTCCCACCCTTAGAGTTTCTCACTCAGAAGGTTTGGGGTAAAGCTGAAAATTTTCTAGTTCTAATGTATTCCCAGGTGATGCTGGTGATGCCAGAGCCCACACTTTGAGAACCACTCTCTTTTATAATCATAATGCCATTATCATAGCTAACAAATGTAACAGAAATTTCTTGGTACCATCTAATACTAATAGAGTCTATATTCAATTTCACTGACTCCCAAAGATGTTTTATTGCAATCAGTCATATCTCAGACAAGGTCCACATATTACATTTGGTTGCTGTGTCTCCTATATTTATGATTGCTACATCTACTATATATTTGCCAGAGCAATCAGTCTTCCTCTCTTTCCTAAATGGTCTCTTTTGTTTAATATCTTTGACTTGTTTAAGGAACCCAGTGTGGTGCCACATCACAGATTCATCTGTTTGCTTATAAATGGTTTTGCTTACCTTCTTTCTCTAGCCTCCATATTTCCTGTAAACTGAAAGTTCTAGATTGCCTATATATTCAGCTCTTTTGACATGAATATCCCATAGGTAGGGCTGTGTGAGGTAAAATCAAGGTTTAAATATTAACTCAGGGAATTGTTTGAGGTACACATTTTCAATCAATACATATTTCTAAGCCATTTAAAAGTAATCCATACCCCTTGATACTAAATCAAACCTTCCTCACTTGAAACTATATGGATCCTTCTTTTTCTCTAAGGAAATGAATAATTTCTCAGATTCCTCTTTAAGTCACACAGCTGACCAGTTATAGATCACACTGAGTCCATTTATACACCCAATCCAAGTATATCAAAACCCTACACAATTTAACATTTATTTATTTCACAAAATGCCTGCAATCTGATGAGGGTTCTTGAACAATCAAGGCTGCTGTTTGCAGCGACTACTGTCTTGAAACCCACCTGTAAGCCACTCAAATCCCAATAGAACCATCCTCTAGCATACACCCAAAAGGAGGAGCCTGCCTGTCAGGCAAGCAGAATTCCCAGAGAAGTAGGGACCATACTTGTGACCATACTTGTGAGCTGAGAGAAAAAAATTTAAAAAGCTGTTTTAGGATGAAATGCTATTAATGGATAAAAGTGATGAGAATGAGCCAGCAAGTGGGATTCTTCTTTAGAATAAATTCTGATTCTTAAAATCTAGAAAGCATGGATGACATTTTAAAAATCAGTAAGCGATGGATGATAGGTTAGACTTTTATGAAAATGGTTTCTATTGGCAAAATGAGATTCTCAATCATTAAATCATATTTACCCATTTTAGATTAATTTTGATTCAAAGGAGAAAAATGCAGAAGCCAAAAACAAGACAAAAACTATATTGTATGCAAGTTTTTCAGATGATTTCTTTTTCCCCCCAACATACACAGAGGACATGAAATGGTGGGAAAAGCACACACTCCCAAGGGCTAAATTAAATCCATGTAATTAGCCTGGCATCATTGGGACACTGTAATAAAAGTCCATTCCTATGTTCTTTCGCTCTATTTTATGAACTTTATTGTTCATCTTTCTAGAAATCTAAGCTTAGGGAAGGGAGAAAAAGAAGAGCTGGGTTCTGGCAGTCAATTAATTAATAATAAGTAGATTCATCTAATCTCTTCTGGTGAAATGGAGGAATAGTGGAGGATGTGAGGACACACTGGCAAAAGCAGGCAGAGATAATATAAATGGTGTACACTGGTGGAAAATTTTGCAGTTATTAAAAATATATAAAACTTCTAGTTGCAATAATCAACTCTGAGCAGCACTGGAACACTGATCAAAAACTTAATTTTAGATAAGAATTTTCAAAGCAGGAATGAAATGCTTCAGCAATGAACAGTCATATTTGTTGAACTTGTACTTAAGTAAATAGTACTTTGGGAGAAAAATTATTTTGTTATCAGCACATTTTACTATTTCTATACTCCTTTTTTTAAAAAAATTGGCACTGGTTATAACACACTTGGCTAGAAATAATCCCTGTTAAAGCCAGCTAGCTACTATTTATTCTGGTTTTACCTATCGTAGGCATCAAAATCTTATTTATAATAGTCAGGCAAGGCCTCATAATCTGTTATAACAATACCCAGGGCAGAGACTATTCTTTAACTTATGACTTTATGGATAAGTCTACAAGATAACTGATTGACAATGAAGACATATGTAATTCAGTGAATATTTGCCTAAATTTATGCAAAAATTATAAATTATATATCTTTTAGTGAATTTTGATAGAAAGTTCTAGATTCTCTTTATGAAAAGCCAACTGACAACCCATTGCCAGTGTGTCTGTGAGAATAGCCTCAGTTGAGGTCAAGTCTGGTATGGACTCTACTTCTTCATTCATTGCTCAAATACTGTTATCCCTTGCTATGGTACCATGCCAGGTTTTACTGGTTTTAGTTGCTCATTTGTATCAAAAATATTATGAGTATGAGCAGGAAATAATCAGTTTCTGCTTATGAAATTGATTAAAGTTCCTTTTAAGTACCAAATCTTAATCATCACAATTTGGAAAAAAGTTTGTTCCCTTTCATATGCTTTACAAAATGTTCACTATTTATGCCAGTTAGGTGCTGGGAATACAGATACAAAGAAGACATAGCCCTATACTAAAAAAATTCACAATCTCCTGAGGGCAGCTTCTAGAGAATCTGCCCACTGGTCTTTTCTGAATACTTTTATGGAAATCCAGCAATCCTTTTGATATGCTATTTCTATAGATAAGAGTGGCAGGAAAACAAGCAGAGGAATTGTGGAGATCAGAAATACACTCCTGTCTTCACCGGCACACCAAATTTATGACCAACTGTTTTGCATGTACAGTCAAAAAGTAAGTTCACTGGAAGCACATACTCTAAGACAGCAACAGCAAAGTACTTAAAGCTTCCCTTAAATCAACAGGAGGGGTACAATGTCAGCACTGAAAAGAGAAATTTGACTAGTTTCATTTGGCACACCCTGATGGCATGGTTGCGTAGTGTGTCTGATACTGCTTGGCATCTTATTTACTCCTCATAAGAACCCTAGTAAGTATATTTTGTTATTCCTATCATAGAGAAGAGAAAACTGAGACAAAGAGAGTTATATAACTTGCATTAGATCATAATAGCAGAATTCAAATTCAAATATAGACATTCCTACCCATTATCTTCCATGATGCTTCCTTCAAACCTTACATCCATTCAATCAAGTACTGAGAAACCACAAGGTTTGAATAACTACAATTTGCTTAGTTTTAGGAAATCACAGTCTTACCAAGCAAATAAAGGTCAGAAAAACACATATATGGAGATTAGTGAAAGAAATTTCTGGGGACCTTTCAGAAAGACAATATAGCATTTTAGTCGTGGATCACTTTTCAAAGAAATAATAAATTATCTGCTTGATAATAAAGAAAGCCTTTGTTTCATAAGCAATATTTCAGGCATCAGTTAACTCTGCAAGACAAGCAATGTCTGAGTGAATGCTCTGCTATTAAAATTATAGAATCAGAATTTTTGGAGCTCAAAAATTCTCAAAGAGTTATTGTCCTCAGAGATTTATTCTAAGTTCCTCATTTTACCAATGAGTAAATGGAAGTCCAGGAATATTACTAATGAGATTTCAATTATTATATAAGATTATTACACTCAACAGACTATCATAATTTACCTAATTAATAAACATGTGAATGTTTAATTTATTTTGGAAAACCTTATCTCTTACTTCATATTGACTAGGAGTCTAAATAATTATACAGCATGGGAATAGGATTGTTTATCCCCTTGAGTTTAGGTGCTAATGAAAATTAATTATTAATGTTACAAAGGCTAACAGGTAATTGCTTATTGGCAAAATTTTATAGGCTCCTAAGTTGATACTTTTAACTCAAAAATTAAATAAGTTCCTTGCTACCTTAAATTTGTAGTGGGGACAATATGTAGAGAATAGAAAAACACCAAAATTGAAGTTAGAAGCTCCAGGATATTTAATCAATAAACGGTGATGACACTTTGGATGGAACTCATTTTCATTATCTATAACAAGAAGGCACTAGACTAAGGGATCCCTCCAGTTTTAATATTTAATAATCATTGGAAGAGGTGACAGATACTAACTAAATCATATGCTCCCATGCAGATTCTGAAGAACTGCCACTGGCTATTAAAAAATAATTAGAAATTTTTCAACCAGGCTCCGTGGCTCAGCCTGTAATCCCAGCACTTTGGGAGGTGGAGGAGAGTGTATTGCCTGAGCTCCCGTGTTCGAGACCAGCTCGGGTAGCTTGGCGAGACCTCGTCTCTACAATAAATCAATAATTAGCCAGGCGTGGTAGCGTGCACCTGTAGTTCTGGCCACTTGGAAGGCTGAGGTGGAAGGATTGCTGGAGCCCAGCAGGTCGATGCTAGGGGTGGCCATGAGTGTGCCACTGTATTGTCCAGCCTGGGCAACAGAGTAAGACTCCAACTCAAAAAACAAAAAAGAAATTTTTTAAATACCTTGAGGATGTATGTTTTCAAATACTTAGATTTCTTAAGATATTTTATTTGAAAAAATATGTCAACATATTGTATCTCTCTAGGCACGGTATATTTATTTCATCTTTCAGGATTAAAAATAAATCCTGATGCTAGGCAGCAATATGCCTGAAAGAAAAGCCATTAATAACAAAGAAAAATAAAACTTATTTTGTCCCTATACAGCTTTCTATTGTTAAAAAGAAAAACAAAATGCCCAGTCTCACTAATCATCAAAGAAATGCAAATTAAAAACCACACTGAGATACCACCTAACTCCAGTCAGGATGGCCATCATCAATAGCTCAAAAAACAACAGATGCTGGAGAGGATGCGGTGGGAGTGTAAACTAATACAACTTCTGTGGAAAACAGTGTGGCAGTTCCTAAAAGATCTAAAAATCGACCTTCCATTCGGCCCAGCAATCCCCTTCTAGGAATATATCTGGATGAACTCAAATCACTCTATAAAAAAGATACCTGCACACATATGTTTATTGCAGTATTATTCACAATATCAAAAACATGGAACCAACCGTGATGCCCATCGAAGGTGGATTGGATTAAAAAAATGTGGTACATATACATGATGGAATATTATGCAGCCAAAAAGAAGGACAAATTATGAACTTTGCAGCAACTTGGATAGATTTAAAGTCTATAATATTCAGTAATCTATCACAGAAACAAAGAACCAACTACCATATATTCTCACTCTTAAGTGGACCCTGAACGTTTATCACAATACTCCAAGAAAGGGTTTGGCAGTAGAGGGATGCTGCCAGGGAACTGGGGCAGGGGGAAGGTGCAGGAGAGGGGGGCACATAATATCAACAAGGGTACCTGATCTCAAACCAGGTGAAGTAGGGACCAAAGGGAGGCCCAAACTTTACCTGTATCTACCTAATCTTAAATTGTACCCTACATCTTTAAATTAAAAAGATTAAAAATTAAAAAAAAATTTAGGGGAAAAATAAGTTTATTTTGGGTCATAAAATTTTTAACTTTGTCAGATTAATGTTTGGGATTTTTTTTCCCCCATAATGGTTTTTTTTTTTTTTTTTGGCCATTTATTTTTATTTTTATTTTTTTAAACATATTTTTTATTATAAAATTGTGGGCTGCAGTTAAGGGTTAGGTATACAAATGTGCATCGTTCAGGCACCCTTGTTAATAAGGGGTGTCTCCCCATCCCCAGACAGATATTGGCTACCGTTAGTCCCACCTCCCTTCCCCTCTCTAGCTCCCACATAGTTTCCCACCACTGTCAGTCCTTTTTTTATAGTATTATGGTAGAAGTTCAAGGTCCACTATATGAGTGAGAACATGTGATACTCAGATCTTTGTTTCTGTGAGAGGTCACTCAGTATTATAGACTCTAGTTCCATCCAGGTTGCTGCAAAATTCATGATTTTGCTCTTTTTAATGGCTGCGTAGTATTCTATCGTGTATATGTACCACATTTTCTTAATCCAGTCCTCTTTTGATGGACAGCATGGTTGGTTCCAGGTTCTTGCTATTGTGAACAATGCTGTGATAAACATTTTTGTGCAGGTATCTTTTTGATAGAGTGATTTGAGTTCTTCAGGGTATATTCCCTGTAGGGGGATTGCAGGGTTATATGGGAGGTTGATATGTAGAGCTTTTAGGAATTGCCACACTGCTTTCCATAGAGGTTGCACTAGTTTGCACTCCCACCAACAGTGTAGAAGTGTTCCCTTTTCGCCACACCCTCTCCAGCAACTGTTTTTTTTTTTTGAGTTATTGATAATGGCCATTCTGACTGGAGTTAGGTGGTATCTCAGTGTGGTTTTGATTTGCATCTCCTTGATGATTAGTGAGGTTGAACGTTTTTTTCATGTGTCTGTTGGCTGCTCGGATGTCTTCCTTTGAGTAGTGCCTGTTCATATCTTTTGCCCACTTTATAATGGGGTTGTTTGTTTTTTTCCTTTCAGCACATTTGAGTTCCTTATAGATTCAAGATGTTAAGCCTTTGTAGGACCTGGAGTTGGCAAATACTTTTTCCCAATCTGTGGGCTATCTCCCTGCTTTCTTGATGGTTTCTTTGACTTTGCAGAAGCTTGTCAGTTTAATGAGGTCCCACTTGTCTATCTTATCTCTTATGGCCTATAGGTTTCGGGTTTTGTTCAGGAAGGGTAACTGATTTCAAACCAGGTGAAGCAGGGACAAAAGGGAGGCCCAAACTTTACCTAGATCTACCTAATCTTAAATTGTACCCTACATCTTTAAATTAAAAAAATTAAAATTAAAAAAATTTTTTAAAAGAAAGAAAAATATACCCAGTTTATCCGTTTACCCTTTTTAATTAAATTGAGGATGGGAAACACATGTAACCATATGCTCCACTGCAGGTGATAAGCAATTAAGTACTCTTCAAAAACAAAGTTGCTCTTGAACTAATTTTAGTGGGTACATCAAGAAAGAAAACAAAGTAAACATTACAGAGCATCCGAAGTTCAGCTCTGTTTTGGAGGGGTATGATGTAATGGAAGAACCGCTGGGGCAAGGAATGGTGCATTCACCCATCCAATACTGATTTACTAATCAAGAGCCAGACACTGTGGTAAATGCCAGAGGTACACAGAGAAACATTAGATGCTTCCTGCCATTCAGAGGTTGGTAATCTAGTGTCAGACTCACTTGTAAGTCAGTAATTACAACAATGTCAAGTTGGAACGATGGAAGAAGCAACAATGGAAGAAGCACAAAGCAGTATCTGTAATATAAAAGAGAAAATGCTTGAACTCCAACCAAAAAAGGCTAGAAAGCTTCATGGAAGAGATGACATTTGTGCTAGGTCCTTTTTTTTTTTTTTTTTTTTTTGAGTTGAAGTCTCACTCTGTCACCAAGATAGGAGTGCAGTGGCCGCTCCCGGCCACCGCAGCCTCGCCTGCTGCGTGCCGGCGATCCTTCCGCCTCAGCCTTCCAAGTAGCTGGAACTACAGGCGCGCGCTACCACGCCTGGCTAATTTTTGATTTATTGTAGAGATGAGGTCTCGTCAAGTTGCCTAGGCGGGTCTCGAGCCCGCGGGCTCAGGCAATCCACACACCTCAGCCCCCCAAAGGCGTGGGATTACACGCTGAGTCACCGAGCCCAGCTTGTGCTAGGTTTTGACAGATGAGTGGAAGTTCAAGGAAACAGCATGTGCAAAGGCATAGAACAAGAGAAAGGAAGTTAAGAAAAGGGAGGGAAAGAAAAGAAGGAAAGATAGTGTGATATAATTTCAAAATGATGTTTTCCCATCTGATGTGTATGAAATAGGATCCTATTTTAATTGTCATCTCCCTAATTGCTTGTGAGGCTAAACATATTTCCATACTTATGCATCATTTAGACCTTCTCGTCAATGAACTGTCTTCTTTGCTCATTTTTTTCTCCCGTGTAGTTTGCCTTTTCTTCATACATTTATATAATTTCTCTATTTATTTTGACTGCTAATGCCTTGTCAGTCATAAGTGCTGCAAGTTTTTCTCCTAGTTTTTCTTATTATTTTGTTAAATGATATGATCATAGTCACATAACTTTCCTTTAATTTAAAATTTGTATTATTTAAATATAGACAGATTCACTAATAATCTTTCTTATGGTTTTTGCCTTTAAGAAATCTTTTTCTAATCCTTCCATATTTTCTTCTAGAACTGTAAGTTTTCCTTTTCACATTTCTGTTCTAAATCTATCTGAAATAGATTTGTGTGCATAGTGTAAGGTAGATCCAACTTCCCCCTCCATAGAAATAATTAATAGCCCCAGCATTATTGAGAATACAATTTATCCTCTACCATTACAAATAACTTATCCTCTTTCATTACAAATAAATGAGAGCTGCTGCTGGTAATGTAATGTCAGCTGTTGCAGGCAGATGCCCTGGGAAATGGACTCTGAGAAGAGATTTCCATGCAAAAGGTTTAGTGGAGAGTGTTCTTTGGAACAACACCTATGGGAGAATGAGTGAAACAGGATTCATTGGGGAAGATGCAGTAGCAAAAGAGGCCTCAGCTGATCACACAGGGAGCACTGTAGCTGGGGTGACCTTCCAGAGCTGTCCTGCATAAGACAACAGGGTTGAGATTTTATACGGTTACACACAGACCAGTCATTGGACAAGGCTGCCCTTGAGGAAGGAATGTAACCCTGATAGAGGTAGCTCCATTTTGAAGAGGGCAATACCCAGGAAGCCACTGGCTGGCAAAACTCCCAGCAGCTGACTGAGCAGGGCATTGGCTTTGAAAGGGGGATCTGGGTGGCACAGCCATCACATTACACCACTTTTGTCAGCCATCACTTTGACATTGTGATACATGTAATCTTTTTTTTAAAGATGTGGGGTACAATTTAGGGTTAGGTATACAAATGTTTATTATGCAGGTACCCTTGTTAATGAGGTGTGCCCCTCCTTCCCCAGGCAGATTCCCACTACTGCCAATCCTGCTTCCCCACCTCCCTCCTGGCAGTTTCCAACTACTGCCAATCATTCTCTTAAAGTTTTACGATAATTGTTCAAGGTCCACTTATGAGTGAGAACATGTGATACTCAGTTCTTTGTTTCTGTGAAGACCACTCAGTATTATATACTCTAAGTCCATCCAGGTTGCTGTGAAGTTCCTGATTTTGTTCTTCTTTATGACTGCATAATATTCCATCGTGTATATGTACCACTCTTTTTTTATCCAGTCCTCTTTTGATGGGCAGCACAGTTGGTTTCATGTTCTTGTTACTGTGAACAATGTTGTGATAAACATACATGTGCAGGATACATGAACTCTTTTACCCATGAAATAATTTCATCCTGGTCCCCTACCTGTAATCTAATCTGTCAGTAGTGCCCTTCAAATATGAACCTATCTATAACAACATCAAAAACTCCAGACTCATCATATTCTATAAGTATGGGGGGGAACCAAAAAAAACCCCCCAGAATTTATTTATAAAACTGTATGTTTATTCTTACATGTTTCAACTTTAGTCACCTTCAAAGTCTTCTCCATCAACACAATACAGTTATTGAGACACTTTTTCTACTGCTCAAAATCGTTTTTGAACTCATCTATTTTGATGCCATTTAGTACGTCTGCCATTTTTTTTCTACCTCTTCCACATCAGCAAACCATTTTCCTTTAAGGACTTCTTTCAACTAGGGAAATAAAAAAAAGTTGCTTGGAGTAAGATTGGATGAATAAGGAAGGTGGGGCATGGGGATCATGTCAATCTGGGTCAAAAACTGCCCACTCAGCATGATGTGGGCAGGTGTGCTTGTAAAATACCAATAATGAAATGGGCAAATGTGTATACAGAATCCTCCTCCTTCACTGCCCAACAATTCACTGAAGTTGAATGCAGACTCTCACAACAAAGCTATCTGGTACTCTGCTGCCAATAGGTTCCTAAAACACTTAACTAATGGGAAAGCCTATGGTACAAGGGATCTGCCCTAAAAACAAAAAACAAAACAAAAAAACCTCTGTTTTGGGGGGGGGTCCCCCTATACAGCAGAAGATATTTTCTCCCTTGATATAAACATCTACTTCTAATGTAGCCTGACTTTTTGTTTTCAACAGCCACACATTACCCAACTGGCTCAAACTCAATGTGTTGTCAGCTACAGTGAATTTAACAAACTATGATTCCATCACCTAACACCTCTTTCCATTTCAGTTTTCCTCTAAATTTGATTAAGGATGCCAACACAATGTTACAAATTTCCAAATAGGGCACCAAACAGTGACGAATCTGTGGCATGCCTATGATACTTTGACTTCTGCATCTGCTCTTGGAAACTGTCCATAACCCATTCCATAAAGAACCTACTCTTTAGATAATAACAGAAGCGTTACCAGCAATGTAATATTATGACTTACAATCAGGTTTGTGCATAGCTTTTGGAAATCAATCACACCACCTCAACTTGTATTTGTGTTGCAAACAAGTTTTCTAGCAGCAGTGCCTTCACACAGATGGCAAATTTCAACAGTGGGCATTAGGCACCCCGCAGGAAGGCCTTGCAGGAGCCCCTGAACCACAGCCTACAAGAGTTACAGGTATCTGCCCAGCCTTCCAGTTCACCAACGTGTTTGGTCATAAAGTAAACCTCAGTACAAAAGTGCTGGTCTTTGATCATGCATAATGCAATGCGGTTAATCAGTGACCAGCGAAATACACGAAACATTAAACCATCTCTGGTTTCTGTTTCAAGTCTGATCACTTGACTACCCCTCAGTAACTGGCTTTGACCATAAAGTTAAGTCTCATTTAAAAATTTTAAAAGGTCTGTTCTGGTAAAGTTGATGATACATTGTAAAGTTATTCCAATTAAAAGAAGTTTCTTTTGTTCACAAAGGACTTGGTTTTGGGTAGCCAAGTTTCATTTAATTCCATTTTCATCTTCTGAGAAGACTTAGAATCCTGAACTCACACAAAGATTAATAGTTTTAAAAATAGTTAAGAACAAAAAAGAATTAACTAGCAAAACAGGTTGGTAACATCATCTAACATCGATAGTAATCACCTAATATGGCATGAAATCAGTTTTGTTATGTTTAAAACAGGATAAGCTGGGAAAATTTGTCTCTGCTACCAGTTTGCAGAGAAAGTTCTCTCATCATTCACCCATCCACTTCTCATTCATTCAATAAAACACTTATTGAGTATATGCCATGAGTTAGTTCTGAAACTGACTCCAGGCATACAATGATGAATGTGATACCATTGCTGTCTTTGAGAAGACCTCTTTTTAAAAAATAAAAATAAAGAAACATCTGTGGTAATGTTGATATGTTCTATCACCAGCAGAAACAGGTTCCAAATGGAGATGGGATACCAAGAACATGGCAGGAAAAACCCATTAACCTGCTGTGTGGCATGTCTGCTGCAGGAATTCCCAACCATCCTGACTACTCCTAAGGGCAATATGTCACTCATAGCTACTGCCTCATCAATGTAAATTGGAAGGTTTTTTAATACTAAAGCCAACAACCACAATTTTAAAAAATATCCATACGTATTAATCTACTATTCATAGAACAACAAAATATCCATTTAAAGTGCAAGATAGGGTCTGACATTCAAAAGCCTGATGAAAACTGAAGGTTAACACAAGAAACAAAACGTTAATTTTTTTTCTTTTTTGAGACTGGGTCTCCCTCTGTCACCCAGACTGGAGTATAGTGGTGCAATCATGGCTCACTGCAGTCTTGAATTTCTGGGCTCAAGGGATCCTCTTAACTCAACCATTCAAGTAGCTGGGACTACAGGTATGCACCACCACACCCAGTTAATTTTAAAAAATCTTTTGTAGAGACTGAGAATCACTGTTGCTCAGATAGTTCTTGATCTCCTGACCTCAAGGGATCCTCCCACTTTGGTCTCCCAAAGCACAGGGATTTGCAGGTGTCAGTCACTGTGCCTGCCCATGAGTGAATATAAAAATGTATATTAATGTGATAAGATGCAGATAATTGAGGTCTAAAACCTATTGAATAAAATATAATATGAAAATCAGGAGGGATAAGATTTCTATTAGCTGCAGAAATTTGAGAAAGTTTCGTAAGGAAAATGTGACTTCAAGTGGTTCAGAAATAATTGGTAGGAAGAAAGGGGAGTTTTGTTTTTTCTTTTCTTTTGTTCTTTCATCTTTTAATTTATGATTTTAAATTGAAATGACATTAGTAATCAGACATGCAATTCCAATGTCTTTATGACTTAATTTAATTTCAAAAATTAAAAACTCTGATTAAATGCAAAGACTACCTGAATGAACCAGTTTTATGGTAGACCTTTTGGAGAGCATATCAAAGATATTATCCGTGACCCCTGACCTCAAGTGTTTTACAAATTATATGGAAACACATTATCAACCTATACAAAACAATAAGAGGCCAATAAAGATACTATATAAGTGCCTTAAAAAACAGAAACAAATGTAACAGCTTTAATCAAGAGTAAATCATGAAGTTCACATAGAATAACGGGTTGTGAGCTATTATTTGTAGCATCATTTCATCACTGGAAAATACCAGAAAGAGTGGGTTCTTAAAATCATTTCTGACCTTGTGAGCCAGTGATGACCTGCAATTATAATAACACTAATATTCTTGAATGCTCTATGAAGTATTTTCATTTGTATTATTTTATTTGATTCCCCAGAGAACCCTATGAATTTGATATAATTCCTTCCAGCAACTGAAGTCCTGCAATTTGTAATAACAAGGTGCAAAATCAGTATTTCATTGACTCTACCAATTTTGGTACTTTCTTCTCCCCCACACCAATTTCTCCTGAATCATTCTAGAAATCATGCAAGCCCATGGATGTAAATCTCCCCCTCATCGCCACTGTCCTCTCTTGTTCTGATTGCACAAGGTGCCTTTGAGGTTACCAAAATTGGTACCAGGGCTGTGGCAGTCAAAGGTGCCAGGTGTGTTGCCCAAGGCATAACTGTCTACCTCTCCCATTTATCCTTAGGACAAGACAAAATATCTCTCATTCTATCATAAAACATAACATACTAGATAAAATTTAGTTCATTATACCCTGCCATACCATGCTTCAACAGTGCCTCATTGAGGGACCCTGCACCCACAAGTATGTACATTCTGTTATGCAGACCTTGCTTGCAATGTCCTAAAGAAATTTTAGTCACGTCACTCTTTCAATTTTCACACTGCTTTCTTATTGCAGTCCTCTCTCACAAGGATCCAGGCTGGAGTCCATGGGGCTGGCTCAACAGAAAATTTGGAGGGTATATGTCATTCTATTTTCAGTGTTGTCTCCCCGCCAAAGCTGGTACCCTCTGATGTGCCTCAAGTCCTTGATTTCTTTAAGATGAGCTCTGGCAAAAGACTCCTGACAGGCCCAACCGTCAAATGATCCAGACATGCCTAGACATGTCTGAATCCTAGGGGAAACAGAGCAGAGAAACTCAAGCTGCACATACTATTTACTCTCCATAATTCCTCTGGGCTAACTTGGAAACCAACCAGCATCACGCAGCACAGGAGTATTTCTGGGTTCTCCCTCCAAACACAAAACTCAAAATTTCAACGTAGGTTTAAAACAAAACAAAACAAAATATACGTATCACAACATTTTAGGGAAAACATGTGAAACCTAGGTGAATCAATTTGCTGCCTTGTGCTTAAAACTGTGTTACATAAATTACAAAAATTTGAATCACAGTATTTGAAGTGCTCACTCACTTGCTTAGCATGAAATCCAGTCTTTTCTCAGGCTCTTCCTCCCCCATGGAGTCCCACAAAGTTTCCATGCTTGAGGACCTCTTCTCTTGTCTTCTTTCTGCTCTATTGTTTAGTCACTTAGCTGTTCTTGGGTTGCTAACACCCTTTTCCAGACCACTGAAGCTGGGGCTGTTCCTCTGGCCAGCAAAAAAGTTCCTGTTTCTCTTCTACGCTGCAAAACTGTTGGGCTTCTGGTGACAAAGTTCTTCCTTCCCTTTGTGCCACAGCTCCTTCTCTCCCCAAGTGTAGGAGCACTCCTAGGAGGATGAGGAAATATCTGTGCACAGATTGGCCCAGACTTGTTCTTTTCTCATGGTACTTTTCCATCAGTTGTTCATTTTCCTCCCTATCATTCAACATCCTTCAAGATCCTAACAAATCTGTCTACATCCTATACATGAATGAATTCTAATTCTGAACTAATTTCAAGTTCTTTCCCATAAGGCTCTGAGCCCTGTAGAAAACATGTGGTTCAATGTACCATGACTGTAAGAAAACCTTGATTCTTCTGAGAGGAGGAAACTCCAGAACATGCTATGATTAGGAACCAAGCTGTCAAGGCCCTTGGAGGAATTCTAGGGGAACGGTATAACCTAGGATCATAGCTCAGGGGCCAAAGGATGTGTTGGATATGGTTCAATTCCAATTTTAAAATTATCTAAAAGAAATTACTATCCATGTAAGTGATCAGAAAGTAGATGAAGTGAGGTGAAAGGTGCTAACAGTTACCTGCTAACATCTATCATCAGGAAGGGGGTAGGGCCAGGATAATGTTTATTGTTTTCAAAAAGCACTCCCTCTCAAAGAAGTCCATAAGGAATAAAACAAAACACACACTTTCAATATTCAGTACTTTGCTTTAGCAATGTAATACAATTCTTCTAGTCCAATTACAACCTTAAAAGTTCAAGACTTTTTCTAATGTCCCAACCAATAATGCCATGAGGCAGAATGGTTGAGTTATGTGAACAGACGTTCCAATAGATTTTTGTTTAAAATTTAATATTTATTTATATTCAAAAGGTTTTCTCTTTTAGATTTTTCAGTGCCTGTTACTTCTAATGGTGGTGCTAGTTCTGCCATTTCTACATGTCTTTGAAATTACTTCAGATGGCTGTGCATAGCTAACGGCCACAGACTGACACCCTTGCTTTACATCTTGTGCTCTGAATCCAAGAACAGAAAAGAGACAAATGGGAAACAATTCAATAGTAGGTGTTATCCTCAGTTCAACCTTAATCTGGGAAGAAATTCACATGCATAGAACTGGTTCGTGATTTTAAAACATAAGATCTTGGCTATGGTTTTGGCCTTTGAAACACATTCCCCTTTAAAAAAACAAAACAAATGAAAGAAAAACACATCATTTATTTTATATGGAAACAGATCTTAAAATACAAATTGTTCATTGGTAGAAAATTTATTTCATATTCCATATGCTTATTAGCTATTTTTAATTTGAGGTAACTGGAGACAATATTTTAAAATTCTCTTTGTGCTTTTTACCAAAAGTAAGCAGGCACAATGGAATACCAATCATTATTAAATACACGTTTTTTAAAATAAATAATCTTTTCTGAATTCATGGACAAAAAATTATATTACAGGAACTTCTAATTTGTTCACTTTCTCCGTGTATTAATATTTAACAATAAAAAGATAGTCAATCTAATTAAATTTAGGAGTATAAAGTTCACATAAAAGATATAAAAATACGACAAGACTCATTCAGTATTATGATAGCCACTGTTCTATAACAAAACACCACATAAACACACACATTCTTCATTACTGTGCTGCTCATTTCAAAATACCATTCACTCTTTCTACATCTATTTACTAATACATTGGAAAGAAAAACTACGGCCCCTATTTCTACTTACTCATCACCCACTCATCTTCCATCTCTAACAGTCTACTCACAGACTAATCACTCTACTGAAGTAGCTCTCTCAAAGTGTTTAGAAGCAACAGTCTTGTCTTGGTCTTCATGGCTCAATTCATCAGCATCACTGAGTCTCCCATCTGCCCCACTAGATCCACTCTCCACCCTTCTCTACCTGCTCTTGGCCCTGGAAGGCTGGCCTTGTGGACCACGGCCACCAGCTTGGCGTCCCTACACCCTGCCTTCTGAATGGTTCACTTAGAGGAGGTTTACACGAAGAAGATCAAAGGAGTGAGGCCAGGATATTTATCCCCATTGCATCTTCTCTGCTAGGTGTCTCTACCACAAACTGCTGTTCCCGGCAGATGGTCGCCTCTCTTAATCTTCCCTCTCTCGGTTCCTGTGACCACTTTGTCCCTTGCTCTTTCAGGCCTGGGGGTCGTCTGTTTCTTGCCAGGACTCTGTTTAATCCAGGATCCTCTCTGAATTGCCTTTTTCTGTTGGTTTCTGGATTGCGCTCTATTCCCATCTAATCCTACCTCCTAGACTAGTCCTTCCTGGGCATTGCTGTTACAGTTCTCTAGCAACCAACATTTTCCTTTGTAGCAATGCTGGATTCTCAGTGCTGACCTTCTTATCTCACTAAAGGACACAGAAAAAATACAGAAAAGCAGGGTTTAGCTATAATTCTTCACAGCCCCCTCCCTGCACAACCACTCTAGGTGGTGTATTTGGTTTTGTTCTTAAAAAATAAAGGTAGTTAAATCGCTCTTGAAGAATCATAAAAGTGACACATTCGCCACAACAAAACACAATGCACAAATACATAAAGAAAAAAGATTAATGCTTCTGCATCCTTTCTCTTTAGCTCATTCCCCACCTCCACTGCCCTGCTCCTCAATAAGGAACGTGAACAGCCTTGCCAGTCTTTTTTCATACCTGCCCATGATAGTTGAACCCACGCCAAACATATAGTCATATATGGAGAGGGATAATTCTTGTTTTACAAAAACTGAGAGTGTTCTATATATTACTTTGCAACCTGACAGCTATATATCGAGATCAGCCTGAACAGCCTCATAATATTATAACATACAAGTCTACATGCATTTATTTAACCCTTTATTTATTCATGGACATTTACATTTTTTCCAACTTTTTATGCCACTACAAACAATGCTACAATAAACACCTTCATGCATATATTCTTATGGGTGTATATATTTATGTAAGCTAAATTCCCAACAGTGGGATTGCTGGGCCATAGTTACATACAGTTTTATGACCCTGTTGCTTTCTCAAAAGTGCATAGCAACATACTTCCTGTCAATTTTATACCTATATTTGTTCATATGGGTATAATATGCAGTTTTTGAGTCCAACTTTCCCTCTTAATATTAATTTTAGATAACTTTCTATATACTGCATATTTTTGGTAGCAATCTTAAGTGACTGCATATGTCCATTAATGTTGTGAGGCTTCTTTAAAATTTTACTGGAATTACATTAAACCTCAATATTAATATGAGAAGAGTTTACCTCTACTCCTCATAATGCATGTCCAGAGAGAAATTGAAATTCTGACAGTAGCATTAGATACAATAAAATCTATTACATTTATACTTCTAAACCTTTAATCAGTTTTCATTAATTACATCTTTTGAGGGCACATAATTGACCAAATGATTCTCAATATCAAGAAGAATTATGCCTAGGGCATGTGCTTCCATGATAATCTCAGTGACCTCAATCAAAGGAAAGTGATCATGAGATTACTCAAGAGCACACTAAATAGACTGGGCATTTCCTGAGTATGGTGAGCCAAGTTCTATCTGACTCTTCTGGCATTGATAAAGGTCTACTTTGGATTAAAGGTAAAGGAAAGTGAGCAAAACAGAAAGGAATTCTGGCACTAAGCTCCAAGGATACTGCTATGCAGGTTAGTACAACTAGAGTCCCTCAAGATTTGAGGAAATACCACACTCCACAAAGGCTTGGGAACATCCTACAGCAGTCTCCGTCCTCAAAATAAAATATTACAAAATCAGATCCCAGGCTGGTTGAGGGAGGAGTCATGAGAAGACAAACCTGGTGACCATGTATTGTTTGTATAATCTCTATTCAATTGTATCACCACCAGGTAAGTGATTCCTGTGAACATTTTTTGAAATGAAAAAGTTAGGAAATTTAAAAAACCAATAGATGGTGGATCAATAGCTTCTGTTACACTTTTATGCTACTTCCTGTATGGATGCTAATGTTGGCTTTAACTGCTGGGTCTTGTAAGAAGAAGATTTCACTGTTTCCTGAGAGTTACTACTTGCCTGTACACTAAAGAGTCTTCCAACTGGAAACAAAATCTGATTACTTTTGCTAGACTTAATCTCTTACTTAAGCAGTTTAACGAGAGCTTTCGATAATCTTAGTCACATCATTTCAATAAAATACCTAGATGTTATTCCCACAGGAAATGAATGTCCACAGACCATAAACTCTACCTGGCTAATAGCTAACATGGGAGGAAAGGTGGGAGTTGGATTCAGATAAACAGCCACTGTATGGTGACGGTAAATGAATTATTCATCCCTCCTTCTGGGCTGCTGGCGGTAGTCTGAGGCCTCTGCTGGGATTGGGTGGGAGGAGAAATAAAGGAAAAGACAAAGATAGCTGGAAGCAGGAAAATTCTCCCTGTATGGGCCCACAGCTGCAGGAAGTCACCAAAGGATCCAGAATATAAAGTAGATTCAGCTATAGAAAAGGGAAAGTAAAGAGAGTAAAGGGGACAAGAACACAAGATACAGCACAAAGATACCATTTGGAGAATTCCTTCCCTCATGCCCTTCAAAGAAGGGCCAATAAGAGACAATGTTTGGTTGCCCCAGGGAAAGTCTCCGCATAACAGAAGTTGTCCATGTCAGAAAAAAGTCCTCTCCCACTCCTCTCCTTCCCCTTTCCAACCCCTTCATTTACAAGGTTAGAAGCACAGGAAGTCACTCTGTCAGGAATTTCCACCATTCTTATGATTGGCTCCTGAAAGTGCTGCTGAGGATGCCAGTGGAAGCCTGAGGTTAAGGTAAAGGGAATAGTTATGAACACCTACTTAGAGAAACTAAGGGAAAGTGATCATCCATTCAAGTTGTTCCTCAGTGGGCTCATGGTGAATCATCAATGGAAACTGAATGTTCTCTGTGTGCCTGCCTTGACCCAGATATAGTAGAGCTTTTATAATATTTTTTGTATAGAAAAAGGACAACAAAATAAGAATATGATCCTAAATCAGGGGAAAAAAAAGGATTTTCTAGGGATCAACGTATTTAATGCACAGTTGCTAGACTGGGGAAGTGGCATACAATTCTAGAATCTAGTGCGAATTCTAAAAAGAGCCTTTGAAATTAAGGTAGTTGTTCCACACCCATATCTCCAGAAGTCTCAAACCTAATAGTTCCAGAGAGCCTCCTCACCAAGCATGTCCAAGTCCCCAGCATCCACAGGGAGACTTTTCATCACTAGGGTTCTATGATACATGACATAAAATCTGTGACTTTTCTGGTGAAGCAGATTGGTTATGAAAGTAGCAAGTCTTACCAAACTAAGATCGACATATTGCAAAACAAGATGAAAAGCATCTACCACATTAAAAAAAAAAAAAGCACCCCTTGGATCAGTGATTTTGAGAAACTGATTAAATGTCACAAATTCAAAATAATCAGAAAAGCTTTTGAAACTCCTCTTTTCCTCGATAGACATTTTTATCTTTAAAATTGTGCATGATGTTTCCTTTAATTTTTAAGAGACCATATATCATATTACAAACTATTCCCTAGACAAAGCATTGACCGCATGCTGTTGAAGGATCACTGCAAAGAACATATTACCTACACAATGACATACAAAACCTTGAGCATCTGGTCACACTAGCCTAGGAAATGTCATGAATACAGGAGTGGCACTTCTTGTACACTGTTCTTTTCACTTTTATTGAATCCCCAAAATTATTTTCATGTAAAATTTTAAGTTGCAGAAAGTACACAAGTGAAATGGGCTCTTTAGCACCTTTCACATAAGAAATTATGCTTAACCAATAACAGAAGTAACTCATAAGGAAAACATAACTTCAGAGGAAATAATTGCCTCATATTATTTGGGGAATTAAAAAATAGAGCAAAAGAAAGAAAATCTGAACCAAGTTTCTTCAAATTAGACTAAATTCTTCTGGAAAAAAGAAATGTTTTTGTCATAAAATAATGACACAGAGGTGATTACTAAAACAAAGAGTCTCTAGCTGCAGACAGATGAGCAAAGATAGTGTGCTTTTGGGTTTCTACTTAGAGAATCCCTAGAACAACTACAGCATCAGAAACAGCAGAATTTAGGTCAAGGGGCCAATTATCCAGTACAAGCATCAAAGGCAGGGACAAGTTGCTACTTCTCTCTGCCTGCTCCCGTTTACTTTGAGAGTCCCTATGTTAGGCAACCATATAGTCTCTAAATAGCACCAGCAGATTGATAGTTGTTGAATCACCCACGAACAAACTTAAAGCATCTTAAACAAGGACTAACCTGGAGGTGACTGGTGCTGGGGCCGAGCTGTGGTCTTCCCTGACCTTGAGCTGTTTTCCAAAGGTTGGCCTGCTCTGAGGGAGGCCGAGCTGGCTCCTTTGGTCTCCGTGACCTTTGCAGAGGCTGGGGGCTCCAAGGTGTCAGCAGAGGGGGACCCAGAGAGGACACGGTTCTTTCTACCAGGAGAGTCATTAACAGCAGCTTCCCTCTCACCAGGCAGTGGAGAGAGCCGGAGGATCCTGTGATGCTGCTGAGGGCTGGGGATCCTTGGAGATAGGGGTGAGGAAACAGGTGATGCCTGTTTGCGTGTGCTGGACTGAGGAGATGAATTATTAAATACAATGCTGAGAGCTGCCGGGGCTGGGGGAGAAGGCTTCTTCTCATCTCCTCTGGGTTGTGAGGAGCCAGGACTTACACCATGGGGCAGATCCAGAAACAAGGACTTGTGGCCACTCAGGGGAGGCCCAGACTTCCTCTTGCCTCTTGTTTCCCGGAGGGCATGGGGGGCTCTCGTGCTGAGGGGGAAGCCCAGCCTTTTCCCCTCAGTGGTTTCATCTAATTTCTCGCTCTCTATCACCTTCAGGAGAACCTTGTTCACAGCCCCCTCAGTGCCGGACAACGTACTAGAAATGGAGGCTGTTTCCCTGGCCAACGATTGCAATGACCTGTCCCCTCGCTGCTCCTTACCCCGCCGCCTGGAACCACAAGCCCCAGCCTCAGTTTCTGGGAGGGAAAACAAGTCAGCTTTGGGAAAAAACTCACTTTGGGCTGGTGGGCAGATGGCAATCCCCTCCGCCCCCTTAGGATGCGTTTTCACAACTCTTTGTACCTGAGAGGACAGATCCTGGACTTTGGCCACCACTTTAGAGACATGTTTCTTCTTGCAAGTTCTCTCAGCCGACTTCTCTGTCCTGTCTCTCTCTGCCTCTGGATGCTTCTTGGGATCCTGGCGACTTTCAGGAAAGTCTGTCTGCTGATGCCTCAGTCTGCTTGGTGGCCCCTGAAGGCCATCATCTCCTGCCTCTGTGGAGGTACAGTCAGGGAGCAGCACTCCTCTTCCAAGCCTGGTGTCCTCAGACGCTGTTTCATGGCTCCCAAAGCCAAGGTCTCTGTCTGGTGTCCTGGAGATATCTGGGGGGCAGCTCTCTCTCCTCTGCAAGGAAGAGGCAAGTGCCCCATTGGGGAGCAAGTTTCCCCTCTCTTCTAGTAGCCAAAGATTAGGCCTTGTTCTAGAAAGAGGAAGGGAGTTGCTAGAGCATATCTGGTCCTTACCCATCTGGAGAGCTGGTTCCCGGCCCTCACGCCCTTTTCTTCTTGTCTTCTTCTGTGGGAGAGCCCCAGTGCTCTCTCTCCTTCCACCAAACCTCCGAGGCTTTTTGTTCCCGTGGGTACTCCTCTTATTTAGAGAGCCCATGGGGAGCTCTCCCCGCCAGTCACCAGCATTCTGGAAACAGTCATCCTCCGAGGCCAGGCTCACGGACAGCTCCCGCAGCTTCCCTTCCTGGCTCCCCATCGTAACCCCCAGGATGTGGTCTGAGCTCAGCAGATTGGCCAGTAGTCTCTCCCTCTCTGTTGTGAGTTTGTACAGCTCGGTTAGAATGTCTTTCGTGGGAGTCTGCTTGAAAAATATGTCTCCTGGATGTTCGTTCGGCTCCTGGCTGAGGCTGATGATGTCTGGCCCCTCCCTGACTTGGTAGCAGCTATGAAAACCTTTATTGGATCGGTCTAGAGTTACAGTGCCCTTGTATGAAAATCCTCTGACTTCCCCCTTTGGAAGACAGAAGCTGATGTAGCAGAGTTCAGTAATGGGCTTATGCAATCGTAGGGTGCAATGAGTGCCTTCCATTATGCCTACCTAATTATTCATGCCTTGAAGATACTGCTCTGTGGTCAGGCTTCCCAGGCTCCAGTGGTGAGGCATGTGATGGTGGCTACGCAGAGAAAGCAGCTGACAGTCATCTCCAGGAGTGAGACTGCCTGTTAGAGGAACAGGGAAGAAAGCAGCTTGTCTAGCAGAGTGCATAAATCACACACCAACATAAATCAAAGCATAACCATGAATTATCCTTTCTCTCTGGCTGACCTCAACAACACAAGGCATCATCCAACAGCCTGACCTCAACTCCTTCCCCACTCCTACCCCACTCTGAATAGTAGAGCTTTTCCACAACTGAGAGGTGGGAGAGAATTTTAGCCACAGGACAAAAGTCCTCTTTCCGTAAATGGGAACTCGCTGTGCAACCTAGATCAAGTCTTTCAACTTCTCCAGGCCTCAGTTTATGTTCTATAAAACAGAGCTATCAAAACTCTCAGAAATCCTGACTTGAGGAGGCTTGGAGATCCTTAGAAAACATAGCTGTTTAAATAACTCATGTTTGGATTACTTTGCAAAGAATTAAATTAAAGTCTTTAGACTTTCCAAAAAGCACCAATATTTGAGATTAATTATCTATTTAAAGCCGGGCTCGGTGGCTCAGCCTGTAATCCCGTACCTTTGGGAGGCTGAGGTGAGTGGATTGCCTGAGCCCGCGGGTTTGAGACCCACCTGGGCAGCGAGACCTCATCTCTACAATAAATCAAAAAATCAGCCGGACGTGGTAGCGCATGCCTGTAATTCTGGCTACTTGGAAGGCTGAGGAGGAAGGATCGCTGGAGCCCAGCAGGTCGAGGCTGCGGTGGCTGGGAGCAGCCACTGCACTCCAGTCTGGGCAACAGAGTGAGACTCCAACTCAAAAAAAAAATTAAATTAAATTAAATTAAAAAAATTATCTACTTAACGTAAGGCACAGTGTGAGGGAAAAGTTTCAGGCCAAAAATTTGGAGTCAAAGGTGAACATTTAAATTTAAAAGTTTGAAATTTGAATAAGCAACTCAGGAATCTTAATCAATTTTTTTTCATTAGTACTGTCTTCTTTTTCTCACTTGTTGCCTATCTGAGGCCAAATGGAATAGTAGAGAAAAAGCAAAAAATTGGTAAGCTATTACTGGCCCTATGTGGATTTTCAATGACTTCACCACAGAAGTGGCTGAAATGACACATAAGTAGTGAAGGTGGTTGCTTCCTTGTGTAATTTGAGGAATCTTAGAAATGTCTCTGTAACTAACATTCCCCCACACAAATGTGGGGCTCAGAGTTTCATATTATATATATATTTTTATTTCTTAAGTTAAGATATTGCCCAGTCTTCCAAGTCTTCCTTACTTAAAAGAAACCCTCCTGGAAATGTTAATAACTATCTATTAATCATTGATGCTTTTAGCAAATTACTTTCCTCATTTTTTTCCTAGCTGGTTCCAAATAGGAAAAAGCTACATAAAAGTAAAATTCGAGTGAAAGAAGAGAGAAAGGAGGAAAAGTTTTGTCACAAAACTCCTTGAAGAAAACTCCTTTAAGGGTAATTAAATGAAGGTAAAAAATAATGCAGACATCTGGTCAACCCAGAAGTGACAGGCCTTGAGTATTCATAGACAGGGCTAGAAGGGCACTGAGAAGAGAATCACAGAAGAGATGACAGGCCAGGAGAGAAATACTTTCACAATTGCATGTTGGACTATTTTCATCCAAGTAATTATGTTTTAAACCCTTTCTAAAATACTTATCGCTGGCATTTCCTAAAGATGCACAGATGTACTAATACCTAATAATTACTGGTACTAACTTCCTGTATATGTCCAAGAATCCACTTGGGGCTGGTCTTTTATTGTATGGCTTATAATAATCAATAATAAAAGCAACTGCAATATCCACAATATCCACTGTGCACAATGCTAAGCACTAAGCATTAAGAGTTCAATTTATGAATTCTCAGAGAAGTTGGAGAGAAGCAAGAGATGTGCTATTTTGAGCTGTGGAAAAATGGGATGCTCTCCTCTATCTTTAAGCATTATTCTGTTTTAGCTTCTCTTATCACCTCAATTTTCTAGGATTAGAAGTATGTGATGTTGGGGGAGAAGTGTTGAAAACTTTCAGATTCTATTCAAAGTAGAAGCACAGATAGACTTTCAGGCAAGATAGTGATAGAACAGGTTGGACTGTGAGAGTCTCCACCAAAGCAAGTGTCCATAAAGACTCTCTGTGTGAGTGAGTGTGTGCCAGTGTGTGAGTGAAAGTCCATCTGAAGGGAGACTTGGGTTCATACACCTGGGGTTCTCCTCAGGAGGTGACTACAACTCCCTATCACCCTGAGATTGGAGATCCAGGCTTGCAGGATTGTCTGCTGTTCTTGGGGCTCTTGAGAGAAGGCAGCAGAGAACAGCCACCCCTCAGCACCGGCACCTGCAGCAGTAGACCTGGCACGAGAAGGCAGGTAGTGGAAATCTGGAATTAGTCTCCAACACTGGTACGGGACCCACCAGGCACCATCTTCTTAGTCCCAGACTGAACAGAGGATTGCATTGCCCCACCCAACTCCACTCAGCCTCCTTCTTGAGACCCAGAGAGGTTATTATCTCATCAGACTCAGAGAGACAGATGCCCCTCCCCCAGGCGCTGGAACAGGTACAGACATGTCAGACCTGAGTGGGAGACTGGACAGCAGCAGTGAGTAGGGTGAATCCAGAGCTGATCCATCTTCCTCCCACAGTAGTCCATAGGACATGTGACCCACACTGAGAGCAACCCTATCAGCCTGTGCTGAGAGTGGAGGGGAGGGGCTGGAGACCAGAGCTGCTCCCTAAAGCAGAGGCCTGAAAGGAACCTGGACTCACAGAAACTTCCAGAGAGTGATATTTTTTTATAGTTTGATTTTTGCTTTAATTTTAGCTTTTTTCCTTCTTTCTTTCTGTTTTTGTTTCAGTTTTTATACTTGCTTTGTTCTGTTATTTTATTTTATTTTTTAGATTTTATGTTTATGTATGGGTATTTTTGAGGGAGAGTACACTAACAGGGTTTTTAAAAAATTTGTTTGTATGATTGTCTGCATGTTTTCTCTTTTTTTTCCTTTGTCTCTCTGTTTATTAATTACTTGGTACATCTGTGTGTTTTCCCTCTTCGTCTTCTCTCTCTCAATCTCCCTTTCATTTTCCTCTTTCCTTTTTCCATTATTTTCCCTTTTCTTATCTCATTTAGCTTTCTAGGGGCAAGCAGACACCCCACTGCAGGGGCAGATTGTAAGGCAGTGGGACATGGGTTCCGGGGGGCCCTCACACCTGTCTGTGGCTACTGGAAGCTTCAGATAGCTTCTGAATCACAGCTCTCCCCAATTAAATCTAAAAACTACAAAAAGCATAGGCCCATACCCCTAGTTCAGCTTCAGAATTGAACAAAACCAGAGGATCTACATAAGTAAGAATAGGAGATTGAGCAAACAGAAATAAAAGCTATACCCCATCACTGAACAACAGAATTAAAGAAGAGGTTAAAAAGTGGGGGAGGAAAATGTACACAAATGAAGAAAAATCAGAGGAAGAATATGAATCTCACACAGACGCCTGGGAAGTCAGCCACTGAGAATAAAGAGTCCGGAACTCAAAAAATAAAGAGCCCCCACAATGACGGATCCCAAACCACAACAAACACAGATATCAAGATATTAATAGAGAGAATAAATAGAAATGAGGACAGACAAGAAGAAAGAATGAAAGTGTTGATAACTGAGATAACCACAATAAAGAATACAGTGAATGAAATAAACAACAAACTGAATAGCATGGAAAGCAGAAATAGCCAAGCAGAAGAAAGAATCTCAGAGCTTGAGAACCAAAATATGGAACTAACCCAGACTGTTTAAAACATAGAAAAGAAGTTTAAAAAGACAGAACAAGGCCGCCAAGAAATGAGTGGTTATTTCAAGAGGCCAAACCTAAGATTAATTTGAATCCCTGAGGCAGACAGAGAGACAGACACCACATTGGAACAAACATTCTATGAAATTATCCAAGAAAACTTCCCTCATCTCATCAGTGATGTGATCAAACACAAGGAATTCAGAGAACCCCTGTAAAACAAAAAAATGAGAAGACAAACTACTAGACACATAGTAATTCGCCTACACAAAGTAGGTATAAAAGAAAAAACCTAAAGGCAGCAAGAGAGAAAGGTCAGACTACCTAACATGAAAGACCAATTAGAATAGCAGCAGACTTATCTACAGAAACACTTCAGGCTAGGAGAGCTTGGAGCTCAATCTTCAAAGATCTCAGAGATAAACAATTTCAGCCAAGAATTATGTACCCAGCTAAGCTAAGCTTCATCAGTGACGGAGAATTAAAATCCTTCCCATACATTCAAACCTAAGAGTTTATGCTGCTTCCAGACCAGATCTATGAGAAACACTTAAGAAAGTATTAAACACAGAAGGAAAAAAAGAATGACAATACCCTTCATAAGAATGCAGGAAAAAGATTAAAAAACACATGAATCAACCCAAAAAATCAAAAGAAAGACAACAAACAAATAAACAAACAGCAGCAACAACAATAAACTCTATAAGAACCTCATGACAGGGATAAACACTAACATCACAATAATTAGCCTGAATGTGAATAGACTAAATGCATCACTGAAAAGACACAGAATGGTAAATCGGATAAAATATCATGAGGCTACAATGTATTGTCTCCAAGAGACTCACCTCACCAGAAAGAACATTCACAGACTCAAAGTAGGAGGATCAGAAACAGAATTTCAGATGAACAGAACACAAAAGAAAGCAGGAGTCACAATATAAATATCAGATAAAATACCCTTTAAGGTATCAAAAATTTAAAAAGATATGGAAATTCACTACATAAAGGTAAAAGGTTCAATCCATCAACAAAAATATTCATCCTAAACATATATGCACCCAACACAGGAGCACCAACTTTCATAAAGCAACTTCTAGGTAAACTAAAAAAAGATATTGACTCTAACACTATCATTACTGGGGACTTAAATATCCCACTAACAACCCTAGAAAGATCATCAAGACAAACAGTCAACAAGGAGATCTGGAACCTCAATGTGATACTTGACCAAATGGACTTAATTGATACCTACAGCACATTCCAACCAACAATCACAGACTATACATTCTACTCATCACCACATGGAACGTACTCTAAGATCAACCACATCCTTGGCCATATTCAAGCATAAACAAATTCCATAAGATTGAAATTCCACCATGCACCTTCTCAGACCACAGTGGAATAAAAATAAATAGCATCACCAACAAACTTCCCCCAAAACCCACAAAGACATGGACACTAAACACCAGGATGCCAAATAATTCCTGGATCAATACAGAAATCAAAACAGAGATTAACAGATACCTAGAAATAAATGAAAATGAAGAAACATCTTACCAAAATCTCTGGGATGCCACAAAAGCAGTAATAAGAGGGGAATTCATATATCTAAGAACACACATGAAGAAAATGGAAAGGTCACAAGTTAACACCCTAACAAATCACCTAAGGAAACTGGAAAAGCAAAACCACCAAAACTCTAACTTCAGCAGAAGAATCTAGATCACCAAAATAAAAGCCCAAATTTGAGACATAGAAGACAAAAGATAATACAAAAAAATCCATGAAACCCAAAACTGGTTTTTTGAAAGAATAAAAGGATAGATGGTCCCCTAGCTAGACTGATCAAGAAAGAGAAAAAAAGCCCAGATAAACACAATCAGAAATGCAAAAGATCAAGTCACAACTGACCCCGAAGAAATATGAAAGATTATCAGAGATTACTATGTACCTGTATGGAAACAAACTCAAAAACCTAAATGAAATAAAATATCTTCTTATGTCACACAATCTCCCCAGGTTGAATCAAGAAGAAATCGAGACCCTGAATAGATCAATAACAACCCTGGAAATTAACTATGTCATCAGAAAACTACCTACAAAAAAAAGCCCTGGACCAGATGGCTTTCTAGCAGAATTTTACCAAGCATCATGGAGGAGCTGATACCAATCCTATGGAAAGTATTCCAGGCAATTAAGAAAGATGGAACTCTCCCCAAATCATTTTATGAAGCTAACATCACATTGATACAAAAAAACTGGGTAAAGATCCAACAAAGAAAGAGAACTACAGGCCAATATCTCTGATGAACGAAGATGCTAAAATTCTCAACAAGATTCTAGCAAACTGGATCCAATAACATATCTCAAAAATCATCCACTATGACCAAGTAGGCTTTATCCCCAGGATGCAGGGCTGGTTCAACATCCGCCAGGCCATAAATGTAATTAAATACACCAACATATGTAAAGACAAAAACCACATGATTATATCATTAGACATGGACAAAGCTTTTGATAAAACCCAGCACCCCTTCTTGATAAAATCCCTAGAACATCTAGGTATAGATGAAACATACTCAAAACAGTAAGAGCCATCTACAAGAAACCCACGGCCAGCATACTGCTAAACATTCAGAAATTGGAACCATTTCCTCTGAAAACCAGAACAAGACATGGATGCCCACTCTTACCCCTCCTGTTCAACATAGTATTGGAAGTCCTAGCTAGAGCAATCAGACAAGAGAAGGAAATCAGGGGTATCTCAATAGGAAAAGAGGAAGTTAAGTTATCCCTCTTTGCAGATGACATGATTCTATACCTTGAAAACCCAAGAGAATCTGTCAAAAACCTGCTTGCTCTGATAAAGGACTTTGGCAAAGTCTCAGGGTATAAAATAAATATGCAAAAGATAGTTGCATTTCTATACACTAGTAATAAACAAACAGAAAACCAAATAAAACCCAAAATTCCATTCACAATAGCCACACAAAAAATGAAATACCTTGGCTTCTTCCTAACCAGAGACATGAAAGACCTTTACAATGAAAACTTCAAAACACTGCTCAAAGAAATCCAAGATGACACAAATAAATGGAAAAATATTCCATGCTCATGGATTGTCAGAATCAACATTGTTAAGATGCCCATCCTTCACAAGGCAATCTACAGATTTAATGCAATATCCTTTAAATTAACAGTAGCATTCTTCTCAGACTTTGAAATTACAATACAGGAATTCATATGGAAACATAAACGACCACAAATAGCCAAAACAATCCTCAACAAAAACAAAAACAAAGCAGGAGGTATCACACTCCCAGACTTTAAACATTATCATGAAGCTACAATAATCAAAACAGCCTGGTATTGGTACAAGAACAGGCATATAGACCAATGGAACAGGATAGAGATTCCAGAATCAAAACCTCAATTTTTTAACCAACTCATCTTCAATAAAACCTCCACCAACAACCACTGGGGAGAGGAGAACCTATTCAGTAAATGGTTCCGGGAAAACTGGCTGACCACATGCAGAAGATTAAAACAAAATCCCTACCTATCACCATACACAAAAGTCAACTCGAATTGGTTCAAAGACCTAAATGTAAAACCTCAAACTATACGAACTTTAGAAAATGCAGGAGACATCCTATGGAAACTGGAACTGACAACCAATTCCTGATCAGGACCACAATATCCATGCCATAAGAGATAAAGTAGACAAGTGGGACCTCATCAAACTGACAAGCTTCTGCAAAGCCAGTGAACCATCAAGAGAGCAGGGAGACAGTCCAAGAACTGGGAAAAAATATTTGTCCACTGTATATCTGACAAAGGCCTAACATCTAGGATCTACAAGGAACTCAAATGTGCTGAAAAGAAAAAAATAAATAGTGCTATTACAAAGTGGGCAAAAGATATGAACAGACACTTCTCACAAGAAGACATACGAGCAGCCAACAGATACATGAAAAAATGCTCAGCCTCATTAATCATTAAAGAAATGCAAATTAAAATCACACTGAAATACCACCTAACTCCAGTCAGGATGGCCACCATCAATAGCTCAAAAAAACAACAGATGCTGAAGAGGATGTGGGAAAAGGGAACACTTCTACACTGTTGATGGGAGTGTAAACTAGTACAACCTCCGTGGAAAACAGTTTGGTGATTCCTAAAAGGTCTAAAAACTGACCTTCCATACAACCTCGCAATCCCCCTATGGGGAATATACCCCGAGGAACTCAAATCACTCTATGAAAAAGATACCTGCACACGCATGTTATTGCAACATTGTTCACAATAGCAAAAATATGGAATCAACTGTGCTGCCCATCGAAGCTGGACTGGATTTAAAAAATGTGGTACATATACATGATGGAATATTATGTAGCCATAAAGAAGGACAAAATTATGAACTTCACAGCAACTTGAATGAATGTAGTCTATAATACTGAGTGATCTATCACAGAAACAAAGAACTGAGTATCACATGTTCTCACTCATAAGTGGACCTTGAACAATTATTGTAATACTATAAGAAAAGGATTATCAATAGTGGGAAATTGCCAGGAGTGGAGCGGCATTGGCAGTAGTGGGATTCTGCTGGGGGAGGGGCACACCTCATCAACAAGAGTACCTGCATAGTGAACGTTTGTATACTTAACCCTGAATTGTACCCCACATCTAAAAAAAAGTAGAAGCACAAAGTTCATGCTGTTAACAGGAATACAAGTGCATATCCTAAGAGCTGATTCCTTACAGGAGGAAATTTGTATATATTGAACATTATACACACATACTTTCATGTTGTTATCTCATTTAATCAGCACATCTCCATTTTATAGATGAGGAAACTGAAATTCAGAGAGATCAAAGAATTTGACTAAGGAAATATTGCTCAGAAGGAGCAAGTTTTAAACCTAGGTCTGTCTTACTACATTACTTCATAGTTGAAATTGTACCTCACCTACTGCCTTCTCAAACTGGTTTTCCTGGTAATTTAAGAGGTCTTTTATTTTTGCTAACTTGGTGTTACATAATCTCTTCAACAATGTCGCACATCTTGCTTCTTTATTATTTTTTTTTTTGAGAAAGTAGAAGTTTATTAAGAACACAGAGGCTGGGCTTGGTGGCTCAGCCTGTAATCCCAGCACTTTGGGAGGCCGAGGTGAAGGGATTGCCTGAGTCCATGGGTTTGAAATCATCTCGGGCAACTTGGTGAGACCGCGTCTCTACAGTAAATTTAAACAATTAGCCGGGTGTATAGCACGTGCCTGTAGTTCTGGCTACTTGGAAGGCTGAGGCAGAAGGATCGCCAGAGCCCAGCAGGTCGATGCTGCGGTGGCCATGATTATGCCACTGCACTCTAGCCTGGACAACAGAGTGAGACTCCAACTCAAAAAAAAAAAAAAAAAAGAAGATGAAAAAGCTCCTGCATCAGGAGGGGACTCAAAAGAGGGTTGCCATTCTTGCTACTTTTACCACTCACTGAATATCCTCAGGGTGTCTGATCAGTGTTTATCCTCCAAACAGTAAAGTCTAGAAAAAGGAGGAGAAAACCAGGAGTTTATTACATCTGGAAATACAAATTGCCTGTGCCTGTCAAGAACTCAATGATAATTCTAATTTAGAAGTTAAGGAGGCCAGGCTCGGTGGCTCAGCCTGTAATCCCACACTTTGGGAGGCTGAGGTGAGTGAATTGCCTGAGCCCGTGGGTTTGAGACCCACCTGGGCAACTTGGCAAGACCTCATCTCTACAATAAATAAAAAAATTAGCCGGGCATGGTAGCGCGTGCCTGTAGTTCCAGCTACCTTTGAAGGCTGAGGTGGAAGGATCGCCGGAGCCCAGCAGGAGAGGCTGCGATGGCCAGGAGCGGCCACTGCACTCCAGTCTGGGTGACACAGTGAGACTCCAACTCAAAAAAAGAAGTTAAGGAAAAGAGAGATTGATATAAAGGCTGTGTCCTTTATCAGAATTACAGACATCTAGTGCCCCTTTAAAGAGCTAAGAACTTTTTTTCCCTTGGCCTTTTAAAGTGTTAGTTATATAAATGAAGTAAATGTCATGGTTAACACCCTGTATGTTAGTCAGAGTTGGAAAATCCAAGTCAAGGTTTAGACAATTCTAACATTGACTTTTATAACAATAAAGCCACAAGACAAGGCACAAAACTACTATTACGGGGGGAAAAACACTTCATACTATTACCTCATTCACCCAAACACTTCAATATAGAGTACTTGCACCACACTTGTGAGCACGTCTATAGCCAAGGAAGAGCAGAACAGAGGAAGAAACCAAAAAATGGGAGTTTGTCTCACGTTCTTGGGATTACAATTCCTTTCATCTGGGTCCTGGAAACCAGAAACTTTGTATGGAATGTAGGCTCAGGAGCTTAACTATCCTAGGATCCGCAGAGAACCAATGAAGGATCCTAAGCAAAATGTTACGTATTTAGATTTGTATTACAAAAAGCCCATTCCAGAAGCAGAGACTAGACCAGTAGGGAGTGAAACTGGGGTATAAACCACTTTGAAAAGTCTTTTAGTATTACAGAAAGAAGTATTGATGGCCAGAACCAAAGCAGTAGCAAAGTGGATGGAGAAAAGACAATCAACTTTCTAAGAAGGCAAAATTGATAGAGCCTAGTGACTGATTGGATATGTATGACAGAAAGGAGTTTATTTTCATGATTCTAGGTTTAGGTGACTGAATAGGTTGTGGTGCCATTCAGAAAGATAAAAAAAGCAAGAAGAGGATTAGCCTTCAGTGGAAGATGATTAATATTTAGAAATATTAAATTTTGGAAATAATGAGTTTGAGTTATCAGTGGAACAATCAAGCAGGTACATCCAGAACACTGCTAGATGCAAGGGGTTAGTGTCAGGAAAGAGATCTAGACCAGAGTTATGCATTTAGAAGAAGTCATGCAATATATAAGGAGTTTCAATTCCAGGTAAGAGTCTTCAAATAGCATGAAGCAGCTATCTGAATACTCTGAAAGTAAATAGAAGCAGGCAGATTAGTAAGGAAGTTCAAACTCTGAGGTATCACCCATCCATTAAGCAGTTAAGTTTCTCAATTGTTGTTCTTGTTTTTGTTTGTTTGCTCCAGTAGCCCTTCTGCCTGGACTCAAATGAGCCTGAAGCATGGAAGTAACTGCGTAAATAGAGAAAGCCCTCTCATTCAGAATCAAGAGTAGGAAAATTATCCTATTGGCACCTAAAACTCCGAAAGAGGAGAACATTCCTATTTGATCAGAGGAATTGTAGTCTTACGGTATATGAGGGAAAAATCCTTGTTTCTTTTTCTCTTACCCCGTTCCTTGGTTTCAGATGTGGACAGAGTTGCAGGAAGCTTGTAGCAAGGATGCAAAGGGGAAGAGGTTAATAAAGTCCCTGATTTCTAGTTAGAAGACTGAAGTCAGAGCCTAAAGAACCCAATGTAGGAGGGTAGATTGTGGAGAAGGAACTTACAAAGTTACCCCATAAATTGTTTATAAACATCTGAATTCACCCCAGCCTGTGCATTGAGGACCAGATCTTAAAGAACATACAATGGATTTTGAAAACAAACTAAGAGACAGACCTTTCCCAGGGCCTAGACGCCACTGGATGGTACATACGTGGAACAGATCCAAAGAGCACTGCCATGGAACTGATGTTAAAACTACAGTCAGCCGGGCTGGGTAGCTCAGCCTGTAATCCTGCGCCTTTGGGAGGCTGAGGTGAGTGGATTGCCTGAGCCCGCGGGTTCGAGACCCGCCTGGACAGCGAGACCTCATCTCTACAATAAATCAAAAAGTCAGCCGGGCGTGGTAGTGCGCACCTGTAATTCCGGCTACTTGGAAGGCTGAGGCGGAAGGATCACTGGAGCTCAGCAGGTCGAGGCTGTGGTGGCCAGGAGTGGCCACTGCACTCCAGTCTGGGCGACAAAGTAAGACTCCAACTCAAACAAAACAAAACAAAACAAAACTACAGTCAACAGAGCACTCATTGGAACTTGTAGCCTGAGCCCAACTAGGTTGACTGGCTGGTTGCTTGAAGAAGAAAAATATCTTTCCTGAGCGAATGATCTTCGGCCTCAACCCTCCAGTGTGTACCACATCAGAAGAAGGCTTTAGAGCAGGGCAAACTCTTCTCTGTGACAATCCTTTAGAAATTCATAGTGCAGTGCAGAATCATCACACATATTTTCCATCTGAGAAGTCAGAGAAAAAAGAATGGTTGGTCATTGCCTTACTAAGCTATGGTGTGGCCACGTGCTATTTGACTATGGCCAGAGGTCATGCTTCCTTAAGCTTTGGCCCCCCACCCTACCTTGGGGAGATGAGTTCCTCTCTCTCTCTAATTTTGCTTTTAAATAAACTATATTTCCTAATATAATTTCTGTGCAATTCTTTGCATCTTTCTTGTGGCACAGGATTGCACACCAGACACCTACACCCCCGGTGGGCCTGACCTAACATTTTGGAGAGTCCCTACTAGGAGTGTGAACCTAACAATAAGCTTCTTAATTTATTTTTTTAAGTTTCTAAAATCACATGAATTAAAAGATATTTGAGTTAAAGTTTTGACTTCTCTGAAAAAATATTTGATTTAAGTACTTACTTTTTCTTTTAGCTAATTCATTGGAATTCTTTTATATATTTTGGTAGTATAACCTTTACATATGTTTTATTGTGACATATATTTACAGATACACAGACAGAAACAGATTTTAGAGATTCATAAGATTCTCAATTTATTTTTTTAAAGTTTCTCTGCCCCAATTTAGACTACCCATCTTTTTAATTACCTATATTATTGCCCTAAGCAACGCTAAATTTGCATTTTTAAAGGGACCATTTCAAGGTGAAACAAGATGAAGAATTTATTTTTTAAAAGCACAGAGTTAAGACTTCAGGCCATGGCCAGGCACAGTGGTTCAAGCCTGTAGCCCAGCACTTTGGGAGGCCGAGGTGAGAGGATTGCCTAAGCTTGGGGGTGTTCCAGACCAGCCTGGGCAACTTGACGAGACCTTGCCTCTACAATAACTCTAAATAAATAAATAAATAAGCCGGATGTGGTAGTGTGTGCCTGTAGTTCCAGCTACTTGGAAGGCTTAAAAAAAAAAAAAAAAATATATATATATATATACACACACACACACACACACACACACACACACACATATACATATATATAAGCTTTAAGAGAAAAAAATAACAAGGAAATCAATGTAGAGTGGAGTACACCCGTGCTGCAGTTCCATGACAAGTTCACAAGACTATTTCAAACATTCCTGCCTCATTCTACCTTGACTCAAATGTAGCAGCTGTGCAGGTGCCACACATCTTAATTTGGTCTATGAAGTGCCCTGCTTGGGCTATGTTCAGGGTAAAAGCACTTTGCTTCCTGGGGAATCTTCATATCTTCTATTTCCTCTGGCTGATATTCTCTCCACAATAACACTGATGCAATGATTTCTTCCCTGACTCATTTTCCAATAAGTAACTAGATTACTTCACCCTACCTAAAATGGAAATATCTGTTGTGCCTCATCATAATGAGAAATTATTGCCTTTTAGTAGATGCTGTCTATTGCTCATAGCATATTTCTTCATCCAGTGCCTAAAATTAGATCCAAGAATCAGCTGTAGTCATTCTGTCTGCTGACTGTAGACTTCCTAATTGATTCTGGCCTTAAAAAGCCAACGCAAAGCTTTCTTTACTCAGTCATTGGCATAGTAGTGTCCTATGACTCCATCTGAGCCCAACACTGCTAAGATAGATTACCTAGTAACTCCATTATTGAGCTGGAAATTTTTCATTTGTCAGTTCAGACTCACGCTCTACCCTTCACACCATTCTAAAAACCAAGAGACTGATGTTTACGAACTCAATCAACCAGCTCCCGTGCACTCTGACTTCTACTGGGTTTAGCCACTGGGAAACAATAGTAACAGATTAAAGAGCAGAATGGATGACAGATCAGGACCTTTATTCCCTGACTCCCTCGCTCTTGGGCTGTGGTTTGGTGGCAGGTGTGCACTCTAGTGAAGACCACAGCTCCTCCTGGGTGGCCCTCCTCCAGCTGTAGCTACTGCTCTCCCCTTGCTCATGAAATTCTAGACAGCTTTGAATTCTACCTCTCTTGTGTGATCTTTGACAAGTTACTGCTTAACTGTCTCCTTTCCATCTACCCTGGGATAAAGTGCAGCACTACCGTTTTACAAATAGGAGATATAAAAGCAAAGGAAATTCTATGAAAGGTTTCTGGCTCTTCTCTCTCTAGAGGAATTTTTCTTCAAATAACCTACACTGTAGGAGTATATGAATAGTAACAAAATTAGTACAGTACAAAACAGAAATAGACTCGCACTATAAGATATCAAAGAACAAATCAGAGAAGTTTAAAAAAAAAAGAAGAGTTCACATCATGTTTGTAGGATCAGAATAATCCTGCAGATAGAGGAAAGCATTTGAAATAATCTCTAATTAAACCATAGGCTTTTGAGAGATAGAGATGAAGAAAATGGAATTCCAAGAGGAAGAAACATTATGCAAGACTGATAAATCAGCTAACATGTACAAAGGGAAAAATCATTCTGTGTTTTAGATATATGTCAGGAGAGATAAGTCAAGAAAGCTAGAGTGATAGGTACCACATTATAGAAAGATTTGAATCCAGGTTGGTAGGAAATTAACACTATCTTGACAGACAAATGATTCATGAAGCCATCAGTTGTTTTTGACTGGGGAAATAATATGTTTAGTGCTTCACTTCAGGAAAAGTAACTTAGCAGTAATGTCAGAACAGATGGAAGTAGTAAGAGATTGGACAAGTCTATAATGAGGAGCTGGGGACAATATCAAACTCTGCAAAGAGGTCAAGAAAGAAAAAAATTATAAGGTGTGATTATACACAGAATTTTAGACAGTAATCTTAGTAGAGCAATAGAACACCAAACTACATTGCAAAGAGCAGGTGAGAAGGCTGATGGTTATAAGAAGAAAATATGAATAATAACCTGAACAAGTATTAAGACTGACTCTTTGCTGTTATTTTTGTCTTTTTTTAAGACATGGGAAACCTAAACATGTTTTTAGGTTGAGAAGAAGGAGTAGTGAGGAAAGAGATAATAATGATACAAGTGAAATATGGACAGTAGAGGAAGGAAGGCACCAGAGGGAGAAGATATGGGTTTGAGGACCCAAGGAGAAGAGTCTGCCTCTTCAAGTAAGAGGGCAGTTTCATACTCAGAGACAAGAGCTAAGTAAAGGAGAGAAGTTGATTATGAGATAGAAAGCATGAAATTTGAGTTTACATATTTTCTCAACACTTTTTTCTTCATAAAAACTCTATAATTTTATGGATTTCTTTGCATTCTTATAATGTCACGAGAAGGAAAGTGCTGGCTGCGCATGGTGGCTCAAACCTGTAAACCCAGCACTTTGGGAGGCCGAGGCGAGAGGACTTCCTGAGTCCAAGGGTTTGAGACCAGACTGGGCAACTTGGTGAGACTTCATCTCTACAATAAAGTAAGGAAAAAAAAATAGCCAGGCATGGTAGCACACGCCTGTAGTTCTGGCTACTTGGAAGACTGAGGTGGAAGGATCACCTGAGCCCAGCAGGTCAACGCTGGGATAGCCATGAGCGTGCCACTGCACTCTAGCCTGAATGACAGAGTGAGACTCCAACTCAAAAAATAAAATAAAATAAAAAATAAAGAAGGAAAGTGCTAAACCACAGAAGCAAAATTCCTTCCTTTGAAACTCTGATCTTTGAGGCCACCAACATTATAAGCCTAGACTTATTACAATATACTGGCACATCTCTACAAAAATAAAATAGATGCCAAATGTTGACCAATATAATTATTTTAGTCAATACATTTCTAGCCAAAGTCATAGCTGATTATTAAAGGGAAAAGGAGGGGCTCTTTTTTGTACTTTTGTTTTTGTTGTTATTGTTCATTTTTTGGCCCACAAACCACTCAGCTACCCAGATATGCTACAGAGTGTAAGCACTGAAGATCCTCTCAAAGAACTCAGGGAATTCTTTCTTCACCTCTCCCTTACCTTCTCAAAGCTTCACTCATAAAGAAAAATGAAAATCATCTTTCCATATGATCTCCATAAGAACATGAGATATTAAGATCCTCAACACATCTCTAGCTTTATGTCACTAACTGGCTAACCTCATCATCAGTGGGAGATATGTGAGTATACAGAGGTAATAGAAACCCTTTCCTGTGATTAAAAAATAATAATCTGTAGATAGGAGATTTTTACTCTTTGAACATTTAAGGCTTTACCAACAATGGCGAACTGCACAGCATCTCACTAGAGTATAAAGTACAAACCACAATCTAGTTTAAGTTGGTAAGACAAAGATAGCTTCCTTTTCAAATATTATGAGTATCTTTTTAGATATGTAAACCCATTCTGTGGAGTTAACTTTTATGAAAACTTTAAATTAGAGACAATTATTGCATATGTTATGTCAAATTTGCATTTCTAGATTAGGGAAACTTCTTTTGAACAACAGCTTTCCAATTAGAGAGAACATTAGGTTTAAATAGTCTTTTATGTTTAACAGGCAACTGCAACTTCATTTTATAGAGGATCAAGAACCCAGAAAGAATGCTTTGATGGCACTTTCACATTTAAAGGTCTACCATGGAACACAGCTCTCAAGGAGGGAAGAACATGGGGACACTGGGAGACATTGTTGTTCTGCCATGTCTCTCACTTACCCTATGGCCACATCCGTTGGAAGAAAACCTATTTTAATTACCTCACATGATGTGTGTTCAGATTTTATAAAATACTGCAATTCTTTTCATAAATTGCATCTGCTTAAAACTTTCATTAAAAAAGTTGTGCAGCATTTGAGCCATACATTCAACCTGTGAGGCAGCCAGAGCAAATGATGTCATTGTCACTGTACACACAAGAAGGAAAAAGGAGACAAGAAACTTTAAAGTCACTTGCCCCTGATCACACAACTAGTGAGCAATGGAATTGGGACTCAAATGCAGGTTTCTAGACTCTTGGTATGGTCCTGTTTCCACTACTCCATTCCCACTGACAGTCTTTTATTTTTATTTTTTATTTTTTTAAGACGACCAATGAAACAAAATACCAAAAAATCCGCCAAACACTTATTGTTGGAGAGGATTTAAAATGCAATGTAGTACTACACAGAGTGAAGCAAGTGGGCTTACTCCTTGGTAAAGGTTTCTCATTTAAATATAATTTTGTTAAAGCTTGAAGTAGATACATGTTTAAAAAAATTGTATGTCTGATCAAATACTCAGAATCCTAAAAGAGACTGTAATTTATAAGCAACAATTTCATGGGTGTGTCTACTCCTATGTTTATATCGTGAATATCAAAGAAGGCCCTTTTTTTCTTAATCTAGTGTCATTTCATGAAATCTATGATAATAGTTGGTTATTTTGAAGTGTACTTTGTAAAATGCCAGTATATAGCCTGCTTAAACAGAAGGCTTTTCCCAGGGTAGAAAGAGACAGGATTACCCAGTGAGAAAAGCACTGGGGCATGAGTTGGAGGCACTGCGTTCCCATCCAACAAGGACAGCTGGAATCATCACTGCTGTCTGCAAAGCTCATTTCCTTAGTAAACTAGTCAAAGAGCAGGAAGATAACAATGTGGAAGCAAGCAGTAAAAATCTAGTAAAAATTAATGATTGAGGTGAGATAATAAAATGAGTAAATTTTTATTTGGTTAAGGAGGAGAAAGAAGTGGACGGAGAGGAAGGAGAAGTCATTAGCTAAAAATAAATGAGCTATTAACCAGTACCAGGCCTTTGGTCAAATGAGTCTCATGCCTCATTTACTTACAGTTGACCCTTGAACAAACAAGTGGTTATTAAAGAAGCCAACCTCATGCTCAGTTGAAGATGTATAACTTTGTCTCCCCCAAAACTTAAATACTAATGGCCTACTGTTGACTGGAAAAACAGCCCAATAACATATATTTGTGTGCTATATATATTATATACTATTATTCTCACAATAAAGTAGCTAGAGAAAGGAAAATGTTGTTAAGAAAATCATAAGGGAAGGAAAATATACCGGAGGTGCCAAAAAATGTACACACATTTTAAGAGATGTTATCTATATACTACTTTTCAAAGTTGAATTGAATTACAGTAGCAATGTGTAAGAATGATGTTCACTCAACCATGCTTCTGTCATTTTCTTTGACTGTCTTGCTTGTTGCATGGTGACCCTAGCATTCATTTGATTAATGCCATATTTGGAGCAAACATCATACTTAAAATGTGTACACATTTTTTTGGCACACTTTACTATTCATTAAGTGAAGATGGATCATCATAAAGGTCTTTATCCATGTCATCTTCACCTTGAGTAGGCTGAGGAGCAGGAGGGGAAAGAAGGGTTGATCTTGCTATCTCGGGGTTGCAGAGACAAAGGAGATAGAAGGGAAGGCAAGAGAGGCAGGCATACTCAATGTAGTTTTTATTGAAAAATCCCATGTATAAGTGGACCAGCTCAGTTCACATCCATATTGTTTATGGGCCAACTGTAACTCCCACAGTCCTATGAGGTGGGTACAAGTAATTCCGCTGTTTTGCCTTTGAGAACCATGCTAGCTTAGGGAGGTTAAATAACTTGCCCAAAGTCACAAAGTCCTATCTATCTTGAGAGTCCCTCTATGTAGAAGTTACAAAAGATTACATTTCTCAAAAGTTCAGGGAGAGATAATGAATCTGTTATGGACGTCTCAGGAGACCTCTACTATAAGGACTATTTGACTTCTTTTTGGAAAAATATGATCAACGGATTGTGATTATTAAGCATATAACACCATGATCTATGTGTCCCTTGACAAGAATATATAATAAATTCAGTACATTTCTGCCACAAGGGCTACAATAGGAAGAGTCAAAGTACCCTGACCTTTGAAGTAATCCTCCCGGTGATCAGGAGCTTGGCTAGAGGTGTAGACAATGGAACTATTTGTGCTCAAGCATTTAAACCTATCCTTCCTTTGGCTGAAGGATGCAAGTTCTAAAGGTAATAGCTAAACTATATCTAACTAGTCACTATCACTTGCCATTGGAATTTAAAATAATTAGTCCTAGTCACAGAGGGCAATTATCACATCCCTAATTTCAACAAGTGCTAAAACAGAGACCCTCTATGACACAGCAGCTACAATCTGACTCTAAGGGTTTTGCAGAGGAAATGGTACCATCTTGGTATGAACAATGTACATCTTCCCCTTAATAAACTGAGCTGCTCTGAGAACTCCTCATTTGATTGGCTCTCACAGTTTCACTACTTTATGCAAAAATCTCATATCCACAATTCCTGTATTGGAAATATCAGAAAGAAGGTGTCTAACAGTTCTTTCACACAATTTACATATAATTTTAGAAGCATATCCAGATGTTTCCCTAAATTCATTCTCAACAATCTTCTAATTGATCTCAAAATAAAGGCAAAAACATTAAAAAGATATGGCAAGCTTGAAAAAAGTAAAAGGGAACATAAATATACATTTATGAAACTGATAGAAATGCCAAAGCTTTGTTATCCTAGATAACTTGCTATTGCAGCCTTACACTGCTTCTAGAAATCTACTATGCTCCCAGGATTCAAAACACATTTAAAAAAATAAATAAAAATTACTTGAAAAACATAAGACACAAACCGGGCTCGGTGACTCAGCCTGTAATCCTGCGCCTTTGGGAGGCTGAGGTGAGTGGATTGCCTGACCCCGCGGGTTTGAGACCCGCCTGGGCAGGCGAGACCTCATCTCTATAATAAAATAAAAAAATTAGCCGGGCGTGGTAGTGCGCGCCTGTAATTCCGGCTACTCGGAAGGCTGAGGCGGAAGGATCGCCGGAGCCCAGCAGGTCGAGGCTGCAGTGGCCGGGAGCGGCTACTGCACTCCAGTCTAGGCGACAAAGTGAGACGCCAACTCAAAAAAAAAAGGAAAACATAAGACAGTATAATAAAACATTTCTGAATCTGAGATATATAAATCTTCTAATTTGATTAAAAAATAAATATATGCAATAAAAATTGAAATTGAATTTTGAGATAAATAGTTGTTATGATTCTTCCCAACAGGAAGAATGGTGGGTCTCTCTCTTTTACCAAAACATTGAGGAATCCCTGGTAATTGAACAACTCTGAGCACAGTTTTGATATCAGAAATATTTTGCATTGTAGCAAATTTCAAAGACAGTTTGGAAAAAAAGCAAATATATACTAAGTACAGCAAATAGGTATATAAGGGTAGTAAGAATGCAGAATTAAAAGAAAACTTGAACTTGGGCTTCAGCCTTTATTTTTAAAAAGGCTTTCAAGTAGCCAGAACTACAGGCCTGGACGACAGAGTGAGACTCTAACTCAAAAGATAAAAATAAAAAATAAAAAAATTTTGTCGCCCAAATTGCAAAATAAATCTGTGAACCAGATGAGGCCATTAGTGAGTGCACTATTAAGTACGTTTTTGTCATTAGATTAAGTAATAACGTTCTCTAAAGTAGACACATACTTGCATGACAAATCAATATTTCAGCTGGGGGATTCTGTGTAGATTAAGAGATCAGAATTTACTGAGAAAATCCTTCTCAAAGTGTCTGATACCATCAGGAGAAATAGCTGCTTGGCTGCATTGGGGGCCATTTGAGCAAAATAAATTTACAGCATTCAGGTTTTTCTTCTAAAAACTATGTTTTGTAGACCAATGGAACAGAATAGAGAACTAGAAATAAGTTCACATATTTATAGCAAACTCATTTTTGACAAAGGCACATACATGGGGAAAAGAAATTCTTTTCAATAAGTGGTGCTGGGAAAGCTAGGTATCTATATGCAGAATAATAAAACTAAATCTCTGTCTCTCACCATATACAAAAAGCAAGTAAAAATGGATTAAAGACTTAAATATAAGACCTGAAACTATTAGAGGAAAAAATAAGGGAAACATTCCAGGATATTGGTTTTGGCAAAAATTGTATGGCTAGGATCTCAAAAGCACAGGCAAGCAAAGCAAAAATAGACAAAGGGGATTATTTCAAGCTAAAAAGCTCTGCAAAGCAAAGGAAACTATCAACAGAATGAAGAGACAACCTGTTTAATGGGAGAAAATATCTGCAAACTAATCATCCAACAAGGGGCTTACATCCAGAATATTCACGGAATCCAAACAACTCAATAGCAAAAAACCCAAATAACCCCATTAAAAAGTGGGCAAAGGATCTTTATAAATATTTCTCAAAAGAAGACATACAGATGGTCAAGAGGTATATGAAAAAAATGTTCAACATCACTAATCATCAGGGAAATGCCAATCAAAATCACGAGATATCTTACCCAGACTAGAATGGCTATTATATAAAAGACAAAAAGTAACAGATGCTTACAAGGATAAAGAAAAAAGAGAACTCTTATACACTGTTGATGGGAACGTAAATTAGTACAGCCATTATGGATGAAGAGTTCTCAAAAAAATAAAAATAGAACTACCATATGATCCAGCAATCTCATTCCTAGGCATTTATTCAAAGAAAAGGAAATCAGTATATTGAAGAGATACCTGCACCCTCTGTTTATTACAGCATTTACAGTAGCAAAGACATGGAATCAACCTAAGTGTACATCAGTGAATGAATAAGCTCTAATGTCTGATAGCAGAGTAGGGTGCCTATAGTTAACAACAATGCATTTTATATTTCAAAAATAAAAGGGAGCCAGGCTCGGTGGCTCAGCCTGTAATCTCGCGCTTTGGGAGGCCGAGGTGAGTGGATTGCTGGAGCCCGCGGGTTCGAGACCCACCTGGGCAACTTGGCGAGACCTCCTCTCTACAATAAATCAAAAAATTAGCAGGCATGGTAGCACACGCCTGTAGTTCCAGCTACTCAGAAGGCTGAGGCGGAAGGATCGCTGGAGCCCAGCAGGTCGAGGCTGCAGTGGCCGGGAGCGGCCACTGCACTCCAGCCTGGGTAACAGAGTGAGACTTCAACTCAAAAAAAAAAAAAAAAAAAATAGAAGGGAATTCTTGAAAAGTTCCCAACACAGAGAAATGATAAGTGCTCAAGGTGATGGATGTCCTAAATACCCTGACTTGATCATTACACATTCTATGCATGTAACAAAATGTCACATGTATTCCATAAATATGTACAAATAATACATAGAAATAAAACCCCCGTTTTATAATATTAAATATTTTAGTAAATACAAACATGTATAATATAAGTAACTTCAGGGCATATAAATTTAATTCCAGCAATATTTCTTAGAATTTGTTAATGGAGGAAAAATAAACTATGGAGTACATACATACAACATTTTCCTATTCCTTTTCTTAGTTTTGATTCTCTTCCCAGGCCCAAAATGTCATTAATAAAACTGTAGCTAGTGTTAATTCTTCCTCAATTTGAGCTGTTTCAGAAAAACATAAAAAATTCTATTCACAATACAGTGAGAAATGGATTGTTTATACAACTGTGTGCTCATAACACTAACTACCATTACAATGTACAGCCATGAATAAAGTTTAAAACAAAATAGTTCAAATGAAAGAAATGTGTTTTACATTTAAGGTGCTCATAGATTTAATTGCATTAATAAAAATTTGATGCTATTACTAAAGCACTAAGAGGTGAAATGTGTAGATTTGTGATTAAATGATCAACCCATGTAGTAACTAGAGGTTCCGTGATAAAGTTGAGGCAGAGACCATTGATATACTCAGTTATCTGGAAGAAGAATGGCATGATGAAGAAAGGCACCACGCATACTGTGGAAGTGTTATGCAGATCTTCATGAGTAATAGGCCATGGTTAAGTGCAACTGGTCAGATGCCACCATGGGTCACCAAGTTTTGGGACAGAAAAGGGAAAAAGAGGGGGCTACTGACACTTGTTGTATGGTTTGAACTGAGTTGGGAATACTACATTTTTCAGCCCTTTTAACCCTAGCAATTTATCTTCTTCCTCATAAGGTTATCTTCCCTTTATACAGCATAATAAATAAGATTCATAAGGAGGAAGAGGCAGAGTTGAACTCAACACAAGCTCAGTCTAATCCCAACGTCAATAGTCCTCTCAGTACAGCACATTTAAGTAGGAAGAGCTTGAAAACTGTCAATACTCAAGCTTATCAAAAAGGAGTTTTAAAAATAGAAAAAGGAAAAGAAAAAGCACATGATTTTAGTAAAGTTGTAGAACATTAAGAAGGATGAAGAATTAGATAATGTGACTTTGAGGAGGAAGAGAATGGGGGGGGAGCCATACCACAGAAATAATGCAGTTAAGTACAAGGATGATCTTCCCAAAGGTTTTCTTTAAAAAAGGGCAACATCATATATCACACAGGGCAATGGTGGAGCAAAGGAAGAACATCATTATAAAGTTGATGTGCATCACGGTGACCCATCTGAGGTCAGCTGGGGATATCCATTCAACCTCTTTGTGAAACTAATGAATGAGGAATCCTTTATGAATTTATTATATAACTAGATAGACAGAGAGATGTTTTAGGGATTGAAGAGACAAGAAAAAGAAAAACATATTTGGCTGTAGGAATCTGGAGAAAGGGGAGAAGCTGTAGTTAAGGTGGATGAGTAAAGGGAAAAAATTAGGGCAATAGAGATAAAGGGACAATATCTGACTCAGATGGAGGAAAGATGGTAGGAAATTTGTTTTCATAAAAAGACTTTGTGAGATCATAAAACCAGCAGTGCTGCTTCAGGATCCAAGTGAGAAAGTATGCTCAGTGTTGAAGAAGAGGTCATTCTCCTCCATGCCTATTTCCTTTACTGCCCTAAGAACTCAGGACCATTACAGAAGTCTGCTATACACAGTGGGGCATCATTTTAATGGAAGGCACCGGTAGCAGAGGCCAGGAAAAGATGCTGTAAGGAAGAAGACAGCAGAAGAACATTACAGGTCTGATTGATGGAAACCCATGAAACTTCAGGAAGTAACTGAGGGAGGTTTTAAGAGATGGATGAAGTTCTATGCAAACAGGAAAGAACTAAAGCTCAACATAATAGGGTATAATTATTATTAATGTGGCCTCATAGGAACCCATAAACAACTGATTTTTTGGTTATTAAGTTCAATAGGAGGAATAAGAAGCAAGTGACATAGACAAGGATATAAAAGAGAGGAAATTTAATGATAAATATGGCTATCATCCTAAAGAAGGGAAAATCAAGGTCATCCAAATAAAATTAGTTTCTTTGGAAGGCTTGCTATCACTGCTCATTTTCAAGTGCATGTTGATGACTATTTGATACAAATTTTAAGGAAACGAAGTCATTATCCATCCAGTTCCACAGACTTATGAGTCTTCCTTAATACCTCCCTCCTCTCAGATTACAATCTGTTATAAAATCCTATTGATTTTACCTCCTTGAAAGAACAGGTGCTTGAATGAGTTGGCCTTGAGAACCACTTCCATTCTGAGCTAGTATTTTTCATATATGCTGTGGTATATAGTATTCTTGAAAAGGTAAAAAAAAAAAATTTGCTCTCTTAAGCTATATTCTATAACGTACCCAATTATAAAGTTTTCATTTAAAATAAAAAGCAGACACTAATTATCATGAACATAAAGAACATTTAATTCCCCAACACTGGACACAGGACAATGATTCACTCATATTTAAGCGATCAATCAAGTATATCTAGCCAAACATTAGCTACTAGATTATTGAAAGCATAGGATCAAATTCAGCAAATATGATATAATTTTCCCAACTCTTATGCTCTATGAATGTTACTAATGACAAGATCCCTGTGTATAACTAACTGACCCATATTTGGACTTATAAAATAGTTGGAACTCAGAAATGTTTCCACATTTCACACTCTAGTGTTTTCAAAAACAAATTGCAGTGGTTCAATTACTTCAGAATTTCTGTTTCAAAATCTGGGTGCTGACCCATGGGGCTGGATGAGGAGTCCATTATAAGAGGAGAACTTTCAGATGGAGAGAATTTTTCTTATCACATACCTGTCTGAATTAGTAAAACTCAATTCCTTTCATAGGAAGGAACTTTTCTTTAAAAGTTAGAGTTTCAATCATAGAGATTTCCTAGGTTATTTTTAGGGAGATATTTGGCATTCTGAAAGACACTCTCTTCAGTCTTCTAAGTGTTCCACTTTTTTCTTTCACAACTTCTATCTCAAAAGAAATTTAAGAAAGGGGTAACCCTTATTTCTTTACATCTCTCCCATTTCGTTTGCTTTTATTTATTTATTTATTTTTTGAGTTGGAGTCTCACTCTGTCGCCCAGACTGGAGTACAGTGGCCGCTCCCGGCCACCGCAGCCTCGACCTGCTGGGCTCCGGCGATCCCTCCGCCTCAGCCTTCCAAGTAGCTGGAATTACAGGCATGCGCTACCACGCCCAGCTGATTTTTTGATTTATTGTAGAGATGAGGTCTCGCTGCCCAGGCGGGTCTCGAACCCGCGGGCTCAGGCAATCCACTCACCTCAGCCTCCCAAAGGCGCGGGATTACAGGCTGAGCCACCGAGCCCGGCTTCGTTTGTTTTTAAATAAAGAAAACCAAGCTCAGAACACATCACACAGTATGGGATGTATATCTACTGGCCTGGCAACAGCTAGGTCAAAATTTAGTCCACATCAACGCAGAGAAACCCTGAAAATATCACTCTCTCTTCCACACACACTTAGAAGAACTTTTCACATAGATGCCAAAATCATCCAAGAAATAGTCATCCAAATATTGTTCCCTTCAAATTAGGGTTTTTTTCTCAGTCAAAATTTTTTCATTATTGTAAGAGTTGCACTGAGGCTACAATGCCTCAAAATTTCATAATGCTGCATATTGTTGAAGGAATCTCATATATATAATCTCATTTAAATAAACAATTTATCGGGCAACCCCCTTGGGTCCCTTCCCACTATGAGAGCTTTTCTGTCTCTCAATAAATCCTACTTTCTAAAAAATAAAACAAAATAAATAATTTATCTAAAATTGTAGCAAGATTAGTATGTAAAAATGTGAGACACACACGAACTTCACGGAGGGAGCGTTGAAAGAAACAGCTGGTTGGAGACCCATCAAAGCAAATGTACATTTTCCATTTAAAAATAATTCCTGGAGTGCACACTACACATCAGACATTTTCTTCTGCATTATTCTAGATGGATAATTTGTCTTTAGCATTTCTAAACAGCTTTTTAAGATTTCTTTCCTCCTTATTTGTAATACTTTCTATTTCTTGTCCCTAAGAAAATTTACTCTCAAAATATTACCAGATATAAATCATTCAGTTTTTGACTATATATGTTAGCCATCACATGAGTATTTTCATTTTCAAGGTCACTGTGTTAATGGAGAAAGATCATCTGTGAAGCCAGTTAAAGGAATTCTAGCTTTACTTAAATAGAAGAAGTATTAATATGGTCAGAGAGTCTTCCAAGCTGACAAAATCTTAAGGTTCCTACCTGCAACTAAGACACTACTCCAGAATACTGAGGATGTTTCTATGCTTTAGTCCTCAAGCAAAAGATGTAAGAACAGTCTATGTCTTTAAATAGTTTAGATAATTACTATCATAATTGCTATCCCTATGGTACTTGCCATGTACTAAGGGTTTTATATGTTTTAACATACTGATTTTCACAGGAAAGATTATGAGGTAGGTACTATTGAGGCAGGGTCGCCAGCATAACTTAGACATAGATAGATGAATTTCTTGTAGGTAGGTCTAATTTAGGCATTCAGATGTCTTTCGTATTGGCACACAACCTTTCCCAAACCAAACCACTCATATCAAACCCGACCACATGGTGGGTTAGAATGCGGAACTACCAGTACAATGAATCACAGAAACAAACGGGAATTACCCAAAACACAGACGATGCTCTAAGAAAAGCCCAAATCCACATAAGCAATAACTTCCATTATTTATAAGGTCTTTGTGACTTTACAAGGTTGAAAGATGGTAATCAAAACTCATAACCTGATACCTGCAGCCCTCCACTCTTATCTCATGGAATAGTTTGCTTAATTATTGTTGCAAAATTAAATAAAGCTTGTCAAAGGCAAGCACATGTTCTTTCTCTTAAGACACTCATGCTCTCTCTTGAATGTGTGTCTTTTCTTTCTAATAAACAGTCTTAAAACTTTGCTTTGGACGCACTCTGAAATTCCATTCTGTGGTGAAGTCAAGAACCCAGAGAGCAACTATATCTCACCCCGCCCAATGTCACTATGATTATCCCCATTTTACAAAAAAGAAACTGAGTTATAGAGAGGGTAAGTAACTTGTCTAGAATCTCACAGCTAGTAAGTGGCTAAGCTGAGATTTGAACCCAGGTAGTTCAACCCAGAACCCTGATTGTTGAAATCCCTTAGATGACTGACCAGGGACTTGAAGTATTATTCAGAAAACAGGCCTACTCATTTACTAATTCCTCTTGGTTAAGTCATAGAATATGGAGCACTCGCTCCATGTACAAGTGGTTCAGGACTATCAATCCTCATGTGAAATAGTCTCTACTCAGGCAGTGCAGGCCAAGGAGAAAGCAATGAATTCAGAGTCTGAAGACTTGGGCTCAAGTTCAGCTTTATCAATTACCAATAGAGTTCTCTTGTGCAAGTCCCTTAACCTATTAACACCTCTGTGACTTCTTCTGTAAAACTTCCTTTTATTCTCCAGTGCAGTTCCAAAACCTTCCCTCCAAAGAAATGGAAACCACTCACCAAATTAATTTTGTAGGTAGACTATAAATTTCAGGGCACGAGTGGGCTCAGAACTCAGACTTCCAGAGCCAAAAAGAGTCACCGCAAGACAGTTACGTGTAGAAGCAACAAAGGAAATGGTGTACAAAATTTAGATGCAGGGAAGAAAGCTAAACCTTTGTTAGCAAAACAAGAACTAGAAGAAAAGCAAATGAAGTGTGAAAAATAAACGAACTAATCAAGGCATATTATTTCCACCTCTGTTGTGAAGAATCTTCATTGTTCACTTCAGAGAGACCCAAAACACAGTCACCTCTCCACCCCAGCACTTCCAGAGCTTTTCTGCCTGAATTGGTCTAAACACTTTATTTGGCACTTCAGCTGGAGGCCTTCTTGGGCTCTTACTTGCCAATATAAAGCAGTTTAGGATGTCTCCATATCCTGCTTTTGGTCTCAAATCTGTTTAGCCTCCTTTGTTAGAATGTGTGTCTCAATCCTAACTATGTCCATCAACTCAGACTTTAAGTTGTCCTTGGGGTCCATGCCTCATAGTCTTGAGGGCAGGGTATCCTTCCCTCTCACTGCTAGGACAGCTTTATAACCTATATACTGCCTAGGTTCAAATCCCAGCTCCTCTACTTACCATGGTAATCTTACATAGCTATGTAATCTCTATGTGTCTTACTCCCTCATCCCTAAAATAGTTAATGATGATACCTGGTAGATCGACTGACATTTAGAATACAGTGACTGGTATGTAAGTTATTACTTTTATGATGTGTGCTTCAAACCTTGTTATCCAGAAAGAGATTCCCAATATACCATGCCTCCTATTGTCAATGAGTCTTTTGTCATGTTTCCTATTTGACCAAAAGCTCTTTGAATTCCCTGCAGTAATGCCTTAAAGATGACACATATTCAGTACATAGTAGATTAGAATGTCATTATTTTAAGATATAAATCCAACCTGTATCTCCACCTGAAAATTCAAGCATATTATTATTTGTAGCCAGTCTTAATGACTAATGACAGATTGAGCTTTACTTTCCAATAAGCACAACAATTAAAGTAGATAATAAAATCTCCATCAGGAACAAAAATTGGCTTTCTACCATTAGAATGTGTAACACAGAAACAGAAAATGGAATACCACATGCTCTCACTTATAAATGGGATCTAAACACTAGGTACACACGAGTATAAAGAAGGGAATAACAGACATTAAGACCTACTAAAGGGGATTGAAAGGAAGGGAGGTAAGGGTTGAAAAAACCACCCATTGGGTACCATGTTCACAACCTAGAGAATGGGTTCACTAGAAGCCCAGACATCACCATTATGCAATATACCCATGTAACAAACCTGCACATGTACCCTTTGAATCTAAGAAAAAAAAGAGACATGTATCAAGAAAAATAAAGTACAAAAAGTCTGATAAGAGAATAAAAGACTAAATTGATATCAAAATGTCCATTAAAAATCCAGTTAAAATGGCAATAGGAAATGAGAAAAGTAAAGAAAGATTTCTTTCCTTTTCTTTTTTTTTTTTTTTTTTTTTGAGTTGGAGTCTCACATCATCATTCAGGCTGGACTGCAGTGGCACACGAACGGCCACTCCAGCATTGACCTGCTGGGCTCAGGCGATCATTTTGCCTCAGCCTTCCAAGTAGCCAGAACTATGGGCACGCACTACCGTGCCTGGCTAATTTTTTGATTTTTTGTAGAGATGCAATCTCACCAAGTTGCCTAGGCTGTTCTAGAACCCGTGGGCTCAGGTAATCCCCTCACCTCGGCCTCCCAAAATGCTAGGATTACAGGCTTGAGTCACTGTGCCCGACCAAGAAAGATTTTTTATAAATGCTCTCAAATACTAAACAAGGGGAAAATTGATTTTGACACATAAACCTTGATGTGTCCCTGAGAGAAAAATGAGAGATTAAATTTCAAGACTTCAACATAAACTGGAAATACAGATTTTTAGCTGTTCCTTTTGGCTGAACTGACCCAAAATCTTTATGACTCAATCTCTGGCTATCTTTGGGTATCAGCTCAAATGATGCCTCATTCAAAAGTCTTCCTTGGTCACCTGATTTGAAATAGTGCTCACAGCTACCATCACTCAAGTCCCTTTCCCTGAGGCATGTGTCTTCCATGGAACTTGTCACCTGCCACATTACATTATCTATTGGTTACTGCCCATCTCTTTCCACAGCTGTAGAGTGTAAATGTCATGAAAAGAGGAACTTTGCTTACTGTCATGTCCTGCTTGAGAGAATAACTAGAAAACCCTGGGCACTCAATACAAATCTGTCACTTATCAATACAAACATTAATAAGTAGATATTAAAGTTTTTAAAATAGTGCCTGGCACATAGTGAGTACAGTTATTTATAGCAGGAGTAGACATAGTAGTTATGTCTCAATTCTTTTTGATGATTGTTAACAAAAGTCTTCTTCCTTGGGTAACTAGAAAAAAGTAGGAAATGTTAAACATGTGGGGAGTCGGAAGGAGGCTTTGAAATCCAGGAGTGGTAATATTTACTTCATTTAGGGGGCAACTGGGAATGACTAATGTGCTCTGCAGTACAGCATGGTCAAAGAGCAAGTTTTAGTGGAATTGGGAGCGTAACAATGTAGGAGGAAAAACAAGACTGAAACCAGGAAGCTGGGGATGAAGACACTGCACAGAAGTCCAGGGTCAGGCTGATTAGGCAGGTTGCCTGTGAGCAGAAGGTGCCACCATGTTTTAGTCTACCTGCTTACCTAGACTGGCCTTCACTTGGGCGGATTCCAGGCACTGTGATGTCAGAAACGTGATGCCACCAGGCCTGTGTAGAAAAAGTAATCAAGGTTTACCTGAAGCAAGTTGTACATTAGATATGTGTGTGTCGCTGGGACATTTGTATATACTGGGAGGCTAATTTGAAGGGGCCTTCAAAAATAGGGATGCATGATACTGAGCCTTTAAAGTCTTCTAAAGTAAGCCTAGGGAAGAGAAGATACTGGACTTTCTGTGAGACAATCCTAATCTCTGAACCACTGCATAGCACAGGGTGACCAACCATGCCATGGTTCCCTATGACTGAGTCTCCAGGATGCAGACCTTTCAGTACTAAAATCAGCAAAGTCCCAGGCAACTCAGGACCAGTTAGCCACCCTATAACTGCAGTGCCTCTAAACCTGTGTTGCTCACCTATTTATTGTTCATACTGCAACCAGAACAATCATTTAAGACAACAGATTTAACCATGCCACCTCCTCAGCTAGTCACATCCAGTCAAATCCTTTCAGGGCCTCCCTTTCTTATAAGACAGATTTTGTCCCTTTATAGGGCCCAAAAGGCCCTATGCAGTCTGCCTCTACCTATTTTTCCAGCTTCGTTTTGCATAACACCCCAGCCATAGTTAGCTTTTGGGGACTCACATGCAGGCCACTCTCTTCTGCCACGGGAGCTCCTGGCCTGGTGTTCCCTCTGCATGGAATATGATATCCATCCCTGCTTCAGGTAGTTTCACTCCTAAAAACTTTTTACACAGTTTTACCCTTAAACTTTTCTCATATGTTAGCTCTATCACTGTCACTTTTTCAGAGACATCTCTCCTGACTTTCCTAAGTAGACAAATCCTCTTCTATGCCCTTTGGGAGCTGCAGCCACTGTTGTGGGTGCCTCCACACCTCCAAAAGCATCACCTCTACACACCGAAAGCCACTTGCTGTGACTTTCTGCCCAATGGCTTTTTTTCTGCCCATGGGAGCACTGTCCCCAGCACACAAACTGGGGTCAAAATAAGGTTGACACTACAGGCAGAAGCAAGCTCAAGTAGACTTTGGGAGCCATGATATAAAGTCCAATTTTATTCTAAGCACAACAAGAAGCTATTAGAGAGTTTTAAGCTGGGGAGAGACAAGATATTATTACAATTTTTTAAAGGTCACTCGGGCTGCTACATGGAAAGCTGACTGTGAAAGGACAGACATGGAAGCAGAGAAAGTCCAGTTGGAAGGTGACTGCAGTAGTCAACATTATTTTTCTAGAAAAAACCGTCAGAAGAGAAACTGAAAGTGGTTTTTGTAGCACAGAAGCTAGAGTCTTCAAGTTTAGGGTCAGTTACAGAAAGCGGCTTTCCTAAGAAGGCCCTCTCAGGTCTGGCTCAATCAAGAGGTTTTTCAGAAAGGAGACAAAATCTAATCTTTTTATGGGGGTGGGTGCCCTAAAAATCTGGAATTATCATTTGGAGGGCAGGTCCCTTGTCGTATGGGCTTCTCCCACTAGGTAAGTTTTCTAGGAACCCACTGACATCAGTGTACCATCTAACATTGTTGTGAGAGGCCGTGTTTGGCTCCAGCGAATTTTTTTGAGAGAGTCAATTCGTTTGCCCATTTCATGATGGGTGATTTACATGAACAACCTGTCCACGCTGAGTATTCGCTTTTTCAGAGACGTCTCTCCTGACTTTCCTAAGTAGACAAATCCTCTTCAATGCCCTTTGGCACTGAGTGATCAGCAGTTTTTGACCAAAAACGTCATGACTCTCATGCCCTATTCTCCCTATTTTTTTGTTGCCTCGGATGAAAAAACTCCTCAAAGGAAAATGTTTTGCTGATGTGGATGAGGTGAAACAAAGAACAGTAGAAGCACTTTAAAAGGCATCAAAATTGAAGAGTTCAAAAACTATTTGATCAATGGAAAAAGCATCTTAGGTGTATTGCCTCAAACAAAGAGTACTTTGAAGGTGATTGAAGTCTAAACATGCAAGAATAAATACGAATTTTTTTGTAAATAAATTCCAGTTTTCTTTGGGGGAGGGGTCTTCCTCATATGCATAAGGCAGGAGTAAACAGTGCATAAACTGACATACTGCTTATCTGTGTTATTAATATTTCATCAGGGGCAGGAAATTAGGAAAAAAATCTAAAGGGGGGAAATCAAAAAAAGAGATTGAGAAGCACTGTTCTAGAATCTCGACAAACTGTAGGTTTCTTCTTAGGACCATCTATTGCTCTAAAGCTGGCCTGGGATGGCCCCTGGCCTCCTGGACTCATAGCCCCAAACCTGCCCTGTCACCTCACGTTTCTTCGGCACTGTACAGACACTGACTAATTCACCTTCTCAATGGGAAGATGGTCCAGTAAGATAAGATGGTCTCTTTGCAAGCTGGCCTCTGTAAACACAGATACTCCTGTTTGGACACCCTCGAGACGTACAAGTAAAGGAAGGAAGTTTCCGGAGTTACATAGGGTAATGCAAATATCGTGCATCTCAGCGGGAACTCATTCCATGTTTCATGTTTTTCTCTCTGCTAAGACTCCATCTGCCTCTTATCTGATGAATTCCTAGCCTTTCAGCAGAGTCTCAGTACAAATGTATTCACCCCTGGAAATCCAGGGAGGAATAGTATTTCTCTTCTTGAGCATCCAGAGCACAAAATAAAAATAATACAGCTACCATTTATTAAGCACCCATGGCAGGAATTATAGTAAACATTTTACCCGAGTTATTTAATTTAATCTTCATACTGTTAACCCCATTTTACAGATAGGAAAGTGAGGCTTAGAGAAGTGAAGGAGCTTGCTCAATGCCAGATAACTAACAAATGGCTGGCTGGAGAGTCAACATCAAGCAACCTCTTAACCTCCAGACTGTATATACACTGCTACATTACTCACCCCACTGTACTATAATCAGCAGTTCACATGCCTCTTTCCCATTCCTCTGACCATTAATGACCCAGGCCCGCTATCATGAAAAGAGGTTAAGTTTTACAATCAAACCCTGTCGTATAACTTTAGGATATTCACTGTAACTCAGTTTTCTCATCTATAAAATGGAGAAAATAAATGCCTACCCAATAGGTTTGTTGTTAAGATAAAATGAGATATAATTGTTAATGCACTTACCACAATAAGTGTCATATAAAAGCCCATTCAATGAAACAAGTATTAATTAAGGGCCTGTGAAACGCCAGGTCTTATGATGGACACTGACGATAAAGAAACAATAAAACAGGATGGGCGGGGTGATTCACAGCATGTAATCCCAGCACTTTGGGAGTCTTAAGTGAGAGGATTGCTTGAACCCAGGAGTTCAAGACCAGCCTGGGCAACTTAGCGAGACCTCATTTCTACAAAAAATCAGCCAGTCAAGGTGGTGCAGGCCTGTAGTCCCGTCTACTTCGAAGGCTGAGGTGGAAGGATCACCTGAGCCCAGAGGCCAACACTATGGCAAGCCACAATCATGTCACTGCACTCCAGCCTGGGAGACAGAGTGAGACCCCAGTTCAAAATAATAATATTAATAATAATAAGTCATCTCTAATGGCGCTCACACACTAGAAAGGTAATATGTTGATTGTGTTTACTTCTTGAGGACAGGGACTGTGTGTTTTTCAACAATGAATGTCTATAGTTCAGTAACACTTAGCACCAAGTTGATGCTCAATAACATTTTAGTGAATGAGTTATAATGGCTCATAATTTCATAGACCTGAAGTATTGGGAATTAAGAGTAATTATGTCAAATTAGTGGGTTGTCATTTATCAAACAGTACATAAAATAAGTGAAAACAAAGTGCAAAGATACCACACCCAGGTGTTATATGCATCAAATCCATTTAAGCATAGAGTTGCTGCTAAACAACTCTCAAAATTGTATTCACAGAACAAAATGAATGTAATAACCTGAATGTAGAAATAATAATACATCTATCAACACTCAAGAGATTGGGAGAAGAAAGCAGGAGGAAGTTTTAAAAATGTTTATTTTTCAAAAAAGGGAGTTAAAAGAAGAAAGTAATTTATAAATACAGCAAATAATCACAATGACTTCAGCCTTATGATTTTTATTTTTAGTTAGAGAGTGTTTCTGAAAGAAACAATATAAGCTGGGCTCAGTGGCTCAGCCTGTAATCCCACCCTTTGGGAGGCTGAGGTGAGTGAACTGCCTGAGCCCGCGGGTTCGAGACCCGCCTGGGCAACTTGGCGAGACCTCATCTCTACAATAAATCAAAAACTCAGCCGGGCTTGGTAGCGCATGCCTGTCATTCCGGCTGCTCGGAAGGCTGAGGCGGAAGGATTGCCGGATCCCAGCAGGTCAAGGCTGTGGTGGCCGGGAGCAGCCGCTGCACTCCAGTCTGGGTGACAGACTGAGGCTCCAACTCAAAAAAAAGAAACAATATATCTTGAGATGGGGTAAACCTATTTGAAGTTTGACCATTCTTTTATTTTCAGTTCAGTTTATTTTTATTGCTTGAAATTCAAGAAATGATTGATGTATTATTTTTGTTATAAATAGCACCTATATTCATTTTTACAAGATCATTTCTATTTAAACATCCATACAGGTAGGGAGAGTGAAGGAGGGAGGGAGAGAAGGAGATGACATATAGATAGATGATAGATAGATAGATAAATAGAGATAGACAACTGATGAAATGATGTCACCTAAGGTTAACAATGGGAAGCACAGTATTTGAGATTATTTTTAAAAATTATCTTTGTAATTTTCTGCCATATTTGAGTTTTTGACAATCAAAATACTTCATACTTTAAACGAATATTTCCTATATTTTTAAAGAATATGCCAAGGTATAGTTAATGCTTCCTGGTAAAATTATAGCTTATTATTTTCTTCTTTATATTTTTGTATTTTCTCATTTCAAAAAATGATTTTTAAAACGATGTTATATTAAACTCTATATTCATAACTGTGTTTCTTGCTTTTTAATTTAGACCTTTAAAAAAGTTTTTAAACTTATGTTACAAGTGGTATCTTTAAAATTACTTAAGAATCCAATTTACAAAGCAGAAAAGAATGTACTCTTTTTAATGCTCTTTATACATATAATCCACTTAAATAAAAAAGGTCTAATGAATGCTTATGGGTATACTTACATTTTTAAGGTTTTTACATGAAGAGTGAGAGATTATGAAAAGCTTTATGATGACAGACTATGTCTGATGGAGTTATTAAGACCAGGATTTTCATACTAAGTGGATTTTCTTGTCCCATCTCATTTAAGACATGATTACTGAATGTCAGCACCTGCTTGCTGTGGTAACTGATAAACTAGAGTAATCCAGTTCTCACCCCCTAGTTAAGAATAATAATGTAAAACACACAACAGTTACATAGCTGCTAAAAGTTGTTACTGCTTGAAATTCAAGAAATGATTGAATTCACTTTTGTTATAAATAGCACCTATATTCATTTTTACAAGACCTTTTCCATTTAAACATCCACCCAGGTGGGTAGAGAGGGAAGAAGGGAAGAAGGGAGGGAGAGAAGGAGATATGAGAGAGAGAGAGAGAGAGAGAGAGAGAGAGGTGGATGATAGAGCTTATGCGTGATTGTGTGATGTTTTGGTGGTGATAGTTAAAATATCTAAGCGACCTGTTCAGGCTTGACAAAAGGTGCCATGGCAGTATTTATTTACTTATTTATTTGGAAACAGTTTAAAAGAAAAGTCGGTATTCTGATTGATTCTTTAAAATAATTCAAGAAATATATTCTGGACCTCACAGCAACTTGGATGAATTTAGAGTCTATCATACTCAGTGATCTATCAAAGAAACAAAGACCAGAGTACCATATGTTCTCATTCATAAGTGGACCTTGAAAAATGATCATAATACTATAAGAAAGGGATTGACAGTAGTGGGAAACTGCCAGGGGAGTGACGGGGGAAGGGTGGCATTGGCAGTTGAGGGAAACTGCCAGGGGAGGGAGGGGCACACCTCATCAACAGGGGTACCTGCATAATGAACATTTATATACCTAACCCTCAATTGTACTCCACATCTTTAAAACAAACAAACAAAAGAATTATATTCAGTTTCATGCAATAATTTAATATCCTCTGGGTTTTGTATTAGTATATTAATATAAAAGAAGATTTTAAATTTCAGTGAACCACAGACTGTGAAAACTTTGATCACTGTTAATTCCAATTTAGAGATGACAAAATAATTTTTGTTTCCTTTACTTAGGTGTCTTCTTTCAATGAAAGTTTGTAGTCTATTTTTTTTTTTAATATAGGAAGGAAGACATTTTTCACAAAACTATATTCATAAAATGCTTCCACTCCTATTGCATTCTGTCAAAATACTGGCATTTCTAGTCTAGGAGTTAATAATATTCATAGGGAAAATGATGGAATCTAGATTTAAAGAGAACGTAGACATTATTCAATTCATCCCATCTTCCTCCCAATGCTAGATTCTCTCCTTCAATACAACCTTGTGAATGGCCATCGAGTTTCGCCCTAAACCCTTCTATTAGAAGAGCTCTCTATCCCAATAGGAAACCTCATGACATCTCAGACGGCTCCAAATGTAAAAATCTCCCTTATTCTAAATCAAAATCTATGTCCATTAATCTCTTTCCATTGTACTTGGTTCTTGCTTCCAGAACTTCAATGTGTAAATCTAACTCCTCTCCTATCCAGCTGTCCCGTAAACACCTGGCAGTCAGTCGTGTTTCCTGAGACAGGGTCTCGAATAAACAACAGCCTCTTCAGCAAGCCCTCAAATTGAAGAGCTTTCAGCCTGGAAAATCCTGCATATCATCTGGTTCTTCTCTAGTGTGTCAATGCCCCTGCAAAGCAGTGTCCATTGTTAAAAAGTTTTTAAAAAATACCAAAAGCTGTTCCACGATCACAAATACAATTCTTGCAACTGTCACTTTAAATTGTTAGAAGAACATATCTTAAATAGCTAGATTCTATTTTACTACTTGAGTTTCAGTTTCCTCTTCATGTTTTCCTGCCTTTGCAGTTCTGATGGCCATTCTTAAATTACTTTTGGTTGAGAGCAAATAAAACTGATTTGGGCTACCTTAAGCGAAAAGAGAGGCATATTTAATTTCATGAAATTCATGGACAGTTTCATGAAGTCAGAGAAAGAGCTGAAAAGCCAAGTGTAGGAAGAACAGGGAACAGAACCTTCCAAGGGCCTCTGTAGCAGGTTCACAGGCCTTCTTCTTCGAGTGCTTTTCTTACTGTGACTTAAGTCCAATGACTCTTGGTCACTGCAATCCTTCAACCCAAAAGTCTAATTTTGAGAAGAGAAACCATCTGGCTTAGTTTCAATCAGATTTCCAGGCCCCTGATTTAACTAGTCCTGGTCAAAGATGGGTTTCTGTCTATAGGGACCCCATGGCTATATATTGGGATCATTCTCAGAGAAAAGAAAATGGATGTGAACGAAACAGGTATCCAAAATTATGATGCTTCTAAAATAAACTAATTTTCAGAGATACTAATCTATTTCTTTTTGTTTTTTGTTTCGTATCTCCTTGTATTTTCACCTTTGCATGATCCCCACTAAGGCAAGTATCGGAATTGGTATTCGTTGCATCAGGAGAAGTATATGGTAAGCAGAAAAAAAGAAATAGCCTATGAGGAGTTTGTTTTCCAAAATTCTGAACTCTTAGATTAACATATAAAATTTATTGAAGGATGTGGAAAGGACTGAAAATTTTCTATGCGAAGAGTCTTGAAGAACTCTGAAAAGACAATCATCTCCCTAGGGCTGTTTGGAAAGGGAAGGAGAAAGAATTGTGAACCCTGGAGGAAGGACACCCAGAGAAGCCACAAGACCTTAGAGCCCTGTGTAGTACACGTACGTAGAAAGAACCATAAGAAATGTCAACCAAAAATGTCTGTGGATTAAGCTCTACTTGGACACAGCTGAAGACAACTACAACTGAGAGAGCCACACGAGCAGAAATACTAGTGCTACAGAGTACCCTGTGTGGCCTAATGCCTCAATGACCAGAGAAGTTTCACTCTTCTAATGCCATAGTACTGTGTTAGTCTCCTGGAGCTTTGACACAACTCTGGGGAGTAGTGTAACCATAAGAAGGACTGAGGTTAAGTTTTCCATCTTTCCAGGAAGAAAAAACTTAAAACAGAAATGAACATGATTTGCAAAAAATAAAGAAATGAAGTTCTCATATAACTGTCTTTCTAGATGGAGATTCTTATCTGCCATGCTTGAATGAAAAAGACAGGAGTAAAATGAAGACTGAATAGTTCTGCATCCTTTCCCTCTGTGAATTTGACCCCTTTTCAAGTAGAGAGATTTTTACATCATGCACTACTATAATGCGAAAAGCCTTTCTTAAAACACAGTCTTAGCAATTTTTCAAATCCTCTTCTTATTAGTGACCTTAGTTTTCCTGATGTTGTTCTCCTGGGTCCCTGTCATACCTTCTACATATAGTCTTAGACCATATGCTCCTTCCCTCTCTTCTGTTTCTTCCTTCTTAGACGTGGTTCCAGCAGAAGCCCCCTACACAACTTCTTTGAAGCCCCCTACACAACTTCAGCTACCTCTCCATTTTGCCTTATCATCTGTCCAGTTTGAAACTATAATATCAGAGTTTTGTTTTCCTTAATAAATTCTAGTTAAGTTCCCAAACTTAGCCAATAGTACTGCAATTTGGCAGTTATTGATACATTCTAAGAAGAAAAAAAAGGGGGGAGGACAAGCCTTAAAAATTTAGGAGTTGAGAGTTGATAGCCCTCTTCATTTCTGTAGTTCTCAGGACTGTTACTTCCCAAAGACAAGTTGAGTGATGTAATGAACAAAGCCCAGAGAGTCAGGTGACCTGGATCTATTCTTGGCTGTGCCACTGACCATGAGTAACCTTGGGCAAGTCACTTTTTCATCTCCCATCTCAGTTTTCTCCTCTGTATGACTAAAAAAAATCTTATCACCTACCTAGAGAATAATTTGGGTATAAGAGTTACTGCTGCTTGAAAAAAACATTACTTATTGTTTCAGTCTGCCACAGTTTTCCTTAAGATAATGCATTGTGGAATTTCACTTCTTCAAATAATCATGAAAATTACAATTAACCTGTTTTCGGAACTTAAAATTGGAATCAGCTTAAAACAAATTTTAAATGACCTTAACACAAGAAAAGTACCCCCTATTATGTGTGATATGCTCTATTCAAATTTATTTGGGGTCAGATGGGTAGGAAAGAGGGAAAACCTAGTTAGTCTTCTGTGAGTAGAAAGTTGAGGATGCTACAGTAGAAATAGAAATAAAAGGAGACAAGGATGTTGGCAAACGAGGACAGGATTGATGCCAATTCTTTAGATTGAATTCCATTTTCTGCAGAACCATAGGCTTTTAACAAATTATTTGCAAAGCTTTCAAATATGAGATAGGCTTAGAAAATTTTCTAAAGTGGCTGCCTTCATCTAAAAGGAGAAAGGATAATAATTTTAATGCCTAAAAAATGAAACTCTTGCATTTCACAGATCCATACCCAGAATAGTGCACTTTTTAAAAAAAATGGTTTACCCTTTTTAAAAGTTTAAAACATTTTAAAGCCAGGATTGTTTTTTGTGGCTTACTAGAGCACAGACAGATGTAGAATGCAAGCCCAGCAAGTAGAGTAGAATACTCCCCAGATTCCATCAAGAGCTATACCCTTAAGCAAACACATTAACCTCTATGAGCCCTGACTTCCTCATTATACCTGGGAGAGGTACGGCTCCATTTACTTACTGCACAGAGGATCAGCAGAGTAAGTAACCCAAGGCAAGTGTTTAAATCTTCTGTATTAAGCATAGGAAGAACACACAGGAACATATCATTCTTGCTCACTGCTTGCCCTTGGAATAGACTTTCAGGACATTTTTTTTCTCAACATAGAACATCAAAAAGCTACATGGACTCCATGGTGTAATTGTGAGAAATCAGTTTGATTAGTACTCATAAGGCTAAGACCATGGTGACATTTCTTCTCCAGTGAACAGATTAAAACAGTAATGCACCCTTTGAAAATGGTGGCAAATTAAGAGGTTATTCACTGCTTCTTGCAACTGAACACATTTAAACATGACAATATATGCCCAGTTTTAATTATTACAGAGGAGAAAGATTAAACACTATGATAGCAATTCTTCCCAAATCCCAATCCTTTCTCCATCCCAGCTCAGCAACCCTTACAACAGCAAAGAGAAGAAAACCTGCTCTTTAATACTTAGAGAAACTGAGACCGTGCAAAGAGTTTTCCAAAAAAGAGCTTTTAGGAAGCATGAGACAGAGCCTGGCTCAACTGTCTGCTGCTCAAATAATGCATTCATTCAATTTTTATTTGAACTTCATTTGTGCAAATATCAAGGTGTAGGAAAACTTATGGTTCCCCAAAATTACCATGGTGAGTGAATCAAAAGGGAGGGGCTTTTCCTAATAAGTAGACAGGTTCTCCATCTCTTTGAAACACTTGTATTTTTCCTTCCCTGTTTCACAGAGGACATCATTGGAGAAAGCATCTGAGTCTAGATGAATGTGGATAGATAACCAAGTGGAAAAAAGAAAAACATGTAGTATTTAACAATAAGCACTGCTCTGTCTGATGGATTTTTAGGTTGGTCTTCAGGTTATATCATTTGTCTGAACTTCTTTCACAAAAACATGAACTACAGCACTGCAACATGGAAGGCCTATGGCAGGGATGTGAGCACTAACACCTTGACAGCAGCAACATAACGATGTCTCCTGCCCTACTTTTATAGTCTTATCTGTTCTCCCCACTCAGCCTTCTGGCTGTGTCTACTACTTCTCAATTAGTGTCCAGATCCTGATGACAACCAGGAACCTTAAAAAGTCCTGCCTACCTCCAAAATATTTCCCCCAATAACCTGTCGCTTGGAACACCAAGGTAAAAAGATGTTTAATTTGAAAGGTGTTGCTCTTTAACAATGATCCACGACACATTAGAAAGGAGAAATAGGCGAATAAGATGAAACATAAAACAGGTCAATTTTGATTAAGGAAATAGGGAGGTTGTGTTGGTTAAAAAAAATAGCTGGTTGTCTGCTTCCTAGAGAGGTGAATTTCTGAAGTCTTGGGCATTTCAGGGAAGTGGTGAGGTGAGGATAACCATAGAAAGAACCATTCTCTTCCCTTTCCCCCATCCTCAATCATGTACGAAGGCAGTATATGTTCAGAGTCTAGAGAATTCCAGACATACAGATTACTCTGGGACAGTTCTTACTTTCAGCCAGAGAACTTTGGAAACCTAAGGAAGAGGGAATGGCTCATTTCTCAGACCCCTGCTTTTATATGTTGGCAAGGTAAGGAGGTTTGTGGCCTTCTTTACATCTTCTCACCTCAGTAATTATTATTTTACACAGCATACAGATGACTGCCTTGTCAGCACTTCAGCACAGACACTAAATACAGGGATGTTTCAGTTCCTTTACAAAGCCAACCTGTTGGTGCAAGCTCATATTTGCTGCACAAGAATACAATTCCCATGGTTTAGCATCTCTGCAAGATCAAGCAAATCAGATTAACGGCTGCAACTCTGTCAACACACAGGCTGGGACCTGCTGAGAATTAAGCTGATTTTAAGACAGAGACTATTGTACATGTAAAAATAATGAGTGTTGTTAAAACTAGGACTGAACAAGAGATTATGAATAACCCCCATACATGGTCAAACTACCAACAGAAGAATCACTGCATGTTATTAAACATCCTGGATAAATTTCCAGACTTATACAAATAAAGTTTTAATAAGAAAACCATTAAAGACAAGAACTTCTAAAACACACCACAGCCTGGGATGCTATGCACAAGTCCAAAGCTTTAACATAAGACTAGACTTTGAAGCATGGTATATGAGGAAGGAGAGAAGTGTTTTGTAATCCTCAAGCAAGGATGTTTACAATCATTACATCAAGTTCCAGTCTGCTCCTACTCCCCTTTCTTTAGGAATCACTCTACCAATTTTATGCCTGGAAAGAAAGGAAGAACAGGATATGAAACCCACCCTTAGATAATTATAGGACCTATGGGACTCTATTTCCTTGGTCAAAGCTTTTAGTGTAGGCAGATTAAACTTCTGATCAAGGTCTTGTCAATCATAGTGAATGCATTGAACACCTAGTGAGTAAGAAGCAGCCTTGAACAGGGCCAGAGCTCAGAAATCATCTCTAAAGTTGCATCCTTAATGTATCTCAACTGAGAATTTGCTAAGCACTTATGAAGGTTGGTGAGAGAAATGTCTGTCTGAACACAGGTGGCATCAATCAGTGATACTCCTCTAAGATGTAATTCTATGAGGAATCTGAAGACTGACATCCCTCATAAGCATCAGCTCTGACACCTAAAAAGGATGAAGAAAGACAATGGAAAAGATAACTCCCCACTTGTTATGCGCCAGAACTGCTAAGCATTTTACCTATATTATCTCATCTAATTCTCACATCTTCTCCTATGAAGCACGTAGTACTATTCTCATTTTACAGAAGAGAAACTAAAGTTCAAGAGGTAAGTGACTTGCCAAAAACACTTAGCTAGTAAGTGGTTGGTCCCGGATTTGAACCTATGGCTGATAGGTTTATGAGTTTAGGCATTATGATATGCCTTCCTCCCAACTCTTATTCATTGTTTCTCCCCAATGAGACCACTGCTTATTAGTTCCTGCAATATGTCTAATTATTCATTAGTCCTGCTACTGGACTATAACTCAGTTGAGAGAAAGGAGATGTTTAGATATCTCTGAACTAGAGGACCTAAAATGTTTATGATACTTTTAAAGCAACATCTTCCACAATGACAGTTAATCTGGCATGCAATTCTCAGCTTTACTGTTTTCCCTCCTGAAAAAGGGTTAATAAGTCTGAGATCCAAGAGATCTCGCAGTAAGCCCTAGAAACAGCTGATCAATGACTATTGAATCCCAGTGGTGTACCTCTAAGATGCTACCTGGTGTGGACAGCAGAACACAATTCTCTCTCTTAGGAACTTAGACCTCTCAAGGTAGCATAGCACATGATGACATATGCCCCAGAGGCAAACATGAATAGTAAATGTGCTTGAGTACATACAACTGGAACCACTGTGGAAGAAAGATTGTCTGCTACTTGACCTGGTCCTCTTAAAGGCTAAGGTCTAGACATTTACCTCTCCATGACTAAAACACCCAGATTGCACAGGCCTGCACCACAGCTCTTGGACTATGCATTTAGCCCATCAGAAGTGTGTGAGTGCCAACGTCAAACTCTCCAGGAGTCAGAAAGCAGAAATGTGAATAATTAGAACAAAGGGTTGTCTTTGGCAATCTCAACTGCAAATGAGAATAAGGAAATTCCTCCCAACTCACACTGCTCCCAACTACTACTAAATGAGGGGGCAAGGGCAGTGCTTGTGATTTGGTGGTGGTGGGGGGTGGAGTAGGGGCAGGGTAGGGGTGGGGGTGAGGGGAGCCATCAGCACTTACATGCCTGAGTTGAAACTGCCTTTACAGAATTTGAAGAGCTCTGATGGAGGAAGAGAGATGCTGTGATGGTGATGGTCGTGGTTGTGATGGTAGCGGTGATGGTGATGATGATGAAAAGAAGAAAACGGTGATGGTGAATGTTACCTATAAATATAAACACAAAGCAGCAACAGATCTCCTTCTAATCATTGCCAATCATAATCGTGAAGAAGCTTCCGTTCCCAGTCCAACTCCATTGTGGTGTCCCCCTCCGAGCTAAACACATCCAGCTTCAAAATAAAGCGCTGCATCTCTCCCTCCCCCGCCCTTCCGCCCTTCCGCCCTTCCACCTTTTCTGTGCCAAGCCGGGAATGAGACTGCACTGGGGCGGGGGGGGGTGTCCAAGAGGGCTGGGACCTGAGAGTTAACGACAGGAGTTCTGTAGTGAGGAGCGTTGGGGAGCGTTGGGGTGACCCGGGTGGGGCCCACCAACGCACTTCGGAGCAGCTTGGTTGGGGAGCTGGAGGAACCGACGCAGAAGGGGAGGAAGATAAGCTAGACCGGCAAATAGGTTTGATGCCTCATTCCGAGAACCCGAAGCCGAGGGGAGGCGGAGCAGGCAGGCTTTGGTCGGAAAGAAGAGGCGGGGCAGACGGCCAGCAGGACAGACAAGACTCTCTTTACCTGACCAGGTGCAGCAGCCGTAGCGGCTGCAGTGAGGATGCTGCGCTCCCGTTCCAGAGCCAGAGCCTGAAGAAGCCGCTGCGCCGACCTCCACCGAGGCCCAGCCCCCGACCCGCCCTCTGGCCAGAGGCCCCGCCTCTCTAGCACGCGCCGGCTCGACGGGCTGTTTGGGGGAGGTGCGCAGTAAACTGACTGGAAGGGATTCAGACCAATGGAAACGTGCAGCGGCTCCCGGGGAGGGTGCGGAGGCGGGACGGGAGTCGGCGTCGTCCAATCAGCAGCCGAGCCGCTGGGCCGGGCAGGGGCGCAGTGTGGTCACTTGGCGCCGTCAGATCCAGGGTGCTGGGCTGGAGGCGGAGGCGGTGGTCGCTAGGCCAGGTCTAAGGTGGACAGCCAGCGCAACAACCAGTCCCCGGGTCCATGGCCCCAGCTTGCCTGTTCCCGGGCGCCTCTCAGAGCGCACGCTCTGGAATGTTCGCAGCGGTGGAGAAAGGGACTCTCAAGATTCCCAAGGTTCCCACGCCTGGAAGCCGGGCGAGGCCGTTTTTGCTCCAGTGACCTGGTCAGCGTCCCTTTCCCCGCACCTTTGGCCTTGCCATTCTCGATCATACGTGCTAAAATGAACAAAAGAGGAAAACTCAAGAAATAGAACCCACATGTAAACCCAAAACTTTATAGTAGCTCCCCTCCCCCGTAGCTTTTTAACCAGAATTGCTGGTTGGCGGGTAAGTTACCTTGACTAATTTGAGTTAATAGCAAAATAGGGTTAGACACACACACACACACACACACACACACACACACACACACACACACACACACACACAACATGCTTAAGGGACTTGGCGATGTGGGAAAGACTAAGTGAAAGACGGATGTCAAAAAGCCTGGACCTCACAAGTGACTTTGCTTGTTTGAAAACCGCAGAGTTAAAGATCTTGTTACTACTATTTCTGTGCTTGATGAATCAGTACAGACCTTGATGCCAAGGTACTGTTTTGCCCCAAATAAGTGTCTAATCATTAGTGAAATTAACTACCTTCAAACCTTTCCTAAGAGGAGTAGACGCCTTAATGATGTTGAGATTTAGTATGTGATTTGGGTGACATTGCTATCTTTACAAGGTAGGTAGACAATTGAGGGTATTGCTTTTCATCTGCTTCTTGATACATGCAAATATATCATCCATTTGGTACTTGAAAATAGAATTCTGTCCTGAATAGGTTCTGCTTTCAAATTACAAATGGGAAAAATAGGGAAAGTATTTTAAGGTGATTTGTCTCCTAAAAAATTTTTGATGGAAAAAAATTTTTATGGGCAAAAGTGTATGTATTCTGATGTATTCTTACTCATAGTATTAGCCATACACTGGTAGGCACTTTATATTCATTATTTCCTTCAGTCCTCACATCTTCCTCGTGTAAATTCCACTTATAGATAAGAAAAACAAGGCTCCCAGAAGTCAAGTAATTGTCCTTGGATCACATAAATGGAAGTGGAGTCAATATAGGTCAATACTTCTGTTTAAAAATCATCATCATAAGTTGAAAGAAGAATAAGATGGATTAGTACAGCTCATTTCTTTGAAGCCCTTTCTTTTTACCTGAAAAACCATCATAGAAGAACCCAGTTTTCACACTGCTGATTTCTTGAAACTGCAGCCGTAGAAGCAATTCTAAGAGTGAAGCATCACCTCTGCAATGTGTTAGGAGCAAGTGTAAGTCAACTTTGCTCATAGAAAGGAGCTGTGATTTGATATTGATGGGAAGGAAGTAAATTTTTGCAGGGCTTGGGTCTAATTAGATTTTAATTAAGGTAGGAATCTTTTAAAGTACGCCAACAAAATAATACCATGGCCATGAAGAGCTTTGTCTAGAGAGGAAAAAGTAGGTGATAACCCAACGTCTTATTCCAGCATTGTTTCAATAGCTTTCTGAAGAGATTCCTAAATCCTCTTCTGACCTTTAATCAAACCTGGAAATATGTACTTGCTCTAAGCCTGGGGGGGGGGGAAGGAGGTGGCTTAAAGAGAAAAGAGAAGAACAATATTTTTTCAAAGAGTTTATTTATAAAGATGAAATATGAATAAGTTAAAGGTTATAGATCGTTATGTATATACAAAGGTAAATAATAATTAATAAGTTAGTGGAAGATTTGCCCACAGTAGCAAAAACATGGAACCACTAGATGCCTATCAATAGAGGACTGGATAAAGAAAAAATGGTACCTATACACCATGGAATACTACTCAGTCATTTTATATATATATATATATATATATAAAATGTCCTTTGCAGCAACATGGAGCTCACTGGATGGAGACCATTCTAAGTGAATTATCACGGAAACAGAAAACTGAATACTGCATGTTCTCATTTATAAGTGGGAGCTAAACAGTAAATGCTGCCGGGCTCGGTGGCTCAGCCTGTAATCCCGTGCCTTTGGGAGGCTGAGGTGAGTGGATTGCCTGAGTCTACGGGTTCGAGACCCGCCTGGGCAGCGAGACCTCATCTCTACAATAAATCAAAAAATCAGCCGGGCGTGGTAGCGCATGCCTGTAATTCTAGCTACTTGGAAGGCTGAGGCGGAAGGATCGCCGGAGCCCAGCAGGTCGAGGCTGCGGTGGCCGGGAGTGGCCACTGCACTCCAGTCTGGGCAACAGAGTGAGACTCCAACTCAAAAAAAACAAAAAACAAAAAACAAAACAGTAAACGCTGAATACTTAAGGATAGGAACAACAGACAGTGGGGACTCCTAAAGGGAGGAGGAGGAAGAAAAGGGTTGAAAAAGTACCTGTTGGGTACCATGCCCACCACCTGGGTGACAGGCTCACCAGAAGCCCACACCTCACTATCACCCAATATATCCATATAACAAACCTGCACATGTATCCTTGGAATCTAAAAAGAAAAAAAAATTGATAAATACAAAACAAACAAACAACCTGGAAATATGTACTTGCTCTAAGCTTGGTGGAAGGAAATTACTTAAAGAGAAAGGAGAGAAAAATATTTTCTCAGAGAGCCTATTTATACAGACAAAATATAAATAAGTGAGGGGCTGCAGATCAAGACCACAGGTATAAACTAATTAACAAGAAAGTTAATTCATGTGCTCCTTCCTTAATAGACAGTTATTAGGTACCTAATATGTTCGACATTGTACTAGACTCTGGGGATATCAAGTTCATAAAGTCCATTTCCTGACAGGAATAAAGCACAGCCTAGTTGAGGACACCCAATCTGGACCATACTTGAAGAGATCACATTATCAACACTGTTACTGACCTCCACAACTATCCCACAGGGTAGGTATTATCACCACTTCAAAGATGAGGAAAGTGAGACTAGAGAGTACAATAACTCACTTGAGGTTGCACATTTAAGGAAGTCTTGATCCCAAATCCTTCCGACCCAGAGACCCTCATGTTTTATAGTACACTATGCTGCCTTTTTGAGAAAAAAATCTGTCTTCTCTGAAATATATGAGGAAGGACCCCCAAGACAGATTTATTTATAAAAAATTGTGTATTTATTCTTATATGTTTAAACTTCAATCACATTCAAAGTACTCTGCTTGATGCAATACACCTATCAAGATGCTTTCTCCACTGCTCAGACAGTTTTGAACTTGTCAATTTTGATGCCTTTCAGTGTTTCTACTATTTTTTGTTTCATGTATTCCACATTGGCAAAACGTTTCCATTTGAGGACTTTTTTCATCACATAATGAGAAGTTGGGACCCTGAGGCCGCACATGGTGTGTCACCTGCCACATCCCAATTCTTTTCTCCCTGCCTGGATTGGAGTCCTTTCCAATGAAACTACCAAAATGTTTGTGTCCTTTTCTCCACATCTTTTTTTAAAATTAAATTGAATAATTTATTTTTTAACTTTAAAATTTTTTATTTTAAAATTGTGGGGTGCAATTCAGGGTTAGGTATATAGATATTCATTGTGCAGGTACCCTTGTGATGAGGTGTGTCCCCCCTCCCCCAGGCAAATTTTGACTACTGTCAATCCCACCTCCCTGCCTCCCCACCCCCCACAGTTTTCTGCCACTGTCAATCCTTTTGTTATAGTATTATGGTTGTTGTTCATGGTCCACATATGAGTGAGAACATATGACACTCAGTTCTCTGTTTCTGTGAAAGAGCACTCAGTATTATAGATACTAATTCCATTCAGGTTGTTGCAAAGTTCATGATTTCTCCACATCTTCAAAACAAATAAAAGAAAAGTTGCTCAGGGTGAGATCAGGTGAATTGGGGAGGGAGTCTGCCGTTTTGGGTCAAAAATTGTTGAATATTCAGCACAGTGTGAGTAGGTGTGCTCGTAAAAGACTCTCCAAAAAAAAAAAATCACTGAAGCTGAACACAGCCTCTTACAACAATGCTAGCTGGTATACTGATGTTGATGGGTTCCCAGAACACTTATCTAGCAGGGGAAGCCTGTATTGCAAGAGGCTGCCCGCTAAAAAATAATTCCAGTTTTTTGTTTGGTCCCCCCCTTGTATGACACAATGCCTGTGAATTTAAAAGTTCTGAATTTGGTCAATTTGCTTATCAAAGTACTTTCTGAAGGGAACCAAGAAAACAGAAATGATGGTTCCTATCTCCTTGGGGCTTAATGCATTATTTACATGTCCTCTTTTTAAGTCCCCAGGGGTAAGTAGAAGGATTTCATGTACTTCTCCATTCATTCCCAAACTGTCTACTTTGCCTCTTAGTTCATTTCTTTTTTTTTTAGTTCATTTCTAGTAAAATAAATTAGTGAAGATCACTCTGAAGTATGGTCAGAAGACCAGAAGGATTGACCTCATCTGCTTGTTGGAAATGCAGAATCTCAGGTCCACCCCAGATCTACTGAATCAGAATCTTCATTTTTATAAAATTTCCCCATTTATTCTTATGTACTAAAGCTTGAGGACTATTTAACCTGCATGAAATGTGTTTAATAACTCTAGGAGCTTACTGCACAAAGAGGCTTGCTCCTGACCTTGGACTATAGTGGGTGGAGGGAGGAAAGAGGAGATAAGCAGATAGAACTGTCTGCAATACACATATTCACTTATAGGTCTATCATTGCCTCCAACAGCAAGAGACTTCCCTGCCCACAGATCACTAGCTCTTTAACTTCTTTCAAAAGATTACTTTCTTACTAGAAGAGGAGAAAGAGAGTCCAGGCTCTGCACTCAGATATGTCATATAACACAGCTGAAACTTCCCAGGTCTGCTGCTATGGCCTTCTGTAGTCACTGAGAGCCACAGATGTCATAGTTCAACCTATACATTCTTCCTTTCAAAGAATAAGATAAATAGGTTTTTCAGCATTAAGCTCCAGGTCAAATTCCACTTCCTTGAAGCCTTCTCTCATTCCCTGTCAAAGTTAATGTCCAGTTCTCTGCTTTTATAGCATGTTGCTTGTTTTTCTCTTATTCCATTAGCCCTCATACTGGGCTGCAGGCATATTTGTTTTCTCCTCTGCATTCACAGCTACTTGAAGGAAGGAATTTTCTGTGGTTTACCTTTTCATTCCCTCTTAATATTTTGCATATTATAAGTAATCTCTTTTCTTTAGTTGTATCACTGTCCTTCCTGAGGTGGGTGGGTGACTTCAATGTGTGACCTAGGAAGTCAGAAGAAGTGGTTAAAAAAGAAGCAGAGAAACAAGATGCGGAGATAAAAACACAAACATTTTGGTGGTTTCATTGGGAAAGACTCCAATCCAGGCAGGGAGAAAAGAACTGGGATGTGGCAGGAGACATAATCTGTGGCCTCAGGGTCCCAATTTCTCATTATGTGACCAGTAAGGAGCAAGGAGTTTCTTTTACTTAAGGGATGATGTCAGGGAAGAGGAATCTGTAGAATTGAAGTATGGATATCAGAGAGACCAGCTGGAGTTCAAATAGGATTAGATGCTGGAAGTGACTACTGGGAGGTATAAAGAGGATAGGAAAAAAAAATGTCCCAGTGCAGTGGCTCACACCTGTAATCCCAACACATTGGGAGGTTGAGGCGGGAGGACTACTTAGGCCCAGGAGTTTGAGACCAGCCTAGGCAACATAGTGAGACTTTGTCTTAAAAAAAAAAAAAAATTCAAGAAATTAGCCAGGCATGGTGGTACATGCCTGTTGCTACTTAGGAGGCTGAGGTGGAAGGAAGGTTGATGTTGCGGTGAGCTGTGATCATGCCACTGCACTCCAACCTGAGAGCAATAGAGTGAGATCCTGACTCAAGAAAAACAAACAAATAAATAAATAATAAAAGGGACAACAATAGCAAGAGCACCCCAGTGAGCAGTCTGTCACAGAGAAAGACTATGCTCTGACAGGAATGACAGCATAACAAATAATTCTAGAAAGGGCTTAACATTTCTTTTTCTTTTTTTTTAAAAGATGTGGGGTACATATTTAGGATTAGGTATACAAGTGGTCACTGTACAGGTAAAGTTTGAACCTCCCTTTGTTCCACACTTCGTCTGGGGAGCCCAACATTTCATCCCACTAACTAGTTGTTTTTCCCAGCCCAAATCAACTTAACCAATCTAGACCTCAGTTTCTTCATCTGTCACTGAAGAGAAATGACAAAGTTATCCCAAAGCATCTGTTACAGGACCACTAATGTTAATGCATTTCTTTGTTCTGAACTAAATTTATACATGTAACAGTCTCTAAAATAGATTTTATATTTATTTTGACCAAGACAATCTATGAGAGAGAAAGATCATCCATGGGGAACATTAAACATGAAACCAGTGATTACATCCCTCTGAAATGTAGGACACTGGGAGCAAACCTAATCTCCAAGATGTTTCCACCCCATTTGCCCTGGGCTGTGTAATCAGCTTTTCATCTCAATGCCGGATAAATGCAACTTGCCTGCTGCCACATTTGTCCTAATATAGATGTTATTCTATCAATCAATAGCTACTCATCACCCCCAAATTCCCTGAAAATATTAATGGCACCAAAATGCTGATCTCTGCAGCATATCCAGGGATCTCAGATACAGATAAACAAGGTTTGTGTTGCAGCATTGCCTCTCAACATGGATTTACAGCCTGAGAAAAGATAAATCGGGCCAAGGAAAAGTCAGAGCTTAAACAATTGAAAATGCCTGCTCAGACCACCAGAATGATATCTCTTCAGATTGAGAAGGCTCATTTTTTTCTGAGGCATCATCTGTATTTATTTATTTATTCTTCAACTCATTCCGAAAAGGATTTGAAATGACAAATTATCCTTGTAACATTGCAACATGTAGGTGAACATTGCGGAGGCTGATAAAATGTTTGCAGACTGACAAGATTTTTTTAACTTGCCTTCAGAAGTCTTAAAAATATCTGAAGGCTACCTAAAGCACCATATGGAGAAATTACTCTCATTTAGCTACAACCATAATTGCATTTAGGCTGTCATTTTGTACAAAGAAAGCAAGAACTTGGATCTCCAACTGAAACCATGAAATCACTCAGATTCTCTGAAAAAGCTTAGTTTTGACTCAATAGGAAAAGTCATAATGCTAATGGTTCTCTTGAATGTAGGGGAGTAGGGTGGAGGAAAGTGCGAGGGATTCATGCCCAGAGACATATCCTTAGACACTACAGCAGTACTTGTACTCAGTAAAATTCTACTCACAATAATTAGTTGGCAAGACAGGCGTGGTATGCCACTTTGTCAAAGGGTCATTTGCTGAGTCACCAAAGCCACCAGGCTGCATCCCTGAGGACAGGAGAGAAATAACAGCAGGCTTCCAAGTCACCTGTTTTGTGAACAACCCAAAGGTAATGGGCAGGAAAAGATATCCCCCACTGGGGCAGAATTTCAGACAATGCAGCACAGTCATGTTCCATGGCATAAACTAGCCTAGAAGTAGCAGTCAGAGGAATCAGAGCCAAAGGCAGCAGGCTCTGCAGAGAACAGCTGCAGCCTCAAACAGAAAGGAAAAGCTTTTTTTACAAAATTTCTTATTACACAAGTATCATGTGATCATTGCAATTTGAAAAAATACAAGAATGCACAAAGGAGAAAATAAAAATTGATTATAATGTGTCTGTTCATTTTTATAATCAGCAAGTATTTCTTGATCCCCTTCTAGATGGCAAGCCCATTCCAGGCACTGGAGATGGAAAGATGAACACTAATCTGCTCTCGTTGAACCTATAACTCATGGAGACAGAGATAAATAATCACCCAAAGGAGGGGATCATCACACCCTAGGCTAAGTACCACCAAAAAAGTAATGCAGTCTCTAAAAGCAGATTATAAGGGAATCTTGCCAGACTCCGGGGAGGGGGAAGTAGTGGTCTCAGACGGCTTCCTGAAGAGGTGACCCTGAAACAGAGATCTGAAGAATTAATTAGTCAAAGAGAGATGAAAACCCATTCAGGCAGAAAGAATAATATTCAGGAGCTCCCTGGCGGGAGGAAACATGAAGTGCATTGAAGAACTGGGAGAAGCCAGTATGAATAGACTCAGAGTTGGAAGGAGAGGGTGAGCCCTGAACCCTCTAGAGGTACCTAGAGAGGTAGGCAGGGCCAGACCACACAGGGCATCACTGGCCTTCATACAAGACTTTCAGATATTTTATTTATGTGTATATATGTGCATGTATGTGTGTATATGTACATATACACACACAACATAGGTGTAAATATCGTGCATATATGTATGTATATGTGTGTGTATAACTTAATCATTACCATCAAACTGCCAAATGTTCCTCAAGAAAGGATGCATCAACTCATACTCTTGTACTACGTGAGGACCACTTTCACTTCAGCCCCAACAACATTCATTATCTTTTTTTAATGTCAACATTTGATAATCAAAAAGTGTATCATTTTAGTTTTCACTTAACAGTGAACAGATATTTATCACCCATTGTTTTTTCACTTGCCTCACAGAAAGTAAAACTTATCTTCTCAGTGCCATTTGTTTGTGTGAATTAAAATGAAATGTCCTCATTGTTAGAAATACCTCTTGCAAAGATTCAGCCCGGGTACATAATATTCCCTCATTACTCATCCCTGAATGAAGCATTAACATGTGAGCACAATCCATCAAATTAGTGTTAGTCACTAGTCTTAGCTCGGATTAATGCATGAGATTCATTTCCTCCTGGCCAATCACATAGTACAGCCCCAAGGATAAGAGAAAAATGCAATAAGACCTGTTGAGAAGAGAGACTAGGGCCAGATCTGGGCTTGACAGGAAATGGAACAATGTGAAGGAAGTAATGAACGATGGGATCCAAACCTGGGACCCCAGGAGAAGACTTCATGCCAAAAAAAGAGTTACCAATGGGAAGGTGGGCAGCAGAGAGAAGTAGTTTGAACCAGGAATTCTGCCTCGGATGTGCTGTGGTCATTTGCATGCACCATGGGACTCACTGGTGGCTTCCCATCTATCTTCTGCACAAATGGATTTTGGTATAAAGAAATTGGGACTGTGATTGAGGATGTGTGCAAGTTGCAGAGGCTTATGCATGAGTCCTGTGTGACATATATGGCATCTACTGGGACTGAAATAATACAATAAGGCTGGCAAAAACCACATCTATGGAGAGGACCTGGGAGGTGTGGGAATAGGTCAGTAAGGTTTATCTATTTTCATGCACTGGGACATCAGAATCTTCCCAGCAATGGTTCAAAGGAAGGCATTCAGTCCAGAGGGCTCACCGCAACAACACTGAAGTAGTTGCTTAACTTGAAAACTTGAGGAAATGATGAGTTGAAGAAATTTGAAAGCACAAAGCTCACCAGCATGGAGTTTGACATATATTTTACTACCTATATTCCATAAACTACAAATAAAGTGTGTTTCCTATGTAAATTTCCAATGCCAGCTCATGCTAAAGAGGCTGGTGGAACTATCACATGTTCTCTATTGTGGTCTAGGGTGGATTCATCTTCTTTTGTCTGCCTCATGTTCTGTAGATAACCCTCTGTGGGTCTCAGTTCCGTATTGTAATGGCATATCCAAGTACAACCTATGCAGTCACACAGGCTCCTGAGCATAGAAGGACTCCATATTTTATTGAATGTTCTCCTGTTGTCATCTTGGAATTCTTAATTTTTGAGCAAGGGATTGTACATTTTCATTTTGCACGAGGCCTTGCAAGTTTTGTGACTGACGTTAGTCATATCGTGTTACCAAGTCTCTTGTTTCCAATATTGAAATGTTCGAGAGCATTCACAGTATAATTGTGTGGTTAGGAGAATATGTTTGAAACAAGATAGGCCAGGGTTTATGCCTTAGTTCTGCCACATCCTAACAGTGTCAGTTTTGAGATACAAGATCTCTCTTAATCTCAATTTTCTCATCTGTGCCTACATCATAATTTGATTTTTCTTTTCTTAAAATAATTAAAATGTGGCAAAGCACTTAGAATGCATCTGCTTGGCACAATGAATGAAGATACCGTTAGTATTAGATTATGTACATTTACTTTGTGTGTATTTATTGTGCTATTTAATGAAGACTTTGCTTCCCTCCAACATGATCAGCAAAATATTTGGCACTAATTACCATAGTAACAGCCTGTCTGATCATGTGGTCCTTCAGACCTCTGTTCCTCTCTGTTTCCATCATCTGTACACTGTGTTATCTGGTCAGTGATGCTGAGTTCTTCCCCTGTTGTGTTCCTCCCATTCAGTATTCTGCATTCTCTTTGTGGCTCCGAGAGGATTGTTTTTATCTTGCAACTTTAGGCAGAAGGAGTAACTCCCTGATTTGGATCTGGGCTAAAAATGAATTTTGAATTCTCAAATCATTCCCTACACTCTCACCCACTTCACCACCATCCCATGATAATTCCTGTATAACACCCATCAAGCATCAGTCCTACCCACAGCAGTGCAGTGTCATTAACCATTTCATAGTCAATTGATTTACCATTTCATACTCAACTCGGACATAGAAGCTTTGTTTGAAACACGCACTTGAGTGTGTATGCACACACAAACACACAGATCAGTAAAAATAGGTGACAAAATAGAGACCAAACATGGATAGCTAGGAGTGTTTCAGAAGAAGTATTCTGTTGTCTGCACTTCACACTGAAATGTAAAAAATTTAAGATAGACTGTTAGATGGGAGGAGGGATGAATAGATGTGCAATAAAGAAAACAGAGCCAAAAGTTTTCTATACAAACTAGGCATAAAGGACTACATCTAAACTATTGTAGATGGAAGGGCAGTCAGTCATATATTATTTGCTTGTGAAATCTGCTAAATATTAGGAAATGCAATCCAATGCATATTTTTATGTTTCTATAACAAATCTGAATTCTGGTGTTACTGAGGCCACACACCAATGGCTAGTTGGAGGTGAGTAGCAGCTTATGTCCTTCCTGAGTCACAAATTTAACCTCTCACCTGACCCTCGTAGATATTTGAGTTTCAACCTCCGTTGTAGATATACATGTGCCAGTAGATTAATTATGAGATTACTCACTTGATAAAAGTATGCACCTGACAATTTATTTTCCAGGGATCTTCGGCATGGAGCTGTTCAGGCTCTCCCTCGGAACTATCTATACATTTCCTGAAATTACATATGAAATATTATGTTTGTGTCTTCATACTCATATTTCTGGGAGGATAGCCCATAGTTTTTTATCAGGTTCACAAAGAGAACCATGATTCAAAAATAATTAAGAATGGTCATAAGTTAAGGAGCTATATTAGTATATCTTAAATGATTTAAATAACAACAGTGAAATGCCATCCAACACACCCAATCAGATACACTGTTATTCTTGATAACAAGGGACCTGAATACCCCTGTCAAAACCAGACAAGTCGGTATGTGTGTGTGTGTGTGTGTGTGTGTGTGTGTGATGTGTAAGTAGTAGGTAAAGGACCAGCACATGTATAGTACTCAAATACTCTCTGTGACATCTTTCCTCATGTGCATACGTAAAGGGTTGGTGACCTCTCCATTTCTGCTTTCTTTGTCATATTAAGCTCTTCAGTCTTGTCACTGGAAATCCTCTAAATAATTCCACCTCATTGCTTCTAGTTTCATTGCATCTAAGTACATCCATAAAAGCCAAAGTATGGAATTGTGTGTAGGTGATGAGTTCAAAACAAGAAAATTAAATTTTCCCAAATTCTTCCAGTGGCAGAACCAAGAACTCATAACTTAAATTTAAACACAACTTTAAAGAAGTGACTCTTTTTTATTTAAATGAGCTGAAAGAGTCTGGGTACATTCAACAAACTGGTAGGTCTTCAGTACATTACACCACATAAAGCTTATGGTTATAACCCAGACACTCAGGGGGGTCCTTTGATATAGGTACCAAGTATTTATATAAATTTTACAACAATGACCGCCCACCAATCCTATTCATCTACCAACTTGGCTGCTGAGGCCAGAGAAACCTGACACCCAGGCTCATGTAGAACCAGAGGGGATGCAAATTATCACCTGAATCTGTGCTCCTAAACCTTCCCTACCTGTCTATCCTCAACTCAGTTAATACCCAGGAAACTTAGTAAAGTTCTCTGCTATGGTTTAAGCTGTCCTCCAAACTTCATTTGTTGGACATTTAATCCTCAAATTAGATATTGATGGCATTTGGGAGTGGCGCCTTTGGGGGGTAATTAGGATTAGATACGATCATTAGGGTTGGGGGTCCCTGAGAGGACTGGTAGTTTTATACACAGAGGAAGAGAGACCTGAGCTGACATGCTTTTGCCCTTCTGTCATATGATGCCCCCACTATACTGTGATGCAGTTGCCAGCCTCATCAGTTGCCAGCCCACTGGCATTGCACTTCCCAGTCTCCAGAACTGCAAACTAAATAAACCTTTATTCTTTATAAATGACCCAGTCTGTGGCATTTAGGTATAGCAACAGAAAATGAACTAAGACACTTCTGTTTATCAGATTTCCATATTAGAGTCAAACAGAAGCAAGATGATGAACCTAGATAGAATTTCTCAGTCTCAATACTATTAACTTTTGAGATCAGATAAGTCATTGCTTTGGGTGCCTGTCCTGTGCATTGTAGGATGTTTAACAAAATCCCTGACTTCCACCCATCGGATGCCCGGAGCACCACTCATCACGTAGATATGAAAACCAAAAATGCCTCCAGACACTGTCAAATGTCCTGTTGGAGCAAAATCGTGAGTGCTTTAACATTAATAGTATTATTTAATCTTACACCAATCCTTTAAAACTCCGAGAGAAAATTCAAGATAAGGCCACAGAAAAGAGACTGGTGCAAAGGTCTTCCATTTCTAAGAACAGAGTTCTACCCAAGCTACAGTTGCCCCCAAACAAATTTTAAAATGCTGTTGGACCAAAGTTATTTGGGCTTTTTTCTGCAGTGCTTATCCTGCTTTTTAGGGACCAGAACACACATTAAGTCCTCCCAGGTTGCTCTTGTCTTGATTGTACTTACTGCTTTAGTACCTCAGCTTCACCTCAGATAACCCAATTCACTCACCAACAGCTATCACTCCTACTTCTTGGATTTTTGGATGGATTTCACAATAGGCCTTCTTTAGGACAAGCTGTTCAGCTTAGTTTTTCTCATTTACACAGACGCATCTAATGCCTGAATACTAGAGTCATGTGAGGTGTAAGGATGCTCCTAGCCAGGAAGAAGACAATACTAACTACTGAATTGGAAGTTGTGATTCCCCATGGATAAGGGGAAACAGGAGCAAGAGCAAGTCATACCTAACAAGGATCTGATCTTTCCCTCCTTCCACACTTGTTACAGGGTGCTGCTACCTCTAAAATAGCAGGTGGTTTAATTTCCTGCTACAGTGAAAGGAGGGTGTGTTTGCTCCTACAATATTGACAGATCAGCTGTATTACTAAGTGTGATCATTAGCAAAAATACAATTCACTGTGTACATTAGCTCCCAAATAGTCTGTCTCGAAGGATTTTTTTTTTAAGCCAGATTCACACCTGGAGCAAAGCTGGAACTAAGGTGTCCAGATGTCTTGGCTAGTCATCTGAATTTATTGTCTTCCCTAGTCCAGCCATATGGCTCCTGTGCTGGAGCAGAGACTCACTGGCTCCTTGCCAGAGGTCACGTGACTTGAAAACCTATATCTTGCTCAAATCTAGAATATCAGAGAGAGGAGATGAATTGCAAGGAAGATGGTCTTTGCCCTTCAAATTTTATTTTAGAGATTTGTATATCATCATTAAGGCAGTATTAGTTCATCACTATAAGACAAGGTGGCTGAGTGCAGTGGCTTACACTTGTAATCCCAACACTTGGAAGGCCGAGGTGAGAGGATTACTTGAGCCCAGGAGTTCAAGACCACCCTGGGCAACATAGTGAGAAATTGTTTCTAGTAAATAAATAAATAAATAAAAATATTAGCCAGGTGTGGTGGCACTCACCAGTAGTCCCAGTTGTTCAGGAGGCTGAGGCAGAAGGATCACCTGAGTCCAGGACATTGAGGCTGTGGTGAGCCATGATCATGCCCCTGCACTCCAGCCTGGGGAAGAGTAAGACCCCCCCAACTCAAAAAAACCCCAAAAAACGATAAGACATAGAAAGACACTTAAGACATTTTATCTTGACTATATAAAATATACTTACTTTCAGGAAAGTGGGAGGAGGACACTCCTTTTTTTTGTTTTTGTCTTTTTCAATAATTTTTCTCAACAAGACAATTGACTAATTTTTGGCAAATTAGAAAGATTAAGCTCATTAACAAAAGTTCTTGCCATCTGAATAAGTTCTTGGGCGAAAGGGCTGGGGTGGTTTTAAATTGTTAAAAGTCCCACTTAAATGATAATTACATAAGGTAAATAGATGAAATTTCTTAAAAGTAAATCTCTTTTATAAGTGTATGTAAAAGATTAGAAAGGCTCACCATTGAACTTTACCACTAGGCAAAAGTTTTTATATTGATTTAATCTAAATCACTCCCTCTTCCTCACAATAATATGTAAGGGATGATAGCGCATCTGATCTTGGAGCTCTCAGGGACCTAGGATCTTCCTGAAGATAAACATAGTAAAACTTCCCTCTCAGTCTTGAGGATTTAACAACACCGATAACCAGTGCCCCAGTGGAGCTAGCAAATCCAGCTGAAATTTAGCCCAGCTGTCCCCAATCCTTCACAAACCAAATTCTGAAGATGGACCCACCTGACTAACTTGAAATAAAGTCACTTGGGCAGAAACCAACTAACCAGAATTATAAACCTAGGAGGAAGGTTTTGTGTCACAATTCAACTCATATTGAATTAATCCTTTTTTGGTTTTGTGCTAAGTTTTGTTTTCTAAACAACTAATTTTTCACTTTCAGCTAAAAAGAAAGAATCTCGAAAAACTGTAGAGCAGTAAATGTGGATTGTGCTGGGGCTTAGACCCTGAATATTTGTTTTGGGTGGAGTGGGTGAGAGGGGGAATAGTCTCATTCTGTTCTCAAAAGCATTTCCCAGTACCCTCCAGAACCAGTGTTCCCATCCTGAGAGCCTGAAAAAACAGCCTAACAATTATGATTAATATCAGAGCACATAAGGGATAATACTTTCATTGAATATTCAATTATAAACCAAACTCCTACTCTCTGACTGGAAATGCCTCCTTGATTTCATAAAGATTTTGACATTAGCGAGTAAAGTACAAGAAGAAGTACAGACTAGACAAGCTTGTGAGAGCAGTGTGTAGAGGATTCCTGTTGTCTTTGTGAGACTGGAGAAACAAATCCAAAGAACAGAGCTGAAAGTTGGGTTCTAAAGTGTGTGTGTGTTTTTACCTTTAAGTTAGACCATGAAGGATCTTATTTTACTTGCCTGGGAAGATAATGCAGCTTATTCCCTTGACTTTGGAACTATTCTAGAATTTCTCTTTTTTTCTGGTTTCCTATATCCAGTTGTCTCCGTTTCCATTTTTAGGAAAATGGCATAGGATGTAAAATTAAACCTCTCAGCCCCATTTATATTTCTTCTTTGCACCTCACACTTATTCCTTATGTTTACAGAGGTGTGGTTACATTATGATTTAGACATTTCATCATGTGTTCTATTTTAATGTTTCATACATATACAATATTAACAAGAGTAATTTTCTGTAACAAATTTATTCAAAGATTTTCTGTTCTTATTTTCTTTGCCTTTCATCTCCATATAAATCATCTGAACTCCATTCTGGAGTTCTTATTTTGCTGGAGCTTAATATCTAAACTCATATCACTAGTATAATATGTCGGCTGGGTGCAGTGGCTCATGCCTGTAATCCCAGCACTTTGGAAGGCAGAGGTGAGTGGACTGCCTGAGTTCGGGGGTTTGAGACCAGCCAGAGCAACATGATGAGACCTCGTCTCTACAATAAATCAGAAAATTAGCCAGGCATGGAGGCGCATGCCTGTGGTTCCAGCTACTTGAAAGGCTGAGGTGGAAGGATTGGCTGGACTCAGCACGTCGAGGCTGAGGTGGCCATGAGCATGCCACTGCACTCCAGCCTGGGTGGCAGACTGAGACTCCAAATTAAATATATATATACCTAGCCCTGACTGAATTTGTGCTCCCTTCAATTATCCCCCCCGAATTTTAAATAGAACTCTGTTGCGAGTATCAGCATTACAGTAATGAATATCAGCATGACAGTAATTCTGGCTAATATTTGTTGAAAACCAGCTGTCTGCCAGACACTATGCTTACTGGATAAGGCAATCTGCCACAGGTGCTTAGCACCTGTTAGTTCTTCTTATGTATGCCAAGAACGCAAACCTCCAAACACTCTTCACCCAGACCTTTTTCTCAAGGTTATGTTTGCAGCAAGTAAAGAATGAGGCAATATCTCCCCTTGGACAAAGAAGAGGTTCTTATTGTTTCTATTCAGTACTTACTACAAAATGATGAATCTCCAAGCTTAGTGTCTCTCTCCTGTAACTCAACCTACTGGGTATACAAGCATCTGTCACTGACCTTGTGTTGCCTCCGTGAGACTTGGGGGACATAGAGGACAAATGCAGATGAACATGAAGCTCTGGCCACTGCTTTTGCTGTGTGCAGTAGTCTTTTGTTCCTGACCCAGGAGTCTCATGTCTTCTGCCAGACTTATTCACATCTAAGCAGGGTAAAATAGCAGACCCTGCCTGAACAGTTCCTGGCAAAGTTTCATACACTGATCATCACATTTAATCTTCACAAAGCCCCTATGAGATTTTTATCTTCTACTTTTCTGAAGTTATCAACACTCTACTGATAACATTTTCTTCATTACTAAGTCTGGCTCCACTGTCAGTTCTCTTCCCAGCACCCTCAACTGCATTTGCTTCCCTTGCAAACACCAAGTAAAACCTACAAAGATGGGCCAATCCCAGTGAAACTTCTCCACACCTGTGCGTTAAGACTAGTCCTGCTCTGTCACTGAAATCCACAACATCCAGCCTCAGCTGAGCTTACGACACCATTTATGATTTTATTTTGCTTGTCCATGGGCAGTTCTTGCTCCCTTTCTCCTCAGATGCTCAAACTTCACTCTTTCCTTAAAGCCCCATCTCTAACTCCTTGGCTCCACTGTCCTATTTCACAGTGAGCAGAGGCATTTCCAGGAAATAACTTCATCAACTCCCCTACAGAAAGACCCTCAAAGTTGTATTTATAAACATCCCCCCTACATGACTTCATTCTATAAGAACCCCAGCTGTTCAAGCCAAATGCTCCTTCCAATGCTTTTCCTTATCTACAACCATTAAATTATACTTGAATTATCTTTAGCCCATAACATTCTCAAATCTCCTCACCTGAAAATAGAACCTTTCCTCAAGACTGCCCTCTTAGCTGGGCGTGATGGCTCACGCCTGTAATCCCAGCACTTTGGGAGGCTGAGGCGAGAGGACAGCCTGAGCTAGGGGTTCAAAACCAGCCTGAGCAACATGGCAAAACCTTGTCTCTACAATAAATCAAAAAATTAGCCAGGCATGATGGTGCATGTCTGTGGTTCTAGCTACTTGGAAGGCTGAGGCAGAAGGATCACCTGAGCCCAGCAGGTCGAAGCTGTGGCAGCCATGACCATGCCACTGCACTCCAGCCTGGGTGACAGAGTGAGATTCCAATTTAAAAAAAAAAAAAAGGCTGCCCTCTTTGGAACTGTTCCCCTATTTCTCCCCTTTACACAGCCAAGTCCCCCTCCTCCTCACCGCTCACCCACTCCTCCTCCAGGCTTTCCATTCATTGCACCACAGATATGCTCTGGCAACTTGCAGCTAAAATCGCCTAGCTGCCCAGTCCAGTGGATCTCTTTCTTCTCCACAAACCTAAGTCATAGGGACAAAGGGACAGAGAGGTTAAAAGTGGGGAGGAGCAGGGTTGTGTTGTTCTGTCCTGGTTGAGGGATCCAGCCAGCTGGTGGTAGCCTTGCAGGGAGAGGCCATGAAAAAAAATGCCCTGATCTTACTCTCCTCCTTCCCTCTTACCTGTTGTTGGTGCTCCACTTGGGCTAAACTCGCTGAAACAAATGGCCCCCATTTATACTGTCCATGTGAGTCAGCCTCCAGGGCCAAAGACAGCAGGGTGGGAAAGGGTGAGAGTTGACTGGGAAGGCCAGTGTCTTCTATATCTTACAACCGCCCCCTCCCCCGAGGCACCCAGCACAACACACTCTGTGAGAAGGTCTGACACTTTTTTGTCCCCCCATATCTTTAATAAACAATCTAAATTCTTGTCTTGAGAGACAAGAAAAGAGAAGACAGCATACATGGCCATCAAGCCATGGCACAGAACCTAAAATTACAGATGAAATGGATGGCTTTAGATTTTCTCTACTAACACAGGCAAAAGTGTCATTGAAATTTCTAAGATAAGTTCATTCCTTGTAACTGTGATTCTCAAATGATCATAAAATGCCAAGTGTTACCATTAAGGAGTTGACATTGGAAAAGGCTGGTGAACTAATAGACTGCTTATAATAAATGGCCTTCAAACAGTATTTGTTGGGAAATTCTTTATGTTGGGAAGAGAAATGCAAAATATGTTTTTTAGTTTGGGAGTAGCTTACTTGGGTCATTTTTGGATACTATTTTCATCATGTGCATATACACCCGAGGTAGTATATATACTACCCATCATTGCCACTTCATTTTCTGACACAGATATTTATCTTAGAGTAGAAGCGTCAGATATTCTTTGACCTCATGACTTCTCTTGGTTATATGAGAAATTGTCAAGTGATCTTTAATCATTTGACAACCTCTTCCCTTTTCATGCCATGGGCAGACATCAAATTTGAGAATGTAAAGAAATTTGGAGATAATTGATCTAAACACCCAAATTTTACAGTTGAAGCTAAGGTCCAGAGATATCACAGGAATTACCCAAGACCAAGCAGTGGTTATTAGGAGAGAGAAAACAAGAACAGATTTTCAAAACAACAGCAAGTCTACTCTTATTTTTACTCCCCCCACCCCGAATTTGTAAGGAGCCACTCAAAATGTGGAGCAAATCTCTCCTAAATGCTGTAACACCGCCAAGAGGCTCCTGCACCTGGTAGCTGCTGGTAGTGGTGCATGCTGCATAGTGCTGAGCATCAGCACCTGTGCCAGAACCTAGCCTCTGACCCCAACAGTCATAGGTGCTTCAGCCACAGCTTGAGTGGCAGTACTCCACAGGATCTTATTACTCCATGGTCAGCATCAGGGAAAAAACATTCTTCAGTGGCTGGAAACAGGACCAACTTGGAATCAAGCCTTGGGTTCCATCCATAAGGTATAGTCTATATGCCTCACTGGATCCTTACACTCTTGAAAAGGGAGCAGATTTAAACTATTTTGACCAGTGCACAAACTTGTATACCTTTAATTTCACCAGTAAAAGCCAAACTCTTAACATTAACTAGCCATTACTTTTATAGACAAACTTCATTTCTGAAATTCATTTTATTAGCTAGGCTCTGGTGGTGATTGGGTTATGGTGAAGGGGAGTGCACATAAGTTGTCACCTTCAGAGCATGGACCTCCTGGTTAGGATGCTAGCTGTCCATCTTGGCCAGTTGCATTCATGATTGGAATGCCAGTTGAAGCGGGGCTGGAACTTAACCTAAATGAATACAGACGCATAACATCACACGGTCTATGCTGGAGCATCTCAAGGACATTTACAGACATTGAAATCAGATGCTTTCTCTGTCTCTTTTATAGAATCCTAGAGCTCTTTATCAGCACCTCTGTCTGCTGTGGGGATATGGGCCGTCCTTCATGCACCCCTGCTGTTGACAAGAAGTGCCTCTCTTCCTTCTCCCCATCTGCCATTCATGTCTCCTTTCTCAACAGCCCCTCTGTTCTTCCTGCCCAGCCTCTTGCTTGCTGCCTCAAAACCTCTGTTTGCCCTTATTCTTCTCTTTTCTTGGAGTGTTTTCTCCTTGGCTCCCCACTTTCCTGTCTGTGTCTCACCTGTTGGTTCTCATCTTGAATGTCACCTCATCAGAGTAACCTTTCTAGTGTACTCCATCAATTCAGCTGACCCTTTTTCTCAATTACTTCTTATGACATCACCCAGATTGTTTCCTACCTCTTACTTTTCACAATCTGGTTTATTTTAGGTGTTTCTTATCTTGTTTTATATTAAGGGCCAAGAGGTCAGGTAACACGTCTGCCTTGCTTACTACTATCTCTTCAGGAGTAGTGTGTGTACCTAGTATGAACTCATTAAGTATTTGCTGAAAGAATATATGTGGTCTCACCCACTGGGGAGGAGACATGGATACATGCCGTGCTATGATTCTTCTTATACAACTCTATTAAACACTTCTGCTCACAGCAGTCACAGCTTTTCTATTTATTCATTTCAGGTCACAAAGTCATTATTGAGGCCTTCAGAAGACAAGCATGCCTTCACACACCATCAAATCTTTCATCCTTCACTCCCAAAAAACTCTTCACTCATTGTGTGAGTAGGATTGCTGTCTATTACTCTATGAAATGCACAGTTCTTTTCTTATCTTTCAAGTTGTGCCGGTTTCAGCTTTATTGATTCTGAGCTCCAAATTCACCCTTTTTGCCTGCTCTATGAAAATGGATCTCCACTCTCTCTCTTTTTTTAATTAATTGATTAATTTTATTTATTTATTTTTATTTATGTATTTTTTTTTCTTTTTTTAAAATTAGAGTTTCACTCTGTCGTCACCCCAGCATCAATCCATTAGGCTCTGGTGATCCTTCTGCCTCAGTCTTCCAAGTAACCAGAACTACAGGTGCCCGCTACCATGCCCTGCCACTTTTTTTTTTTTAAATACATTTATTGTAGAGATGAGGTCTCGCCAAATATGCCCGGGCTGGTCTCAATCTGGTGGGCTCAGGCAATCCACTCGCCTCTGCCTCCCAAAGTGCTGGGATTACAGGCTGAGTCACCCAGCCCGGCCTCCACTCTTTAAACACAAAGTATTTTGAAAACTGGTTGAGTGCTAAACCTCATCAATAGAGGGCACTAGAGAGACATTGTCTGGGGAAAGTGTTCTCTGGTTCCTAATTTGCTGCTTACAGATTCACTAGAGTCAGGGAACTACACAGAGTGTCTATTTACCACAAAACTATAGGCAGTGGATAACAGTGAAGTCCTAGTCTTAAATTTTATCTTGAGAACTCAGCATCTCAATAGGACTGTCAAATAGCATCTCAATAGGTCTGCTTGACCTGGTGCTAAATTATTTGTTAACAAAGGTTCTTTGAACTTGTCAAAATCTATTGACATTGTGGCAGAGAGTTTGTGCTCCTAGATCTCCTAAAAATGGTGGAACTTGTAAATAGTTTTGAGAATCGCAATTTGCTAAAAGGAATCTATTGGGAATTCCTATGCCATAAACCTTCCAATAGAAACTATTAAAGAATATGAGATAAATAAAAATTAAATCCCTTTATTAAAAATATTCATAGAACAATTACAAACAACATAGTAAGTGCAAAATGACACATTCCATTCGTGAACAAATGAATGAAAACCGAAATGTGTCATATACAGAGGGTGCCAAAAAAGCATACACATTTCAAGAAAGAAAAAAACTGTATTAAAATTGCAATACTCAATATATACTAATAACAAAAGATGAATACAAGTCATATTTGACTTCTGCTATTAGAAGAGGTGCTCAAAGTTGTTACCATCAGTGTCCAGACACTTCTGATTATGGCAAACTACTTCAGGACTTATTGCTGTGTGAGGCCTCCTGGATGTTTCCTTCTGTACATTACACACGGTACCATGCCTCTCAAACTTATCACAAATGTTGCAATTGTTAGGCATGTTGGAGGTTCTGTTGCATACTCATGCCTCCATTGTCCTTGTACTTCCACAATATCCTCAAATTTCAAATACCATTTCAAAATGGTCTTGTGCTCCTCGAAGGACAACCATGCTTTGGTCATTTTCTTTGACTGTCCTGCCTGTTGCATGGTGATGCTAGCATCATTTGATTAATAAAATCTTTTGAGCAAATGTCATACTACACATTGCTACCGTAATTCAATTCAACTTTAAAGGTAATACATAAATAAGATCTCTTAAAATATGTATACTTTTTTGGTAGCCCTGATGTATACCATGTAATATTCTTCAGTCTTTAAAATGAGTAACATTTTGATACATGCTGCAACATGGATGAACCACAAAAGCACTATGTCAAGTGAAATAAACCAGACACAAAAGGACATATACTGTATGATTCCACTTACATAAGATAAGTGGAATAGTCAAATTTATAGAAACAGAAAGTAAAACAGTGGTTACTAGGGACTAGGAGGATAGGGGAATGAAGAGTTATTGTTGAATGGGTACAGAATTTCAAATATGTGAAGATGAAAAACTTCTGGAAATGAACAGTGGTAATGGTTGCACAACATGGTGAATGCACTTAATGTCACTGAATTATACATTTTGAAATGATCAAAATGATACATTTTATAAATTTTGTTAGTTTCATCCTTTTACCTCTGGGGAAAAAAGGCACAAAACAGTTCCATAACTCCAGAAATGTTCTGTTTTGCCCAACAGGTAAGATTATGCACATGTTTTTTAGGGCAGTTTCACCCAACCAAAATATTAGCTACATATGCAGTTTTAAGAAACTGCAGTCTTTAGAAATTGCACTAAAAAGACAAAAAGAAACAGGTAAATTAATTTTAATGGTATATACTACTTAACCCAATACATCAAAAATATTATCATTTCAGCATATAATCAGTAAAAAAAAATTGCTAGTGAGCTTTTTAACATTTTTAAAAAGTCACAACAAGTCTTTGAAATTCGATGCTTTTGCACCTACTGCTCTTCTCGTTTTTGGGGTAGCCCCATGTGGCTACTGAGCAAAGCAGGACAGCCTTAAGGACTCCAAAGAGACTTTTTTTTTCTTCATAATGTTAAGGCAATCCTTCCTGGAAAGACCATTTTTAAAGTAAAAAAAAAAATGTTGAAGAATTTGATTTTTCTACCATGCAATATAAGAGTAATCACACGGAAAATTAAATTTCATTTATTTTGTAATTTTGTAATTGAAATTAGAAATGGTGTGTGTTTTGTGTGTCAATAACATGTTGTAGTGTAATTACCAGGTGTGTGTGTGTGTGTGTGTGTGTGTGTGTGTGTGTGTGTGTGTGTGTTTTGGTAGCACATAACATAATGGTACTTTTTATACTTTGTGGCATTTAATTTATTTAATTTATTTTTTGAGTTGAGCGAATCTCACACTGTTATCCAGGCTTGAGTGCAATGGCACGATCCTGGCTTGCAGCAACCTTGACCTCCTGGACTCAGTCTATCCTCTCACTTTAGCCTCTCAATAGGCTGGGGCTACAGGTGCACCACAATGTCCAGCTAGTTGTTTTGTTGTTGTTGTTGTTTGTTTGTTTGTTTTTGAGAGGAGGTATTGCTGTGTTGTCTAGGCTGGTCTCAAACTCCTAGGCTCAAGCAATCCTCCCGCCTCAGCCTCCCAATGTATTGGGATTATAGGCGTGAGCCACACTGCCAGCTCCTACTGGCATTTTAGATCCTAAAAACTGTTCTTAATTGCGATTCTCTGGTTCTTCCTCCACAGAATGAGGACAATGAAAGGACCTGTAAAGTGAGGTTTTTGCAAAGATTAAATAAGGTAATGCATGTAAAATACTTAGTAGCTTCTTAAGGCTATCTGCATTTCTTGATCCATGGTTCTCTTCCATCTTCAAAGCCAGCACTTGAATCACTCCAATGTCTGTTTGTTTTCATATCTCCTCCAACTCTGACCCTCCTTTCCCCTTTCACTTATATGAACTTTGCAATTACATTGACTATACCTGGAAATTCCAGGAGGCTCTTTACATCTCAAAAATTTAAATTTAAATGCATCTCAAAAATTTAAAAGCCCCATGTAAGAGAAACATATCCATGGGTTCTTGGGCTTAGGATGTGAATTCTGCTGTGGACTGAAGTTTCCTCCAAATTCATGTGTTGACATCCTAATTTTAAAGTGATAGTATTTGGAGTTGAGGCCTTTGAAAGGTAATTAGGTCATTAGGGTGGAGCCTATAAGGATTAGTATCTTTACAAGAAAAGGCCAAAGACACAGAGCTAGTTAGTTGAATTTCCACCATGTGAGTATACAAATTGACTGTCTGCAAGTAAAAGGGGGACCTCACCAGAAATCAACCATGCTGGCACCTTGATCTTGGACTTCCAACCTCAGTACTGTGAGAATAAATGCTTCACACCTGTTTTTTTTAAAAAGGGTTGGGAGGTTACCAAAGTGCTTTTGGAGCAGTGGCCCATGGCCTTAGCTGTATATTGGAATCAGCTAACAGGGCTTTTCAAAAATACCAATGCCCCTAAATAGAATCAAGATATCTGGAGATGGGGTCTAGGCATCAATATTTTAAAACATCCCCAAGTAATTCTAATGTGTTACTAGGTTTGGGAATCTCCGGCATAAAGAAAGAAGTTGGATTCCACTTCCACAGGCCCACAAAATGTTCCCCCTCTCTTCCCTAAATAATTTTTCATTTTCACTGCCTATCTCAGAATCAGTAGCCTTGAAGGTTTAAGAATTTAGAAAGTTCAACCTGGGAGGGCCCTCAGGATTGTCTGGTACTTTCTCCTCCAGCCATGTCAATACCTAATCCATTGGAGACCAAAGTTTTACTGGCTTCATTTTGAACTCTTTCTTGTGTACCTAATGCAAGTAAATAATTAATAATGTTTTCTTGAACAACTAGTAATCATGTAAGCTGCTCTAAGATGTTTTCCTGCTGGGAAAATTAAAACTCTCAGTATTATACAGAGACCCCCCCTAATGTCTGTCCATATTGTCACAGCCCCTAGAGAAGGGCATGACAAGAGCACAAGCACTCCTGTACATTCCTGAACGGTATTCCTGAGAGCCAATAAAAGGTGGGCTTCCCCTTATCTCCTATGCACTCCCAGTAAGTAGCTTCAGGGGATCCTTGACTTCCCTGTAGTCTCTGCCCAATCAACTGAAAGTTACAGGTCTCCTTTTACTCCCTTTTTCTGAGTAGTTACAAGTTTGAATAATATAATATCAATGTAATTATAAGCCTTGTGATTTGGATAACTTTTGTATCAATGTAATAATAAGTTTTGTGATTTGTATAACTTTTGCATAATTCATAATGTCTTAGGCATTGTAAACTCCCTTTACTCGATGGTAAGCTTAATTAACGCTTCTGCCAGGCCCTCCTGATAAAAGCTATGAGATACCTCTGATACCTGGCACCAAGAAGTCTGGACCAAAAAATGTCACTATCGATAAATGCAGTCGAAACAGTTGAAACTCAAGTTCTATACAATACTCTGCTGGTCACCTGGCTAATGTATAGGTACTATCTACTCTGGACTTATAAAAGTGAATTGTAAAAGCCTGAAGGTGAGCAGAACCATTTTAGAAAGACCTTGAACTTGGCTCTGCTCCCTGGATTCAAACTCAGAAATAAACTTTCTACCAGTTCCCTGGCCCTTTGATTTATTGGTATCAAAGGGAGCAGCCAAGCATTACTTGGACCATAACAAATATTCAAAGAATGAATTTAGAGCCGGGCTCGGTGGCTCAGCCTGTAATCCCGCGCCTTTGGGAGGCTGAGGTGAGTGGATTGCCTGAGCCCGCGGGTTCGAGACCCGCCTGGGCAGCGAGACCTCATCTCTACATTAAATCAAAAAATCAGCCGGGTGTGGTAGCGCGTGCCTGTAATTCCGGCTACTTGGAAGGCTGAGGCGGAAGGATCACCAGAGCCCAGCAGGTCGAGGCTGCGGTGGCCGGAAGCGGCCACTGCACTTCAGTCTGGGCGACAGAGTGAGACTCCAACTCAAAAAAAAAAAAAAAGAATGAATTTAACTCTAGCCTCTTCCTGGGCAGTTTAGTTTGTTTAAATCCTAGGGGAGTATTTGGATCTCTATTCCTCACCTTTCCTCATTGGAAGGCCCTTCCTCCTCCACTTCCATGAGTTGAAATCCCATCTCTTGATGGATGCCTATATCAAATGACACTTCTCCCATTAGCTCCTTTCTGTTCTAGATGTCATCTTTCTCGTTTGATCCTTCTTGTATTCTCTTGATGGCACTTCTCTTGTGCTTCTTTGCATTTGTTACTTAGTACTTTCCTTTTTCCTTGCTAATAGAGTATAAACTCTTTCAAGGTGGGAATTATATAATAAAATATACAATCCCATTGTGATTTTTTTCCTAGCAGAGTAATGCAGGTGGATGGCCATACAATTTTTTAATTGACATTTTAATTTGCTGGAGACCAGCTTCAGCCGGGTTCAGGGTACCCCAAAGGTGGAGACAGTGTCGGTGATTGGAGGGAAGAAGAGAGAAAAAAAGAGACTGGACTCCAGTCTAGTGCAGAAGTGAATGAGTGTTATTGGGAATTACAACGGGTCTTTTATACACAAAGTCAGATGTGGGAGGGGCGTACCAGAAACCTTAATCCATGAAAACTTAATCAATGATTGCCTTTAAACCCTTTTCATATGATAATCTTAAAATCCCATAACAAAGAATAACCTAATCCGTGACTGACACAAACCTTTTTCATCCTAAACTGATTGATTTATGCCAAGTTAAACAATTCTATAGAAGCTTAAGTATTTACTTTACAAACAAAAGTGGCCCATCCCAGTATGTTTGGAATGTGGCCCAGTCCAAAGTTCACAGTGGGCTACCTGCAAGTAACCCAGCAGCATTCTTTCAACAAAATGACTGTCTTCTAAAACTATATTCTACAATTTACACCTTCAATAAATCCTAAGATCATGACCCAGAAGCCTATGACCAATACTAAGGCTCTTAGATGTGACACGAGTTTGAATTATAAGTTGTGTGAAAGCCAAAACTGCAGTTTGTGGAAGAATGGGAGCAATGAGCTTCTAAAGTTAGCTTGTGTTCGTCCCGGTCTCAGAGTTTTTATGTTTTGAGCTCACAGGAGCTTAATCTGGTTAGTGCTGAGTAGAAAGGGGGAGGAAATGGGGTCAAATAGCTCCTGAACGCATCCTAGTGGTCTCAGGGTCAATGGCCCTTCCTGATCCCTAATGCTCAGTGGGCCTCCATGGCTGGCTCCCAACATTAATTGGTCACTGGTGATCTTTCCAGTAGTATAAAATCTTGGGGAGAAGATGGGTTTCCTATTATACAGGAAGTCACTGGCAGACTAGGCTCCAGGCTCAAGTTGGCGCATCAATTTTCTAGACCAGAAATACTCAGATCATGCTTGGAGAAGAGGGTGAGTCTTTCAACATCTAATTTCAGATTTATCTCATTTCCAGACTGCAGGACTGAGTGTGGACTGTATAGGGCTTAAACTGTCATGTGGCTTTGTTGAAAGTTGACTACAGCCGGGCTCGGTGGCTCAGCCTGTAATCCCAGCGCTTTGGGAGGCCAAGGTGAGTGGATTGCCTGAGCCCGCGGGTTCAAGACCTGCCTGGGCAACTTGGTGAGACCTCATCTCTACAATAAATAAAAAACTTAGGCAGGTGTAGTAGCACACACCTGTAATTCCAGCTACTTGGAAGGCTGAGGTGGAAGGATTGCCGAAGCCCAGCAGGTGAGGGCTGCAGTGGCCGGTAGTGGCCATTGCACTCCAGTCTGGGTGACAGAGTGAGACTCCAACTCAGAAAAAAAAAAGAAAAAAGAAAAAAAGAAAAAGGAAAGTTGACTATAAATGTAGTTCCAGGATTAACTGACCTAGAAGGTAGGGAATATCCTAACCACCGGCATCTTCAGAAGGAAAATGTTAGCAAAGGGAAGGATTCATATCCAGAAAACGTAATCCCTTCATCATCAGACCCTCTTGAACTTTTCTCATTCACCATGCTGTTCTAGCCCTCACTCTTGCCCCATCTCACCACCCTTTGCACCGTAATTCTCCTAAGAACTGCCAAAAGCCACAGCCATAGCTCTGTTCACTCTTCTGTGACTTAACTTAGTGGGATTCAGAAATCCAGGATCTGACATCCTCAGGTTAGACCCAGACTTCACCAACCTACCATCAAACTTCCCAAAAGAAAAAAATAAATCCTAACCTCCAGGTCCATCTTCTGTAGACTACTGTCTATTCATCTCTTTTCTGGAAAAAGGTAGATGATCCCATACAAGAGCAGCTTGGTCTGCTGAGAGCCCTGAGGATAGCAGCCTGGAAGGGAAGCCTTCTGCAGCCCAAGCAAATGGAGGGAGCAGGACTTGCCCGTTCATGGGTTCTGCCACAAACTGGCAGCTTTTGAGCTTGAGGGCCACAGACTCCTCGGGATTCAAACTTACTAAACCCCCAAAGGGGTATTTGTCTTTGTTTGTGCTGCTATAACAAAGTATCATAAACTGGGTAGCTTATAAACAACACAAGTTTATTTCTCACAGTTCTGGAGGCTGGGAAGTCGAGATAAAGGTTATTCGATCACCCCGCAGATTTGGTGTCTGGTGAGGACCCACTTTTTGATTCATAGTTGGCCTTCATCTTGCTGTGTCCTCATGTGGTGAAAGGGGCAAGAAAGCTCTCTGAAGTTTCTTTTGTAAGACCACTCATCTCCATGCCCTATTTACCTTTTAAAGGCCCCCACCTCCAAATGCCATCACATTGGGGATTTTTTTTCCCAGCATATGAGTTTTGGAGAGACACAAGCATCCAGTCTATTCAGGGAGTAACTGATGTTCAAGATGGCACCCATACACAAGGGGTGGTGACCTCAGTGTAAAGGCAAGGATTTCAAAGGCACCAATAAAAATTTAACTGTTGAGTATGTGCAATGTGTAGGAGAAAGACCCACCATGAACATTTCAACTAGGCCTTACAAGAGAGCAACCTGCAAGGAATAATGTCACACTTGGAGGGGGTTGGGCTTCCTCAAGTCCATTTTTTACTAGACGTTATGGCATGAGATGGTCATGGCTGTGTGTGAGAAATGAGGCTTTTACATGCCTCTCCCCCCACATCTAGCAAACCAGGCAATGCTACTCTTGGTAGAGCCATCTTTTGAATTATTACTTCAGTTTCCCTTCAGCTTAGCCCCTGGATTCAACACCCTCACACTCCTTCAAGTGACAGTGGCCTAATATTTTCTTCAGGTGCCCTCTAGAGAACCAGCTCTACCACTTTTTACTCATACTAAGTTATAAATGGCCTGTGGTGCTTTATTAAAGCATTTATCCAAGGCATTTTAAAATTTATAATGGGGATCCTTAAACTAGAGGAATAATTGGGCTATTATTTTTGGTTCTCTGTACTATCTTTAAACAAATTCTAGAGACAGGAAAACACACGATGAAAAAGTAAGTGATTACAATTACCAACCCAATAGTTCTACTCATTTGTAGGCTAATGTTAGATTTGAAGATCACCTCAGAGGTCTTTATCACACCTGAATATAAAAGACAAGGGTTTGGAGGGAGGCCAGAGGTGGCTCATAAGCCCTGTCTCTGCCACTTGCTAGCTGGATAATTTATGCAATTCACCAAACTATGAAATGGAGACCATATGGACCTACCTAACACAATGTCTGCAATACAGTGAATGATTGATAAATACAGGTATCAGTTGTTCTGAGCTCCCATCAAGTCAACATCTATACCTCAGAAGTCAACAAACCTCCTTTTACTCCCTTTTTCTGAGTAGTTACAAGTTGACTATAGATGTATACAAATCTTCTTTTACTCCCTTTTTCTGAGTAGTTACAAGTCAACATCTATACCTCCCATCAAGTCAACATCTATACCTCAGAAAAACTTTAGAGTTACCTCTGATTTTGATGTTGAAGCCTGGGGACTGCCACAAAGTTGAGAGGCTTTGATAGCATCAGTCATTGCATATTCTCAAACTGCATTGCATATTCTCTTTTCTCCCCTCCCCCTGCCACCTCACTGCATTTATTGCAGTGTCTGGTACAGAGCAGAAACTCAGTAAATGTTTGCTGAACTAATTAAGCCTTTACACCAAATGCCTTAATTTATTCTTTAAAAAAAATGGAATTACACTCTGTCACCCAGGCTGGAGTGCAGTGATCACAGCTCACCACAGCCTTGACCTCCTGGGCTCAAGTGATCCTTCTGCCTCAGCCTTTCAAGTAGCTGAGACTGCAGGCATGTGCCACCACACCTGTCTAATTTTTGTACTTTTTTGTTGCCCAGGCTGGTCTTGAACTCCCGGGCTCAAGTAATTCTCCTATGTGGGCCTTCCAAACTGCTGGGATTATAGGTATGAGGCACCATGGTCAGCCTTAACTCATTCTTAAGAAACTTTATTGCTTCTCAAGAAGATAGGGATTATAGGAGCATCAGTCACTGCAACTTGTAATGGAAAAGTAACAAGAGTACTTCCAGGCTTCAAGAGTGATCCGATTGCTGGGAGGGCTGATGCATGGAGAAATTTAGGAAAAGGGTTGTTTCTTACTCACCTAAGGACCTAAATGGACTAGTTCATAGAATCAAAGAACATCAATGTGAATGATTTTAGACATCACCAAGAAGTCAACCTCAATCCCAGAGAGGGTATGTGGCTTGTATATAAAATCAAACTAGTAACAGAAGAGCTGGGGCCAGGGTCCAAGCCTTGACTTCTTGTTCAGTGCTTTTTTCAAGACAACCTTGAGGCTTGCCAAAAGATGTTAGGAGTACAATTTTTATAAAAGGTACTTTGAATGTTTGGAATACACAGAAATGAAAGGGATAGGCCACTCCCTAGGGCATAGAGTGTAAAGTTGATAGATAGGAGTCTTATTTCACATCAGCCTGCTCTATCAAGGAAATTGATCTTCAGCAAGATCAAAAGGATAGTCCAAACAGTTAACAGGTAATTAAGTTTTAAGATAGGTGAGAAGATAGGCTGGCTTAATTCATTTAATTGAATTCAAGCCTCCAGACCCAAAGAAATTCCATTTCAGAATGCTGAAAGAACTTGAGCTGCCTCCCTGGGGGGAGGGGGGTGTTGTATTATTAACTGCTTTAAAGGAAGGGTAACTAACTGCCTGAAGGTAACAATTATTACAAAGCCAAAGGAGATTTCATGGCCAAGCCTCTCTGCATCCAAACATCAGCAGTTTCCATTCTCTCCCAGGTGTCTCTGGTCACTAAGTAAGCTAGTTAATTCCTGCATAGATTCCAGGTTTTGAAAGATTGCACCAGAATAAGATGAAGCATTCAAACCAACAAAATGAAATTTAACAGAGCAAGTGGGAAGTCCTGCATTTAGCATAGTTTTAAAAATCTGCACAAATACAAAACGGAGGAGTTGTGGGGTAAGAATAATTCCTGTTCAAATGGGTTAGGAATCTTGGTAGACTCCAAGCTCATATCTTTGTATGAAACAGCTGCCAAAACAGTAGTGAAATCTTAGAAAGCATTAGGCATAGTGTTCAGAATAAAAGGAGAATAGGGCTACTGTCCTTTGCCAGTCAGACATCATCTGTAAAGCTGTATTCTGTTCAGCTCCCTAGGTGTCCAGGGAAGGATAAGTAAGATAACACATGATCTAGAAACCATGCCATGTGCACTGAAAGGACTTGGGAATGTTCATTTTGGTGAACAGAAGGCTGTTCAATTTTAGTGACTAAAATATGAAGGAGATAGTTATTTTTCTGTGTCGCTTTATAAGATAGAACTAAGACTAATTAGTAGATGAAGGTAAACTTTTATCGAACATAAGGAAAAGAAAACTAGTGTTGATTAAATACCACTACACACCCCTTGTTTGTGCTAGGTGCTTTATATTATTTTACTAAAACCTTCTGGAAATGAATGGATATTTTGGGGGTGGTGAGCTCCCAGTCAGTGGAAATCAAAGAGGGGGGCTGTCAGGTCTTCTATAGACTATTGGCAAGTCATCTTTTTGCGGGTTAAGGGTTAGATGGCCCCGCACTAGGGCAGCTTGACCAGCTGAGAGATAATATAATCAAATAATCCCTCTTCTGCTGCCAAGGCTTGGAAATACCATCCAGACCCTTCTAGAGCCAGCTTCCTACGTGGGGGTAGACTCTCTGGGGGCAGTAAAGGCCATTAAGCAACACAAATTTCTAGCACAGTTTCAAGGTTCCAAATCCCCACTGGATTGCTGACTGTGAATGAGGGGCTGCCTAGTTTGTGTTTTCCCAAGTTGCTATTTTCTGGCCAGTCTTGAACGTTGGGTTGGACCTGCATTTGCCTCAGGACGTGTCTGTGGGAAGGGCTAAGTGGTAGAGGAGCACCCAGGTATTCTATAAACTGATGAAGGGTTGTGTGACAGGGATGGGAATGGGTCAGGAAATACTCTGTGAGCACATCTTTTGGCCAGTTGAAACCATTCTCTTCACCTACACCTGCAGTCTTAGCGTCACCCAAACACTGAAGTCCTTCTAGCTAAGAAAAGATCTGGCCAGGGAACCACGTATCAGCCAAGGTCTTGTCCTGGCAGAAACTAGAATTCAACTTGGATGCCACTACACGCCCCTTGTTGTGCTAGGTACTTTATATTATTTTATTAAAACCTTCTGGAAATGAATGGATATTTTTAGGATGGTGACATCCCAGTCACTGGAAATCAAAGGATTGATCCCAGTCACTGGAAACTGTGGATTCAGAGACTTTAGCGAAGGGACCATTATAGAGGTGTGAGCGGCGAATCTGTGAAGGAACCACAATGGCACCAGGCACACCCCAACCTCAGACTGTGTAGTTGCCGTCTCCTGATCGGCTGTATGGATGGCTCCTCCATCTCTCTTTTTTTTTCTTTTAAACTTTTATCTTAAAGATGTAGGGTACAATTCGGGGTTAGGTATAGTATATCATCTCTTAACTATAATGCCACTATCTCAGTGAGTACTGAGTCTGCTCCTCTTCAGCAATTCCTCTTCCCCCACCTAATTTTACTATATTACTTCACATCATCTGATATTTGTATATTTAATTATATGTTTATTGTCTGCCTCTACCTACTAGAATGCAGGCAGAGATTTCTTAATCTGTTTTGCTCTTTGCTATATCTCAGCACCTAGAACACTGCCTTGTCCAAGGAAGATTTTCAGTAAATATTTGTTGAATGAATTAATGAAGACAAATTGGACTTACTAGAACACGTAGAGAGAATTGCCCAGGAGTGAAACCTGATCTGTTTTGCTTCAACTTGCTGGTCAGTCCTTTGGGTGAAATTAGCCTAAATGCAAAGAGCTTCCATTTGGCCACAAGAGGGTGGTGTTGGTCAGGTTTTCATTTTATAGGCACCTAGTTCTGAGATCATCCCTCGCCCCCAACGCCAAGACCTCAGGAAGAAAACCTGGGACAGAGCCATGCTTATAGCCAAAGCAAACATACAATGTGTCTCTTCTACCCCTACTGTTGTTCAAGAAAAATTCAGTTAAAACCAGCATCCATAATGATTTCCAATGGAGAAAGGGTCACTAGAAAGCAAGAGAGTGAGGAATGCATAGGAGGAAGGAACAGCCAAAGAAAGGCACCTTCACTGCTTAGCTTAGGTAACCATGGAGGCACCACCAGCTGGCCAAATGATCTGGTGTTTTGTGACACCTTCCTCTACCTTCTTTCCCTCTGCACCGCCACGGCCTAGTTGGCTGCCCTGCAGAAGTGTAAGCTTCCACAATATGGGGTCTATGTTCCAATTGTTACTCTCCAGGTGCTCTGGAAAAGCCACACGAACTATTCAAGGAATCATTCCCTCTTTTACCAAGTCCTACCTCATAATGACACCATGCTAAGAAGCCATGTGGGATGATATGGGAATACAGTGCTCATAAGTCCCGAGGTCAAGGCACACAGCAATGACACAAGGCAGACGTGGACAGGGCAGTGGGGGAAGCCCAAGGTAGGTCCTAGGAACATGCAGAAGGCAAGAGAGGCTGTCTCCGGTCAGAAGGGATCAGAGGAGGCCTTATGAGAGTGGGGACGTTTGAATTGGGATTTGAAGGATAGGTAGGTAGGTGCAAATTTGTGTTTAGCTCTATCTAAAGCACTTTCTGATTTTACACACTGCCTTTTAATCACAGTTGAATTTTAGGATAAATTTTTTCTCATTTGAGAATGAGTAAAACAGCAGAAGGGAACAAGCTTTATATCCACCCTAGTGACTCCTCAATTGAATGCCTTTATGCACCCTCAAAGAGACTGGAAAATCTAACAAATGAACACATAATTTTCTTCCTTAGTTTTTAAAAAAATATGGAGCAGAGAATGAAAGTCCTGAGGGGAGTTTTTGTTATCTTGCCTCAAGTGCAGCTTTTCTCGACAGTACTGGGAGGAACTTGTGAGTTCTTACTGAGGTCCCAGGATGTGCAGACCAAATTCAGAGACCAGTGCAGTGGACACTGGTCAAACATCCTCTTTGTTTGAAAGAGAAAATGCTCCAGAGGGAAAGCAAGGAAAGAACAAAATAAAAGATCAGATGTTAAGTAGTAGCTCTGAGTTAAAGGCTTTCACTTTATATAGTAGGTCTGGTCCTCACAGAACTGATACACAGATTGGTAGTCACTGTCTACCTAGGAAGAATGAAAATTAACAAACCCCACCAGGCTGCTCCCTGGGGGTCTATCTGGTACATTGGACATTTGTCTGGTTACCTAGCAACTCCTGACTTGAAGTTGGAAAAACAATCCCATCACAAGGAGGTGATCTCATCCATCACACACAGGGCCTAATTTTGAGCAAAGAAAATTGTTTGCCCGAGTTGTCATGTACCTTTCAGGTGAAACACCAGGGGATGGTTCAAGGCACTTAGGTTTGAGATTCAACAATGGTGTTTGATGCACAAAAGTATGTAAGAAATGGTAAAAGTAGTATTTTTAAAAGAGGTTTCCTTTCCCTTCTCCTGCATGAGAAAACTAGAATTCCATTTGCCAGATGTTCTTGCTCCTCTCCCTCCTGTGCCTCAAGCAGTTGTTTCTGAGACCCTTGGGATTCTCTCCTTTTTACATTCTGGGCAGACCCTCAGTGGAAGAGACACTGTCTCTACCCCGACAAGTTCTTCCTCTTGCTTTGCATAGTACTCTGTTGACCTTTGGAGTCTCATCTAGAGAAGACAATGAGTGATAGCAGAAAGTTAGCATTCTCTTATGGAAGGCAAGTGGGTATCACCTTCTCCAGACCAGCAGATTCATACTAAGGACATATGATAATTATAATTTAAGGTGGCCGTTGTTATTACCCTTATTTTACAGATGAGGAGACAAAGGCAGAGATTTGTGTAACTTGTTTAAAAGTCCCAGGGTAGCAGAGCTGACATTGAAGCCTCAGCAGGTCAATTCCCCATTCAGTGAGTCTAACCATCTTCCTTCCTCCAGGCCTGTTGGCCAAATCTCACCAGCTTCTTTCTCTTACTCATATTTCATAGGGTGCACTGGCATGTCCTTTGAATCACACGGGGAACAAAAGAGAAAGCTTGCTCTTCTTTTTCAGAGAAAAACATGAGAGAGTGGAGCTCTTGTATGATGGACTCAGCCAAATTGTCTGTAGAAAGCTTCCTAACAGAGTTTTTACCTCCAGTGGGGCACACAGTTTATTCCTTCATTCAATAAATACTTATTGGGCATCTACTATGTGTAGGCACTGTTAATGTTCTTCATGCATCTACCTTTTAATACAGGGAAAAGATTAAAAGAATAAATAAAACTTCTTTGGTCTTCAAGCTATGGATTGGAAAATTAGATAAGAACATGACACATCCCTATATGATTGTGGGAGTTAGTATTTTCTTCCTACTTGAATATCTATTTATATGTCCTCATTGAAATCATAAACTTCTGGAAGGCAGGTCCCAGCGGGCACTCAGACATGTTTTTGTTGACTGATAGATGGTGAGGGCTCTAGAGAAATTCCCTCTGCTTTGGTGCTATTGCAGTCATTTCTGCTATTAATATGGCTAGTGATGTTACGAATGCTCCACAGGTCGTGGGATTAAGGGCAGGGAATATGGGACATTGGCTCAGTTCTGATAAGCACGTAGTCATAACAAGTATATATCCTAGGGGAGAACTTTGATGCAAGTTCTCCTAGAACCTAGAATTGACACATCTTCCAGAAGAGCTCTCAGTTTGCTCTTTTGCTCACCTTGATTTCTGCTCTTGGGTTTCTTTTTCAGGGCCCACATTCTTAAATCTCACTGAAATATGGAACATCATTCCAAAAATAATAAACTAAGTCAGGCCTACAAACATGAAAGCCTGGGACCATGGGAGACTTGGGGGGGTCCCAGGCTGCAGGTGGTGGTTAATTCAGGTCCTGAATAGAAGCTCGATGGTCGATGGAAAAGTATCTTCTTCTTCCTATGGTGGCTGCCTAACTTCAGGCTACCTGGACAGACCTTTTTATTCTCTAAGCCCATAAAAGCTATGGAACACTGAGAAGAAGAGAATGGTGAAAGAGGGAAGAGAGAATGGGGCAGAGTGATTGGGGAAGGAGGGACAAACCTTTTCTCCCTTTATAACCCTTTGGCTCTCTCACTACAATCTGTAACTCCCAGAGAACACATGGTGGCTTTTGTCAGAGTCTATTCTAAGATTCAGAGGTTGGCCAGGGAAGGGAGCACGCATTTTTTTTTTCAGTTGCCCTTTCGCTAGCCTTTTTGACTGGAGAGTTCAGGAAGATAGCAACTCTATTGGGATTCTTAAAGAATGAGCCCCATCTCAAGGGTGGACTTGTGGTGTGGAAAACAGTCCTTCCATCTATGTGTATATTTCCCCTTCTGAATGTGCTTGGGACCACTTCTGCATTCTCCCAGCCCACCATACCAGCTTTTCTCTTGTGATGATGATGGTCTAGTGATCCCAGGACCCTCAACAACACAACACTCCCCTTTGCATCTTCTGAAGCTTCACCACATTCCTGCTTAGGGTCACATTACTTTTTTCCTGCGGGAAGAAGGAAGTCAAGGGGACAAAGCTGTTCTACTCTCATCTCTTCCTCTTTACTGGGCCACTGAAATAATACCTAGAAATAAATACCAGGGGGCACTCAAAAAAAACCCAGAATTTATTTAGAAAAAATTGTGATTTATTCTTACATGTTTAAGCTTTAGTCACCTTTAAAGTACTCTCCATTTGATGCAATACAACTATTGAGATGCTTTTTCCACTGCTCGAAATAGTTTTGAACTCGTCAATTTTGATGTCTTTTAGTGCTTCTGCTGTTTTTTGTTTCACTTCTTTCACATCAGCAAAACATTTCCCTTTGAGGATTTTTTTTTATCCAGGAAAAAAAAAAGTTGCTCAGGGTGAAATCAGGTGAATAAGGAGGGTGGGGCACAACAGTCATGCCACTTTTGGTCAAAAACTGCTGAACGCTCAGTGTGGTGTGGGCAGGTGTGCTCATAAATCACCCATCATGAAATGGGCAAATGGTTGAAATAATCTCCAAAAAAAATTCACTAAAGCTGAACGCAGTCCCTCACAACAATGCTAGCTGGTACACTGATACCAATGGGGTCCTCGAACACTTACCTAATGGGGAAGCCTGTACTACAAGGGGCTGCCCTCCAAAAAAAAGATAATTCTGTTTTTTTTTTTTTGGTCTGTATTCCCTCCACCCTCAGTATATCAGCTGGGGAAAATGCACTCTGTCTCCACAGAACAGATCTGGGAACAAAGTCCCCTTGGGTCCCCATGATGGGTGCTTCTTTCCAAGAGTACTCTCTCAAACACGTGTGATTTCTACAGATACAGAGGTGATGAACACAGTGATCCTGTGGGAAAGAGATAATGACAGAATGTGAACAAAACACATCGGATTTTCCTTTTCTAGATGCCTTCTTACCAGCTTTGCTGCCTTTAATTCCAAGTCCCTCTGGGCTTCTTCCTATTCAGACATGAGGTAGTTCAACTCATCCTCTTGTTTGGTTTGTCCTAGTGACAGGGTAATCTCTCTTTCCAGCTGAAAAATATAGTCATCCTGGTGTGGATCAGCCCTAAGGAAGCAGCCAGGGTCCCAGCTTGAGAAGCTACTGCCAAAGTCTCAGGGCACTGGAGTTACTACTAAATGCAGTGGGAGTAAAATGTCAACTAATGTGCAAATTTAATGCAAATATCTATACATAAAGCCTTTAGAGGGCGCTGTAGTTCATGTTTCAGCATTTAAATAACAAGCCAAGGTTCGCCATCAAAGAAGTGAAACTTCCTCTCACCTTCTGTATCTGAAGGGACATGCAGGTAGGGAGAAGCACTGCCCTCACCGCCTGCAAAACCTGACTTTGAATTGTTTCTTCTTTCTCTTGAATTTTTCTAAGAACATGATTTGCCTCATCAAGTCTCTGCAGGTCCTTTTCAAGGTCTGAATTCAGGTAGTCAAGGTTCTGTTTTATGACTCCTACTCTAATGTTGGTAACATCTCATACCTACAGAAAAATCATCTTTATTACCAGTCTCAGGATAAGAACACGTAACAGCCCTAAGACTTTTTCCTGTACTCTCATTCATTCCTCTTCTGTTGTCAGTAAACCTCACCAGCCCTATTTTATTTTCTATGATAAATTAATTTCTATAATGTTTTGCATAAAGTAAATTCCTGGAGTGGAATCACATCCTAATTTTAATTTTGTAAATAGAACCCACTTAGAAACAAATCTTTATGAAGCAAAATAAATATTTTTATGTGAGTACTTTAATAAACTTGTTTTCAGAAATTTTATGCTAAGTAGGCAAAATCCAAGTGATATCTTTAAAGCATTTAAAGATCTGCAATTTCTTCAGTCTCCTTCTGTTACACCCTTGAATGTCTTCTAACCCACTAAAAGACTGGCACATGGGCTGAGCTGGGTCTGGGAGGGAGATGGCTTTTCCCCCACAAGTCTGATTTGCTGTTTGAGATATGGGCTGTCTCTGAAAATGCTATCATCAGTCTGATGAAATGCAGGGGACTGAAACCAAAGTTTCTTTTCCCTAGAAATCCTCCCCAGTCATGCACAATTGAGATCTTCTTTCCTACTGGATTGCTAAAGTCTCTTCCCATGGTAGGTTCTCCACTGAACTCTTTTATTATTCTCATTACTTACACATCATCCAGTGGGTTCTGTCCAAATTCTTTCACGGTAGGTTTACATTACATTTGTATATTATACAAACACTTGTTGTACAAAAGAAGCCCCTAACGGCCAACATAGTCATCAGTCCAGCAAAGAGCAGGTAAATGGTAGACATCATGTTCAAGCAGCACAGAGCCAGGAAGAAGCCCAAACCATCTACACGTTGTCACTTTCCAGGGTCAATAGAAATATTTTTCACAAGCTACATTTCAGTAAACCGATGTATTTTAATTTTGAATCTCATAAATGAATCTCACTGGAGTACAGAAATCTTTGTTTTCTAAATTTTCCACACTTTGGTTACCCTTTTCCCTTCCTTGCCTGCATTTGTCCTGTCGCAGATAAAGTTTCTAAGGGTATGTCTGTTGTGTATGAATATTGTATTGCTAACTCAAACCTTCAGGAAACGTAGAAAAAACATAGTAGAAGAGTCAGAGGGTACCAAAAAGTTGGCTGCCTGATGCCAATTAGTCTACTACCATCCTACTTTCCAACAAAGTTTAGATAATACAGGCAGAGTTGAGCCTGAAATCACAGCAGAAATAGGTGCATGGGCAACAGGATACAACCACTGGAAGAAAGAAAACACTTTGGGCTCTCAGCCATAGCATCTCCTAACCATAGCACCAAAGCTTAGGACCAAATCCAAGTTAAGGAAAACAGAATACTGACTCTCTTCCTTTCACATTGCATTGTCTTGTCTTTTCTCTTTCCTTTGAAACTTTTTTTGTTTTAATTACCTTTTCAATTCCTTCTCCCACATCCTTCTCCTTTTACTGTTTTTCCTTTTTTCCCCATACTTTCTTTACACACAAGGCATTTCAGGCTGTGACGATGCCCTCTGAGTTCGTCCTTCTTTTTCCAATGAGACATCTTCTGCTCCCAACAGAGATTTTCAACTAAACACCAGAACTTTCAGAAAGGGATTGTCTTCCTGATTTAGTCATCCACACAGGCTGCCCCACATGGGTGGGCAGGGCAGCATGTCAAAGTGGGTGGGGCTAGGTGGGAATGGATGGGGTGGTAACAACCCAGCTTTGTTATCTCTGTAGGCAGAGTGGAAGCAGAGTTCAGAACTTTAGGATGGTCAAGGCCTCTTCTGAAGCAGCAATAAGATCTATGGAACAAATTGCTGGGCGCAGTTTAAATCTTTTCTGAAGTAGTGATCAGCTCTAAGGAACACATTTTATTATCCCAAATCTCAAGGCCTGACAGTAGTTGTGCACTCTCATTTCTCTTCCATAATTTCTGGGTGGGATGTAAGCAAATGGCTGCCCCTAAATTTAAACCATGCATTTCTATTCAATGCATCCAAGAGCTATGGGGTAGGGATGCCAGATAGCAGGAAGAAGCTGAGGGAAGTCTTATTTAAAAGCTAAGTAAGCCCTTATTCTCACCCAGATTGGATTCTTGTAGCTGCAGAACAAGCTCCTTTACTTTCCCTGGATTGGCACTGCCAAGTCATTGGAAAAGAAGGGTCTGATGTTTCAAAGGTGAAAGGAGAATACAGAGGTAAAGCAGGAAGGAAGAAAGAGGAGTGCTTGGTCCAGAAATTCAGTTCTACAGCCTACCCCTTTAGACGTCCCTCTTCGCTTGAGATCTTAAAGTACTGAAACAGTAGATGGAATTTTACTTATCAGTGTCACTCTACTAAGCATTCCTGGCTTCCTCTCTGTGCTGACTAAGAAGATGAAGCAGGATGCAGAACTGGAGAGGTATCAATAAAGGAGTGTGCTTGATTTCACACCTGTCCATTTCTGTCCCTTATATTCAGTTCACTTGTCCACGATCTAATTCTAACCTTTTCCAGATAAACTGTACTCATCTCAAGTCCCTGCAAAGACCTGATAGAACATACTACTGTCTCTCCAGAAATGTCTCTCCCACTCAGTAATATCTGTCATAATCTTATCCATCCTTCTCAGCTCAGCTCAACTGCTGCTTCTTTTATAGTTTCCTAGATGCCAGCTCCAAATCCTGGCAGAATTATTTCCTCCAACTTCTGTTTTCTTCTTTTGGCATCTTACATTGTTTTGGGAATATGCACATACTGGTCTTCATCCCACAATTAGGCCACAGGCCTTTTGAGAGAGTGTTTTAATGAAAGCCATTTTTATTTCCCTCCTGGTAGTGCTCCAGAGGTACCGTTTACATGGAATCTAATGGGAATGGTGCCCCCTGGAGTTGTTTGAGAACAAAATGACCCTAAAAATGATGAATGGGGCAAATCCCTCGAGTTCCCTCCCATTGTGGGAGCTTTTCTGTCCTCTCAATAAATCCTGCTTTCTTACTTTCCAGCTGTCCGTGTCCCTCATTCTTCCTGGGCACAAGGTAAGAACCCTGATCAGAAGAATGCTGACCTGAAGAACTGCAGAAGATCGTTGGAGCCACAGGAAAAAAAAAAAAATTAAAATGAAGAGTGCAAGTAAGCTGTATTCGATACAGGAAGTGCCCGAGTTATACTGTATCCTTGCACTTCATAGCATGTTACTTTACTTAAGGTACTTATTTATTTATTTATTTTTTGAGTTGGAGTCTCACTCTGTTGCCCAGCTTGGAGTACAGTGGCACGCTCATGGCTACCAAAGCCTCAACCTGCTGGGCTCGGACAATCCTTCCGCCTCAGCCTTCCAAGTAGCTGGAACTACAGGCATGAGCCACCATACCTGGCTAATTTTTTGATTTAATGTAGAAACGAGGTCTTGCTAAGGTTCCCAGGCTGGTCGCGAATCTCTGGACTCAGGCAATCCTCTCGCCTTAGCTTCCCAAAGTGCTGGGACTACAGGCTTGAGCCACCACACCCGGCCAAGTTACTTATTCTTTAAGCTCAAGTCTCCTGACCTGTGAAATGGGCATTACTCTTACTTCATAAAGTTGTGGTGGATATGAGATGAAATAGTATGCATAAAGCACCTAACCCAATGCCTGACATGAGGTGATACTTATCTTACCCATTCTCCCCAACACGTTACACTTTTTTCTATCTCATATTACTTTTGCACATGGGATAAGTTGAATGTCTTTAGAATAAATGATTAGAGGAATGACATTCCTCTCTCTTTGTCTAAAACAGGTGTTCTTCAATTTTTTCTCTTTCCAACATACCTGAGAGACTCTCATCTGTACTTATCCATTGTACACTCTCATTAGTAACACAGTACACCATGGCAGAGTTCTCAGAAGAGGATTACATCCCTCAGGACACTGATCCATAGTCAGCAGAGATATCATTTGAAAGCCTCTGCTAAATGTCCCCGGGCAGTAGACGCCTGATTAAGAGTCACTAATGAACATTTTTTCTCCACCAAATTGTAGCTTCCTTTCCTTAAGGACACTGCACAAATTCACCATTTCCACAAAACCTTCCAAAAATAGACCCTTCTTGGCTTATTGCTTCAAGTAGACAATGTATATTTTAAAGTGACCATATTTCCATTTTTTGCTTTAACACCAAAATATCAAAGCCACAAAAGCTTCAAATTTTTATGATCATGTAGAATATCATGCTATATACATACATCTTTTCTTTTGTCTTATTCTCATGTTCTCTGAATATTTCATGTGGCCTGATTTTTAACTTTTTTGCTATTTTGTGTTTAATATAGATATGGATACAGATGATATAGGTAGACATAAATGTAGTCTTAGGTATAGACATACATGGGCATAGATGTGGTTGTAGATATAGATAACAGCTCTTCATGAGAGGGGGAGTAGGGTTGAATGTAGTGGATAAGAACACTGGCTTGGGGAGCAGACCACACTGACTTTGAATATCAGCTCTGCTACTTCCCAGCTGTGACATATTGGACAAGATATTTAACCCTTTTGAGACTGTGTTTTTTTAATTTACAAAGTGAAGAGAATGTGAATCTACTTCATAAAAGTATTGAGGTTGAGAAAAAGACTATCACAATGCTTGACCCAAAACAAATGCTCAATAAATGGTAATATTGATTATCATCATGATTTTTAGCTAATTTTTTATTTGTACAAATATATGGCTACTTTGAAATTTTATAACATTTATATAATGTATAGTAATCAAGTCAGATTACTTAGGGTTTTATCACCTACATACAATACATTCTTGTTAACTGCAGTCAGAAATTGAATTTATCTCTTCTATCTTACTGTATGTTTGTATTTTTTCTTTTTAATTATTTATTTTAAAGATGTGGGGTACAATTCAGGATTAGGCATATAAATGTTCATTATGTAGGTACCCTTGTTGATAAGGTGTGTTCCCCCTCCACCAGCAGATTCCCACTACTGTCAATCCTATTCTTATAGCATTTACGATAATTGTTCAAGATTCGTTTATGAGTGAGAACATGTGATACCCAGTTCTTTGTTTCTCTGATAGATCACTCAGTATTATAAACTCTGAGTCCATCCAAGTTGCTGTGAAGTTCTTAATTCGTCCTTCTTTATGGGTGCATAATATTCCATTGTGCATATGTACCACATTTTTTTTTTTGAGTTGGAGTCTCACTCTGTAGCCCAGACTGGAGTGCAGTGGCCGCTCCCGGCCACCACAGCCTCGACCTGCTGGGCTCTGGCGATCCTTCCGCCTCAGCCTTCCGAGTAGCCGGAATTACAGGCATGCGCTACCACGCCCGGCTGATTTTTTGATTTATTGTAGACATGAGGTCTCGCTGCCCAGGTGGGTCTCGAACCCGCGGGCTCAGGCAATCCACTCACCTCAGCCTCCCAAAGGCACAGGATTACAGGCTGAGCCACCGAGCCCGGCTTTGTACCACATTTTTTTATCCAGTCCTCTTTCAATGGGCAGCACAGTTGATTCCATGTTTTTGCTATTGTGAACAATGCTGCAATAAACATGCATGTTCAGGTACCTTTTTCATAGAGTGATTTGAGTTCCTCCAGGTATATTCCCAGTAGGAGGATTTCAGGGTCATATGGAAGGCCGATTTTTAGATACTTTAGGAATCTCTACACTGTTTTCCACAGAGGTTGTATTAGTTTATAACAGTGTAGAAGTGTTCTCTTTTCCCTGCATTCTCTCTGGCAGCTGTTATTTTTGAGTTATTGATAATGGCCATCCTGACTGGAGTTAGGTGGTGTCTCAGTGTGGTTGTAATCTGCATTTTTTTGATGACTAGTGAGGCTAGGCATTTTTTCATGTATCTGTTGGCTGCTCATATGTCTTCTTGTGAGAAGTGTCTATTCATATCTTTTGCCCACTTTGTAATGGGACTGTTTGTTTTCTTTCTTTTTGGCACGTTTGAGTTCCATGCGGATCCTGGATGTTAGGCCCTTGTCAGACAAACAGTTGGCAAATATTTGTTCCCAGTCTGTTGGATCTTTACCTGGTTTGGGTATCAATGAGTTGTTAGCAAAGTAAAATGATTTGGGGAGAGTTCTATCTTTCTGTATCACTTGGAATACTTTCAATAGGATTGGTATCAGTTCCTCGTATGTTTTGTAGAATTCTGCTGGAAAGTCATCTGATCTAGGGCTTTTTATTTTGTAGAAAGTTTTCTTATGACATAGTCAATTTTCTGGATTGTTACTGGTCTATTTAGGGTCTTTATTTCTTCTTGTTTCAATCTGGGGAGGTTGTATGATGTCAGAAAGTCTGCCATTTCCATTAGGTTTTCGAGTTTGTTACCACACGTGTACATAGTAGTATCTAAAAATTTTTTGTATTTCTTTGGGGACAGTTGTGACTTGATCTTTTGCATTTCTGATTGTGTTTATTTGAGCTTTTTCTTGGTCAGTCTAGCTAGGGGTCCATTAATATTGTTAAACCTATCAGAATCAGTTTTTTTTGTTGTTGCTTTTTTGTATTATATTTTTGTCTTCTATGTCCCAAATTTGGGCTTTTATTTTGGTGATCTGGATTCTCCTGCTGAAGTTAGGGTTTTGATAGTCTTGCTTTTCCAGCTTTCTTAGGTAATTTGTTATGCTGTTACTTGTGATCTTTCCATTTTCTTCATGTGTGTTTGTAGAGATATGAATTCCCCTCTTATTACTGCTTTCATGGCATCCCGGAGGTTTTGGTAACATGTTTCTTCATTTGCATTTGCTTCCAGGTATCTTTTTTTTTTTTTTTTTTTGAGTTGGAGTCTCACTCTGTTGCCCAGACTAGAGTGCAGTGGCATGCTGCCAACCATGCTCGACTGCTGGGCTCCAGTGATCCTTCTGCTTCAGCCTTCCAAGTAGCCTGAACTACAGGTGTGTGCTATCACGTCCAGCTAGTTTTTGATTTATTGTAGAGATGACGTCTCCCCAAGTTGCCTGGGCAGGTCTTAAACCTGCGGGCTCAGGCAATCCACTTGCCTCAGTCTCCCAAAGTGCTGGAATTACAGGCTAAGCCACTGTACTTGGCCAACTTCCAGGTGTCTTTTAATCTGTTTTGACTTCCATATTGACCCAGGAGTTGTTTAACCTCATGCTATTTAGTGTCCATGTCTTTGTGGGTATTGGAGGAACTTTGTTGGTGTTGATATTTATTTTTATTCCACTGTGGTCTGAGAAGGTGCATGGCAGTATTTCAATCTAATGGAATTTGTTTATGTTTGATTTATGTCCAAGGATGTAGTCAATCTTAGAGCATGTTCTATGTGGTGATGAGCAAAATGTATATTCCATAGTTTTTGGGTGGAGAGTTTTGTATGTAGCAATTAGGTTCATTTGGTCAAGCATCACATTGAGGTTCTGGATCTCCTTGTTGACTTTCAGTCTTGATGATCAGTCTAAGGTTGTAAGTGGGATATTTAAGTCCCTGGCTATGACAGTGTTAGAGTTAATATCTTTTTTAAGTTTACCTAGAAGCTGCTTTGTGAAAGTTGGTGCTCCTTTGTTGGGTGCATATATGTTTAGGATGGATATTTCATGTTGATGAATTGAACCTTTTATCATTATGTAGTGACCTTCTATATCTTTTTAAATAGATAGCTTAAGGGGTATTTTGTCTGATAAGATCATGACTCCTGTTTTCTTTTGTGTTCCATTCACCTGAAATTTTGTTTCTCATCCTCATACTTTGAGTTTGTGAGTGTCCTTTCTGGTGAGATGAGTCTCTTGGAGACAATATATTGTTGCCTCATGATATTTTATCCATGTTGCCATTCTACATCTTTTCCTTGGTGCATTTAGTCCATTTACATTCAGGCTAATTATTGAGATGAAAGTTTATTCCTGTCATGAGGTTCCTATAGAGTTTGTTGTTGTTGCTGCTATTTATTTGTTTGTTGTCTTTCTTTTGATTTTTGGGTTGATTCATGTGTGTCTTCAATCTTTTTTCCTGCATTCTTGCGAAGGGCATTGCCATTCTTTTTTTCCTTTCTTCTGTGTTTCATACTTTGTTTCTTAGAGAGCTGGTCTGGAGGCAGCATAAAATATTAGGGATTGAATGTCTGGGAAGGATTTTAATTCTCCATCACTGATGAAGCTTAGCTTAGCTGGGTAGGTAATTCTTGGTTGAAATTGTTTATCTTTGAGAACTTTGAAGATTGGGTTTCAAGCTCTCCTAACCTAAAGTATTTCTGTAGCTAAGTCTGCTGCTATATTCTAATTGGTCTTCCCTGTTAGGGAGTCTGACCTTTTTCTCTTGCTGCCTTTGGGATTTTTTTCTTTTATACCTACTTTGTGTAGGCAAATTACTATGTGTCTAGTCTTTGTGTAGGCAAATTACTATGTGTCTGGTCTTCTCGTTTGTTTTCTTGCAGGGGTTCTCTGTATCTCTTGTGTTTGAGTGGTCACATCACTGATGAAATGAGGGAAATTTTATTGGATAATTTCATAGAATGTTTGTTCCAGGGTGATCTCTGTCTCTCTATTTGCCTCAGGGATTCCAATTAATCTTGGGTTTGGCCTCTTTAAATAACCACTCATTTGTTGGAGATTTTATTGTTTTTTTTTAAGATTCTTTTCTGTATTTTTAACGGTTTGAGTTAGTTTCATATTTTGATTCTCAAACTCTGAGATTCTTCTGCTTGGCTAATTCTGCTTTCCATGCTTATCAGTTTGTTGTTTAGTTCATTCATTGCATTCTTTATTGTTGTTATCTCAGTTATCAACTCTCTCAATCTTTCCTCTTGTCACTCCTCATTTCTGTTTATTCTCCCTAATAATATCTTGATATCTGGGTTTGTGGTTTGAGACCAGTCATTCTGGGGGCTCTTCATCGTTTGAGTTCCGAAGTCTATAGTCTCAGTGTTGAGCTCACATACATGGGTCTGTGTGAGACCCATATTCTTCCTTTTGTTTTCCTTCATTTGTGTAGATTTTCCTCCCCCCCACTTTTTTAACCTCTTCTTTAATTCTTTTGTTTAGGGATGGGGGTAGCTTTTACTTCTGCTTACTCAATCTCCTATTCTTCCTATTTAGATCCTCTGGTTTTGTTCAATTCTGAAGCTGGACTGTGGGTGAGGGGCTGTACTTTTTGCAGTTTTTATATTTAATCGAGGGGGGAAGATAGATTCAAAAACTATCTGCAGATGCCAGTATCCATTGACAGGTTTGGGGGCCCTCTGGAATCCACTTTCCACCATCTTACAATTTTTCCATGCAGGAGGGGTATAGGTTTGCCCCCTAAAAGCAAGATTAGGTAAGAAAAAGGAAAAGAAGAAGAATGGAAAAAGGAAGGAGGAAGACAAGAGGTAGGTGGAGAAAAAGAAGAAGAGAGAAAACAAATGTATCAACTAACAAATGAAAGAGACACAAAGACAGAAAAGATAAAAAAAATAAAAACATACAATCGTACAAGCACACAAACTGACGAAAACCCCCCCATTGATGTAATCTCCTTCAAAAATACCCATATACAAACAGGAAGTCTAAAAAAAGCATTAAAATAACAGAAACAAAGCAAGTACAAAAACAGAAAGAGAAGAGGAAAAAACTAAAGCAAAAAACAAACAGAAAAAATACAAGCAAAATAAACAAAAAACAATAAAACAAAAAACAAAACTCACTCTGAGGTTTTTCCTATAACTTCAACTTTCTTTCAGCTCTGGTGTCCGGACCCTCCCCTCCCCTTGCTCTCAGTGCAGGTTGATAGGGTTGCTCTCAGCATTGGTCAGATGGTCCACGACTACCATAGGACAAGGGTATCTCAGATCTGAATTCACTTGGCTTGTTGCTGCTGCTGTTAAGTCTCCCACACAGATCTGATGTGTCTGTGTCTGTTCCAGCGTGGAGTAGGGGTGCCTGTCTCTCTTGAGTTAAAGAGATAACCTCTTGGTCCCAGGTTGGAGGTTGGGCAGAGCAGGGCAGGGCAAAGCAGATCTCTGCCTGGTCCTGGGACAGAGAAAATGGCACCAGTGTTTCCTCAAGGGTGGTGGGGCTTCTTTCCAGCTTTCCCCTGTCTTCTCTGATTGTACCGCTCTGCTGTCAAGGTGATGGTGTGGGCTGGGTGCCAGGTGGTGAAAATCATCTGCTTTCTACTGTCTCTTCTCAGGAGAGTCCTGAGAACAGTAGACAATCTTACATACTGCAGGTTCCAATCTCAGGTTGGTAGGGGGTTGCAGTCACCTCTGGAAGAGAGCCCTGGGTGCATGAACCTGAGTTTCCCCTCAGACGGACTTTCACTCACCCACCAGCACGCACCTACTCATGCAGAGTGTCTTTACGGACACTGGCTTTTGCAGAGACTCTCACAGTTTGAACTGTTCTGTCACCACCTTGCCGGAAATCTTCATGTTTGTACTCTTTAACCTTCTTCTCTTCATCCTTCCCCCTCCAGAATCTAACTGACTCCAAACCATTACTAAGCCTCTCTTCATCCATCTCTTCATTCATCCACTCAGGTAATTCTTCCATAATGTGTTTCTACCAACCATTGTTGTTCTGTTCTGACTACCTGCAGCTTCTTCCTTTACCACATCCTTCTTGGGTTTCTTCTTCTCTGTCCAGCTCTCTTGGCTTCACTTTTTTGACTGTCAACTTGATCTTGAATGTTCTGGCTTTTTCCCTGGACACCGTTCTTGAGTTCCTCCTTAGTTTCAATCTCTGTCACCTATACACCATCCTCCTCAACACGGTACACAACCTAGCACCTGGAACTCTAAATCCTCTTAGGTTTAGATAGGGCATGAAGGCTGTCAGATGCTTCTAATTTTTTGTCATGATAAAGACTAGAGACAGCTACTACAGTGGTCAATATAGTGAGCCTTGAGTTGATTTACTTGCCAGAGAATGGGAAATAGGCCAGTAGAGAAATTCACTAAGTAGTTGCCTGGGAGAGAAAAGTTGGGGAAGTTTGTCACTAGAAACAGGAATTTGAATGGATTATGCTAATTAAATATGGAATGTTTTCACTCTGGATAAGGAAAGTTGAATTAACATATATGTACTAAGTGGGTTAAAGCAAATGTTAATGTTCACTGGTTAGGGAAGAGTTTTCACTTTGATCCAATAAGGATCTAGCATAATGGGATTTTATTTATTTTATTTATTTATTTTTTCTTTTTTGAGTTGGAGTCTTACTCTGTCACCCAGACTGGAGTGCAGTGGCCACTCCACTGCAGCCTCAACCTGCTGGGCTCCGGCGATCCTTTCACCTCAGCCTTCCAAGTAGCTGGAACTACAGGCACGAGCTACCATACCCAGCTAATTTTTTTGATTTTATTGTAGAGATGAGGTCTCGCCAAGTTGCCCGGGTAGGTCTCGAACCCGCGGGCTCAGGTAATCCACTCACTTCAGCCTCCCAAAGTGCTGGGATTACAGGCTGAGCCACCGAGCCCGGCTCATAATGGAATTTTAAAGCTCTTAGTCATTTGTCATTTTGTCTAGTAGATTGCTCTTAGATGATAGTCTCTCTTTTTATATTTAAAATTTTTATTTAGAAATAATTAAAGGAAGTTGTAAAAATAGTACTGAGAGGTCTCATGTACCCATTATACAGTTTTTCCCAAATACTTTTTATAAGTAATAGTGCAAAAGCAATTCAATAGAAGAAGGATAGACTTTTCAACAAATGGTGCAATATCAAAACCAGGAAATTGCTATTGGTACAATGTATGTGGATACTTCTAAGATATTTGATCACAAGCATCAACATGTATAACCACCACTGCAATGAAGATTCAGAGCTATTCCATTTCCACAGAGGTCATCCTCATACTGTCTCCTTATAGGCACATTCACTTTCTTCTCCTCCACCATCCCTCACTTCTTGCATTAGTGAATCTATTTTCCATATCTATGATTTTACCAATTAGAGAATGTTATATAAATAGAAATGTATGACTTGTAATCTTTGAAACTGGCTTTTTCTCACTACTTTTACACTATTTTACACTATCTTACATTTCCACCATTAAATATATGAGCGATCCAGTTTCTCTGCATCCTCATTAGCATTTGGTATTGTCATTTAAAAAGAAATTTAGCAATACTCTGGTTTCTCTTCAGATTGCAAAAATCTTTTGATTTAGAGTTGATCATACTCAGTGATCTCTCACAGAAACAAAGAACAAAGTACCATATGTTCTCACTCATAAGCAGACCTTCAACAATTATAATACTATAAGAAAGTGATTGACAGTAGTGGGAAACTGTCAGGGGAGGGGGGTAGGATTGGCAGTTGAGGGAAACTGCTAGGGGAGGGAGGGGCATGCCTCATCAACAAGGCTACCTGCAGAATCAACGTTTGTATACCTAACCTGGAATTGTACCCCACATCTTTATAATAAAAAAGAAAAAAAAATTAGTTATTCTGATAGGTTTGCAGTAATAGCACATCATGGTCTGGCTTTGCATTTCCCTAATGGCTAGTGATTTTAATTAAATATCTTTTCACCTACTTATTTGCTATTTGTATATCCTCTTTGGCAAAAGTTTTCTCCTGTCCTTTGCCCATTTTCTAATTGTATTGCTTTTTTTGTTTTTACTATTGAGTTTGGAGAATTCCCTATATATTCTAGCTATGAATCCTGTCAAGTATAGGATTTGCAAATTTTCTGCCAGTCTGTAGCTAATCTTTTCATTCATTTAACAAAGTTTTTACAAAGCAAGATTTTTAAATTTTCAAGTCCAACTTATAGATTGTTTTTTTCCTTTATGGATCATGCTTTTGGTCTCATGTCTAAAGTTCTTCACCAAGCCCTGGATTCCTAGAATTTTCTCCTACATTGTCTTCTAAAAATTTTGTAGATTTATGTTTCACATTTAAATCTATGGTCCTTTTGAGTTAATTTTGTCTGTAAGATGTGAGGTTTATCTAAGGGTACATTTTTGGGGGTCAATAGTTGTTCAATTGCTCCAGCACCATTTGTTGAAAAGTCTATCCTTTTTCCATTGAATTGTGTTTGCACTATTGTCAAAAGTCAGTTGACCTAATCATGGCCTTTTATGACTTTCAGCTGATTCAATACAGTTGCGGTGATGCAGCATTTAATTTCCATATCTCTTAGGCAACTGCTGTTGTAAGTGGAATTTTTTTTCCTTTTTCATGGCATAGGCAGAGTAGAAATATACAATTAAATATACTTTTCTTGGATTGTTGAGTAACTCTAGTAGCTTTTAGCTAGTACAAATGTATGACTAGTTAGTAAAGTCTATTTGAATCTTCCTCTGTCATGTAACATTTGAAATCATGACTCTTCATAAATAAAAACTTTTCAGAGTACGGGCCATGTATTATTTTTCCTTAGTTTATCTCTATACAATGTGTAATCCATGAATATGGATCACTGGCTGTGAATGTGTACCCGGATGTTCGCCTGCCTCCTTGATAAATAGTTCCATTCATGCCATCCTAGCAAATAGAAAGAATGGTATCATCTGTATCAAGATGACAAGGACCTTTTAACACCTAGATTTTTCAGATGAGTCTAAAAATAATCAGCCATTTAGACTTTCCAGGGCCCTTCCTTCACCTAGCAGGGCCTTTGTAATAATGCAGCAGGGAGCTCTATGCTGCAGCAGCTTAAGAAACAGAATTGAAGGCTCCTATTTACTGTTTCGAGTTCTGACATTTTATTCTCAACACCTTAATTTTATTGAGAACTGTTTCTGCTTTGTTCTAGTCCTCAAGGCTACAGTTGAGGTCTATGCTAATTTGTATGGCTGCAGAATGCAGTTTTAGCCTTTTTGCTTGAAATCCCACAAGTCAGAAGGATTTGTGTTGTCATGCTATTTTAGTTCTCTACAAATATCACATCATGACAAGACAAATTGTTGTAGTATCAGGAATTAGCTGTCTTCTGACTAAGGATAATTAATTTTCAATCACTGGATTGTATACCTGGAAAAAGATAAAAATGTAGATTTAAAACATGTTTCAAAAGACATTGTATTTTCTGCTTTACATGAAAAAAAGGGAAATATTTGAGATATTTTGAGAAATCTTTTGAGATGTAGCAGAAATCCAGTTTTTTCTGCATTTTGGATAACTTTTCATAACATTAAGACTAAGTTGTCAATCAAAACTAATAGAATAAAATTAAAATTTTCCATATCATTAAGAGAACATTGTTCACAAGGCAATAGTTGAATCGTACAATTTGTAATCAAATTTTATGTAACTAGGATGAAAATATAATGAATGGCTTCATACTAAAAAATAAAAATATCCTTTGAACCCATCATGATAAAGAGCTTTTCTCATAGGGATCTATACTCTAATAATCCCAGAACTATTATTAGGACACTGGGATCATTTAAGATCAAAATAATGATAACACTGGATTCTTGAAAACTTCAAAATTGTAAATGCTACCTATAATAGAGTGTATTAATAAAAACTTAACTGGCTTCCTGTCTTTTATATCAGCTGGACTCATTTGAAAAGATGAAAATTTTGGCCGGGCTCAGTGGCTCAGCCTGTAATCCCAGCACTTTGGGATTACAGTCCCAACCCTGCTGCCCATCAAAAGTGAACTGGATAAAGAAAATGTAGTACATATACATGATGAAGTATTATGCAGCCATGAAGGACAAAACTATGAACTTCGCAACACACATGACTCTTTTAATCATAAGGTTTATCAAAAGAGGCAGATCACAGAAGAATGTATGCATTCTGATGCGAGATATGAAAAGTACAAAATAGGTGAAACTAAACTACTTGTTTTAGGGTACTTACATAGGTGATAAACTTATTTTTAAAAAGAAAGGGCATAATTATTACAAAATGAATAATGGTTAACATTCTGGATGAAAGAGGAGATGAAATCAGAGTTCAATATAAGAGACTTCTGGAATATATTTTGTTTTCTGACATGGGTATGTGAGTGCTGATTAATTATTATTCCTTAAACACCATAAGCATTTTTTATACTACATTTATGCTTACAGTAAAACATACAATTTAAAAATAATTAAAATGTAATGCTTCCTTTCATTACAAAGGAAAGACACTTGAGTTTTGAGTTCTTGTTGTCTGTGTTCCCTATACCCCCATGAGGTGAGGAAGACGGAAGGGGGCTGGCTGTTCACAGTTAACAGCTGAGAGAAAGAAATGTAGGAAGAGCCAGTTTCCAACTAGGGGAGCTTGGTTCTGAGGCTAGTTTGCAAACTGCCGATGAGGGGGTAGGATGCAATTTGGCCATCAACAAACATGTTATGCTTAACCCACAAGCATTTATTATTGTCTTTAATAATAATAAAGTTGGCCTATTGTCTATATAGGATTTGAATTTTGGCAACTGTGTCAATAGAGCTTTTTATAGCATTTTTCCTATATTCAGGGTCATATATTGCATTTAGTTGCCATGTATCTTTAGTCCCCTTTTTACATAGCACAGTTCTGCCTTCTTTTGTCTTTCATAGTACTAATATTTTTGCAGAGTATATGCTCATTGTTACATGAATGTTTCTCATAGAATATAATATATAATCTCTATATAATCTTAATACTAAGAAAGACGTAGAAGAAGCGGGGGGGGAGAGAGAGAGAGAGAGAGAGTGAGAGAGAGAGAGCAATCTTAGTGCTCAAGAGACCTATGAAATTATTCCATGTGGTTTAGTTTTACAGATGAGGAACTAGTCTATAAGTTAATTTTAAAATTAATTTCAAAATGGTAATTCAGGCATTAACTTTTCAGTAGGACTTTGGCATATAAAGAAAGGTTTAGTGATGGCTGTAGTATATTCAGAAGACTCCATGAAGGAAATGGACTTTCCGTCAAGAAATTAGGAATACATAGTCCTGATTTGTACACAACATCTTTAAAATAAAATAAAAAAAGAAATCAGGAGCCTGAAGGCTGGGTAAGACTTAGAGAGAGCACAGTGTCTGGTACTTTATGAACAAGATTATAACTATTATTATTTTTTTAAAACAAGGGTCTTACTTGTTGCCCAGGCTGAACTTGAACGCTTGGGCTCAAGAGAACTTCCCATCTCTGCCTCCTAAGTAGCTGAGACTACAGGTGCTGCTACCATTCCTGGCTTGAACAAGGTTTCTCTTGCTGGCCAATTACCTTTTCCAAAGATGGCCACAATAATAGCTCCTTCCAAAATTTTGACACTCCCTTTTGAAGACAAGTAATATGTCTCTTCCCCTTTGAATATGAACAAACTTGTGACTGTTTTCATAAATAAAATACAGTGAAAGTTATACTAAGTGGCTTCTGGGATTAGATTAGGAAAAGCCATCAACTTCTGCCTGGTTCTCTTGGAACTCATGCTTTGAGGAAGCGACTAAGTTACTACGCTTTGAGGAAGTTCATGGGAAGGAACCAAGACATAGGTCTGGCTATGCATTCTGGCAACAATCAGTACAGTAAGTCCCCTCCATACAAACCTTCAAGTTGTGAACTTTCAAAGATGCATATGTGCATTCGCATGTCCAATCATGTAAGTTAGTTCACATGTCTGGCACACATGTTCACATGCTGTACTACACAATTAAAAATGTTTATTTTTGTGTTTGTTTTTATGTACTATTTATGTGAAAAGTATTATAAACCTGTTACAATACAGTACTATATAGTCAATTGTGTTAATTGGGTACCCAGGCTGACTCTGTTGGACTTATGAACAAACTGGACTTACAAACACGCTTTTGGAATGGAACCTGTTTGTATGTAAAGAACTTACTTTCCAATGATAAGAGTGAGAAAATCTTGAAGGTTAGTCCTCCAGTTCCCAAACAGCTCTAGACATACTTTATGGAGAAGAGAGTAATGCTGTTCCCATAAACCCCTTCCCAAGTTGTAGATTTATGAGAAAAGAATAAAAAGATTGTAATTGTTTTAAGCCTCTGAGTTTTGCATGTGTTTTTTTTTTTATTATGTAGCTGTAGATAACTAGCATGCTGTCTAACTTTTGTGTCGCATGAGGAGAAGGCACAAAAAAAGGAGAACCAGGAATGAGGTGCTCAAAATTTTTTCAGATACAGAAAGAATTTTTTCAGATACACAAAAAGAAAAAAAGAGCTTTCAGTTCTAGGAAACTACAACAGGTCCAAGTGTGGTGGCTCATGCTTGTAATTTGAGCACTTTGGGAGGCAAAGGTGGGAGGATCACTTGAGGCCGGGAGTTTAAGGATACTACGACTAAAGCAACCTGACCAGAAGAAGCTAGACAGGCTCATTACATCTACTGGAACGCATAAGCAAGAAATAGCAGCTGTACCTAAAAGGATCTAGTTTAAAAAGCCTGTCATCTCAGTCTCAAGGCAACTGGCTTGAGAGCTTTGCTAGATTAGTCCTTCAACTCCCTGCACTTTATGGTAGGTCTTCACACTAAAGATGACATCTTGTCTTGGTCCTGCTTTTCTCAAGATAGTCTTCCGGTCACTCTGCCTCACCATGAGTGCTTAACTTCAGGCAATTGAAACCGGGGCTTGCAAATGTGAAACACTAGGCAGAAACCTCTACGATACAGATCTAAATTCAACAAAGGCAGTCAACCATCATACCCAATAGCAAGCCAATGCCATAAGAATTGGTGCACAAAAAACCCAAGTTTGGAGACTGTTCCAGGAATATAAAATCTACCATGGGATAGATTTCCCAAATGCAGGCTAGGGTTTTCTCCCATAGGTTTATAGTGGCTACCTGACAGCCACAGAAAGAGTTCTCAATCTTTTCTAAATTTTTTTTTTTTTTTTGAGTCTCACTCTGTTGCCCAGACTGGAGTGCAATGGCCGCTCCCGGCCACCGCAGCCTCGACCTGCTGGGCTCCAGCGATCCTTCCGCCTCAGCCTTCTGAGTAGCCGGAATTACAGGCATGCGCTACCACGCCCGGCTGATTTTTTGATTTATTGTAGAGATGAGGTCTCGCTGCCCAGGCGGGTCTCGAACCCGCGGGCTCAGGCAATCCACTCACCTCAGCCTCCCAAAGGCGCGGGATTACAGGCTGAGCCACCGAGCCCAGCTCATTCTTTTCTAAAATTTGTTAGCAACTCTTTTTCCTTTACTGAAGTGCATTCAGGGGATAGTCTGAAGATCTAATTGCAATTGATAAGCTGTAATTAGGGATTTGTGGTTTCCCTAGAGTTTAAGACCAAAAGCACAGAATCTTATTAAAGAATTTAATTAATGTATTTCCATTTTTTACTGACTGGGGGGAAATCAGAACAGTGATGAAAGGTTTTCATAGAAATAAAAGAATTTAGGTAAATTACCATTTTTAAGCCTCATTATAAAAGAAAAACACTGTTAATGCAATCTTGTTCACCTAAATGAGTAAAATGCTTCTCTGCATATTTTTTTAATAAAATTGCCATTTCTATTTTTTAAATAAATTAAGACTCAAAAGGATATTCCGTTTCCAGTGAAATCAGTTTGTCATGGATTTAGAAAAAAAAAATTAACTTGATTATAAAGGGTGAGTGGGATGAAGACTATCTTGGCTAAGAGTCAACTTGAAAAACTACATTAATGTCTGATTACTCAAAGAAGGGATACTATTTCACATAGTTCTCTTCCTTCTATGATAATAAACATTAACATTAAAGTACTAAAATATATCCCCACCAGTCTACAAAATGTATACATTTTTCCAAATAAAAATTCACTAGTTAGCAGTAAACTTTTCGGCACTTGGGATCACCCCGTTGAAATATTGTTATTCCTGGAAAGGGTACTGTATCAGTTATGATCAGTTATTAAGGTTTTGATCTTGGGCCTTTTGAAATAAAAAAAATATTTTCTTGAAAAGGTAAGGCAAATGTTTTGAGTGAATGAAGAGGCAGGGCAGGTATATTTTAATGTGAAAAGCAGTTCAAAGCTGGGCACGGTGGCTCATGCCTATAATCTCAGCACTTTGGGAGGCTGAAGTGAGAGGATTGCTTGAGCCCACAGGTTCAAGATCAGCCTGGGCAACTCGGTGAGACCTCATCTCTACAATTAAAAAAAAAAATTAGCCAGGTGTGGTGGCTCACGTCTGTAATCCCAGCACTTTGGAAGGCAGAGGCAAGAGAATTGCCTGAGCCCAGAGATTTGAGGCCAGCCTAGGCAACTTGGTGAGACCTCGTATCGACGATAAATCAAAAAATTAGCTGGGTGTGGTGGCACATGCCTGTAGTTCCAGTTACTTGGAAGGTTGAGGCAGAAGGATCACCTGAGCCCAGCAGGTCAAGGCTGCAGTGGCCATGATTGTGCCACTGCCCTCTAGTCTGGGCAATAGAGTGAGACTCAAAAAAAAAAAAAAAAGATCTGAGAGAGTAAGGGGTCAGAGCAGAAGAGAAACAATGCACAAATTAGTACTGAAATGAATTGAAGTGAATCCTCAAACACCCTGAAAGAACGTTTTTACGCATTCTACTTCTATCTTTATCAATCTCTGTTAACTGTACTTAAGTTAATGGAATGGTAAACTATTGTGCTTGCTCATCAGTGTGAGTCTAGGCATTCTCAATACTTTAACTTTATGAAAATTAGAATAAACTTCTCAAGTTTATTCACAGTAGCTATCTGAATCAATTTAACCTGTCCAAACATTGCAAATGCAATAAACACTCTAGATCTTAAAATGAGTCTACCAAATAAGTGTTTTTCATTACAGAATTTTCCCCAAACAAGGCTTATTTCTCTAAATGTGTTATATACTCCCCAAACATGCATTCTACCTAATTTTATATTCTCAGTTACTTGTGCAGAGACTGACACATAGTAGGCATTCAATAAATCTTTGTTATACAAGTAAAGAAAGGATGGTCAGAGTTCCTTTTAGCTAAATCCTCAAAGTGAAGAAATTTCATCTTTTAATGGAGGGTACATAATCTATTTGGTTGCTCATGATAAATGTCACAATAAAACTATTGGTACAATGACATTTATTAAGTAAAAGTGCTTTCAAATTGTGTCTTCACATCATTATACAGAACAACTGATGCGAGTGTTGTCTTTAAAAAACAACAACAGTAACAAACTTTTGCAGAGCAGCTAGGTCTAAATGGGGTCAGGTAAAACTCTGTATTATTACTTCCTTACTTTCAGTTTACTTTGGAATTCAGAAAATAGATGGTAATGACGAGAAAGATGTAGGTTTTCAGTTCATGCAAAAGAACAGTCTTCTTCAAGGGCATATCAAGTTAAGTTTACATGTTTTATTTGTGAAACTTCTGATTTTGCATCTCTAGACTAAAGTGGTCCAGAAGAAGCTTCTCCAACCAAATTCAGATTGATTTTGTTCCACCTCTCAAAACTAGAACCTGAATGGGGCTCGCAGAGTCATATTTTAGTTAGACTGTTTTAAGTCATAGAGTATTATCTTCTCTCATGTATTCCTCCAAAAGCAGAAACTAGATATTTCCTTTTTTTTTTTTTTTTTTTTTTTTGAGTTGGAGTCTCACTCTGTCGCCCAGACTGGAGTGCAGTGGCCGCTCCCGGCCACCGCAGCCTCGACCTGCTGGGCTCCGGCGATCCTCCGCCTCAGCCTTCCAAGTAGCTGGAATTACAGGCAGGCGCTACCACGCCCAGCTGATTTTTTGATTTATTGTAGAGATGAGGTCTCGCTGCCCAGGCGGGTCTCGAACCCGCGGGCTCAGGCAATCCACTCACCTCAGCCTCCCAAAGGCGCGGGATTACAGGCTGAGCCACCGAGCCCGGCTGATATTTCCTTTTCTTATAAGGAAATATGTCAAAGCCATAATTGCTACTTGAAATGTATATGGTGGTAGAAAAATTCTTTTAATTAACACTTGGCAGATGTGCATGGTTATATGGGTTTTTGATGAAAGTATTGGAACCAGACTAAATATCAGTGCAATCAGTAGCTGCCACCATTTGTTGAGCACACCAAGGTAAAATAGTAGCTCTCATACCAAGGAGAAGTAATAACTAGTGACAATAAAGAGAATAATTTTATTAATTGGCAAATTGAGTTATACATAGAAACTCTTCTCAAATTAAAGTATGAAAAGTGGTTCATGCAAACCTGATCACTTTGAAGGGTCAAAATGTTAAATATCCCAATTTGCTTTAATTGGATTAAAATAGCTATGTTCATTCCTTAGGAAAAGTCGCCCAGTCTTTAAGAAACCTAAGAAATAATTTTGTGCAGCGACCCTAAGGAATAAAAAAAGTTCTAGAGCCAGATCCGGAAGTATGCTAGCTTATGGAAAGTCTAACTGGATTCAGACCAAGAGACAGAAGGACTCAGAAATGGTCTGTTAGATGTAGATGGAATTCCTGCCTCCTGTCATCACCTCTGTCCAGCATAGAAAGGGCTGGGTCAATTTTCAAATTTTATTTATGATGATATGTTAGACTCTTTTTATTACATGGAATGGCATTTGAGTCAACGAGTTAAGAAAAATAAAACAAATCATAAGGATACACAAGAACCAACTCTTGAAGGTCTTCAGGCTCTGAGACAGGTCTACGGACCACATAGTCTTTGCTTTCACTCTTGGCTGCTAGAGCCTACCTCTCCTGAGGTCTTGCTTTCCTAGGCATATCTATTGCATCGGCTTGTTTCCTTGTTTATAAATTGGAAGACTAGTTTCTACTGCACAGGTTTGTTGTAAGGATTCATGAATTAATTAGTACAAAGCACTTAGAGCAAGGCTCCATTTCTTTACCCCATTCAC